>CM019176.2:49877936-51226966 GCA_009739505.2 Apolygus lucorum | reverse complement strand
AAATTTACCCCCACATATTCCCCCCATACTCTCGCCCAACGTTACCCCACATACTCCCAACATACTTACCCCTACCCAACTACCCCACATACTTCCCTCAGTACACTCACCAATTACTTCCTGACACACTCACCCCATACTACCCCTCCACACCTACCGCACCATATTCCCCCATACTACCCCCCACACACTCCCCCATATACCCCACAACTCCCCCCTCACTCTCACCCCTCATTCTCCACCCTAACTACCAATGCCATAATGGTTAAAAACTATAATTAAGCTAGGTTGAGAATGGAGCTTCATGATAGGTTAACTAGATGGCACTATGGTCGATCTATCCTACCTTGTAATCATGTTTTCAATCTCTATTTTAAGTTTCAAATTAAGGTCAGTACAACTAAGAGAAATTTGTACTGAAATTGTTGTCCTGAAAGGACAGTTCAAAGGATCTAAGGTAAGTACAACTAATTCTTTACCATTAAGCTTCAATTAGTAACATTGTTCGACCCTCTTGGTCGTTGGAATTTCCAACTAAGCTCTATCACCGCGTCAAGGTGGGGTCAATCGATAGAGTTTTTGTTTTTTAAATTAATTTATTCAACATGAATTAATATAATTTTATCAAACAATATACAATTTTTTTTAATAAACAATATTTGAACATGAACGATAAACATAATGTATTAGCCTAATAGTTTGAGTCATCATTTTTATTGTCTTTTTCCCTGCCGACCCTCTCTCCCGAAGGGATTTTCACCACAACCTTTGAGAGGGTTACTCGGCCTGTCCTCACTACTAGCACCATACAGGATTTACCGTTCGGATACTTGGACCAAAGACAATAAAGGATGTTACATCTCAACTTTATTTTTCTTCAAATTTTTATTACAATTTAAACAAAATTAACAAACAATATTCAAACATAAACGTAAACACAATTTTTTTAACATTTCAACTTAACTATTAATTATGAAAAACATATTTACAAACAATCAGTTATCATCCAGTCAGCTATTGCTCTACATTTATGGAATGCACATAATGTTGGTGCCGAATTATGAAAAATACAATGCGATCCTATCGCTAAAGGTTCAAGTAATGTAGATATTTTGGGGCATCCAATACTTTCAACGTCAACTATTCGTAGGTTTCTTGGAACCAGCTGTTGAATGAAGTCAACCTTTTGCTTTCCTTTCACATATATGATATCATAATTAGAAGAGATGCGATGAAAAATATTTGATAGCTGGCTGTATTCCACATCTCCTTCATCCCACGGAATTCTATGTACGTGCTTTACGATCCAATTATTAGCTTTTCGAGCCTTTGGAACGTAAATGTACAATCCCTTGGGTGGTTTGAAAATCCAATGTTGTGCTGAGAAAACATTGTGATCACTCAACGATAACTCTTTAACGATATGCTTCATTTCATTGTTGAAGAACCAGTGGAGATCCAGAACAACCTCTCTCTTTGACGGCATGATGATGACTGAAGGACAATCGATTATGGTACTCCTTTTATATAGGCTTCACGTGACAAATGTCAGTGGTGAAGTGGTCCAGCTGCTGAGGTTCGATGATTCGCTAAATCTCCTTCAAGACGTAGGATTCATACCTACATGCAGTCTGACAACATTTTTATACCATTCGACGAACTATATTGGTCAAAGGGTTGTACTCCACTGATCGGTCGTGAATGATGAGGCAATACGCTGTTGTGTCACCGGGAAATGCTACGCTCGCTTCAAATTCTAACATCACATCTATAGGTCCAGATTTGATGGATTCACTCTGTTTTGAACAATCCAAAACAACTAAAGTTCCTCTTTCCTTGAATTGGTGAAGTGAAAGTAATGGATGATTGTATTCAACCCCGTAGTAACTTTGTTGAAATGTGGCATACATTCGGTAGAGGACAGAAAATTGATTTCTGTCAAAGTTGATATTCAGATCATCGTATGGGTATGATTTTGAGTTCAAAAATAACTTAACATTGATCAGATTACAATGGTCGAAACGGCATGACAGTTTCCTCACCGTGTTCTTTCTTCCAGTTTGAAAAGCTAATATTACGTATCTAGGTTTTTCAACTTGAGACGACGTCTTGACGTTCCATACATGCTTCTGGGTTGTCGGAAGTAGAGGGTACTCGTAGAGCTCCAAGCAGCGGAAATCCATTCGTATTGCCTTTTCCTTTTGAAGATGACGATGAAGTTCCAGTCGATGATGGTTGTCGAGTGTGAGGTAGGGTACACGCCAGGAGAGGTGAGTCAATTCGATTTTGGCCCGACCTGGTTCGGCTCCTGCAACTCCTTGTGCTAAGTAGCAATTTTCATCTCTTCTCGATCGTAGAAATATCAGTTCTTGCTTGACGTTGATAACTACTTTTTGATAAGATTCGAAGAATCCAAGTAGCATACTGAGGGGTAAACAGACGTTGAAATACCCTTCAGTTGATACGTTGAGAGTATCAGTCACTACCCAACCATAATTTTCAATCTCGTTCTCGGTGCCTTTCATGAACGATGTGTAGCCTTTCATCGATGATGTTATGCCGGGATTCCTCACTCGGTCGATTTCTGTGGCACATATTTCGTAGCGTATCTCATCAAAGAGAAACGGGAAGGCGTTGCTAGTCATTGACATAGTAGCTGGCGGCGGTGGTCCTGATCCATCTTCCTTCAAGAAACGTCCTTGTAGCTCCAGGAAACTTTGACTCGGTAGGGTGAAGAGGTCTTGATGCTGTATGGCGATTCGTATCTCCTGTCCATAGTCCAAGGATGAACCGTAGGGGTAGTGAGTATGGTACTCCACCCGTTCAACTCCTTCCTCCTCATTAGATAGGTGCTCTTCAACGTTCAACATGTTGACTCTTCGAGATCCAGTTGACAACTGACTGATTTCAGGGTGTGCAGCTCCTTATATACTATCTTCACTGAGCGAAATTCTCGGTATTGATCCAACTATTATGTCTCGAGTCGAATCCCAACCATTTTACATAAGCTCGACCCTCTCCATCTCGTCTCAGTACCTTCTCCACAAGATATACTCTTGGGTACTTGGTCAATTGTAGTTCTTCTTGATAAAATCCTCCGGCGACTTGTTTCTTCTCACTATCCTCCAGAATGTAGGTGGGTGGTACAGTCTTCTTCACTCGAATGATCTTGAATATTTCAGTTGACCACGAGGGAGTGTATCCCTTTTCAAATTCTGCTTTCCTCTTGGATATCCTCACGTAATCGTCAATCTTGAATTTTGGCTGTTGTTTCTTCCTCTTCTTCGGTGCGAATAAGGTCTTGAGTGCCAACTTCTCTTTTCGTTTTCCTTTGACATCTGCAGGTGCCATCTTAATCGAACTGTGTTTGGTCTTGTTATACAGTCCAACGATTTCTTCTATGACATTCACCCATTTGTAATGTCCCTGCATACTGAACTGTTTCCAAAGCATTGTCTTCAGAGTGCGAATCACTCGTTCCACTATTGATGCTTTCAGATTGGTGAAGGTAGAGTAGTGGTTGATGTTATGACTGTTCAGTAGCCCTCTCACAGTGGCATTATAGAATTCTTTTCCACGATCAGTTTGTAAATGACGTGGTAAACGTGGTGCTGACTTCTCGAATATCTGCTGGAATCCCATACTGGTTGCTGTGGCTGTCTTGGATTTGAGTGGAGCTATCCAAACGAATTTCGATAGGCAATCTATTACAACGAGTATATATCGGTTTCCTCCATTGATTCTCGAATACGGTTGAAGTTCCAGTAGATCTGCTTGCCATAAATCGTCTATTCCTTTCAGAATCACTCTTCTTCTTTTATAGTTCTTTCTGGCTGGTCGATGAAGCTCCTCAATGATTTTTCTCTTGATGTCTGTCATGTTTCGAGGCTTGACACTGAATGATGATGTATTCTCAGATACTGATGTTTATATAGGTTGAGAAAATCACGTTATATGCTGACCCTCCCATCCGAAGGGATTTCCACCTCAACCTCAAGGAGGGTTACTCAGCAAAAAATTAGAGATTTTCTTTTGATACCGTCTATTAAAAACAGGTCCTCACTACTAGTGCCTCATAGGACTTACCGTTCGGATACTTGGACCCAGACGATTATGAATTATTTTCAGATGAAGTACTGGGCTTCTTTCTTGGGTAGAATTTCCTAATAATAGCCCATTTCGGATGTTTCCGTTCAATGTTGAAATTCTCTGTTGAACTAAATCTTTTCTTATGTGCATTGGTCGCATCCAGTATCTTTTTATAGGATTGAAGATCATGGTCCCTGATCATTGTCTTGTCCGGGATTTTTCATGAAGAGAAGTTCTAATAGTCCAAGGGTGCAATGGATTTGCATGTCTGTTCCTATTCGCATCACATCATCTCTGATAGTTACATAACTATCTCCCAATGTGAAGCGGTCAGATTCTCTGTGGTAGTGGATTCCATAAAGGTCATCGAATCCTGGTTCTCTATCAATTTTCTTCCTGACGTACTCTGATGCATAATGTCCATATGATGGCTCAACTGGTGATGACGATGCAAATGGTTCTTGAGGGGTTGGAATAACTCTCACGTCTTCTTGCGTTGTCGATCCAGTAGGTGGTTCCTCTTTAGGTGACATGATGTATGGTATCGCAGTAGAATCTGATGAGATATCGGTTTCTTCTACTTTCCTTCCGAATAAGTCAAAAATACGTCTTGGTCTGGTTCTTCTTCTCCTCCTGTTAATGTACTTCCATGGATCAATTGTAGATGACCCAGCTGTCTGCTCCAATTTCGGCTTCTTGGGTGATGGCGGATTCAGAATAGCTTCTCGAATGGGTTCAAACCTCTTCTTGAGATGTTCTTCTGTGTCCTCCCTGCTCCTCCTTATCTGGTTATACCTCGCTCTAATGTGTTTACGAACCTCAGCGATCTCTCGCTCAATAGATGTTACTCCTTCCATGGTTTGCAATAGACTAACTGATTTATCCTAATTCAGGGTATTATATAGGTATCGAAACCTAGCCTATATCTCCCACTGCTGACACCACACTCTTTGTCTATGACCAAAAACCCATACCTACTAGTTTCCCAACACCTTGAACAAATGTCTTTGAATTTGATTAATTTATGGTCTACGAGTTAAAATCAATAAGTACTCCCCACTGAGAGGTGGCATGTTCATTGATCTCCCAGAAAAAATTAAAAGCAGAAAAGCATGTATCAATGTGATCAATGAGGACAATTTTTGTTTCAAATATTCAATTTTAGCCGAATGTGTACCTAGACATCCAGAAAGAGTTTCAGTCTACACAACTCTCAATCATAGATATAATTTCGACTGTATTAGATTCCCTGCCACAATGTATGACATCAAAAAATTTGAAAAAATCAATAATATCTCAATAAACATTTTTAAATTGGATGAAAACAATAACGTATACCCCAAGAAAATTGTTGAGCAGGAACTAGAAGACCATAGAGATTTATTATTACTAGAGAAAAAATTAGGTAGTGGCGAGGTTATAAACAACCATTATGTATACATTAAAGATTTTAATAAATTAGTACGTGCACAGATAACTGCTCATGTAAGTAGGATTAACCTCTGCAAAAGATGTTTGTGGTACAAGCAGACGGACAATTCTGGTGACATTAAAGCCCATGAAAACCTATGCAACTCAAACAAACCAGCCCTTCCAAAGATCCCTGAGAAAACTTACGTGGAATTCGAGAAAGTGGGTAGATCCATGAGAGTCCCCTATGTAGTATACGCAGATTTTGAATCCATGTGTGAAGATATCCATACTGTCCTCCCAAACCCAGATACATCTTACACCCACCCCTACAATCAGCATACCCCCACTTCTGCATGTGCTTATGTCCATATTCAAGAGGAGTTCTTATCCATCAGTGATCGAATACCGAAAGATTTGTTCGTATATCGAGGGGAAGACGTTGTAGAAAAACTGTTGGAATTTTTAAATCATGTTGCTGAAGAAGTGAGTAAAATATATAGTTCTAACAAAAAAATGCCAATTCTATCCCAAGTAGAGAAAAATCAATATGATAGTGCTACAACATGCTTCATGTGCAATAAAGCCTTCAGTTCCCCGGAAAATCCCAAAGTTCGTGATCATTGTCACATACTAGGGACTTACCGGGGAGCTGCCCATCGTAATTGTAATATTCAATATCAACCCCCCTCCTTCCTTCCCGTCCTGTTCCACAACCTCTCTGGATTTGACGCCCACTTCATAATTCCCAAATTAGGCTACAACAAAAAACAAATTGATGTCATAGCATCCACTTCAGAAAATTTTATCACTTTCTCCAAAAGAGTAAATAAAAAAATATCATTGAGATTTTTAGATAGTTTCCGATTTTTATCAAACAGTTTAGATGGTCTTGCCAAATCTTTAACTAATTTTAATATTTTACCTAAATTTTTTAATAATAATGAATTAGATCTTGTGAAAAGGAAAGGAGTATTCCCCTACGAGTATATGAACTCATGGGAGAAATATAATGAAACCCAATTACCTCCCATAAATGAATTTTATAGCCAACTGAAACATAGTGGTATAACCAATGTAGAATATGAGCATGCGCAGAAAGTGTGGGAAGTATTCAATTGTTCCAGCATGGGGGAGTATAGCGATCTTTACATGAAAATCGATGTACTCCTCCTTGCTGAAATATTTGAATCATTCAGAAACATAACAATCAAATCCCATTCCCTTGATCCTGCTCACTACTTCACATCACCAATGATGACCTGGGATGCGATGCTCAAATGCACTCAGGTCAAAATTGAGTTGCTAACAGACTACAATCAAATTTTAATGGTAGAGGCTGGCATTAGGGGTGGACTAGTTCAAGTTCCAGGAAGGATGGCCGAAGCAAATAACCGCTTTATCGAGGGCTACAACCCTGATAAAGAGGACTTGTTTCTGGCCTACCAAGACTGTAACGCGCTCTATTCCACTGCAATGACCATGCCTCTACCCATTGGAGAATTTTCATTTGTACAAGATCTAAATTCAATCAAACTCGAAACCCTCAGTGCTGACGACCCATTCGGATATCTTCTTGATGTTTCTCTCGACTACCCAGATGAGTTACACGATCACCATAATGATCTCCCCTTCCTTCCTGAGAAGTTGGGAAGTGTTGGTGGAAAGTTGGTGGCTCATCTTGGTAGTCGGAGAAACTATGTCGTTCACTACATGGCTCTCAAACAAGCATTAGATCATGGCATGAAATTGGTAAAAATAAACAGAGCACTAAAATTCCGACAGTCAAACTGGTTAAAACCCTACATTGAACTAAATAATGAGTTAAGAAAGAAAGCCACCAACGATTTTGATAAAGACCAGTTCAAATTATACAATAACGCAGTATATGGAAAAACAATGGAATGTATTAGAAATCGAATCGATTTTAGACTTGTAACTAGCTATCAGCAGGCTGAGAAACTAATTGCCAAGTCTAATTTCGTAGATTCAACTATTTTTAATGAAAATCTAGTCGGCATTTTAATGAGAAAAACTACCCTTACATTCAATCGTCCAATATTTTGTAGGCCAAGCAATTTTAGATCTTTCCAAAACAATTATGTATAACTATTTTTATGATGTCCTAAAACCCCTTTACCCAAATGCACTTAATCTCTTATATATGGACACTGATAGCTTCATCATGTCTATAAAAACCAATGATTGGTATAAAGACATGAGAGATCATCTACTCGATCACTTAGATACATCAAATTACCCCCAAGATCACCCACTTTACTCTAATATAAATAAAAAAGTTCTGGGAAAGTTCAAAGACGAAGCAGAGGGTAAACCTATTAATTTATTTGTTGGCTTGAGACCAAAAATGTATGCCATGATCATTGATGGAAAAGAATATAAGAGAGCAAAAGGGGTGCAAAGATGTGTAGTTGAAAAGAAAATCACTGTCGACCACTATCTTGATTGCTTGTCATCATTGTCAATTAAAAGAGACATATGTAGTCGTATTAGATCGAAAAATCACAATTTACAGTCCATTGTGACCAATAAAATATCACTGTCCCCTAATGACGATAAGAGACATATTTTAGATGATGGCATCACCACCTTAGCTTTAGGACACTACAGGCTGGCTCCTGAGTGATCCAATTTTATTTAATTATCACCATACCAAATTTTTAAACAGGCTGGTCCTGTAAAATCGTCTTAGGTTATCAAATTTTTAAATAGGCTGGTCCTTTTAAATTTTATCATCGTCTTAGGTTATCAAATTTTTAAACAGGCTGGTCCTGTCAAATTTTATCATCGTCATAGGTTATCAAATTTACATCACCGTCTTAGGTTATCAAATTTTCATCACCGTCTTAGGTTATCAAATTTTCATCACTGTTATAAATTCTCATCATCGAATGTACACAAGGGTGGGTAAGTAAATGTGTACGAGAGACAACGACCTGGTTGCGTACCAGTGGAGCAACCAAAGCTACACACTGTAGCTGGAAATCTTTCGGGATTTCCCGGGGGTTGCGGAACGAGTAAAACAACCAATGGTTAGCGGAACCTATGTAAAGGATTGCTTTTATTTTTTCTTTATCTTTTTATTTTCCACTTTGATTTTATTCACAATCCTTCATATTTGTTTTGTAATAACCTATGTTTGGTTTACTCGTTCCATTACGCGAGGGTGGGCCCGGGGTACGCAACCAGGTCGTTGTCTCTCAAAAAGGGAGGGGTGAAAGTTATTGCAATGGACTTGTGATGAGAATTTGGGAGGGCGTTGATGAAATTTTTAAGTTGTGGTGGTGGTAATAGTGGGTTGCAAATAGTATATAAGGGCTGGTCCTCTCACAAACGTCCTCAGTATTCAACATGCAGTTGGTGAAGCAAGGTGTCGGTCTCCCAGTCCACAATTTGGCAAAGTTAGAGGGGAATACCTCCGATAGAACAAGGCATAGCTCACTGCTACCCAATAGTATAAGGTGCATAATGTGTGCGACTTCGAATGGTGGCAAAACAAATTTGATGCTCAATCTATTATACTCTCCTCAGGGATTGAGATTTGAAAACATCTATCTCTTTAGTAGAACCCTCCACCAACCTCAATACGTCCAATTGACTAGAATCATGGAACCCCTAAAAGAAATCGGCTTCTTCAAATACGAAAATAGTGATGAAGTACCACTACCCTCTCAAACTAAACCAAATTCCGTAATGATTTTTGATGACGTAGCTTGCGACAAACAAGATAGGATTAGGATGTTCTTCAGCATGGGTCGACATAGTAAGACAGATAGCTTTTATTTAGCCCAAAGTTATTGTCGTATACCTAAACATTTGGTCAGGGATTGTGCCAATTTAATCGTTGTATTTAGACAAGACACGTTAAATATGAAAAAGATATACGAGGACCATGTGAACATGGATATGTCATTCGTCAAATTCAAAGACATTTGTTCAAGGTGTTGGGAAACTAGTAGGTATGGGTTTTTGGTCATAGACAAAGAGTGTGGTGTCAGCAGTGGGAGATATAGGCTAGGTTTCGATACCTATATAATACCCTGAATTAGGATAAATCAGTTAGTCTATTGCAAACCATGGAAGGAGTAACATCTATTGAGCGAGAGATCGCTGAGGTTCGTAAACACATTAGAGCGAGGTATAACCAGATAAGGAGGAGCAGGGAGGACACAGAAGAACATCTCAAGAAGAGGTTTGAACCCATTCGAGAAGCTATTCTGAATCCGCCATCACCCAAGAAGCCGAAATTGGAGCAGACAGCTGGGTCATCTACAATTGATCCATGGAAGTACATTAACAGGAGGAGAAGAAGAACCAGACCAAGACGTATTTTTGACTTATTCGGAAGGAAAGTAGAAGAAACCGATATCTCATCAGATTCTACTGCGATACCATACATCATGTCACCTAAAGAGGAACCACCTACTGGATCGACAACGCAAGAAGACGTGAGAGTTATTCCAACCCCTCAAGAACCATTTGCATCGTCATCACCAGTTGAGCCATCATATGGACATTATGCATCAGAGTACGTCAGGAAGAAAATTGATAGAGAACCAGGATTCGATGACCTTTATGGAATCCACTACCACAGAGAATCTGACCGCTTCACATTGGGAGATAGTTATGTAACTATCAGAGATGATGTGATGCGAATAGGAACAGACATGCAAATCCATTGCACCCTTGGACTATTAGAACTTCTCTTCATGAAAAATCCGGACAAGACAATGATCAGGGACCATGATCTTCAATCCTATAAAAAGATACTGGATGCGACCAATGCACATAAGAAAAGATTTAGTTCAACAGAGAATTTCAACATTGAACGGAAACATCCGAAATGGGCTATTATTAGGAAATTCTACCCAAGAAAGAAGCCCAGTACTTCATCTGAAAATAATTCATAATCGTCTGGGTCCAAGTATCCGAACGGTAAGTCCTATGAGGCACTAGTAGTGAGGACCTGTTTTTAATAGACGGTATCAAAAGAAAATCTCTAATTTTTTGCTGAGTAACCCTCCTTGAGGTTGAGGTGGAAATCCCTTCGGATGGGAGGGTCAGCATATAACGTGATTTTCTCAACCTATATAAACATCAGTATCTGAGAATACATCATCATTCAGTGTCAAGCCTCGAAACATGACAGACATCAAGAGAAAAATCATTGAGGAGCTTCATCGACCAGCCAGAAAGAACTATAAAAGAAGAAGAGTGATTCTGAAAGGAATAGACGATTTATGGCAAGCAGATCTACTGGAACTTCAACCGTATTCGAGAATCAATGGAGGAAACCGATATATACTCGTTGTAATAGATTGCCTATCGAAATTCGTTTGGATAGCTCCACTCAAATCCAAGACAGCCACAGCAACCAGTATGGGATTCCAGCAGATATTCGAGAAGTCAGCACCACGTTTACCACGTCATTTACAAACTGATCGTGGAAAAGAATTCTATAATGCCACTGTGAGAGGGCTACTGAACAGTCATAACATCAACCACTACTCTACCTTCACCAATCTGAAAGCATCAATAGTGGAACGAGTGATTCGCACTCTGAAGACAATGCTTTGGAAACAGTTCAGTATGCAGGGACATTACAAATGGGTGAATGTCATAGAAGAAATCGTTGGACTGTATAACAAGACCAAACACAGTTCGATTAAGATGGCACCTGCAGATGTCAAAGGAAAACGAAAAGAGAAGTTGGCACTCAAGACCTTATTCGCACCGAAGAAGAGGAAGAAACAACAGCCAAAATTCAAGATTGACGATTACGTGAGGATATCCAAGAGGAAAGCAGAATTTGAAAAGGGATACACTCCCTCGTGGTCAACTGAAATATTCAAGATCATTCGAGTGAAGAAGACTGTACCACCCACCTACATTCTGGAGGATAGTGAGAAGAAACAAGTCGCCGGAGGATTTTATCAAGAAGAACTACAATTGACCAAGTACCCAAGAGTATATCTTGTGGAGAAGGTACTGAGACGAGATGGAGAGGGTCGAGCTTATGTAAAATGGTTGGGATTCGACTCGAGACATAATAGTTGGATCAATACCGAGAATTTCGCTCAGTGAAGATAGTATATAAGGAGCTGCACACCCTGAAATCAGTCAGTTGTCAACTGGATCTCGAAGAGTCAACATGTTGAACGTTGAAAAGCACCTATCTAATGAGGAGGAAGGAGTTGAACGGGTGGAGTACCATACTCACTACCCCTACGGTTCATCCTTGGACTATGGACAGGAGATACGAATCGCCATACAGCATCAAGACCTCTTCACCCTACCGAGTCAAAGTTTCCTGGAGCTACAAGGACGTTTCTTGAAGGAAGATGGATCAGGACCACCGCCGCCAGCTACTATGTCAATGACTAGCAACGCCTTCCCGTTTCTCTTTGATGAGATACGCTACGAAATATGTGCCACAGAAATCGACCGAGTGAGGAATCCCGGCATAACATCATCGATGAAAGGCTACACATCGTTCATGAAAGGCACCGAGAACGAGATTGAAAATTATGGTTGGGTAGTGACTGATACTCTCAACGTATCAACTGAAGGGTATTTCAACGTCTGTTTACCCCTCAGTATGCTACTTGGATTCTTCGAATCTTATCAAAAAGTAGTTATCAACGTCAAGCAAGAACTGATATTTCTACGATCGAGAAGAGATGAAAATTGCTACTTAGCACAAGGAGTTGCAGGAGCCGAACCAGGTCGGGCCAAAATCGAATTGACTCACCTCTCCTGGCGTGTACCCTACCTCACACTCGACAACCATCATCGACTGGAACTTCATCGTCATCTTCAAAAGGAAAAGGCAATACGAATGGATTTCCGCTGCTTGGAGCTCTACGAGTACCCTCTACTTCCGACAACCCAGAAGCATGTATGGAACGTCAAGACGTCGTCTCAAGTTGAAAAACCTAGATACGTAATATTAGCTTTTCAAACTGGAAGAAAGAACACGGTGAGGAAACTGTCATGCCGTTTCGACCATTGTAATCTGATCAATGTTAAGTTATTTTTGAACTCAAAATCATACCCATACGATGATCTGAATATCAACTTTGACAGAAATCAATTTTCTGTCCTCTACCGAATGTATGCCACATTTCAACAAAGTTACTACGGGGTTGAATACAATCATCCATTACTTTCACTTCACCAATTCAAGGAAAGAGGAACTTTAGTTGTTTTGGATTGTTCAAAACAGAGTGAATCCATCAAATCTGGACCTATAGATGTGATGTTAGAATTTGAAGCGAGCGTAGCATTTCCCGGTGACACAACAGCGTATTGCCTCATCATTCACGACCGATCAGTGGAGTACAACCCTTTGACCAATATAGTTCGTCGAATGGTATAAAAATGTTGTCAGACTGCATGTAGGTATGAATCCTACGTCTTGAAGGAGATTTAGCGAATCATCGAACCTCAGCAGCTGGACCACTTCACCACTGACATTTGTCACGTGAAGCCTATATAAAAGGAGTACCATAATCGATTGTCCTTCAGTCATCATCATGCCGTCAAAGAGAGAGGTTGTTCTGGATCTCCACTGGTTCTTCAACAATGAAATGAAGCATATCGTTAAAGAGTTATCGTTGAGTGATCACAATGTTTTCTCAGCACAACATTGGATTTTCAAACCACCCAAGGGATTGTACATTTACGTTCCAAAGGCTCGAAAAGCTAATAATTGGATCGTAAAGCACGTACATAGAATTCCGTGGGATGAAGGAGATGTGGAATACAGCCAGCTATCAAATATTTTTCATCGCATCTCTTCTAATTATGATATCATATATGTGAAAGGAAAGCAAAAGGTTGACTTCATTCAACAGCTGGTTCCAAGAAACCTACGAATAGTTGACGTTGAAAGTATTGGATGCCCCAAAATATCTACATTACTTGAACCTTTAGCGATAGGATCGCATTGTATTTTTCATAATTCGGCACCAACATTATGTGCATTCCATAAATGTAGAGCAATAGCTGACTGGATGATAACTGATTGTTTGTAAATATGTTTTTCATAATTAATAGTTAAAGTTGAAATGTTAAAAAAATTGTGTTTACGTTTATGTTTGAATATTGTTTGTTAATTTTGTTTAAATTGTAATAAAAATTTGAAGAAAAATAAAGTTGAGATGTAACATCCTTTATTGTCTTTGGTCCAAGTATCCGAACGGTAAATCCTGTATGGTGCTAGTAGTGAGGACAGGCCGAGTAACCCTCTCAAAGGTTGTGGTGAAAATCCCTTCGGGAGAGAGGGTCGGCAGGGAAAAAGACAATAAAAATGATGACTCAAACTATTAGGCTAATACATTATGTTTATCGTTCATGTTCAAATATTGTTTATTAAAAAAAATTGTATATTGTTTGATAAAATTATATTGATTCATGTTGAATAAATTAATTTAAAAAAAATCAAAAAAAAAAACTCTATCGATTGACCCCACCTTGACGCGGTGATAGAGCTTAGTTGGAAATTCCAACGACCAAGAGGGTCGAACAATGTTACTAATTGAATCTTAATGGTAAAGAAATTAGTTGTACTTACCTTAGATCCTTTGAACTGTCCTTTTCAGGACAACAAATTTCAGTACAAATTTCTCTTAGTTGTACTGACCTTACTTTGAAACTTAAAATAGAGATTGAAACATGATTACAAGGTAGGATAGATCGACCATAGTGCCATCTAGTTAACCTATCATGAAGCTCCATTCTCAACCTAGCTTAAATTATAGTTTTTACCTTATGGCATTGGTAGTTAGGGTGAGAATGAGGGGTGAGAGTGAGGGGGAGTTTGTGGGGTATATGGGGGAGTGTGTGGGGGTATGTATGGGGGAATATGTGCGGTAGGTGTGAGGGAGTATGGGTGAGTGTGTTAGGAAGTATGGGTGAGTGTATGAGGGAGTATGTGGGGTAGTGGGTAGGGGTAAGTATGGGGGAGTATGTGGGGTAAGTTTGGGCGAGTATGGGGGAATATGTGGGGGTAAATTTGGGGGAGTACGTGGGAGTATGGGGGAATATGTGGGGGTAAATTTGGGGGAGTACGTGGGAGTATGGGGGGATATATGGGGTACGTGTGGGGGAGTATGGGGAGTGATAGGAACGTGTCGGGGGGGGGGGGAGTGAGGAGTAAGGGGCGAAAGGCGTAAGGGGGGTGGATGTTAGAGGCGGTAGGAGTAAAGGGGCGGCAGGAGTATGGGGGCGGGAGAAGGGGGCGGAAGGAGTAAGAGGCGGGAAGAGTACGGGGGGAGGGGAGGAATAAGGGGGCGGGAGGAGTACGGGTCGGGAGGAATAAGGGGGCGGGAGGAGTACGGGGCGGGAGGAGTACGGGTCGGGAGGAGTACGGGGCGTGAGGAGTACGGGTCGGGAGGAGTACGGGGGCGGGGGAGTGAGGGGGTGGAGAGTAAGGGGGCGGGAGGAGTATGGGGCGGGAGGAGTACGGGGGCGGAAGGATTACGGGGGCGGAGAGTAAGGGGGCGGGAGGAGTATGGGGGCGGGAGAAGGGGGCGGAAGGAGTAAGGGGCGGGAGGAGTACGGGGGAGGGGAGGAATAAGGGGGCGGGAGGAGTACGGGTCGGGAGGAGTACGGGGCGGGAGGAGTACGGGTCGGGAGGAGTACGGGGGGGGGGTCAGGGGGTGGGAGGGGGGGAGGGGTAAAGGTCAAAGGTCGTAGTATTAATAGTTATGGGGTAGAACATACATTCTTCCTCTACTTATGTGCCACACCCTCTTGGCAGACGTTGTTGATTGTTATACTCTAGAAGTTTTCAAAGCTCCTCAAGTATGGATGGTAGAGGAATATAATTGATGTTACGTTGGCTGTAACTGCCATAGAGATGACTTCTCTCCTGTTATTCCTAGTGTTGAGGGAAGTGTAGCACTCAAAGAGTTTACAGTACGTTCATTTCAAATAATGAGAACACTGTGCTGGAATACTATTAATTAATGGTTGAGAAGGAGGTGTGCAGAAAGAGGCAACTATGTTATACTTGATGAGGCTCTATAAAATAGAGAGTTGTATGGGAAGGAGTATGAGGAGGAGGCATATTTACGGAATATTAAATAGGTACTCGATTAGGGAATTTGAAGGGAATTCGCTGAGCATTGTAAGACCACGTCTCTGCAAGATGGAAGAAGGAAATAACCAGCGATGATACCAAAGAGACCAGAAGTAAAAGAACAACTGCAAATCATCATCCATCCTAGTTCGATGATCCGATCACAAGTCCACCACTCTAAACGATAATGAAGATAACCTGGCGACACTGTTTTCGCAAGTCACAGAAGAATCCAATTCGCAAATATCTACTTGCTGGAATCGGATATATCCATCATCCCTCTGAAATCAGATCCGCAGAGTAATGTTCGTTCAATGTCAAAGAAGAACAACATTTTGTACCAGCTAAAACGATCCAATAGAGGAGAGGTAATGATGGAGCCGTATCTGAGGAGACTTTCGGAAAAAGATACGCCTCGCAGCTCAACCTGATTGCACCCATTAGCCGGAACCTCCTCTCGCCTGCACCCCTTTGGAACTTGGCGGGATGATTGCCGAGTTAAAAAGTTGAAAGTTTGCGAAAAGAGTGCTGCCGAAGGCTTGTGTAGAGTTTCAAGGGGTGAATCACGACTGCACATTAGCCCATCCCAGCACCTCTCGCCCTACTTTTACACGGAAATTGGGTGCTTGGTAAATTAGAAAACTGAGGTCTGCCGTGCGAAATTACAGGCGGCCTAAGTAGTAAGCGTTTCTAGGTCGGGCCGCTCATTTATCACGAACCTGCCGCAGAATAATGTAGGTAACTAAATTGCGGTGGAGGGTCGGTTGGTTGTGGTAATTTTTCCCCAGTTTTGCAAACGGTTAGATGTAGATCACTCTTGAGGTTTGTTGGTAGGTGTAAAACTCATCGCGGGCGGAAGAATTACAGGAAAACCTAAATTCGCTTCTAGATTTGAAAATTCGAATGAAAAAATCAATATAAAACGCCTGATTGGGTTCCTCACATAGAATATCTTGGACTTACATAAATAGAATATACAAATTTGAGTGCGAGGAAGAGAACAATTGTGTTAGAGGAAGAGTGATGGGAGGTGGAGATCGA
The DNA here is from genome assembly GCA_009739505.2 of Apolygus lucorum. Taxonomy (NCBI): domain Eukaryota; kingdom Metazoa; phylum Arthropoda; class Insecta; order Hemiptera; family Miridae; genus Apolygus; species Apolygus lucorum. Next base: position 51,210,321 of record CM019176.2, on the reverse strand, counting down.
GATATGTAGTGGAGTGTGAGTGCCCTCCAATTTATAGTACACTATCTTCCGATGCAAAGGAGATCACCCACTTCCGTCCAATTCATAAAGGACCATCCTCCAATTCGTAGTGGTTCATCCTCCAATTTATGGGAGAACCTCTCTCCCTCTGATACAGAGGAACCAATCTCCCATCCTCCTTTGAAGTGAAAAGCTTGGGAATTTCGATTGGATCTGTTTTGAACAAGGAGTGCCAGTCTTCGAGGATTTGCAAACACGTAGACGTGGGATTGTATCAATTAGGAGCTATTGAAAGCGGATTCCCAACCCATATAAAAGCTAATTTGGTTTAGTCCTTATGTTTGCCAATCATGGACTTTGCAAAGTTGGCTTATTGTGACTTGACAGCAGAGGAGAAAGCTAAATTACTGAGAGCTCAAAACGCAGCCTTTAGGTTTATTTTATTGCAAAGCTGGAAGAGCACGTAACCAAGTATCATGTTGAGTTTAATTGGCTGAAAGTGGTGGTGGCCCAGGGAGTATCCTCTTGTCCCAGCCATTGATAGTTTGATGCAAGGCTGCAAGGATCATAGCGGTCAGCTCAAAACATCCCGAAGAGATGGGGACCTGAGCAGTGCTGTCAGATGCTCTTGATGATGAAACTCCGTCGAGCCTCAACAGAATATTGTGGAATCATTGGCAAAGGGAGGAGCCAGCTACTAAGTCAGAGGATTTTTGAGAGCTCTGAAGAATAGAAGGACACTCGAGAAGACCTGATCACCAAAGCTGCTGAAAAATGAAGCAAAACTTCAAGAACTCATCAACCTCATTTATGATGAGAGGAAAAATGCCTGATGAAAAGTTTGACCGTCCCAATCTTCATGTAGAGTGACAAATTAGGCTTAGTAGCTCCCAGAAAGAGTTCAATTACAAGGGAATGAAACTTAACAATCGCCTGCCTTAAAATCTCTCGATCGAAAGACATTCATCAAGACCATTTTATTAAGAGACTTTATTAAGAGACAACCCTCTATACTCTGTAGACGAGTTTAATGTAATACTGTGATATTAGGGATAATGTTGTTAAGTGTTGTATATGTATATTGTTATTAGAGTTAGATTAGATAAATTATTAGAACTTTTTAACTGTGTAGTAATAGGATTAATAACGCTGTGACTGTGATATTGGGTTAGACTCCCGGTTTTCTTCAAGTACCCCTGCTGGATACCATGTTGACTGTTACACCTTTTTTTACTTACTAATAATTAACACGTACCAGGTTATTGACGGTGCACTGTACATATTTATGTATGGAATTTAAAAAATTACTGTGCAAAATAACCGTGGTATGATCTGCTCTCTATCTGCACACTACCACACAACCCAATTCAAGAACACTCGACTCCGATAAATTTGAATTTAATTGAGAAGCCCACCGATGAAATGATAGCCAGTTGAAGAGGTATCAATTATTAACGAGGACATCAGCAAGAAGGGAAACTGTGTTTTCTCGCGTTTCATTTTTTGAATTCAGTCGAATTGATAAGAGAGCCATCACATTGCCTAGCTTGAGGCGGGTATAGAACGATATCGAGCGACCAGAGCGCGTGTTTAATATCAGTCTTCTACGTGCCCGCAGGAAAAACATTTTTCCCTACACAGACCAGATACGATTATTCCTTCAGCAATCATGCGACGACACGGGGGAAGCACGTATCGAATAAAACGTGGTTCGCTCTAAAAAGAACTTGTTTATTATTGCGTCCTGAATTTTCCGGTAGACACTCCCGCAGGATTGAAAGACTAGTTTTCCATCGGCCAAATAAAATTGGAAGCGGGTCTTTCTCGAGCAGTAGAAGTATGAATTGAATGATACGGAAAAAAACACCAGCCAAGTTGGGTGGGCAGTATTATGAGCACAGCATTGCTTGAGTATTATCAGCATATTAATATAATTTTGATTTTAAGTAAAATTTCATGAAAAAGTCATCTTTAACTCAAATTTTTTCAAGCACAAACTCGAGTTTTTTTTGTTTTTGAATTTCAATTGCCAAATTCATAAGGTTTGATCTTACATATACATAATTTTCAATTTTTGCTTCCGAGTCTACCAAGGTAGCCGAAGCTTTGTTTTCACTTTTCAAGGACGAAAAAGAAAAGTTCTTCAAAATTTTGCGTTTTAGACCTTTCTGAACAATTTTGTTCCGTTTCTGTCTGTCTGTGTGTCTCTCATGAATTCCTAGCAACGCGCATACCTATACGAAGTTATTGTCCGATTTCTATGAAATTTTCAGGGATTGTGCGGGTAGGTGTGTAGACGGTCCCCTATGAAAATCATCATCCTCGGACTGGTAGAAGCGACTGCGCATGCGCAAACGTGAATTCCTTGTAACGGCCATAACTTCTACATTTTCCATCCGATTTCAATGAAATTTTCAGGAATGTTACAAATTAGCATTTAGAAGGTCCCCTATGAAAATCACCACCTTCGGGCTGATAGTAGCCGCTGCGCATGCGCAAACGTGAATTTCCTCGTAACGGCCATAACTTCCACATTTTCCATCCGATTTCGATGAAATTTTCAGGGATTACGCGGATTAGGTTGTAGATTATCCCCAATGAAAATCAGAAGCCTTAAAATTTACAGAAGCCTCTGCGCATGCGCATACGTAAAATCCTTGTAACAGGCATAACATTTACATTTTCATCCGAATTTGATGAAATTTTCTAGGATTGTCCAGATTAGCGTGTAGAAGGTCCCCTATGAGGGTAGTGGAAGGTACTTAGAGATTGGTGTTTTGAGATTAACTACTGTGCATCGGATCATCTATATAATCGGGATATGGATACGAGGAAGCTATGTGCCACACCCTCTTGGCAGACGTTTTTGTGTTATTGCTTCCGAGTCTACCAAGGTAGCGGAAGCATTGTTTTCACTTTTCAAGGATGAAAAAAAAAAAGTTCTCAAAAATCAAAATTTTCACTCGCGTTTTACGTTTTAGACCTTTCCGAACAATTTTGGTTCCGTGTCTGTCTGTGTGTGTGTCATGAATTCCTTGTAACGCGCATAACCATACGAAGTTATTGTCCGATTTCTATGAAATTTTCAGGGATTGTGTGGGTTGGTGTGTAGACGGTCCCCTATGAAAATCACCACCTTCGGGCTGATAGTAGCCGCTGCACATGCGCAACCGTAAAATCCTTGTAACAGCCATAACACTTATATTTTTCATCCAAATTTGATGAAATTTTGATTGAAATTTGATGGTCCCCTATGAGGGTAGTGGAAGGTACTTAGAGATTGGTGTTTTAAGATTAACTACTATGCATCGGATCATCTATATAATCGGGTTATGGATACGAGGAAGCTATGTGCCACACCCACTTGGCAGACTTTTTTAATGGTAACGTTTATTTTGATGGAATATTCGTATATTTAATCGTGTCTTGTTAACCTTACGTATCATAGCTGGTGGTTATTTACGTTACGCGCAAAGTTCGAAATTGAACAATCCAAGATTGTACAATTGTCTTTTGTACAATGTGGGGAAGTTACATTCCGTTGTACAAGTTTTATGCTTTCATAAAAGAAGTTTTACAAATCTATGACAAATTTTATAAATCCTAACTTCAGTTGGGCCTTTAGAAGATTTGCACAACGATGCTTCAAATACCTGCAGCATACACAACAAAAACCCTCCTAGCAGCGATAAACACCTGCACTGAAGAACAAACACATTCCTAACAAATTAGGAAACTATCAGGAGGCAACGAGGTGATCCGAACGCTACAAAACAGGATCCCACGGTTGTACTTTGGGGTATCACCAGCACCTGCCAATAAGGCTGCTCCTGTGATTCCCAGGGTTCACAATGGATTTCCTGAGACTCTTTTCAGAGGTACATGCAACAGAACCATTCCAAATGTATAAAAAAAGGCTTTTGAAAATTATAACCCTTTTTTCGAAATTATCACGAGAATTTTCAAAAGCCTTTTTTCATACATTTAAAATCCCAAATTTTCAGGGTTTGATGGCATTATAGTAAACTTAATACTTCGATTTTCATTCAAAAGGTTCCGCTTTTCAATCAAAATAGTACAATCCAAAATTCAAATTGCGATTTCTCCTATCTGATATTTCTATTTGTTTAACTTGTAAACATGTACACTGTTTTTCTAACTCTTGAACAAGCTTCGATGGTGAAATAAATTAATTCTTGAAAAATAAATCTTCAATTATGATCGATTCGATTATTTTTGAACCAATAGATTTATTGTGAGGAAGCTAAACTGTCCACCTTACAGGTGGATTGGAACTCTTTGTAATCAAAGAAAACACGTGAAAAGATGCCTATGCTGATGTTTATATGTGATAAAATACAAAATACGCTCATCTACGTTAATTTCAAACGACAAAAATCATTTTTGAGACTTCATATTAAAAGTGGGTGTTGAAACCAGTTTTGCTTTCAAGACGTGGATATCACGGGAGCCCCGTAATGAATTGATGAGGAAAATACACGACGTCGAATGCCGGAGTAACCTCAAGTGCCGTCAACTCAATGCAAGTTTCCCCCTACGTGTGTTGTATGATATTGGACAAGTTGATCTTCTGTGTTGACGAAGACAATAGAGCAACGAGTTTGACGGCGGTTTCAAAGTTTCACTTCGAATTCACTCGAGTACGTTCACCATCGGATGAACAGATATGATTTCCAGTTATTGGTTTCTACGTATGCTTCTTCAACAAATTGACAAGCAGGGTTCAGGCTAACTAGAAAACATCATTCGATTATTGTCGCTGCTGCATCAACTGATAAATATCCCGATATTCGGAAGTTCCTACAGTGAGTTAAGAACTGAACAGCCACTTTCATGATCATGCTACACACAAAATCAAAAGACCCTCTAGCATTTTAAGTGAAGCTTGGTGTTCGTGCAGCATGTCAAAAATCAGAATTTGTATTAGCATTTTGCGTTTCCAAGCTTTTTGGACAACTTTGATTCCGTGGCCGTCAGTGATCTCAAAATTGTTAGGACGGAAAATTTTGAAAACTATCTACAAAAATCTCATTTTGAAACACTTGAAACAATTTTTGGAGTTTTTATAAGTACCAAAATGTCATCATATTCGAACTCTGAGGGGGCTAATTTTCTTTTAACATTTTATGTCTTTACTTTGGTATAGGACTCGAAAAGCGTTACAGTTGATTTCCAATGATTTTCACGTACAACCAAGCCGTTTTTGGGGAAATTAAACGTCTTTAGTTGTAAAGCTCAAAATGTATCACGCATTTATTTCGTTCTCGGTATTCATGTCGTCATTTTATATTGCTTTCGAGTCCACCAAGGTAGCAGAAGCTCTGTTTTCACTATTCAAGGTTGGAAAAAAAATTTATCCAAAATCAAAATTTCCGCTTAATTGTGCGGGTTGGCGTGTAGATGGTCCCCTACGAAAATCATCATCCCCGGACTGATACGAGTAGTAGCCACTGCGCATGAGCAAACGTATATTTCCTTGTTACTTACTCTGCCATAACTTCTATATTTCCCATCTGATTTCGATGACATTTTCTGGAATTATGTGAGTTTGGGAGGAGATGGTCCCCTATGAAAATCATGGCCCCCAAATTGAAAGTATTTTGTGCGCATGCGCAAACGTGAAATCCTCGTTACAGCCATAACTTCTACATTTTTCAACAATATTCAGAGATTGTGCGGGTTGACATCTAAAGTACTCTGTGAGTGTAGTGCAAGGTACTTAGAGATTGATGTTTTGAGATTAACTAGGTACTATGCATCCGATCATCTAAACAATCGGGTTATGGATTCGAGGAAGCTATGTGCCACACTCAATTGGCAGACGTTTTTATTAATTTCAGTAATGGATGAAGTAAACAATGCCGCTTGTTTTGTTGTCACTTGGGTACAATGTAAGAACGTATCGTTCTTTAAAGACATAAAAGTGTCCCAATGTGTTGCATACTTGTATGGAAGCGTTTGTAGAATTTTCTGATAAATAATTAGTAACTCTTAACAAAGGCGTTAATTTAAACAAATAAGGTTAAAAAGAAAATTTTCAAGGGATTTTTTTCCCCCCAAGAGATATGGCTTATTTGCAAGGTGCGTTAAGTTTACTTATCTACAAATATCCTTAAAAAAAAAAAAATAATAATTAAGTCAAAAATCGCTGGAAATTGCTCAATATATTTCTTTGAAAATTCGGTCATTCACTCTTGCTGCACGAAAGGGACTTTTTTTCAATATTGCTGAAAATTGGTTAAAATATCGCTCATTAACTCTTACTGCACGAAAGGGACTTTTTAAGACTTCATAAATAACCTCCTCAAAACTTGCAGTATAAAGGTGAGACATCAGTTTCGATTAGTTAAATTTCTTTTGATGTCTCTCCAGAGCTTGGCTAGCTATTCCATAGGGAATAGTTCTCCTCGAACCATAACGTTTTTTCCCTATTCACCTAGTCAGCGCAGTTCGTCATTGAAATAACCGACCTCCGTAAATTCTTTAGCGAAGCTGGAAATGTCACTAAATCGGCCACAAAGTGGCTCGCGGAAACGTGGGTCGCCTGAGCATCGAGTGAAACTCGATTACGGCTCTAAAACCCTCATTATGCGCATAATAAGAAGGAGTCTCATCCTTTCCAATCTATTTTACACGCGAGGAAACGGCTCGGAAGAAAATGGAAGAACAATAGCGCCCACACTTTTATATGTTTTTAACGTCGCCCTCCTGTGCCGTAGGCGTCGAGCTCACAGCCCATAAATCTTGGAGATGCTGCCATGTAAACAATCCCGTATCTTCACTGCGGCCTGATATAATATGTTATTCATACAACGTAGGCAATTCTATTTAAAAAACGAGCATATTATTGTCCTGCGAGTTTTATTAACATCGTGAACTTTATGTTCGAGTCGTTCTTCTCACGTCAAACCGGCTTCCTTTTCCAGTCACGAATTTTTTTCGTGAAAAAAATTCAATCCAAGTTCAAATTGCGATTTTCCTATCTGATATTTCATTTGTTTAACTTGTAAACATGTACACTGTTTTTCTATATTCTTGAACAAGCTTCGATGGTACACTAAATTAATTCTTGAAAAATAAATCTTCAATATGATCGATTCGTATTATTGCTCACGACTAGTGAGGAAGCTAAACTGTCCACCTTACAGGTGGATTGGAACTCTTTGTAATCAAAAAAAACACGTGAAAAGATGCCTATGCTGATGTTTATATGTGATAAAATACAAAATACGCTCATCTACGTTAATTTCAAACGACAAAAATCATTTTTGAGACTTCATATTAAAAGTGGGTGTTGAAACCAGTTTTGCTTTCAAGACGTGGATATCACGGGAGCCCCGTAATGAATTGATGAGGAATTACACGAGTCGAATGCCGGAGACTCAAGTGCCGTCAACTCAAGCAAGTGGCTTACGTGTGTTGTATGATATTGGACAAGTTGATCTTCTGTGTTGACGAAGACAATAGAGCAACGAGTTTGACGGCGGTTTCAAAGTTTCACTTCGAATTCACTCGAGTACGTTCACCATCGGATGAACAGATATGATTTCCAGTTATTGGTTTCTACGTATGCTTCTTCAACAAATTGACAAGCAGGGTTCAGGCTAACTAGAAAACATCATTCGATTATTGTCGCTGCTGCATCAACTGATAAATATCCCGATATTCGGAAGTTCCTACAGTGAGTTAAGAACTGAACAGCCACTTTCATGATCATGCTACACACAAAATCAAAAGACCCTCTAGCATTTTAAGTGAAGCTTGGTGTTCGTGCAGCATGTCAAAAATCAGAATTTGTATTAGCATTTTGCGTTTCCAAGCTTTTTGGACAACTTTGATTCCGTGGCCGTCAGTGATCTCAAAATTGTTAGGACGGAAAATTTTGAAAACTATCTACAAAAATCTCATTTTGAAACACTTGAAACAATTTTTGGAGTTTTTATAAGTACCAAAATGTCATCATATTCGAACTCTGAGGGGGCTAATTTTCTTTTAACATTTTATGTCTTTACTTTGGTATAGGACTCGAAAAGCGTTACAGTTGATTTCCAATGATTTTCACGTACAACCAAGCCGTTTTTGGGGAAATTAAACGTCTTTAGTTGTAAAGCTCAAAATGTATCACGCATTTATTTCGTTCTCGGTATTCATGTCGTCATTTTATATTGCTTTCGAGTCCACCAAGGTAGCAGAAGCTCTGTTTTCACTATTCAAGGTTGGAAAAAAAATTTATCCAAAATCAAAATTTCCGCTTAATTGTGCGGGTTGGCGTGTAGATGGTCCCCTACGAAAATCATCATCCCCGGACTGATACGAGTAGTAGCCACTGCGCATGAGCAAACGTATATTTCCTTGTTACTGCCATAACTTCTATATTTCCCATCTGATTTCGATGACATTTTCTGGAATTATGTGAGTTTGGGAGGAGATGGTCCCCTATGAAAATCATGGCCCCCAAATTGAAAGTATTTTGTGCGCATGCGCAAACGTGAAATCCTCGTTACAGCCATAACTTCTACATTTTTCAACAATATTCAGAGATTGTGCGGGTTGACATCTAAAGTACTCTGTGAGTGTAGTGCAAGGTACTTAGAGATTGATGTTTTGAGATTAACTAGGTACTATGCATCCGATCATCTAAACAATCGGGTTATGGATTCGAGGAAGCTATGTGCCACACTCAATTGGCAGACGTTTTTATTAATTTCAGTAATGGATGAAGTAAACAATGCCGCTTGTTTTGTTGTCACTTGGGTACAATGTAAGAACGTATCGTTCTTTAAAGACATAAAAGTGTCCCAATGTGTTGCATACTTGTATGGAAGCGTTTGTAGAATTTTTCTGATAAATAATTAGTAACTCTTAACAAAGGCGTTAATTTAAACAAATAAGGTTAAAAAGAAAATTTTCAAGGGATTTTTTTCCCCCCAAGAGATATGGCTTATTTGCAAGGTGCGTTAAGTTTACTTATCTACAAATATCCTTAAAAAAAAAAAAATAATAATTAAGTCAAAAATCGCTGGAAATTGCTCAATATATTTCTTTGAAAATTCGGTCATTCACTCTTGCTGCACGAAAGGGACTTTTTTTCAATATTGCTGAAAATTGGTTAAAATATCGCTCATTAACTCTTACTGCACGAAAGGGACTTTTTAAGACTTCATAAATAACCTCCTCAAAACTTGCAGTATAAAGGTGAGACATCAGTTTCGATTAGTTAAATTTCTTTTGATGTCTCTCCAGAGCTTGGCTAGCTATTCCATAGGGAATAGTTCTCCTCGAACCATAACGTTTTTCCCTATTCACCTAGTCAGCGCAGTTCGTCATTGAAATAACCGACCTCCGTAAATTCTTTAGCGAAGCTGGAAATGTCACTAAATCGGCCACAAAGTGGCTCGCGGAAACGTGGGTCGCCTGAGCATCGAGTGAAACTCGATTACGGCTCTAAAACCCTCATTATGCGCATAATAAGAAGGAGTCTCATCCTTTCCAATCTATTTTACACGCGAGGAAACGGCTCGGAAGAAAATGGAAGAACAATAGCGCCCACACTTTTATATGTTTTTAACGTCGCCCTCCTGTGCCGTAGGCGTCGAGCTCACAGCCCATAAATCTTGGAGATGCTGCCATGTAAACAATCCCGTATCTTCACTGCGGCCTGATATAATATGTTATTCATACAACGTAGGCAATTCTATTTTAAAAACGAGCATATTATTGTCTGCGAGTTTTATTAACATCGTGAACTTTATGTTCGAGTCGTTCTTCTCACGTCAAACCGGCTTCCTTTTTCCAGTCACGAATTTTTTTTCGTGAAAAAAATTCAGCCAAGTTGAATGGGCAGTATAGTTCCATAACAAATAATAACATAGAATATACATAATATGTATATTATGATTCTATATTATAGAATCTGTATATTAGCGGTACACTAAAATAATAGTAGCAGTGTACTAGAAAATAGTTCGACTGCGTACCGAGTGCTCACGACTACGTACGAGTAAATTACGAATGCTTCCTGAATGGAAGACTTGAAATTTTCAATAAAAAATAAAGCTAATTCGAAATTGCAAATAAAAAAGTGCCGCATACGGCGAAAAATTTTTTATTCGATTCTCGGATTCTACGTACCTTGAAACGTAAAACATCAAATTTTGAGGGGGTCTACAAAATTTTTCTTGCTCGATTCCAATGGCTTATTATTGAAAATATTAACCAAAACACTAAGGGCGGAATTCAGAGTCCCTCCTCGGGACTCAGGCCGGCCTCAAGGTGGCTTGCGAGGAAAGTTTTCACTCATCCGTATTCAGAGTAGCAAGACTTTCGAGGAGAGTCGTGTTTGAGCCGAGGTGGGCCTCAAGGAGGGTTCCCGCCTCCTCAACCTATTCTGAGTTGGTCTATAATTTTTGGTCTCCAAGGCTCCCGAGCTGATCCCTGCGTTTTTGGTTTATTATTTTCAATAATGAACCTTTGGAATCGACCAAGAAAAAAAAATTTTTAACACCCCCTCAAAATTTGATGGTTTACGTTTCAAGGTACGTAGAATCCAAAAATCGAATAAAAATTTGGCCGTCCGTCCGCCGTACGCCGTACGCCGTACACCGTACGCCGTACGCCGTACGCCGTACGCCGTACGCGGCACTTTTGCCACTTAGCATTGACCGATTTTGATGAAATTTGGTATGTAGGCTCCATTTGGGGTCTAGTTGTGCCCCGAAGCTTTTGGTTGATGTAGGTCACTCCTAAGGGTTCCAAAATCAATTTTGAAATTTTGAAAACGCCCTAACTCAAAAAATTTCGATATAAAGGTATTGTTTTTCCTTCAAATTAAGATTCTATAGAATTTTTAGAATTTTTTGAGACCACGCGGAGCTCTGTAGGACAAACCGTTCGCTCCCTACGAAAATTTAAGGGTTTATATTGAAATATATATATATATAAATCCAAATACGAGTGTGAATCGCAAAAGAGGCCTAATCTCCGTTCAAATTAGAGCTGACCAAAATGCGATCAATGGTTGATGATTTTGATTTTTTTTTTTAATTTTTTTTTTTTATTTTTTTTTTATTTTTTTATTTTTTTTTGATTTTTCTTTTCATATTGGATGGTTGGTGATTTTGTAGACGAGTGATCTATATAAAAATAATAAACCGTTGTGTAATAATTTGCAGCGTTTTTTGCACAGTGGAGCTGATGAGAAAATGACATTTTTGGCGATATGGGTCGATGATGTTCTAATTTTTACAAATGATTCGGTAATGGAAAAAACGGTAAAGAAAGGTCTGAAGGAGCATTTGAAATGAAGGATCTCGGAGTTATTTCAAAGTTTCTTAACATGAATATCACCAGAAACCGAGCTGCTCATGCCCTATGGATTGACCACAGCCACTACATCGCCTGCATTTTGGAGAAGTTTGGCATGTCAAAATGCAATCCAGTTTCTACTCCGCTGGAAGTAGATTTGAAGTATACCTAGAGGTTGAAGAGGGGGCGAAACCATTTGATCTAAAGGTCCCATACCAAGAAGTGTTGAGTTGTCTACTCTACTTGTCACAAGTTTCAAGGCCAGACATTTGTTATTCAGTGAATACTCTGTCAAGATTTAACCATTGCTATCAATCTCAACACTGGCAAGCGTTGAAAAGAGTTTTTCGCTACCTCAGAGGAACTGCCTCGCTGAAATTATCGTACAAGAAAACAGATTCTAATCCCGAACTTGTCGCATTTTGTGATAGTGATTGGGGACATGTGCTCACTGAAAGACGATAAGTTTCCGGGTTGTGTGTGAAATACAATGGTTCATTGGTTTCGTGGTATTCTAAACGACAGCCTACTGTTGCACTCAGCACGGTAGATGCTGAATATATGTCTTTGGCATTTGGCATTCAGGAAGATTTGTGGTTTAGATCACTTGTTAGCGAGCTTTTTCCTAATAATAAGCCACCAACTCTTACAATTTTTTGTGATAATACTGGTGCCATTAATACGAGCAAAAATGCTGTCATTAGCAATAGAACGAAACACATTGACATAAGGTTTCATTTTATCAAAGATCGTGTGCGCAAGAAAAATGTTTTAGTTAAGCATATTCCTTCAGTTCAGATGTTAGCTGATATATTTACAAAATCTTTGCCAGGTCAGTTGCATAAGTCTTTTGTTGATCAAGTGTTCAATGCCTAGTTTTTGATTATCTGATGTTCTTCTTTATATGGCAGTTTTTTCTCTTGTGCCTATAGTGTTCGTTTGATGGGGGCGTGTTGGAAAGTCAAACGACCACAGACTTTATTATTTGTTCTGTTGTTACACCTGGTCGCCTTGTCCCCGCCAGTCATCATTGTTATCAAGTTGAATATACCTACAAGCTCTATTTTCCGTGATCCGTTTAATTCAATTTATTTCTCCCTTTTAAATGGTTTTCCCAAGTTTAAATTACAAGGCCACCCTCGAATTTCCTATTCAGCAACGAATTTCGGAGATGAGTCAAGATTTTTCTTGACTTCAAGAGCTCGAAACCCTCCTCCAGCTGAGGTAGCCTAGAACCTACCTCCAAGTGCTTTTTGTTTTCAAGGTGAGAAGTGTTTTGACTAGTGTTGAGAATGGGGTATTTCAGTCAATTTTTTTAATTTTTTTTTTCAAAAGGGTATGGCTCAGGAATAACGGTAATCGGGTCTGTTCGTCGAGAAAATGTTTTTAAAAAATCAGACGTAGCTAGCCAACTGTCTTTGAAAAAAGTATCCATGCACAGAAACTTCTTGGATGCTACAAAATATTACACGCGCGCGGCGCAGTCCTTGCCTAGTGTGTGTTCATTTATAGCGGCCCGCCTTTTTCAAACGTGTCTTCTCTTTAATTAATTTTTCTACCACATGTTATAGTATAATTGGGCTAAAAGTTGGAGTATATAGGTTTTCAAGGGTGCTGAATCCAAATTTGAGGTCAAAAACCTGAATTTCCGACCCACCGAAATACCGCATTGACTAGTGTTTTCGTACCGTTTTATTCAGTTTATTTGCATTTTGTGTTTTTATTCAAACATTTCTGCGATAGGAAAGAAGATGGATAATTGGTTAATTTTTGATTGGGACGACCAATAAATATTGTATTCTCTATTCTACATTTTCAACACTTCTTCAACAAACTCTAGTTGTATTAGGGAAGTCAATGTTCTAAAAGAACTTTAACTTTGTTAAGAGAGAGAAAACCATTAATTTATTGAACATTTTAGGAGTACAAAAGTTGGACTTCTAATCTCCCATCCTTTAAAAAAAATCTCCCTACAAATTCGACCAAACACCCATTTTTCCAATTTTCACTGAGTCAAAGGAAACTTATCAACCGGCGTCAGGACAACGGCTACAATTCTAGTGTACAAAATATTTAACTTTTAAAAAAATCAGTATGACTTGAAAAACTCACTTATCAGAGATTGATCACAAAATAATAGGCGTCTTCCCCAGGAATAATGCTCTTTTATCCAGCAACGAAAAATTTAAAATTCGCCATAAAACCGTTTCGAATATATTGAAACATAGTTCGACTCACTATCAGTTACTTCATGCATGAAATGTATACGCAGTAAATTATAATTGGATCCTCTAACCCAATTTCTTTTTACCCGCACGAATCAACCTAAGTAGGTTTAAGTTATAAATTTCACAACCTTTTTATTGAATTGGTTTCTGTGACCGGAAATGTACCAACAAAAATTGATGGCGAAAAGCTGCTTCATGTTTCCGACCACGTATCACCAAGTGATCACATCATGATAGTGGATTGCTTTGAAATTTACCTATGCAAGTATATCTCCAGGAAGAGAACTTCCTCGAGGTGTTCTATTGTCCCAAAATGTCGTCAAGGTTTCCAGAATAGTCAAATAGGTATCAGCTTGCTTTGTCGCGGATTACGTACCTAGAGATGGCGGCCTTCCCGTAACCTGTTCATCGAGCAGAACAATGGAGGGTTGATGGGTCGCAACTTCTCGATTGGTCACATTAATCACTCACTTATCACGACACACGCGTACCGAAAAACGAACTGCCTTTACACAACGCGAAAAATGATCGGACGCCTAATCAATCATCAATAATTTCGCACTGGAAGTATTCACCAACTTTTGGAACTAATACAACACATCCCGAGATAAGATAAAAGATGGACTGATTGTTTTGTGAGTAAGAAGTAGCAACTATGGAAACTGAGCTGTTCCGTCAAGAACTGATGAATTTTCAGGGAAAAAAAAACCTTCGAAAGTGGAAAATCACCTGCAAAACAAGTTCAATTATAAAATAAACTTACTTTCTCGAGATTTAAGCTTAATTTTGTGGAAAATCGATTTTTTGACAATTGATTTTTGAAAATAAATTCTTTACAACCGATTCTGGATCGGTTCAAAAAAATTACGTTTTACAACTTGGAGGGTTCAGAGATATGCATCAGTTCACATTATCTGTCATGAGCACAAGTTCGTCCGAGAACGTGTTCTTTCTATACCAGCACTTGATGGAACAATTCACCTTCGGAACGTAGCTCCATTCCCGGATCCTCCTGCGGTTGGTGGTTCAGCGCATGCGTGTTGGAGCGAGGTTTGAAGTGCATCAGCTCAGCCAACAATTTTCCTGGAAACTAGGCTTGAGCTTCCTCTACCCCATCACCTGCCAACTCTCTCCAACAGATGAGTCGTCCAGTTCCAAAAGCCTCCATGTCCTCACTACCCAATTGTGAGATATTCGTGAAAAACTGTTATGATATTTCAGAATGGAGTTTTTTAGCCAAATTATTTTTTAATTTTCTTCATAACATTAATTTTTATTTAGGATATATTCTGAAAATCCCTGATCTATATTTTTTTTTTAATCCAGTTGAAAAGTTGGACGCAGTGGGTTTTGGAGCTGTACGGTGGACATAGTGGGTTTTGGAACAGTATTCTTTGGACAGAGTGGGGTTTGAAAACATATCGCACCCTTTCGATAATGCAGCTTTGACACATTTTTATTAAGTTCAAATTTTTAAGTAAATAAGAATAGGTACACATGAGGTATTACAAATTTTCCAAATAAAGTAACTACAATATTTCCAAGTAAGTATAGGTACTAGCAAAAAAATGGTAAAATGAAAAAAAACAAGCGTGATGACAGTTTAACACATTTACGAATCTATCACGCTTTAAGAAAGTTCTTATTTTTACAGACTTCATTTAAATTTTTCAGCGATTTTTATTATCTCATCAGTATTGTCCTGAAAGTCTGTGACTTGCCCTTCTTGGTCTACTATAACCACTTCACCGTCTGTTATGTCATCATCATCTTCAGAATCTTCTTCTTGGGCATGAGAAGGTTCCTCTTCCATAATCGAATTATTTGCTGGTTCAAGAATTAAGGTTTTTTTGTAATATTTGAGCCTTTCATCAGTAACCCAATTATCTCCGAAATGTTTTTTCAATAGATCTTTGACGTCTTGCAGTTTTTTTTTTTTTTTTTTTTTTTTTCATTGACAGGTTTACCCTTGGGAATGGTATCTATACCAAGGTTTTTGGTCAGCGTTTTCCCTCTTTTTAATATTGATTTTCCTGCGCCAATGTCTGATCGATAAGCAGGCTCTCCCCTTACCAAGGGGATTTTGTTCTTCACGGACAAAGTAACAATAATTCTTTTGCACTCATTGAATTTGAAGTGACAAACAGTAGTTTTTTTGAAAAAATCAGCAGCCTTCTTTTTGAAATCATAAACTACGCAATCGTCTCCCAATTTGGACACTGAAGCTTGCCTGGAAATCACCTCTACATATTCTTCAGGTGTAAGGATTTCACTCTTCTTTATAAATTCTCTTTCAAGTACACCAAAGTGGTCCGAAAAAACTAATAAAAAACTGAAAGAAAAGAACACTGAAGAGAACTGTGGACAAAGTGGGTTTTGAAACAGGAGAAATGAGATGGACATGGCGGCTTTTGGAACCCAATACCCATTGGACATAGTGGGTTTTGGAAAGCAACACAACTCTTCAGGGTCATTTTGGGAGGGATATGGAGGGTTTAGAAAGAAAAAAAACTTCACCATTCCATTCGTCACCTGCGATTTAATTTAAATCGACAGTTATCTCGAATCGTTCGAGAATTGGACAAAGTGGCTTTTGGAACTGGACGACTCAGATACTTTTCACAATTGCGGCAAAGAAACTGTCAATAATTTCACTTTAGAGTCTTCCAAGAATACGAAAGCACGTTTTTCAATTTTCGAGATCAAAAAATTTCTCCAAAATCAAAATTTTCACTCGTGTTTTACGTTTTGAACTTTCGTGAATAATTTTGGTTTCGTCTTTGTTGGTCTGTGCGACCCCAAATTTTTGTAACGAGCAATCCATACAAAGTTACAGTCCGACTTTGGTGAAATTTTCTGGGATTGTGAGGGATGATGCTTACTCACTCATCAGGGAGAAAGAAAATTTAACGCTCTTTCCAACGGTAGCCTCAAATTTAAATTTTATGAATTAAACATGGTAGTTGAACTTTTTAGTGATAAAAGGTTGAAATCATGTAGAAAGTCTTAACAAGGAAAACCAGTTGGTAAGCGAAAAAACTTTTTCACTCGATGTAATTTATTAGGTATTTTAGGCACCACAGCACCCCCCCCCACCATTATCCACCACAATATTTCTAGCGGCATGGGAGCCTCGAATTTGAAGAGCATTTTGAAATCCACGATCTAGGACACCCAACATGCGAACTCGAGTTTCAAAGCTTGGGTACAATTAGTAAGCTATAAGGGAACCGAAATATTGAAAAATCGGATATTTTCTCAATATTATCCCTCCACGTGCTAATTTTGATACTCTGGTGGAATAGTGTGCAATTTGGAAGATTTCTGAGTCGAACAAAAAAAGAAACATTCAAATCGGTTGGAAATTGAGGCCTGGGTAGAGTTTACAAGATTATGCCTGCAAACGCACGTTTTTTAGGACGTCCCACAGTAAGACTTGGGCGTCCTTATGCGATCGATGTGGGGTGAAGGAGGACAACACTCAACAGAAAAAAAATAACCACACAGTAATCCGTTTTCGACCATTCTGAACCCAAATCCGCGAAAAAACCATAGGTGTATGTCTGTGTGTGTGTGTGTGTGTGTGTACACAAAATCTTGTGTACTCTGCACAGCCCTTAGTTCTCAACCGATTTTCCTGGTTCTTTTTTTGTTCGACGCGGAAAACTATCTAGTTGTGCACTACGGCGCCGGAATTTCGAATTTTGCCTTTTAAGGAGGGGAAAGGGGGGGTTAATGCTCAAAAAACGTGTGTTTTTGGGCATAATCTTGTGTCGTCTGCCCAGGCCTTAGTTCTCAACCGATTTTCGTGGTTCTTTTTTTATTCGACGCGGAAAACTATCTAGTTGTGCACTACGGCGCCGGAATTTCGAATTTCGCCTTTTAAGGGGGGAAAGGGGGGGTTAATGCTTAAAAAACGTACGTTTGCGGGCATAATCTTATTAACTCTGCCCAGGCCTCAATTTCCAACCGATTTGTGTATTTCTTTTTTTGTTTGACTAAAATAACTTCCAAGTTGAACATGATTTCACCAGAGTACCAAAATTTGCAAGAGAAGGGGATGGGTGGGGGGATAATATTCACAAAATATCCAATTTTTCAATATTTCGGTTCCTTTACTGCTTACTAATTGTATCCAAGCTTTGAAATTGAGGAAAAATTCTCATCATACCTTAGGATTTGCATGAATTACTTTCTGTACCACCATGGAAATAAAAGTGGTGCCACCATGGTGCCAGGGCACCCATAAACCTCATATTTCTTGGGTTTTTTGGTGTTTCACCTTCAATACGGATGTGACATTCGACGGACTGCCTACTACACCTAATAGATGGGAGTTCAATGTTACGACGTGTTTCCGCTTTGGTGCCAGACTGGCACCATTGGTGGTGGGGGGGTGAACTCGAATTCGCATGTTGGGTGTCGTAGATCATGGATTTTAAAATGCTCTTCAGATTCGAGGCTATCATGCCGCTAGAAGTGTTTTGGTTTATAATGGTGGGGGGGGGGGGTGTCACTATTTCTTCCCTAAAGTAATAAATAAATTGCATCGAGAGAAACAGTCTTATCGCTTAACAACTGGTTAAACTGATCCAATACTTATCCAATGGGACGTTCCCAGGAATGCATGCATTACTAAACAATATGTTTGAGCATTAACCTTTCTTCCCCCCCCCCCTTAAAAGTCCAAATTCGAAATTCCGGTGACGTAGTGCACAACTTGATAGTTTTCCGCGTCGAACGAAATTTCAGGATTTCAAGTTGAGTGAAAGATGTATAATATGGGACAATTTTTGTTGCAAATTCGTTATAGAGACACCCCCTGAGGTATTTACCACAATATCTAGTATATCCTGTACACAAAAAATGCAAAACAATACATTTAAAATTTGAAGAGAAGTAAAATAAATGATAATTATGTTTGGTAAAAAAATCATGCATCTTTCGTTCGTAACATTAGGAAAAGATTGAAATGGGTAAATTATACCTTATACCTAACTAGCTGAAAAGCCTACTAAAACTAGGCAAAACGCTTCTTCCGACTCTCCCCGCATCCCACTCTCTCCGGCTCCTCCCGCCTCCGATTCCCCCCCTCCCGCCCCTCCGACTCGACCCACCTCCCAAGACCCCTCCGTGCATACGTACGTACGTACGGTTGGCGTTTTATTATATTAGATTCCTTTTTTTAGGACGTCCCACAGTAAGACTTGGGCGTCCTTATGCGATCGATCTGGGGTGAAGGAAGACAACACTCAACAGAAAAAAAATAACCACACAGTAATCCGTTTTAGACCATTCTGAATCCAAATCCGCGAAAAAAACCATAGGTGTATGTCTGTGTGTGTGTGTGTGTATGTGTGTGTGTATGTGTGTGTGTATGTGTGTGTGTAACAAAATCTTGTGTACTCTGCACAGGCCTTAGTTCTCAACCGATTTTCCTGGTTCTTTTTTTGTTCGTCGCGGAAAACTATCTAGTTGTGCACTACGTCGCCGGAATTTCGAATTTTGCCTTTTAAGGGGGGGAAAGGGGGGGTTAATGCTCGAAAAACGTGCGTTTTTGGGCATAATCTTGTGTACTCTGCCCAGGCCTTAGTTCTCAAACGATTTTCGTGGTTCTTTTTTCGTTTGACGCGTAATACTATCTAGTTGTGCACTACGGCGCCGGAATTTTGGATTTTGCTTTTTAAGAGGGGGAAAGGGGGGGTTAATGCTTAAAAAACGTGCGTTTGCGTGCATAATCTTGTAAACTCTGCCCAGGCCTCAATTTCCAACCGATTTGCGTGTTTCTTTTTTTGTTTGACTCAAATAACTTCCGAGTTGTACATGATTTTACCAGAGTACCAAAATTCGCAAGGGGAGGGGGTGAGTGGGGGGATAATATTCACAAAATATCCGATTTTTCAATATTTTGGTTCCTTTACTACTTACTAATTGTACCCAAGCTTTGAAATTGAGGAAAAATTCTCATTATACCTCCGAATTTTCATGAATTATTCTCTGTACCACCATGGAACTAATAGTGGTGCCACCATGGTGCCATGATGCCATAAAC
The DNA here is from genome assembly GCA_009739505.2 of Apolygus lucorum. Lineage (NCBI taxonomy): Eukaryota > Metazoa > Arthropoda > Insecta > Hemiptera > Miridae > Apolygus > Apolygus lucorum. The sequence continues at coordinate 51,190,716 of CM019176.2, read as the reverse complement.
CGCTTATTTCGTGGTTTTTTTTTTGTGTTTCACCTTGAATACGGATGTGAACTTCGACGGACTGCCTACCAAAACTAACAGATGAAAGTTCAATTTCCGCTTTGGTGCCAGACTGGCACCATTGTTGGCGTTGGGGAGGTGGGGGGGGTAACTCGAATTCGCATGTTGGGTATCATAGATCATGGATTTTAAAATGCTCTTCAGATTCGAGGCTCCCATGCCGCTAGAAATGTTAAGGTGGATAATCGTGGGGAGGGGGGGTCAGTATTTCTTGCCTAAAGTAATGAATAAATTACATCGAGTGAAATAGTTTTATCGCTTACCAACTGGTTTAACTGATCTAATGCTTATCCAATGGGACGTCCCCTGGAATGCATGCATTACTAAACAATATGTTTCAAACTGTCACTAACCAGAATGAAGAATGAGGAAACGAGAAGAAAATTAAAGATAGTTTACTGATTATTCAGATGGTTTCTTGCTCGAGCAAGAGTACTCCAGGCCGACTGTTTGTGTGGTTTCAAAAGATCATACGAGCTCAGAGGGACGACTGAAAATTTGTGAAAATTTTGAAAAGAGACGAGTGAAGACCTAACGCCTGAGGTTGATGGTTAATCCATCTCTAGAGTCGCATGTGAAGAGCTTCTTTGAATTAGCAATCTTTAAGAGAATCTGCGCAGCTAAGATGATGAGTGCTACAAGTGACAAAGTCCCTAAGAGTGATAGGAGGGAAACTGTGGAACACCCAGCCGTTGAGGCCTTAGGCCACGAAGTAACTGATGAAACAAGGCCATATGTTAAAAAAGAGGGTCATTTCGTTTAGTATTTGATATGAAGCTGATTTTTGCACCATCGATTTATATCATCAAAAAGTGTGAATAATCTTGAAAAGACTCAAGACTCAAGCTTCCCCCTCCAAAACTGAAAATAGAGTCATGTCCGAACAGAAAGAGGTAGTGAAGACAAACATACAGAAACAGACCAAGCGACTTATAATACATGAACTCCAGAGCTTTCTTCATCATTTTGCTGAAATTTTCTTCTTTTAAAGTAGATTTGCAAAACGCGTAAAAGTCTGGCATTGCTGGAAAAAAAATAATAAATAAATAAAAATACGTTCATTTTAGTAGAAATTCAAGAAGAGAGCCTCCTTTTCGAACTTCCCATCGGAATTGCATCTATTGCATTTGCAATGGCATCTATTGCATTTCATCTTGGAAAACTGGAGCTGTTGAAAATTTTATATTTATGGAACTCAATAACGTCCTAATATTTTTCTGACTGTCAAAGATAGGAAAGATCGAAAAAATGAGGAATTTCACCATGTCGCAATTTCCTATTTTTGACCCTAAAGTCGGACTCAGCACCTCGAGAAACCCCTTACGGCAAACTTTCAGCCTGTACTTCCTAATTTACGAATAAACAAAACAGTGTAGAAAATATGAACGTTTAAAAAAAACTGGGAGGATGACGTCAACCTGGAATAATTCATGTACGGCCGCTTGAAGCGCTGAGATCGTGAAATCTATAGTCCTCAGATGCAACATTTCACAAAACCAGTAATGATCGAAAACGAAAAACTGAAGAAAAAAATAGAAAAAAGAAGATGGGGAAAATTAGGTTTCCCCTGTTTTTGTTTGATAACTTTCTTCTTAGATAACACGATTTCGTCGTACCATCGGGCAACACTGGGAGGAGACGGCGATCCCAACAGCCAATCAGCGAGCGTTCCCGCTTCACGTTGAAGAGGTCCGTTTTCCGGTTGTTTTTTGAAATCATAAATTTTGATTGACTCCCAAAAATAACAGGAGACTTATTTTCCGAAATCAACCCGATTCTCATCTATTCCACACCATTAACTATTCAGGAAAAATGCAAACAGAATTCAGTGAAATTCCTAATTGTAGTGCTCCGAAATTTTCAAACGCATTTTGCGTTTCAGAGCTTCTTGTGCAACGTGGGTTTCGTTTTGGTCTGTGGTCAATGTTTTTTTGGCACTAACTTCTCGAATTCAACGTCCAATTTTCGTAAAATTTTCAGGTTTTTTGCGGGCAAGCGTTGAGACAGTCGCCTACGGATGGAGTTCTTCGTCGTGTACCTACAGATTTTAACACAAATAGGATGTGTAGGTATTTGTTGTGAAAAGACATTTTATTTCCTTCCTCCTAACCCTTTTCCTCTATTCTTACATCCTGCTTCGCCGTGCATCTTCAAATCCTCTCAAGGCCTATTCCTCGAGCCCACTCGAAATCCGGGTCTTTTCATCGGAGTCTCCCCTTTTCAACGAGTTTCCCCTTCTGAACATGCTCGACCGAAACCTCCCTCGACCGACAGGAATAATTCAGAGTCGACCATTAGATTTTCAGCTGCGGGCCTTTGGGCAGAGTGGTTTAGGGAATTAACCTCTTGCATAAGTTCAGCAGGGAGCCAGAACGCAAGATGTTCAACCCAGTTGAACAGCCACAATAGTCTTTGTAAGACGAGCAAAAAAAAAATCCTGTGAATGTGGAACTTGCATGGTATTGTAAAAACAGTAACGACCAAACTGTCAGACCGACTTTCAAAACAACTTTTTAGGATCAACAATCGGTACACCACATCAGTAAAATCAACACATACCTATCGTGATTGTGTGAGTTTACCTCACTCCCTTCTCTCATTTCCTCTGCCCTTGACAATCTATTAGCGTGGAGCAGTCTTTTCTTCCTCCCCGCGGCATCACCTGGAACAATACATCGCTTTTGTTCTGTGCCACCACTCAAGGTCCTCTACGACGTGGTTGAAGTTTGGGACACTTGCGGCTTAGTCGTTTCGGATCGTGTATAAAAAAAAAAGTACCTACACCGAGTCTCCTTATCTCAAGGCCATAGCCGGGGGTTTCATCAGAGAAATGTGATCTACTTTATGAAAATACCCCAATTATTAAAAAATTCAATGTTAACTGCATCAGAATAACCAACTACCAAAAATTCCAACGTTCTAACATCTAGAATATAAAAAATTCTCAACATAATTATGAGAACAACATACGTTTCTAAATGTCCAACGTATAAATACGTTGATAAATTTTGATAAATTTATCAAACGTCTGAGTTATCAAACAGTTCAAGATAATAGAATTTTCAATGAAAAAAATGCTTAAAGTATCAAAATCTCCAACGTATTTGCCATCTGAAGTATCAAAATGTCCAACGTTTCAAAATTAAAATATATCAAAATGTTGAACGCTTCAAAACGCCCAAAGTTTAAAACAACCTACGTTTCTAAATGTCCAACGTATTTATCAAACGTCTGAGTTATCAAAAAGTTCAAGATATTAGAATTTTTAATGAAAAAAAGCTTAAAGTATCAAAATTTCCTATTTGCCATCTGAAGTATCAAAATGTCCAACGTTTCAAAATTAAAATATATCAAAATGTTGAACGCTTCAAAACGCCCAAAGTTTAAAACAACCTACGTTTCTAAATGTCCAACGTATTTATCAAACGTCTGAGTTATCAAACAGTTCAAGATATTAGAATTTTTAATGAAAAAAAGCTTAAAGTATCAAAATTTCCTATTTGCCATCTGAAGTATCAAAATGTCCAAAGTTTCAAAATTAAAATATATCAAAATGTTCAACGTTTCAAAATGCCCAAAGTTTAAAATAATCTACGTTTCTAAATGTCCAACGTATTTATCAAACGTCTGAGTTATCAAACAGTTCAAGATATTAGAATTTTCAATGAAAAAAAGCTTAAAGTATCAAAATTTAAAATGTATCAAAATCTCCAACGTATTTGTCATCTGAAGTATCAAAATGTCTAACGTTTCAAAATTAAAATATATCAAAATGTTCAACGCTTCAAAATGCCCAAAGTTTAAAACAACCTACGTTTCAAAATGTCCAACGTATTTATCAAACGTCTGAGTTATCAAACAGTTCAAGATATTAGAATTTTTAATGAAAAAAAGCTTAAAGTATCAAAATTTCCTATTTGCCATCTGAAGTATCAAAATGTCCAACGTTTCAAAATTAAAATATATCAAAATGTTGAACGCTTCAAAACGCCCAAAGTTTAAAACAACCTACGTTTCTAAATGTCCAACGTATTTATCAAACGTCTGAGTTATCAAACAGTTCAAGATATTAGAATTTTTAATGAAAAAAAGCTTAAAGTATCAAAATTTCCTATTTGCCATCTGAAGTATCAAAATGTCCAAGGTTTCAAAATTAAAATATATCAAAATGTTCAACGTTTCAAAATGCCCAAAGTTTAAAACAACCTACGTTTCTAAATGTCCAACGTATTTATCAAACGTCTGAGTTATCAAACAGTTCAAGATATTAGAATTTTCAATGAAAAAAAGCTTAAAGTATCAAAATTTAAAATGTATCAAAATCTCCAACGTATTTGTCATCTGAAGTATCAAAATGTCTAACGTTTCAAAATTAAAATATATCAAAATGTTCAACGCTTCAAAATGCCCAAAGTTTAAAACAACCTACGTTTCAAAATGTCCAACGTATTTATCAAACGTCTGAGTTATCAAACAGCTCAAGATATTAGAATTTTCAATGAAAAAAAATGCTTTAAGTATCAAAATTTAAAATGTATCAAAATCTCTAACGTATTTGCCATCTGAAGTATCAAAATGTCCAAAGTTTCAAAATTAAAATATATCAAAATGTTCAACGCTTCAAAATGCCCAAAGTTTAAAACAACCTACGTTTCAAAATGTCCAACGTATTTATCAAACGTCTGAGTAATCAAACTTGTTCAAGATATTATAATGTTCAATGAAAAAAAAAATGCTTAAAGTATCAAAATTTAAAATGTATCAAAATTTCCAACGTATTTGCCATCTGAAGTATCAAAATGTCCAAGGTTTCAAAATTAAAATATATCAAAATGTTGAACGTTTCAAAATGCCCAAAGTTTAAAACAACCTACGTTTCTAAATGTCCAACGTATTTATCAAACGTCTGAGTTATCAAACAGTTCAAGATATTAGAATTTTCAATGAAAAAAAGCTTAAAGTATCAAAATTTAAAATGTATCAAAATCTCCAACGTATTTGTCATCTGAAGTATCAAAATGTCTAACGTTTCAAAATTAAAATATATCAAAATGTTCAACGCTTCAAAATGCCCAAAGTTTAAAACAACCTACGTTTCAAAATGTCCAACGTATTTATCAAACGTCTGAGTTATCAAACAGCTCAAGATATTAGAATTTTCAATGAAAAAAATGCTTTAAGTATCAAAATTTAAAATGTATCAAAATCTCTAACGTATTTGCCATCTGAAGTATCAAAATGTCCAACGTTTCAAAATTAAAATACCGATTTAAAATATCGATCGAATTTTGGGCAGCTAAATTTGAACAGAAATGAGTGATTTTTGCGATTCACTCTCGTGTTTCTGATTCATCTAAAGTCCAATTCTTAAGTTGTCATAGGGACCGAACGGTTTGTCCCAAAGGGTTCTGTTGTTTCAATCGCTTCTAAGAAATTAATACTAATATGAATTGATGAAAAAACGATACCTTTATATCGACATTTTTTGAGCTAGGGTGTTTTTAAAAATTCAACCCTTATTTTTCACCCCTTAGAAGTGATTGAAATCAACCAAAAGCTTCGGGCAATAGAACCCATAATGGGGGGTGCGTCTTGATTTTTTTTTTAGATTTTTAATCGAAAGTAGACTACATCCTGAGAATTTGGCACCAACCGCGACCTTCTAGCGTGAGTAGATATATATTTTTTTTTTCCTTCATTTGGCATTAGCCGACAGCCATAGCCATGAAGCTTTTATTAACATAATCTACTTTCTATAATTCACAAAATAATAATATAATAACTTATTATTAACAAAATTAAATTTTCTTAGTGGTTGTTTTAATGAAATTACATACTTCTTTGTAAACAGATAACAAATTACAATTAATGATTTGATCAAAATGTAGTGGGTTTTCCAAATGAAGGCCAACTGAATTTAGCATCTGGTGTCTAGCCTGCCAGTGTATTGGACAATCCATGAAGATGTGTTTCAGAGTTTCCTCTTCCTCGCCACAATCCTCACAGCCTGAAGAAGATCTGAGCCCGATGCGATGCAGGTACGCTCCGCACAATCCGTGATTGGACCGTAATCTATTGATGACTCGAATATCCGGTCTGCTGAGCTCGAACCGCGAGAACCATGGTTTAACAGCTATTCGAGGGTTCATTTGGCGGTAGTGATTCCCCACTCTTGCATCATCGTATAGTTGCTGCCACCCTGCTTTCAGCTGTCTGTATGCGACTACGTACAAATCAGTGAACGGTAGCCTTACGTCCAAGTTTAGACCGTTCCGCCGGGCTGAGTTGGACAATGAGTCCGCAAACTCGTTCCCCGTCACTCCAACATGTGCCCTCGTCCACACAAATCGCACCTTTTGACCCCGTACTTTCATTCGGTATACCTCCTCCAAAATTTCGATGAAGATGTGGTTCACGTTAGCTTGCATACAAAAGTTTGACAGTTTGAGTAGAGCGCTTCGACAGTCTGTCACCACAACCACCAATTCTTCACTCCTCGTACCAGCATACCTCAGAGCCTCTCGGATTGCCACTGCCTCGCATGTGAATATTGAAGCAAGGGTATTGAGCTTGAATGCTCCACTTGTTCAAGTCTGAGGGTCGTAAAAAGCGCAACCACATCCATCACTAGCTTTCGACCCATCTGTGTAGATGACATATCCCCCAGGAAATCTTGAGTGCAACTGCTCAAAGAAGACAGTAGAGACACCCTGAGGTCCACCAATCCGATCCACATCAATGACTGCATACTTTATACGGTTCTGAAACAAGGCAAAATCGCACCAAAATACGGATGGAGAGGTACAGGTATGAATCAAATTACTGTATTCGGCTGTCGCAGCAAAACTAGTAGCCAGTGTCGGTGAGGTACGTTTCAGCCAGAAGTTGCAAATCAAGTCATGGTCATTGAGCCTACGTATTTTCCCAAGTAAATCTGCAGGGAATGACCTTATTCGTAGCAAGAACCGATCAGACAGCAACTTTCGTCTCAAATGCAGCGGTGGCTCATTACATTCTCGGAGCATGATCACAATAGGAGTTGACTGGAGATAGCCCACCGATATTCGAAGACATTTCGATTGTATTTTATCCAGGGGGCACAACACGCTATATGAAGCCTGACCATATAGGACACATCCGTAGTCAAAAATGGCACGTATTGTTGCTCTGTAGAAACGAATTGCCACAACCGGATCTGCACCCCAATGTAAATGCGTTACCATTCGTAGAACATTAACATACTTCTCAGCCTTCTGAACGATGTAACCTATATGGGGCCTCCATGACAATGTTTTGTCCAGATATAAACCCAGGAATTTTACCACTTTCTCCACTCTGAACGATACCTCTCCAAACTGTAACTCGTCCGCAATTGGTAGACGACGTTTACGTGAGAAAGCACATACAGTTGATTTTGGTGTTGAAATACATAGGCCATTATTAGAGCACCAGTCGTTGACCACAATGTATGCCCGCCTAAGAAGATCCACAAGGACGTTGAAGTCATCCCCTGTTGCGTATAAGCAGATATCATCCGCATACTGCAAAATCCGCACACCATCCGGCAGCGAGTCACCCATATCTCCTACATAGATTGCGAATAAGATGAGAGAAAGAATCCCGCCTTGAGGTAGGCCAATCCTAGCGGTACGAGGCCCGAAAATTTCATGATTTACTCGCAAATATACATGCCGCTCTGAGAGAAGACTGTATATGTTCTGGACTAACCTGTCAGGTATCCCAACTGCACGCATCTTCTCTCTTAGTACCTCCAATACAACATCATTGTAAGCACCTTTTATATCCAACATCATTGTAAGCGTAGATTTCCCAAGAGTAAATCCTTTTTCAATATCAGTAACTAGGGTAGATAGGCTATGAAGGGTTGATTTGCCTTTCCTAAATCCAAATTGATAGCTGGGTAGGAGTTCGTAATGTTAGACCAACCACTCCAAACGAGTCTTTATCGTTCTTTCGTACGTCTTCAGCATACATGACGTCAAGGAAATCAGTCTCATCGACTCGGGAGTGTTTGCTGGCTTACCAGGCTTGGGAATCGGCACGGCTATCACTTCTCTCCAACTCGTGGGAAAGTCATCTGTCTGCCATATCTTATTGAATATCACCAATAAGTGATGTAAGAGCGCATCTGGTAAGTGTTTTACTATGGGATAGTCAACCAGGTCCTTACCTGGAGCCGTATTGGTAGACGCCTTGATAGCGTTTTTCAACTCATTTATGGTGATGTCTCCCAGCACTAAGTCCACGTTGGGCAAAATCGATGATGAGTGGGTGTTTGCCCCCGTAATCCCACAGGAGTTAACGATTACCGAATCCGGTGTAATACTCTTCAGCAATTCTTCGCACCATAGACCGGCCACCAAAGGCTGTATGTTGGAAACTTTTCTGTTTGTTAATCTCCGGATTCTCAGCCACAGCGCCCTGATAGGGGTCGACCGGTTTAACTCCGAACAATAAGAAGCCCAAGATGTTCGTTTGGCCATTTTTATCACTTTCTTGGAAATAGCAACGCATTCCTTGTATATTACAAATAATTGCATAATAGGATTAGCGTTATAACTGTGAAGAGCGGCTTGTCTTTGCTGTACCGCCTGATGACACTCCCGAGTCCACCATACATTAAAATATTTGGGATTGTAAGCCCCCGCAAGAACAGGGATGGCTTCTTCACACGCAGCTTCCAGAATGGCAACAAACTCTGTATATGATACATCATCTGGAATATCAACATTAGCTAAAGCTTCCACGAATTTCTCCCAGTCAGCACCAGCTGAATTCCACTTTCTGTGTCGAATGATTTCATTGCGTCTTACTTGCAACGTAGAAATATCAATGACGATAGGGTAGTGATCCGAGCAGAATGAATCATCAGCTGTAGTCCACCCACAAATACCAGCGAGCCCAGGACTGCTCAAGGAAAGGTCCACGACCGACCTGTTCCTTTGGTTGACGGAACCAACCCGTGTTGGTGAACCATCATTCAGATATACCAGATTGCACATATCCAACGCCTCCATCAATCGACGCCCTTTTGCATTTGTGTAACTCGCACCAAAAGCCATATGATGTAGGTTGAAGTCTCCCAGTATCAACACTGGAGACTCCCAGTGTCGGAAGAATCTTGTCCAATCCTCAGTTGAGAGATTACAATCATCGTGACTATAAATTGATACGATATTAAGAGATGAACCGCCCAGAAGCGTTACAGACACCGCAACGTACATGAAATTTTCGTGACTGAAAGAGCAATCCAACTCCTTGTAGGGAATATGATTTTTAATTAAAATAGCCACCCCCGTACAGCCATCAGCCCCGGGTTTGCGAATCAAATTGAAATTACGGAACGAGTAATTAGAATTGGGTTTAAACCCAGTCTCCGAAATCACAGCCACATTTATATTGAATCGTTGTACCAAAATTTCAAATTCTCCTCGTTTTGAGCAAAATGATCTTGCATTCCACTGTAGAATTCTCAATGTTTCATGTTCATCCATTATTCTTAATTATTTTTAGATTATGGGTAGGTCCGTATCAATCAGCTACTGATTTTGTCCACACAACGATCTAGTCTGTCGCGAATTAAGTTTCTGAGCTCGGATTCCTATAAGTCCTTTGTTTGGGGCAAGCTTTTGAACACCTCAATTACCGTTTCAAAAAGTAGGTCATTTTTGTGCATTCTGACTACCTCCTCTTTCTGAGTCTCTTTCTCAATACCAGTACTGTTCGCTGAAACTTGATTATATGCCAGGATTCCCCCCGGCGAATTACTTGGCATTTGGTCTGAAAACATTCGAGGAATAGGTTGTCGGAATGGAGAAGACCCTGCTGGTGGTGACGGCGGCCTATTCCTTTTCACAGTCCGGACGTACGAACTGGTAGAGGCGAATTGCCTGTCCTTGAGATGCTCCATAGATTTAGCGATTGTTGGGAACTGAACTTCGCTTGATAATATCACTGGGGGCTTTCGTGCCACAGCGGAAAAAGATGTACTAGTCACCAACGATTTCGCCTCAAAATACGACAAGTTACGATCACTCATGGCTTTTTTAACAGCAGTTTCCATCTCATAATGAGGACAGTTTTGTTTGTCAGTTGATTTGTGGCCACCTTTACAATTCACGCAATGCAAATCTCTTGGCTTGGCACATTCATTGCTTGTGTGTGCCTCCCCACATAATTCACACGTTATTGCACCTTTACAATTTTTCTCAATATGACCATAGCGCAAGCATTTCCGACACTGGACAACATTTTGTACATATGTAGAAACTTCACATCTTACATAATGAATAATCACAAACTGAGGTAATAATTGACCTCTCATTGTAAAAAACACCGTTTGGGTAGGAACTGTAATCGGTTCACCTTCCGTAGTTCTATCTTCAGTTCTCCTAGTATGCCGCCGTAAGTCCAGAATTTCGATTTTTTCACCACAAGGTCCTTTAAGTACTGTTTTTATTTCATCATCTGACAAGCTTGTGTGAACGCCTCGTATTATACCCCTACGTTTAAGAGCATAGAATGGAATGTAAGGTTTAAATTCCTTGTCTGATAAATGCACTGAATCTAGGAGCTTATTTGCTGAGACAGCATTGGATAATTCAACTCTCAATCTGTTCCTTCCAACCTTAGTTATACAAAGAATATTATTAGAAATAGAAGCGTGTTTATCATGTAGAAGCTTACCTATTGTCATTGGATGCAATCTTGAGATCCCACCAAGATCATTCGATAAGCTTTCAATAAAAACATGAAAAGGGCCAGGATCTGATGTTCTATATCTAAGTTCATTTCTATCGCTTCTATTCGACTCTTTTTCGATAGTTGTTTTACTATTAATAGTAACAGGTTGTTCTACCAAATCATCATGTCTCATTTCAATATCAGGGGGCTCGCGATCACCATCGCTACCTCCTTGCATCGTTTACAACAAAGATTAAACGAGCTTAAAACGAACAATAAAGATATTCAGTAATGACTTATCTGATGATGAAAGATATTGGTGTTTACCGCACGAAAGGACGGTTGATAAGCGACCGAACGAGTAGATACGTTTCTATGATTTTTCAAAGTTTCGACCGTTTATGACGTCACGCGCCCCTCTCGCCCACTGTGACGTCATAAACGGTCGAAACTTTAAAAATTCATAGGAGAAGATTTACACACGCTAGAAGGTCGCGGTTGGTACCAAAATTCTCAGAATGAGTTCTACCTTAGATTAAAAATAACATTTAAGTATAGGTACCAAATTTCATCAAAATTGGTCCACGGTAACTAGGAAAGATCTGCGTAGGTATGGCAAAATTTTTATTCGATTTTTGGATTTTAAATACCTTGAAACGTTAACCAACAAATTTTGATGCAGGGGCGAACAACTTTATTCGTGGTCGATTCCAAAGGTTCATTATTGAAAATAATAAACCAAAAGGCGGCATTCTTATCACATCAGTGTTGCCACTAGCAAGGAAATTTCCCACAAGTCGGAGGATATTTAAGGAATAGGTACACATCTCTTAAGAATGTTTCCTTTTCTGATTTTCCGGTAGGTAGTAGGAGTGTGTCGTCCAGGTATTCCCTGGAACGGTTCCAACGGTTACGGTGACAAAGATGTAACCGTTCCAAATTACCGGTACAGTTCCATTACCTCTAGGTTCTCTAGCTGAGTGCTGGTTATCAGTGTTTGGTTTACCGTTTACTTCCGGTGAGAGTTCAATTGTTCACATTTCACTTCACCTTTTCGTTTGATTTGATTTTCCGATTAATTTACCACCAAAGTGAGGTTCCGACTATGGTATATAATTTCCCTTAAAGTTCCTTCACTTTGAAAATTAGAGATGATTGTGAGCTGAAGACTGTTTCTTCGAGGAAGGATGGTATTCATTTCAAGGTACGATTGCACATTGTTGATTCACGGATTGTTGGTGGTTCAAGCAACAATATTGAAGGTCTCAAAAGATCAGACTCTCATTGAGGTATTATAATTCAATAATAGCTAACGATTGGTTAAATTTTCCAAAAATTCGCTTATCCCAAACCGTACTAATTATTTTTCCATCGTCATTGTCTGTTCACAAAATTTGGAAATCAACGTCAAACGCCAAGAATAATATTCTCCTATAATATAATGCTCCTCAAACCATCTATTGCTAGTACAACTAGAACGGTGTGAGATGACTTGCAACTAGATTTTGTACATCGAAACTTGAACAACTAGGTACCTACCTAGTCCATGTACAGTGAACTGAAATTACCACAATTTCAGAACCAACTATTATCTGAATCAAATTGACACAGAATCTTTCTCATAAGTTAACACCTTCAGCGCGGATGATGTCATATGACATCATGCCTCTCTGGAGAGCGCTCCCCACTCTAAGGCCCCTACGAAGGCGTAGGGATGAAAATGAAGGGCTGGAAAGTACTACCGCCCTGGCGTGTGATGTCATATGACATCGTGGTTTAAAACCAATCAAAATGGCGTCAAAATCAATTCAACACTTCAAATACATTACCTAACAAAAATTAAAGCGCCTATGTCAAATTTTGGGGAAAAAATTTTTCCCGTAGGGGACGTAGTCAGTTACTTATACAGTACTTATTACAGTTATTTATCTACCGTAAAACCGTCAAACTTTACTCCAAGATTTACTCCAAAACAGTTCCAAATACAATTTCTCCCACTCGAAATGGGTTAAATTGATTTTTTTTAATACGTGAATTGATCTTCAGGGCTTCCTGAACATTTTGAGTGGTCGAGCTCATTGATCAGATAATTGTAACCCCCCTATTTAATTGTTTAAATGTTGGAGTAAGGTTACCTCCGAGTGCGTCTATCTTTACTCCACTCTGAAAAACTCACGGTTATCGCTACAGAAACGGGCAGTGGTGCAATGATACTAGTCGGGATTGAATTCATTACCCCAGAAATACTTGATAATATCAAATATTTATTATATTATTATAAAATATATTCTGAAAAATTGAACTTTTTAGCTTGAAAAATACAAGTTATACCTAAAAATAATATAAATTCCAATGATCATTTATTCATAATTTATTTCAACGAATTTGCTTGAAATGCAATATTTCTGGTTAAGAGATCACAATTTCAGTCTTCCAGTATAGACAAACTTATGTAGGTAACCGAGCAAAACTTTCTACAAGTAAAGAAATATTAAAGGACAATAAACGATAAACGAATGACTTAACAAAATCACAGAAAAAGTCTGTTTCACATTCGATAACTTTCAAATGAATTGCAATTGTAAATTTCAAAGTTAACCCACGAGTGAATAATGTTGTAAATCACAACTTATGAGACCAAAGCACGTTTATGTTCATATCATTGTTGTAAAGTTTCGGTAGGGGTGCGTACCAAGCTTTTTCTCATTTCTTCTCCCCATCTCTTACTTCTGCAACATGAGATACACTAGAAACCTTACATTCAACACTGCGAAAACTATAAAACTCAAATTTTTTCGAGATTAAATAAGAAAAATATGAGTGAGGCTACCTTTATCCCAACCTTTATAGTGGAGTAAAGATACCCGGTTTTTGGAGTAAAGTTACCATCAAATTTTTGTTAAACAAAAGCATAACTAAGAAAACACTTTTTTGAGAATATGATTAGTGTATTTTGTTCAAAATAAGATATTGAAAGTGATATGATGAGGGCTTACCTGGTAAATCCACTCCAAACACCTGATATGGAAGAAATTTTGGAGCACGAGAAACAGGACAAAAACAGCTGAGCAGGAAACTATGACTGATAACAGCATTAGAATATGGATAAAGGCGCCATCGCAAGCCGCATCGATTCTCTGGGATGTGGAGAATAACGAAAACCCAATAGCTAACTTTTATCTAAGTTCTACCACGCTTACGTCACAATTGAAGATTCTCACTTTTTGGGGTAAAGTTACCCCAAGTGGGGTAAAGTTTGACGGTTTTACGGTATATGTCTTGCTTTTTATGGAAATTTCGCCCAATTCGATCAATCTCAAGACAGAGAAGTTGGAAATGGGAAGGTTGATGGTAGCTACCTATTAGGTGGCCAGGAAAAAGAATAGAGACCAAAGGGTGCATATATGAATGTGAAGGTTGGGCGGGCGGCGGGGCAGTTGATCGCCGCCCTCCCCCCCAGCCCATGAACGCCCCCCTCCCCCTGGCCAATGATCGCCACCCTCGCCCCTACTCCAAATCGTAGAATCGAGAATCCGACGGTTATGATCAAGTTAGAAAAATTCCGCAAACGGATTCGTATTCCGATGAAGGTTCTGCAAGTGGCTATAAGGCCACTTTTTGTAAATGTTCAAAATTTGAACAAATTTTTGTTGGAACTGGGTGCAAACAATTTTGCACACTTTCTAAACCAATTACCCGGAATTCTACGGTGATCTTGAAGAGAAATCCGTTTGTGGAACTAAAATATCTCGATTCGTTCTCAAATGAGGAGTAAACGAAATTTGGCCTCGATGGTGCTGCCATCTCTCATTTCAGAATCACACTAAAACATCGTGGCATTTAGCCTTAACTACTATGCATCGGATTGTCTAAATAATCGGGTTATGGATACGAGGAAGCTATGTGCCACACCCACTTGGCAGACGTTTTTGAGGTTGGTTCCCTTCTGCTTAATGCCGTCCATATAATTTTGTTGTTAACTTTTTATGTCAAGGTATATAATGGTTATCTTTTCACATATCTAGAATTGGTTTTTGCCTGTTTTTAGCAGGCTTTTCAGCTAGTTCCTAATTTTGCACGAATGTTGCTTTCTTGTGATGGTAGGTCTCGCCGGCAGCCCGGCGCCCGCAGGCACGATAGCCCTGCCAAAGAGCTGCTGCCGGGAGTCGCCTCTGGTGGCGGCGGCTCTGAGGAACTTCCACTACGCCGTGTCGACGTCGACGACGACGGCGGCGCCTTCGAGCCCGGGAGCGGCGCACATCGTCACGCGGTCGGCGGCGAGTCGGCCAGCGACGCTCGGGAGTCGGTCGGCAGATGAGCGACGGTGTGCCTCTGGCGGCCTCATCCACCAACAGAACTGTCACAGGATCATCCTAGACTGGCTCAATTCGACTGCGCACATACTTTTCGTTTTGGGCTACTGCGTCATAGCCTTCATAAAACTTTGTTTTCTCGGAATATTAAGGTGAGTCCCGTCAAACCAATATTATTTATCTCACCTCGATAATAGGACAAGCCAAAAATCACTTTTGGAGTTTTGAGTTTCGAAAACTGCTTATAAAATCGCCAATTGAAGGCCTTGCTCAAAAATCTAGCTATCTGCATTTTTCACAATTTGTGAGGAATTGAAAAAAGTTTCAGAAATTCCTGCTTCAAAATTTAAAAATCCAGGTGTACTACAATTAACTATGACTAAGGACGGATAGAAACCATTTGATTTGATTTTTTTAAATAATGGGGTATTTCGGTGGGTCGGAAATTCAGAGTTTTGACCTCAAATTTGGATTCAGCATCCTTGAAAACCTACATATCCAACTTTTAGCCCAATGATACTATAACATGTGGTAGAAAAATTAATTAAAGAGATCACACCTTTGAAAAAAAGGTGGGCCGCCATAAATGCACACACACTACGCCGCCCGCATGTGTGAGTAGTAAGTAGATGTGGCTAAAGCCTTCGACTGCATTTCTCATCATGCCCTAGTAGAAAAGTTCAAGAATTACTTTTCCGATAGCGCAGCTGAACTAGTCAGAAGCTATCTTATTGACAGAAAACAAGCGGTCAGACACAGTGGTGATCTGTCTTCATTCCTTCCCATACAATACGGAGTACCGCAGGGATCAGTGTTAAGTCCGCTTCTCTTTGTTATTTACATAAATGATCTTCCCAAAAAAATGTCCAATCCAGTTGTTCTTTTCGCCACAGTTGTAAGCTGTAATGATTCATTAGTTGACTTACAAAATTCCTCTCGTGATTCAATAGATGAGATAACAAAATGGTTTAATTCTAATGGGTTGTCGGTTAACGAATCAAAGACAACAATTATGTACTTTGGGCTTCGTGACATTTTGTTGATTGAGGAAAATCCAGTTAGTGCCAAAATTCTCGGAGTTAACGTGGATCCTAAATTAAACTGGAAGTCACACTGATAATTTAGTTAAAAGCCTAAATAGTATAGTGTTTCTACTCCGCAGGCTCTCTGATGGGCTCCCAGATGCTGCGGTGTTGACGGCTTTTCACACAGTTTTTCAAAGCAGAGCATCTTATGCAATCTTGTGTTGGGGACATACGCCTGCTTCTTCGTCTATTTTTGGTTGTTGGCGTCGTGCTGTCAAGAGTTATTTCTGGCTTGGGCTATAGGAATGACCGCAGACATATTTTTGTGTCAAAAAAGATTTAAACAATCCCAGCCATTTTTATCCGAGAGTGTTTTAACTTCGCCAAAAAAAACCTGCAAAACCTTGAAAGAGTTGGTTCACACTCGTATAACACGCGTAATGCGAATGACCTTTCCAAGGAGAGTCTAGCCCCCAGAAAGTATTGTCGGGTTTCAGCGCTACCTACCGCCACTTCAGCGAACTACCATCATTTTCAGCTCGATGTGAGCGTGGTCAAGCGGCATTTCTCAAAAGTAGGCTTACCTCGATTTTACCACTCTAATTTCCAAGTTTGGCGGCTTTACATCCCTGCCCTCTTAAATTGCGAGGAAAAGGAACTTGTTATTGCATTATTGTGTCTGGGAGTGACGAATCAAGCAGAATTTAATCTACATTGTAATCTTAGGAAAACTGCAAGTTAGAGGAGCGACGGTAATGGGGTCACGAGCGTGATCACCTGATAAGATATCAGAAATGGTAGTTCGTTGAAGTGGCGGTAGGTAGCGCTGAAACCCGACAACACTTTCTGGGGGCTAGACTCTCCTGACCTTCCATTGCCTTTCTGTAGGGTTCTCGCATCGAGAAATTCGAAAAATTGGTGGGCGTTTCGATTTTTTAATTCAGTACCGCATAGTGTTCGCACTCTTCCTGAAAAGAATTTTAATAAATTTGTAAATAGATTTTTACAAGAGTTGGCACCTTTCAGTTCTGATGAATTTTTCGCAGGAGTAAAATTGTTAAAGATCCAAGTTTGTTTCTGTCTTTAAATTATATGTTGTTTGAAGTTTAGATCAGCTAGGTATTTTGCACGAAATCTTATGTCCAGACTTGGAGAGTTGTATTAAATACAGAAAATTTTTCTGTACCTGTGTTTTTTCTTTTTTTTAAATCTAATTTACTTTGTTAATTATATAGTTTTTATTATTTAGTAGGTATAAAATTTTATGACCATTTTTATACACTTTTGTTTGACGGCAAATAAAATACTCTCTCTCTCTATCTATCTCTCTCTCTATCTCTCTCTCTCTCTCTCTCTCTCAGGTTCATCGTCCAAAATTTGACCTCACAAACATCAAGTCCGAAGTACTCGAAACTCGAGATTCTCAAAGAGCCGCAACTTATAATTAGGAATAAATCATTTCATCGGGAATCGCTCGAATTCTCATCCACTCTACTCGATCCCCAAAGGACTCTCAGAAGCGCCGAACACCTATTACAGTTCAACCCCAACCGAGATTCCTGGTTTATGCGATAAGAAGTTTCGAGTTTTACGAAGAAAACGTTTCGAAGCTTCAAGTTGGCGAATTGTAAGGTCCCTTCCCAACTCCTGGGTTTCCAACTTTAACTGAACTGCTTATAACTAGGATTTGAGTTGGGGCGAGTTAGGCCGTTAAAAAAATGGCTTGAAAAACAGCCACCCTGTCAAACCGCTTTTCGTGATTGCGTTTCTCGTTTAGGACCTCTCGCCGTTTTGTTTGAAGGGGGTCTGCGGCTCGTTCAGTAAACGAGGGAGGAGATTCGTTAAGGGAGCATCTTCAACTCAAGACAAAAGCCTCCGGAAAAGAGTTGGTTTTGGGGGATGATAATCTCTCTGAAATTCTGGCCGAGTTTATTTCAGGGGACGTCGTTCACAGCACTGAAAATTCGGGGAAAAAAAATGCAAAAAAGTCGACCAAGTTGGGTGGGCAGTAAAGCCTCCTCTCGTAGCATGAAGGTTGGTTTAAAAATACTTCATTATCATCCGTTAATAAGGTCTAATTAGGTTCAGTTTTTAATGAAAGTTTACGTCACAATGCACCCTAACTCAATTTTGGTTTATAATTTTCAATAATTAACCTATGGAATCGATCAAGAAAAAAAGTCTGTCAAGTTGGTGTGGCACATAGCTTTCTAGTATCCATAACCCTCTACAAAATCGGATCGGAAATGTCGATACATACCTTAAAGCACAAAGACGCTATGTCCAAAAACGGAGTTTTCAAAAAACGCAAAAGAAGTGTAGGGTCCCCTATGAGGGTAGTGCAAACTCTACTAACCGACTTCTACGGTAGTTTATTTATTAAAACCACTCTTTAATCTGTATTGACTCTATAATCTATGAATAAAGGTTCCTCCTATCAATTGATCTCATAATGGGGCATTTCAGTCAATTAAAAAAAAAAAAATTTTTCAAAAAAGTAGGTATGGCTCAGGAATAACGGTAATCGGGTCTGTTCGTCGAGAAAATGTTTTTAAAAAATCAGAGAAGCTAAGGAAAATTGAAGATTTGAATGGTGTGGCGTAGCTAGCCTATCGTGACGTAGCTAGCCAAAACTGTCTCTGAAAAAAGTATCCATGCACAGAGAAGAGATTGGAATGTTCTCACTGGTAGCAGGTTCAAATTGAGGCTCCAGAACGTTGATCTTCCTCTTATTTTCCTTCATATTTAAAACGAAAGAAAGAAAAGAAATCGTGGGCGATACACTAGCTGAAAATTTGATAAGTCTAAACCACAAACGAAGCGAACAGAAAACAACCGATTACAGACAGCAGACGTAGGTTACGCTAACGATTGAATCATAAAGTAACGCTATCCGAAATGAGAATCTCTTGGATACTACAAATACTACTCACACACTCGCGCGGCGTTGTTTCAAATCGCACGTCTCCAGATTCATCTTAACATTGTGCTTAGCCGCCATTTCTGTCCAAAATTTAGCCCATGAGACCTTAATTTGTATTATGGCTTTTGCCATGCGCTTTGGAATACGAGTATCTGGTAGAGCCAACACCTTTGTCACATAATAATTATGTGTCAATTATTGATGTGTAGGGTCAATGTGACCGAGTATATTGACATCCTGCCCGTTTCAAGATATGATATATACAAAGGTGTATGCCTGGGTAGACCAAAGAGCCTCCTTAGGAACCGATGCTGCACTCTTTCCAATGTTTCATATTTTTGATATCCCCATGATTCTGCTGCGTATGTTACTGTTTGTATTGCAGCGTCAAATACTTGATATTTTTTATTAATGGGAACGCCATCTGTATCCATTAGCTTCTTCCACGTGGTATTTATAGCACAGTTTGCTGCCATTCTTCGTTCTTCTAGGTGTTTACTGTTGGATAATTTTGATAAGAATGTCACTCCTAGGTACTTGTATTGTTTCACCACCTCTATCTCCTCACCATCGCTCATCTTTTCCCATTCTTCCACCATTTCTGAAAACCATAATTTTTTATTTCCTCAGGTTTATTTGGAAATATCCATTTCTCACAGAAATTTGTGAGGTCCCATATCATTGTCTGTAAAGTTTTTGGGTCAGGAGCTAGGAGTACCAAATCGTCGGCGAAGGCTAATAATTTTTTTTTCATTCCCTCCACTATGACACCTCCACCCATATCACTCCAAATATCATTCAAGAAAATGTCGAAAAGGAAGGGGGAATTCACACAGCCCTGACTCATGATGTTATAGTATCATTGGGCTAAAAGTTGGAGTATATAGGTTTTCAAGGGTGCTGAATCCAAATTTGAGGTCAAAAACCTGAATTTCCGACCCACCGAAATACCCCATTGTGTAGAAATATCCCGTAATTAGGTGCATTTTATCACGTTTGTTTGTTTGTTTTTTGTCTGCTGTACAAGCACTTTTGAAATCAAGGGCTGGCCCATTTATGTCACCCAATACACGTTTGAGGTTCGTACTCATATTAAACGTTGAAGTTCCGCCTGAAGAAACCGAGTCCAAGGCACAATGTTATTTACGGAATGATAATACGGAGGGCACCCCTTTGATCCCTCAGACCCGAAGGTTCTACGTTACAAACCGCTACTCGAATATTAAGTAGGGGAACTGAGCCCCCTTTCTCGGCACCCCCCTTCTTGGCACGCCCTAGTAAATGACCGCTTTTAGGGGTAGCTAACAGCGAAGAACGATACGAGTGTTTCCCCGAGCACGATCATCCAAAAATTTAACTATGTGCCGTCGTGTTTTCCAGATATGAGATCAGAGAAATGATTCAGAAGATCAAATTGGTCCAAGAATCCGAAAAAGCTGAAGGAGCGGAAATGGCGAAAACAGCGAAGCAGAATAATGGCACGATACTCCAAGCAGTTCAGAGCCACAGTATTGGTAAGTCAATCATTTTAGTACCATAACGTAAAAATTATATGCATTGAGAGTTCCAAAATTCATCGTACAGGTATTAAGGCCTTTACGGGGAGGCGCTACTCAAGTCCACATAACTTCAGGGATCGAGTCTACAACTAATTTGCAACAAAAAATATATCCTAACCATTTTTTTCCAAGTTTTTTTTTCAATTTCAAGATTTTTCATGATTTTGACCTTATGTTACTAAATCGGTCGTAACTCTCTTAATTTTCCGTGTAAATTCAAATTTGAGAAAACCGTTGAAAAGAGCTTTAAATTTCCTTTCGGTTTGGTGCCTGACCTTTTCTTTGAGTCAAGGTTTAAGGCATGAAAAAGCCCTCTGAAAAGTAAATTTTACCTTATTTGGAAAACCTTGAGTTTTTTCAATCGGAAGATAAACTATGAGAATCAATATTTTGTCAAGGTGCAAGAACGGTAAAAACTAGGCGAAAATCTCAGCTTTCCAACGGTTTAGTCATTTTTATTTGTAAAGTGGAACTTATCACAAAAATTTGTATTTGAATACGGAAAAACGTGAATTTTTTCAACTTTTTCATGAGGTAGAGCAATGCTGCCAACTTAGAAACACAGAAAGGTAACGTCACAGTGCCACATTGTTATATTTTTAAAAAACACATTTTTCTAAAATGGCTTCAAAGTTCAGATTTTTCACGATCGGTGAATATTTATTTGCCAGAAACACGACGAAAATTGTCCATCAAGTTGGCAAACGGCTAAAATCACAGTGTTCTTGCGTAAGTAATTCTATGGAACTCATCATTTTCAACATTTTAACTAATATGTTGGTTTCAGAACGAAAACACTCAATAATTTATGCACCCAACGAAGACAGAAAACTGTCTAAACGCGTCGCAGTAATTAAACTGTATTCTGACGATTTTATGGAAGTGGAAGGTAGGTATTTTGATTCATCCCTGATTGGTTTTTCAATTGGCCAACCCCGAAACAAAATCCTGAGCTTTCGAAGATTTTAGTATAGAATCGAAACATAGAATAGAATCTATATTTTGAATTCATTGTTTTAGAGTAGAGAACTCAGGTGGTAGAAAATAGATTGCTTATTATGATTCGATCGGATCTAAATTTATCACTAAACCGAGGAGCATCTAGGGAGAGAAATTGGTGGAATGGCCTGAGCACTGCCTGGCGACGATTAAATGAACCTTCTGGAGCTCAAAACCTACGTTATCTCTTATCAGTCCGCTGATGTGATGACAACTCGGTAATATCGTTGACACATTTTATCGAGAACTTTAACAGTTTTGCCTTGGTGATTTTCCGCAGACAGCAAAACAACCATGGGAAAGCAAAACAATGGTTCAGAAACAATGTTTGGGTGAGATCGAGTCTAACAAGTTGTAAACAAACAATGGAATTTGTTACGAAATTTATCAAAGTAGCTCTGTCCATAATCTGTAAACTCTCTAATATCCAATTTTCAAATAAGTTCGTTGACATCTGTGAAGCTCACACCCACCTCATCATTTTGTTCTACGGAACCTGGCTTTAGGAATCGCCTACATCACATCGGGCGACTGATAAGAGAGATAACGCATGGTTTGAGCTCCGGAAAGTTCATCTAATCGTCGCTTGGCAGCGCTCAGGCCGTTCCACCAATTTCTCTCCCTAGATGCTCCTACTAAACCGTAGGTATTTAGAAACAAAGAAAATTTGTCTACGTGAAATCGTTTATTAGAGCTTACGAATGAATTTTCGTATTCACGTTGAAAAGATCAACACGAACATTACTACTTAATTTTTCTTAATAGTGTACGATGATATCGAATGCATCAGATGAGGTCGGCACAATTCAATTTGTGTCCTACAAATAAATCGCAATAAGTTTTTTTTTTTTAATTACGCCGTATACGAGGCTCTGTGGCCATTCGTTCACGCGCAGCCCAATAAATATTTGCTTTCCTATACCAGATGGTTTCGTCGTCTCTAATCTGTTCTCTTATGTCTTGCAGTACAGGACATGTGTCTGAATGCTGGGATGTCATATCTTCGATGTGGCAAAGTGTGCAGATTGGACTGTCATAGACACCGATTCTGTTTAGATGCTCGGCTAGGAAATCATGCCCAGTCTGAATCCTGAAACAAGCCACACTTTGCCTTCTCGGCAGTGTTTTAGGTACGGGATTATTCAGTAGGGTGGCCCGTTGCTTTCCAGCTGCTGCTCTCTCATGGCCTTCTCGAGCTATTGACTGTATCTTGGCATCGACCAGGCGTTTGGCTGTGCTGTAAGGGAGAGGAGCATCTGGCTGCAGCAGGAGTGACCCTCTTTTAGACAACGCATCTGCTTTTTCATTTCCCTCTATTTGGCAATGTGAGGGAACCCACTGTAGCACCAGTTGGGAGCCCCTCATCAACAACTTCTCAATGGCAAGATGGCACTCGAGGACCAGGGTGACATCAGTCGAAACGTTGCTTGTGAGCGACTGAATGGCAGCTTGTGAGTTGACAAAAATCACGACTTGGCGATCGCCCCGCACAAGCAGATGCTCCACAGCAAGCTTCACTGCACAGACCTCTCCCTCAAAGTTGCTGGAGAGCTTTCCTACAGGGTGTGAGGTTTCGAAGAGTGTGCAGTATACCCCAGCCCCTGCATTGGATCTTGCATATTGCGCAATAAATTCAACTTTCTATTAGAATGTAGTTTAATTTAGGTAGTTCAAATTAAAACATTTTACTGGAATTTGGTGAAATTTGCAGAATTTGAATCGTTTTATAAAACAATTAACAGACACATTTCTGAATTGATGAATGAACGATGGAGCAGGCATTGAAAGTGAATAGATGGGCTGGGCGGAACTACCTAGATTATTCATCTCTATGGAAGTAGACTCTTAAATCAGAGGTTCTCCTTGGCATCTCCGTTGGTAAAACAAGGAAAACAGTAGGCCCAGACGACATTCCTATGGAGGCAATCAAGCTGATGTAGGAGGACAACTTGGATCGGGTTGTCAAGCTGTTCAATGGAATTTAGAGAAAGTTTCTTGAGGAGTGGTTGAAGTCCACGTTTGTGGCGATCCCCAAGAAAACGCTTCCCTAAGATCAGAATGATTGAATGATGAGCGTAATCAGCCTCATGTGACATATTTTTGGGAGTCATACACGGTCGTATCCTTTCCAAGGGTGAATTTGAGATTGATGATGCCCAGTTTGGTTTTAGGGACGTCTTTGGCATGCAAGAAGCGCTGTTTGCCTAGAGCACAAGAGTCATGGTCGGCGTGGAGATGTCTTTGTTAGCTTCATTGACCATGAGAGGGCGTTGTACCGGGTCCTGTTATTCAAGGCTTATTTAGGTTTTGGAGGAGTGTGGCAGATGGGAGGGATGTTCGCATTATCCACAACCTGTACTGGAAGCAGGTGGCCGAGGTCCGGGCAGGTGATACTGTGACGCCTGAGGTCAGCATCCTAAGAGAAGTCAGACAATGATGTCCCTTTCTCCTTTTTAAATTTTATGCAGGTCGCATATTCGGAAGGAATCACGTCCATCAAATATGCTGATGAGATACCTTGCTCTCCAGCATCTCTTGAACAGACTCGAATGCTTGGCCACCAGGAAGATCTGGCAATAAGTATTGTGAATACAAAATTTATGGTTTTCAGTTGTTCCCCTCATGGTGATGTTGTGCTGACATTCAATGGGCACCAAGTTGAGCGAGTAAGAAGATTCAAGTACTTCCGGATGAATCTATGGATCCGGACATGAAGGTCACATGGAGAATTAAAAATGTTTTTTTTTTTCGTATTCTTGAAAACGAGAAATCTTAACTGCGATAAGAACCTCAACTTCTCTCTCCGGTAGAGAATTCTGAAATGGTCCGTCTTATTGTACGAAGTGGAGGCTTGACACTGAGCTGAATAGCCTTTGAAATAGGATGTTTAGGAACCCTTGGACGGCCCACAATTCAAACTACTACGGCCTACTCTGAGGCTGAAAAATAAAGAGCTGTAAAATTGCACACTTGAGGCACACATTGAAAGAAGAAAAGTATCAGCTGCTTCACTTGATTGTGAAGGGGAAGATGGAGGGTTGGCGAGGTGCTGAAAGAAAACTGCTCTCCCGGCAGAACGTAGGTATAGAAGATTTTTCTCGACTCTCTCGCAACAGTGATTGTCCCTTTAGCGACTTTTTTACTTTCCAATGTTAAAAAGGTTCTTACTCCTTCAACTTATTAAGAAGAGTGTCTTATAGTACTGCCCTAAGAAAACAAAATGCAGTTCCACCCACTTGCCCAAAATGAGTTACCTCTATACCTTTTTGGAGTAGCTGATTCTTCATCTATCACAGAGCTTCACAACACTTCACTTATGCAGTAAGTCACTTTAATAAGCCTCAATCCAGTACATCCCTCTAGTTTAGTTGGATTATAGCTGAAGGAGGACTAAAAACTGACCACTACAGATGCAAAATTTGGGCATACATTTTAAACAGTTCATGAGAGGTTTGTGGTAGTTTAAATGAGAAGGTACGAGAACACCCCACAAGGGCTCCCTCCAGACTAAGTGTCATCATCTTGGCCGAGCGGCCTTATATGAGGGGCTCTCCTTCCACCTATCCTTTCCCAACAAAGTTTGACAGATGAAGGGAGCGTAAACCCTGTAACTGGAGAATTCCCATCCTCGTGTCTGCCCTTATTAAGATTCTTTATTGTTAGAATTCTAATCGAAATATTGTGGTTCCCATAAGACTTCAAGTATTATTTGTATAGAAAGTGATATGCTTTCCTACTTGATAATACCATAAATGCAGTAAGCAACGTTTTCAATACTGTCTACCTTGAATAATGCTTTTTGAAGGTTTGAACTTCGTCAAAAAAACAGTTAAATATCATATAAAGGGAGTCTTAGTCGGCCGCCGTTGGTTCCTCGTTCCGGGTTAGTATTTCCGTAAATTACAGGCGCTAAAACTGTAAAAACTGTACCTAAATTTGAAATTTTTAAGGATTTTTGAAATGCATTAATGCAGTCATCTAGGGAATTGAAAAACTAAAAGATTATCGCTGGTATCATCAAAATCAAACAATAATTGCCAGAGAAAAATTTCAAATTTAGGTACAACTTTTAACGTTTTAGCCCCTCTTTTTTTACGGAAATACTGACCCGGAACGAGGAACGAATGGCAACTGACTGAAACCCCCTTAATACGAAACAAAAAAAGGAAAATGTTCACAATTAACTTAGGGCTAAAAAAGATGGCTTATACTGTAATAAATGTTGAGAAGTAGAACAATTTATTGTGCGTATGTTTGTCAGACTGGTTTAGTCTCAGTCGAACTGCAACGCATAACAGATTTCGATAAGGGGTTTCGCTATACGATGTCCAAGTTCTCATGGAGGTTATGGGCTCTTGTAGTAGGTAGGTGTCCTAAAACCTTCTTTGTCATAAAATTGGCCAACCTTATTCATCAAGCAAACCAGTTCAACTGGGGAAGTTGGGGTAATTTCACTACTTTCGGGGCCAAATCGATCATCAATCAGTCGAATGAAAACCAGACTGTTCAACAGTATTTTTTCAACTTTTTCAATTTTCAGCAGTATCTTCTGATTTGAGCCGTCTGGGTTTTATTCATTGTAATGTAGTAATTGAAATATTGCATTAATCTTGCTTCAAATTCATCCATCGACTTTGGTTTAGCTCACAATTTTAAAATATTATTAGAATTGATTTTGTTCATAAACAGATACCCACCACAGTGTGTACGTTGCGACTTCCATGTTCTGACTATTCTTATCAGGAAACTCAGAATTTGGAAATAGACCAAGAATAAATATCATTTGACAGACAAGTGAATATGGATTCTCATAGCCCACCTCGTGGGTGGTAGGCCTGACTTGCGGTGTTGCCAATTCTCTACTGCCTTAGATGAAAAGCCGGCTGTGATTTGTGACAACCTTATCTGATGCATCCTGTTTTTGTTAGCAAAGACAACTAATCATTTCTTCGAATTCCTAGTAGAATAGCGATAGTAGATCAGGATCACCTGTTAATAGTAGAAATGTGAATAGAACAGAACATTAGAAGGTGAACTTGAGACAGTTACAATTTAAAACTATGAACAAAATTTTTCTGTATGAAGGATAAAGTATAATTTGAATTACACGTTAATTTAATTTTATGTGTGAAAGGTAAGAAGCAAAATTTGTCTTTTTCTCCAGAAATTTGGAAGGTAGTTGGGGGGCTAGCTCCAGAATTTGATCTGTATAAACGTAAATTCGTGCGCTGATGTGAGGAAACTGAATTGAATTTTTTAAGCAGATAACTCATACCTACCTACTGATATCTCTAATCCAAGTTTCCCCTTGAAGGTTAATTGATTTTATTATATTTCATTACTTCCCCATTCTCTTCTTGAATATGCGACCATTTTGAGTCTCTAGGATACGCTACTTTCGAGAATTCTAAACCATCTTCACATTTCTTGTAGAAGCCACATCGAATGAGTGGTTGTGTTTGCATTTTTCCAAAGTTGCATTGTACTGCACACCTGTTCCATTGGCGTTTCGAATTTGATTAAAGACTCTCATAATGCAGAATACAAGAACTTCATCGAACAAGTTGCAACCAAACGTACATAGAAGTACCTCCTTGTAGAATTGATCTGAGAGAATTTCCAAGTGTTCTAACATATTTCTTCTTTCTTAAGGGCAAATTAGTAAGGACTTTTTTTTTACTTGTTTTATTGCACCAAGTTGCAACTTATAAGCAACATTTTTCTGCTGTATAGTTGGTCTACGTTATTCATGATGGTCACACTAAGTGGATTAGATCGTGTGGCTTGGTCCTCTCAAGTCTTCTAATCAGATCATCTGTGTTGAGAAGCTGGATGACATCCTCATTTACATGATCTTGGAGCCTCAAAAGGTGATTCATGGCTTGGCTGCGAATGACCTCACAGAGAGATTCAGTCTTCAGCTCGTAGTGAAGTCTGTCATTTCTGAAGTATCTGTATGCGTCAACGCAGTGTTACGAGTATTTTCTCAATAACATTCCCCACCCTGGATGGTTCGTCGGTGGGCTTAATGGGCGAGGCTGACCAATGACAAGTGCTTATTAATTTTCTAAATTCAAAATCAAACTACCAAAAAAATGGGCGCCACTCCTCGATAAAAAGTTTACACCTATCCAATTGAGGAGGTATTGGAATGGTGGTGGCAATAAGATATAGAATTCGATATATCCTGGTTAAATGCGATAAAATTATATTTTTAGACACTCTGGTGATCAATCATGTACAAAAATATTGAAAACTCCCTATTTTTTTTATCGTTCTAGCACCTACTTATGACTAAGGCTACTAGGTTGTAGATATGATGGCAAGAACCGGCGATTCCAGAAAAGTTTCTTGCAGAGAAAGATAAGAAGTTACAAAAAGAAAAGATCCCATGTATAATAGGATCTTTCAGACAAGCAATTAGGTAATCTTCCAACAGGGAAGCCAAGATTATGCAATACATCAAGCAGAAAATACTTCCACAATTTTCGTGACGAGCCCTGAGGGCCAACAGAGGTTTTTGTAAACCCAATTGTGCTCAAAACCCCAGAAAAGGTACTCGAGGTACACCACACGTCGTACAAATCCTGCTGTGCAGCGTCGTGGGTTTATTATACAACATTCACGAAGCCTACGCTTCAACTGAACTCAAGATGGTTGATCACCAGTAGCTATCATGTAGCTTAGGAAAAAAGGGGAAGGGAAGAGAACAAAAGACGACGGCGGCCGAGCGACTTATAGCACAAACGATAAATAGGTAAAAGTTCAGAACAACAACTGATCTGTGTTACAGCAGCATCACAGTACATTATTCTGGAAGCGCTGAGTTATGTCTCGATTGCTCTGGGCTGTGCACCCCCACAGTTGTGCACCGTAAATTCAGACAGGCTTTAGGACTTGCTTGTACAGCATGAGCTTATTGTGGACAGACTTTTTTTGACCGTTGGCTTATCAGCCAGAACATTTTACTGAATTAAATCAAAAGCTCAGCTTTTTTCTTCTTGACGAGGGACTTCCACCTTAGTTTGGCATCCAGCGTCATTCCAAGATATTTCTTTTTTTTTCTTCATTGGGATACGATATCACCTTGTTATCGAGAAAGACTGGCACATAGGTAGTTGATCCTTTTATTAATGAAATCAACATGCACTGACTTAGTCTCATTTGTTCTAACTCTCCATCTCACTGTCCAATCATGAATGCGGGAGATACAGAAATTTAGCTTGTTAACTGATTCACTGTTTGTTTTCCTAGACGCTATAATTGCAGTATCATCCGCAAACGTAGCGAGGGTATTACCTTCAGTTTCTGATAAGTCAGAAATGTAAAGCAGGTAGGGTGGAGTGGGGCAATTGCGACCCAAAATGTCAATAGTTCAACTTTGATCCTCTGTAACTTTCCTTTGAAAACGCTATTTTCACTTTTTTTTAAATGAGTAGCTTATTTTACGTAGATTACGATGCACTCTTCGAATTGTACAAAAGATTTACTTCTCATGGTCCAAACTGTGTTTTTTAAAATTCCGACCGACTTCCGCATTTGCCCCACTAATCGGGGCAAATGCGGAGACGGCCTGCGAATCCCTTAAAAACATTTAGTTGCATTAATGGGGTAAATACAAACAAAGCCCATTTCAATACGAACAGAACGCTATATTTAATTTTTTTCTCCTCCACTTTTTTATGACCAAAATGAACTTTCCTGCGCCAACTGGTTTGCACTTTATCTTTCAAATGACTCTTTCTTGAGTGAATAATTTTCCCTTGAGGCCTGATTTCGAAAGTGGGAGAGGAAAATGAAGATATTGTGTATTTTTAAAGGTTCATCTCCAATTTTTGTCCTAGAACAGAAAGGCCACTCAGTCTAATAGTTGTTATAGGTTGCTTATTTTGCACTTCCGCATTTACCCCATACTGCAATTTTGCTGGGGCAAATGCAACCCATGTTATCATTTCTACAAATGATCGTGATATAAACGATTTCATAATGAAAACTGTTAAACTGACTCATGTAAAGAAGTTTCAAGATGGAACAGACGTTACTGCCCCACTGCACCTCATGGAAAACTTATTTCTTGGCAATAACCCGCCACTCGTCTGAAGAGCTAATCACTAGTGAGTCAGGATAACGTTAGGAATAAGCAGCTGACTGGCGAGAGCCCGCCTTTTCCGACAGGTAAGGGTTACCAACATAACTGGGTATACATTGAGAAGGTTTCTGAGGCAAGGCGCTCAAATGTCGTCATTTTCAAAACCATTTCCGCATTAGCCCCATTTCCACATTTACCCCACTCCACCCTACAGTAAAGTAAGAAAGTAACACGGAATAAGCTGAACTGGAATAATATTGTTGAGAAGAACGACACGTTTCAAGTCAACATGAGCTGTGCATTCTAATTGACGTCCAATAAAGTGGCGTTGTTTTGAATCTTCATCACTATCACTTCCTCTATGATGAGTTTGGCCGAAGTGGAACAGAATAATTTTTAATCACTCCCTTGTAAAGTAGTGCTTAATGAACGTTTTCTAAATACTTTCGAAATACTCTCTGTTGAAGGCTCTGGCTCACTCTTCCAGCACTAAATCGCTGTTTCCACGGGATCGTTTGATCTAAAGAGAGTTCGATTCGCAGGCGTATAAGTAACCATCCGTGAAAAACTTCGACTGTATGATTAGTTTCTTTCAAATCACACGTCCATTAAAGTTTAACTCAAACCACTCAAATGTTTTATATTTATACCTCAAGATTGGAAAACTACCCGGCAGAACCCTTCCTCAGTCAGGTACCCTTATTCCTCACATCACATTATTACGCATTACATTCCCATTTTAGTTGAGGAACAGTCGACTAAAAATAATTCCTATTCCTTAAATTCCGCGGAGAAAATGGTGTTATTTAAGGAATGAAGCCCCCCCCCCCCCCCCAAATGATGTCAACTCTTCACTTCTGCAGATTATTGCTGGCTAACAAGCTTAGAGAGTTTCCTAATTATCTCGAGACCTTTCTAAGAGCTTCCAACAAATTAAAAAGTTTTACTTAAAAAGACCATTACATAACTTTTTTACATCGTTTGTGTCATTACGACAATATAATTGTCGAAAGATACTGAAGCAAGAGATCGTACTTCATGAGTTATAGAGTTGTTGAAATGTTTGTATGCACGGTAACTTTTTGACATTTTCATGTCTTTGCTATGGCACATGAACTAAAACGCTGCAAATTATTGCCCAAAGGTTTATTATTTTCAGTATAGATCACCCTTCTGTATAGACCACAGGTTTTCCATCAATTGTACCTACCAGCATCTGTATTCTCCCTTCACCTTCCCTCTCAAATTTCAGCTTCCTGCGTTCAATAGGATTGAAAATGGCATCGGAGCTCACTCAGCTGATCAGTGATCTCCCAGGCGTCTTCAGCATCCCTCCGAAGCCATTTTCAATCCTATCACACCTTCACAATCAAGTTTATTAGGAAGAACTAAACGCTCCACACTAGATTCGAAAAAATAGAATTGGTGAAAAAACGATACGTTTATTTCGAGAGTTTTCGAGCTAGGGCACTCGTGGAAATTTCAACCCTTAATTTTCACCCTTTAAAAGTGACTGACATCAACCAAAAGCTTCGCGGCACAACTAGACCCCAAATGTGTGCCGCGTACATCGGAAGGACGGAACATTTTTTATTCGATTTTTGGATTCTACGTACCTTAAAACGTAAAACATCAAATGAGGTGGGGTTAAAAAAAATTTTTCTTGCTCGATTCCAAAGGCCTATTATTATTGAAAAAAAATCCAAAAACGCCACAAGAATTGCTCACGAATTCGCGTTACGCAACATAACCGCGAAGATTCATCATAATATGATTGGATAATATGATTGGAACCATATTATGGATGGAAACGTTGCTAGGCACATAAACTCAAAACGATCTATCGAAGACGAAGCCAGGAATGAAGTCTCACTGTGTTGCGGACTTGTACGCAAGCTTTTTTCCCCGTTTAAACTGTCTGTTTTTAAACAGACTGTCAGTGCTCGCGATTACTAACCGACGTAGGCACTAAGATACTGTAAAGGGAATAAAACCGATTCACAACCTGTTGAAATTCGAATGATCTAGATTTTGGTTTAATATTTTCAATAATGAACCTTAGGAATCGATCAAGAAAAAAAAACTGTACGTGTGAGCCTGTGCGGGATCAGAGAGCTCAGAGTGGAATAGAACACAACGGAGGAATACTCGGTGCACATGGAAGGAATTCCCAACAATAACTCCTGGTTGTTGATTCGTGATTTTGGTTTATTATTACCAATAATGAACCTTAGGAATCGATCTAGAAAAAAAACTGTACTTGTGAGCCTGTGCGGGATCAGAGAGCTCAGAGTGGAATAGAACACAACGGAGGAATACTCGGTGCACATGGAAGGAATTCCCAACTATAACTCCTGGTTGTTGATTCGTGATTTTGGTTTATTATTTTCAATAATGAACCTTAGGAATCGATCAAGAAAAAAAACTGTACGTGTGAGCCTGTGCGGGATCAGAGAGCTCAGAGTGGAATAGAACACAACGGAGGAATACTCGGTGCACATGGAAGGAATTCCCAACTATAACTCCTGGTTGTTGATTCGTGATTTTGGTTTATTATTACCAATAATGAACCTTAGGAATCGATCTAGAAAAAAAACTGTACTTGTGAGCCTGTGCGGGATCAGAGAGCTCAGAGTGGAATAGAACACAACGGAGGAATACTCGGTGCACATGGAAGGAATTCCCAACTATAACTCCTGATTGTTGATTCGCCAACCGCAGTATCGTTGAAATCTGAATGTTGGTTCCTGGATAGAGTAATTATTGTGATGTTTCATTCACAATCAAACGTTTTTTCTTCCTGTGTTCTATTACTGGACAGCCAATTGTTATTAGATGAGTACCTCTTTACCCAACAACGCAGCTACGTTTGAACTTTTCCAACACTGAATGATCAACTTATTGGAAACTCGAGATTTTCTAATGATCGTTGGGTGGGAGAAACTTCAATCTGAAATTAATAACTTTGAATTTTTTCTTTAAAACCTTAAATTTGTTTTGTAGAACTTAGAAGTCATTTTAAAGTGATGATGTAGAAATGATCTACAGGGTGTTTCACGAAAAGGTTACACCCCCTTCATTTCCGCTAAATACAGCGTAAAAATTCCGATCAACGCAATTCTTCATGATTTTTTGTGAGGATCTCAGGAAAAATACTTTTGCGCAAAAAAGTTGCACGCAATCGTGCGCAATTGACACTAACTTCATTTTTTCAAATGGAACCCCCCTTTTTTACTACAGATTTGGATTCTACGTCAAATTTCATGAAGAATTCATACCCGAATCGATTTGTTTTATAAAGTTGCGCAACTCCACAATTGCGCAAAAAATTAGGTTTTGAAAATCCCTTAGTGTGGCACATGTTTTTTCATAATTTTTTGACGCTGAATCACAGAGTGTCATCCGTTTTGAGGAAGACCAAGATTTCAAGAGGAAAATTTAAC
Organism: Apolygus lucorum; assembly: GCA_009739505.2. Taxonomy (NCBI): domain Eukaryota; kingdom Metazoa; phylum Arthropoda; class Insecta; order Hemiptera; family Miridae; genus Apolygus; species Apolygus lucorum. Next base: position 51,157,601 of record CM019176.2, on the reverse strand, counting down.
ATTTCTTTCACGAAAACATCATTTTTGTGGTCGAAATCATGTTTATTTTTTATTTTCTCGCCTTCTTTTGAACCACGGGCTTGGGGCCGTCTACGGTAAAGTTAAAAATAAAAATTGGCAGCACGATCATGCTTGAACTGAATAAAATTGCCTAAAAACTCATAACGATTTTAAAAAAGCGATTTTTTTGCTATTAACAACCGAATTTTTGGCCGCCATTTAGAAAACTTCCAGTCAAATTGAAAAACGGATGATACCATGTGATTTAGCGTAAAAAAATGACGAAAAAACATGTGCCACACTTTGGGTTCTCCAAAACCTAATTTTTGAGCAATAATTGCTCAAAAATTATTGTGGAGTTGCGCAACTTAGAGCGTTCAAAAAGACAGGTTGCGCGCAATAAAACAAATCGGTTTGGGTATCAATTTTTCATGAAATTTGACGTAGAATCCGAATCTGTAATAAAAAAGGGGGGTTCCATTAAAAAAAAATGAAGTTAGTGTCAATTGCGCACGATTGCGCGCAACTTTTTTGCGCAGAACTATTTTTCCTGAGATCCTCACAAAAAAATCATGAACAATTGTGCTGTTCGAAATTTTTTACGCTGTATTTTGCGAAAATGAAGGGGGGTGTAACCTTTTCGTGAAACACCCGGTATACAGAAAAGTAACAGCTCCAAGCGAAAATGCTTGCATACGAGTCTGCAACACATTGGGACATTTTCATGTCAACCATTACACAACAAGGTAGTGAAGTAAGGTTGTTAGTTCATGTACCCAAGCATCAAAACAGTTGATTGTTCTCTACGCAACACAGTGAGTCTATTTTATTTATTGGTCGCGTGAGCAAGTTTTCGTGACGATTTTTCAGTTTATGTGCCAAAGCAAAGACATGGAAATATCAAAAATGTTGCCTCGCTGCCGATTAGCTTTAATATAAGACCACGATAACTACCTGTTACACATTGATGTCTGAGCTATGTTTCTACTATGAAACTATGAGGTCTGTTCATGAGACTATAAAGTTGAAATGGTTCGACTTGTGATCACTACTGCTACTTTATTACCTATTGTGTTAATAACTATCCTATTCGATCATTTCTAGTGCGAGATGGAGGAGAAGGTGAGAGGAAGTCCAACACGAAACCGGACAAAAGACACGTTTCAAACGTCCTGCAAGATGCGGGCACTGACTCGGACACCAACTCGCACTGCGCTCTCATTTTCAACGATGCTTCAGACACTCCAGCGCACACGGTGGGGACTGCTGGGACGACAGGCACAAATGGTGAGAAAAGTTAGGGTGCCGTTTGGTAATGAGAGGAAACCGTTTGGTGTGAGCACCAATGTTAGGGAGAGATGGGTCGTTCCAGGAATGCTTCGTCACTGTTATAAACGTTCCAGTGACACAAGTGTAATGGTTAGGTACAGTCAAGAGTTCTCACAGGAGACAGTTGGCAATGAACTTCGTATAGAAGTAAAGAAATAGATAGAAACCCTTGGATTAGATTCATTGTAATAGTTCTAGATGGAACGAGCCCCCTCCAGATTGGAATTGGAATTAGATGATGGAATGCTTTGAGTAATGGAGAGTACAGTGGAACAGAATGATGGGTGGTGGAATGTGGCGCCCCAAGTTCCACTGTTCTCCTAGTACCCTCCACTACCGATTCATAGTTTAAAACTGTCACCTCTGTTCCTTTGGGAGAATTTAAAGTAGATAAGTAATTCTATAAGTAGATAAGTAATTCTAAAGCAGTATTACTGAAAAAATTGAATTGAAAAAAAAACTATGTGGTAACATCTTCCAAGTAGGAGTTTTTGTCAGGTCATAAACCATGGAAGTAAAAGTCTTACTCCATATCAAATCAACCTTTATTTCCTTAACTTTTACAAAAAGAATGGATTCGTCAACAATATTTACGTTATATGTAGTACTGCCCGAAATAGCAAGGGGATCATCTTGACTCCTAGCTCTGCTGGCTGGGCACTGACCCAGGTCCCACCCGCCATGGTGGTTTCCCAGGTCTGGCAACTGCCGATGGTGGGAACCAACGTAAACTCGATGGCTCCCTTCACCACCAGAGGACAGACCAAATGCCACCCGACCAGCAACAGCTGGTTAAATCTGGTGCCTATTCCAGCAAGCCCCCCCCCTATTGTTCCCTTGTAAATCTTGCCTATTCCAGCAAGCCCCCCCCCCCCCCTATTGTTCTCTTGTAAATCTTGCCTATTCCAGCAAGCCCCCCCCCCCCCCCCCCTATTGTTCTCTTGTAAATCTGAGGAAGATGAGTGACGCGAATCATCTTTCAAGTGCTGTGGAAGGTAGGTTCACCACATGAACAGACAGCTTTTCATTGATATCAGCCAACTCATTTTGCAATACATTTTCTCACTGAGCTCTCACCTGGTTGCAAAATTGTTTAGATAGCTTCATTAGCTCATTGTCCACCATCTTCTTGAGAAGTAATTTTTGTCACCAATATTGGAATTGGAAGAGATGGTTTTTAGTTTGTTTCTAGCTACCAAACAATCTATGGTCAGATAGCTAGTGTTGTGATCGGCGACCTCTTCGCATTTCTGTCCATTCGCTTCCTTAGCTCATTTGGTAGGAGCTCCTATTCAGAATCGGAATGATAGGAGATCGATCCCCGGTCGAGGGAAGTTAATTGTTGATGATTCAACATTATGGCGCAGTCGTATCGGGCCCGAACGGTCTCCTTAGAATTTCTCAGAGAAACAATAATTCATTAAGATTAGGTCATCAAAACAACTCCCTCCCAAGACACGAGTCGAGCCACCGCCTATTTGGACAAACGTTGAGGTCAGCAGATCCCCCGCCCCGTCAATAAGGAACAAAAATACTGCAAAGCCAGTCGAAAATACGCGTTCTCAATGTGTTGTAAAAACGCAGGCCCTGACTAGGTAACGGAGTACCTAAGATTTCCTAACGGGGGGGGGGGGGGAGATGTTGTGATCAGCTACCTCTTCGCATTTCTGTCCATTCGCTTCCTTAGCTCAGTGGTAGGAGCTCCGATTCAGAATCGGAACGATAGGAGATCGATCCCCGGTCGAGGGAAGTTAATTTTTGATGACTCAACACTAGAAAAGCCTCGAACAGCTTGGAGACAGTAGCTACTACCTACTCCTATTATTGATACATCATATTGAAGAGATTGTATAGCAATCGACCAATCATTGGTCAGAACAAGCTACACAAGACTCCAGTAAATAGAAGAAAGTAGGTACTTACTGCCTACTCCTTATAACGACACACGATGGGTTTGCGCTCATGTTTCTAGCGATCGACCAATCATTAGTCAGAAACACCAGAGCAAAAAATAATCACAAATTAATTAATTACTTTTTAATGCACGTTAATGTCCCATTTTAAAGAATTCTTCTCCGCCCAGCCAACTTGGCAAACGTGTTTTTCATGGTTTCATCCAATTATTGTATTGAAAGTCCAATTTGAAGCTTGCGACTTCAATTCCATCATATTATGATACCATCTACGTTCGTGTGGCCTCGCACTACAATACATTCAAGTTACCTACCAACGCCAGGAAACTTTACGCTGTCTACCTCCACAGTACACCCACCGTTTCAAAGCTTTTAGAAGAAGTAATTGGGCAAACAGGGTAGGTCGGGGTGTGGTTTCCTTCACTTTGCTGAAATTAAATCTCAGTTGCTTGTATCCACCTTCTAGCTCCCTGCGAGGTCAATACCGCCAAGATGCGGGGCGTATACTTAAACGACACCAGCGATGGTCGAATTCCCGGAAATTTAAGGGAATATTTCTGACCTGGGAATGACAAATTGTAGGAATTCATTTTTCTTGGTAAAAAATGACTCTTCTTCATGAAACATTCTTGGGCTCACCCATAACTGAATCTCTGACTTTTAACCCTAGAGTGATAGACTACGTAAAAATTACGTAATTAGTGGGGAAATGAGACCCCTACAATCCCCCCTCTCGGCCTTCTTAACTGGGCCTCCTCCAGTGCTCTCGGTACCTAGCAGTGAAATGACCTTTGTGGTGTCAAGACCTCATCTCCACTTCTTCCCGTCAGGATCCTGGTTTTCTATAACGCCTACACGTCAAAGATACGTAGTCTACTATTTGTTGAAAATTATTTGGAGTAATCTTTACGTGTGTCTACTGAAAGGGGTGATTGACATCACATCTGATTGACGTATGTCTACTATTTAGCAACTAAACTCACTACGCGATTTTTGCGTGAGTGTACTGTTTATGGCTTATTGTCTAATCCTCATGATCGTTGCTTAGCGACTTTCCATAGTCAGAAGCGAGTATGTACGCTATTTCTTCGAAACGAGCGTGAAGCGTTTAGTTCTTCGTAATAAACTTGATTGTGAAGGTGTGAAGGCAGTAATGGTGTGCTAGGTAGTACCAACCAATGGTTGGTAGGTAAAAAAAAAGTTAGTAGATAAAAAAAGTTGGTACCTAGGTAAAAAACGCTGCAAATTATTTCACAAAGGTTTATTATTTCCCTGTATAGATTCCTCCCTGCCAACCATAGGTACCTACCTACTACCTACTAGGGCATTTTTGAAAATTTCAACCCTTCATTTCCCTTTGGTTGGTGGTTGGGGTTGAAATTGTCAAAAATGCCCTAGTAGGTAGTAGGTAACTATAGTCGGGAGGGAGGGATCTATACAGGAAAATAATAAACATTTGTGAAATACTAACATTTATGATATGAAAAATTCGAGAATGAAGCACACCTTTTCTCCATCTCTAAATAGCAAGATATTTTTCCTTTTTCTCAAATTTTCATTCATTTTCTCTTTCAAAATATTTCAAGCATAATATATTCATTTCAAAACATTTATTCTATCGAGTATAATATATTATCCAGAGTAAAAATCGAGTTTTGGATGTGATATAAGAACATTTATGTGATATAACTCTGGTATTCATAGCTTCTCTTTAGGAAACATTATTTTATATACTCAACATATAAAGGTAAATACTAGGAAGACTGAGTTTATGTTCGTTTTTTGTTGAATGAATGAAAAATATATGACCGTTTTGTGTTGAAAATTTTTTTTTTTCAGTTTCACACGTCATTTTTACGTAGTCTACTAATAACTGTGTGTCAGGGAAGTCTACTAGTCTAGGGTTAATCAGTTCATGAACTGTTGAGAACCCGAATGAGATCAGAAATTAGCCAACAATTTTTGCAACATCGGAGAATTTATTTATGTCAGTTAGCTAGAACGTTGGTGGGTATGAGTAGATCAGTTACCTAGGCTAGCAAGTAGGCTGAGGGCCGAGTCGAGTGGCGTTCTGGAGGACGAAAAACTTCAAACTCGTTTTCTGAGAGAACGTTTTTGAAGGCGCGAGGAACAACTTTATACGGGGTGTCTACACTTAAGTTGGGCATAACTTCAGGGTTCGATTCTACAAGGTATTTCCAACAAAAAATGCCTCTTAGCAATTTTCTTTTAACCCACTCAAAATTCCTTTTTTTCACTTTAAAGTTTTTTTCGCGTTTTCGATCTTACGGCAGTGATATGGTACTAACTCCCTTATTTCTCCTGAACATTTCAAATCTGACTACACCGTTAGAAAGAGCGTTAAATTCCTAAGCTATCTAGTGCAAAATCAAAATATTTAAGCAAAAAAATAGTTTCAAAAAATCAAGTAAAGAAGCAAACTTTAAAAAAATTTCGAAATTTGACTTTCTTCGACCACAGTTTTCACTCTAAATCCCTGCCCATTTCGATGGGCGCTTTCCAGAGAAAACATGCTCAAAATTTGCTTTACACCGGTCTATCAATTTTTCTTTTTAACGTTCGAATTGGAAGAGTAAATGAGGTTTGAATGTCAAAAAACGTGTGTTTTACAAGCAAATCCAGTATTTTAAGCGGTTTATGGTCCCCCTTGATCTCAAGATGGCTTGACGATTTCGGTATCATTTCCTGTGTAATTTTTTACGTTGAATCCAATGGTGATACTTCCGAATGATTCCGACTGCTAGAAAGTGGATTTTTCGAAGAAAACCTTCGTTTATCGTACATAAAATACGCATTATTCGTAGATATACTCGTGAGCATAAAGTAACACCTTTCTACTCAACAAAAACACCGAATTTCTAGCTGATTGAAGTTTTTGTTGAGTTCAAAGGTGTTACTTTATGCTCACTACCATATCTACGAATAATGCGTATTTTATGTACGAAAAACGAAGGTTTTCTTCGATAAATCCACTTTCTAGCAGTCGGAATCATTCGGAAGTATCATCGTTGGATTCAGCGTAAAAAACTACATAGGAAATGATACCAAAATCTACCGCTTAAAATACTGGATTTGCTTGTAAAACACACGTTTCATTTACTCTTCCAATTCGAACGTTAAAAAGAAAAATTGATAGACCGTTGGAAAGCTGACTATTTGAGCATGTTTTCTCCGAAGAGCGCCCATCGAAGTGGGCAGGGATTTAGAGTGAAAACTTTGATCGAAGAAAGTCAAATTTCGAAATTTTTTTAAAGTTTGCTAAAAAATTACATAGGAAATGATACAAAAATCGTCAAGCCATCTTGAGATCGAAGGGGACCAGAAACCGTTTAAAACACTGGATTTTCCTGTAAAACACACGTTTTTTGGCAGTCAAACTTAATTTACTCTTCCAATTTGAATGTTAAAAAGAAAAATTGATAGACCGTTGGAAAGCTGACTATTTGAGCATGTTTTCTTCGAAGAGCGCCCATCGAAATGGGCAGGGATTTAGAGTGAAAACGTTGGTCAAAGAAAGTCAAGTTTCACAAAAATTTTAAGTTTGCTTTTTGACTTGATTTTTTGGGACTATTTTATTGCTGAAAGATTTTGATTTTGCCTAGGTAGCTTGGGAATTTAACGTTATTTCTAACGGTGTAGTCAGATTTGAATTTTCAGGAGAAATAAGGGAGTTATGACCATATCAGTGCCGTAAGGTTGAAAATGCGAAGAAAAACTTTAAAGTGAAAAAAAATGAATTTTGAGTGGGTTGAAAGAAAATTACTAGGAGACATTTTTTGTTGGAAATACCTTGTAGAATCGAGCCCTGAAGTTATGCCCATCTTAAGTGTAGACACCCTGTATAATATTAAGTAAGCATTTTTGGAACCAGCCAATTTTACTAGTTCTCGAAATGATTATTAAACAATTCAAATACACGTCGTTGTCTAGAACGAGGATAGGAAAAGCAATCAGGCGAACATAACTCAGGTGTTACATGACTCTCACACATTATGTACCTACTCTGGACTGCAATCGTTAGAGGAGACCTTCGGCTGCTCCTATAAACAATTTGAGGCCCCTTAAAACCGACCGATCATGATTCTCTAATCTCGGTCGTAATTTTCATGGGTTGATCGGTGGTTCGTAAAAGAGGCCTGTGGAGCACATCTGGACCCCGAGAGGCGATTGTTATTGCCACTTTCTGAAAGTTTCCTGGTAAATTGGACAGAATCTTTCAGGCACCTCGTTCTTCTTTCATGGGAAAGTCTTCGTTAGACTGGGGAAGTGAATAAAAGTCCTTGCTCAATGTTACACAATTTGGGTCTTGAAATAGAACTTTTGTCACCAGTTATACGTAATGTAGGAACTATAAAGAGGACGCAATGAAGAAATGGAAAACTTAAAACTTCAGAGAGAGGCGATAAAACGATAAAAATAATAGCAAGGAACTTTGTAGAAGTCACGCAAGGAAAATAATCCAAAAGTATGAATGAATGTTCAGCATAGAGATAACATTGAGGGTGAGACAAATGAAGTCCTGTGTTATTTGTAACAGCTTTTTTTAATTCTGGGGAGCTTTCAACAGCCTTCTGGTTGTTAACATCAGCCCAAACAGCAAAAAATGTAGAGTCCTTGTGGGGGGCACAACCAGACAACTACTGCAGGTGTCAAAGAACTGTCAAGAAGGTGTCAACTACTGCAGGCCAAAGAACACAGGACTTCTTTTGTCTCACCCTCAATTCATTTGAAAAAAGGATAGTCCTACCCCAGAATATATGCAAAGAGATAACTACAACGAAGCTTCAATGGCAACAAAAAGGCAATAAAATATAGTCATCAATGAATACAAAGAAGTAAAATTGGTCAAATAGGGTTTGTCGTCAGATTGGGCGAATATCAATAGATACAATCAAACTTGTTGCATGACGGGTTGAAAGAAAGTGATTATGTATTCACGAGATAGAAATCGAGTAATTATTTCACTAGAATTCCAAGTAAGGGAGTAAAAGTAGAGAACAGGGTCGTAGCGGACAGCAGATAACGAAGAGATACGAGCACGAGGTGTGGAGCGAGTAAGAAAGAAGATGAGAATTTCGTCGCCGACAGGGCTATCCTACTTCCACGATGATTACAGAGAAGGTTTTCAGTCGGCACAGCTAACGAATCTGCAAGGACGTCACGAGTGAAGGAGTAAGCTGATTAAGGCTTCAGGATTTCTCTTGATGCAAAGAAAGGTGGCTCCTGAAAGACCATTAGCGACCAGCTTGTTAGAGGAGTTGAGTGAAGAGATATTAATTACCTACTTGGTGTTTGATATCTTTTGAATAAACAAATAAAGGCATGAATAATTCCCTGATTTAAGTAAATTTTGAAAATGGCCTTTTCGTGCCTTTTTACCAATTTTTAATGAAATAGGCACTTGTTCCAAAACGTTTGATTGGTATCCAAGAAAGTTTGACTCCGTTGTTATTCTCCAATCATTCTCATCTTTTATAGTTGGAAAAACTGTCGGTAGACACATAATTCATTTACCTATTATGCCTGTTGCACCGCAGCAGTAGCCGTAGAAAGTGGCAACACCCGTTAGGCGCGCTGGCAGTAAAAGTAGTTTCTCGTACGTCCAATGGAGTGCTCTGATTGAAATTACCTTCGCGTGATTGATAATTTTCAACATTAATTAATTATGTTGTTGAGTTGGATGATGTGTCTTCTGTCTGATATGATATAATGTCGAAAAGACCCCCCTTTTTCTATAACAAAAAGGACCCAAAAAACCCAGAGTCGTTTTGCTCACCAACAGAAAAAATGTAAAAAGTTGGCACTCGTAAAAAGTTGATATGATCTCTTCGAAGTAATTTTAATCAGAGCACCCTGTTGGACGTACGAGAAACTACTTTTTATCACCGTGCGCCTAGCGGGAGTTGACACTTTCTCTACAGATACTGCCTAGTGTGCATTTTGTGCACAATGGATAAGTTGGTTTGGGGTTCCGAGCAAATTGAGGTGGGACAAAATGTATCCTTTGGAAATCGACTTCTCTGGGTGCCTCCACTCCTTGTTCAGGAATTTCATCTTAGACACCTTCCATTGTTCAACGAGGGTCACCAGAGTTTTGGAGTGTGTGTACGTACCTATGTTTATATTTATGTGAAATAAAGGTTGACTACGTGCAATGTTAACTCGGAACAGCGTCTTCTGCAGCAACCTCCCCCCCCCTCTCTCTCACCCCCCTCTCACTCGCTCTCTCCCCCTCTCACTTTCTCTCTCCCTCTCCCACCCTTCTCTTCGAATCAGGTTTTCATATAAAACACTCCTCCAAGCACTGGCTCACTCAGACGAGCATAAGGTGAAAGTTAGCAGTGTCTTCAGCATCCCTTCCTCCTCAGGCTACGCTCATACAAAACACTTTCCAAGACCTAGGTACTTCTACCTATTCTTACTTTATCTCGTCTAGAATTTTTCAACACAGCCTCCATTCAAACAGTATCTTGGAGTAAACATATTGTTTAGTAATGCATGCATTCCAGGGGACGTCCCATTGGATAAGCATTAGATCAGTTTAACCAGTTGGTAAGCGATAAAACTGTTTCACTCGATGTAATTTGGTTTATTACTTTAGGCAAGAAATAGTGACCCCCCTCCCCTCACCATTATCCACCTTAACATTTCTAGCGGCATGGGAGCCTCGAATCTGAAGAGCTTTTTAAAATCCATGATCTACGATACCCAACATGCGATTTCGAGTTCACCCACCCCCCTCCCCTCACCACCACCACCAATGGTGCCAGTCTGGCCCCAAAGCGGAAATACGTGGTAACATTGAACTTTCATCTATTAGTTTTAGTAGGCGGTCCGTCGAGGTTCACATCCGTATTCAAGGTGAAACACAAAAAAAAAAAAAAAAACACGAAATATGCGGTTTATGGTGTCCGGGCACCACGATGGCACCACTATTAGTTCTATGATGGTACAGAGAATAATTCATGAAAATCCGAAGGTATAATGAGAATTTTTCCTCAATTTCAAAGGTTGGGTACAATTAGTAAGCAGTAAAGGAACCGAAATATTGAAAAATCGGATATTTTGTGAATATTATCCCCCCACTTGCCCTCTCCCCTTGCGAATTTTGGTACTCGGGTGAAATTATGTACAACTCGGAAGTTATTAAAGTCAAACAAAAAAAGAAACACACAAATCGGTTGGAAATTGAGGCCTGGACAGAGTTTACTAGATTACGCCCGCGAATGCACGTTTTTTAAGCATTAACCCCCCCTTTCCCACCCTTAAAAGGCAAAATTCAAAACTCCAGCGCCGTAGTGCACAACTAGATAGTTTTCCGCGTCGATGAAAAAAAGAACCACAAAAATCGGTTGAGAACTAAGGCCTGTGCAGACGACACAAGATTATGCCCAAAAACGCACGTTTTTTGAGCATTAACCCCCCCTTTCCCCCCCTTAAAAGGCAAAATTCAAAACTCCGGCGACGTAGTGCACAACTAGATAGTTTTCCGCGTCGAACAAAAAAAGAACCAGGAAAATCGGTTGAGAACTAAGGGCTGTGCAGACGACACAAGATTTTGTCACACACACACACACACACACACATACACACACACACACACACACACAGACATACACCTATGGTTTTTTTCACGGATTTGGATTCAGAATGGTCTAAAACGGATTACTGTGTGGTTATTTTTTTTTTCTGTTGAGTGTTGTCCAACTTCACCCCAGATCGATCGCATAAGGACGCCCAAGTCCTACTGTGGGACGTCCTAAAAACGGAGTTGAGTAGAATGTTGTCTATTTCCACGAAAATAATGAGTTACAAGTTAAATCGATTTCGACGGTTAGGTCATCATCAGTAACAAACAACAAACGAACAATAAAGTTATTGTTTGTTACTGATGATGACCTAACCGTCAAAATCGATTCAACTTGTAACTCATTATTTTCGTGGAAATAGACAACATTCTACTCAAATCCGTTTTTATTAAAATGGTTTTCCACAATCTCATCGCGAATGATTTTATTCGTATTGTATCTTGGAGTGCTTGCACCATTGTTTTCGGACTTGCTCACTCAATCACAGCATCCTGTCTGAGTGAGCAAGTCCGAAAACAGTGGCGCAAGCACTCCAAGATACTGTTCGAATGGAGGCTGTGTTGAAAAATTCTAGACGAGATAAAGTAAGAATAGGTAGAAGTACCTAGGTCTTGGAAAGTGTTTTGTATGAGCGTAGCCTGAGGAGGAAGGGATGCTGAAGACACTGCTAACTTTCACCTTATGCTCGTCTGAGTGAGCTGGTGCTTGGAAAAGTGTTTTATATGAAAACCTGATTCGAAGAGAAGGGGGGAAGGGAGAGGTGGTTGCTGCTGAAGACGCTGCTAACTTCTAATTTGCCGGGAGCCAAAACGATGTTCGTCTGAGTGAGCAAGTCCGAAAGCAGTGGCGCAAGCACTCCAAGATGCAGTTTCAATGGAGCTGTAGCAGTTTCTTCAGTTTATTTTTTTATTAATTTAACACGTTGAAATCTTATGACACATGCTGATTGTTTACTTAAAAAGTCATGTTGCTAATAAGATGTCAGTTCCGAGTTAATATTGCACGTAGTCAACCTTTATTTCACATAAATATAAACATAGGTACATACACACACTCCAAAAATCTGGTGACCCTCGTTGAACAATGGAAGGTGTCAATGATGAAATTCCTGAACAAGGAGTGGAGGTACCCAGAGAAGTCGATTTCCAAAGGATACATTTTGTCCCACCTCAATTTGCTCGGAACCCCAAACCAACTTATCCATTGTGCACAAAATGCACACTAGGCGGTATCTGTAGAGGAAGTGGCAACTCCCCCTAGGCGCACGGTGATAAAAGTTGTTTCTCGTACGTCCAATAGGGTGCTCTGAGCTCCAGGATACAGAGCTGTGTACTCTGGCATCAGAGGCCAGATGTATGATTCTTAATATTAGGAGTAGTAACAAATTAAAAGTTTTCTAACATCAAAAAACTTTATCTATATCTAACTACGGTTTTTTTTGAGCCTGCTCTCTTTTCTTTGGAATTACTTGGATGGGTGGCATCAGGTTGTGCATTATAACAATGAGCAATCCGACCCAATGCCGGTTCCTTTTGGGGTGATGCAAGGTTCAATTCTTGGCCCTTTCCTCTTTACGCTATTCATCAATGACCTGCCTTATCTGTTTGGCAGGGGGGGTAAGGCTTTTCTATTTGCGGATGACGTAACCATCCTTTCAGTGGCATCATCAGGGGAAGAATTGGCTATCAGGCAGGAGGAGGCTTCAGTCTTGATCAGCCAATGGTGTACAGCAAACGCGCCCCTTCTAAATAACGGAAAAACCCAGCAGTTGACATTCTACCTCACTAGCAGGATGGATCACTCAGCAAATTTCCTGGTCAGGACATGTGGAGGCCCTTTTGCCCAGGCTAGCTTCTTCATTGTACATGCTGTTTCGACTGCGTAGCGCTGTACCTTATAACTCGCTCCACTCTGTATACTTTGCATACATTGAGAACCGTATCAGTTATGGTATTCTTCTGTGGGGAGGCTTGTCACATACTGAGGCCGTATTCAAGCTACAGAAGAGGATATTGCGCGCAATATTTGGTCTCCATCCTAGCGAGTCATGCCGCTCCTACTTTAAAAGGCTTGGGGCATTAACAGTTTACGGCCTTTTTGTATGGCAAGCACTCCTTCACGTGAGGGAGAGCTTGAATTTATTGGTGACGGGGAATGACGTACCTACATAATTATGGAACTCGAGCCGGGCCTAATATTTGCCCCCCCCCCCCCCTTTGTGAGACTGACGAAATCCCTTACTTGTAATCCCGAACAGTTCGGATCCAGGTTTTTCAATGCTCTCCCTCACGATGTTAGGCAGCTGTCTTCAGTGGCGTTTCGACGGCGAGTGAAGGGCATTTTGATTGGTGCTGAAATCTACTGTATTAAGGATTATTTTGGTCTGTTTTGATGACTTGTTCTTTATCACTGTTATTGTTGTTTTATTTATGAATTGTTGTGTGTTCCTGGATTAGTAGTTTATTTGTTTATGTGTTATCTGACGTTGTTATACCTATTCTTAGGTTCTGCAATAAAAACTTTGATTGATTGATTGATCTAATTTGTCTTCAACATTATGATTACAGGAAACAACAACTACGAAATGGGAGACCTGTCCGGCCACCGCCCAAGAACCTGACTATTCGATTTGCTGCTGTCCCTTTTCAGGCTGAAAACAACAAAACTCCTAAGCCTGTAGTTTCATGAAAACGACCAATAAGTGCTACAAACGCCAAACTATTCTTCCATCGTAAGAGAGTCACAGGCAGCTTTGCAACTCCAATTAGTTCTTTATAGTTTCGAGAGCTTAGTAGGCAGGTATTGTACTTCTTGCGAACAATTTTGTTTTGTTTTTTTCTAATAATACCACTTTTTACAACTTTTTATTGTAGGTAGGTACATTAGGGAATCAGAGTATCCAAAAGGTTCTCAAACTCGCGAGTTGTTGAGGAATAAGAAGCAATTAGGAACCAGATATTATTGAAATGAGTCCTCTCGTCTAGTATGGTGATTCTCAAAGGAAGGGCATTTTCAGCATACAAATCTCAGAAAAGCTCAAAGCATCTAACTGTTTTTACCAAGTGAGAATCGCAAGGGAACCGTTTTTTCTCAGTAGCTCGGGTGATCAACCAATAATTCTCACTATCCCAGATATTTGGTGCAACATGGAAAAATTAAAGGCTTTCCTCAACACATTGGACGCGGATTGCGTCTCTGTCGCGCAAATCCCAGGGTCCCTGTGGTGGGCTGCGTCAATGTCAGGCAAACACCTCTCGCAAAAGGTTCAAGAATATCTGCTCCTGTCCTTTCGTTCTCAGTTACCGCTCTTTTGTAGCTGTTTTTCGTTATAGATGACATTTATAACGAAAACATTGTACAGTACAGTACCCTCTCTGACAAATGGGATAAACCCCGGTCCGTAGTGGCAGGATGGGCGAAAGTCAAGATACAGATGGCAGTCATCAGAGTCGTCTCCATCCGGCTGAGGGAATCCCGACGAGCTTTGAGAGGAATTTCGCGCCTGGAGAGAGAAGTCGATCGTGGAGCGGACTTGGGGCTGGAAGATGGGGCCGCTTCCCATTGACTGAAGAACCCAAGGCACAGAAAAAGCTATGTGGGACGACCGAGCAGACGAATCCCAAAGGAGATTTTCTCTTCAAGTCCAGGAGTTTTCGAACTGAGCCGGCGCCTGGGAACGTCACATTTGTGAAGAAAATTGGCATCGCCAATTTCAGTCACCTCGACTATATGACTGGAAAAAACGTCAAGCGGTATCTGTGCGACGACATAATAAAATTCACTCGTTTGTTTCGAGTCCCTTGTACAGTATACATTGTACCTACTGTTTATGAGACGAACGGTTAATCCTGAGGTGAATTGGTCAAAGTCAAAGTTAAAGGTCATGAGCACTTATCAAAGTGACACCTCATCTTTGTGCGCTTTGTGAAGAAAAGTTTTCCGCACAGTGGACCACCGCGGTTCAACGTGTTAAAAAACAAATTTATGTCAAATTCAATTAAAAAACCATCGATTAGTAGACAAAATAATTGACTATTCTGTTTCCCAATCCCCCTAACCCGGATGATCCCTGAGTTTGTTAACCTGTATTCATCAATGGTATTCATGTTCAACACAAAGACTCATTCATGACAAATGTTTATGTGCAACTATTTAGAAAAAATGGGAACGAGGACCAGAGAAAAGAATGCAACCCAGTTTTTGTGCTATTAACCCTAATTGGGCCATGGTGTCGATAGTGTCACCAAAAACATCTCAGGGAACTCCACTGCTGTCCCAGCCAAAATTAAATTGCAGTTTTAAATTTGATGGACGGCAGAATTTTTTGTGAGCTATGGGAAGTTTCAAAATAGAGTTAGATAGACAAAAATGTCCAAAGAAATCGATGAAAATATTTTCAAAATTTTTGCCATAACATAATTTTTTGACTTCCAATAACGTTAAAAAAATTCAGCTCAATCCATTAGTTTTTAAATTTCAATTTAAACCTAGTTATTCTGATGATATCTTGGGACAACTGTGGAATTCATAAGGTGTTTTCGGTGACACTAGTGACACCATGGTACAATTACATCTTTTTCCCTCGTAGGTGAAAATTGCCATATTTTTGAGAATCATCCATTTCAAATTTAATATCTACCAGCTCAATCCTGAGCTCTTTTCATGCTTTACAAGATTTAAGCTTCACGAATATTGAAAGTAGGAAGGTAGTTCTCAAGAAAAGTTTGGATTTCTCTCAAAGAAACGTAAAATTTGGTTAATTGTAACTGCTGCGCATTAAAAGCTCCTGCGGAAATATTTGGTGATGTACGACCAATTTAGTGAAGGAATGAAATCGCTTAGGTATGTGGGGATTTCGCAATTCGAAAGTAGATCCGAGTAATTTACAGAGCTTTTAGACACATTAGGAACAGTAGGATATTCACTCATAGACGAGGTGTATTTGACTTGTTATGTAAAACTCGGGTAGTATGTTGGTACCTCCATCACGTGAAACGGAAAACCGAATTCTTACACGAATCCAGGATTTGCATTTCAAAGTATAGTTGTTAGAAAAGTGGAACATTTTTTACCAAAATTGCCTAATTGGTCTTTAATTTATCTGTAGTTTATTTTTTGAACAACTTTGTTAAAGAAAACTACTTAATGAAGATAGGCTAATTATAAGCTAATTAAAGAAAACTTCAAATTCAGATAATTTTATTGACGTTATTTAATTTTAAATCGTAGCAATAATCATTGAATGAATTCGACATCTTGGCTGGTGTGTTCTGTGGTGTCACCACACGTGTCCTGCTCGGCTCATATCTGAACTGGTGGTCATTTTATAGGTGCTCTTCTCTTCTTCCTTACCTCCAGCATCCACCTTCCTCATCTTCCCTTTGGTGAGTAGAGGAGAGGTGTGGGAAATTTTGTAGTTACTTCAACCAGCAAGTTGTGATGGGATTTTGGGAATATTCACGTTAAATTCGCTCGAAATGTTGTTCTGGTCCAAATTAGTGTTATATGGGCGGGTTTTGATGGGAATTTCAACTTTTGTGCTGTTCGATAAATTGTGAATCTTCAAAATTCTTATCTTCGCTGCCGAGCGAAGATAAGATGAACCTTAACACCTTCAACGCGGAACTTTCACGTGAGGGTGGACGCCCAGGTGGGCACAGAATTCGCTTCTCGATAGGCGGCTCGAAGTTAACTCCTCTCCAGAGGGGTTCCGCCAGTGCTCATTGTTGTGCGTGTATTCGAGTGAGGGCAATGGTCCTCATGATGCGTTGATTTGTGAACTAGCCTGAACCCTACTCAACGGAGAGATTGATCCCTAAGCCTGCAGCTTTGGCACTAGATCCACGGCGCCTCTCAGCCTACCGTTCGGAGTAGTGCTTGAATTCTCTATCCTCGAACCCCAGCGTCTGTACCCAGACCGACCAGCGGGAAGCGGAGTATTTACCTAATAAAGCCTAGTTGTTCTAAAGCGGTCCCTAAGGGGAGATAGAGGTTCGGCGCCTAAATGGGACAAACCGTTCCCTCTGCGGAACTGGGCCGTAGGTAAGGTGAAGGCAAGAAATTATGAGTCCGATTGACTTGGTACGAATGCAGGTACGAGTGCGGCTTATATACTCTAGCTATTATGGTGAGGGGAGAGTGGAAAAGAGGTGACGTCAGATGACGTGTTCTTTCCCTTCCTCACCTCATCCGTGTTGGTGATGACCCATGCCACTCTAGGTTTTCCTACACCTCACTTTATTGGAGAACTAACGAACATAGATGTCTGGCATTACACTAATAGTTATGTTGTTGAGGGTTGGTCGCATTTCATATTTGAAGGCGTTATTAACTGTAGGAAAGTTACTTATCTTTTTCCAACCAAATTTATTCATTGTGTAAACCTTTCATGTACAAAAATAACTCCAAATAATCTAATATAATAAAACGCCAACCGTACGTACGTACGTATGCACGGAGGAGTCGTGGGAGGCGGGACGAGTCGGAGGGGCGGGAGGGGGGAATCGGAGGCGGGAGGAGCCGGAGGGAGTGGGATGCGGGGAGAGTCGGAAGAAGCGTTTTGCCTACTTTTAGTAGGCTTTTCAGCTAGTAAAATATAATTCAATATCATTGTTGCTCGATTAGGATTTATTTTGTGAAAACCTTTTCTATTACATTATTTAAGCCCTCATGGCTAGAACGAAGTGCGGGTTAGCCACAAACTCTTGAAAGTGAGCGAAAAGGGGCTCACTTTTCAACGCTCACTCGCATCTATAACTCGTACCTACTTCTAATGTCAATCATGAAAACAACTCGCAATACATTTGGGTAAATTCCAAAGTGAAAATTTAAAAGATTTTCCATGGGACACCTCAACACTGATCTGCCAAGATGATAACTGAAATAACAATACTACCAACACACTGCACCTGGAACGGACTTCACTTTTGAACTTTTAGATAATCATAGAACAGAAAGAGAGCAACACTGGGTGCCAAAGAGTGAAAATGAGGAAAAAATAGGTTTGAAGTTGGTATTTAGTAACTTCCTATCTAACCCCTCTCAGGAGGGTTCTGCCAGGGCTAATATCAGTTTAACCCCTTCCAGAAGGGGTTCCGCCTTGAAGGTGTTAAGGAGCTAAAAAGCCTACATTATCTCTTATCATCGGCCTATGTAATGTATCTTTTCGTGTGCTGTGTTCCTACTTCGTTCCTAAGTACTAAAATGCTTTAAAAGTTAATTTTTTATACCTACGAGTGCATAGATAGGTACCTCATTTCGGACTGAGTGCGTTTTGTAATTGATTTTATTGCCTCAAACAGATTTGAAGGCCTTTTTTTATTGAGAGGAAATTTCTGGTTTCCTACAGATTTGGCTGGGATCTACAGACATTACCTAATGGAGGTGTATCCATGCCAGGGAAAGAAAGGAAGGTTCATCTAATCATCGCTAGATAGCGCTCAGCTATTCCACCACTTTCTTCTCCTAGATGCTCCTCAGTTAAGGGCCCCATTCACGTGTATGTCCGGAGTCGCCGCCGCGTCCCTCCAGGTACTCCCCAAAGCCACCGCAGTAGTCCATTCACCTGGCTACCAAAACTACCTGACTCCGCCGAATGGCGGACCTGCTACCAACCACTGCTTGCTCAGTTCCTTCTCTGAGTTTCACCAAGATGGTTGAAGAACAGGAATGCGCCGCTATCATAGCACTGCTCCTAGCTGAAGAAGAAGAGGTGAGAAAGAAAAACAAGAAAAGGTTTTGGATGAAACGCTGGTTTCTTCAAAAGAGCCTTTGATGGATCGAACTTTTTTTTCACCAATTCCCTGTCAACGCTGGGAAATTTGTTGTTGCAAAAATTCTGTAGCGTCCCACGATCTGCTTCTGTCAATGTTATTGGAATACTCAGCAGATCTCACCTTCCACACTGCAAGATGCTACCTATACACTTCGATGAACTCTGCAAGAAAGTCAGGGGCGAAAAATCCCCTACTCTGCATCCAAATTTTTGTATAGATTTGAATAAAATGAAAAATGACTCAAGTTCACGGACCGTGTTCAAATATGACTAGAAGTGAGGAAAACGGTAGGGCTACATACTGTACTGGTGGGGGTGCGGCTGGACGTCGGCCTCACTTCGACATTCACAGGGCTGCCGAGGATTAACCTGGCCGCAATTTTCGAGCATGTTCGATTACCTGCTGAGCGGCGGACGACCGCCAGACCTAAAGATCACGGGTAGTTTTCCCCTTTGACGGCGGCTAGGGACGCGGCGGCGACTCCGGGCATACACGTGAATGGGGCACTTAAGGACATGGGTGACGACACGTTTCCCCTACCTGGCACAGTGGGCACCTTCCCCCCTCTACTCACCCAGGGCATCCTCCCCAGTAAAATTTGATTTATTCATATTTTTATGGTGTGCTCCCTCCACTTTCGAAGGGAGTTTATTAGGAAAAATACAATAATGACTAGGTATACATTTCATAATAATTTTCAAGCTACCTTAGCTTCTCTCACTATTATTTGTTCGACCAATTTCAAATCCGTCCTCCACTGGATTGAATTTCCCGAAATCTTTTCGAAGTAAATTTAGTAATTCGCTAGAAGAGTCGTTTTTCTCGTAGAAACACGAACTATTAACATTGTAAAAATGTAACGTGAACTGCGATAACAGAAACATCAAGTATACCAACCGGACAGGAACAAAGTTACTCAAATAGGAGGTGTAGCTGTGGCGGGTTCAATTCGTTACTGATAGCAGTTGAGCTTATAGAATATTGATAGGTATTCATAATCCCATTTAGGGTTTCAATTTCGGATTAAACTGAAACTAAAACCAAAACCATTAACAAAAATTAGAATTCCAACACCAATAGGTATTATATTTTACAAAATCAATATTTTTAAAATAAAAAAGTGTAGTAGAAGAAAACTACCTTGGTAATCAAGGGAAAAAAATCAATTTATACGTAAATTCCTACTCACATTCCCGGTAACATAACTGGCAGTAGTTTTTGAAAGGATAGCAGGGTCTGACCAGTATTATCTAGAATTTGTGAGATTTCAACGAGCCGAAACGAGTTTTAAATGCGCTTTTTACGTTTCCGTAGATTTAGTCGTTGAATTGATTCTTTTCATCTTTTACCTCGAGTGAATGCAAAGCTGCCTTGTGCTCGCTAACCGTCAACAGACACAGTTACCAATACCGAAAGGCACACACTACCTAGTAAGACAATATTTTAAAATGAAAGAGCCTGGACATACATTCAAGTAATCATCATGCGATAAATCGTAGATTTGAAAATTAGACGTGCAGGAATATAATTTGATGTGTTCTTGTGCTAACTGTTACCTCTTATGTATTAAAAATATGTAATTTTGAGAGAAATTTTATTTTTAATTCATTCAAGTAGTTTAAATACGAAGAAAACTATATTATAACTTGAAATGGAGCCATATTTTGAGAAGAAAAAAGATAAAGACGTTTGCCGTATACTCTTGAGATTTAACCTTTTCACTACCAATTAGGGCATATTGGGGACATTTGAAGTTTGAAAAATTAATCGATTTCATTGAATTGAAGTTCCAGCACCATGGAACCGGAAAAAGAGAGATCAAATACAAGTTGAAGGGCTTCCATTCTTATCAGTCGTGCTACTTCTTATCAGGCGGCTTGTGGACTTGGTGGTTTTTGTAGACCCCCAATGGCTGAATTTTCGAGAAGACCTGTTTGATTGGTGAGTTTCTCCCCTAATAAGTGGGACAAATTTTAAAAATTGGCTGTCCTGAGAGTACTCAGTATTGTTGAGTACTTCATGTATTGTTATCAGCGTCATGCTTATGCTGAGTCAACCATAACTATGCTTAGTTCTGTTGCTCCTCATAACTCTGTACCGAGGACAGAGCGCGAAAGACAGATGGTTTACGAAATTAGAAAAAAATTTGATGAAATTCGTTGACCTCCGATTGATGGCAGCCTCATAGTTCAACTGGAACTACTCTATCCCAGCCCACTGTAATAAAATACAACCAGAATACATGCCTAAAAACATACCTCTGAGACATACTAATTTTGGGGCGTACAAAGACCTCCACATTTCTTCCTCCTATCAATTTTCAAGTGAAAATCTGAGGAAAACGCTGCAAATTATTACGCAATGGTTTATTATTTTACGGGATAGATCGCCCCCATCTGCATAGAACTCGGCCTTTTCATTAATATTACGTAGCAGCAATAGCATCGATATCCGAGAGCTATGGGAGCCTTCGTTACGAAATTTTGTTCTTGGTTGCGAAGGAATCCCAGCTGAGTGACATGAAACTCTATATGCAGAAAAAAACCTGTTCTAAGATTGATCCCTAAATCGCAGTATGTAGGTATTATTTCCCCGGTGCGTCGACCATTGAAAGTAGTAGGTACAGGAAGATAGATATCTGCCTTCTCCGGCGCTATTAGCCAGGCCAATTGTTAATAAGCAGAACATTTACCTAGTGTTCCTAGTATAGGGGAAAGGCTTGTACCTTGGGACGCTTGTACCTCGGGACAATGCTTAAATCAATTAGAAAAGAGGCACAAAAAAAATTGGACTGGGCTCCAATCGTCTTTGGATGTGAAGGCAACACCGTGTATGTGCCCCTTTTTCTGTTATCACCGACCATGTGATGATGAAAATTCGTTGTTTGTTATCACCGGTCCCAAAGTTTTGTCTTTGCTCCATATCACGATCAATTGACAGAAAGATAAGTTTGAATTTCTTCCACTTGCAACTGCTTTCCTTCAATTCAAGGTTCATCTCTATGATTTTGATGTTTTTAAAATGTTATTATATCATGATATGTCAATAATTAAATTTTTTGGAAAATGTCAAATGTTTGTACCTTGGGACACGTTGAGGTTTGTACCTTGGGACACAATATTTTTTCGTTTTGTGTTATTTATGTTCGGTTTTGGCCTAAGCTACCATGTTAAGATGTTGGCCCATTCATGTGCAGATGCCACGATCAAAGGATGGAGTGAATCAGCAGCCAGTGGATGGGCCTGTTGTGATCAGCTACCTCTTTACATTTCTGTCCATTTACTTCCTTAGCTCAGTGGTAGCGAGCTCCGACTCAGAAGTGTAAATATAGTTTAGTCGGAACGATAGAAGATCGATCCTCGGTCGAGGGAAGTTAATCTTTGATGACTCAACAAAGTGGCGCAGTCGTACAGACCCGAATGGTTTCCTCAGCATTCTCTGGGAACAATAATAAATTAGTGTTGTCATCAAAACAACTTCCCCCAAGACACGAGTCGAGCCACAGCCTATTCAGACAAACGTTGAGGTCAGCAGATGCCCCGCCCCGTTCATGAAGAAATAATAATAACAAAACTCCGAAGCCAGTAAAAAATATAGCGTTCTCACTGGGTTGAATAAGGCCGGCTAAAGAGCCCTCACCACCCTGACTAAGTAACGGAGTAACTAAGATTTCCCAACAGGGGAGAGATGTTGTGATCAGCTAACTCTTCGCATTTCTGTCCATTCACTTCCATAGCTCAGTGGTTACGAGCTCTGATTCCGAAGTGTAAATTAATATAGTTTAGTCGAAAGGATAGGAGATTGATCCCAAGTCAATGGGAGAAGCGCCTGATTTTTTTAAAAATTTTAATCAAAAGTAGACCTCACCTTGAGAATTTTGACACCAGCCGTTCTCTTTTTGGATGAGTAGATCTTTTTCTATGATTTTTCAAAGTTTCGAATGTTTATGACGCCACGCGCCTCTCCCACCTGGGCAGGACCCCCCCTGCCCACTGTAACGTCATACACATTCGAAACTTTGAAAAATCATAGAAAAAGGTCTTCTCACGCTAAAAGGCCGTGGTTGGTAACAAATTAAATACAATGTGAATTCTCAGAATGAGGTCTAGTGTAGAAAAATAACAATAAACAGTTTTTCCGACTCCTGCGCACACTACATTTTTGATGATTCAACAGTCCAATGGTCGAAAAGGCAGCAAGATTTACCAATAATGATCCTTTTAGTTTATTATTCTTTGAAGCATCTTTGTTTGACTTAATAATACTCATCCCGAACATGCCGTTTGTGATAAGATAGTATCCTATTTGTGCGATAGCAATGTAAAAGTAGGTAACCAAATTTTGCTACTTGTCTATGTTTGAACTCCTTTAAAAGGATATTTGATAATTAAAGTATGTTTTTGCGATAACTAATGTTTAAATAAAATATTTCGAATAATTTAGGTGGTTTTCTTCTAAATTTATCCTTCTGTCCCAAGGTACAAACATGGGTGTCCCGAGGTACATACACTGCTTGTACCTCGGGACAAAATAGACATTTTGAAAAATCAAGTTTTATGGTATTTAAACTTTTTTTCAAAATTATGGTTTATACATTTTATTAAACCTCAAGAGTAGTAGAGAATAATACACCCTTCCGTTAATTGCTTAATTACTTTTGTCTGTGAAAAAAATGTAATTGAAAAAATCGTCCCAAGGTACAAGCCTTTCCCCTACTCTAAGGTAGAGAATGCAGAGGCCAGCGCCTTGGAGGGCAATGAATGAATGTTTTATTTACTGTTCCACACAAAGTGTATCGACAATAGTCCATAAAACAAAACATAACAGAGTAATAGGGGTAAACAAAACAATCGGATACTAGACAGGGCACACGGGTAAAAAAAAGAACGAGAGACGAGATCCTCCAGAAGACCAAGGCAGTGGAGCCCAGCTGGGAGGCACCCAGCCAGGCCCGGACCCACCCACCATGGCGGCTCCCGGACTGTGTACCCATACCAGGCAACGGTCTTGTCTGTGGTACAAACGTTACATGGGGAAAACCACCAAGGGGGCCGCCCCCGGGCCGGCCCAGACCCAGACTCTGCAGTCAATGCCCAAAAACCCTTCTTGCTCTGAGGAACTAGGCTAGTATCATAGGACGAAGGTAGATAGAAGTGATCAAATTGATCAACTGTGGTAGATTTCCTTAAGGAGATCATGAGTGTAGCTTTTATACTCGATGTTGTAATCGGAAACCTCTTCGCATTTCTGTCCATTTGCTTCCTTAGTTCATGTGGTAGGAGCTCTGATTCAGAATCAGAATGATAGGAGATCAATCCCGGGTCGAGGGAAGTTAATTTTTGATGACTCAACAGTGTGGCGCAGTCGGTAGGACCCGAATGTTCTCCTCAGCATTTCTCAGAGAAACAATAATTCATTAAGATTAGGTCATCAAAACAACTCCCTCCACAACACGAGTCGAGCCACCGCCTTTTCGGACAAACGTTGAGGTCAGCAGATCCCCCGAACAAAAAACTCCGAAGCCAGTAAAAAATACGCGTTCTCAATGGGTTGTAAAAACGCAGGCCCTGACTAGGTAACGGAGTACCTAAGATTTCCTAACGGGGGGGAAAGATGTGATCAGCTACCTCTTCGCATTTCTGTCCATTCACTTCCTTAGCTCATGTGGTAGGAGCTCCGATTCAGAATCGGAATGATAGGAGATCGATCCCCGGTCGATGGAAGTTAATTTTTGATGACTCAACATATGAAGGATGAGTAGAGAGTGGAGGAAGGGTGACGCCAGTCTCATACCTCACTCTCTCTACGTTGTGATGACTCACTCAGGGGTTTCCCTACACCTTTCATTATTGGAGAACTAGATTGTTAATAATACTTGTTTTATGTGGGTCATTACAATCGTATTCTTGAATTTGTGCTTTTGCCTGAATACAGAAAAGATTTTAAGTTCACCAAAATCTTGTACTAAAACTCATTTGTGTAGTTAATTACTATTAGTTAGTGCATAGTTACTACTGTAGTAGAGCATAGTTACTACATGAAGGTATTGTTTTTTCACCAATTTAAAACAGTTTTGAATTTTTAGAATCGAATCCACCCAGAGCTCTAGGACCAACCGTTCGCTCCCTATGAGAACTTAAGCGTTGTACTTACGATAAATCACAAACACGAGTGTGAATCACCAATGAGGCCTCATCTCCGTTCAAATTTTAGCTGACAAAATGCGATTTCTCTTAAATGTACGCAGTTTTGTGTGTTCTTTGCAGGCGAGTGATCTCTACAGAAAAGTGATAAACCTTTGTGTAATAATTTGCAATTTATTCTACACACATACCTTAAATTATAAACCATCAAATTTTGAGGGGGGGGGGGGGGGTGTTAAACATTTCTGTTCGATTCCAAACCAAAAAATGTCAAAACTGGTAGTGAAAAGGTTAAAATGACAAAACTTGAGACAAAAAATAATATGACTAAAAATATTAGAATAGTCGAGTATTGAAAATTAAGATGATCATTCATTAATGTTTGAAGTATCTTCTTTTAAAGTGGACAAATTGTAAGAAATGGTTCGCCACCGATTGCGAATCAGTCAAACACCAAGTAAATGTAAAACGTAGATTTATTTGGAATACACTGAACATAACCCGATCAAATATTACACAATTTATAGTAACGAGCACTGTTATTTTTATACTTCAATGTAAAAAAAATCTCTAACCAAGAAAAATTAAAGATGCATGACGGAAAAAAATCATAGGTGCTAAGTTTAAAATGTTTTGCGAATGAAATAGTTAATCGAAAAATTGTAAAATGATATAATGAAATTAAAATATCCCCCGTTCGAACCAGTCTTATGAGACTTACTATTATAGTTGAGTAGTTTGAGTTTGTAAAATGTGCAAATAGGTTTAAATTAAGATCACTGAAAAGAAGGATCAAATGTGACCTTCGATTTGAAGCCCGTGATTAGTAGGTAGGTTTACCGTAATGAAGAGTACAATGTTGCCAAACCTATTTTGGTATGATTATTGTTGACTTACGTTATTGGAGAGTCTGTTGGAACCAGCGGGTCGTCGTTAGAGAGTTTTTGGCAACCACTAACGAGCCTGTGGAACCGCTTCACAAAGCTCGGAGTTTGCGGGTGACGATGAATTTGCCTCCGGACAACAGCGGGGGACAATGAAAGGGTGCCCCCTGACAGTCACCCGTTCATAGCGGCCCACTGTCACGAGCCCCTCCCTTCCCCCCTGTCCAAAGTCAACAGGCTTCCTCCTTCAACTGGGTAGCATCCTCTGTTGCTCGCGCTAGTCTCGTCCTAACGGGGCCTGTCAGATTCTGGCACCAAAAACTCTCTACTATCAGGCTGTTGAGAGAGTACTTAAGTCAGTCTTGCTGGTTACAGACTTTCCAATATGGAAAGTGAACAATGATTGTATTCTTATAACTAGCGGAACTAACCCCGTACTATTTAGATTTAGTTTGACCTCAAGATTTTCTTAACCCTCTACTTGGCAAGTGTTGAAACATCGGCAACACCAAATTAAATGGTTGGGGTTGTTTTTTCTCCTTCCGAGGATAATTCTTAGCTATTTGAATAAAAAAAGTAAATTTTGATTTTTTCTGAAGATATTAACAAGTTGGACGCGGATCGATATGTCACGCAAATCCCGGGGGTTTCTGTGGCTGGCCGCGTCAATGTCACGCAAACACCTCTCGCAAAACAGGTTCAAGAACATCTGCTCCTGTTCTTTCGTTCTGTTCCCGCTCTTTTCTAGCTGTTTTTCGTGATGAACATATTATGAGTCAAACGGTTCAATCCGGAGCTGAATCAGTCGAGGTTGAAGGTAATTTGAGCAGTTATCAAAGTGACACCTCATCTTTGTGCACTCCTCCAGTAATTTCGTTATGTTTTCACATTTTTCATTCATTTTTACGGAATGATTCACTCTTTTTAAGGTTGATCGACGTTGTTTAATTGTTGGTTGTGTCAATAATCAGCTCAATTCTCTCATAAGTTTCATACTTTTAGTTCGTTATCATAAAAAAGACCCAGTCTTTCGACTCCGATTTTTTTGTGTTTGACTCAGTTTTTTCTGTTTTGAATCTTTGCCAGACAACTCTACAAAGCTCCCAAAAAGAGAAGACTCGTTCTCTTCCCAGGTATGGAATAACTAGGTATTATATTGTCGTACATGGTTGATTCCTATTTCAATGCACCATCAACCTATCTCCCTTGCAAAGGCCACCAGAATTCGCGTCCAGTGGATGGGCAGCCTAAGCTAACCCACTCACATAGGAGTTGATTTCCCATTCAGACTGGAGCAACTTTACACTGCCACTGGCTGCGTCACGTTGACGCCGAGAATAAATTCTCAGAATTCTCAACTTTTTTTTTGTCAAAATTTTTGGAAAAATATACTTTTTAATATATGTTGCTGCTGTAGCGTTTCGGCAAAAAAAAATTCTCCACCACAGGAGACCAACGCGTTTTTTTCCCGCGTTCAACGTGTTACAATTATGCGAAGTTATCAGTTACCATTGCAGTAAGTACTTCAAACATGACTACTGAAATAGGCGCACAACAACAAACAAAATGGCGATATTCGCAAAACACTCTGTTTCCAAGGTAAATAGAGAGTACTGGTGGGGAGTAGGGATGGCAAAAAAGTATCGATTCTTTTGGAAAAAACCAATGGCAGGACTGGCCAGACAAGCTTTCGCTGGGGTGGTTGTTGAGCCTGTAATGCGGGAAGGAACAGCAGAACAGCCTGGACTCATTGCTGACATCAAAGTCAACGGAGTGTGAGATAGGGACCGGGCGTCGTTTTTTGATCTCTGCGTTGTTAATGCTGATTCCTATTCCACCCAGGACTGGGACACTGTAGCTAGGGAAACACCTAGGGCTAAGCATCGGAAATACGACCTAGCTGCTGAAGATCTCCATGGCTCGTTTTCGCCTCTAATCACATCATGCGAAGGGGTCATCAGGAATTCAACTCATTCTGCAGGAGGCTGGTGGATGGCTTGGCGGACAAATGGGAAAAACTCCGATCAGTGGTCGCCGAATTCGTCCGCATAAAATTACAGATTACGACGATTCGAGCTGTGTCCTTGAGGCTTCGAGGTTCACGAAGGCCTCTGAGGTATCTGGGATATGGCGAAAACCGGCAGGCGGATCGTGAGGAGGAGGATTTGAGGGTAGAAGACGGTGCTGCACTGCCCCTGCAGACCAACTAGTCCGGAAGAGCCATCATCAGCTCTGGTAGCATCATCTGGGGTAGAGAAGCTCGATGCCCGGCATGCATCTCACACCTTGTTGGCTGTCACCTGGCAGCAAGCTTGCTTTTGGAACGACGGCTTTTGTTGTTATTTGTTATCAAAATAAAACTTTGATTTGGATTGAAAAAAAATGATATTTTTAGATTATTTAACGAAGAATCGATTCAGATTCGAGAATTGGTCAGATTTTTTTTTCATCCGCTGGTTGAGGGAAATAAATTATCATCAATAATACAACCACAATGGGGAAGAAAAATTAATGAAGATCATTAATTATCACAACATAATGACCAAAAAATGAGATACACCACCACCACCTCAAACAGAACTTTACTGGTTTTGTGAAATGTTTCCTCCAAGGATTATACTTCACGATCTCAGCGCTTCAAGCGGCCGTACATGAACTATTTGTGGTTGACGTCATCCCGGTTTTTTTTAAACGTTCATATTTTCTACACTGTTTTGTTTATTCGTAAATTAGGAAGTACGGGCTGAAAGTTTGCCGTAGGAGGTTTTTCGAGGTGCTGAATCCGATTTTGGGGTCAAAAATAGGAAATTCCGACATGGTGAAATTCCTCATTGTAGTCGCACTCGAATTGCCAAATAGAGGGTTAAGGTCCAAAAACCATATTTATAACTCTTGCAAACTATTCTCGATTCAACGAGATCATCTGAATGCTACCTATAGAATCAGGTGTCACAAATTGATTCACCATTTCCCCCTCATTTATTTGAATGCCTACTCAACGTAAATAAACCGAACTCGCCCATAATAATATTTTTGTTCGTTTTCTAACGTTCAAAAATTACACAGAACGACTTTTTTTCGAAATATTTTATAACAAATGGATTTTGTTGAATATCAAGGGATTTTATTTTTCATCAGTGAAAGTTGAACGGAAAACGATATACAATATTGAAATGGGAATGACGAGGGACCTAATAGAAAGTGGATGAGCAGGGTACACACCGCAAATATCACTGGCATTATGTAAAAACAATTTAAAGAAGAGAACTACGATACATCTCTCAATTTTTGTGTCTATTGTGAGTAACTTGTTCGACTTATAGCAAAATACGTGTCGCCTGGTTTATTTTAATTTTCAAGTCTTTAGTTGATGAAATACATTATTATAGCAGTTAGAGATTGGAGTGCAATAGACAAAAGTATTTTCCTTCGATGATAACGATGCTTACGGTCTAAACTAAAACTGCTCCCGTGCTTGGTTACGTAGAGCCTTCGAAACGCGAGACATCGTATTTTCAATTACTTAGGTATACATCATAATATTTGAATGTTCACAATCTTGATAAATAACAATTTCCTGTAGCCCAAATTGTGAATATTGAGCTAAAGAGCTGAACTAAGGGAAAATGTGTTCATGTACAGGCCAGTAGGCCTAATTTATTCAGGTGTTATAACAAATTATGTCGTTATAAATTAGCATTTGTTCTCTTTTTTAAAGCTTTTAGCTCTTTACTACGAACTATTTCATTATTAACGTATTTAAAGGTTAGGTGCAGTTGAGTAACTGAATGTAGAAATCAAAACCGACAGGAAGCTGCCACAAAACTTCAGTGGCGATAGACTGACTATCCCTGCACTCACCAGGCAGCAGCACCTTCCCAGAGCAGCTTCCCTCCCCCGAATTTCAAATACAGTTACCAACTGCACCAATATTTTGTTTGATATTTTAAGAAGTTCAAAAACGTAACTGGCACGTAAAAATGAAGACAGTTTATGACAAATCTAACTTTTTTTTCAAGTTACATTGATGATACCACAGTGCTAAGAAGCGGGATAATGACAAATGCATAGATTAAGTTGATGTGAACCTACGTTTAAAAAAATGCATACTAGCTATAAAGGATGTTATCGTATATAATATTATTTGAGGTCTAATTTCGTTACCTACGCATAATGTAGAATTGATAGCCGACAAACAACAGAATGTAAAATCTAATTATTTTTTAATGAATAAAAAGAAAATTAAAATTATATGAGTAAAGAAATATTGTGGCATTGAGAGTTTGATTTGTAGACCCTTTCATGAATCCTGGTGATTGGAGTGGTTCTGTGTGAGTCTCCAGGACACACTATGAGGTGTAGGCCATCAGTGGCACTCCTCCCCCTAAGTAAAGCTCCTCCATACAACCATGGCTCCATGCACCGAGTCCACTGAAAACCTCTGGGCTATACAGCCTGGGGTAGCACCTGCATCAGCCTTCCCCCCACCACCTTCCACTGAAGACTGTGAACAGGATACCTCCAGCAAAAGGCTCAGGCCTAATAAGTCAGCCTATCCTAAAGCTCCTCCATGCACCAAGTCCACTGAAAACCTCTGGGCTATACAGCCTGGGGTAGCACCTGCATCGGCCTTCCCCCCACCACTTTCCACTGAAGACTGTGAACAGGATACCTCCAGCAACAGGCTCAGGCCTAATAAGTCAGCCTATCCTAAAGCTCCTCCATGCACCAAGTCCTCTGAAAACCTCTGGGCTATACAGCCTGGGGTAGCACCTGCATCGGCCTTCCCCCCACCACTTTCCACTGAAGACTGTGAACAGGATACCTCCAGCAAAATGCTCAGGCCTAATAAGTCAGCCTATCCTAAAGCTCCTCCATGCACCAAGTCCTCTGAAAACCTCTGGGCTATACAGCCTGGGGTAGCACCTGCATCAGCCTTCCCCCCACCACCTTCCACTGAAGACTGTGAACAGGATACCTCCAGCAACAGGCTCAGGCTTAATAAGTCAGCCTATCCTAAAGCTCCTCCATGCACCAAGTCCACTGAAAACCTCTGGGCTATACAGCCTGGGGTAGCCCTGCATCAGCCTTCCCCCCACCACCTTCCACTGAAGACTGTGAACAGGATACCTCCAGCAACAGGCTCAGGCCTAATAAGTCAGCCTATCCTAAAGCTCCTCCATGCACCAAGTCCACTGAAAACCTCTGGGCTATGCAGCCTGGGGTAGCCCTGCATCAGCCTTCCCCCCACCACCTTCCACTGAAGACTGTGAACAGGATACCTCCAGCAACAGGCTTCCCATAAGTCAGCCTTATCCTAAAGCTCCTACTTGATTTACCTCCTGAAGCTCTCTCATACCCCCCCCCCCCACAACTAAATGCAGTGTTCCATGATCTAACAAACCACCAAGTGCACACAGGCAACTCTGATTGAAGTTTCTTGTAACCCTCATTAGAGAGCACCTCTGCAGTTGTCTCGAGTTCAAGAAAAATTCCCCACTCCAAAACCTACCTAAGGTTTGTCCATAGGGGTGTCCAAGACATTTTTTGAACAGTTCAGGCATGCTTTACACGAGTGAAGCTTTACACGTTAACAGTGCAGATTTTCCACGCAAAGCTATGAGTTCGTTTCCCACCCCAGTTCCAGAATCTTTTGGTATTTTCTCTTAAACTCGGTTTCTGAACACCGGACAACTGCAGAGAAGCTCTCTGGTGAGGGTCACAAGAGACTTTATTAAGAGTTGGCTGTGTGCTCTTCGTGGCTTATCAGACATTTTTAGAATTCAGTGCCTCTAATTAATTATTTGAATCGACCATATCGATACCTTAAAGCACTAAGGGGCTATGTCCATCCATCTTCCGCATTTTACTTTTTTTTCAACTTCAGAAAAACTCAAATTTAACCAAACTAATATTGACCTTCTTGACGATTATAGCTCGAAAATTTCTTGAAGAAATTAAAGGGATTGGTGTAATAAGCCATTATTTTAGGAATTGTGTACTGGTGAAAACTGTTTTTGGCGTTTTTCTCAAAAATCCGTTTTTGGACATAGCCCCTTTGTGCTTTAAGGTATCGATATAGCCCACAGTCAATACATTTAACATTACAAACGCGGAGGTACCTACGATTTTTTAAAATATGTTGTTAGGATCTCTAATAGGTACTTTATCCCCAAATTTGCAACGCTGAAAACCATGAAATGTTTGCACTTTTGTCAGTTAAAAAAAATTAGGTGGTACCTGGTTTGTTCGAAAATCTGAGTAGTAATTTTTCAGAACTCCTGCAGCTTTGCTCAAGATTGAGAACTGCACTACCAACAAACCTCTACATCCGAACGAGTTTGTAACTGGATTCGAGAGTCACAGCGAACTTGAAATACCTGCACTGTGAACACTGTAAAGCTCTACCTCATATGACTGGACTGGTCTACAACTGGACAGCACTACGAAATTATGAACGAAGCTATAGAAGGTTGAATTTTGAAAACAACCAGTACCGCTAGGTAACGATACTAAAAAATTTTCTCTGAGGATAACTCAGCATTACACTTGGCTTTTAAAGAAAAAAAAAATATCCACTTACCTTAAGATCCGATTGTAAAGTCATTACGCAATCCAGAACTGCACCTCCAACAACCACGACCTTTGAAAAATTATGTTTGTTTAAAAAATTAAACGGATGATGATTGCAATAGAAAGAAACCAACAAAACAAAATTTTTAAAATTGTTTTCCACAACATCCCGGAAACCCATAACGTCTAAACTTAGGATGAATATCGATTTATTGGTCAAATAATCGATGCTTTATTAATCGATGTCCACAGGGGACAATTAATTGGATAATCGATTAATTTGTAACGTTTATTCTCTCCTCACGATATGAATTATCATTGGTTAGTTAGGTTGTTTTTGTTAGGCCAACTTTCAACAAAAGTTGTTCTAATCGCGATTAACTAAACGCCATTATAGTTAATCTGGAGATCTACTCGAATTATTTCTGTTCGTTTTAAAATCGTTTCTCTTTTTCACTTTTACTTTAGATGTAATTTTAAATTTTACTAATTTTTACGTTGAGTTTGTCGTTTTAATTGTACCTACCCATTTGTATTCCAATATTTTTGATATAATCGATTAATCGATGTTTAAGGGATCTTTTAAACGGTGAATCAATTAATTCATATTAAATAATCATTGATTCCATTAATCGATTATTCGTTGGTCGATACCCATCCCTAGTCAAAACCAACCACATGTCTGAATGGGGTGTGAGCCTTGGTAGGAAAAACTGTTTTTTGTTATTTTGGTTTATTATTTTCAATAATAAGCCTTTGGAATCGAGCAAGAAAAAAAAAATTTTAACCCCCCCTCAAAATTTGATGTTTTACGTTTCAAGGTACGTAGAATCCGAAAATCGAATAAAAAAATTTCCGTCCGTCCGCCGTACGCCGTCCGCCGTACGCCGTCCGCCGTACGCGGCACTTTTCTTAGCAACACTGGACCGATTTGGTTCAAATTTGGTATATGGGCTCCATTTGGGGTCTAGTTGTGCCGCGAAGCTTTTGGTTGATGTAGGTCACTTCTAAGGGGTGAAAATTAAGGGTTGAAATTTTCAAGAGTGCCCTAGCTCGAAAACTCTCGAAATAAAGGTATCGTTTTTTCACCAATTTTAAATAGTACAGAATTTTTAAAAATTTTTGAGACCACCCGGAGCTCTGTAGGACAAACCGTTCGGTCCCTACGAGTATTTGAAGGTTTTCCTTCGATAAAACAGAATCATGAGTGTGAATCGCAAAAGAGGTCTAATCGCCGTTCAAATTTTATCTGACTAAAATGCGATCGCTGTTCATTTCTTCGATTTGTATACAGTTTTGCCTTCTGCGTAACCAGTAATCAAATTTCCATATCAAGCTTTCTATTTTTCGAATCGAGTGTGAAGCGTTTAGTTCTTTCTAATAAACTTGATTGTGAAGGTGTGAAGCCATTATAGTGTGGTAGGTAGTACCTACCAATAGTTGGTAGGTAAAAAAAAATTGGTAGGTAAAACAATGTTTGTAGGTAAAAAACGCTGCAAATCATTGCTCACTGATCAGCTGAGTGAGCTCCGAAGCCATTTTCAATGCTATTGAATGGAAGTGCTCTTCCAGGCGTCTCCAGCATTCGAGGAGATCTTCTTCACTCTTCTGATCACTGATCAGCTGAGTGAGCTCCGAAGCCATTTTCAATCCTATTGAATGGAAGTGCTCTTCCAGGCGTCTCCAGCATTCGAGGATATCTTCTTCACTCCTCACATCACTGATCAGCTGAGTGAGCTCCAAAGCCATTTTAATCCTATTGAATGGAGGTGCTCTTCCAGGCGTCTCCAGCATTCGAGGAGATCTTCTTCACTCCTCACATCACTGATCAGCTGAGTGAGCTCGAAAGCCATTTTCAATCCTATTGAATGGAAGTGCTCTTCCAGGCGTCTCCAGCATTCGAGGAGATCTTCTTCACTCTTCTGATCACTGATCAGCTGAGTGAGCTCCGAAGCCATTTTCAATCCTATTGAACGCAGGAGCTGAAATTTGAGAGGGAAGGTCAAGGGAGAATACAGATGGTGGTAGGTGCTATTGATGGAGAACCAGTGATCTATACAGAAGGATGATCTATACAGAAAATAATAAACCTTTGAGCAATGATTTGCAGCGTTTTAATCTAAGGTAGACCTCATTCTGAGAATTTTGGTACCAACCGCGACCTTCTAGCGTGTGTAAATCTTTTTCTATGAATTTTTAAAGTTTCGACCGTTTATGACGTCACAATGGGCTGGGGGGTCCCGCCCAGGCGAGAGGGGCGCGTGACGTCATAAACGGTCGAAACTTTGAAAAATCATAGAAATAAATCTACTCACGCTAGAAGGTCGCGGTTGGTGTCAAAATTCTCAGGATGTACTCTACTTTCGATTAAAAATCTAAAAAAAATCAAGGCACACCCCCCATTACTGTGGTGAAGCTCTTTACAATAATGTTCAGGTTGACAACGACAGCATGAACAAGGAGCCAAAATAAGCAAATATCGCGGACAAGATCTAAGGAAAGCGATATCCGATCTAAAAGGAGTTGCAGGCAATAACATCATCACTCTGGTATCAGGCCGACTGAAAATCTCCTTCTTAAACCCCATTTTTTTCTTCACGTCCTTTTTCATACGAGTACAGTCAGAATTAGAGTCTTGAGAATTTTTACTTTTCTACTTTTAACTTAACTTTTCTTCACCTCCTTTTTCATACGAGTAAAGTCAGAATCAGAGTCATAACATTCGAAATACACTTAAGAACTAATTTAGCTTTCAGTCGAACAGGGAAACTACAAACTAATTCAGTTAAATTAGTTTGGTTTGGAAAGGAACGGAAACTTTTGGTTTGGTTCAGCTACAAAACTAAATTGAGACCAATACCTATGCCAAATTTACATAATTTTTAAATCGATATAAATGTTCGGAAAATTTCAACAGTACCTTGCCATTTCCTCCCTTGGTATTCATACCTCCAAGTACCAGACTTCTGAAAAATTACCACGAATCAAATAAAACGTAAAATAATCATTGTGTTCACCTTTTTTGATATTTATAACAATCCATAATGTAATGACGAATCTCAGGATTCGAAAACGGTCCATGGTAACTAAGAAAAGTTCCGCCTACGGACTGATTTTTTTAAATTCGATTTTTGAATTCAACTACCAATAATAACCTTTTACAAATTATATTCAACTCTCTACCAATTTAACTCATCCCCACCCTTCAACTGATCTCATGGGGAAAAAATCGTAAACAGCGATACAGAGCGACTAATGAGAAAGTTATCACTTTCAAGGGCAAGCAACTATAAGCGATTGTCGGTTTTGCACACAGAAGCGATTCTGACCATACAGTAGACATAGAATTGGCAAGGCGCTGAGGTGACGTCGGTAGGTACTATGTACGTACGTATTTTTTGAAAATAAACTTCTGAAAGACGGCATTGTAATGCCATCTAGTGCTTAATAAAAAACAAATTTTAAATGGGAAGGACGCCCAGGACTCAGGGATAATGGAAGATGAGGAAGGGTGGGTGGGAGAGAGGGATGAAGGGAAGTGCCTCTATAAAATGACCACCATCATGTTTGAGTTCAAACATGACCCGAGCAGGACACGGGTGGTGATACCACGGAGTACACCTACTGAGATGCCCAACTCATGCAACTCCGTGGCACTTTTCCTACACCACACTCCGCGCCACTTCAGTGTTGCAGCCGTTACTTACCTACGTGCAGCCTACTACTTACCCTAATCAATTAGCTACTTTCCATATCCAACCCCTCTGGTGGAGAGTTGAATATAAATTATAAAAGGTTTAAATGCATTTGTAAAAGGTTCAACTAAATCGGGAAAAGGTTGAAATTAATCTGTGAAATATTGAATTAAACCTGTAAATGCCATACCTCTGGATGTTCATGAATTACACTAGATTACAAAATTTAGGGGTGGTCTGGCTGCCTCGTTCTTTCACCACTTTTCTTATGGTATTTGGTGCGCTGAATCCGAATCTGACGTCAGTTTTTTTTTGTTTACCTACGTCGGATTTTCAAGATATAGCTAGTTTTAAGATTTTTCTAGTTCTCACTTTTCTTCATTTTTTAGTGAAAACTCATCTTGCTCAAATCTCCTCAAAAAGTACTCAGACTTATAGGAAATTTCATGTAGAATCCGAATATGTACTTAGTTTTTAAGTAAAACTGTGTTAAACCCCCTATTTTCTACAAAACGTATCAAAAAACACCGGTTCTCAACCTTTTTTTCGGGTTTTCCCTTACATTTTGCCACTTGAAAAAAAAATTAAGGCTAAAAAAAATTTTCACGGGCCTTTACTTTGTAGGGGGGACACCCCAAAAGAGAATGAGACCAATCGCAGCCTCCTAAACCCATTAACATCGAAGGAATGAGCTTTTCCATGGCACTGAGATGAAAACTCACAAAAACCGTTAGTTAATTTTTCGAGATAAGTATGTGCGTTCCTAAATCTGTTTTCCTCAAATGGATTTTCCTTTCTTCTACATTTCTTATGCTTGTCAGCTATTAGGAGTAAGATCGAAAATAGGTACTCAAAGGGGGAGTAAATCATAATTGGGAAACTCTTGTTTTGTTAAGTGATTTTAATTCAGTTTTACAAACGAAACACAATAAACTGCAGAAAAGTTAACGGTGTAAATCTGTTTCATGAAGGCTCAGATGAATCAATAGTTGGTACAATGTTTGGTTATTCCTCCACCTCAGAGGTTTCATCGCCGGCATCTATGTAGAGAAAACTTAGCCGCCTGAGGTAAATCTCTTTTTAAGGTCCAACAATAGTCCGCCATCATGTGAACTTCCCAATACCCTTTGTACCGTTCTTCCATGGTTTTATATCTTGGTGGAACCTCTGAGGTGGAGGATTAACCAAACATTCTACCAACTATTGATTCATCTGAGCCTTCATGAAACAGATTTACACCGTTAACTTTTCTGCAGTTTATTGTGTTTCGTTTGTAAAACTGAATTAAAATCACTTAACAAAACAAGAGTTTCCCAATTATGATTTACTCCCCCTTTGAGTACCTATTTTCGATCTTACTCCTAATAGCTGACAAGCATAAGAAATGTGGAAGAAAGGAAAATCCATTTGAGGAAAACAGATTTAGGAACGCACATACTTATCTCGAAAAATTAACTAACGGTTTTTGTGAGTTTTCATCTCAGTGCCATGAAAAAGCTCATTCCTTCGATATTAATGGGTTTAGGAGGCTGCGATTGGTCTCATTCTCTTCTGGGGAGTCTCCCCTACAAAGTAAAGGCCCGAGAAAATTTTTTTTAGCCTTAATTTTTTTTTCAAGTGGCAAAATGTAAGGGAAACCCCGAAGAAAAAACGTTGAGAACCGGTGTTTTTTTATACGCTTTGTAGTAAATAGGGGGTTTAACACAGTTTTACTTAAAAACTAAGTACATATTCGGATTCTACATGAAATTTCCTATAAGTCTGAGTACTTTTTGAGGAGATTTGAGCAAGACGAGTTTTCACTAAAAAATGAAGAAAAGTGAGAACTAGAAAAATCTTAAAACTAGCTATATTTTGAAAATCCGACGTAAACAAAAAAAACTGACGTCAGATTCGGATTTAGCGCACCAAATACCATAAGAAAAGTGATGAAAGAACGAGGCAGCCAGACCACCCCTAAATTTTGTAATCTAGTGTTATTCTTTTTACCACCATGGAACTAATTAGTGGTGCCAGGACACCAGATATTCGTAAGTTTTTGTGTGTTTCACCTCCAATACGGATGTGAACTTCGACGGACTGTTAATGAAAATTAATAGACGAAAGTTCAACGTTACGACGTATTTCCGCTATGGTGCCAGACTGGCACCAATTGTCTGGCGGTGGAGGGGGGGGGGCTGAACTCGAATTCGCATGTCTCGTATGTATCGTAGATCATGGATTTTAAAATGCTCTTCAAATTAGAGGCTCGCATGCCGCTAGAAATGTTACCTATGGTGGATAAGGGTGAGTGCCGCAATATCTTACTCAAAATACTAACTAAATTACGTACATTGAGTGAAAAAGTTTTGTGCAGAAGGAAAGTTAATAAAAATGCGTGTTATATCGCTTAACAACTAGTTTAAGTTGACTAACGCCTGGACGTCCCCTGGAATGAATGCATTACTTAACAACATGTTTAATCATGTTTAATCATCCAACAAATGACGGTGTGAGGAGTTTAAACAAGTAATTTTATACCAATTACGTTTCTATTACTAGTTCAATGAATTATAAACTTCGACTATTTTAATTGTATAAAAGTTCATCAATTTTCACATTGAAATTTAAAAAGTCATCGTAGAAAGAAACTAATTCACTATTCTTCCACGAAATATTAATTTGATATTATTTTAAAAACAAACGATTTACGCAATTGTACAACAATGAATGTATTTTATAAAAAACTGTAGTTTATTTTTCATATCTACGTTTAGTTGTGGGGAAATATTTACAATCTGACTCTCACCCTCGCAGGGCTTGATAGAGACCAGGAATGTTGCGACTCGATTGCACTGGGTTTTCTCAATTCACTTCTTTAGTCGAAATCGTCGTCTACGCACGCAATGTTCTGAAGCACCGATTTTGAATGAATTTATGATGTCTCAAATCACCTTTTTCGAGCTTCCGCGAGTTTCTGGTACTCCACGGCGACTTGACCGCCAACTTGAGCGTTGTTCTTTATCAGAGCAATATCTAGACAAATGTTGAGGAAAAAATGATGGATTTCGAGATCTATAGGGATGGACTGGTTGAAAAAAGGGTTTCTGGAAAGAAAAAGAAAAATTTTTCACAAATACGAGGGTGTTCCTCAAGGTGAGTAGAGGAGAGAGGGAACTAGGGCGTTTTGAAAATTATAACCTCTCTTGTTCACCCTTTGGAAGTTACTGTCACTTAGGATAAGCTTCGGGACACAATTTGACACCAAATGGAGCTCATACACCAAATTTCATCAAAATAGATCCATGGTAACTAAGGAGAGTGCTACTTACGACGCACAGTGGGGCCAAATCGGCGCCAGTGTGGCTACAGTCGTTGGGGCGTCGTTGCTTGGCGATGGACTTTGAACCGACTTCTGCGGGGGTTGTGGGTTCGAGGCTCAACGCCGGCAGCGTGCGTTTTTCAGTGGCCGGAGCTCTCATCGCCCCCCTTGTCCCGGTGAGACAATGGGGAGCAATGGGCGAAATCATCAGAACAAATTTTGATCTTCCCTTTGGAAGACAGCTGATGACGTCCGCGACGCCATATCGAAATAGTTGTTTACTTTACTTACTTTTACTTGACACAGAATTTCATCAAAATCGATCCATGGTAACTAAGGAAAGTACCGCTTACTATGCACAGTGGGGCCAAATAACCAGAAATCGGCAAAAATCATTATCTTTGGAACAACTTAGTGTATTGACCTTGTACCTAATGGTTCCATTCGATTCAAAATACAAAAATACATTGAACAAATTTGTTTTTGAAGATTAACCCTAATCGGACCTTGGTATCACGTGTCACCGAAAACCTCTCAGGAACTCCACAGATATCCCTAAGTGTCACCGGAGTAACCAAAATTAAGTAACCAGAATTTTTAGTGGGCTACTGGAAGTCGCAAAATAGAATGACAAAACTGTTCAAGGAAACCGATGAAAACATTTTTGTCATAACATCATTTTTTGACTTTTAATAACTCACAAAAAATTGTTTAAAAAATTTAGCTGTCCGTAAATTTTTATAATGCAATTTAAATGAGGTTAAGCTGGTGACACCTTCCGATTTCCAAGATGTTTTCGGTGACTCTAGTGACACCATGGTCCAATTAGGGTTAAAATTATCATTTTAGAACTAAGTCTTGTGAATTTGAAAAAAAAAATTAATGACATTAAAAGTGAGAAAGGGTGAGAAAAATTTAATGTGATTGTTTACCAACTAATCCCAAATTAGCTAGCACTACTTTTATATGGGACCATGTATACGGGAACCCATAAACGAGTTATGTTCGCGCATGCGCAGTGACTACTATCATTCCGGAAGCGATGATTTTCATAGGGGATCATCTACACCCCAATCCGTATAATCCCTGAAAATTTGGCATCTCCTAGCTCACTTATGCGTTTACATGGCAACTACAGTACTGGTACTAGGGGTTCCAGTCACTCGGGGGAGGGGGGGGGGGGCAGCAAAACCGGTAGGTTATTTAGTAATATTATGATTTTATGATTTCGCATTCTATTAATTTCCATTTTATTCATTTCAAGGGCTGTAGGCCACTCTGGACTTTGCAACACCCAAAGAAAGCGGGAAGCCCTACAAGACGGGAACCAGAGTGGCCATCCTAGGACGGGTGGGCTCGGGAGGGCCGGTCAGTGTTATCCCCTACACTGCTGGTTAGTATGGATGTTTGAATGCAAGTATTTATTGAATGGATGATAGTCGTGTATGGAATCGCTGTGATAGGTCTGTGATATTTATGTGTTATGGCAGGGGAGGATATTCCAGTACTCGCCCTGCCTCACAGCACACAAGCATCAAGTCCTGCGACAACGGATGATGAGAAAACCCCATGCTATACGAAGAGGGGGAAGAGTACCTAGATGCTGTCGAAACAGGAGATAAGAAACAAGCAGCAACCAACAATGAGAAAACCCCAAGATAAAAGAAGAGGGGGAAGAGTACCTAAGTGCTGCCAATCCTGTCCCTAGAAACACCATGCTGAGAAAACCTGGCACCTCCAAGTGGGCCTGCTGTATCGCAACGATAGAGTGAGGAACAGAAAAATCCACTACTGCTGCAAGAATGTTATGCATTGATTGTATTGGGCCAATAGCCCCCCCCCCCCCCCCCGAGACATTTAAACCCACTCTGATACAGCAGGTACTAGAGGTCAGGAGCACGTGTGCATATCAATCAATCACCTCGTGGTATCCAGCTTTAGAGATCCTGGAACCTTGAGTAATGTATTAGAGCCTTTAGCCCAATGACAGTTTTAGAAATGCGTAGAGCACTTCTGGTTAAATTGAACTTGGTCAGACAGAAAAATGAGTGATGGCCAACTTGGCAGATGTTTTTGGTTAAAAAAAATTATCTTGAGTCGACAAGGATACTGGATTTCAAGCTTTTCCCCGCAGTTATCTGTCCAACACGTTCCAAGACGAAAGGTGTGATTTCTTTCCCCTGAACTCCTTTGCTGTCAGCTTCTTCCAACGCCAGGTTGATCGAGGTATCCATTATTTCTCCTAAAAAACATAGCTATGATTATTTTTTTTTTAATTTTAAATTACTCTTGTAAGAAGTTCTATATTTAAGAATTGTAAAGTTATACAAAAAATATCCAATTAATACCTCAGGGAGAAAGGCAAAGGACCGTTTGTTGAACATTCTACCATGGAAGAAGGTAGGAGGAAAGCTCACTTCAATGGGCCGATGTGTGCAACTTTTTCCCTTGTTGCGACAGTAGGGTAAGTGTACCAGCTATCACCACCTTAAGAGTACTTCGCCAGTATATCTTTAATAACTTGCTTACTTTTCAATCAATCCTCGATCCCCTTGAATTATTAGATCCGCAAACATCTGACAAACAAAATACGCCTAAGTTTTTTCGAAGATAATATGAATTTACGTCACTAAACGGGAAAAAACTGGAAGGGGCTCTCGTTCTAGTTTTCACCAGGGGTGTGCTCTTTATCACCAGGGCAT
Source organism: Apolygus lucorum (assembly GCA_009739505.2). Classification (NCBI taxonomy): domain Eukaryota; kingdom Metazoa; phylum Arthropoda; class Insecta; order Hemiptera; family Miridae; genus Apolygus; species Apolygus lucorum. The sequence goes on along the minus strand of CM019176.2, from coordinate 51,115,676 downwards.
TGTTCCAGTTATCGCCACCAGTTGTCGAACCAATAAAGACACACTCTAGCTAATTTCAAAACATTGCCGCTAGTTTATAATTTGAAAATGAGAACAATATGGAATGTGGAACGCCAAAGATAAGAAGCAAATTTATTTTACTCATTCAAAATATAACAACAAATTCTTAAATAGTAGATAACAAACAAACAAGCATTCCAGTCACTTGTAATGGGTACCCAGGGTCTAGCCACTCATTCGGTAATAAAACGAGACTCACTTTCTTAGCAGAACTCGTAAGGAAGCAACAGATCACTAACACTGATAACAAAACTCATTATCAGAACGCCATCCCACCACTGCCTGCTGAATATTGGCGGTAAAAATAAAGCTGAGATGCTAACCTGTAGAATGGAGCAAGTTTCAATTTTCTATCTGGCGCCAAATTCTTATTTTTCGAATTCAAATTGGGAGTGGTGATAAATGGTACACTGGTGGAGACTGGTACACTTACCCTAGTTCTCTTTAGGTGGCGAACAGAGTTAAGAAGTACTATTCACGGTCACGAGAGCTCGTAATGCTTTTCCTCGCTCCAACCCTGATAACAGTTACTCCAACCCAATGTATGTTTCCGATGTGTCTCTCATTGCTAACTTACGTTTTCTCATCTTTCTTTTTCATGGTGGTTCGTATCTAGTTTGCTTTTCACTTATTCAAAACATAAGTAGTGTTGAAAGATGTCAATTCCAATAACTTGAGGCCATCAGTAGGTACGCCTCGGCAGAAATGCAGTGATAAGAGTGGTGCAGATGATAGATGATGATATTGAAGTGTAACTACAGTCCCTGGACATATGTTTTGTTGGATTTTACTAAGTTGTTATCATGAAAAAGTTGTTGTGGTGTTTTTGATCTTGAAAAGGTATTACACTCGTCATATTTTTGCACAATATTTTTGTTTTAGCGAATTTTCAAAGAAAATGAAGCTATTGCAATGGCCTCAAAATTTTTAGAATCGACTTTTTCGAAAAATTTTCACACTGAAATCCGTTTTGGAACATTCTGAAACAATCCCTGAAGTTTTTCCAAAAATCATATGTATATATATGTGTCATTCCGGACGATAACTTGAGTAATTGTTTAAAATTTTTTTTTTAGTTTTTGCCAAAATGTTTGTAACAACAAACCATAGGTCAAGTTCGTTAACCAGCAATTTTGGACAATCCAAAGTGGTCCAAAATTCAAAAAAACTCCAAATAAATGGGTTTTCCCCGTTTTTTATGGTTTTTACATTGAAAATCATGGTAATATATGGTATATTCGGATTCAGCACAAAATTTCTGATATGAATGCATTTTTCAAAAATGAAAATTGTCCAAAATTAAGAAAAGTTTGTAGCTATATATATATATAATGAATACGCGCGTATATTTGTTGTACTCTATATTTGTTGTACTCTATGAGTTCGTAGAGACGAGTAGAACATGAATATGGACTCCTAACATCTTCAAAGCATACCCAGCAATAATTTGCAGCGTATTATTAGCGAATTTTCATGCAAAAATCATGTCGAAAAAAAAAAAAAAAAATAGTCCTCGTTCAAATATTTTATCGACAACTGCCACCGATAGAAACGTTTAAAACCCAGTGTATTATTGAAAATTGCACGATTTTTTCGTACATATCGCGAATATAACTAAATGTTATCAAATTAATTACTTAGATGCGGTAACGCATGAAGGAGAAAAATGTGTGATAAACAAAAGGTGGCTTGTTGTGACAAGGTTGGGAACATACGATCATGAACGCGATCTGTCGCACTCATCTTTAACTACGTCCTGGAGCTTCCACAATCAGAACGCTTCTCGGGCTCCCAGATTCAGCTTTCAGCCCAGTGATTTCACGTCTTCCAGGACGTCGATTATTGGTGTAAAAGTATGTAAAAAAAAAACATATACACATATATATAAACCAAGAATCGAAAAAAAACTTTCTACAACAAATTGCAACACCACTGGTCCTTTTCTTAACCACACCTTAAACTGAATGATTTCTTTGAAAATTCGCTCATTAATTCATGCTGCATGAATGGACTTTTTCATTTTATGGTAGGTAGTTTATGGTAGGCCTATGTACTTACCTACCGTTACCTACTCATTTTCTCCTGGTATCTTAATTCTATATTTGGGTGATTCTCAGAAAAAGCTCAATAATAGTGTTATGGTAGGGTTTCTCCAAATGTGCGTCCTAGTTTTTTTTCTAATTTTTTCATTGGGTTTATTCCCGCCTCTGCCTACTAGAACCTCTTGAAAAATTGACTTTTATTCGAAATTAATACCTTTTCTTTTGTCTTGAAAGGCTCAATTCTCATTACCACCACCTGTAATGATTTAATTTTTGCCTACAAAAGTCTTCTCCTAGGCCTTGGAAAATATTGATTGCGTGAAAAAACGAATGAAACTGAAAGTCTACATGTAGATCTCATCAAAAACAGAGTGGTGAGATTTTTAAATCTATTTGGTGATGCCAATAACTTATTTCAAAAAGTGTAATGGTGAAAAGTCTCATTACCGCACAAGAATCAAGATTTTCCCTCCCACAGAGACCAACAGGACATTTTGGCGAACTTTCGACGAGAATCGTAGTGGCAATACTGCAGAGCGCCAGGGAACTCGCCTCCGCCATTTCCCTCGTAAGTTGGTAAGCAGGGGTGGTTGTTAAAGGTCACGTGTCAGGTGCGTACATTTATTGTTATCATTACCACAGTTCAATGATTCTCTTTCAATGTTGGTGACTAATTTTTTTAGATCGCATTTTTCTGTAGCCCACTAATTGCCTTCTCAAACGGCGTAGAATGAGGAATATAGTATGTACAGAACGAAAATGGCAAGCTCTCAAATTTTGAATTCTCATTACCACACATCAAACCATCTCATTACCACTAACTTAATAAAGTTCGGTGGTAATGATAATAGGCGAGTGGTAACGAGAAAATGTTGTTAGTTGAGTATTTTAAAGATGAAGATGAAGTACCTATATATTATATTATTTTCTACGTCAGGTATCTATTGATAGTTTTTAAAAATAAAACGATTTTAGGTTTTCGAATTCTGATATTATTATCTCCATATTGCCCTAAGCCCTTAGAATAAAAAAAATTCTTATCCTTCCCTTAGGTAACCCTCAGAGATGACTCGCCCTACACTTTACCCAGCGGAACAATTGTGTGAACAAAAAAGGGAGGCTGATCGAAGGCACAGTATGGTCAAGAGTTTCTTAAAAAATATTTGCCTTCTTACTATCCAGTTAATGAAACAAATCTGTGATGTAATTAAGTTAATTATGTGACGAATATTAACAAAATTGTCAAGTTGATTAATATAAAAAGTTGAAGATTGATATATATTATGTTGTAGACTGATAAGAGTTTTTTGAATGTCATTTGACTGAGTGTTTCAGTTTTTTTACAGTTCTTTACCTACTTGGAATACATTGATACTATTCTGATTGTCATTGATTTTAGTTTATTTATTCCCTCCCTATCAATCTATAGAAAAGAGAAAAATGGAGATTTTTCAATATAATCATCTTATCCAACCAACTGGACAAGCTCATTGCTTGAAAGGTAGAAACAGAATTGTGAAACTAATACCATATTCTTAATACCAACTGCGCTCCTTATTACCATCACTTAAAAAAAATTAGTTCTCATTACCGCCGCACTAAAAATTTTCAAAATTGAAATTTGAGACTAAAAACTGTGAATTTAGATCTATCTTGCGTTACACATTCTTCTTTAAGTTCCCAGGAAACTTGATGAATTTTTTTCACACAGAATTGTGAAACTAATACGTTATTCTCAATACCAACGACTTTTAAAAAATCAAGTTCTCATTACCGCCGCACTATAAATTTTCAAAATTGAAATTTGAGACTAAAAACTGTGAATTGAGCTCTGTCTTTCATTACAAATTCTTCTTAACGTTCCCAGGAAACTTCTTGAATTTTTTTGAATTTTTTGGAGACGGTTCACTTTCTCAAAGTTTGAGCCTTGAAAATTGAGCTTTTTCTGAGAATCACCCATTTATATAATAGTTAAAGAGGACAGAGCGTCCAAAATCGTACTCTTCAAGTAATATTGATGAGGTACAATTTTTTAAAACCCGCGGGAATGAGCAGGAGTGATGAAGCTGTGCTCTAGCGACTAAGTGGCATACTATCTGGGGATGTTATTCTTTGCCACCTAGAAGTTGCACTGAAAACAGAGGGCGATTTTTCGTCACGTTTTTTAAACGTTGACTGAGCTTTCCTCCTATCTTCTTCCATTATTCTACTCTGATAACGTAGGTACATTGAGTAGGTATACGACCTACTGGCTGAAGTAAATAACGCAGTGCGCTCAAAAACGAGATCAGGTAACTCACTGTCAATGGAAAAAGGTTTCGGAATAGGCACTGCTAGAAGAATCCCTGACCCTAATCCAAGTTCGTTCGATTGAAACAGAACTTTAGCAGCTTCTACGGGTTGAGTGACGTGGTAAGGCGCCATAAAGCCAGATTTCTCGCAGTAAAAGGCGGGAAAATGTTTGGATGGGCCGTAGCTCATAACGCAAACACCCTGAGTTTCCTGTTGGAGAAACATTGGAAAGATCAGAGACAATGGAAATATTACACATTTTTATTATGAATTGAAAACGTGAAGGTTTAAGGGGGCTCGCTTTGAAAGCCTTAATATACACCATTTTTGGGCTGCTAGAAGTTACCAATAATAGCCAAAAATGGCTCAAAATCAATGAAAACAGATTCCAGAAAATGCTTTCAATAAAATGAACGAGACTTGTTTTATACAAATCACGCACAGAAATTCGTCAGCAGACACCAGAATCTACACAAAAACACTTTGGCCAACATAACATTGTTGCAAATCCTTGTTTTTCAGAAAAAGCAAAAGCGATACTTTAATAATTCATGGTGAAAGGTGAAGTTACAAATAGTTATGGTTTTTAATAAGACATGAGACTTCAATATCGTCGTCTAAACAGCGACATGGTTTGGGTAGAGTTGGTGAAGGAAAACCACCAAAAACTTATAGAAGTTAATAGTAATAAAATGAATTAAATGATTGTGCGTAAATAAAACATTTTTTCTCAATAAGAAAACAAGGGAAAATATGATAAATATATAAATAAATATTGAACCCAACTTACCTCGGTGGTAGGGGTAGGGGGGGGGAGGGTTGCTAAGTCCTTTGTACCATGAAAAAGTAATCTGAAGGATCTAGTTAATTGAAGTTAATTATACATACTCCTTTATGGAGGTCAACCCAAGGATGAACAAATAGCTTCTAATAGAGAGAGAGAAACATTTATTGAACATTTTAGGAGTAATAACTTCTAATTAATCAAGTCCTGATTAAATTAAGTTAGGTGTTACTGTTGAATTGTTTAAACTCGCGTTACTGAACAAATTCATTCTCTGTTGCACTGTAAAACCAAAAATACACAGCCTTCGTGCCAAATTTGTTTTGTCTTTATTACAATACAATAAAGTAAGCGAAAATTCTTCTTACGACTATTCTAGAACTTTTCTGAATAACAATAGAGTCAGGTTCAGTGTTCACTCCCAGAGGAAGTGGGAAATGAATTTTGTGTTTTTATGAACTTGTGAATTTTTAATGGTTTATTTGGTATAAGAAAACTTGTGAGGAAAATATTTTTTCAAACTCCCCTCACACACAATGGATAAACAATGAATACACACAATGAATAAATAAATAAAACTTTAATGATGGGGAGATCACCCAGGACTTATACAACACCGGCCTTAGGGAAAAAGGAAGATGAGGAAAGTGGTGATGGGAGAGAAGGATGGAAGGAAGTGCCCCTACAAAATGACCAATAGTTCAGGTATGATCCAAGCAGGACGCGGGTGGTGAGGTCATGGAGTACACCTGCCGAAATGCCCAACTCGACTAACTCTGTGGTACTTTTTATATAGCACACCCGCCAAGACACGGTCGCTGCCATGAACTTGATGATAGTTGGGTTCCACTCCTATTAGCACTGACACCACTTGCTGTAAATCATCGCCATCATACTCTCTTATTTTAGCCCGCCAGGTCTGCTCCATGTCCAGGATAATGCAAGACCTTGACGGCAACCTTGTCCTGCTTCTTGCCCTGGTCGCTTGGCATGTGATACTATCTCGAGGTACAATATTAAGTGTATTTTTTTGTGGAAGATACATATAATGAACCTTCCTAGGTGCAAATCCACTCACCAAGTATTCCAAAGTTCGTTCAATGTCCAGAATGCTCTTGATCCCACTGGAAACCACCATTATAGGCTGTCGGCCCATTTCAACGAGGTCTGCACTTATGTCCAACGTACTCTCTCCCTGTCTGTGAACCCCTCCGACGCCCCCTACATTAAAATAAAATAATGAAATAGAGGCCACACAAATTCAAAACGATTTATTCCAAAAAGTAGTATCCTAAGAAATTGATGTAGTTATGTGCATCGAGAGATGAATGAAATGCAATCAAAATTAGAAGGGAACTAGTGTGTTTGAACTAGTTCAAACACACAGAAAAACAGGACTCGCGGAGCCTTCGTAGGAGTATGTTGGCAACACTGAGCCATCAAGAAACATTGCCAAGTCCAATAGCCACATCTCTAGAATGTTCATTTATTGTATAGACTAAATGAGTACTAATGTAGGAAGAACATGGAATCAATCACCTGTGACGAACACTTTGATTCCAACATGGCTGGCGATCATCAATGTCCCAGAAACTGTCGTACCACCATTTAAATTCTGTAACATAATTGGGTAACTTATAGCACAAACATCATAAACATTAGCATAACTGTATCATGATTGATAATAGAACTGTCGGCTGGGGGTCATTCAGAAATATAATGTAGAAAGTTGACTGCATTTTGATTAATTATAAAATCATATGAAATAAAAAAAGTCATATGAGTCGATAAAAAGAAGGCACGAAAATTGGAAGAAGAAAACTGAGTTCTGTGTAGTTTGTACAACGAAAGTTGTTTGTGTGATTAATAAATCGTTTCGTCAAAGTTCCGTGTTGTCACATCACAACAATAAGATAAGCAACGCCAAAAAAAAATTGACGCGATACCAATCAACAACTCGTAACCAAGCGGTAGATTGAAATTTCAGTGGGAGACTCCATCACTAGACGTTATTGGGAGACCATCCTGGCTACGCTGAAGAGGAACAACTCGCCGCGTTATCGCCTTGGTAACAGGAAAACAGCAAGGGGGGCCTTTGGCAATGTTCGGCCTTGTTCGTCAAAAGCCGAAGCCAGGATGGTCTCCCAATAACGTCTAGTGACTCCATCAGTACGAATCAAAAGATTAACAGCATCCTGATCGTCTGCTGAGTGAGACAGTTAAGCTCCTGTTCGCCCCAAGAAGCTGATTAAGTTGTGTTAAGTTGGCTAGTTACAGGGGAAGGGGGCTTTAGGTGCGAGAGGCTATTAAACAGCATAATATTTATAGGATTAGAGATTATTAAATAGCGTCCATTCTTCAGTCCAATCATGTAAATTCAAGTAATGGTGGAAAAAGTATTTTATCCTATATAGTAATATAATATAAATAATATGATTTTTGTGTATCTATATAAATGTATTTATCTACATTCATGTATGTATCAGAGGGAGCAATTTTGCAAAGATCCTACCCTACAACAAGGGCCAAGCCCAACGTCAGGTAGGTAATCAGAGCAAATCGCTTCCCTTTATGCATTTTTCTTATTGTAAAAATTTTACAAAATGGAGCCAATAAACCAATATTGTCTATCTATCTGTATTCCAAAGGGAACCTCTCAGAGATTGCTAACTATGAATGATAAAATGACCTTTTCAACTATATGATGCGGTTCAGCGAAGGAACAAAGGTTATGCCAGGTGCATAATGAGACCCTAGCAATGCAGGGCAGCACAGTTTTTGTAGCCAAAAGGTGCATATTGAGACACTCTCAAGTCACACTCGCACTTGTGGGAGAGACACAGAAACTGCGCCACATAGACCACTCACCCCCTCATACTCCTAATCTCCAGATCCCATCGGAATCAAAGTGTCCGCACCTCATTCGTCGGTCCTGTTTTAATTGAATAAGAAGACAAATTTTAGAATTTTCGTTCAAAAAGCTTGATAAACTTGTGCAAAACCACCAGCCATCCCTACTACAAGAGAAACGAACTAGAACTTTTATAGAACACTTTTTTGTCCTTCTACCAGAGTAATAATAATAGCTCAAGGTCGTGATCGAAGTTCGAATCATTACAGCTAAATTGTCTCCATATTTTCAACATTCTGTTGAAATTCACCTTCTATGGTGAGTCTGCTTTGTAACCCCCCCCCCCCCCCCAACAGTTTTTCGTACGTTTTTGCAATACCCTGAACTGTGTACTGTGAAACGGAGCTCAGTGTGCGCCTGTAATAGGTAACTGGGCAAGCTAACAATACACTAGTTATTATTGTTTGTGTTGGAAAGAGTAACGCAATAAAAGTAGGTTTTTAGCTCAGGAAGGTTCATCTAATCGTCGCCAGGCAGCGCTCAGGCCGTTCCACCACTCTCTCTCCCTAGATGCTCCTCCTAAGCTTAGAATAGAACCTCCCACTCGAGAAAGCCAGCTCATAACATCGATTCCAACTGTCTTCCTCCACTTTTAGATTCAATTCAATAAAGGAAGAAGGCTTGGAATGGGATATTATGGAACTTAATTTCCACAATCAGGTTGATAGTTTCCTGAATTGTTAGACATCAACGTGATCTAGAAGTTGTCCCCGATGATTTTTCACATCGTATTAACAAGTATGTAAACACCATAAATATAGGAATTTACATGGCTCAGCACGTAAGGGAAGTCTCTTCTCGAAGTTTTGACAGCATTCGCCGTAGGTTTGGACAAGTCCTCCAATTCCCGATGTTCCAGGCCGATCTTGATCCGTCCATTGAGAATGCCGATCGTCGCCGGGATCGCCCCTTGATCCCTGATGATGGATTCCACCGACAAAGCTGTTTCGAGATTGTCAGGATGTGGCATACCTTGGGATGACAGAATTTCACAAACAGTAGAATTATATTATCTTGTTTACACAGGGTGTCTCACGAGTCCCCCCCCCCCCCACTAAAATCGTCCAGATAGTGGTAAATTTTTTATTGAAGATTTTGTATCGCAGATAGGGATTCTACGCTAATTTTCATGAATTTTAGGCCGCTCAACCGATTTTTTTGGTTGCGTACAACCCGTCCAGTGAGCGCGCTAACCCCAAATGTGATACATGTTTTTTCATTCATTTTCGACACTGAATCACGAGTTGGTATCCATTTTCGGATTTAACTGGAATTTTTTGAAACGGCGGCGAAAATTAGGCGGTTTTAATAGAAAATCGCTCTTTTCCATCCTTATGAATTACAACGCAATTTCATTAGTTCGGGTGGCTATCTCTACCCCTAAATTTGGGAGGAGTGAAATGCAATAAGATATAGGGATGGAGATAGCCACCCGAACTAATTAAAATTGCGTCGTAACTCACAAGGTTGGAAAAAGAGCGATTTTCTATTACAACCGCCTAATTTTCGGCCGCCGTTTCGGAAAATTCCAGTTAAATCCGAAAATGGATACCACCACGTGATTCAGCGTCGAAAATTAATGAAAAACCATGTATCACACTTGGGGTCTACCTACATCTCAATTTTGGCGCAATCCAGGGGTTTCGCATGTTTGCGCGCTCACTGGACGGGTTCAACCAAACAACAACAAAAAAAACCGAAACTAAAAAATCGGTTGAGCGGTCTAAAATGCATGAAATTTTGCGTAGAATCCCAATCTGCAATAAAAAAAAGTTTTATTTGAAAAGACGAACGAAGTGCACCGTGGTCATATTTGAGATCCTTGGGAAAAATCATAAAGATTTGAAAATTTACCTCTATCTGAACGATTTTAGCAGGGGGGCAACTCATGAGATACCCTGTATAATAGAATATAATATTGTAAAATAAGGACCAAAATAGGATGTTATATTTATACAACTTAACACTCAAGAAAACACCTAACATGTAACAACGGGATTTTTGAAACTGTCAACAACATGAAACAATGTCCCACGAAACGGAACCATAAAATTTAGCTGGTTTAGGGAACTTTCTACGTATTTTTTGACGGTTTTCCTCTATTTAACTTTCTGTGCGTTCCATCAGATCAGGTGGGGTGTGAACTACTTGTGCAGTTCGATTGTTGAGTACAGTAAGAAGTTGATCGAGTTTTATTTTGATTAAGGTAATGTCGGACTTTATAATGTTAATTCCGTGGGCAAGAACTTGGATTGAGCATTAGGTGCTGACTGGTTATTCATAAGCCCACCAACTTGATTCCCTATAGCTCCCACATCTGATTCTACGGCATTTACCCTCTGAGACACATCATTATGCCTATTGTCGGTCACAGAGCCTTCATCCTCTAGATCCGCAGGCCTTCTTCGGGTGGATATTGTGGGTCGCGGAATCTGACACTCACAATGGGGTATTTCGGTGGGTCGGAAATTCAGGTTTTTGACCACAAATTTGGATTCAGCACCATTGAAAACCTCTATACTCCAACTTTTTGCCCATTGATACAATAACATGTGGTAGAAAAATTAAATAAACAGTTCACAAGTTTGAAAAATAGGCGGGCCTCCATGAACCCACACACAATAAACTGCGGGCACGTGTGCGTAGTATTTTGTAGTATCCAAGGCCACAAGGCGTTCGAGACAGCACGGGATTAGTGGAATGTCTCGATCCAAGGTCAGTAATCTGTCAAAAGACGATCAAAGACTTTGTCAAAGACTTTTTCTCAAATTATTCTCAAATTAGAGATTTTGTCCGACGGTCCGACTTTGTCAAAAGACTTGAAACTCAACTTTGTCCTAAGCTAGCGCTCAGCCTGAAAAGGCTAGTTGCACACGCTTAGCTGAAGAGATCCGAAAGATTGGAACGAAGTACCAAACTTAACTATCCATTGAAAATGGGAATTTGAAACTGCGACTCAACCCAAAAGCATCTTGATGCAGAAGGGGCAGTCAAATATTTGTTTCAGTGATGATGGGATTTTGGTAAACCGTTTTCGTCATATCTCTGTGACTCATCAGCAACGCGAAGAAGCGTTGGAACGATTTGGATTTAAAGCAAAATTGCTTTATTCGACATTTGTCAAAAGACGGTCAAAGACTTTGTCAAAAGCCTTTTTCTCAAATTCGAGATTTTGTCAAAAGACTCTGTCAAGACTTTGCCAAGACTTTGTCAGTTTAGCTAAGAAGCTATTTCCGAAGAGTTTAAACATTTGTCAAAAGACGCTTCTTCGCGTTGCTGATGAGTCACAGAGATATGACGAAAACGGTTTACCAAAATCCCATCATCACTGAAACAAATGTTTGACTGCCCCTTCTGCATCAAGATGCTTTTGGGTTGAGTCGCAGTTTCAAATTCCCATTTTCAATGGATAGTTGAGTTTGGTACTTCGTTTCAATCTTTCGGATCTCTTCAGCTAAGCGTGTGCAACTAGCCTTTTCAGGCTGAGCGCTAGCTTAGGACAAAGTTGAGTTTCAAGTCTTTTGACAAAGTCGAACCGTCGGACAAACTCTCTAATTTGAGAAAAAGTCTTTGACCGTCTTTTGACAAATGTCGAACAAGGTCAGTAAGTTTATACGTGACAGCAACTTACTACGTCACATCATTCAAATCTTCAACTTTCATTAGCTTCCCTAATTTCTTCTAAACATTTTCTCGGCGAACAGACCCGATTACCGTTATTCCTGACCCATGCTCTTTTGAAATAGTAAATTTTTAATTTTTTTTGAAAAAAAAAAAATTAAATTGACTGAAATGCCCCATTCTCGCGAGGGGGGGGGGGGGGGTAGGTAGGTTTGGCACTCGTTGGGCGCCAATTGTATGTAACTTGATGGTGAGATTACTTGTTAAATGAAAAAGGAAAAGTATATTGAACACTACTCATCTTGGATATTTAAAAAAAATTAAACGTAATGGAATGCCAAAATATTGACCAGTGTGTCCAGATTCCCCGAAAAGAGAAAACCCTTGAGATGTCCAGGGTCAATTTTTGAATTTTTCCAGAGTTCTTAATGAAGTAGAATATAAATTAATGTAATCATAATTTCAAAAACTTCAGGTATTTAAGGACATTTTGAAATGAAAAAGCATTAGAAATATAGCAGCTTATCTCGAAACATCAATCTGCAAGTACCATCAGTCCGGGGCAATGATTTTCATCTACACTACAATCAGTAAACCTAATCACTAAGAATTTCATCGAAAATCACTGACTGGACCTTTCAACCACCTGCTGATATATCTTGCTCAGTACTTACAGTGGCGCCTCCTCCAGGCAAACAGACCCGATTACCTGATTGCATTACTAAAAATAAGCAAAATGAATAAATTAATTTTTGTAGAGATTCTCTTATATTCCCATTTTTTGCAAGTAATATAATAGCCAATTTTGGAAAATTTTAATATAATTTAGGTACTTTTTTATTATTACCAAGTAAATTAGATGAAATAGGAATGAGAATGAAATGAGAATGGAATAAGAAAGTACGTATTTTTCCATGGATACTAGCCCGCAACACACCATAGACTTGGAGAGGTTGGTAATGTAGATGATTGCAGATGATAAGCGAACTAGCACGGGGCAAAGCGATGCAAGGTAGAGGTGTGTCGGTACACCTGTACCTACCGGGACTGTGGAACCGTGTATCAACTTGTAACGGTTCCATGCAGTGACAAAAACTCAGCCCTTACCCGTCCAGTTCCACGGACTGATGAGATATCATACTAGGTCCATGGATATCATGGAGAATGGCTCTGGACCGGGAAGGATTTTGCACTGGTAAGCATGGATCTTGTTCTCAGTTCTGTTCTATGTTGTAGCTGAAAGCGCCCTTACTGTTTCCATGGACTGAGAATGTAATGGTATCATGGAATGGCTCTTGAGCGGGAAGGGATCTTGTGGACTGATTAGCATGGAAGTTGTCTCCAGTATTATTATTTTATTGTTGTCATGTTAAGTTCTTAAACTGTTCCTTGAATTGTTTGGTCACTATCATTTATAATAAATTGTCTCTTTTTTAACACTTATTCAAATTCCTTCCTTTTAGCGAATTTCCTAGGAAAATGATGCTATTGTATTGCAAGTTGAGATCATAAGAATGGAAGAAGGAATATAGGGTTTTGACTGCCTGCTTCATCTTTGTCATGAGAGTGGGATTTGACTGCCCTCGGTAGGCAGTACCGGTAATGGAACTGTACCGGTAATTTGGAACAGTTAATCTCTGTACTTGTAACCGTTGGAACTGTTCCAAGAAAATATCTGGACCCACACACCTCTAATGCAAGGCAAGCAGTTAAAAAAAATCAATTTTTCGGGACTGTTTAGAGTGAGAGGCGACGATTGGCGGGGGGTCATTGCGGTGTCCAGTATTGCCATACCCCCACTACCACGCAATCAGCTGTAGCAAACAATCGGAGAACTGTTTCGTGACCTTGAAAGCAGAGAAACTTGGAAGATGAGCCATGGATACTAATAATTAGTATGGGTTAATTATTAACCCATGCATCCATCCAACCACATTATCTCAAGGAAGGAAAACTTCGTTTTTCTAAACTTAGTTTTTTCGCCACCGCCAATAGTGGCTGCCTGGCGCCGACTGGTGTCCCGTTCCCGATTTTACTGTACCTAATCGTTTTTCTTGTTGATAGGTGCCTACTTGGAAATAATTCTCGAAAACTCTCGCTATGAAGGTATTGTTTTTTCACCAATTTGAGATAGGTACCATTGAATTTTTAGAATCGAATGAACCCACCCAGAGGATAAACTGTTAGCTCTCTATAAGAACTTGAAGGTTGAACTTACGATAAATAAGAAACACGAGAGTGAATCGCAAAAGAGGCCTTATCACCTTACAAATTTTAGCTGACCAAAATGCAATCACTGTTCGTTTTTTTTTTTTTTGGGTTGTACATGTTTTGCTTCCTTAATCAACCTGTAATCAAATTTCTAAACCAAGGAATTCTTTATTTCTTCAAATGGAGTGTGAAGGGTTTATTTCATCTAAATAAACAACATTTTGAAGCAAAAACATGATTGGTAGGTAGTGACGAGGGTAAAGCTGACGCTTGATCTTCAGAAAAATAATAAACCTTTGTGTAATAATTTGCAGCGTTTTTCATTATTGTTTATTCCTCTGTGACTGGCCAAGCTGTTTGCTTCACGAATATTCTCACCAGACGCCCCTGAGTACTTAGGAGTTTATTTTAATTAGTCAGAAGTTTAGTTCAACTTGCATACCGTGGGTGATGATTGTTGACTCCAAAGCGACAACCGGTTTGTTCGCTTCCAGAGCTGAGCGAACTTCCGACGACAGATCTATCGCCCGCGATATCGCTTTCGTCGAAACACATCTCCGGACGTTTTTATACACCGAGGATATCAACATTACAGTCGAATAAAAACTAAAAAATTAAAACAAATACGGATCTCCGAACACGAAACTTCAACCGCGACCGACTTTGTTTGTCGAATCCAACTGAAATTGACGGAAATGAACGAAAATGATCGAAGAAGGTAAGATAACGAGAAGAAAAGCCACCTGGCCACTTGATTCGCGAACACCTCAGATAAGATTAATATTAAATAATAATGTTGTGTATTACATAAATTTCGAAGCAAACGCACACGTCTGTTTGTTTACTTTTCGTGATAACCGGAAAGAACCCTTCCCCGTCATAACCTGCAGGTTGGTAACGAAAGAGCTGATAGTTTAGTATTTTTGAGAAACCCGAGAAAACGTCTTTTTGTAATTTTATGAACGACGCCAGTACTCTGAGTGCATTCTGAAAGAAAAGTTTTTTTTAAATTCAATTGTCACATTTTTCCTCATTTGAAATGCCTGTTTATGTTTATTATTAAAAAGCCTGAAAAACGACCCCCATTACGGTTTCCATGACAACCAGAGCTACCAACTCGAGGGATTTCTCTCTTGGCCTTATGTTCTAATTCCTACGTTTTCATTCTTTAGTTCTCGGTTTTGGAATGTAGCAAATCTCTCTAATATTCTTCATCGGTTTTTATTATTTCAAAAAATGCTCAAAATCATAGTGGATAGATTTTCTCTGATTAAAAGTGTAGATTCAGAGATTTTTGAAGATTGAGGGAATTTTTGCGTGGTTTGATTGGGGGTGCTGTATGACAACAATCAACTGTTTATCTCTCGTTTTTGTGTCCCCGTTGAAAAGCACATAGGCGTTTTCGTTGTTTTTATTTCATTTTTATATAATTTTTTATTGTGTCGCTGTTTGTCAGTAAACAATTCCGTCCCCAATCCTGAATACAGTCATGGGTTTTCCTGTCATTCGTGTAAAATAGGAACTTGTTCTGTGTTATAGACAAAAGACAGTTGAATGACCTAGTTTTGATTATCTTCATCTTCAAAGAAACCCGTGACTGAGCTCTCCTAATGTATTATTCTGTGACATTGTGTTGAGATCAGAAGGAGTTCGTCGTCCGGTGGAGTGACAGGTCCAGTGGTTATTTTACTTTAAACGTCTAACAAAGCGAAATGTCGGATCATAAGAAGAAATTCCGGTGTTGCTCGTCGTGGAAGCTCGTTATTCACGTTTTAGATGTAATTTGGCTCTCGCTCATATTGTTGTTTCAAGGGACCGTAATGAATTACTACATAATCACTCATTACAATACGACAAACACTCCTTACTTCTTCTTCGTGGCGGATTTCCTATGTTTGGCGACTTTCATCGGCACACTCGCTACAGCCTACAACCATCTGAGGAAGGTGTCGGCTATTCAGAATTCGGTGATATCCCTGAGGCGAGACCCGCCTAAAATTTCGCATTTCGGCCTCCTCCCCTTGTCATACGTTTCCTGGTTGTTTTACGTGTCTGTGCTCGTCACGAAAATAGTTATCATCTTTTCGAGGCAAACCCTTTTACGGTCTTTGGTTCCTGATGATGTCTTCGGTCCTCAGCTGTTGAAGGTAATCTCTCAAAAAACTCCTACTGTATTTAGTATAAAGTTCAATATTTATTGTTATCCACTAATTAGTTTGTGCATGAAGGGGATTTTGTAGAACCTAACGTAATCATAAGTGATTAAGTACTTTTTTCAATCTTTCACTCCTTCCTTCTACAGTAAACGCATCAAACCACTCCTTTGAGTGAGACTTGAAAGTGAGGATTAGCGCTTGTTGTGAAGCTCGACTTCTACTCGAGAGTTCCTCTACTCTCATCATTCAATTAATTACCGACTCACTCTAGAAAAAAGATACTTGAAAGAGCACGAGGAAGGGAGAGCTGATCTGCTGTTCCTCTCACTAGTAATGGGGTATTTCAGTCAATTTTTTAAATGTATATATATTTTTTTTTTCAAAAGAGTAAGGATCAGGAATAACGGTAATCGGGTCTGTTCGTCGAGAAAATGTTTTTAAAAAACGCTGCAAATTATTACACAACGGTTTATTATTTTTATATAGATCACTCGTCTACAAAATCACCAACCATCCAATATGAAGAGAAAAAAAAAAAATCAAAATCACCAACCATTGATCGCATTTTGGTCAGCTCTAATTTGAACGGAGATTAGGCCTCTTTTGCGATTCACACTCGTGTTTGGATTTATATATATATATATTTCAATAAAAACCCTTAAATTTTCGTAGGGAGCGAACCGTTTGTCCTACAGAGCTCCGTGTGGTCTCTAAAAATTCTATAGAATCTTAATTTGAAGGAAAAACAATACCTTTAGGTATATAGAAATTTTTTGAGTTAGGGCGTTTTCAAAATTTCAAAATTGATTTTGGAACCCTTAGGAGTGACCTACATCAACCAAAAGCTTCGGGGCACAACTAGACCCCGAATGGAGCCTACATACCAAATTTCATCAAAATCGGTCAATGCTAAGTGGCAAAAGTGCCGCGTACGGCGGACGGACGGCCAAATTTTTATTCGATTTTTGGATTCTACGTACCTTGAAACGTAAACCATCAAATTTTGAGGGGGTTTTTAAATTTTTTTTTCTTGGTCGATTCCAAAGGTTCATTATTGAAAATAATAAACCAAAACCAGAGAAGCTAAGGAAAGTTGAAGATTTGAATGGTGTGACGTAGCTAGCCAATCGTGACGTAGCTAGCCAACTGTCTTTGAAAAAAGTATCCATGCACAGAGAAGAGATGAAACCCTTGGAGGGCCTCTTGGATACTACAAAATACTACTCCCACACGCGCGCAGTGTATTCCGTGGCGTAGTCCTTGCCTAGTGTGTGTGCATTTATAGCAGCCCGCCTTTTTCAAACGTGTGATCTCTTTAATTAATTTTTCTACCACATGTTATAGTATCATTGGGCTAAAAGTTGGAGTATAGAGGTTTTCAAGGGTGCTGAATCCAAATTTGAGGTCAACCCTGAATTTTTCCGATCCACTAAAATACCCCATTCTAGTTCCTCTCTCCATCAACTTCTCTCTGAACTACTCTAGGCCATGTGAGGGTACCCGAGATTTGAAATGGCTAGTCAACACTCATCTTGGGGCTCATCCTCTCACTAGAGCTCTAGACCATTTCTATGAATGGAAGTAGGAGTGCGCAGGGCGCAACTTGTCTCCAGTACTCTGTAGCAGGGGGTGACATTAAAAAGAGGACCAGAGTAGAGATGACGCTAAAGTATCGATACTTAAAAGCATCGATATTTTTTCCTGATATTTATCGTAGTATTGATCATTTTTTTCCAGTATCGGAGGCGATACTTTTTTACCTCTCACATTAGATAAAATGCTATCTATTTTTTATCTCTCACATTAGATGGAAGTCTCGAATTTTAGTAGATACGT
Source organism: Apolygus lucorum (assembly GCA_009739505.2). Lineage (NCBI taxonomy): Eukaryota > Metazoa > Arthropoda > Insecta > Hemiptera > Miridae > Apolygus > Apolygus lucorum. The sequence goes on along the minus strand of CM019176.2, from coordinate 51,097,763 downwards.
ACCTTCATGTGGTAGATGTTGAAATTTCTATCAGTTTCATACCTACGACATGGAGGTACCTACTTGACAGTACCTCTATCTCTACGTAGATTTTTGGGAGACCAACCACTTCAACAAACTAAACAAAGATGATGTACTACCACCTCCAGCTCTCTATGATAACCTGCTGCCCTCCATCATCTAGGAACATGGACCTGGTAATACTAGTGATACTAGGTTAGTATCCCTGGGATACTAGGTCCATGTCTAGGAAGGACCACCAAAATGTTAACCCAACCAAGTGCAACACGAAAACAAGTGCCCTAACAAACAAACAAAAAAAAAAAAAAATTGAGTGATTTATTGTTTTGTTCATTCTATATTAATTGTAATCCTCGCGATGGAGAGATTATACATTTATATTATTTGCATATTATACATTTTTGTGAAAGTATCGATACTTCAAAATATCGATGCATTTTGAAAGTATCGTATCGATACATTTTGATACTTTCTAGATGTATCGATACGAAATTAGAGAGTTCCTAGTAGGGTCGATCCGGCATACCAGAACTGGATCGTCCACCATGTTTTCAATACGGCATGCTGGATTGCCTCCTAGTGATGTATTCGACCGTAATAATACGGCGCCGTATTGGATATGGCGCGTTCTTATCACAATTCGGCGCTGGATTGAGAGTGTGTGTGTAATACGTCACGTCGTATCTAAATCCACTAGGAACTCTCTATTAGAGAGTGGTTTTGGATACAGTGTGACGTATTAAACATACACCCAATCCGGCCATGTTTTCAATACAGCGCACCAGATTACCTCCTAGCTACGTATTCTACTGTAATAATATGGCGCCGTATCGGATACGGCACGTTCTTATTACAATTCGGCGCTGGATTGAGTGTGTGTGTGTGTGTGTGTAAAATACATCTCCAGTACTCTGTGGTAATACGTCACGCTGTATCTAAGCCAAACCAAATCCACTAGGAACTCTCTATTATATCGATACTTTGAAGCATCGGACTTCCCTAGACCGGTGTGTGGTGGATTTATGGTTTAACAGCGCCGGCGTTTATACCATGTAACACTTGGTGTTTTCCCTAGACCAGACTGAGGAACTAGACTTCTTCTTCGACTTCACGCTACATTTTTGGCTATATCACGCCAAAACCCTTTCTAGGCCCTTTTTATGCCCTTGTACAAACCATCTGCTATTCGGTGGTAATAAAAATAAAAAAAATCTGGGCGTCCGGGAGGTTACAATCTCGCAGGTTTCGGTAAATGGTGGTTTCCCCAGTTCTCATCGTTCTTTGTTGGATAGTTCCGTTTCCGAAAGTTTAGTACGCGATCCGATTGTTTTATAGACAATAAAAATGGTTTATCATTGCTGTTACGGTACATGCAATAGTAATTCCAAGCCAGGAAGGCCGGGTTACGATCCTTCCGTGAAGTTTTACAGGTTTCCCCAACCGTGTTTACTTCTCCGTGACAACGTTTTAAACTGGAATCACCAACAAGAGAATTCTCACGTAAAAGGGTGTTCCAAATGTAGTATTTGCTGGACTTGGATGGTTCGTTGCAAACGAAGTGACCACAAATTCCAAAAAGTTCGGCAAATCTACAAGGATACCATGATTTGCTCGAAGCATTTTAGTGAAACGCCTCCTGTCATGGACTACACTAAATACACGCCAGTGTCCGCTGCTTCAACTTCAGTAAGTATCTTATTATTCAGTATCTGCTTGAACTTAACTTTCAGCAAGCTACATCTAGGAATAGGTTGGTAAGCAGAGTAGATAACTCACTTTCTTCTCAGCAAACGTTTTGGTGCATTCTGAGACGAAAGATGTTTACTTTTTTATTAACAGTAAAATCTTTGTATATTATTACACAACGGTTTAATATTATCCCGTATCCATCTCCATATATCATTGATTTTGTATTGCTAATTTGTTACAGTCGTAAATAAATTGAATCACTCATGTTCTAGGGCAGGTGCTTTCGTCAAACTTTCAAAATTGTGTAGGGAGGGAACGGTAGGTCTTACAGAGGTTGGGAAGGACGCTCAAAATCTGAATAATCGATAATATCATAAATGAAGAAAAAACTTTAATATAGTTTTTTCTTTTCTTAGAAACTAAATTATTAAATAGTTTCTAAGACATCTAAATTTGAGAAGTTGATTCCCTCCTTTTGAATTTTGAGGAGATTTGAAAAAATGAAATAGAATACAAAGGTTCATTATTGACAATGATGAACCAAAATTACATGTTAGTTTCCTACGTTTACATAGGTGATATTATTGTAAACCCATTATTTTCCTGGATTCCAAGTATTAGGTTTTCTCCTCTTATTTAATGAGTCCTCACTTGCGCCTTCTAACTAGTTATATTAGTCTGTACTTGCTTGGCATGAACATATTGTTACTTCTTTTTCATTTTTTGTTGACTGTGGCCACTGAGTTGTGAATAATTTTGTTTGTTATTAACAGGCCAGCCATCGTAGAAATGAAAGATTTCAACGATTGACGACAAGACGTGATACTGTCACTCCGACCTCAAGTGCTCATCCTTCTACAGTTGGGTTCGAGGATGTGGAAGGTAAGAAGACACTCATGTTCTACTCAGTAGAGAGTGCTATGTCAAATTTTCGCTGCCATACGGTAGCTAAAAATCAGAGCCCAAGTTGACATTCGCCTCAGTAGGTATAGGCTCAATAAAACAAAACCTTCCTATAATCTTCCTAGAAATAAACTGATCACTTTTACTCCGATTTTCATCCTGTTAGCTGGTAATATCTCAATGGGGTATTTCAGTCTATTTAAAAAAAAATTTTTTCAAAAGAGTATGGCTCAGATATAACGGTAATCGGGTCTGTTCGTCGAGAAAATGTTTTTAAAAAATCAGAGAAGCTAAGGAAAGTTGAGGATTTGAATGGTGTGACGTAGCTAGCCAAACGTGACGTAGCTAGCCAAAACTGTCTTTGAAAAAGTATCCATGCACAGAGAAGAGATTAAACCCTTTCCTGATTTGAAAAGTCGAAACCACAAACGAAGCGAACAGAAAACAACCGATTATAGACGGCAGACGTAGGTAATGCTAACGATTGAACTATAAAGTAACGCTATCCGAAATGAGAATCTCTTGGATACTACAAAATACTACTCTCACACACACGCGGCGTAGTGTGTGTGCATTTATGGCGGCCCGTTTTTTTTTTCAAACGTGTGATCTCTTCAATTAATTTTTCTACCACATGTTATAGTATCATTGGGCTAAAAGTTGGAGTGTATAGGTTTTCAAGGGTGCTGAATCCAAGTTAGAGGTCAAAAACCTGAATTTCCGACCCACCGAAATACCCCATTGCTCACGATGGAGTGCTCTCACAAACTCTTAACTCGCCTCGAGCGATTCTGCGACGTTAAAAACTTGCTCACGCCAAAAACAAAAATTGAAATGTTTCTCTTGGGTGTAGTCCGACTGGTCTGGGTCTACTCTCAATCGATTCTGAGTCCAAAATACTTTGAAAACAATACCCCTCTCAAGCTTGTTCGCAGAAATCTTTAAAAAATACTTCTCCTAAATAGAGCCTAGTGCCATGAAATTCAGATTTTTTCGATCAAGGTAAGGCATCGAAACGGTCCGGAAGGCGTACATTGCAGATATGGATTCCACGCTCCCTGAATCATAAAATAACAAAGCATGTGGAGGAGGGAGTTGCACAATTTTTCTTCTATATGATCACAAAGGCTTATTATTAAGAAAATAATTAACGAAAAGGTAAATATTGGTGAAAATGGGATTTGGGGGTATAGATTTTAGGGTGTAGATTTTAATAACTAATCTTACGAATCTACATGGTGGGTGGTAGGTCATACAGAAAACAGTGTGTGCAAATCGGCCTAGCAGCAAAAATGTAGGTTGGGTTTTACAAAATCTAACACCGTTTTTGAAAACCAAATGTCAGTTTCTGGAATAGGGTAGTTGCATGATATTTTTTTGTATTTTTTCTGTGTAGTGAATCTCTATTGAAGTACGAATCTGCAAATAAAACTCCCAGAAACGCTTCCTAAAACTTTAGGGATTTTTTCAAAGAACGGGATTCTCGGATTCAGGCGGGAAAACCTACACACGGCTTGGACGCTGCTGGGTGGGGGCTACGTCACAAGTGTGAAGGGGGCCAAGAGACCCCTACACCACTGTTACCCTGACGCAAGGTTATCGAGATTTCTGTTTGTTTACGTTCCTCTGTGGTGCTTTCATACTGAATTTTGCTAGCAGCACAATCGAAACATGTTGCATCTAAGATTTTGTTTCCTTCTGGCATTCCCTGTACTGTAACTGAAACCTTATATGGTTGAGAAGAAACACGGTGTTCTGGTGATACTCGAGCCACAACCTCGCAAATTCGCTAGATTGGACAAGTTGGACATAACCAACATCCTTTTATTTAATAATTTACAAACATTCTTTGGTACTACGTTGTACAGGATAATGACACTACGATGAAACTTCCAATAAATGAGCTACTGCAACCATTTCAATGAAGAAGTACCTGCTACACTCAAGAAAACAACTGACCTTTTACTTTCTATAAAAGTGTCAACTTACCTCTTATTTCGGCGCTGACGAACTTGTTGTTATTGACCTTAAAAATCGTGCAACATGCCAATATCGATATACGGGATATTTTCCAGGGAAGCCATCTCGAAACTCTAGTCGATGGCTCTCCTCTTTGGCATATTGTCATTTTGTTTCAATACTAAACACATAAACGAAAAAAAGTTAAGGTTGGTTTTTTGTTGATTTCTACTTACAACCAAGTCGTTCCTACCGAACTTTATCTCCGTCATTCGTGTTCGTAGAAAAATCGTTCACCATTCGTTGGAAAGCCCTAAATTTTTGCATAAATTATATGCTGCCAAAACCGCTGTACTTACGGAAGAAACTGAGATATACCCCTGAGTTAAAAGAACTGTCAACAACATTCGAAAGCAGATTATCGGGTAGGTAGTGGGAAAAAATGAAGACATGTGTTGCAGACTCGTATGCAAGCGTTTATTAAAAGCTTCTTCAAACTTTACAGTGAACATTATCTTTTCCAAACCAATCAACTGATAAATTATGGTATAAACTATGGTATAAACATACCGGTATAAACTATGGTATGAACTCAGACCGCACTCAACTCACCACAGAGTACTAGAAAATGTACACTGATAACATGACCGTAATGCGAGGTTTTAAGTAACGCGAGGTTTTAGTGCCAACGCAACAAGAAAAACAACCAAAACATGCTTCAAAACTTTCAATTTAAACGATTAATTCAAACATGTAAAGCATGAAAAATATACTTATTTCAAAGTTTTTTTAATCATCACCATCATTTTGCAACTATATTTCAATGTTTCTGACTCGAATTGTCCTGGATTGCAGTGATCTCAACGCACTCTATCGTGAGATTCTCGTTTAGGGATGACGTAAGAGGAGTGTCCCGCCAACACAAGTGAGGACGGTACTTCTTTATTGAAATACGGCTAAACTAAATGGAATTTCGAGCTGAAAACTGGTGCAGACACGTTTTTAAGTGCACTAAATTCGAATCTGAAGTCAAAAACACGAAATTCCGACTCATGCAACTACCCCATTGCCTAGTACAGGGGTTCCCAAACTTTTTTGTACCACGCCCCCCTCTGGTTATTTGGAGACCCCCACGCCCCCCTACACATATCAGCTTTCCATTTTGCATACCCTATTTCCACGGTGCCGTACATACCAACTCCTACTTGTACAAGTATGTGCCTACTTGATACGGTGAGTAGGTAGATTTTTCGATCACTGTTGAATGCGGTAACGAAGAATGGAAAGATTCAATAATTGTACGTATGGTGAAAATTAAAACAAGTATTACATGAAAAACGAATATAATTACTGATACAAAATTTAACATTGTAACACAGATACATTTTGAATTTGAGGAAGGTGAAACAATAGGCCTACCTACTTACAAAAACAAAACATAAAATGTAATTTAGTGAGATGAGTGCGCTTGCATGTTCTGGATAAGTTGACAGATCCTGGGTTGAGTTTCAGACAAAGCACAGCGTAGGTCACTTTCGACATCAAGTTTGTTGCGGTACTTGGTTTTGATCGCCACAAGAGTTGAAAACGCTTTTTCGCACATGTATGTTGTTGAGAAAGGCAAGTACATCCGAACAGCTTTCTCTGAAACACTGGGGTAAACTTTTAAGTACTTTAACCAAAATGAGGGCTTGTCCATTTTGTCAAAATCGTATCTTGCAGCAGAGTCATTTTTTATTTCTATTCCCTCCTCTTGCTTCTGGCAGCAACTGTATGTCCATGTTGAACGGGTCGGTTGATAGTTTGTAAAACTCCTCTGACAAGTTAGGAAAGTACCTGCTGAACTCCTCCTTGAGGTTCTTCAAATGGTCAATTATCAAGTTTTTAAAAAGCGGTCCTTCAAAAACGTCCTCAAAACATACTTCTTCTGAGACTGTCACTACTTTGCTGAAACTTGAATAGTTGCTGGGGTTCATTGACACTTTACGTATCCAAAGTTGTAGTTTCTCAACGTACATCTTGATGGCATCCCGATGTGTTACTATATTTAGTCTGCACCTTGCAGTCTCAAATTTAGGTTATTTAACGTGTCAAAAAAGTCTGATAAATAGGCCAAAATCACTTGGTTACAGGGTTTTTTGAACTCTGCACTAAGCTCGTTTTGTTTCTGCTGTGCCAAAAACGTTATCACTTCATCACGGAGTTCAAATAGTCTTCCCAACATATTGCCTTTTGATAGCCATCGTACTTCAGTATGAAATAGCAGCGTTTTGTGATCACTTCCTAAATCTTCACACAGAATTTTAAACAGTCGAGTATTTAATGCACCGTTCTTAACGTAGTTGACTACTTTAATACAAAGCTTTACAACAGCATTGAGTTCGTTAGGAAGAGTTTTTGCTGCCAAGGCTTGGCGGTGAATAAAACAATGAATCCCAACCACATCAGCATTCTTTATTCAAGACTTTATTTCAAAAATCTGAGGAAATTATTTTTGTGATTTTTTTTATTTATTTCATTTGGGTGTCACGCCCCCCCTGGACTTTCTCCACGCCCCCCAGTTTGGGAACCACTGGCCTATAGGATATTGAAAAACTTTCATGAACAATCTTTTTCTTGTGTATGTTAATTTTCGAGGAAAATCAATTGGATTTATTTTCCAGGTACATCAACCGATGCTCAAAATAATCCAGACCATTTGAACTCTGAGGAATTGGTGCCCTCTTCTCACGTTGTCATCGAATACGAGAATGAAAATCTCTCCAACATTATAGTTTCTCACCCTGTCGAGTCTATTCTTAAAAAGCCAGAGATGAAGAATGTTTGCACTCAAACCGAATTGACAGCGACGGCGGTCAGTGATCTCTTCGTCAAATCAAAAGAACTTGGTCAGAAAATAGAGACTCTGCAAAAGAAGATAGAACAGGTAGAGAAGCATAAGATTGAGTTAATGAGTAAGTGTCGACAGCACCAGCTGGTGAACAAACGGCTGCAGGAAGAGGCCAAACAACAGAAAGCGGACAAGAAAATTGCGCCCTTCGTTGATTTCGAAAGAAGAATGAGAGTAGATGACAAAATTTGTACATATTACACAGGGCTGGACAATAAACAACTGCAAGCCTTAGAACTATTCTACGACGGTGACCGGTATTTGGGAAGTTCTACCCAGGAAAATATGGTGCTGAACTGTAAACCTAAGCGAAAAAGGAAACTGACCCAACGTCAGGAGTTGTTGCTCATGTTTCTAAGATTGCGTGGTGGCCTGCTAATCGTGGATATAGCGTATCGATTCAATTTGACCGCTTCTTTCGTGAGTCGTGTGGTGACAACGTTGATCCAAGACCTGTATATTAAATTTGACAACATTAGGGCAAACATGTTTCCTTCTAGGAATGACATACGAGAGAATCTTCCTCCTCGATTTCGAAATTTGACAAATGTACGAGTTATCATTGATTGTGCTGAAATATTGTGTGAAAAACCGTCTAATTTCGAGCAGCAGGGCAATACGTACTCTCAGTCCAAGGCTCATACAACTTACAAAGTGTTGATAGGGTGCACTCCCTATGGGTCTGTCTGTTTCGTTAGCGAACTGTTTGAGGGTTCAATATCCGATAGGGCTATAGTAGAACAAAGTGGGTTGATTGATCTCCTTGAGGAAGGAGATTTGGTTTTGGCTGATAAAGGGTTTAACATCAAAGATTTAACTGATGATAAAGGGGTTGTACTAAAAGTCCCAGCTTTTCTCAAGGGTCGAGACAGGCTGACTCCTCATGAAGAGATTGAGACAAAAGAAATTGCTGCCAACCGAATTTTTGTCAAGCATGTTGTAGGCAGGCTGAAAAACTACCGAATTTTTAGGAGGGTGGTACCGCAGTCCATGCGACATATCTTGTCTCAGGCTCTATTTGTTTGTGCCTGCTTCCTAAATTTTCGGGAGCCTTTTGTTAAATAGCTAAACGTTTAGAGTGACGATACTACTGCACGTACCTACGATAGTAATTTTAGTGATATGTTTGTGTTGTATAGGTTTCGGATAAAAACAAGTGCTCATCCCTCGAGTTTGTGAAAAGTATCGTTTTTATCCTAGAATTTGAAGGGAAAAAATCAGCATTTCATGTTTTTTGCAAACGAACCAACGATGTTAGGCTCATGGTTAAGATTTGTGTACAGTTACTGTTAGTCATTTATATTTTACATTTAACTCTCTTGTACATTATTATCAATAAAACGGTGATTGAACTTAAATATAGTATTTTTTCATACTTTCCAGTTTGATGGTAATGTGATTTAGTCAGCTTTCAGCAGGCTTCTTACTACAGATTTAACAATTGAATGGGTGCCCGGAAGAAGGGCCTATGTCATGATTTCCACATTTTGCAGGAGCATTGAAAAACTAGGATATTGATGATGATCACTGATTAAAGTCTGCTGTTGTGACATAGGCCCTTCTTCCATAGGTAGAGAAAATTAGCAGAAAAAATATCGCAAAATGGCAATGTTTTATTTTGCTCGGAATATTAAGTACATGAATGAGTATTGACATCATTTTCATTTTTCTCTGAATATTAACATTGACTTTAAGATTTCTCAGAATATTTACATTGAAGGCAGTGACTCGTATAATTGCACATGTGTGGGGTCTGTCATAAACTGCGTCATATGAAGGAGGTTCTTCTTCTTTTTCGTTATTATGGGCAAAAGGTTTGTGTAAAGAATTGGTAAAGAAGAGAAGAAAAATCTTGTATATTTTCCAGGGTCTTAACACGTCCAACAATGACATGGGGTGAGTTATGCCTGAGGGGTGGGGCCTTCTCTTTGATTCATTACATAGGGACATTTGATTTCAATCAGTCCTTCCTGCTGTAGGGTGTTTGAGATGACAACGCAGTCTGGAGAGGCCGCTAAACCAGGTTAACGTGGATTAACCCAAAGGCCGGTGGAAATAACCTGGTTTCCAGTGTAGCGTTGGTAGGTATGCCTTGCGAGGCTTCTATTCGTTTTGTGATCCCCATTCAGTGTACACGTTGCTGAAACAATAATCAGACATTAATAAACATTAAATTAATTCAATCTATTATTAATTTATACTTCTCTGCCATAATTTTGGTTCATTATTTTCAATAATGAATTTTTGGAATCAAGCAAGAAAAAAAAGTTTAACCCCTCCTCCCTCAAAATGTCAAGTTTTCAACGAAATTTGGTATGAAGGTTCCATTTGGGGTCTGGTCTACTCTACTTCAATACAATTTTGCTGTTTTTGAAAAATAGTGTTTCCCCGTAGGTTAGAGCTATGCCCGGCAAAAAAAAAGCTGGCACTCTGGCGTTTAGAGAAAACCATTCCGCATCGAATGAGACCCACCGTAGCTCTGTAGAGTTTATAGTAAGAGAGCTGAGATTTTTTTTTGAGAAGTTTGTGGTTTTAATTAGTATGTAATAATTATATAATAACAATACCAATAATAATATTTGAGCAATACAAAATTTAAAAAAGGGTTGGGGTCTCTTGTTCAATTTTCATTTAATTATAATAATTATAATTATTATGGTCACACCATACACCCACCAATAAAATTTTTAAAAAGGCTCGCTTACCTGAAATGTTATTTTTTATTGTACATCAGATTATTTAACTTTGTGAATGGGTCCCCAAATGTCATATACGTAGAACAGTTGCTTGCAGTTAGGAGTATGGAGCGATAGCGATGCCAGATGGCACTTTCTGCCTGTGCTTCAGTTCCAGATATGGGCTGAGGTACTGATAGCCCAAATTTTAGAGCTGTTCTGAGCTCCGTAACTTGGAAGAGCAGCACTTTCACTTGGGTAGCACTGAGCTCATAATCTTCATAACTGAACCTCAACTTTATGTTCCACATACTTCGAGGAACGTACAACTCATTCGCATATTTCAGAAGATCAGTGCTATGATTTTTATCTCTGTTGTCACAATTCAGAGGTATGAATCGTTTGACTCGAGACAGGTCCCGTTTGTCCGAGTATTGCTGGTCAAAGATCGGGTTGCTGCTCCTCGCCTTTCTCCCTTGATTCCACCCACACACTTGACTCGTGCAAGTTGAGGGAAAGTACCCATAGATGAGAGTATAGTCATCAATAGCAATAAGGAGAACATATACATGAGAGCATCGACTCGTGGCACTAGCCTTACAGTCACATGAGGCGTCCAAAACTTGGCCATTCCGTTTATGTATGGAGATGTGAATGACTGATGACATTGAGGACCTTATATAACTTCGAAGCACTAGTGACCATGTTTTGTCTGGGCATCCTGCAAATTCTGGAAATGTCCACTAACAAAATAAATCCTCCCTCGGCGGAGGGGTTTTTGGGGTGCAGGAATAATCGCTCCTTCCTCATCAGTTGACTCTCCATCAGTATTGTCAGCCGACCCCTCGATACTGGAGCTCAACACTATGTGCTCGTACACCGCTCCATATGTTAATGCCAGTGGATGGGAATTTCCTCCACCCCAATATAGGCAGGATGTCAAAATCTTCACTCGCCAGTTCGGCATTATTCAAGTCTAAGGAGCGTTGTCCGTTTACTTTGGCTTCCAGCACTCGTCCTCCATCAACTTTGGAATCAACCTCGACCTTCTCACGGAGACATTTCTGTACCAAATTGATCAACTCACACTTGTTCACTTTTTTTTTCCTATAATGAACACCTCGAACGTCCAAAAACATCTTCAAAACACCAACTGTGTTAGCAGCTATTATCGGGTTGGGTAGGACGGCTCCAGCTACATCATTTTCATTTAGAGAAACTACCGTTAGGTACTCAATAAAACGATAGATCACGAGTTACCTTTCTTAAAACTTTATTTTGGTAAGTCAAATGCGATACACTGCTCTTGGGAAAACTATAAACTTGCACCAAAATCAGAGAGAGGAAAAAACGTCCGAACACGCTGGTAAAAACCGAATATAAAACAAAAACAATAGGAAGAGCTAAGGGCCGTGGACACAACAAACCGCACCCATGGAGGAAGCACGAATAGCTACCTACCTATTTTCAGCAACTACTTTAAACGGGACCTGGGCAGCCATTCTAATAAAATGATGTATTAAATACATGTATTAAATAAATTATTATGTATTAAATGATGTATTAAATAAAAATATAAAATTGTTATCGAACTGTACGAACACACTGGAACTATACGTACACTGTTCGAACTAAAAAACGTCTGCCAAGTGGGTGTGGCACATAGCTTCCTCGTATCCATAACCCGATTGTATAGATGATCCGATGCATAGTAGTTAATCTCAAAACACCAATCTCTAAGTACCTTTCACTACCCTCATAGGAACCATCTACACGCTAATCTGGACAATCCTAGAAAGTTTCATCAAATTCGGATGAAAAATTGAGTGAGTAGATGTATGTGATTGGATCAAAAATATTCTTAGCCTCGACTGGGATTCGAACCCGCGATCCTTAGAGCACAAACAAGACTCAATCCTCTGCGCTATTGAAGCCTCGTCTCTCTCACAGGAGACCGTTCCTCTATGAATAAATCCATCTATGAAAAACAATTATCTATGATTTTCATAGGGTACCATCTAAACACTAGGTACTCTGTGACATCCCTGAAAAATTCATTGAAATCGAATGGAAAATGTAGAAGTTATGGCAGTTACATGGAAATTCACGTTTGCGCATGCGGAGTGGGTACTATCAGTCCGAAGGTGGCAATTTTCATAGGGGACCATCTAAATACTAATCTGTAACATCCCTGAAAATTTCATTGAAATCGGATTGAAAATGTAGAAGTTATGGCCGTTACAAGGAATTCACGTTTGCGCATGCGCAGTCGCTTCTATGAGTCCGGGGATAATGATTTTCATAGGGGACCATCTACAACCTAATCCACATAATCCCTGAAAATTTCATCGAAATCGAGTGGAAAATGAGGAAGTTATGGCCGTTACAAGGAATTTCACGTTTGCGCATGCGCAGTAGCTACTATCTATCCGAAGGTGGTGATTTTCATAGGGGACCATCTAAATACTAATCTGTAACATCCCTGAAAATTTCATTGAAATCGGATGGAAAATGTAGGAGTTATGGCCGTTACAAGGAATTCACGTTTGCGCATGCGCAGTCGCTTCTATCAGTCCGGGGATGATGATTTCCATAGGGGACCGTCTACACACCAACCCGCACAATCCCTGAAAATTTCATCGAAATCGGACAATAACTTCATATAGTTATGCGCGTTACAAGGAATTGATGACAGACGGACAGACAGACAGACACACAGACAGACAGACACACAGACAGACAGACAGACAGACACGGAACCAAAATTGTTCAGAAAGGTCTAAAACGCAAAACGCGAGTGAAAATTTTGATTTTGGAGAACTTTTTTTTTTCGTCCTTGAAAAGTGAAAACAAAGCTTCCGCTACCTTGGTAGACTCGGAAGCAAAAGAGGCGTAAGCTCCGTTTAAAGTTTAGCTGACCAAAATGAAGGGCTACGGCAAAGAACGATCAGAGCCCTTTTTGGTTTATTATTTTCAATAATGAACCTTTGGAATCGACCAAGAAAAAAAATTTTAACACCCCCTCAAAATTTGATGGTTTACGTTTCAAGGTACGTAGAATCCAAAAATCGAATAAAAATTTGGCCGTCCGTCCGCCGTACGCCGTACGCGGCACTTTTGCCACTTAGCATTGACCGATTTTGATGAAATTTGGTATGTAGGCTCCATTTGGGGTCTAGTTGTGCCCCGAAGCTTTTGGTTGATGTAGGTCACTCCTAAGGGTTCCAAAATCAATTTTGAAAACGCCCTAACTCAAAAAATTTTGATATAAAGGTAGGTATTGTTTTTCCTTCAAATTAAGATTCTATAGAATTTTTAGAATTTTTTGAGACACGCGGAGCTCTGTCGGACAAACCGTTCGCTCCCTACGAAAATTTAAGGGTTTATATTGAAATATATATATATAAATCCAAACACGAGTGAGAATCGCAAAAGAGGCCTAATCTCCGTTTAAATTAGAGCTGACCGGAATGCGATCAATGGTTGGTGATTTTGATTTTTTTTTTTTTTTTTTTTTTTCACTTCATATTGGATGGTTGGTGATTTTGTAGACGAGTGATCTATATAAAAATAATAAACCGTTGTGTAATAATTTGCAGCGTTTTTTTATGATGTTATTGACCCCCTCTGTTACTGACGAAGTGCGCTGAAAACCATTAATTGTTCCACTTTTGTCGGTTTTTCTAAAACTATTATATTATTTGTTTTTTATTATGATTTCAATAATTTATGCCAAGTAACTTTTTGATGTACATTAAATTTGGTACAGTTTGATATCAACCTAAGCTCTGTAGTTAGAATAAATAACAGAGATACAAAAATTAAAAATAAATCATTTATTCCATTTCTCAAAAATGAATTAAAACTAAAAAAAGTAGTAACTTCCTTTCTTATTTTAATTTTGGTAAAGAGCCAGTTTTTTTTCTTCAGATTCATTCATAGCAAATAACTCCAAATTGATTTTGGTTTATTATTTTTAAAATACCCTTTGGAATAGAACAAGAAGAAAATAACAGCTCTCCTTCAAAATTTGATGGTTTAGGTATCAAGGTACGTACAGTCCGAAAATAAATTTTTCCGTCTGTCCTTAGGTAGGTACCATTTGTCCTTCTTGTTTGAAAACTACCGATGTAAAGGTATTGTTTTTTCACCAAATTTTATTTTATTTAGTACCTATTTAATATAAAATAGAATTGAATCTACAATAAAGTAGAATTGAATTTAGGTAATATTTAATAATTGTTCCTATTTAATATATTATATTTAATATTTCGTACTTTATATTAAATAAAATTGAATTTTCAGAATGGAATGGGACCACCCATAGTTTTGTAGGATCAATAGTTTGGTCCATAAGAGGAAGGTTGAACTTTAAGTAAATCAGAATGTTCATTTCTTCGAAATGAGAAAACTGTCACTCAGTTGTACTTCCCTAGCAACCAACAAACAAATAACAAAGCTTTGCTGCTAGGACCTTTCTGTTTCAAATTGAACTTGACAATGGAGCTGTCTTCGTTGCAAGCGAGTGATCTATTATAGAAAAATAATAAACCACTGTGTAATAATTTGCAGCGTTTTATCACAGTGAAGGAGAAGGTTAGGCGATAACAGATTAGGTACAGCAGTTCCGATTCATGGAAGCGTTCGCAGTGTAGAAAATCCGAGAACACAGTTCGAAATTCTGGGCGGCCGTTTTTCAGAACTCCTCCAGTTCCGGACAAGTTCTAAAACTGCACTACGAACGAACCCTAGATATCCTTCACAAAGAGGAATTTCACCGAATTCTATTTGCATTTTTCCTGAATAGTTAATGGGGTGGGATAGATGAAAATCGGGCTGATTTCGGAAAATAAGTCTCCTGTTATTTTTGGGAGACAATCAAAATTTTTGATTTCAAAACCAACCGGGAAAACGGACGTGAAGCGGGAAAGCTAGCTGATTGGGCTGTTCAGATTGCTGTCTCCTCTCAGTGTTGCCCATTGGGACGACGAAATCGTGTTTTCTAAGAGAAAAGTTATCAAACAAAAACAGGGGAAACCTAATTTTCCCCATCTTGCTTTTTCTACTTTTTTCTTCAGTTTTTTGATTTCGAACTTAACTGTTTCGTGAAATTTTGCATCTGGGGACTATAGATTTCTCGATCTCAGCGCTTCAAGCGGCCATAAATGAACTATTCCAGGATGACGTCATTTTCCCAGTTTATTTTTAAACATTCGTATTTTCTACACTGTTTTGTTTATTCGTAAATTAGAAAGTTCGGGCTGAAAGTTTGCTGTAAGAGACTTTTCGAGGTGCTGAATCCGATTTTGGGGTCAAAAATAGGAAATTCCGACATGGTGAAATTCCTCAATGCGGATACTTCTCTTTCCAAGTGAAGTTGAGGTTGAAAAAGACTAAAAAGAATAAAATAACTCTTACTCGGGGAAGTTATCCTATAACTTCAATCCTATAACGGATTATTTGTTTATTGAATTAAATACTTACTAAAAGGAAATTGGAGCCGTGAGAAATTTGATGTTTGTGTAGTGCCACGAAATTTCAATTTCGGAAATGCACGAAATTCAAGCTGCAGTCTGAGGGAAATCATGTCACTTTTGAGGGGAGAAATTTCCGAAAAATTATAGTAGGCGCGGAAATCTGCTTGATGATAAGAGATAATTAGTTCTATGTTCTCCAGAAGAATGCGCCAAAGGGATGCAAAGTTTCTGTGGCAGACCTATAATACCTAATACTTGGAAGGGCTATCTGATGGAGGGAAGGTGGAGTAGTCAGCACGGCCCTTCCTATCACTATAACCACCCTTCACTTAATTATACCTCCCTCGCCGTCTCCGAGTTATCTGTAATCTTTTCAACAGTAATACTAACTTATAACTGTTAACTACATACTCATAGAAAATATTATAGTTTATAACTTTTTGATTGTAATTTATAATCCAATGTTTGGAGCTCCATTATAAATACCAGGATATTCAGTTTTAAAGACAGTTTGAGCAAATCATTTCTTTTGCCTCGTGTTGGTTTGAAGGGATGAAGTCTCATTTCGAAAATGGGAGCAGCGTTGACGAAGATTCTGATTCATAGTTGCTTCGAAAATCTAAAATTGTATTGATCGGAGTACTTCTTTTCCTAAATCCTTCCTCTTTCTATCTGTTTAGGTTACCATGACTCTGGCAGCCATCGTATTCCTACTGCTCCTCGAAGGCCACAATTGGTCGAAGCGTGGGACCCCGCGATACTCGTACATCACATCCACCTGCGGTTAGTACTTCAGATAGAAGTTCATTTGATATCTTAAACCACACTAGTCGGTTAGGTTGAACGATTACGAGTGGAAGTGATTTTTCTTTTTTTAACATTTCGTTTATTTGTACAATAAAGCTTTATTTTTCAATAATAATGTTACAATAGACCGTACATTTTAAGATATGCTCTCGAATAATGGCAGGCAGCCGAGCATTTTATTTCAATATAAAACTCTTCAAGAGCCGTGTGATCTCCAAATCAACGAAGATGATGCTACATAGAACCCTAGTGCGGCCTGTGGTTTGCTATGGATCAGAGGCTTGGACTATGAGGGCTGAGGATGAGGCTAGACTGCGGATATTTGAGAGAAGTATTGTAAGAAGGATCTATGGAGCAGTCTGGGAGGACCAAGGGTGGAGAGCAAGACAGAATGCAGAAATTGATGAATTATTAAAAAATGAAGACATAGTCCGATTCATGAAAGCCGGGCGTATCCAATGACTGGGACATGTCAACTTCATGCCAATGGAGGCCTGCCCGAGAATGATGCTGCGAGCTAGGAAGGCAACTAGAAGACGAAGAGGTCATCCTCGGAGTCGCTGCCTGTAGTGCTGTGTAGTTAGTTATACCGTAAATTTTAATTTTATCTGATTCAAGAGAACTATAACAGAAAGATATAAATTAGTACATTTCTTACAAAACAATTTTGTTTCCGTATTTTCAATATTTTATTATCCATTTCAGCAAAAACTGGAATCGAGTTGTTAGACTCAGTCGCTTTGCTGTCAATTTTGATCGACGAGCACCCTGCAGACCTTGGCGGTATGAAGGACTTCATATTGGGAATCGCTGCTTTCAACTTTTTCCTTCCAGCTCTGAAGTTGTATCAGCTCAGGTTAGTCCACTTACCCATCATGTTTAGTTCCGTATCCACCAATGACTTGAAATAATCCATTGGAAGACCCGAGGGCATGTTTATAGAAAAACTGCTGACGATCTGCTCATCTACTGGCGAGGGTTCCATTGCTAGAGATTCCAGTGTAAATGCATCTGAAGGTTAGGGCTCCTAAGAGGAACTTCTTCCCATACTACTTCCAGAGTTATTTCAGGTATGGATATTGAAATGTTGTTCCACCTATAAAGATCCTTCACCTTGGTGAAGATCGACCAAGGACGCTAAACTTCAAATATCCATAACAAGGGTTGTAATGCCGACATTATAACGACTGGGAGATAATTTTAAGTAATCACATTGCATTATGGGGAATTCGCCTCAGTTTTAGATAGATTCTGGAATTTCAAGTCAAACCCTATAATAGGGCCCCGGAATAATATTTAACACCAGGAATACCAAAGGTAATAAACTTACTGTTAGAGAAAATGCCTAAATAGTGAAGCCTCTACCAAAAACGCAGCAAATTATTACAAAATGTTTCATTATTTTTCTATATAGATCACTCGTCTGCATAGAAAACGGCTTTGTCATTGTTACCACCAACCAACATGAAGAAAAACATCGATCGCATTTCAGTCTGCTAAAATTTGAACGGCGACCCATAGTGCAACCTCCACTAGTGGTTATCCACACAGAAAGCCAAAGACAGTACACAAATTTCTTCCACCGACAGACTTTCCACCGTTTCGTCAAGATGGTGGCCACTGTTCTCCACTGTGGGAAATCAGCCAATCAGATTGCATAATTTCTTTCCGTTGTTCCGACCTTTCCGTCCCGTGTGAATCTAGCTTTAGGCAGGCAATTACGTCACAACTTGGCTGCCCCCATACAGATTGCAGCTACATTTCAAAATTCGATCTTCCTCAAATTCTCAAAATTTTTTGGATGCTCTTTCGAGCAGCACACTATGGTTTTCTTCCACATCAATGAGTCCACTTTCGAAAAAAATGATTAAAATGTGAGTCAAATTCCCCATAGGCAAAAATCGTTGTTGTTTTTCTGTCTACAGTTTTCCTGACAAAACAATCGACAGACGCAGCCTCCTGGTTTCAGTCAGCTACTACATCCTTCACCTCATCCTCATCGACATTCCGTTCCTGTCCATCCGTCTTTACTTGTGGTTCGCCTACGGAGAGAACGCATCCATGTTTCTGATGAAAAACATCCTCAACATCATCCTCACCCTCCGCAGCATGTACCCCGACCTGGTAAATATGTACAACGAATATTTTTTCACCAAACAAGGAGCGACAAATAAGCGGGTTTCGCAGAAAAAACACCAAGAAGAAGCTTTTGGAGAGGAAATAGCTCTCGCCGACCATCAAAAAGGTGAACCTGTTTAGACGAGACTCACTCAATAGTCAATAATTCAATTGATTGATATCACAAGTATTTTTCCTGTACATATAGTTATTCATCAGTTTTTAGAACTCATCATGACAAACAAATATAATTTTTGTAAAGCAGTTTTTCAAAATAATATATTAGGAACTCATCAACATCTCAGGGGGATTTGGGTGGAAAAATCAACTTCAACCAACCAAAAGTCGACTACAAACTTTTAAAATTTCACGTAAATGATAGTTACACTACTACCTAATTTCTCACTAAAGCTTTGTCTATGTTACCTACACCGTAAACCTATGTAAATAAAAATAGGAATTAAATCTCAAAAAACTGAAAACACTCCGTTTTCTCTTGTATTTTTAATGTTTGGTTTTAATCGATTTCTGGAATCGATTACAGCTTTCGATTCTCCATCTCTAATTAGGGATCAACCGGTAGTTTCCAATCAGAAGTATCGATGCCAACGAAGTTTTTAGCATTTGCCTTACTGTTATGTAAAAATCGTGGGGAATAGAATTCCGCGTTGAATAAAGTGCATTTTTGTTCATAAATAAAACGCCTATTATATATGTATAATTTTTCTGAGAAAGAATTTTCTCTTTGCCGATAAATGCTTTTGGATTGTCGATTTTCTAATCCATGAATAGTGAAACTTTTGACAACATCGCTTTTTGTGTTACTTTAACAACGGAAAACCGGGTCATCGAAATTCATGCATAATCTGAGGGGAATGAGGTAGTTGCACGGGTCACAATTTCGTATTGTCGACGTCAGATTCAAATTTAGCACACTTGAAAACGTCACTGTACAAGTTTTCCGTTTGAAATTCCATTTAGTTTAGCCTGATTTCCATAAGGAAATACTTCTTCTTCTTGCTTGGCGCTACAATCTGATGTGGATCTTGGCCGCTCCAACAACTTTTTGCTATTCGTCCCTATTCCTGGCTCTGTACTTCCAATTAATACATCCCAGGGTTTTGGCGTCGCTCTCCACTTGGTCGATCCACCTGGCCCGTGGTCGACCTCTTTTCCATTGTCCCCATGGATTCCCAACAAGAATCTTGTACGGAATTCCAGCTTCACCCATGCTTATCACATGATCAGCCCATCTTAAGCGGGAAGCTTTGACAAAGTTAGATCACGGTAGATATCATATAACTCTTTGTTGTATCTTTTCCTTCATGTTCCACCATCACTAACGGGTCTGATTATTCTCCTCAAAATTTTTCTTTCGAGCAGGGCGGAATCTCTTTTCAGAATAGTCCAGGTCTCGCATCCGTACGTTGCTACGGGCCTGACTAGCGTTTTGTAGAGCGTTAGCTTCGTTGCACGGGAGAGCATTTTCGACCGGAACAGCATAGGCTCTGCAGTAGGGGCGTTGAGAGTGCTACTGCCGTACTCCCTAATAGGAAATACTGTCCTCCGCAACAGGAATCTCTCGATAAGCGCAATGAGATCACTGTGATCGAGGACAAATTCAAGTCAGAAACATTGAAATAAGGATGCAAAATAATGGTGATGATAGGGGTTCATAGGGGACCATCTACACGCCAACACGCACAATCCCTGAAAATTTCATCGAAATCGGACAATAACAATGATTTCATGACCGACAGACAGACACAGAACCAAAATTGTTCAGGAAGGTCTGAAACGTAAAACGCTAGTGGAAATTTTGGTTTTGTAGAACTTTTTTTTTCTAACCTTGAAAAGTGAAAACTAAGCTTCCGCTACCTTGGTAGACTCGGAAGCAATATAAATTCACTAGGTACTCAGAACATTTTTTTTAAATATGTAACTACCCCATTAACAGGATGGTGATAACAGAATCGGTACTCATTTTCGGTTCTCGTTTGTTATGGTAAAATTATCCCCAGTTTTCCATTGTATTATTCGTGGTCCACTCAACCTCAGCTCGTATGATATTGGAATTGACTCCTGTTGTATTGTTGTGGTTTTGGAAAGATCGAGTCTCACTCGTTGGCAGGTACCTAATTAAAAAGCTATTAGCTTTGGAATCTCTCCAACGTCATCACTGATTGTGAAGTTCGTTCAACAACCTCTCCAAAATGTAAATGAGTTGAATTATTTGATTGTTTCTCAACCGTATTGCGCACCTCGAAGCATAAAGTCAGTCTAAACATAAAACATGTGTTCAAATTAAATAGCTCTCTCTTATTGTCGTTGTGTTATTATTATTATTTTGTATTTTTGTATATTTCTTGTATATCTCTTGCTCTCTTAATCGATACTAACCAACTTACGTAGATGCCTTCTTCATGAACTTCAGGGTGTCCGCCATTTGAAAAAAAAACCCTGGAAAAGTCAGGTAATTCTGGTTCTGGAAGGACGAGTTCGCATTTGAAAAGTTTCAAATTCTTAGCGTGAAATTTCGTGGGAATCGACCAGTCTCCCTGGCAGGAGTGATCACAAACTGTACATTAGCTTTTAATTGGTTTTCTGTTTTCAACCTTGATTTTCAGGTCTGGGAAACCCTCATAATATTACCTGTGATGAGGTTGCCAGAAATGATTACTTATTCGGTACTTTTTTGACTCTAACATTGTTGCCCAACTGCGCTTTAATCTACCTCCTTTTAAATCAAGGCTTTTCGAAATCCTTATTTTTTACGAAATAAGTCGATCGTTAGAATATATATCGAGGGCTGCATGGTAGAGGTGGCCAAGTCCATTTTATCCAATACTGAGGTTTCAATGCTTCAGATAACTTATAAGCCTCCACTACAAGCTAGTATTATTAATTTCTCGATTATAAAAAATAATGGGCTCAAAGAACCCTTACAGTATCCCAACCCACCCCTTTTCAGCCCTATTTGCATTCTCCTGGCAGAACTGTCATTTCTGCCAGTAAAAGGCGAGCATTACCAGTAAAAAACTATCAAATCAAAGTGTCAAATTTATATGATGTTAATTTATCCCACTATTTTGTTGATTGGCTGGCTAAATTGTTTTCAATTTTCTTTCTTTCTAAACAATCAATTTTATTTTATCTAATAAAGAATATTCGTGATACGTAAAACAAGTGTTTGATTTTCCGTGCTTATCTGCTATAATATATTATAGCAATATAATATATAATATATTTTATCAACTCTCATATTATGAGAGTTAGGTAAAGGTACCTAAGGCACTTCACGTACCTTTATTATCATCATTTTGTTCATTCATGAGGTAAACCATGAGGAATAAAAATCATAAATCCCACAAAAGCTGTGAATTTCGGGGAAGCAGCGGTCACTTCTGCCACTCAACCCTCGATATTTGCAAAACCATCTCTATCACCTCACAAGGTTCCAAACCACAAAAAGAGTGGTTTTGCATTCATGTTTCCAACGATCAGCTTCTCAAATTAGAAACACGAACTTGAAAAGCCTAGACTCTTTGGAGTTGGAAAGTAGCGCTGATTAAGAGTGGTTTTGCGTTCGTGTTTCTTAGAATCGATGTGTCAAGTCAGAAACACGCACTTGAAAAGCCTTGGGCCCTGAGACTTATACTATAATGCGAAATAAGTTTTTCGTTGAAAACAAGTAGGCGAAAGCATCTTCATCAGCACTCCAACTCCCAAGGGCACTTTTTAATATGAACTTGAAAAGCCTGGACCCTCGGGAGTTGGAAATGAGAGCTAATTAAGAGAAGTTTTGCATTAATGTTTCTAAGGATCGACGAGTTGAGTTAACCCATTTCATGCCAAGGTTACAAAAAGCTGAACAATGAGGAGTGGAGGATGAACTGTCCAGAATTCCAGCCGAAATAAAGCATCATTTGCTCACCAATCGAGAGCAAAAATACTCGATATTTTATGAATTTTACTTCTTAATGGGACTTGAGAGGCCTAAGTTTTCCAAATCGATATGATTTATCCAGTTCATTGTTTTTGCTAAAATTTAAAAGTCCATTTATGGACCAGAATCTGTTTTAACTCAAGGCCCAGAATGCTAACTCGTCCAGAATCGAATTTGAGCCACCACACCTTTGGCCAAAAGGCCTCCTTTTCAAAAAAAATTCCAAAATCGCATTGAGCTCCCGAACGTCAAAGAAAACTTTTTCTGAAAAGTTTAGAAACAGCATGAACGAGAAAAAATTCTCCTGCAAAGATTTTCCACTATTTTTAATATTTAAAAAAATCATAAATATGACGGTGCAAAAACGCATCAGTGGCCGGAAATTGGTTAAAAACACGAACTTGAAAAGCCTGGACCCATGTGAATTGGATATGAGAGCTGATTAAGGGGTTCTCAGTCGGTCGCCGTTCGATCCTCGCTCCGGGTTAGTATTTCCCTAAACTACCGGCGCTCAAACTGTAAAAATTGTACCTAAATTTGACATTTTTAAGGATTTTCGTAATTCATTAGTGCATCTGCCTAGGAAATTGAAAACTAAAAGATTGCCGCTGGAATCATCAAAATCGAACAATAATTGTCGGCAAAAAATGGGAAAAACAGGACTGCGACCCCTTTAAGAGAGGTTTTGCACTCATGTTTCTAAGGATCGACGTGATAAGTCAGAAACACGAACCTGTAATCCTTGGGAGTTGGACAGGGTGTCCACAAAACAAGTCTCATTCCTTCAAGGGGTCGATTGTACAACTAATTTGCAACAAAAAAAGTCTCTTAGCAGTTTAATAAAATTCATGATTCCAGCGGCAATCTTTTCGTTTTTAAATTTCCTAGGCAGATGCACTAATGAATTGCGAAAATCCTTTAAAATTTCAAATTTAGGTACAACTTTTAAAGTTTGAGCGCCGGTAGTTTAGGGAAATACTAACCCGGAACGAGGAACGAACGGCGACCGACTGAGAACCCCTTAATCAGCTCTCATGTCCAATTCCCATGGATCTAAGCTTTTCAAGTTCGTGTTTTAACTCAACTCGTCGATCCTTAGAAATATTAGGTAATGCAAAACTTCTCTTAATCACCTCTCATATCCCACTCACATGGGTCCTGGCTTTACAAGTTCGTGTTAAAAAGTGCCCTTGGGAGTTGGAGTGCTGATGAAAATGCTTTCGCTTTCTTGTTCCTAACAAACAACTTATTTCGCATTATTGTATAAGTCTCAGGGCCCAAGGCTTTTCAAGTGCGTGTTTCTGACTCGGCACATCGATTCTAAGAAACATGAACGCAAAACCACTCTTTATCAGCTCTACTTTAAAACATTAAAGGCTTCTTTTCCGAGTTATTTCAATTTAAAAGATTTTTTTCGTGATTTTGACCTTACGTCATTAAATTGGTAATAACTCCTTTAATTTGCTGTGATAATTACAATTTAAGGATACCATTGGAAAGAGCGTTAAATTCCCTATCTTCCTTATACCAAATACATTTTTTCAGTTATATTTTACGTGGAATAAAGCAACCTGAAAAGTGAACTTAGCAACTTTTCGAAAACATTCCGTTTTCAACGCCCATAATGTCCTAATAACTGCAGATTATGAATTATTGCCGGTAAACCTAAAAACTGCGCCAGAATCTCAGCTTTCCAACAGTGTAATCAAAAAACATTTTACAATCGAATTTGAGGGAGAAATTTATGTTTGGATGCGGAAAAACGTGCATTTATCGGCGGGGAAACTTGGAGCTCGGGAGGAGCGGCGGCGGTGTAGCCCCCGGAGTCCGCGATATTATACTCTTGCCTTTATTTAAAGAGCTCTGGGATTTGTGAAGGCCCCGAAGGTTCGGCATCGCTGCAAGAATCCGAGCCCCAGCGGAAGGTCGAGGTATACCTGCGCGACCCCTCCGCTCGTGAACCCCCCCAGCCCCCCAACAGTTTACCCTCTTCTGCAAATGCACACTTGATTCACAAATTATTTCGATCATCCCATCACCAAAATCGTGATCAGCGAGAAAAATTGAACATATCGAGTATAAACTCGAGGCAGGTGCGATTAAAACTCAGCAGCCCTCTCCCGGCCAATCCACCCAAACGAATTACGCCCGCTTCGCCGAATTACAGGAAATTTGGACTCATTTTCATCAGAATAATTAGTACGTTACGAATTTAAATTACAAAAATTGTTCACCGAACGATAAATAATTAAATTGTATGTTGATAGAAGAGGAAGAAGGAAGATGGGTTTTGACCGCGAAGGGTTGTGACCGTTTTCACCGCAAGGTTTCACCGCAAGGGTTTTCACCGCAAGGTGAGCACCTTGCAACGTTGCCACCTCTTGGCAGGGAAGGGGTTTTGGAACCCGCGGCCCAGAGCTCTTTAAATAAAGGCAAGAGTATAGGTTCAAAGTTTTTTGAACTATAATTGTCAATCAAACGAGTAACTCAAAAAATGAGATAAAATAAAAATTAAAATTAAATATCAATATTTTGCTTTGAGCGCACTGATTCTGCATAAATGGAATCTATTTACTTAAGTATACCTTATTGCCTTGAAACGTATTTTGATAGCGTTGCCTACACGACGGTGTAGTTGTTGATAATAAATTATTATCAGACCAAATAATTTTGTCTGGAAAAGAATTTCAAGTTGGCGGGCGCCCTCGTACGTACTTATTGCGAACATTCTGTATTATTGTTAACTTTGATTCACATCGTTTGGGTTCCTACTTTTGTATCAAACCGTAACTGTAAGTTAACTAGCCTACTTGTTACTATTAATTTTATTACCGTTATTTAAGGAGTTTTTCTTTAGGCAACGCCATGCTTTTACCCTCTTAGCATGCAGCGTATTGTTTATTGAATATCGCATTTATAATATTTTATAGGTAATATAATTGTGTTGTTTGGACATCGCCAGACATTTCCATAAAACGTCGAATCGACGAATAACTGCTTTATGCATTTTATGTATTCACTTTTCGGCTGATATCGCCTTTTTACACTGTTCACTTCTATTGATGAGACCTATCTAATCGGAAGAGAAGGAAAGCCGTAATCCGTTTTAACATAGAGGTAGAAGATAGAGAGGAAACGGCCTTTACCTGCCTACTGGGTTTGGTCGGGAAATGAAAGTGAAAGACCGCCCCCCTCTCGCCCGGGCCGAAAAATAGGAGGTAGGGTAGGTTGACCAGTAGTGGGACACTTAAGGAATCACCTCACTTTGAATGTCCATAAAATTCTTCATTGTGGCTCTTTTTCTCTGCTCCTGCAGTAGTTCTATCCCACAACTATCAAGGATTATGATAAAATCCAATAAATATTCATTAATCGACTAGTTTATAGAGTTATAGACGTTAAGGGTGAATCGAGCTAAAACTGGCAGTCGTGGGGCAGTTCCGATCTAATGTGGGACAAAAAAAAGTTCAGTGGTGGGCCAGGTGTCTGTAAGAGCGGTTTTGAAGAATAAATAGGTAGGTAGGTACAATTTTTTAACAATTTAAATGTAGAGGGAATCCTTAGCCAAAAGTCAGCAGACAGCCATGTTCTTGAGTGCACAGTGTTGCCCCTACTTCCTTTGATTTTTCACGAGGTAAATATCAAACTAAGAGCGTTAACAAACTTGTCAAGAGGAGGAAGAAGTGTGGCTGAAAGTAAGAGTATAGGCCTATCTTGTGTCAGTGAACAAGAAATCTTATTATTTAAGGAAAATGACTGATGTGTCCCACTACCGGGCCGTGTCCCATTACTGGTCAACCTACCCTACAAGTAGGAGGGTTTTTCTTTTTTTTTTTTTTTGTAAACTGACCCTCTAATTCTGTGTTAAAAGATAGGAGGAATGTTTTTGAACTGTCTTGCCAGCAGACAGTCGAGTTTTTGCTTTCACTGGGGCTGTCTCCCCCTTCCTCCGCCACTCCATACTGGCTGGCTTCGATTCGGGTGTGTAATGATGGACCCATGTTTCGTCGCAGGTGACGATGCTAGCCAAAAATGCTTCCCCTTCTTCCTCAAACCTTGCAAAAAGCCTCTGACAGACCTCCAAACGTCTCAACTTCTGATCTGCAGTCAAAAGGTGAGGGACCCATCTGGCACACACTTTACGGAATCCTAGGTGCTCTGTAATGATCGTTTGGCAGCTCCCATAACTTACCCCTACCTGCTCAGCGATTTCGGAGACAGTCACACGTCGATCATCTTCAAGAATGTCACGAACCGCTTGAATGTTCTCATCCATAATGCTGCTCCGGGGACGACGATCGTGTTCCTCATTCTCTACTCGTTCTCTTCCCTCCTGAAACTCTTTGTGCCAGGCAAACACACTGGTCCTAGAGAGGGTTTGGTCCCCGAACTGGGCAGTCAACCTTTGAAAAATTTCCGAAGGTTTGACTCTTTCACGGGTAAGAAATTTTATGATAATTCGTTGCTCAATGGAAACGGGCACCTTTTGTTCAGACATCGCGATAACTACACATGAAAGGTTGTAAAGGGGGAGACGCCCCCCTCATCCACCTTCTAATGAACCTGTTCAAACAATCTCGAAGTGACAGGCCCGCTTCTGTCAACCGTCGGCGCTCAGAGGTCAGAGTCCCGTTTATATTTGATCCACCCTCGTATTATTCAATATCGTTTTTTATTATGCACTAGAGCACAAAATTAAGATTGAAACAATTTCAGCATTTTCAACTGATTTTTTGATAAAACATGGGGTATATTGGGAAACACTTCTTCCGCCATATTCATTCACAACAATTTTACTTACAAGTTGCTGTTAAAATTAGGTTCTAAATTTAAACTTTTAATTGATTGTTTCTATTTAAATTTTGTAAAAATTTGAAGTGTCAAAGTGATTTCCCTGACCTATTGTCTAAAAATTAAGGGTTTGTATTATGTTTGATTTGTATTATTTTTATTTCATTTCTAATGAGCAGGTTAACAATAAATAATTAAGTTTTGCACTACGAAACAAATTTTGTTCAAAAAAATTTAAATCCCATAACTTGGAAAAAAGACAAAAAATGAAAAAACCCACCAATGATCACTCTTGCCGTGGTTCCGAGGTTTTTTTTCCAAGAGAATTAAACTCGAATATGTCAAAACAACACTGTAAACGTCCAAAGGTTGCTCTTAATACTTTAATCTTACCTGGGAACGTAAATACTGGGATGGTTATAAGTCTATCAATATTGAGCTGAGTTCCAGTAATTATTTTTTGGTATTTTTTACTCTGCTTCTATCCATCACATTAACTTTAACAACATGTCAGAATGTTGAGATAATCCTCAGGTATGCCATCCCGCTGGTTTTGTGAACTTAGGATGATCCATGGCATTGTTATTAAGGATTTGGTGCGGAAGGGTCGTGCTGTCTCGTTAAAAACACATTGAGGGAGAATCGGACCGTACCTCCTATTTGAAACTTTCCCTTTCACCAGCCGACCAGAGTTGGACAAAGGCGTTTCCTCTCTACCTTCTACCTCTATGTTTTAAACTCATCTTTAAACATTAATTTGTTGAATACTTTCGCAAAAAGTCAAAATCGTGTTAGTTCATTGCTATGAACAAAATGATCAACGACTTACTTAAAAATCCATGCTTGCTAGTGTTGATTGAACGAAGCAATACTCAAAAGACTGACAACCTCATTTCACTGTCCAAATTTTCATGTATCAACGATTGTGATGTAATTTGCGGAACAAGGTGCTCTCTCATAGATATGTATTATTTTTAAAATGAAAATTTAGTCTCTTCATAAAATGGAGCTTAAAATGTGAGTACTTACCTGTGTAGTTAGTGTGCAGCTTGATATTGCTGTATTAGGTTTATGATTTTGTGTACACTATTTTTGATGGAAGGTGCCTTACTAAGTAGGTGTCCTACTTTCTGTGTGATCTGAATCTAACTGATTGTGAATAAATTTGCTCACTCAAGATGCTCAACTAACTTTTGTACGGTCTTCAAATAAAAGCTTCTTACGTTTCATCGATTGTTATTCTCATTAAAGTCTACCTTGGCGTTCATCCTTTTTTTTCTTACTCGATTCCAACGGTTCATTATTAAAAATAATAAAACAAAAAACGAAATCGCTGTAACGGGGTCTGTTCTGAGAGGCAGTCCAGAACCAAACTGGAACTGAAAATGGAAGGGGATAGAGGCGAATGGACTCCTCCAGGCTCCTCTAAACCCCTCCGAACCATTCAGGACAGCCTCTCGTAACAGATCAACAGTGATTACTCAGTACAGGTATTTTGTATAATTTTGCCCGTTTCAGAAAAATTCCGGCAGATTCAAAATTCATGAAGCCTTGAAACGAGGCATTATGAAATTTATAAGACATTTTTCATTTCGAAATAATGCATCCTCCTATTTTCATTTTATTGTAAAGAATGTCTTTTCTCCCCCCCCCCCCCCCCCTTGGCGGCACTCTAACGACCAAAGTGCAAAGAGCTCTGAATGCCTGTGTGCGTTTTATATTTCAAATTCCTAGGCACCTTCACATTAGGTACACCATACTTTACCAAACTGGGATGGACGAAAGTAGAGGAGCGCCGTCAATTTTTCATAGGAATTATGTTGGAACTATGATCGAGTCTCTGACTACATTAATGCATCTTTGTTAGCACAGGATTCTAAGCATGATGTTGTGCAGCGGCAGTTGGATGATATCTCCAGGGATCTAAGCGAACTGAAGGGCTTGTGGAGCGTGTGGATGAGCTCGAATTTGATATTGAAGCCATTAGAAGTAGCACTCCAGGTTCTGGTGCTCTATCTCCCAATGGTTTCCAGCTTGAGACAATTATGTCTGAGATGAAAGAGCAGCAGAGACGTGCTAATAACCTCATCATCCATGATGTCCCTGAATCGACTGCTGAATCTGTGGCTGCTAGAATTAACGATGAAATTGACTACCTCAATAATGGCTTGACTGAGTTAAATGTTGATTTTCAAGATATGGTTGTAAAAACCTCAAGAATAGGTAAACCTGATCCATCTTAGGTTCGATCTCTTCTAGTTACTATGAGGGACTCGTCAGCCGTCTCAAGGGTTCTACTCGTATCTTCTAACTGCGCGGCAAATCCGCGGGTGCTCTCGGTAACTTCTGATAATACGCCAGCCCAACGGAAGTAGGTACATGGCTGAGCTACGCTTGGCACCACAGAGTAATGGAGACAAGTTAACAGAGAAGAAAGCTAACGTTAAAATGGTGTGCAAGCATTTTTGAGGCTGCCTCAGTTGCGCCATCTACTTTCAGCTAGGATTGAGGAACTACTACGGGAGTGGTGGGGGTGGGAGAGTGGTGGGGGCACACTCTTCATACCGCTTCTTTTCAAATCCTTTCGAATGACCAGAAATTGATAACTTTTCGTTTCATCATCATTTGGATTTGCAAAAATTACTTGGAAAAACCAATCGAGGCGAAAGGTATTTTCAGAGTTCCTCATGCAATTGTTGTTGTCCCTATCGCCAGTAGTTCAAATATTCAATTGACAACTGCCACCAAAAGAAACGTTTGCAACCTAGTGTATTATTGAAAATCGCTCGATTTTTTTGTACGTATCGCGAATGTAACTGAATGTTATCAAATTAATTACTTAGATGCAGCCGGTAACGCACCAAGGAGAAAAATATGTAATAAACAAGGTGACTTGTTGTGATGAGGTTGGGAACAAGTGATCATGAACGCTATCTGTTGCTTTCCGCTATAACTACGTCCTGGAGCTCCACCAATCAGAACGCTTCTCGGGCTCCCACATTCAGCTTTCAGCCCAGTGCTTGGCACTCAAGGAGAGGCAGGACAGGGGCGAAACCGATATCACGGTCATATAGATACGTATCGGGGGTGCCTACGATCGTTTCTAGTGTACTCATCCATCTACCTCAGGGGGTCCATAAAACTTGAATCAGGGCCTCGGTCAGTCTTGAGTGGATTTTACCAGAACGTCCGAGGTCTGAACACGAAATTATTCTCATTACATCACCAGGCAGCCTTACTAACATAATTATCAACATTATGACGTTTTGTTCTTGACGGAGACGTGGCTGACGGAGCACGTGGCTTCATCTGAACTACTTCTGTGTAATTTAAATGTTTATTTTGGATTATTTATTATTGCTAACTGTCGACTTTTCTATTGTCTATTGCTACATTTTGCTTATTTCTATATTGTCATTGTTTATGTTTTTGTTGTCATCATCCTGTACTTCCCATACCATTCAAAAATAAATAAATAAATGCATGTTTTTGAGGACGTCTGACTGTCAAAATAGACGAGGTAGAGGTGTTGAGATGGATCTAGTTGTTCCTTTACACCGTACTGAAATTTTCGTATGGACGGTGTACGGCTTTGGAATAGACTTCCTATAGACATTCGGAAATGCACTTGATTTCCCACATTTAAAAGACATCTAAAACAGCAAATAAAAACAGGTATAACTGATTGATCCTATTGTGTGCAGTATTGTGTGGAATCTGACTCGTATGTAAATAAATAAAAATTGTTTTTCAGTACCATGAGGTAAAATCCTTCCCATCAACCAGTAGGGTAAATGCCCCAATGGCGGACATGTTAAGGAAAATCCTACCATTTTCCATTTCCAATTTTTTCCTCTTCAACTATTTTTGACTTTTTTCGAGTTTAACTTGTACTTTAGGTACTCAAACGTGTTATCAATGCAAAACGCTTGCATACGAGTCTGCAACGCATTGGGACATTTTCATGTCTTTACCTTTTGCTTTTTACCTCACTATAGGATTTTATAGCCCTATTATTAATTATTAATATTAAGAGGTAGGTACCTAATTTCAATAAAATAGACGATTCCGGATTAATTTCACTTCTACACTCACGATCATTAGTTTGTAAACAAAATATGAGAACAGCTATGCCCATAGCTCCGCTATTCGTATAGTCAATATGTTATGGAGAACATGAAAATGTTCGTTAAATCGAGAGCTTTCCAACGAGTGGTGAACGATTTTTGTGGGTTAAAAAGTGTAAAAAAGGAACAAACCTAACAACGGGGTCGTTGTAAGCGGAAATCATTATAAAGGCACTGTAACACAATTTCGTTACGCAATTTCGTGACAGTTTTTTGTGCTATGTGCCAGGGCAAAAACATGAAAATGTCAATAAATTAGATAAAGAAAGTTGTATTGTATTCATGGGCTCTGTTTAGTCTTATAACTAATGTAAAAGTAAAGTAAACAACCATTTCAGGTTGGATTTTCAAGTAATAGAGGCGACGTGCAGGAGACATCGCAGTGGATGGCACTCATTACCTGTTTATATTTCATTTCTAAATTGATGCTGAAATGTTGAACTCATTTTGTTTGTAACCTAATTAATTAATTTAGTCCTAAGAGGACAGGCTCGTCCACTACGTCCTGAGACTTATTTATAACCATGTGTAAATTGTATTTTCCTTTATTTCAGTATAATATATTGAAATAAAGGAAAATCCAATTTACACATGGTTATAGAAATATTATTTAAATTAGAAATATTATTTCTCTCTCTACTGTATTGAATAACTATATTGAAACACAGAGAGATACTTACAGAAGATGCGAATGTATAGCTTCGAGAACTAATCAAGGTTACACGAACAGCAGTATCATGCAGAAGTAATAATGTTGAATGTGCCCTAAGATATGTAGGTACTATGACCATAAAGAAGACATTGATTACCTACCTATCCAAGTATCAGTCTCCATTTTGGTTTATTATGTTCAATAATGGACCTTTGAAATCTGACAAGAAAATTTGTTTAACTCCCCCCCCCCTTTTCAAAATTTAATGGTTTGAGTTTATAGAAAACCAGTCCAAAAATCGAATAAAAAAAAAGAAAAATCCGTCCGTTCGCGGCACTTTTCTTAGTTACCACGGACCGAGTTTGATGAATTTTGGTACTACTTTTTTATTAATTAAAAATAGCTACGATTTCCAAGTATTTTTTGACACCACCCATAGCTCTATGGGACCAACCGTTCGGGCAATAATAATTATTAATTACCTAATTAATGCATTTTTTTCATCAATTTAAGACAGTACCTAGTGTTCAATTTTTATAAACAAATGAAAACATCAAATAAATACGCGTTTACTGTGAAATTAATCAAGACGTGGGCCTTGAGAGTCCAGTCCCGAACCCCCTTCCCACCTCACCTACCCCTGGTCCTTAGGTGAAGGCAGTTGACAGCTGGATCTTTCGTACCCTTCCTCTGAGGAATTGATGTGGTGAAACCCGAGTGTGAATCCCACATGAACGTTCGATGTCGGATATGAGCCAAATTTCAGCTGAACAAAATTAAATTTTTCTCTCGTTTCTTCAAATTGAGTTTTATATCACTGACTTGTGCTTCCTTAACTACCAAATATCAAATTTCGTATTATTCATACTTGCAATTTAGGCAAAACGATGTTTTGTTGGTTGTAAACCTGCATTCTTTGCGGAGGGGCGATCAAAACAGAAAAATAATAAACCATTGTGTAATAATTTCCAGCGTTATTCATTGCAATTCGACGAATAATTTCGTAATACAGGAGCAGACGAAGGAGAATTCTGAAATAAAGGATTCAATACATTTTAGTTATATTCCTAGTTGGCTAGTTAGGTTGTTGGTGGGATTCTCATTCATAATTTTCATTAAAACATCCATTAGTGGTTTTATTAGAAGCTTTTCTTTTCACTGTTCGACTCATAAGTGTTCATACTAGGTATATGATTCTAATACTTATTACTTTGGTATCAATTAAATGATCTTTGAGTTGATTCATCTGCAGTTGAGCAGGTAGGACGTTTACACCACCTCATACCCCCAGATCGGTTGTGGCTCTATTCGATAAGGAGGCGATTCAGGTTTTGATTTCTTCTCAGGGTAAAGCTTATCGTAGATTGCCGGAGTTCTGCTGATCACCGCTGAAAAATAAACGACCAACAATGATTTTAGTTTTTCTTGTCGAAAGTGAAACTTTAGATAAACATGAGGATAACAAGATGATAAACATATTGTGAAGAAACGTTCCTTGAAACGTAAACCAACAAATTTTGAGGCATTATTCATAATAGTCAACTAAAAGAATGTTCTCCGAAATCAATAAGTCAACTCTCGTTTCTAGATCTTCCTGAACAATTTTGGTTTTGAGTCTTTCAAGTCTCGCACACCTAATAAATTATTATCTGCCTTTGTGAACTTCATTGTTGATTCCTAGTTCATTCACCGGGACGTCTGGAGATCGGCGAGATTCGTTAGCGCGGGAAGTCAGGGGGGGGGGGGTTGGTAGTGCGCAGTATCGTTGAGTAGGGTGCGCTAGTGTCGATTGGAAGGTCCGTTCTCACTTCTTCTCGAGTGCTGGAACTCTCAACAGTATGAAGAACGGTTCCCTACAGACCTTTGTTTAACTGGTCTTCTAGTCTTCTAGAATTACCGTAATCATCTTAGACGATGATTATAATGGTAATGTTTAGGCAATGATTTGTTCTAATCGGAGAAGATTAGTTCGGAATCCTTCCATTAAAATTTTTCTAAGTTCTGTTTTTAAGGTGGTGATCATCGCCTGAACCTTAAAAGTGGAACACAACCACTGGGCTGAAAGCTGAATGTGGGAGCCCGAGAAGCATTCTGATTGGTGGAGCTCCAGGACGTAGTTATAGCGGAAAGAACCAGATCGCGTTCACGGCCGGTTCTCGATCGTTTGTTCCCAACCTCATCACAACAAGTCACCTTGTTTATCACATATTTTTCTCATTGGTGCGTAACCGGCCGCATCCAAGTAATTAATTTGATAACATTTAGTTATATTCGCGATATGTACGAAAAAATCGGGCGATATTCAATAATACACTGGGTTTCAAACGTTTCTAAGGGTGGCAGTTGTCGATTCAACATTCGAACTACTGGCGATAGGGACAACAACAATTGCATGAGGAACTCTGAAAATATCTTTCGCCTCGATTGGTTTTTCCAAGTAATTTTTGCAAATTGAAATGATGATGAAACGAAAAGTTATCAATTTCTGGTCATTCGAAAGGATTTGAAAAGAAGCGGTATGAAGTGTGGCCTTTCCTCCCCGCCTCTTCCGCAGTAGTTCCTCAATCCTAGCTGAAAGTAGATAGCGCCACTGAGGCAGCCTCAAAAATACTTGCACACCATTTTAACGTTGGCTTTCTTCTCTGTTAACTTGTCTCCATTACTCTGTGAACACAACGCTTCGATTTTCTATAGATAATTTAAGGCTAAATGTCACGATGTTTTAGTGTGATTCTGAAATAAGTGATGGCAGCACCATCGGGGCCAAATTTCGTTTACTCCTCAGTTGAGAACGGATCGAGATATTTTAGTTCCGCAAACGGATTTCTCTTCAAGATCACCGTAGAATTCCGGGTAATTGGTTTAGAAAGTGTGCAAAAATTTTTTGCACACAGTTCCAACAAAAATTTGTTTAAATTTTGAACATTTTCAAAAAGTGGCCTTATAGCCACTTGCAGAACCTTCATCAGAATACGAATCCGTTTGCAGAATTTTTCTAACTTGATCATAGCCGTCGGATTCGCGTTTTTACGATATGGAGGGGGCCGAGGGGGGCAATCATGGGCTGGGGGGGAGGGCGGCGATCAAACGCCCCGCCGCCCGCCCGACCTTCACCTTCACTCCTACATTCATGTTTTGATAGTATGCACCCTTTGGTCGCTATTCTTTTTCCCGGCCACCTAATAGGTAGCCACCATCAACCTTCCCATTTCCAACTTCTCTGTCTTGAGGTTGATCGAATTGGGCGAAATTTCCATAAAAAGCAAGACACATAAACAAATAACTTATGAGACACATTCTGTGTTAATTTGATTCAGATAATGGTTAGGTATCATAATTATGGTAGAATGTTATACATATTATTGATTGATACTGGGGCGATGATTTTCATAGGGGATCGTCTAGACGTCAACCCGCATAATATACCTACCTCAAAATTTTTCATCGAAATTGGACATTAATTTCGTATAGTTTCGGGCGTTACAAGGATTTCATGACAGACAGGCAGACACGGAACCAAAATTGTTCAGGAAGGTCTAAAATATATAACTCGAGTAGGAATTTTGATTTTGGAGATATTTTTTTTAACGCTGAAAAGTGAAAACAATACTTCCGTTACCGTAGTAGACTCGAACACAAAATTATTATTTATGATTAACTAAAAATTGTACTGAGCAAAAATAGATAAGGTGCCTACGCACTTCTTACTTACGAGTCCACCAAGGTAGTGGAAGTATTGTTTTAACTTTTCAAGATTGTAGAAAAAATATCCCCGAAATCAAAATTTCCCCTCGCGTTCTATGTTTTAGACCTTCCTGAACAATTTGTTTCGTGTCTGACTGTCTTTGATTCTGTCGTGAAATCCTTGTATCGGGCAGAACTACACGAAGTTATTGTCTGATTTCGATGAAATTTTCAGGAATTGTGCGGGTTGGCGAGTAGATGGTCCCCTATGAAAATCACTCCCGGACTAATAGTAGTGACTGCGGAAGCGAAAACGTGAATTCCTTGTAACAGTCTTAACTTCTTCATTTCCCATCTGAGTTCGATGACATTTTCAGGAATTATGGAGATTGGGGTGCAGATGGTCTACGAAAATCACGGCCTCCAAATTGACATTAGCATCTGCGCATGCGCAAACATTAAATCCTTGAAACAGCTATAACTTTCACATATTTCATAAGAATTAGATGAAATTTGTCAGGATTGTTCAAATTGGCATGTACCTAGATAGTCCCCTACGAAAATCAAGACCCCGGAGCTGATAGTAGCACTTCGCAGATTTTTCCCGTTGATTGTGTCCTCCTTTACCCCAGATTAATCGCTTATGGACGCCCAATTCTTACTGTGGGACGTAGTAAAAAACGATGTAGTGATCGCTGCACAATCGCGGAATATTGAAGGGTAAAATCACCAACGCCGTACCCTAGTACTACTACCTACAGTATTCGAACGTCAACAGTGCCCGATGTACCCGGGATTGCTAGCGAATGAGAAAGGTGTGCGACCTTGAACTCTTCTCGAACTTTTCGAGTGATCCGAAAAGGTAAACATGTAGGGTTGCCATCTGTATGGTATTTACCTTGTAAGACCACAGCACTAGTTCTAGGCTATTTATTACTGTGCACTAACGGTAATTTTGGGACAGTCATGTTTGTAATTTAGTAGTATACCTAGTACTACCTCAAAATTCAACACTTCGCTAGTGTTAGGCGTTATAATTACATGAAATCAAGAATGACATTTAAAAACAGAGAGAATTGATAATTTAACTCTTAGAAGAGGGAATTCGGGAATAAAAAATTCAGACACGGGGGATTTTAGTTTCAAATTTATTTAGATTTATTTTGATATTATTTCAAAGATATTTGAATTTTTGGTAAATAATGAATAGGTGTTTTTACCTTTTTCAACACTATTGCAGAGTGAATTAACTACCTAGTAATTATTTTTTCATCATCTTTAGCTGTTCACAAAATTTGGAAATCAACGTCAAACGCCAAGAATATGCTCCTCAAACCATCTATTACTAGTTGTTCTAGATACCTAACTAGTCCATGTGCAGTGAACTGAAATTATCACAATTTTAGAACTAACTATTTAGTAGGTAGTGCAAACCATTATCTGAATCAAATTAACACAGAATGTGTCTCATAAGTTATTTGTTTATGTGTCTTGCTTTTTATGGAAATTTCGCCCAATTCGATCAACCTCAAGACAGAGAAGTTGGAAATGGGAAGGTTGATGGTGGCTACCTATTAGGTGGCCGGGAAAAAGAATAGCGACCAAAGGGTGCATACCTACTATCAAAACATGAATGTAGGAGTGAAGGTGAAGGTCGGGCGGGCGGCGGGGCGTTTGATCGCCGCCCTCCCCCCCAGCCCATGATCGCCCCCCTCGGCCCCCTCCATATCGTAAAAACGCGAATCCGACGGCTATGATCAAGTTAGAAAAATTCTGCAAACGGATTCGTATTCTGATGAAGGTTCTGCAAGTGGCTATAAGGCCACTTTTTGAAAATGTTCAAAATTTAAACAACTTTTTGTTGGAACTGTGTGCAAAAAATTTTTGCACACTTTCTAAACCAATTACCCGGAATTCTACGGTGATCTTGAAGAGAAATCCGTTTGCGGAACTAAAATATCTCGATCCGTTCTCAACTGAGGAGTAAACGAAATTTTCTTCATTTTGGTGCTGCCACGTGGTGGCAGATTTCACAACTAAACTCGGGACATTTAGCCTTAAGATAGTAGAAAGATATAGGGATGGCATATCGAATGAAATATATCGAACTAATGATAAATCGTCAATGAGATATCGATACCTTCGATATATCGGAGAAAATATATCGATTTTTGATGTATCGGAGATCTACTTGAAAAAACATGTTAAGTAGGTAGGTGAATGAATATAATAGTTTTAAAACAATATAAAAATCATTTAGGATGACATTTATGGACATATCGGAGTATCTACTTGGAAAAACTTGAAGAAGTAAGTAGGTAGGTGAATTGAAAAGTTACAAGTGAAAAGTTACTAACATCATTTTGGAGGAAATATTATCGATATACTCGACATATCGGAAGATGTATTTGGAAAAACCGTGTGAAATAAGTATTAACCTACTTTCAAAAGTTACTGGGTATGAATGATCGAATTTCATTGTTTAAAAACTGGAAAAAAGTGCGAAAATGTCATTGCAATGTTAAATTAATTTATAAATTAACAGGGGTATAGGTACCTACTGTAGACGATCAAGATCCTTCAAAATTGAAAATAATTGTTGTGGAAACCTGCTTCACTTCGTATAGTAAGTAGTTTTAATCTAGATGAGCCTCTATTACTTTTGATTCAAGTCAAGTAATTGAGCCTTGAGAGCCACTGTAGGTGAATACTATGTACACAATCATGTCTGAGCTGAAGTCAACAGTCTGAAATCAACCTATCACTATGTTGATTTGGAATAAAATTACTTGATGTTTTTACAGGTACCGGCGTCCTTTCTCGTCCATTCATTTCAATATTTAATTTTTACTAAAAAACAAAAAATTACTTGAAAACAGGTCGCGATGTATCGGTAAATATATCGATATTGACCGATAATATCGGTTCTCTGTATCGATATAAATATATCGATATATCAAACGTAATATATCGATATATTTCATATATCGATATATCGTTGCCATCCCTAGTTAGATAACTAGCGATCTACGGTTGTCTCCGATACTCTGTGCTATCGATAGTCACCATCGAATAATCTATCGAAGTTTATCATCGATTGAAGAAAACCATCGGTACTAAACTATCGATAAGAAGAAATGATTAAGGTGATAATCAGGGACGGCACGATACTCCTTTCGATACGATATTTCTCAGGAAGTATCGATACCCAATATCTTTTCGATACCGATATTATAAAATATCGATACTTCGATAATATCGGCTCAAAGTATCGATACCACCGGTATTTCAAATTAACCCACCGATGAGTTTTCAATCCAGATAAAAACCCTATTAATCGAGAAAAGGCAATATATATATTTTTTTAAATAATTTAAAATGTAATAAAAGTCAATGGCAATTAAAAATTTTTTAATGTAAACATTTAATGTAATAAAAGCCAATAATTTAAAATTTAATAAAAATGAATAATCATTCCATTTTATTTCAATTCCAATTCTTATTTGCAAGGAATCTCTGTGCAATGAAATGATGTTTTCCTTCCACTATAAATCGAAAGGATCGAGTAATAAATCAGTTACAATACAAATAATACTATTCGAAAAAAGCCGTTCTCACGTGACTGATGTCGCCATCACTATAAATATTTTCCATGCCACCCTCTTCTTGTAAGTTCGGGAAAACGGGTTTAAATTCCTTCCAAACTCACATTGGATATTGATACTATTTTGAGGCTATCGTTTCAATTGATACTATTTTGAGTGTTATTCTGTGGCAGACAATATAATATATTGTATTATTAATACCATATATTAATATATTAATACCATATTATGGTATTATTTTCTAGTTACTTATTGAGAAATATCAGAGAAATATGGGAAAACCCATTTATTCATTAGTTTTCCCCATTTCTCTTTGGCAATTATTGTTAAATTTTTATGATTTCAGCGGCAATATTAAATATTAATCTGAAAATTTCAGATTATCAATTCCCTAGGGCTGTGCACTGATGAATTTCTAAAATCCTTTAAAATTTCAAATTAAGGTACAACTTTTCAAGTTTTTGCGCCTTCAATTTGATGAAATACTGAGAACGAATGGCGACCGACTGAGACCCCCTCAAGTCTAATAACATGTATAAGTTATTATTTTGCAAATTGTAAGAATATTCTTACCGCTGATTTCATGTATTATGTTAACCTATTGTAAATATTTTTTCTGGAATAAATATTTCTTTCATTCAATATTATTTGAACAACTATCTAGGAAGAAATCATAATATCCACCTTCACCCCAATCACATAAGGGCGCCCAAGTCTTACTGTGAGGCATCCTAAAAAAGAGAGATACGTACGGAACGTGGAACACAAAGTTTGCAATGACAACATTAAGCAAGTGACAATTGACTGAAATTTGAGCCCAGTGTAGTTCTATCCTGCAAAACACCAGAATTTGGATTTTGCCTGTGGTAATTCGTCAGATTACTCGGTGTCCCGAATAAGGAACTATCTTCAAATTAGGCACTCTTCCTATCTAATTCTAATTCTAAGTGAAATGTATTCACTTACTAGATGGTCTGACAGTCCACATGTATCCATTGTCGCCCCAAGCGGCACGAGGGTACGCTTCTTCCCCGTGTTCCTTTATATCCAGTCCTGTACAAACACCGACATCAATATTAATTTTTTAAATGTGTGCTCTGGTGGTTGGTAGTTCGGTAGATGATAATTAATTTTCTGTGGGGGGATCATCATCTTCTAATTCAAGGCATCACCACTGCTGCTGTGACTTCCCTTGAAGTCATTGAGTCACTTTTGTGAAAGTGACTATTATTTCATCCTCTAGGGTTTTAAAAAACGGTTAAAAAACTGTTGTATTCCCTAGGGAATCTCAGAATGAAGAGAGTTAATGAGCCTCTAAAATCCTATGCTGTCGTACTGACGTCAATAATAATCAATTTGTACAACAATAATAATCAACAATGAAATTTTATGATTCCATTAACCAGGGTGTCCCCGAAAACGCCGCCCCCCCTGCTAAAAACGTCCAGATAGTGGTAAAAAAAATTTTGGAATCTTCATGACTTTTCCCAAGGAATTCAAATATAACCACGGTGCTCACGTGCGCAACGCACACGTGATATGAGACTCCCATTTTTTATTACAGCTTCGGATTCGACGTGAAATTTCATGAACATTTCACCCCTCAAAAGATGACCCTGTATTATGGATCAAGTGTATCGACTAATTCGGAAAATTATGGATTTAGTTGTCAAATTTACCTTCAAGTTCTTCACTTTCGGAAACTCTAAGAAGACCGAAGCACTTCAATCCTCCAAATAAAATGATGCTCCAAAAAGTGCCCCACGCGACGATGGCCGACAGTCCTACTACGTTGTACAAAATTTCCTAGAAATATAAATGAAATTTGAATATATTGACCATTTTAATATGAATGAAATTTGAATAAATTACCTCCACTGTTATTGGAAGGGTTATTTGTCTTAATTTGAAGGGTCAGTGGGGAAAATCAGGCACCTACCTCGCTAAGTTATTAACGAACTTAAGAAGAACTGTTTGAACTTGGTGGATTCAAGTTTTTAGTATGAATATTTTTGGATGATTTTCACTCGGAGGTTTTTCTCTGTTGTATTCAACAAGATGCCTACATACGTATCTATCAGCTGCAATATTAGTGTCCAAGAGTGTTGGGAGGGTCTTCAAAACGAAATTTGGGTGAAGGGGAAGTTAAGATCGCATTTGATCTACTGGATACTTGATATGGAGATTTGACCCGCCATCTTCAGAAGAGGTTTATTTACGAAACACACTCTTTTTCGTCTGCTTGTTCATGATAACCTTGAAAATGGAGTCCTTATCATCCTGAGCTGGGCTCCTGGACATTCAGGTAGGTACATGAGAAAAGTAATAATAAGTATAAGTGAGAGTATAAGAGAAATGAATGAGCAGACAGTGGAGTGAAACGTGCATGTAATGACATAGTACCCTCCTGCATTTACATTCGTTTAGATACCATTCCAAAGTTCAAGTTGGTAATATGGAATGTTTGGTAGAATGCTTGGAACCAGATGAATCGCCAGAAATTGTGGCTGATAAAGAAAGATGTGAGTGTTTGGGCTGCATCAAGCAGGACCAAGGGATTTCCCGACGGATCGTTATCGTAACGAAAAGAAGATCATCATCATTTTGGCAAAATTGAGGATAGGACATACCCAGCAACCCCTTATGGAATCCCAAACACGGCAACCTCCTACCATCTGTGCATCGTGCCATTCAACGCCGTTAAATGTCCATCGTCCTTCTTCCCAACTATGAACATCCGTGGAAATATCAGTCAACTATTCAACAGAAGATACTTTTAACATCTTGAAGACACTGTACTCACATTGTGAAATTTAATTGTATGAAACGATTATCTGTGTACAACCTGATCGCCTTTAGTAGTTGAATGTGCTCAAAAAAATCACAATTGTGTTTCTTACCGCATTTGTAGTGGAATACTGTAACATCTCAATTTTAATATTGCGTTCAGTATTGATTTAAAGCCCTGGGAGGTATCAAAATGTATCAGTACCCCATTAATTGTTGAATAAAAATACGTCCCAATGCAGTTACTTGGGTGATTTTGCTTCCGAGTCTCTCCCTTTTATCTTTTTGGACCTCCCTGAACAATAAATTTTGATGTCGTGTCTGATTGTCATGAAATCATTTAAACGGGGAAAACTACACGAAGTTAGTAATATCTATTGTTAGATTTCGATGAAATTTTCAGGAATTATGCGGGTTGGAATGTAGATGGACCCCTATGAAAATCATCACCACCAGATCGATACTAGCCTCTGCGCATGCTCGTAACAGCCATAACTTCTACATTTTTCACCCGAATTTGATGGAATTATCAGGAATTATGTACCTATCTTTCAGATTCTGTGTAAATAGGTAGAACGAAAGTACATTACCATTCCAGCATCATGATTCCATTTGTACAGCAGGCCTTCTGGCTGAAAAAATCCCTCAGCTACCATCCCCCAGCATCCTCCCGCGAAGTGCAGAGCCGTCGCATCAAGAGGATCGTCGACTGGAAAGTTCAATAAATAAATTACAAACCAAAATAAATAGGTGCTTTGGAATCAACTAATTTTGGAGTTAAATGATCAAATTAAGTTATAAGTATAATATTAATAGCCCCAGAAGGAAGTTTAATCGATTGAAAAATGTAATAATATGATGAATAAAGTCCACATTTCTACTTTGACTTTCACACGTTGAGTTTCTTAGGAATCTAGAATATCTCGATTCTAGAATCAATGGAGAGAAGTTGGCAATAAGTTGAAATCGATGGAAAATCGAGCAATAAATTTTGATGGGTTATATTTCCCTCTCACCAACTAACAAGTCTACTCCAATTTTAAACATTTTCTTTTTAATCGATTTTTTTTGGTACTCGACTCCTTAATTCCTAAGTATTAACTATGAAGACAGTTTCAAGTCTGTGAAGTGAGAAGGAAATTTGTGGTCGGAAATGTGGATACTAACTGTGGACGTTTTCACCTTTCTTCGGGTGTGAAATGTAACCACTTTTTTGTTTTGGGTGTGAAACGTGAAACTCCCTGAATTTTGGCGATACCTTTTTTCAAATAAATCATTTCAGCAACAAAAATCGTTTTTGACGACAACTTGAACCAATCTGGAATAAAATTTCAAATGGGAAGAAAAAAGGCAGCAAAATCTGTTCGCTCTGAACAACAATTTGAACGAATTCTTTGTCATTTCAATATGGAACGGTTGATGAAGAGTGACCGTCTTTGCTGAACTGATTTCGACTTACCTCTAACGAACAGAACCAGTCGATGGAGACATTGATAACAAAATGCTGAAATCATTCCTATGACAAACATTGCCCAAGCTTCGTACCTATGAGGTGCCGCGCAGCTGCTCGCCTGTAAACCATGATAAATTATCAATTGTTTAAATTATTACTTAAGCATGCGGGTGAAGAGACTAGAAAAGTGAACGTTTTATAAATATGCTCCTGGTAAAAGTTGATATGTTGGAGTTCATGT
The DNA here is from genome assembly GCA_009739505.2 of Apolygus lucorum. NCBI lineage: Eukaryota > Metazoa > Arthropoda > Insecta > Hemiptera > Miridae > Apolygus > Apolygus lucorum. Next base: position 51,053,938 of record CM019176.2, on the reverse strand, counting down.
GTTTTTATTGTCGTCATACATGAAGTATATAGTATAATGAAATTTATAATTATACAATTTATTAAGTTAATAGCAATTATGTTTCTTCGGTATTGCTGGAACTATGACCGACCTGGAAAGTGTCACACTGTGGCCCCACATGGAGTTGTTTCAAAATATTATACTTCTACATATTTGATTTTCACTAATTTGAACAATCATGTATCATAATGTTAATCAGTTGATACAGAATAAACACAGATACATCTAATGGCTAAAAACACTTTAAATTCAGACGTAAATTCACATTTCATCAGACATAGTTATCATTTCTAAGCTGGTCTTGCAGTCAATCCTCTTGTATGGAGCGGAGGTATGGGCAGACGCATTGAATATCTCCGACAGAGATTAATAACTGTGCACCGAAGAGGAGCCCTACGAATCGCCTGTGCCTACCGAACAGTATCAGAACCCGCTATCTTTGTCCTCACGAAGGTCACACCCATTCAGCTGATGGCTTCAGAGAGGAAAAGAATCTTTGACAGAAGGGATGAAGAAGACAGGGTCCACATAGCCAAGGAAGAAAGGGAGCGTACAATGGCAAATTGGCAAGATATATGGACGGGAGAACATAGAGGAAGGTGGACTGCACGGTTGGTGCCAAACATTCAGACGTGGATGGAAAGAAAACATGGAGAAGTGAACTTCTTCCTTACGCAGTTATTTACGGGACATGGACTGTTTTATGCCTATCTGCATAAAATGGGAAAGGCATCTGCCCCAATATGTTTACATTGCCAGAACAAAGAAGATGATGATGTGCTCCACACCTTCTTCAAATGCACCAAATGGGCACCTGAAAGAAATCAGCTGATGGCAGACCTGGAGATAGCTCCCCAGAGTTCAAAACCAGAGGCTGTTGGCAGTAGGATGCTGGAAGGTGAAAGGAGCTGGACTGCTGTGGCAGAATACATGGAGAGCATCCTGACAAGGAAGATGCTCTTGGAACGAGAAAGAGAGAGGAAGGAGCATCTGGTCCGCCCCCTCACCCAGAACTGATTAAACGCCCCAGGACTCAGCCCGAAGTAATGCGCTAAACGGTTCCGGGCTGAGTTCCAACATGGGGGGAAAAAGGAGGTGTTTTTGTAGTGAGTTTGAATCCCACATAACCTGGAGGACGCGGACCCTTCCAGGTATCTTACGAGATCCAACTCCACCTATGGATCTTAAAGATTTTCTCACCTGCCTGCCGAAAAAAAAAGCTGGTTAGTCAAAAGTTTATTTCTGGCTTTTTTCGATTCTCAATTTTGATACAATGTGTTTTTCTGTTTTGTTTTGAAAGTGTCTGCCTCGTAAGAGCGCCATACGATTCCTTGGAAATGAGAATAATGTATCCAACAATACAATTCAGCCGGGTGAGCTAAATTCTCTCCTGGTGGACCCAAGAAGTTGAAATTTCACAGAGCGCCTATTTAAGACCGCTGATTCTGAATAACAAGCTAAGCTCCTCCTTGATCAGCTGGGTGAGCTGAATTTGTATCTTTAATGAATCGGGAAATTAACTAGGTTGGTGACCGCTTGTGGGCGTGATCGCAGGTCCCGATAATTTTTCGAGTTTGCCGTTTGCGAACCCTTTCCCCCCTCCAACCACAATACCCGAAAAGTTCATTGCGTGGACTAATAATGTTGACTATATAATCAATTCAATTTGATAGGAGAATAATTATTGAGGTAAGGTATTTTAAAATTGTGGGCCGACAGACATGATTCTCACTGTAGGTCCTACCTTATTGGTGGTTTCATGTGTAATACTTGGTATTACATATAATTATGTTACGTTGAAGTTACTTATTATTATTATTATGTAATATAATGGTGGAGCCCGGAACGTCTGGTGGTATACCAAACCCTCATGACTGATCAGTCTTGAAGGAGGGAAGCACTTAGCGCCGTCTCTTGACCAACTCAAATAAATCATTGAATATCTGTTTGCTACTGGATTTTCAGTAATTATAGTTATATAATTATATTATCTTCTTCTACATGTAAGAAAAAACACTTTCGCTGGAATTTGCAGTTGCGGCGTATTTTTCCGATGCGGCGTTAAGAAGTTTTGGTGACAAATGTTGAATCCTATCGTCTAAATGTTATTTAGATACCTACATAATATAGCTTTTTTTATTGATATATGTAGCTACCTACAATAGTTGTTGGTTGTAATTAGCGTAGTTAATAAGACCAAACCAGTGTGCCAGTTTGACATAAACAATAATACTTCATTATTCGTTTGGTAATGGTGTTTTACACTTTATTCCATTACATTATCATACAAGTAGATACCACAACCTACAAATCTGTCATCTAATTATGGCAATAATAACCGACTTCTTTGAACCAATAGTTTTACCATTCCGGCCAAAGTGCCGTTCAAGATCAGTGTGAAGGGCCAGGGAGACTCTGACTTCAGCAAGTGCAATTTGGCCATCAGCAACGTTAAGAGGCTGCCTCCACATCCAGCTATGATGGTGTTGATCATGCTTCTCGCTACTAAGGCTTCGTCACCTCTCCCAGTTATGTGGAAAATCGCGCCTCCGTTGAAAGCCAAAAATCCGGTAAAGAGGAGAAGTGCTCCAATTCCTGTAATCTGACATCAGTATTGGATCACAGATTTACAGTTCCAAAGTAAGTAGGTGAACGAATAGTTGTCCAATAAAAAAAAAAAAAGTCCTTATAGAGTTCAGAAACCCAAATTACTCGTATATAAGTAGTAAATATTGAACTCTATAATTGGGTTTTTCTACATTATAACTTCTTTAAGATTCCTTCGAAAGTAGGTACTAATAATTATGTAGGTAATTTACCGGCAGCGAGTGACCTCCCATTTCTTGAGGTCTGCCTTTTTTGTCGAATCTACCTTTGCGAGGTCCCAAAAAAGCTGCAGCAACGAAAGCCATAGTGCCGGCCAACGCGTGAACGACCCCGCATCCTAGAATACGAGAATTCTCGTAATATTAGGTAGACAATGCGTAGTTAGTCAAAATCAACTTGAGAGGAGGAAATTGAATTAAAATTAAGCACGAACATTTCTATATTCATTGGTCGAGTTCTACCTAATAGCTTGTGAAGATACATAGAAATCTACATGATCTACCAACCTGAAAGGTCATGGAACCCCAAGGTATTCAACCATCCGTTTTTTGACCAGGCCCAGTGTGACACAACCGGATACACAAACCCTGAAAATATTATATAGGTAATTCGACGTTGTCGTAAATTATTCGGGAATTAAGGCAATTTATCAAAAATCAAGTCAAGTTTGGAAACCACTGCGTTTTTAGGACGTCCCACAGTAAGACTTGGGCGTCCTTATGCGATCGATCTGGGGTGAGTTGGACAACACTCAACAGAAAAAAAAAATAACCACACAGTAATCCGTTTTAGACCATTCTGAATCCAAATCCGCGAAAAAAACCATAGGTGTATGTCTGTGTGTGTGTGTGTGTGTGTGTGTATGTGTGTGTGTGTGTGTGTGTGTGTAACAAAATCTTGTGTACTCTGCACAGGCCTTAGTTCTCAACCGATTTTCCTGGTTCTTTTTTTGTTCGACGCGGAAAACTATCTAGTTGTGCACTACGTCGCCGGAATTTCAAATTTTGCCTTTTAAGGGGGGGAAAGGGGGGTTAATGCTCAAAAAACGTGGGTTTTTGGGCATAATCTTGTGTACTCTGCACAGCCCTTAGTTCTCAACCGATTTTTGTGGTTCATTTTTTCATCAATGCGGAAAACTATCTAGTTGTGCACTACGGCGCCGGAATTTTGCTTTTTAAGGGGGGGAAAGGGGGGGTTAATGCTTAAAAAACGTGCGTTTGCGGGCGTAATCTTGTAAACTCTGCCCAGGCCTCAATTTCCAACCGATTTGCGTGTTTCTTTTTTTGTTTGACTCAAATAACTTCCGAGTTGTACATAATTTCACCCGAGTACCAAAATTCGCAAGGGGAGGGGGCGAGTGGGGGGGATAATATTCACAAAATATCCGATTTTTCAATATTTCGGTTCTTTTACTGCTTACTAACTGTCCCCAAGCTTTGAAATTGAGGAAAAATTCTCATTATACCTCCGGATTTTCATGAATTATTCTCTGTACGACCATGGAACTAATAGTGGTGCCACCATGGTGCCAGGACACCATAAACCGCATATTTCGTGTTTTTTTTTGTTTTTTTTGTGTGTTTCACCTTGAATACGGATGTGAACCTCGACGGACCGCCTACTAAAACTAACAGATGAAAGTTCAATGTTACGACGTAATTCCGCTTTGGTGCCAGACTGGCACCATTGTTGGCGTTGGGGTGGTGGAGGTGGGGGGGGGGGAACTCGAATTCGCATGTTGGGTATCGTAGATCATGGATTTTAAAATGCTCTTCAGATTCGAGGCTCCCATGCCACTAGAAATGTTAAGGTGGATAATGGTGGGGGGGGGGGGGGGGGTCAGTATTTCTTGCCTAAAGTAATAAATAAATTACATCGAGTGAAACAGTTTTATCACTTAACAACTGGTTAAACTGATCCAATGCTTATCCAATGGGACGTCCCCTGGAATGCATGCATTACTAAACAATATGTTTCACGATCATGTTGCTGATTTTTTCTGATATTGTCGACATTCTAGATTATATAATATATAATCTAGAACATATTATGTGCCGTGTCTCTTGCTCAAGTTCATCAGCAATTATTCTGTTACCAAATTCCAAAATTGACAAAATAATAAATCTTTGCAAAAATCGATTTTTTTCTCAACAGGACCCTTTATTCCATAAGTTAATTTTTATTGATCGGAAATATCAAGATGGAGGCACGTTTTTTGCGATATTTTACGGTCAGTCAAAGTCAAAAATAAAAACGTCTGCCAAGTGGGTGTGGCACATAGCTTCCTCGTATCCATAACCTGATTGTATAGATGATCCGATACACAGTAGTTAATCTCTAAACATCAAAACAAGTTAATCTGTAACATCCTTGAAAATTTCATTGAAATCGGATGGAAAATGTAGAAGTTATGGCCGTTACAAGGAATTCACGTTTGCGCATGCGCAGTCGCTTCTATCAGTCCGAGGATGATGATTTTCATAGGGGACCGTCTACACACCAACCCGCACAATCCCTGAAAATTTCATCGAAATCGGACAATAACTTCGTATAGTTATGCGCGTTACAAGGAATTCATGACAGACACACAGACACACAGACACTGAACGAAAATTGTTCAGAAAGGTCTAAAATGCAAAACGCGAGTGGAAATTTTGGAGAACTTTTTTTTTTCGTCCTTGAAAAGTGAAAACAAAGCTTCCGCTACCTTGGTAGACTCGGAAGCAATAGAGGAGGATAAAGAAGTTAGGAGAGGGCTTCACATGTTTGCAACCCCACGTGTACATCCTAGTAGCTGCTTCAATTCATAGGCTGAGATAAAAACGGAGTTGAGTAGAACGCTGTCTATTTCCACGAAAATAATGAGTTACAAGTTAAATCGATTTCGACGGTTAGGTCATCATCAGTAACAAACAATAACTGAAGGTACATCACAGAGAGCATAAGCTTATATAGTCACAAGTGAAAGGGAGCTTGAATCCCATTGGTCGAGAAAGTGAAAGTCATACCCAATCAGATAAGTGAAAGGAGAATCCTATTGGCTCAGAGAAGTGAAGGGACCTGGGAGGATCATCAAATGCCAATCAAGGCCAATCAAGGGGAGACCAAGCTATTGTGGGAAGGAACCTATCAACGGTGAAACATGTTGAGGGACCACCTCATTCAGACATTTACCAGACCTTCGGGCAAAAATGAGGAAATTCTACATACTGTCCGTTTGTTTGATCAAAACTGAAGTTATGATTGGATTCTCTTAGGTGATTCGCAAAAGCAGAATCACCCTTGCTATCCCTGAAATCCTTCTCATGCTCTTTTATTCTTTCCCTAAATTTCCTATCAGTTTGACCACAATACTCAAGCCCACAAGAACATTTCAGCTTATAAACCCCACTTTTATCTTGAACGCTAATTTTATTTTTAACAGAACCCAACGAAGCTTTAAGATTATTTTTATTTTAAAACCTACTTTGAAACCTCTAGATGATAACATTTTGCCAATTTTGTCAGAAATCTTTCCATAATAAGGTATGCTTATCCACTTTTTCTCTTCTAATACAACTTCTCTAACCAAATTAGAAACCCCGTCTCTACACTTTTTCCATATGGAATCAATTTCGTGGGAATAGACAACGTTCTACTCAACTCCGTTTTTATTAAAATGGTTTTCCACAATCTCATCGCGAGTGACTTTATTCGCATAGGCTTTATGTGCATAATCATAATCGTAAATACGAAAATCGTATGATTACGCTGTAACCGTACGAAAAGTGTATGATTACGCTGTAATGAATACAGACGTAGTATGAATACAGCAGTATTTACAGGGTCATCAAAGGCACACAGGACGTCAATCTATTACGGTAATAGAAGGACATTTTTGACTTCCTGCGTGCCTTTAATGACCCTGAAAGTACGACTGAAATCATACGGTTTTCGTAATCATACTGTTGGAAAGAGAGACAATGATTTAGGAACAACTATGTATTTTTGTACAAACTTTAGAAAGACAGCACAATTAGGTGTTTATCAGAACTAGAACTGATCTACGGGATTTTTTGCCAACAATACGACAGCAGCGTAATTATACAACTTTCGTATGATTATAATCGTAATCGGGATTACGATTATAATCTCTGTCCATCTTTGTTCATTGGTACCAACGCTTGTAGCATTCAAAAAATCCGATCGACTCACCAGATATGACTGCCGAGTAAACCAGGTAAGCTGCGAACTGACATCGCTCAGCCACCGCTCCGGACACTATGGTCGCGGTGGTGGCGGCGAAAATGAATTGGAAGAACCAATCAACGAAAGCGGACTCTGGGAGACCCACCCCGGCGAAATGTTCGTATCCGATGAAGGGGTTTCCTTCACCGTAGGCGAGAGAGTAGCCCACCATGTAATAGGCGAAACAGCACATCACTGCAAACATGGTGAAAATTATGCTCAGAAAATCATATAGTGGTCTACACAGATAAGGATGACCGCATTTTTCTATTGGGAAACCAAGATCACTAACTTATGCCTTTTGAAGCTTGAACTAACTATGAAGCTAACGTATGGCTTATGAAGATCTGAAAGACGTTTGTGTCTACAGATGGGCACGGCGGCGACTTCAATGCGTACCTACCTACCTATCTGGATACGCTGTGGTTATTCAGTACTACTCACATGATCTGGTGATTATTACAACATGTGTCGATCGTGCAATACAACACGTGAATCCGAGTACAGATAAGTGTTCCAAAACTATTGGGTAGTACGTCACTGCCTTCCTATGATGGAGGATATGGGTGTGACAATAAGTGTGATTCACACTACAATTAATTGTTGGTATTCCAACATACCTTCTATTGACTAGATATTTATGTCCAACAACCTACTACATCAAGTATGTTTTCGCTGAGATTATTATTTTTCCCTTTTTGGTGTTTACGGACATCATTTTTGAGGTCGGTCCATTTTTTTGTTAAAAAGGTTTTTATCTATTGGGAAACCAAGATCACTAACTTATGACTTTTGAAGCTAAATAACAATGTATTAATAATCTTAACTTGCTTGTAAAACGGGCCTATTTAGCTCCTAACAGAACAATTACATAATTAAGGTACGCGCACACTAGAGGCAGGTCGGGTCGGGCCACATCTCATCGCACCGCAGCACCAAAATGAAGAACATTTCGTTTACTCCTCATTTAAGAACGGATCGAGATATTTCAATTCCGCAAACGAATTTCTCTTCAAGATTACCGCAGAATTGTGGTTAATTGGTTTCGAAAGTGTGAACAATTTTTTTTTGCACACTGCTCAAAAAAACTGTTCAAATTTTGAACATTTTCAAAAAGTGGCCTTATAGCCACTTGCCGAGGTGCGCACACTACAGCATTTCTCAAGGCGGTTTTTCCCTCGGTCAAATGAGTCCCGTTGAGATGCGATGCCTCTAGTGTGCGTTAGCCTTTATTTCATTATATCAATTAATTGAAACAATGGATCAATTAATTCAATTACACGAAAATGAAGTACCTACAAAGCATTGGATATCAAAAACACAGACAGAAAATGTCTACCAAGTGATGATCAGTAGATTACCTCAAAACTTCATTCCCTAATAACTGCCCTTCAAGTTTTATGATCAGATGAGTTTATCGGGAAGCATCCAGTGTTCCATACACAGAATGTTTGAAAATTTCATCAAATTCGGAGTAAAATGTAAAAAATTCGCAAACTTATTGTACTGATGTCGATGGATTTTCATAGGGTGCCATCTAAAGTCTCAAACACATCATCTCTGAAAATATCTTCGAACTGGGGTGGGAGCTGTAGAAGTTACAAGCTGTTACAAGGATTTCACGTTTCCGCATGCACACAGGCTGCTATAAATCCGGAAGTTGAAGTAAGGTAGTTGGGTATTACGTCGGAGAAGACTAATTTGATGCGTTTATAATACAACTAGACGCTCAGAAACTGAGCCACTCACCCATATCCAGCAGGTTTTTCATCAGTATGTTGACAGCGTTCTTCGTCCGGACAGACCCGACTTCTAAGCAAGCAAAACCTGCTTGCATAACTGAAATGACATTATAACACTGGTCAGTAATATGTAGCTGTAGATGTCTCATTTCAGTAGTTTGGTGTGGAAAAAAAAAACAACACAAAACCCACTTAGTCTTCAGAGAAACGTAAAGGTGAAATTACAAAAGTTGTAAGTACAGGGTAAAGGTACAAAAAAGTTTGGCAGAAAAGAACTAAATCACCCTCGACGGAGTTGAGAAAACCAATTTCAATAAATAAACAAACGGAGTAGGTAGAACGTCGTCTACATTCACGAAAATAATTCATTCGATTTCATTCGAATTTGATATTAGTTTCTAGCTATAAGCCATTTGTTGTTTGTTACTGAAGATAGCAAACTCAAAAGGAAGCTCTTCAATGTAAGCTAAGCTTGCTGTCGAAATCTATCGATAACAAGTTCCTGAATATCTACTACCTCCTGCATGTGCACAAAAAAGGAATCTCATCAGTTCAATCCTACCTGTTATAAGTTGCTCATTTATCGATCCCTTCTGGGTGAAGAACTTTACAAATCGATACCTTAAAGCACAAAGGAGCAATGTCCATCTATCTTCCACATTTTTATTTTATTTTTTTTAATTTCAGAAAACCCAAATTCACTAGTTATTATTGACCTTCTCGAAGAGTGTAGCTTGAAAAGTCTTGTGCTGTAAGGTATCGAAATATTGTACTAGTGTAGATAAAAGTCGACATGTTGAAGGTACTTACGCGAAATGAAGATGCCGTTGGTCATTATGAAAAATGCATCAACGCTTTGCTTTAGTTCGTCCAATTCAACGGTTACGTTTCGTCCATTCCCTGGCATCTTAAAAACCTGGAACGTCCGATATTCACATTTTGGTTTATTATTTTCAATAATAAACCTTTGGAATCGACCGAGAAAAAAATTCAACATTTTGAGACCACGCGGAGCTCTGTAGGACCAACCAACCGCTCCCTACAAGAAATTAAGGGTTGGGCTTACGATAAATCAGAAACACGAGTGTGAATCGCAAAAGAAGACTAATCTCCGTTGAAATTTTAGCTGACAAAATTCAATCGTTGTTCGTTTCTTCGAGTTGTGTTCAGTTTTGCGTCCTTGGTAACCAGTAATCAAATTTCCTATTGAAGGCACCCACAACTCTTCATTTCTTCGAATCAAGTGAGAAACGTTTATTTCTTCCAAATAAACTTTATTGTGAAGTAGGTACCCGAGTAGCAGATAGGTATTACCTATGGTTGGTAGGTAGTGACAATGGCAAAGCCGTGTTCTTTGTAGAAGAGTGATATATATAGAAATAATAAACCTTTGTGTAATAATTTGCAACGTTTTGTATTCTCTAGGCTTGTTTGGTGATCGAAACTCATAACAGACTGTTCTTCTTAAGATGAATGTTTTTATTGTTATCAGTATATCTTTCCAATGATATCATCAATTTTGAATTTACTTGGTAAATAACGAGAGTTATGGTAGTCTTAATGACATAAGGTCGAAAACACGAAAAAATCTTTAAAATGTAAACACTTGGAAAAACAAGAGGCTAAAACTAAATTGCTTTGGGACATTTATTGCTTGAAATATCTTGTAGAATCTTCCCCTGCCCAGCTTTACGGTCTCTGTACACGGTCGTCTCAGGCTTCGTGCCTTGTTGCATTGTATTGGTTGACGGTACACTAGCGATTGAAGATGACCAAAATAGGACAAAAATCATTCAACAAAGGCTTGTTAAAAAGATAATTTAACTGGGAATTTACGTAGTGATGAGCGAGTTGTAGGCATTTTACTCCTCATTCGTGTCGCATGCAGCTAATCTGAGGATGGCAACTTTTATTGTGGAACCGCAAATTGACCCACAAAAATACGACTGTGGGACGCAGGCGTCCGTGGGAGACCTTCCGAGTAGTTCCAGCCGGCCTTGTCCTTGCGCGGATCTGTACGTACTTCGCTTTCGAAGGCAATGCAAATGTTCCCTCATTTATATAAATAAATATTAATGTTTGTCTGAAACGCTCTTATGCCTTTCTAAACCGTTCCTCGGATTGCTTTGAAACTTTTGGGAATAGGCATGTCACCGACGGTTTCGGAGTTAAAGCTACGTTATTTTCCAATAGATACCGACTGAGACCCCCTCAAGTTCTCATGGTGAGCGAACAGTTGGTCCTGCAGAGCTCTGGGTAGTCTCACTCGATTCTAAAAATTCAATACTATAGTAAATAGATAAAAAAAAACAATACCTTTATATCAAAATGTTTCGAGCTAGGGCGTTTTCAAAATTCTGGCCCTTATTTTTCAACCCTTAGAAGTAACTGAAATCAACCAAAATGTTAGGGGCACAACTACACCCTAAATGGAGCCCATTTACCAATTTTATCAAAATCGGTCTAAGGAAAGCGCCGCGTACGGCGGACGGACGGGAAAATTTTTATTCGATTTTTGGATTCTACGTACCTTGAAACGTAAACCAACAAATTTTGAGGGATGGTTTAAAAAAAATTTTCTTAGTCAATTCCAAAGGTTCATTACTTATCGAAAATAATAAATCAAAACGATTGGACAAGTGCTTTGCAGTCAGTGGAGACTATTTTAAAGGTGATCAAAATTTAGTGTAAAAATATTGAAAAATAAATAATTTATGACAAAACTTCCGTTACTTCTGCCCTGAGCGCGTTACTCACTACGCCCCTGAGCGCTTCTGTGAAGTGTGGCATTTGAAGATTCGACTGAATTCACCAAATTTTTCAAAGTTTTTTCTTAATTAAGTTGACAATTGTACGTTTGTCGCATCATACTTACTTGTTCACTTTTGGTTCTCCGGGTATATTTGAGGGCATCTACTGTGTACCTACTGTGCGCCTGTCGATGTCTGAAGGACCGGTGAGTAGGTACAATGAGCAATCTAAAATTCATGCATGCCTGCAATCAATATGTATATAAAGAGCTCAATTCATTATTTACCACTGCCGACGCTTCTTCATCTTTTGTTTACAAGGGAGTAATTGTCCGCTCAATCCGCACAAAGGAAAATATTGTTTCAAATCAAGTTCACCTCGGAGGACGTAATCGGATCCATATTAAATAATATATAATGGAGCGGCTATATTCGGTATCAAAGTGGCACCTGGTACTTTGCGTGAGACGAGTGATTTGCCTCAGAGCCAATCGATGTCGGTCCTGGTGAAATTTGCGAGGCATTAAGTCTTACGTCACATTCTTTTTCAGTTTCTAATTTGCAACTAGAGCCTTGAGAAATGGACCTCGGAGTGACTTTTATATATTTGACAATTGGTATCCGGAGTTTTAAATTAACCTTCATTCCAGTCCAGCCAAATGGTTTCTACACTAGTTTTGACCTAGTACCTACCTTTGTCACTTAATTAGCTAAAAAAATTGGTACCTCAAGGTCTAATGGATTATCTTCTTATTCCATTTTTGCCCCTCCCCCACGCACCACTGGTCCTTAGAAGGGTCGGAAGAAGCCACGTTCTTCGAAGATTGGTGATCTTTACTGAAAAAGTTTTTTACAGCGTTTTCATAATATTTTCAATTAAATACAAGTACTTTAGACCTGATACTTCACAACGATCGGTCTATTTTCACATCGGTAGACACATTTGAGTCTCGTAGAAAGGAAAATCCAATTTGGTTTTTTTTCAGATAGGTTCTGAGTCACGCTTCAACTTATTGTGACGGAAACCACCTGAAATGGGTATCTAATTCCACTAATACATTTTTTCTTAACAAGTTACTCCTCGACCTTCGGAGCTTATCAGACTGCCGGTCGTAAACTTATTTCATTCCCATTACTTGGAATGCATTATCTGTGAATAATTACTCACTCACTCTCTGCTATGAGAATTTTTTCAAGTTGAACATTATTGCTTTAACATACATGTATGTCGTTAAGGTATTTTGTTTCCTCACTGTTATGTTAATTTTTAATAATTTCCACTGTTATGTTGATCGTTATTAAGACCAACAGGTGGTCTCGGTTTCAAATTATTTGTCTACTTCGCATCTTGTAGTTTAATGAAATTTCATTCCTTTTGTAGTGTCTGTTCGAAATATACGTCGAGAGCGCTGCAATTGAGTAATCGTTTTTAAACGAAGGTTATGGACCCAGTACCCTTCCAAAAAGCAGGGAATTGTATTTTCTCAGTAAAGAATAACAAAGTTTGCTAAGTTGGTTAGTGTTGCTTAACTCTAATTGAACCATGGCGTCACTAGTATCACCGAAAACATCTTGGGAATTTCACAGCTGTCCCCAGGTGTCACCAGATTAACTCAATTTAAAAATTAATGGTCAAAGCTGAATTTTATTAAGTAACCATTTTCTTAAAATTAATAAAAGTTTAAAAAACGACGTACTTAATGACAAAAATTTGAATATTTTTTCATTGATTTCTTTGAACATGTTTATCATTAGGTACTCTATTTTGAGAATTCCAATAGTCCACAAACTATTGTTCTGTCGATACAATTTAAAATTGCATTCTAATTTTGGTTGCTCCGGTCACACCATGGGACAGCTGTGGAGTTCCTGAGATATTATAGGTGACACTAGTGACACCATGGTCCGATTAGGGTTAACAGAGGTAGTGGAGAATGACAGAGACTAACAGAATTTTTTGTTTGAACGTGATAGTGTTGATCAGAAAACTACTAATAGATTTGTCAATCCTTAGATAAGAAAACAGCAACATCACGATTCACTATGTGGCTTCCTATTACGTTTATTGTTTTCCATTCATGTCGACTTACACCATAGATGCCCTTCAAATTGGAGTAAAATTTAACGTTTACATGGTAAGAAATTGATGTTATAGGAAAATCAAGTTAAGCCTGATTAGACCATGGTGTCACCGAAAATATGTTAGGAACTCTACAAACATCCCAAAGTGTCACCGGAGTAACCAAAATTAAATCTTAAATTCCATGGACATCAGAATTTTTGCGGACTATTGGAAGTCTCAAATAGAGTTATAACAAAAATTTTCAAAAACTTTTGTCATAACAACATTTTTTGATTTCTAATAAATAACAAAAAATGGTTTAAAAAATTCAGCTCTAATTTTCAAATTGGAATTTCAATCTAGTTAATCTGGTGATACCTTGGGACAACTGTAAAATTCCCAAGATGTTTTCGGTGACACTAGTGACACCATGGTCCAATTAGGATTAACGAGTGTGCGAACAGTAGTTTTGGTGCAACAGCGATGGAATTTATAGGGGCAAACCCGTATGAAGTAGGTATACGAAATTACGATCTAAACTATTGATAGATGATCTGTAACTATGCTATTGATAGATACGGACTGATTGTAATGAATTTCAAGGGATTGTGCGGTTTGAGATTAGAATGTCCCCTACGAGTTTCGTGACCCCCCCCCCCCCCCAATTGATAGCAACCTCAGCGTTTTGGTAAGCGTGAAATCCTTATGTGATTGCTCTCAAACAGCAAGGAAGTGTATTATTATTACAAACAATAACTTAAAATAAATAACCGCTCCTTATAGAATCACTATGAAGTCAAAAACGTCAATCCTTGTATTTCAGATATTTTTTCTCTTGAAAAGCAAAATCGTTGGTAGGCAATACAAATCCACATCTTATTACAACTTACTGGAGTTTGCAGATTTATTATTGAGTTCATTTCATCTTGCAAAAAGCATCCATGGTTTCAATTTCCATCAGATTTCAATGAAATTCTCGGGGATCCTGAGTATGGGACTCAGATGCCCCCTTTTCTATTTAATTGTGATATGACCATCAGTAGCCTCGACGCATGCGAAAACCTAAAATCCTTGTCTTACGATGAAAGAAGTTCATTCGTTCTCATGTGTTCGGGATTCGGTTTGAGTGATTGATTGTTCTCTATTTTTGTATCAAGGAGTCCTTGAAACACAGAGAGTTTTTTTCTATCGAAGTAGAATCACTTGCACATAGTTTATGTAGTTTTCACTTTCACTCTCCACTACATTAGATCCTCTGATGGGGTGAGCTGGAGGGTGAGGGATCTTCTTTCTTTGGCTATTCCAGTTCAACCATTTTATTATGTATCGGTTTTGTACCTATAATAATGTAAGGGTTGTTAGAATTTACATTGGATTGAACTTTGGATTTTATGTCAGTGTACAAGTTTCGTCTGATTTGTAACAAATTTGTGGTAGTTTAAGTTCCAAAATTTGTATTAGAGATGTCTTGAAGAAATCAGCAATGGGCAGAAGATTCGGGTTGTGCCGTAGATGTTCTTTCATCAATTTTATTGTTACAGATTAATTGAATTCCCCATTGATCATGGAAAAACGTCAAATTAGCCTGATTTAGCTCTAATTAGGAGGGTATTTGGAGAATGATGTTTTGGTTACCTCCTACGTTTTCCCCTCTTCTCCGAGGTACAGCAGAAGGTAAAATTAGGTTCATCGGGACGTCGCCCGTAGTTTTTATCACCTCGTGGCTGTTTCTAATCCCTACTTACAGGTTTGCGAAAACGATCTCGTCAAGTTCAAATGTTGGTGAAGGTCGACGAAGGCCGGTTTATAGGACAGTTCCGGCACAACTTGCCATCTTCAGGCCTGGAGGGCGGCACCTCAAGGGTAAGAGCGACGCCTGAAATTCATTTCGCGGGTTCGCTTTTTTTTTTAAATCTCGTTTCCTTCCTTCCTCAAGAATCGGAAGAGGTGGGAGCTGTCAGGCTGAAGAGGGGAGGGCCACAGCGATGGCACGTCTGAGCGACTCAGTCCTCCCGCGGCTGCCCACAACGCTTGCCCACCACCCACGTAAGTTGAAAACTGTAAATTTTGAATTTAAATTTAAATGGAAACCCAATTCTCAAAGACATTAAAAGGGGTTAACTTGACTTTACTTTTTCCATTATTGATTCATCACTATCAAAGTTATAAATGGTTTGTATTCAAGCAGAAATTCAAAAAACTTTGGCTCCTCTAAAATTAAAATCTGTAAAAAAAAAAAAATCAGCTTCGGTTATACATTTCTCTGTCTGTTGTCAATCCTTGTTGCGGGTATAACTATACAAATTCATGTCAAAGTTTGATTAAATTGATGTTGGTTACCTTCGAAACGATCCGCCATGAATTTCTTTAACGTCGGACAAACAGCATCTTGAGTGCTCGCTTAAACATGTTTTTAATCAAAAATTAATTTCTCACGATCTGATGGCTCGACTTTACACAAATTTGGAGGTTAGTTCGGGGCTGGACCGTAGAAGAATGATGATGAATTTCATCTCGATGAGCATAGGAGTCAAGGTAAGTGTGAATAAGCGAAAAATTATCAAATAATCGCCAACGACTTTACTAGGTACCTTGCTTCTACTTATCGACCCAAAAAAAAACCTTCAGCATACCAAGTGAATATCAAGTTTTGTATTAGGGAATTCTTCATTAGTACTGCTCTATAATATAATCAATAATTGTTACACCTCTTATTCCTATGAAAGGTAACTGTACTGCTCATCCAATTCGATAGAGGGGTTTTCCCCCTTTTTCTAGTTTCTCACTATACTGAAGCACGTCTACAAATTTAGATCCTCCAAAATCGAAATTTCCTGAACAATTTTAGTGCCGTGTCTGTCAAATTTTTACGGTTTAAGCGAGTTGGCGTCTTATCTGAACTAATTTCATCACCATC
Organism: Apolygus lucorum; assembly: GCA_009739505.2. Classification (NCBI taxonomy): domain Eukaryota; kingdom Metazoa; phylum Arthropoda; class Insecta; order Hemiptera; family Miridae; genus Apolygus; species Apolygus lucorum. The sequence goes on along the minus strand of CM019176.2, from coordinate 51,037,612 downwards.
GAAAACGGTATGGCATTTTTACGATTTAAGCGAGTTGGCGTCTTATCCAACTAATTTCATCACCATCGAAAACGGTATGGCATTTGTCTCAATCAAATGTGAATTTCCTAATAAATTAAATTTGGCCGATAGTTTGCAACTAGTGCGAAATTATCGCTTAACGACCTCATCCTAATACCTTCAGTTGGAGCCGCGCCACCTGAGGAAAATCGAAAAATCGTGAATGAAACAACTTTGTTAAAATTTTGATGTAGGTGGTAAAATCATATTTTGTCCTAAAATCGTCACACTTTCCTACAATATTTCATTCAATCATTTTCACACCAACTAGTTTTTGAAATTAATGTTATTCCGTGTGAGAGAGCTATACTGCCCAATGCTGCCCACTCAACTTGGCAGAATTTGTCTTACAACCAAAAATGCCAATGTAAATAAATACTTACTACATGAAATCTCTAGTATCCAATTAATCAATGTATAATTGTTCTAATTTCCAGTCTATTATTTTCAATAAAATTATTTTTAGGAATCGATCACAAAAATATTTGTTTACTCCTTCCAAAATGTGATATTTTTCGTTTCTTAGTAAAGAAAACCCCAAAGATAGAATTTAAAAAAAATCTGTTTCGTACTACGCATCTGCAGGTTTGCGTCTAAATTGTCCTAAATAAATAAAATTCGTTTCATTAAGAGTCTATTTGTGCCCCGCAACGAGTTGTTTATTTAGTGGCTAAGGGATGAAAACAATGGGTTAATGTTCGATGTACAGGGTTTAACACGATTTTGATTCTACAACTAATTTACGATCGAAAATGCCTCTTAGCAATTTTCGTTTAACCCCTTGTTTTTCCAAGTTTTTACAATTTTAAGATGTTTTTCGTGTTTTTGACCTTATGTCACTAAAACGTCCGTAACTCCCTTTGGATACAGTAAAAAATTAAAACTAGTTATACCGTTGGAAAGAGCGTTAAATTTTCAATTTTTCTGTTACAGAATTAAAATTTTCAAGTACAAAAGAGGGAAAAATTGGCCTGAAGAGTAAAATTTTTTTAATCTTCTAAATTTGAGGTTTTTTCCATAGTTTGAAAAAACTAGTTATCATACTCGATTGTTTCCCACTGTAACCTCAAAAGTTGACTGAAAAGCTCAGTTTTCCAACGGTATGGTCAGAATCGTTTCCAATATTTTTATTCAACTTTTAGGGTTACAGTGGGAAACAATCAAGTATGATTACTTGCTCTTTCAAATGATTGAAAAAACTTTGTAAAAACTTGGAAAACGAAGGGGTTAAAATGAAAATTGCTAGGTGGCATTTTCGGTTGGAAATTAGTTGTAGAATCGAAATTCTTTGGGTTAACGCTCTTATAGTGTATACAAACCTTTTATAATTACGCGTATTGTAAAATATCATTTTTAAACCCCTATACCTACTATAATAGGTACCTATCTACTGAACACCAAAAATTTGGAAAAAAGTGTAGTTCAAAAATAACTAAAAATTATTTTTGAAAAAAACTTTTTTTATGAAACAAGCTGCGCGACTAGACGTTTTCCTTATGAGAAGGTAATTGGCTTATCTACCGATAGAAAATGGAATACAATCACCTTACAGTCTGCCTGCAGACTCGACTGGTGCAAAACTTGTTTCATTATTTAATCACGCTGACTGTTCTTGGAAACCCCCAAACCTCACGTCAGAAAGTGGGAATCAAACTTAAAACCAGATACCTACCTGTCACGTTTGCTGAGGCTTTGGTTGAATATTTTTTGCTTTTCTGTGTAATCATAGTAACATTTTTACTGAAGCAAAATGACACGGACACGAAATCAAAACATTTTTCCTCGTACTTAGCGTTTCAGAGCTTTTTGAAAAATGTTAGTACCGGATAGGTCGGTCAGTCTGAGTCAATTCCTTGTCATGTGTAAAACTAGGTATACGAAATCATGGTTAGATTTAGATAGAATGTTCAGGTTTTGAGCGGTTGGCCTCTAGACAGTCCCCTATGAGATTCACCCCATCGAGCCACTGGTGCCAGGGTGTACGCAACCACAAACTTGATCTTTATGAAGCCCTAATTTTATGCAAATTCGACTCGATTTTGATCAGATTTGTAGAGTAATCTCAATAGATTGAGCGTTTCTAATTTAGAAAATCTGAAATACCTATACTTAGTGAATAGATCCACATGGTATCTTTGAGATAATAAGTAGAATCTTTTACTGCCTTCTCATCTATTATTAGGTTATTTGTGAAAATGTCTCTTCTTGCTTTCTGAGGAGGTGGAAATCTACAAAATGCCACAAGTATTTTGGTCATTTGTGTTTCAATTTGACTTTTTCAAGCAATCGGGTCAGGTCACTAATGGTAAAATCAAGCCAAAAATCCCGAACAGGATTCCATCTTGCAGTTTTTGCCTGTTAGGAAGATGTTTATTGGATTGTGCCCTTGATGTTTTCAGGCTCAAGAAAGGCTTTGATGGAAACTTCTTGGTAAAAAAATCTTGAAATCAAGTTTAATAATCAGAGGACCACGCACAGAAAGCAAAAAATGAAGTTTTTTTGTTTATTGTCAAAATATGCTTTTTATTGAAACATGTTTGGATAATTCGATTTGATTGAGTCGTCCCTAACTGGTTTGAACTCTATTTCATGAGCGGAATTAACATTTCAAGGACGATATTAATTACAATATAGAGAGAGAAAAAACACTTTATTAAGCATTGTAGAAGGAATGAAGGTGGACAAGGACTCCAGTAGTTGTCGAAACGTAATGGATTTGCCGAAAGTTACAATATTGCTCATCAGTAAACTTGAAGTTTCTGTTGACGATTGAAGGGCGAGCGCGGTAAATGGACCTTTGCTGGTCGCCAATACCTTCTACTTCAGTCATAACACAAACATCGACAGTTGATTTAGGTCTGTGCAATTTAATCACTTTGCGAAGGGTGGTACACGAAGGCTTGTTGTGAAATACGATACGACGTACGCAGGGAATTCTACTCGTGAGGAAAATAGCCCGAGAAAAACTTACAGAATGGCTGGAAGGAGAGAGAGCCCCACGTAGGTACCTACCAATGCTAAGAAAATGATTAAAAATTAGAACATCAGTGTAATCGCTCAATTGAACTACACTGAAGACGACCGATTTCAGGATTGCAGAAGAGCATGTTAAAAATTAACTATAGCCTATAACCTAACCGGGAACTTGCCCTTCATTTCGTATTAAACCTCATGAGAATCCGAGAAGCCGTTCGAATTACAATAGGGTGTGCGCCTGGGTAGGAAAAACTGTTTATTGTTATTTTTAATCTAAGGTAGACATCATTCTGAGAATTTTGGTACCAACCGCAACTTTCTAGTGTGTGTAAATTTTTTCCTGTGAATTTTTAAAGTTTCGACCGTTTATGACGTCACAGTGGGCTGGGGGGTCCCGCCCAGGCGAGAGGGGCGCGTGACGTCATAAACGGTCGAAACTTTGAAAAATCATAGAAACAGATCTACTCACGCTAGAAGGTCGCGGTTGGTGCCAAAATTCACAGAATGTAGTCTACTTTCGATTAAAAATCTAAAAAAAAGTCAAGGCCCATTGTTACAAATGCACTGATAGCGATTATTGCTAAGAAGTTTTGATCGATACAGGTATTACCGAATGATGTAAGAATATTAAATCCTCAGCTGATGTTATTGTTGTAGCTAATTGGTACCACTGTAATGAGTGATAATTTGTCGTTGCTATACGTCCCTATTCCAGTACTACTCGTATTTCCTATTAGAGTCGTTGTTGAGGGAGAGATCAACTAGTATACTCGATAAAGACACTGGAAAACCTTTTCTTTATAGAAAAATAGATTACTGGTAGGTAGGTTGAGGTAGACATCTTATTAAGTACCTATCTAATCTCAGACGTTTTACGAATTCCGAACTTTTCCACAAATAACACAACCACATGAAGTAACAAAAGTACCTAGATAATTTGTGTACCAGAAACCACCTCACTTTATAAGGTAGAAATTCAATACTAGGGTCATTTCAAAATTTGGGGTTATTTCTTGTCACGCAGCTTTTGTGAACACTCTATTTGTCTTGGAAATTCAGAATTTTTTTCAGGGAGACACAGCAGGTTGGTGTCTACAAAGATCACATAGAATGAATTTCACTAATCAATTAACTTAGATAATTAAAAATCATTAATGATCCCAATTCTCTCTCCCTACACCTGTCACAGAGGGTAGGTTGGGAACTTTGAAAATTTTTGGAGAACTCTATATTCATATTTTCATTTAAGTAAAAAACGTTATTGGTCCAGGATACTCTCCTCTTCAGGAATAAATTAGAAACGAACGAAAATTCCATGAATTGGAAGGGTTTTTGCTGTTTTGATGCTGTCACAAGGTTTTATTCTCTCTCCCTACAATTTTTTTGAAATGCCTGCCCACTCCTGGAAAACGATTATTTTGTGTCATGAAAAACAAAAGTGAACACTGCTGCAAGATGGCTTCCGAAGCTACTGAAGTTTGTTGAATTTCCAAGCTCCCAGTTGTGTGGGTTATGTTGTGAAGTGTTGAAGCTTTGAGAGTAGGTAAATACTTTCTCCATCCCTACAATCACCTCACTCATCAGAGTAAGTGTTCAACTAAGTTTAATTAAACTCAAATTACAATTATGAATGCCATAGTGTTATGTATTTTTTCTAACGTTCAGAATCAATAATGGTTAGGCCAGTAGAGAGTGATAACCTCACAAATCTCTCTCCCTACAACCTCTCTACCTACAACTTCTGGGAAGAGGCTGGTTTGTAGGAAGAGAGATGGAATTGCAGGGAGAGAAGTTTTTTTTTTTCAAAGCCGTTTACATTTTTAAGAGTTAGGTACCTGAACTATTTACACCGCTGGGTCATATAATTCTGACTTTTCATTAACCCACATTTTACGAAAGATTAGACTGATTGAAAGACTAGAAGAATCTTATAAATCTGATGTACCTAGATTATAGCTTCGGACTGTGATTGCGATAAGTAAAAGAGACTCCTAAACTAAGATTCTCGTATTTTGAAGGAATAAAAAGGTTTCATGAGTTCAACTCACACTTGGTTTTCTCTCTCCCTACAAAGTCGAAATTATGGAAAAAAATTCAAAATTCTATAAATTTGAAACTACTTGATAAAGTGTGCGCCCACTTCAGGATCTGCCTCAGTGGCCAAAACAAAGGACGTTTACGGGAGAAAAAACATAAAAACTTCAACAATAATTTATGGAAAAGTTCGAGGACAAAATAACCCCAAATTTTGAAATGACCCACTAATGTTCTGGATTGACATAGAGTAGACTTTGCTTAAAAGAATCAAAACTGAATCTTTCATTCAAAACCTTTATTATGCTTGCCTCGCGTTCAGACAGTTTCTCCATTGTATATCTTTCTTGTGAAGTTAACAGAAATAAAATACATAGTTGGTAGTATTAGTAGACAATAGTTGGTAGTATTGTTATTATTAAGTGTCTTGCAATCAGTAAATTTGAAATTGCATTTTGGGGAGTTGGCAATATTCATTATTTTTTAAATAGTTCAAAGTTCAAATATTGATAGAAGTGAAATTCAATGTTACACGTGAGTGGTGCAACCCAATTCCCAACTGTTGTTAGATAAATAGTGTCTAGTCCGAAGAGGACGAATGAGAATGACAATAATTCTAGAATTGAATATCTTAAAGAGTCTAGTTGCTTCAGTTCATTATCTATTGAGGTGAGTTCGATAAATGAATTCACAATGTGGCCTGGTACAAGTAATCTGCCTATTTTATTGCTTCCGAGTCTACCAAGGTAGCTTTATTTTCACTTTTCAAGGAAGAAAAAAAAGTTCTCCGAAATCAAAATTTTCACTCGCGTTTTGCGTTTTAGACCTTTCTGAACAATTTTGGTTCCGTGTCTGTCTGTCCGTCTGTCATGAATTCCTTGTAACGCGCATAACTATACGAAGTTATTGTCCGATTTCTATGAAATTTTCAGGGATTGTGCAGGTTGGTGTGTAGACGGTCCCCCTATGAAAATCATCATCCCCTGACTGATAGAAGCGACTGCGCATGCGCAAACGTGAATTCCTTGTAACGGCCACAACTTCCACCTTTTCCATCCAATTTCGATGAAATTTTCAGGGATTATGCGGATTAGGTTGTAAATGGCCTCCAACGAAGATCATCACCCCCGGACTGATAGTAGCCACTGCGCATGCGCAAACGTGAATTCCTTGTAACCGCCATAACTTCTACATTTTCCATCCGATTTCAATGAAATTTCCAGGGATGTTACAGAGTAGTGTTTAGATGGTCCCCTATGGAAATCGTAGAGAATGGTGTTTCATAGAGGGATTCATTCATAGAGGGATGGTCCCCTGTGAGAATCTCAAATCCTATTCATTGCATCACTAGGCCTCAATAGCTCAGAGGTAGCGCATGGAATTATCCCCCAGGGGTCCCGGGTTCGAATCCCAGCCGAGGCTAAGCATTTTTTTGATCCAATCACATACATCTACTCACTTACATTTTTCATCCGAATTTGATGAAATTTTCTAGGATTGTCCAGATTAGCGTGTAGATGGTCCCCTGTGAGGGTAGTGAAAGGTACTTAGAGATTGGTGTTTTGAGATTAACTACTATGCATCGGATCATCTATACAGGGTGTCCCCGAAAACGTTCCCCCCCCTGCTAAAATCGTCCAGGTAGTGGTAAAAAGAAAATTTTTTTTTTGAATCTTCATGATTTTTCCCAAGGATCTCAAATATGACCACGGTGCGCATTGCGCACGTGCGCAATCGTGCGCAACGCATACCAACTTCGTTTTTTCAAATGAGATCCCCCATTTTTTATTGCAGATTCGGATTCTACGTGAAATTTCATGAACATTTCACCCCTCAGCCGATTTTTTTTGTTGCGCGCAACCCGCTCAGTGCGCGCTCAAAGATGCGCAACCGCAAGGTTGTGTCAAAATGTGCATGTACGAAGTACCTAAGTGTGACACATGATATTTCAGTATTTTTTTACGCTGAATCACGTGGTGATGTTAGTTTCTTGATTTTACTGCATTTTTATCAAATTATCGACGAAAAATGAACTTTTAAAAAAGGGAAATTGCATTTTTCAAGGGCAAAACCACCCTGTCTACTTAAAAACGTTTTTTCCAAGATAATCGAAAAAAGATTTTCAATTAGACAGGACGGTTTTTTCACGAGAAATTACAAAAAGAGAGTCCTTGTGAAATTACAAGTGAAGAGTCCAGCGTGATAAACAATCGTTTTGACATGGATATGTCTTTTGGCTGGGGGTCAAGGAATTTTTAGCAGCACTTTTTTTTTATCACAAAAAATGCAACGCTGCAACCAGTAAACAAAATCATAGTTACACATCGGTAGCTATGAAGCAAGGTTCTCTAGAATACTGCAATAAATTACGTGCGATCGGAGAGTTTTTTTTTTTAAATGTCAAAACATAAATTTCAACATGTCCCACAATTTATTAACAAGGATGAAGTTAACGGATGGGCACAGAAGATGCGTAATGAGTAAAAATGCAATTTTCCTTTTTTTTAAAGTTCATTTTTCGTCGATAATTTGATAAAAATGCAGTAAAATCAAGAAACTAATATCACCACGTGATTCAGCGTAAAAAAAATACTGAAATATCATGTGTCACACTTAAGAACTTCGTACATGCACATTTTGACACAACCTTGCGGTTGCGCATCTTTGAGCGCGCACTGAGCGGGTTGCGCGCAACAAAAAAAATCGGCTGAGGGGTGAAATGTTCATGAAATTTCACGTAGAATCCGAATCTGCAATAAAAAATGGAGGGTCTCATTTGAAAAAACGAAGTTGGTGTGCGTTGCGCACGATTGCGCACGTGTGCAATGCGCACCGTGGTCATATTTGAGATCCTTGGGAAAAATCATGAAGGTTCAAAAAAAAATTTTTCTTTTTACCACTACCTGGACGATTTTAGCAGGGGGGGGGACGTTTTCGGGGACACCCTGTATAATCGGGTTATGGATACGAGAAAGCTATGTGCCACACCCACTTGGCAGACGTTTTTAATTGGTAGCCTAGTTAAGTACCTACCTAAACACTAGGTCTCGGTAATGCCTACTGCTAGTAGGTGAAAAGTCTAAATTTTCCGACGGCCAAGGTTGTTGTGAGATGTCGCTTTTAACAAGCCACCGAACTAATTGAATTTATAGGCTATGCGGCGAATATCATACCTTCGTTAGCCAGTTTACGCCCTTCATTATTATCTCATTAGCGCACTTGGTTGCTACGATCTCTTAAACTTGATTGGAACGGTTAACAGCATAATCTTTATTCCTAATTCGACCTTGATTAATAAAATGTTTTAGGAATACTGGTTCATAGATTCTACTAATAGGTAAGATGAGAGTGCTATCTATGGTGAGAATGATTGCAGGTTATTATGATGTAACGATTCACTACAACATCGAGCAAAACAACAATTTAATATAGGTGCCTAATGTACGTTTCCAACAATATTCCTTTTTTGAATGAAAGTTTCCAAATACTATTTTTACAGTTCATTATAAAGAAAGAACAAAGAAAGAATTAACCTCACAGTGCATTTTTCCTCATCTATCGAAAAGTGTACCTAGATAAATAAATTTTGTTCTATTCAGATCATGTGATGAAATAACAAAACCACCCTAGATTTCTGTCAATTTTACCTAATTAACAGCATTTTAGCGAATTTTTCACCTTTGATTCTTATTGAGTTATCCTCAAAGCAAGGTCAAAATGAAAATGAGCGCGTAATAATTTAATCCTACCTGTTTTGTTTATTGACTCATTATCGTTTTACTCCGAAAGACGTTAAGCGAATTTCCGACAAAAAAGATAAATATTTATTCTTGGCAATTTAAATGGCCTGAAAGTAGGAAATCCGTTTTGGATTAACCAAAAATGTTAATGATATCATGTCGTTGGCCAGAATATTTTGGTGGCAAATCTTGAAAAGTAGGGGACAAAAAACGCTATAAAATATTGTTGAGGTTTTTAGTTTTGCTACCATCTTAAATATTTAAAAAAGTATCGTGGTCCTAAATTTCCTATGAAAATATTTCCTTGGAATAAAAATGTTTTGTAGGTAGTTCAAAAAATGTCTAGAAATTAAAATGTTAATTTATTCAAAAATTCGCTAATAGACTTGAACTGCTAGACTGAAACTTATTGGAGTCATTTTGGGTCATGCATATCGTTTCTACAGTCAGATAAATACCGTTTCAATTAACAAATAAAAAATAGATACATTTCCTCGCCAATATTAAAATTGTCGAAATTGTAGGATGCTTGTTACTGTGTGGAAAATATTCAAAAACGTGCCTAGGTATCAATTTTGTTTTATAGTCTTTAGGAATATTGGTCCATTTTCTTCAGGATATCACTAAAGCAATCCATCAATCCACAATTTATTCATATTATAGTTAAATTATAACCAGTGGTTTGCCGTTTTTATGACAAGCTGACAGGTAGACATCGTATTTAGCACACAAAAAATCTGAAGGTGATTTTCAACCGACATTCTCATTCTGGAGCGATTTCTTTTACCTCGTAACACTATAGTAGTTAATAGGCACCCAATTCTCCAATTTCAAACAGTGGTTAACGAACAGAAAAACGACTGTTTCTGCTGTTTAAAGTATACGTTTTACTCCCATTGTTTATTCGTGGGATGATGACTCTGGTTCTGACCTTGTCGACAGGGAAATGAGAGTCCCTAGGTAACGTAATGGTGGTCTCTGATGTGAATTGTGATTCATTTCTCTATGATGTGTGCATGGGTATGAAGATATAAGGACATTTTCGATAAAAGTAAGAGGCCACTTGGGAGAGCAGTACCGTCGAAAGTAGAATGACACAGTGAGTGAACAAGATTCCATTTTTACCAATCTACCCATACCAGTATTCATACTGTGTTGTGTGGGTTTTAGCTAAAGCCCCTGATTTGTGAATGATTTCTCCGCGGCGGGAGAAATCAACAAAAATGCACGAAGTAAAAGGGGGAGGTCTAATACCTGAGACTCATAGAGGACTAGTCTCGCACATTTCCTGTAAATTCCGTTAAATTCGTACTTCATTCAGGTAAGTATGGTTTTGCTCGAAAAACGGATTTTGTCTCTGGAGGACTTACGGTTACAAAATTGTTCGAACTCTGAACCGCTAAATGCGAGCGAAAATTACGAACTTGGAGGTCCCAAATTGTGTACGAATCTTCGATAGATTCAGGGAGCAAAATCCAAGCCCCAAGTATTGCTTGCCTCTGTTTGAAGAGATTTAGGGAGCACTTCCAAATTTTCGGTACCGGGCTATTCCATCAAAGAACATACGAAAACAATTATTTTTAGACCTACTGGGATGAAATATATTTTTACGACATTTCACGTTACTTGACGATAACTAATGCTATAACTATTGTTATTTCGACTTTTTTCATTTTTTTTCGGACTTCCAAACAATGATAAGGGATAAACAAACAACAGAATGACCTCGCAGGCTTGATAATGAATTTAAGTGAAGTTGGTAGCGCTTTGAATCCACTAGTTGGCCTATAGATAGATAGATAGATAGATAGATATAAAAAGATTTATTCACTGAACTCTGATGAAAAAACAAATAACATAAAATCTTAATACAGTGATGGCTCTAAGCCGTCCACTGGGTTGGCGCTTTTCTTTTATTTTAAAATTTATTTATTAATACTACAAATTAATGTTAATTATCTGTGCAAGGTAGTAAATTTGTATATTATACATTATTTTTCATACATATATTCATGTCGTACTTATCAAAATAAATTACATCTTCCTGAAACCAAAATTTTAAATTAACAAAAAGGATAAAAAAGCTGCTCAATAATTGAATTCCTGAATTAGGAATCTACGATATCTCCATGCCTCCCTTGCATATCCAGCCAGTCTCTCGATACTTGGGGCTTTAAGTTCTACTAAACACTCTTGTTTAGACATTTGGCTTCTAGAGAACCATTTTGTTCGCCACTCAGAGAGCACCCTACAGGTCCCCAAGAAGTGAAAAAGGTCCTCCTCCTCGCCACTGTTGCACATAGCACACCTTCTTGCGGCACCTTGTCTCCATGGCACATTGTTGAGAAACAGCACCCCTCCCCTCAATCTAAAACACCAACGTACCTGGCTCATGTTTGTACTCATCAGGTACTCCGCTCCTATGGTTGGGTCGAATATCTCTGCATAGTGAGAATGAAATATTGATGACTGAGCTCTCAAGATGTAGTTCTGTCTCTCTTCTTCGATTATTTTATTTTTAATGTTCATTAGCTTATCTTTTAAATCTTTTAAATCCGCTGTAAGAAAACTTATTTCCACGTTGTATTTCGAACCCATTTCTGTCCAAAACCTAGCCCACGCCAATCTCTTATTTATTAATACTTTGGCCATTTGTTTGGGCCAACGGTCGTCCTGGAGAGCCAAAATTTTCATCAAATAATTCACATGCAGAGACAGGGTGATAGAGTATACAGATTCTCTTCCTGTTTCAAGATAGAGGATATACAGCGGGGTGTGCTTTGGGAGACCGAACAGCCTTCTTATGAATCGGTGTTGCAAACTTTCGAGTTCATTAAACTTTTCATATCCCCAGATTTCTCCAGCATAGGTCAAGATTGTCCTTATCGCAGCGTCGAACACCTGGTACTTTTTCGTTATACTGATCCCATCAGTGTCCAACAGTTTGTTCCAAGTAGCGTTCACGGCACAGTTGGCTGCCATTATTTTCTCTTCGTGGTGCCTACTCATTGAGAGTCCTGATGACAATGTCACCCCAAGATATTTGTAGCTCCTAACGACCTCCACCTCCTCCCCATGCATCCACCATCTTTCATTTTTTCCTACTTTTCCTCCATTCCTGAAAATCATTATTTTGGATTTTTCAAATTTATTTTGAAATTCCAAGTTTCGCAATAGGTGGTTATGTCCTTTATCATTGCTTGCAGGGAAACCGGGTCAGGGGCGAGCAGAACCAAATCATCAGCGAATGCCAATATTTTTACTTTCTTTCCCTCTATCATGACACCTCCTCCCATATCACTCCAGATATCATTAAGGAAAATATCGAAGAGAAACGGAGAACTCACACAGCCCTGCCTCAGACCCATCGTTGAGGAGAACCAGTCAGAGAGACATCCATCCAGCATTATCCTGGTTTCTGGCCGTTTATACAACTCCCTAAAGAAGCCGACGATGCGAGTAGAGAGCCCTATTTCGCAAAGTTTGTAGAAAAGGGCGTTCCTGTCAATTCTATCGAAGGCCAGAGAAAAGTCAATGTAAAAGCAATATAATTTTTTGCGTTTCTCTGACAGGCGAAATTGGGCTATGCTTTGTATCGTGAAGATATTGTCCACAGTTGAATAACCGTGTCTAAAGCCTGCCTGCCCCTCATTTAAAATATTGTGTTTTTCGACCCAGCCTACCACTCTTCTCATCACCATACCGACCAGAAGTTTTAGTATTGCATTTAAAAAAGATATACCTCGTACATTCTCCACTGTGTCGACATTAAGTTTTTTTCTCAGAGGATATATGTATGCCTGGGTAAGGCAGGTGGGTAAGCTTCCCTCGATCCATATTTTATTGAAAACTATCATCATCCGTTCAAGCAGATTATCTGGGGCATATTTGAAGTACTCAGATGGAATACCGTCCGGTCCTGGTGCCTTACCGTGCTTTGCTGCTTTCAATATTTGTTTTAGTTCGCAGAGATTGAAGGGAGAATCCAGCTCAGTAACCTCCACCAGAGGCTCCGCCCATGACAAAGCGTTTTTGCTTACCTCCGCATTGAGAAGCCCCTGGAAGTGCATTTTCAATTCATTCAGACCTATTCCTTCACATTTTGGGAATTTTTTATTTTTTAGTAGTGCTAAGTTGTCCCATAGCTCCTTACTATCTTTTGCTTTATTGATGTTCTCGATTGTACGTAGAGCATGTTCTTTCTCCTTTCTGCTAATCAAGTCTTTATATTTTTTAATTGCTTCACAATATATATGTTTTATTGTTTTAATATTAACCTCTCTAAGAAGTTTAAGAGTACTGAACATTTTTTTCCTGGCTATCGCGCATTCCCAGTCAAACCAAGGCTTCCTTCCACTAGAAAATTTTGGGTGTTTGGCTCTAAAGGATCCAGCAGCTTCCTCTATGGATTCGTAAAGGACTCTCAAACTTCCATGAATGTCCTCTCCCTCAACCATTTCTCTCTTCTGTACATAATCATAGTATTGTTTTTCATTTCTTTTATCCCAAATTAGTCTTTTCCTCCTAGTCCTAGTCCTTTTGCCAGAATATTTTGGTGGCAAATCTTGAAAAGTAGGGGACAAAAAACGCTATAAAATATTGTTGAGGTTTTTAGTTTTGCTACCATCTTAAATATTTAAAAAAGTATCGTGGTCCTAAATTTCCTATGAAAATATTTCCTTGGAATAAAAATGTTTTGTAGGTAGTTCAAAAAATGTCTAGAAATTAAAATGTTAATTTATTCAAAAATTCGCTAATAGACTTGAACTGCTAGACTGAAACTTATTGGAGTCATTTTGGGTCATGCATATCGTTTCTACAGTCAGATAAATACCATTTCAATTAACAAATAAAAAATAGATACATTTCCTCGCCAATATTAAAATTGTCGAAATTGTAGGATATGATTCATAATGCTTGTTACTGTGTGGAAAATATTCAAAAACGTGCCTAGGTATCAATTTTGTTTTATAGTCTTTAGGAATATTGGTCCATTTTCTTCAGGATATCACTAAAGCAATCCATCAATCCACAATTTATTCATATTATAGTTAAATTATAACCAGTGGTTTGCCGTTTTTATGACAAGCTGACAGGTAGACATCGTATTTAGCACACAAAAAATCTGAAGGTGATTTTCAACCGACATTCTCATTCTGGAGCGATTTCTTTTACCTCGTAACACTATAGTAGTTAATAGGCACCCAATTCTCCAATTTCAAACAGTGGTTAACGAACAGAAAAACGACTGTTTCTGCTGTTTAAAGTATACGTTTTACTCCCATTGTTTATTCGTGGGATGATGACTCTGGTTCTGACCTTGTCGACAGGGAAATGAGAGTCCCTAGGTAACGTAATGGTGGTCTCTGATGTGAATTGTGATTCATTTCTCTATGATGTGTGCATGGGTATGAAGATATAAGAACATTTTCGATAAAAGTAAGAGGCCACTTGGGAGAGCAGTACCGTCGAAAGTAGAATGACACAGTGAGTGAACAAGATTCCATTTTTACCAATCTACCCATACCAGTATTCATACTGTGTTGTGTGGGTTTTAGCTAAAGCCCCTGATTTGTGAATGATTTCTCCGCGGCGGGAGAAATCAACAAAAATGCACGAAGTAAAAGGGGGAGGTCTAATACCTGAGACTCATAGAGGACTAGTCTCGCACATTTCCTGTAAATTCCGTTAAATTCGTACTTCATTCAGGTAAGTATGGTTTTGCTCGAAAAACGGATTTTGTCTCTGGAGGACTTACGGTTACAAAATTGTTCGAACTCTGAACCGCTAAATGCGAGCGAAAATTACGAACTTGGAGGTCCCAAATTGTGTACGAATCTTCGATAGATTCAGGGAGCAAAATCCAAGCCCCAAGTATTGCTTGCCTCTGTTTGAAGAGATTTAGGGAGCACTTCCAAATTTTCGGTACCGGGCTATTCCATCAAAGAACATACGAAAACAATTATTTTTAGACCTACTGGGATGAAATATATTTTTACGACATTTCACGTTACTTGACGATAACTAATGCTATAACTATTGTTATTTCGACTTTTTTCATTTTTTTTCGGACTTCCAAACAATGATAAGGGATAAACAAACAACAGAATGACCTCGCAGGCTTGATAATGAATTTAAGTGAAGTTGGTAGCGCTTTGAATCCACTAGTTGGCCTATAGATAGATAGATAGATAGATAGATATAAAAAGATTTATTCACTGAACTCTGATGAAAAAACAAATAACATAAAATCTTAATACAGTGATGGCTCTAAGCCGTCCACTGGGTTGGCGCTTTTCTTTTATTTTAAAATTTATTTATTAATACTACAAATTAATGTTAATTATCTGTGCAAGGTAGTAAATTTGTATATTATACATTATTTTTCATACATATATTCATGTCGTACTTATCAAAATAAATTACATCTTCCTGAAACCAAAATTTTAAATTAACAAAAAGGATAAAAAAGCTGCTCAATAATTGAATTCCTGAATTAGGAATCTACGATATCTCCATGCCTCCCTTGCATATCCAGCCAGTCTCTCGATACTTGGGGCTTTAAGTTCTACTAAACACTCTTGTTTAGACATTTGGCTTCTAGAGAACCATTTTGTTCGCCACTCAGAGAGCACCCTACAGGTCCCCAAGAAGTGAAAAAGGTCCTCCTCCTCGCCACTGTTGCACATAGCACACCTTCTTGCGGCACCTTGTCTCCATGGCACATTGTTGAGAAACAGCACCCCTCCCCTCAATCTAAAACACCAACGTACCTGGCTCATGTTTGTACTCATCAGGTACTCCGCTCCTATGGTTGGGTCGAATATCTCTGCATAGTGAGAATGAAATATTGATGACTGAGCTCTCAAGATGTAGTTCTGTCTCTCTTCTTCGATTATTTTATTTTTAATGTTCATTAGCTTATCTTTTAAATCTTTTAAATCCGCTGTAAGAAAACTTATTTCCACGTTGTATTTCGAACCCATTTCTGTCCAAAACCTAGCCCACGCCAATCTCTTATTTATTAATACTTTGGCCATTTGTTTGGGCCAACGGTCGTCCTGGAGAGCCAAAATTTTCATCAAATAATTCACATGCAGAGACAGGGTGATAGAGTATACAGATTCTCTTCCTGTTTCAAGATAGAGGATATACAGCGGGGTGTGCTTTGGGAGACCGAACAGCCTTCTTATGAATCGGTGTTGCAAACTTTCGAGTTCATTAAACTTTTCATATCCCCAGATTTCTCCAGCATAGGTCAAGATTGTCCTTATCGCAGCGTCGAACACCTGGTACTTTTTCGTTATACTGATCCCATCAGTGTCCAACAGTTTGTTCCAAGTAGCGTTCACGGCACAGTTGGCTGCCATTATTTTCTCTTCGTGGTGCCTACTCATTGAGAGTCCTGATGACAATGTCACCCCAAGATATTTGTAGCTCCTAACGACCTCCACCTCCTCCCCATGCATCCACCATCTTTCATTTTTTCCTACTTTTCCTCCATTCCTGAAAATCATTATTTTGGATTTTTTCAAATTTATTTTGAAATTCCAAGTTTCGCAATAGGTGGTTATGTCCTTTATCATTGCTTGCAGGGAAACCGGGTCAGGGGCGAGCAGAACCAAATCATCAGCGAATGCCAATATTTTTACTTTCTTTCCCTCTATCATGACACCTCCTCCCATATCACTCCAGATATCATTAAGGAAAATATCGAAGAGAAACGGAGAACTCACACAGCCCTGCCTCAGACCCATCGTTGAGGAGAACCAGTCAGAGAGACATCCATCCAGCATTATCCTGGTTTCTGGCCGTTTATACAACTCCCTAAAGAAGCCGACGATGCGAGTAGAGAGCCCTATTTCGCAAAGTTTGTAGAAAAGGGCGTTCCTGTCAATTCTATCGAAGGCCAGAGAAAAGTCAATGTAAAAGCAATATAATTTTTTGCGTTTCTCTGACAGGCGAAATTGGGCTATGCTTTGTATCGTGAAGATATTGTCCACAGTTGAATAACCGTGTCTAAAGCCTGCCTGCCCCTCATTTAAAATATTGTGTTTTTCGACCCAGCCTACCACTCTTCTCATCACCATACCGACCAGAAGTTTTAGTATTGCATTTAAAAAAGATATACCTCGTACATTCTCCACTGTGTCGACATTAAGTTTTTTTCTCAGAGGATATATGTATGCCTGGGTAAGGCAGGTGGGTAAGCTTCCCTCGATCCATATTTTATTGCAAACTATCATCATCCGTTCAAGCAGATTATCTGGGGCATATTTGAAGTACTCAGATGGAATACCGTCCGGTCCTGGTGCCTTACCGTGCTTTGCTGCTTTCAATATTTGTTTTAGTTCGCAGAGATTGAAGGGAGAATCCAGCTCAGTAACCTCCACCAGAGGCTCCGCCCATGACAAAGCGTTTTTGCTTACCTCCGCATTGAGAAGCCCCTGGAAGTGCATTTTCAATTCATTCAGACCTATTCCTTCACATTTTGGGAATTTTTTATTTTTTAGTAGTGCTAAGTTGTCCCATAGCTCCTTACTATCTTTTGCTTTATTGATGTTCTCGATTGTACGTAGAGCATGTTCTTTCTCCTTTCTGCTAATCAAGTCTTTATATTTTTTAATTGCTTCACAATATATATGTTTTA
Source organism: Apolygus lucorum (assembly GCA_009739505.2). NCBI lineage: Eukaryota > Metazoa > Arthropoda > Insecta > Hemiptera > Miridae > Apolygus > Apolygus lucorum. Next base: position 51,020,152 of record CM019176.2, on the reverse strand, counting down.
TTGTTTTAATATTAACCTCTCTAAGAAGTTTAAGAGTACTGAACATTTTTTTCCTGGCTATCGCGCATTCCCAGTCAAACCAAGGCTTCCTTCCACTAGAAAATTTTGGGTGTTTGGCTCTAAAGGATCCAGCAGCTTCCTCTATGGATTCGTAAAGGACTCTCAAACTTCCATGAATGTCCTCTCCCTCAACCATTTCTCTCTTCTGTACATAATCATAGTATTGTTTTTCATTTCTTTTATCCCAAATTAGTCTTTTCCTCCTAGTCCTAGTCCTTTTGCCAGAATATTTTGGTGGCAAATCTTGAAAAGTAGGGGACAAAAAACGCTATAAAATATTGTTGAGGTTTTTAGTTTTGCTACCATCTTAAATATTTAAAAAAGTATCGTGGTCCTAAATTTCCTATGAAAATATTTCCTTGGAATAAAAATGTTTTGTAGGTAGTTCAAAAAATGTCTAGAAATTAAAATGTTAATTTATTCAAAAATTCGCTAATAGACTTGAACTGCTAGACTGAAACTTATTGGAGTCATTTTGGGTCATGCATATCGTTTCTACAGTCAGATAAATACCATTTCAATTAACAAATAAAAAATAGATACATTTCCTCGCCAATATTAAAATTGTCGAAATTGTAGGATATGATTCATAATGCTTGTTACTGTGTGGAAAATATTCAAAAACGTGCCTAGGTATCAATTTTGTTTTATAGTCTTTAGGAATATTGGTCCATTTTCTTCAGGATATCACTAAAGCAATCCATCAATCCACAATTTATTCATATTATAGTTAAATTATAACCAGTGGTTTGCCGTTTTTATGACAAGCTGACAGGTAGACATCGTATTTAGCACACAAAAAATCTGAAGGTGATTTTCAACCGACATTCTCATTCTGGAGCGATTTCTTTTACCTCGTAACACTATAGTAGTTAATAGGCACCCAATTCTCCAATTTCAAACAGTGGTTAACGAACAGAAAAACGACTGTTTCTGCTGTTTAAAGTATACGTTTTACTCCCATTGTTTATTCGTGGGATGATGACTCTGGTTCTGACCTTGTCGACAGGGAAATGAGAGTCCCTAGGTAACGTAATGGTGGTCTCTGATGTGAATTGTGATTCATTTCTCTATGATGTGTGCATGGGTATGAAGATATAAGAACATTTTCGATAAAAGTAAGAGGCCACTTGGGAGAGCAGTACCGTCGAAAGTAGAATGACACAGTGAGTGAACAAGATTCCATTTTTACCAATCTACCCATACCAGTATTCATACTGTGTTGTGTGGGTTTTAGCTAAAGCCCCTGATTTGTGAATGATTTCTCCGCGGCGGGAGAAATCAACAAAAATGCACGAAGTAAAAGGGGGAGGTCTAATACCTGAGACTCATAGAGGACTAGTCTCGCACATTTCCTGTAAATTCCGTTAAATTCGTACTTCATTCAGGTAAGTATGGTTTTGCTCGAAAAACGGATTTTGTCTCTGGAGGACTTACGGTTACAAAATTGTTCGAACTCTGAACCGCTAAATGCGAGCGAAAATTACGAACTTGGAGGTCCCAAATTGTGTACGAATCTTCGATAGATTCAGGGAGCAAAATCCAAGCCCCAAGTATTGCTTGCCTCTGTTTGAAGAGATTTAGGGAGCACTTCCAAATTTTCGGTACCGGGCTATTCCATCAAAGAACATACGAAAACAATTATTTTTAGACCTACTGGGATGAAATATATTTTTACGACATTTCACGTTACTTGACGATAACTAATGCTATAACTATTGTTATTTCGACTTTTTTCATTTTTTTTCGGACTTCAAAACAATGATAAGGGATAAACAAACAACAGAATGACCTCGCAGGCTTGATAATGAATTTAAGTGAAGTTGGTAGCGCTTTGAATCCACTAGTTGGCCTATAGAAATGTCGTCAAACCTTTTATTGAGCTAATGGACTCTCACTAAAGCCCTTTTCCTGACGACAATTTTCACGTAAGGGCTGTTCCTATCCTAAGCATATATTTGCTTATTCGACCGAGTTGGGCGTCAGACTGGCTGTTTCTTGAAGGTACCCACAAGAAGAGCCTCAAATTCCTTGATTTATAATACGTACCTACATTTGAGGATATCAGTTGATGAAATTCAAAAAGTGATGGGATTTCGAAATTTGCGTTTGAAAGGAAGGGGTGGTGGGAAATCGCAATTATCGGGTCATGTTACCACTTGAAAGGCAATTGATAAAATCGAAGTGATTATTCGTTGGTACACCGGCTAAAGCGATTGATCGTAGGTACTGTACCGATGGCTGAAGTAATTACTCGTAGATTCGAAGGTGAACAGTACGGGCTGATATCTCGTAGGTTTGCAGTACTGGCCGTAATCTTGGGGTCTGTTCGGAGAGGCTGTCCGGAACCAGTTCGGAACCAAACCGGAACTGAAAAGGGGAGGGGATAGAGGCGAATGGACTCCTTCGAACTCCTCCGGGCCCCTCCAAACCCCTCCGAACCGTTCAGGACTGCCTCTCCGAACAGGCCACTTGTCTAATTGGCCAACTGTGATTTACACAGTTGACTATTGAGGACCACCGATTTTGGCTTATGCGACGACTGTCTGCGCGGCATGATTAATTAATTGTATTAAAATGTAATGTGTATTACTCATGCAAGGCATGATTTTATCTATTATAATAAAAACGCGATACCAAAAAAATACGTTTTTAACCGTGGGTAATGTACAAATGAATAACGTTTTTATCCGCCGGTACTGTACCTACGAATAACGACATCCTATTAAAATTTTTATTATTATCCAACGATTTTGGGTTTTCCACCGAAGTGTAAGTGTAAGAGTAAGAAGTGTAACCCCCTCCCCACCCATCTCTTGAAACCGAATTCTGGCTACGGTTCTGCCAAAAACCAAGAGAAAAGTCACATTCGTCGGTCATGTCAAATAACACAACAAATTTTGTTGGAGTACAACTAGGGGTCACATTTTGAAAAAAAAAATCAATGGGAAATGTCTTACAATTATGATAGATGACTGAAATTTCTTCTACATAAAACAGCTTATCAGGAAGTTTTTTTCCGTAACCCAAGCATTTGATGAATTCAAAATAACTCCAAGAGTTTATTTTAAATACTCTCATAATTTTTCGGAAAATTTTGATTTACTAAATTGAGGAGTCATTGGTAGATATCCCAAGTTTTTGTAGAAATGAGGATATACAATTCGTTTATTGTTGCATCTAATTGATATAGGAACGGTTCCAGTTGGTTCAGCGAGGAAAAATATATTAAGCAAGTGAGATTATTTTGCGATGTAAGTGCTATCAGGACTTATTGCCTTGTTACGGGGTCAAATACACCACTGTGCGGCGCTCGTGACAGCTCTGTTATCAATGGCAGGTATCAGGTTGAAATCAGGCTATAAAATTCGTTTGCTGTTGTTTCTAATTGATAAAGGAACGGTCCTAATTGATTCAGTTAGAAAAACGCTGCAAATTATAACACAAAGGTTTATTTTTCCTGTATAGATCACTCGTTGCAGAGAACACGGTGCCATTGTCACCAACCATAGATACTACCTACCATATACCTACTTCACAAGTTTATTTGGGAAAAATAAACGCTTTACACTCGTTTCGAAGAAACAGGGAGTTGAGGTTGCCCTAAATTATTAGGAAATTCGATTACTGCTTGTTAAGGACGCAAAACTGAGTACAACTCGAAGAAACGAACAGCGATCGCGATTTGGTCAGCTAAAATTTGAATGGAGTGTTTCTGATTTATCGTAAGTCCGACCCTTAAGTTCTCGTAGGGAGCGAACGAGCGATTGGTTTGTCTTACAGAGCTCCGGGTGGTCTCAAAAAAATCCAAAAAATCAATAATATTTAAAACTGGTGAAAAAACATTACCTTTATTTCGAGAGTTTTTCGAAATAGGGCACTTTTGAAAACTTCAACCCTTAATTTTCACTCCTTAGAAGTGACTTACATCAACCAAAAGCTTCGGAGCCCATATACGAAATTTCATCAAAATCGGTACATGGTAACTAAGAAAAGCGCCGCGTACGGCGGACAGACAGAAAAATTTTTATTCGATTTTCGGATTCTAGGTCGTACATTGAAACGGAAACCATCACATTTTGAGGGGGGAGTTAAAAAAAAATTTCTTGGTCGATTTCAATGGTTCATTATTAAAAATAATAAACCAAAGTATATTAGACAAGTGAGGTTTTTTTGAAATGTAAGTGCTATGAGGATTTATTCCCGTATTTCGGGGTCAAATACACCACTGTGCGGCGCTCGTGACGGCTCTGCCTGTGTTATCAATTTCGTCTAAGCTTAGTCTCTTAATGACATTAACAAGTAACTACACCACTTCCTTGTTCGAGTACCTTTGACTGAAAGGTTGAAGTTTGTCAATCGTATCTCACAATGATATCAACCAAGGTCTTGTACGCTGTATCAATCGTGTTTTTCGCATGTACCTATCGCAAGTCCCTCGTGTCAGACAACGTGTATTAGATCGATTTTTGATTACTTGTGAATGTCAATCATGCGGTGAAGTTCTTTCCGTGTTTCTCAAGACATAAGAAAGTCAAATGTTAGTTTTGAATAGAAACATTTCTAGAGTTTAGTTTCTTGTCGGTTCATCCTTTCATGGGTTTAAAAGCAGTTGTGCTAGCCGAGTCATGAATTAACTTGGTAGCTCAATCAGATAAGATCATCTTTAGTCAAAATAGACTGCTTTGTGTAAAAACAAAAAATTGAAATTACAGCTTCTGTCTGGCATTGAAACTTTATCTAGGAAACTTGCTGAACTAATGTTTTCCAAAGTTAAAAGTTAATTTACGTTTTCCAAAGTTAATTTTTAGACGGAAAGCAATTTTGGAATTATGACACAAAGTATAGAATTTGTTTAAATCTGGTTTTGATTTTCATCACTGAATCAAAAGGAACCAACCACAAGTCAATACTACCACTTTCTACTGAATTCTACTCGGTTCAATTGCTTCCATCAGACGAAACCGGTTTGCAATTCACAGTCGTGTTACTGCTCCTGGATTCGTTCTAAACTGGAGCCCTTGTAAAAGAACGGTTAGTACCTATGTGTATAATATTCCGGAGATAGTATCTAAAATCTAAAAATCTAAAATGTCTGCCAAGTAGGTGTAGTCCATAGCTCCTTCGTCTCCGTAACATGAATTGGTAGATAATCCTCTAGGAAGAACACCCAACCAAGACAGAAAATTATAAAATAATGTTCTGAGGTATTCAGGTTTTTGACTTCTCAAAGTATAATAATTATTCTGAAGAATAAATTTTATGGGAGATCATCTACGACCTACTCCTCAAATCATTCCATCAAAACCGAATAAAAAATTGGAAATTATATTCGTTACTTGGATTTTCAGTTTGATTTTAAGGCCCAAGGGCAACCGATGATCCGATCACCATGAAACTCAGATGGGACAATCTATCCACCATTCAGAAGTGACTGACAATTGAGTGATTTCGAAATCGATTTTTGGTTTCTAGGTACTTTTCTTAAAACAAAAAATTTGGAAATTTGAGTTTAAAAAAAATTGTGGTTGATTCCAATGGCTCATTAATGAAAAATCGCAGAGTAGGTTAAAATTATATAGGTCGTGTTTTTGAATGCGGTCAAGTACGGTTACTATAGTAGTGTGCTCTTAAAATTATCAAGCAGAAAAATCCTCTTGAGCAACCAAGTTTTTCACAACGACATCCTTCAAAATGACAAGGCCGTGAGGAGGCACATCTGTATGCCGCTCGCAACTTCCAAACTGAAAGCTTTTTTCTTTATTTCGACTCGGTTCAGAATTCTCAAACGAGCTCGATTACCATAATCTCGAGATCTTAATTTGCAATAGGTGCGATGACAATAAATACAAAAGAATCCGTTCAGTTCTCGAGGAACCGTGGCGAATTGACGGTTTCTCTGGATGAAGTATGTGATGAGGTTCTTAAATTTGTAATTGAAGTCCGTGGTAAGCATTCCTATGATGGACATCCCTTGTGGTGATTGTAGAATTCCAATTACAAGGATCTATCCTATTGTAAGACGGGTTTTCAAATGATTAAATCTCAAAAACATCGTTTGTTGTGGTTGATACCGTAAAAACCCTTTAAACGTTAATTATGTTCAGAATGAACCAAAGTTTGACCTCCCATATCTAACCTACCTATAACAAAAACCGATTCGTATAATTTGGCTTGGGAGAAGGAATTGACCATGGATAAAAACAGAACCAAAATTGATCGGTGACATTATGGGCCTCTTACTGTGATTTTCACAAAATAGACGGCGTTGGTGGCGGTTCAAATGTTTTTATGAATTTTTTCCGAATGTTATGAAATTGTCTCCGAAGAACGAATGTGCTTGGCGTTGATAAATGAACCTAGTTTTAATTTTGTAGTTTTTTGAGATTCATATTTGATAAAATATTTGTCCCTTTCTATTGATACGTGTTATGAAGTAAATCCGGTCCAGCCCATCATTCTAAATCAGTAACATAGGAGGGCCTATCCAACCGTCATCCAAATGTCATCCTACTTGATCAAAAGTCTGAATAAAATAAAATATTTGGAGTTTTGCCCCTGACAAAAAAGTAGAACTTTACGCATGCATCGTGAAGTGAACTGTTTACGAAGATATGCGATAATAATCAGTACATACTTCTTGTTCCACAAGACTCTTATTCGATTCTCTTGTGACCTTCCGGCGTGAATTGTAAGTTGACGGAATCTACTGGGATCGCAATTTACTTGGTAATAAATGGACCTAGTGAAGTGTTGGGGTTGATCAGAGCATAACCTTTATACCTCTCTTGATCACGTTTACTTTCCTCCAATAGTGAGAACTCAAAATAAATACCGAATTGCCGAAATTAGCAGCTCACAAATATTCCCGCAATACGAGATAGGGGCTCAGGGAAGAAGAACGCATTCAGTTACAAGAATAGGTCTATTGTAAACATGCTTTGCTCCGTACATTCATCACTGTTCACACTTAGCTAACAAATTGCCTGCATCCTTTATCTTATAAATAGCTTTGAATAAAATTTCAATTCAAGCAGCTCCTAAACATTAAAAATCACCCGGTCAACAACCCTGAAAATCGCCAAGAAAGAAGACTGAAAAAAAAGACTTCTCAACAAATCATTTTATTGTCATCCAACACATTTACGATATTCCAGTGCTTACTCACTACGTCAATGTTACTCCAAGTGAAGAGACTACTGCCCTCCCAACTTGGCAGACATTTTTGGGATTTTATTTTTCAATTATAAGTTAACCCATGCTTTGCACAGAAGAACAGTAATCAGTTGAAATTCAAAACTACTTACCCCTCAAGTACAAAATATAATGACGGTGGTCTTTCTACTCCAAAATTTTGTTCTATGTTTTTATGTTCTACATTTTATGTTTATTTTATAAAATTTTTAAAAATTGTTTTATTGTTTTTTTATTTTGGGTTTTTTATTTATTGTTTTTATTGCTTTTTATTCTTCGTGGTTTTTTTAATGTTTTATAATGTTTTATTTTTTTGTTTCTAAAATTATGGGGGTAGTAGCCAAGTAAAAAGGTGAATGTGAGAGATTTTGATTTATGTACCTAAGGTTTCTTCAGTAAGGTTGAATAAACCACCAAAAATCAATGGCCATTTGGCAATGATTGATTTATCATCTTCGGTCAATTCAATACTTTTCAATGAATCTTACGTCACAGTCTTGTTCTTACTGTATGCCTATTTGAGTGATGTATTTGCTCAGCTGTTAGTTCGGTCGAGTGCTGCCAATATTGATGGTGCTCCAGGATGGTACCAATTGATGGTGCTCCAGAAACGTTGGAATTCGTGCATTCCAGAAAATTTCAAGAAAAAAACTGTGGGAGTATCAATCCATTTTACCTCGGTCCTTTAAGTGGAATCATCAACCACGCCATCGATTAAAACATAAAACGTCCTTTGAATGTGAGTGGGATTAGATAATTCTGTGGATTAATGATATCACTTACCAAGTCGTTTTTATTGTTAAGAAAGCTCTGCGATTGGAAATGTGAATAGAGATATTGATTTTGGAGGACCCATATTTTTTGACCAGCTGTACGAATACGAAGCCTCCATATCTTTGATAGTAAGAAAGGAAAAAGTCCAACTTTCTCCATTTTAGTTGAAAAATTCTGCGACGAATAAGAATGTTGAATTTTACTAAAAATTTTAAACCAAGACCTCAGGATTCACTCAGTGTTTGAGTAGGTAGAAGATACATAGCTAAGATACATTTATGTTGGGAACATCAATATACAATTAATATACATATGTTCGGAACAATCAATATACATATGTTAGGAATATCAATATGTATTATTAACTTTTGCCAAGTGTTTATAGTCATAATATGATAGTGTGTATAATCAGAAACATAGGTAATCACCAAAACATAAATCCTTAATCACCTAAACTACAAGCTGTAGGTTCTCCTCCAAATGTCACGTGAATTCGTAATGAGCAGTTTTGCAGCTACATGAACGAAATGTACTCGTACCTACCGAAAAAAAAGTTTAAGAATGCTCTTCACCGATTGATAAAAATGATGGAGTACATTTAAAATGACGATTGAGTACTTTCCTATGAAACGACGCGTCGTGTAGGATTAGTTTGAAGTGCCTTTTTATGGTGCCTTCAATAATGTAAAGGCCTACCTTATCATTTTATCGATAAATTATTAATTTCCTGAATCTTCTTCGAAAGGGAAAATTCACTCTTCCTTACTAGTTTGCGATGAGATAGGTAGCTGAGGTCTTACAAGTAGGTAATTAAAATTTTATTATACCTTGGTGTCTTATATAGGTAGGTGTAGTTTCAAAACTTCCAACATCACTTGAATTTGTAAAGGTATAGGCTTGTAAACCCATTCATTGACAAAAAAGATTCATTTTGCCATGTGAGTGGGGTGGTATAATAGTTTCTCACAAATCGGTGTTGACTTGTGCCAAAAGTGCAAAATCTAACTAAACTCCATTTTGTTTTTTCTTTAAAAAACATTTGTAAAATCCATTGAGTTTCAACTTAAACATTTCATACATTTTCAAATATTATTCCGATCGCTTTTGCTTTTTCGCTACCAGAGGTAAGGGAAGTTTTATAATAAAACGCAGCTTGTTTGAGTCCTCCATAGTTAAATTATTCACTCGTTTTCTGAAAATGATTGATTTTGTGTTTGTCTGTTGACGATCTACTTGTATCTGAGGCGAAATCCTTTTTCAAGCAAAAACTTAAGTAAGTTATATCGACAATTTTTTTTTTTTTTTGAAACGCGAGGTTTGGTTCCTAAACAGTCTCATATGAGTTTCATCGCTCAATCTCCTGAAAGTGTGGGCGCCTGCTCAAACGGGAATTCCTTTGAACCACTCTCATTTTTCAGTTCCTGATTGTCACAATTTCTCGAATTGTGTGGTTGTTTGGGTTTAGACTTCAATGAGATGGCCTATAAATTTCAAACCATTCGGATCACATGAGAAAGAAAAGGAAAGCAGCACTGTTCCTTGCAGGGGCACAAATACCTACGTACCTACATGGGAAAGTTTATGCAGTATTAGATTTTGATGACATTTGGAGAATTAATTGAAGTTGATTCTAGGACTACTTAGGACTACTTAAGAATTTTGAATGAGATTCGATCAGCAAGTGCTACCGCACATTTATTGACGAATTCAACCAGTCTGGCTCCAAAAAATTCTACATTGCTTCCGAGTCTACCAAGGTAGCGGAAGCTTTGTTTTCACTTTTCAAGGATGAAAAAAAAAAGTTCTCCAAAATCAAAATTTTTACTCGCATTTTGCGTTTTTGACCTTTCTGAACAATTTTGGTTCCGTGTCTGTGTGTCTGTCTGTCTGTGTGTCTGTCTGTCTGTCTGTCTGTCATGAATTCCTTGTAACGCGCATAACTATACGAAGTTATTGTCCGATTTCTATGAAATTTTCAGGGATTGTGCGGGTTTGGTGTGTAGACGGTCCCCTATGAAAATCATGATCCTCGGACAGATAGAAGCGACTGCGCATGCGCAAACGTGAATTCCTTGTAACGGCCATAACCTACATTTTCGATCCGATATCAATGAAATTTTCAGGGATGTTACAGATTAGTATTTAGATTGTCCCCTATGAATATCATCACATTGCGACTGATAGTAGCCACTGCGCATGCGCAAACGTGAATTTCCTTGTAACGGCCATAACTTCCACATTTCCTACCTGATTTCGATGAAATTTTGAGGGATTATGCAGATTGGGTTTTAAATGGTCCCCTATAAAAACCATCACCCCAGGACTGATAGTAGCCGCTGCGCATGCGCAAACGTGAATTCCTTGTAACAGCCATAACTTCCACATTTTCTACCCGATTTCGATGACATTCTTAGGGATTACGCGGATTAGATTGTAGATGGTCCCCAATGAATATCAAGGCCTTAAAATTTACAGAAGCCTCTGCGCATGCGCATACGTAAAATCCTTGTAACAGCCACAAAATTTACATTTTTCATCCGAATTTGATGAAATTTTCTAGGATTGTCCAGATTAGCGTGTAGATGGTCCCCTATGAGGGTAGTGAAAGGAACTTAAAGATTGGTGTTTTGAGATTAACTACTATGCATCGGATCATCTATATAATCGGGTTATGGATACGAGGAAGCTATGTGCCACACCCACTTGGCAGACGTTTTTCATTTTATCTGTGATGAAGTTGTACAATCCACCCAACTTGGCAGACGTTTTTAATGTCAGCCTGAGATAGTCATTTTCGCTCTTACGGCAAGTTAAGTTGGAATACGGCACTAAAATGAGAAACGCTGCAAATTATTACACAGTGGTTTATTATTTTTCTGTATAGATCACTCGTCTGCAAAGCCACCAACCATCCAACATGAAGAAAAACATCGATCGCATGTCGGTCAGCTATAATTTGAACGGAGATTAGGCCTCTTTTGCGATTGACACTCGTGTTTCTGATTTATCGTGCGTCCAACCCTTAAATGACGAACGGTTTGTCCTACAAGGCTCCGCGTGGTCTCAAAAAATTCTAAAAATTCTATACTATCTTAACTTGATGGAAAAACAATACCTTAATATCAAACTTTTTTGAGTTATGGCGTTTTCAAATTTTCAAAATTTATTTTTGAACCCTTAGAAGTGACCTGCATCAACCAAAATCTTCGGGGCACAACTAGACCTCAAATGGAGCCTACGTACCAAATTTCATCAAAATCAGTCAATGCTAAGTGGGGAAAGTGCCGCGTACGGCGAACGGCGGACGGACGGCCAAATTTTTATTCGATTTTTGGATTCTACGTACCTTGAAACTTAAACCAACTAATTTTGAGGGGGTGTTCGATTCAAAAGGTTCATTATTGAAAATAATGAACCAAATGATAATCAGTTATGATTAAAAAAGTTTTGCACCATTCCTTCCACTATAGCTTCAATATTGACGTAATGAAGAAAGTTACAGTTATTTTTCAAGTCAAGTTGGATAGCAGTCACAAAAGACCAATATTTTTACTTCTCGAAGAATTTTTTGTCACAGGAATTTTTGAGCAGTAAAATATTGGTTTTTGAAGACCTTTATCCAACTCTGGGGTTTTTTTCAACTTGTTATTTTCAAGTCCACTGAGGGGATCCAAGTAATGATAAGCGAAGGAGTCATAATTAGGTTGAACCGAATTTGGCATGCTTCTTTTTACTCTTGCAATTAAAATTCATTATCCGATGAATGCTGTAAATTCAGTTTGATGTGGGACTTTTCATCTCTTCTGTCGTCTTTCATCAGCTAATGGAAATTATTATGAATTTCAGAAGTATGCCGCTCAACGTGACGGAGGAAATAGAAGATTTGAAGGAAAATGTCAACGACTTTTTCCTTCTGGCGAACGCCATATTCGTTTCGTGTAAGTACAAATCAATATAATAAAATAATATGAAAACTTAACAACTACTTGAACAACGGGGAATTCCAATGTGTCGGAATTTGGAGTTTTTTATTCCAAATTTCGGATTCAGCACTCTTGAAAACTGCTATGAGTTTACTCAATTTTTAGCTCAAATTTCATTTAGATTCTCTAATTTCTATCCGGAATTGCCCATTGATTCTTCGGGATGGCCTCAGAATTTACCTTAAAATAGAACGAAGTCGCTCACGTGTTTGTAAATGACTTTTAAAAGTTAATTGGCTGCTCTAAATAGAACCAATTGTCATTACGAACCACGAAATTCTCATTGATATTATCATCACATTTTTATCATATTGTAGTTCATCGTACACTGACAAGCTCGCACAATAATGAATGGACTTTTTTTTGGAAGTTGGAAGTTTTATTTATTTATCGGAAGTTTTATACTGAGGGTCTTTTTAAGTAAATGTTACCGTTTTTCCCTAAAAACAAGAATTCGTAAATACACACGTTATAGGAATTCTGATTTTGCCTTAAATGAACGTTTTTCCTCTTCATTTCCTTCTTATTTAGACCAATTTATGGAAAGAATAAATTTTTTTAAAAAACCTAATCCAAACTCAAAATTTGGATGTTGGGTTTCGTAAGGGGCTTAGTTGCGGTGAAATGTACAGGCACTATTTTGATTAAAAAATCGAATCTATTTGGCATAATGAACGAATTTTAAGAAGATCCAACGTCATGGCAAAGTTCAACTAGTGTTTAACCGAAAGTTGTTTTCCAAAAGGTTCATCATTTGACTTAGCGATTCGAACCGTTCAACACGAGGTCTGCATTTGGTTCAATTAGGTAGCATTAGGTAGGAAGTAGATGACGCCAAGATGGGCGAGCCTCATCCAAGGCCCAAAGCCTTAGAAATGTAATTGCTCTCAACGAATTCACTCGTCTCCCGGTTTTCGAAAATATTGTCCGTCTTTTTTTTGGTGTCGACCACTGTAAATCTTATGAACACAGTGGGGTGTTTACTGAATAGTAGGGCACGTCCGAAACTGTGTCGAATTTCGAGATCTTAAGACAAATATTCACTTTGAACAAATCTCACTAATATTTTTGGTCACTTTTTTGCAAAAAAATAATTTGTAGACTTTTTATGAACCGTTGTAGAAACGGTGTGAATTATTACACAACGGTTTATTATTTTTCTCGCGAAGTACACGGGTTAATGATACTAACCCACCTTGTTATCACGCAAGGTTCACAATCCAATTTATTTTGACAGAAACTACTCACCAGCAACAACATCGTTATCCGAGAGTTGTGGTTGCAAAATTTGGTTCTTGCTAGCCAAGGAAGCGAAGAGATTTGGCCTATTTCCGTCAGTGAACACTCAATTGTCATGTACACTCAAGTTTCTGATGTATTGTGATCTGATGTACTGTAAGGCTTCGTACGGTGTACACGTTTTGGACTCTACGTACCCTTGAAACGTAAACCATCGAATTATGTGGAGGGGAAGCTAGAATGTGTTTTTGGTTTATTATTTTCAATAATGAACATTTGGAATAAAACCAAGAAAATTTTTTTTAACACCCCCTCAAAATCTGATGGTTTACGTTTCAAGGTACGTAGAATCCAAAAATCGAATAAAAATTTGGCCTTCCGTCCGCCGTATGCGGCACTTTTGCCACTTAGCGTTGACCGATTTTGATGAAATTTGGTATGTAGGCTCCACTTGGGGTCTAGTTGTGCCCCGAAGATTTTGGTTGATGTAAGTCACTTCTAAGGGTTCAAAAATGAATTTTGAAATTTTGAAAACGCCCTAACTCTAAAAATTTTGTTATAAAGGTATTGTTTTCCCTTAAAGGACAAACCGTTCGCTCCCTACGAGAATTTAAAGGTTTTACGTACGATAAATCGTACGTAGGTAGGGGTTAGAATTTACCTACCGTACCCCCTGCGTGTCGTAAGAGCCGACTAAAAGGGGAACCACCTCCCTGCAACCTGAAGGGATGCAAACTGTAGCACTGTCTCAGGAAGTAGAGGAAAACAATACCATTTCCTTGAAGTAGGGAGGGAGTCAGCCCATTGGCTTTGAGGGGGCATCCCCCCCATTGGGCTAGGATGCTGAGGGCCAATCACCCTTAAATCCGAAATACCTATGATTACGAAAGCTCACAATAATTCAAAAACCGGACTGATTGCTGGCAAAAGACAAGGCGCGTCAAATGGAGTTCGGAAACGGAATAGATCCAGGGATTTATTTATTGGTACATGGAATGTACTATCTCTGTATCGAGCAGGAGCCCTCCGCCAATTGCTGGAGCAACTGACAAAGTATAAGGCTGGCATTGTGGCCTTACAAGAAGTGCGGTGGACTGGCAGCGGCACGTTGGACAGTGATGGCTGGACCATATTCTACCATGGACATGAAAAGAATCATAATCTCGGAACAGCATTTGCAGTGAAGAGAAGCCTTAAGCACTTGGTTCTGGGGTTTGAGGGCATTAATAGTCGAATGTCATGTCTCAGGATCAAAGGACGCTTCTCGAACATCTCCCTCATTAACGTCCATTCCCCAACAGAGGTAGCTGAACTGGAGGAAAAGGAATCCTTTTATGAGGATCTGGAAAGGCTTTATGACAGCTGCCCGCGTCATGATGTAAAGATGCTCGTTGGGGACTGGAATGCCCAGATCGGCCAAGAGAGCTGTTATTTTCCTGTCATTGGAATGCACAGCCTTCACACCCATACGAATAGTAATGGCGATCGTCTCGTACAGTTTGCTACATCGCGCAACCTTGTTATTGGAAGCACAATGTTCCCCCATAAGGATATCCACAAGGCTACTTGGGCAACCCCAGATCGGACTGTGTTCAACCAAATTGATCACATACTGATTGACCAACGCCATTTCACCCATTTGCTAGATGTGAGGACTTACAGAGGAGCTAACGTCGACTCTGACCATTATCTGGTAATTGGAAAAGTAAGAACCCGCATTTCTAAAGCTAAACCATTGCCCTCAAGAAAAACGGTGAAATATGCTGTTGATAAGTTGAAGGACCCAAGTGTTGAAAAAGCTTACTCAGCGGCAATAGGGGAAGCCTTACAATCGACTC
This sequence comes from Apolygus lucorum, assembly GCA_009739505.2. Lineage (NCBI taxonomy): Eukaryota > Metazoa > Arthropoda > Insecta > Hemiptera > Miridae > Apolygus > Apolygus lucorum. The sequence goes on along the minus strand of CM019176.2, from coordinate 51,005,064 downwards.
CTTTTGACAGGGAGGGAGGTGTTGTCGATGAATGGGGTAAATGCAAAAACGCTATCATTGGGGCTGTGGAGGCAAATCTGGGAAGCGAGCATAAACCTCCGAGGAACTCCTGGTTCGACAGTGAATGCAAGAAAGCCACAGAAGAAAAGAACAAAGCTTACCTAAAGATGCATCAAGGGCGACAAACAAGACGGGTTGTAGGCGGGTATAGAGACAAGCGGAGACAGGAAAAGAAATTGCACAGAAGAAAGCAGAGAATATGGAATAAGAATGAGATTAAAGAACTGGGCGAAATGAAGAAGATGAACGAGGTGAGAAAATTCTACAGGAAGATAAACAGTTCGAGAAAGGAATTCAAGCCCAGGGTCTCGCTATGCAAAAGTAAGGAGGGGTCGCTCCTTGCGGACCCCCAGGATGTTCTGGACCGTTGGGAGGAACATTTTCGGGAACTGCTGGGAGGAGAGACATCTGAATTGCCAACGGTAGCAGTAGAGGCTCGACTGTCCAATCACGAAGCAGTAAACCCTCCTACGCTTGGGGAAGTCAAATCTGCCATATCCCGCCTCAAAAATCATAGGTCCCCAGGAGCGGACGATATCCCTGCTGAGCTGTTCAAGAGAGGAACTAGCCCAACGGATGCACGACCTGATCCTTATGGTGTGGCAAAAGGAGGAGATCCCATATGAATGGGAGCTGGGCGTAGTATGCCCAATCCATAAGAAAGGGGATCCATTAGTTTGCACGAACTACCGTGGCATTACTTTGCTGAATGTCGCGTACAAAATTCTCTCGACCATCCTATTCGACAGACTACAGCCTCTAACAGAGAAGATAGTTGGAAATTATCAATGCGGATTTCGCCCTGGGAGATCTACTGTGGATCAGATTTTTACTGTAAGGCAAGTTGTTGAGAAGTGCAGAGAATTTAATGTGACCCTCCACCATTTGTTTATTGACTTCCGCGCGGCATACGACACAATTAAGAGGGATAGGTTTTATGCTGCTATGGAAGAGTTCAATTTCCCTGATAAACTCACGAAAATGGTGGAGCTGACTATGCGAAACTCGGTGTGCTCTGTGAGAGTCCAGAATGGCCGTACTCCTAGCATCCCCACACAACAAGGTCTAAGACAAGGTGATGCACTGTCCTGCCTGTTGTTCAACATAGCTCTAGAAAAAGTAATCAGGGATGCAGGAATCCAGACCCGCGGAACCATATTTTATAAATCAGTTCAATTACTGGCATACGCTGATGACATAGATTTAATAGCTCGAACTGAGAGTGATCTTAGAAGAGCAGTATCCTCTTTACTTGAGAGCGCCAAAGCCATGGGACTGTCCATTAATGAGGGAAAGACCAAATATTTAACCACCGCAAGTAGTCGCGACTCTCACATATCCATGAAGGGCTACAAGTTTGAGATCGTGGATGACTTCGTATACCTCGGTTCGCTAATATCTGCAAATGGAGACCCAATCCCAGAAATTAAGACCAGACTAGCAGCGGCAAACCGCTGCTATTGGGGTCTGACAAAGTACCTCCAATCCAGGCTCCTATCTCACCATGTAAAAAGTGAACTGTATAGGAATCTAATCCGCACAGTTCTGACATATGGATCGGAGACATGGACATCGGGGAAACAAGGGGAAGATTTACTCCGAATTTTTGAAAGACGGGTACTAAGAAAAATATTTGGAGCCGTATGTGAGAACGGAGTCTGGCGACGAAGGAAAAACGAAGAATTGTACAACTTGTATAAAGATATGGACGTGGTGCAGTTCATCAAGCTTGGTCGCCTCAGATGGTCTGGACATTTGGTCCGCATGGACGAGGGAAACCCTGCAAAAACATATTGTTTAGTAATGCATGCATTCCAGGGGACGTCCCATTGGATAAGCATTAGATCAGTTAAACCAGTTGGTAAGCGATAAAACTGTTTCACTCGATGTAATTTATTCATTACTTTAGGCAAGAAATACTGACCCCCCCCCCCCCCCCCACCATTATCCACCTTAACATTTCTAGCGGCATGGGAGCCTCGAATCTGAAGAGAATTTTAAAATCCATGATCTACGATACCCAACATGCGAATTCGAGTTACCCCCCCCCCCCCACCTCCCCAACGCCAACAATGGTGCCAGTCTGGCACCAAAGCGGAAATACGTCGTAACATTGAACTTTCATCTGTTAATTTTGGTAGGCAGTCCGTCGAAGTTCACATCCGTATTCAAGGTGAAACACAAAAAAAAAACCACGAAATAAGCGGTTTATGGCATCATGGCACCATGGTGGCACCACTATTAGTTCCATGGTGGTACAGAGAATAATTCATGAAAATTCGGAGGTATAATGAGAATTTTTCCTCAATTTCAAAGCTTGGGTACAATTAGTAAGTAGTAAAGGAACCAAAATATTGAAAAATCGGATATTTTGTGAATATTATCCCCCCACTCACCCCCTCCCCTTGCAAATTTTGGTACTCTGGTAAAATCGTGTACAACTCGGAAGTTATTTGAGTCAAACAAAAAAAGAAACACGCAAATCGGTTGGAAATTGAGGCCTGGGCAGAGTTTACAAGATTATGCACGCAAACGCACGTTTTTTAAGCATTAACCCCCCCTTTCCCCCTCTTAAAAAGCAAAATCCAAAATTCCGGCGCCGTAGTGCACAACTAAATAGTATTACGCGTCAAACGAAAAAAGAACCACGAAAATCGTTTGAGAACTAAGGCCTGGGCAGAGTACACAAGATTATGCCCAAAAACGCACGTTTTTCGAGCATTAACCCCCCCCTTTCCCCCCCTTAAAAGGCAAAATTCGAAATTCCGGCGACGTAGTGCACAACTAGATAGTTTTCCGCGACGAACAAAAAAAGAACCAGGAAAATCGGTTGAGAACTAAGGCCTGTGCAGAGTACACAAGATTTTGTTACACACACACATACACACACACATACACACATACACACACACATACACACACACACACATACAGACATACACCTATGGTTTTTTTCGCGGATTTGGATTCAGAATGGTCTAAAACGGATTACTGTGTGGTTATTTTTTTTTTCTGTTGAGTGTTGTCTTCCTTCACCCCAGATCGATCGCATAAGGACGCCCAAGTCTTACTGTGGGACGTCCTAAAAAGTCTTCAGCGGGATGCCAGGCGGCAGGAGAACAAGAGGAAGGCCGCGGCTTCGGTGGACCGATGAGGTGGAGGAAGATGTGGCAAGGGTAGGTTACCGGAACTGGAAGACATTGGCTGGAAACAGAGAGGAATGGCGTAGAATTGTTGAGCAGGCTAAGGCCCACCCAGGGCTGTAACGCCAATAAAGAAGAAGAAGAAGACGTACGATAAATCAGAAACACGAGTGTGAATCGCAAAAGAGGCTTAATCTCCGTTCAAATTTTAGCTGACCGAAATGCGATCGACGTTTTTCTTCATGTTGGATGGTTGGTGATTTTGCAGACGAGTGATCAATATAGCAAAATAATAAACCATTGTGTAATAATTTGCAGCGTTTTCATGCTAGATTCCAAAGTTTTATTCTTGATTATGAACCAAAATTAATTATTATTCTTTGTTTAATATTGAATAGTACAACAAAAATTGAATTTTACAACGGATAAGACCAACTGAAGCTCTCTAGTTGTATTATTCCAAATTTACTTGAAATTGAAAGTTTCATCCAACGTTTCCTGAAGGTTCCCAGCAGCAGGCACAGATACATTTGCATATATTAAAAGAATTTTGTTTACTTAGGAAAACTAGCAGCTTGCCTGTACGTCACTCAACGACAATGATTTAAATGCAGTTTAAACGCAGAATTAGTTCTGGGCTGGTTTACAATTACCAAAGCTAAGCTCGTTATTTATGATGAGGTATTAACTCAGACTTGACTAAAACGGTCGCTGGATATCGTTAAAACTCTGACCAACGGATTTTTGACTACAAATTGTATATTTACGTGAAACCGTTGAGTGAATTTACTTGTGTTGCTTTTATCACTAAAATGTTGTACAGTGATGAAAACATCGTGGAATGATATAGGTATTCTTCAGGTCACATAATAATAATTTATGCGTAATACAAAAACTCGGGCCTCGCCAGGGGCTGCATGGTTACTGCTTAGAGCCTTCGGCTAAAATTCAAGAAACATGGAACATGCTTTAGCCGTGTTTTGTTTGTTTGATGTTTCCATTCACTAGGAATTTGTTGTTTGTTGTTTTAATGTGGCTCTTTATAGGCCTGCTTTTCAAATTGCTCGTCATTTCATTCACCTCTTGATGTCCCAAAGGTATTGTTATTATTAAGAAATCTAAAACGTCGAAGAACACATCGCAACTAAAAGCCTAGGTTTCAAGATCGTTTGATTACATCCGTAAAACCAAGCCAACCAACAACGTCAATGTAATCCACTAAATTGAGGTTGGTTTTTACCGCGAATGTTGTTTACAGTTCTTTTAAATCAGAGGTATATTTCAGCTTCGTCCATAGGTATTTTCAGCTGTTTTGGCAGTATATAATTTACGCATAAATTTAGGGCTTTTCAACGAGCAACGAACGATTTTCGTGGGATGAAAACTAACGGCGATACGTTTCCCTTGAAACGGGTCGGTTGTAAGTGAAAATCATTACAAAATACCGCGCCACTCTCATTCCACGGTTTCGTCACGTTTTTGCTCAGTTAGGTGATGGCTAAAGCATGTTCCATGCTAATATTATTGTCGGAATCGCCTAAATCACTTCCTTCCTGGTCATGGAGACCCATGTGATTCGTAATGATCACATTTTTAGTACAAATTTGAATTTACTCGAGAAAAAACAATTTACATTGACTTTAAAATCAAGTTAATGCAAATTGAACCTACCTGTATTATACAGGTACTTATAATAAGTACTTATAATAAGGTACTTTTAATAAGTAGGATGTCCTAGAACGTGCGGTAGGATAGCATAAGGACAAGGCGCGCAGGGTATACCTTACCTTCACAACCCGAAGGTCGTGAGGGTTTTTGCATACTCCCTCGTTTTTAAAATAGGACCTAAAAGGTTGTTTGGGGTATTTAATTATGATTGGTTATTTAAATGTGTCTTATTTATTTATGTTTCAAGTTACGTGAGTACGTATTTAAGTAGAGTACATTTTAAATATTTTGAGTCGGAACACATTCTGCTCCCTTGAGTGGGGGAGCAACTTCTTTTTTTTTTTAATTTATTATTAACATTCACACTTGCTTTCATTGTGACTACAGGTGTTCTAAATTACAAAGAAAACTATACTAAATTAATAAATATTTAACAATATTAGTAGAGTAAAACCATGAAATATTAAGATAAACAATCAACAACTAAAATATTCGGTCGCAGTAAAAATTCCTGGAATGAGGCCGCCCAACGACCCCCACCCAACACTTTCCCACACTTCTTTCCATTCTAGCGCGGAATTCTTCATATTTTGGGCACTCGTAGATTATACTACAATCTACGGGATCATATTATGGGATCATATTATGATCCCAAGTCTAGGGCACTGATAGGCATCATCATCTAATATAGCAAATTGATATTATAGCCTAATTGATACTATTAAATACTTAGTTTCGGAGGATAATTTGTAATGATGGAAATTATTAACATAAATTTGGATACGTTATTAACACATTTCTACTCGTATAATTTTATATTCGTGCACTATACTAACGTATAAACTAATTTTGGTTTCTTATTTTCAATAATAAGTCTTTGGAATCGAGCAAGAAAAAAAATTGTTAACCCCCCTCAAAATTTGATGTTTTACGTTTCAAGGTACGTAGAATCCGAAAATCCAATAAAAAAAAATTCCGTCCGTCCGCCGTACGCGGCACTTTTCTTAGCAACCGATTTGGTTCAAATGTGGTATATGGGCTCCATTTGGGGTCTAGTTGTGCCGCGAAGCTTTTGGTTGATGTCAGTCACTTCTAAGGGGTGAAAATTGAGGGTTGAAAATCTTAAGAGTGCCCTAGCTCGAAAATTCTCGAAATAAAAGTATCGTTTTTTCACCAATTTTAAATAGTAATGAATTTAAAAAAAATTTTGAGACCTCTCGGAGCTTTGCAGGTTCCGTTCGCTCCCTATGAGTACTTGAGGGTTTTCCTTCGATAAAACAGAATCACTAGTGTGAATCACAAAAGAGGTCTGACCAAAATGCGAACGCTGTTCATTTCTTCTTTTTTACTTTATTTTATTTAGGCGCATGCAACCTGTTCTGGTCATGGGCGCCAAATACAAAAGTTAACAATTATTATTTAAATTTCATAATACAAGCAAATTTTTTTTAGTTTTTCAAAAATTGGTATCAAGAAGGTAGAATTGTTTCCTAACAACTGTCCAAGGTCCGTTCATTTCTTCGATTTGTATTCAGTTTTGCTTTCTGAGCAACCAGTAGGTAATCAAATTCCCATATGAAGCTTTCTATTTTTCGAATCGAGTGTGAAGCGTTAAGTTCTTTCTAGTAAACTTGATTGTGAAGGTGTGAAGGCAGTATGGTGTGGCAGGTAGTACCTACCAATGGTTGTTAGGTAAAAAAAGTTGGTAGGTAAAAAAAAGGTAAAAAAACACTGCAAATCATTGCCCAAAGGTTTATTATTTTCTGTATAGATCACCCTTCTGTATAGATCCCTCCCTACCAACCGTAGGTACCTACTACCTATTCGGGAATTTCTGAAAATTTCAACCCCAACTACCAACCAAATGGAAATGAAGGGTTGAAGGGATGAAGGGGGATGAAGGGAATGAAGGGGTGAATAATTTGGGCAATGATTTGCAGCGTTTTTGATGAATCGCATTGTCTCTAATGTTAAAATTTTTTTGTTCACAGTCATGCAAGCCGGTTTCGCATGTCTCGAAGCTGGAGCAGTACGAACGAAAAATGCTACCAACATCATTATGAAGAACCTCTTGGACCTGTGTAAGTAGTTGGATCTCTATTAATTAATAGATTATTTAATTCTTATATCAACGTCGATCAAAGTACACTTCTTACTATAAAGAGTAGGTAGTGCGAGTTTTTTGGAAAACTTTTGTCACATTATCTTCTGATTTCGACAAAATCATTAGAAAAGTTCTTAAAATAAGTACATACCTATCAGTCTAAAGTCTATAAGTATTTAATCTTGCATGCCTACTGAATGACTTTTCATGGTCGATATTGTTTTTTCGTATCTCCAGCAAATGAAAAGATACGACCTATCATAACTTATAAATTAAAACCTTTTCTAACTACCTAAAGAAAAGAAAATGAAATGATTATTTAGCCCCCAAGGAACGCTCTGTTCCTTTAAAAAAACACGTACATTGACGATTTTCAACAAACGTCGTATTGTGAAGACTCATTCTGATCTTGATGAGCCTCACAGTTGTTTACATTGGATTGGAGGAGGAGGAAGGCAAGTTCTACTGATCATTCTGATTTTATTTTCCTTCCAAATAATTTGAATTTTTACCACACTGATTAGAATCTATTGAAGTGATTCATGCTTTGTAAATCAAAATCGAATTATTTACTACGAGGCCAACATTAGTTTTTAGAATGTTGCTTGAAAACCACATTAGGCTCCGCTCATCAGGTATCGCCATTTGTGGTTCAAAAGCCAAACTAGGCGAACTTCACTCATCCGTTGCTCATGTGTTACTTTAAAATCACGTGAGGCCACGTGTGCTCAAGTCCATGTCAAAGTTCTTGCTATTCTCAATTAGTATTCTATTTTCCCATTCTTTTTTTTCGCAGAATTATTCATATGAATCTAATAAATTAATATTCCCAAATGTCTTGCCTTAATGAATGGCATGCGTTTCGGAAAGCACTTTCCAAGATATATGAACTGTGATGTAGCAGTAATAATATTGAGAAGTAGGCTTCTTTGGTTATAGAAACTTCGTGAAAACTGAGCGGAGCTGGTCGAATGTTAACCACAACCGCTGCATTGGTTGAAGCAAAGCCCACCCCATGTTTCCCTCAAGCAACACTCTAGACCGCAGCCTGTCCAGTGTTGTCCTGAAGAACATAATATATTACCAAACTCATAGTTCTATTAGAAATTGTAGTCTTGAAAAATCGATGCGTGGATTAATACCTAATGTAAAACATGGAACAAGAAGCGACTTTCACTCAGAATGGTAGGTACGAAAACGAGAAGTAATCAGTTCGTTAGTAGGAGTACTTGGAAGCAAACATTTTCTCTTGCTTAGGAATCAAATATAAACATTCATAAATGACAAACTTCATTAAAAAATCCATTTCTAAATTTTTGAGGAAAAAACTACTTCTGAAAACGAGGGAAATTGCGTGTTTTTGCGAAAAATTTGCTACAAGAGTCAAATGAATTATGTAGCTACTTTTTTTGTACTTATACCTTGCATTCATTCTTCAGGCAAAAAAGCCCAACCTAGGTACAGGAATAATATTTTCAAACCTCAATTTACTTGTATAATAGTTTCAAACCTTAATTAGATGTAAAATAGATTATTTCTTGTAACTCGGGTTTTGGTTTATTATTTTCAACTAGCTGAAAAGCCTACTAAAAGTAGGCAAAACGCTTCTTCCGACTCTCCCCGCATCCCACTCCCTCCGGCTCCTCCCGCCTCCGATTCCCCCCTCCCGCCCCACCGACTCGTCCCGCCTCCCACGACTCCTCCGTGCATACGTACGTACGTACGTACGTACGGTTGGCGTTTTATTATATTAGATAATGAACCTTTGGAATCGACCAAGAAAAAAAAAATTTTTAACACCCCCTCAAAATTTGATGGTTTACGTTTCAAGGTACGTAGAATCCAAAAATCGAATAAAAATTTGGCCGTCCGTCCGCCGTCCGCCGTCCGCCGTACGCGGCACTTTTGCCACTTAGCATTGACCGATTTTGATGAAATTTGGTATGTAGGCTCCATTTGGGGTCTAGTTGTGCCCCGAAGCTTTTGGTTGATGTAGATCACTTCTAAGGGTTCCAAAATCAATTTTGAAATTTTGAAAACGCTCTAACTCAAAAAATTTCGATATAAAGGTATTGTTTTTTCTTCAGTTTAAGATTCTATAGAATTTTTAGAATTTTTTGAGACCACGCGGAGCTCTGTAGGACAAACCGTTCGCTCCCAACGAAAATTTAAGGGTTTATATTGAAATATGTATATGTATATGTCGGCGGCATCGCCAGTATTCATATTAGGCGCTACCGGAATACAATAAGATATCTGAATCAGCATCTCGATGGATCGAATGAACGAGAAGCCTATTGACACAGCTATCGATACTGGACGAGTGTATCGATGTATCGAGAGGGGGACAGGCAGTTCGGGAGAACCCCGCGAAGGGATGTCGGTCTAGTAATGTTTGATGAGTTAAATTCAATCGTAATGCTAGTGTAGAGCAATGCAAGTGGTGTGATAATGTTGAGTTATGATTAGTGAATACGCCCTTTCCGTCATCAGAAGTGGTCGAACCAGGTGTGAGTTTTTATTTAGTATAAGAAGTTTGAAGACAACAAAAACCATGGAGTCTCCAAAGACCATTCGAAATCAACAGGTGAAACAATCCAATTTTAAGCTCTGAATCCTGACAAATCTAAATGAAATTCGAACGAGTTTTACTTTGCCTTACACATGATTACATTTTATTGGAAATTTTCATCCATCATTGATAAAATTGTCGTATAAGAGTTAAAACAGGTACCTAACCTCTCTACTTGAAATCTGTTATGAGATTCATTCCCTTCCCATTTTGGAAATTAATCTCACATTCTCTTTTAATGTAACACATTATTGTATCCACCTAATGAACTTTCAATCAATGACTTTGAGATATGTCTCCTGCCGCGGAGAACCTAGTTATGAGGTTGTGGGAAGGCCGGGAAGGTAGGTAGCTTCCCGACGTTCCAGCAACCAACTTGCGTTCTGGAACACACCTTTGTCACGTGACGTTTTGCAACCAATAGCCTTGCGTTTTGGCAGGACACACCCTTGTCACGTGTTTAGTAGGACCAATCAAAACCTCTCTTCCTCGCAATAGTTTCGTGAATCGTGTGACATTAAAAAGAGGACCAGAGTAACTGGGGAACTGAGGAACTTTTTATGCCCTTGTATAAACCATCTGCTATTCGGTTGAAATAAACCAACTGCTCATAGGTGAGTTAAGGGACCAGCTTGAATAACAATATTTCCTCGCTCGTGAATCTCCGATTCTCTCATTACGTTTCTGAAATATCACGATACGTTTTTTTTTTTGTTGCCAGCTGAGATTTTACTGATTTGAATTACAGAAAATTACTCCCTTCTCCTTGTAGCTGCAATGTGTTGAACCTGAATTATGCTGAAAATTTTCTGTTCATGTTCATTTAACTGCTGAATCGTACTTGCATTTTGTTTGGTGGTTTTTCGGCGATCCCGTCATAATGGCCAACCATCCACTGCGACAAGAGTCGTGTTAGTCGGCTCCGCATTGTTCCTAACGTTCGAATTCGTCCGGAAAACTCAATTATTGGCCACAACAAAATATGACAATTTTTCTTCTGCTCACATTCCTTTGAAAGTTTTTTTTTCAAAAATGGATTATTCTGCGTGTGTTGACCTTGGATTTAGCCAAGCCATTTACAATCATATTGATTCAGAACTGTATAATTATGCGTTTACCCACCTTGAGAAAGTAATTCCGACTTACACCAGCTAATTATTTATCTGTGTGAATTAGGTGACCTGATATGCACAGTACCTACTTAACTTTTATAAACCTGTCAACTGCATCTTCAAGTAAGATTGCACCTTCATGATCAATTCTCCAATTTGAAAATTCATTTTAATTTTTTTTAAATTTTGCACTTTCGTATTTTGTGTCTAAAATTGTTGACTACTTATTGTGCATCTAAGATTGTGATAGTGATTTTAATTCTTTTCATTTTTGGGAGCTTAAAGGCATTACAAAGGTCAACTAGATTATAGGAAGATGTATGGTAGAAAAACAGACTTAGACAGTCTTATGTAAATCATTCAAAAAAGGTGTTAAATATGAAGCCACCGGAGTCGTAATTTTGAGAAAGAATTTTTGACAGGAACTGGGAGAGAGAATATTGATCGATATCTAGTCTTCTCGTTAAGCGATTTTCCAGGATTGGGAATCGTGACTTTCGCAAATTTCTACTGGGATATTACGTACATGATGCAGCCTAAGCGCAGCTTTGATAGTATGCAGTAATTTGAAGGTCTCTTTGTCTAGAGGCACCTTTGCGATTCCAACTGATAGCCAGGAGTCTTGGATTGATGCTACGCTTGATTTCATCTTGTGTTCTCTCAACGTAAAAGGAAGAATTCCATATTCGTCAATTTTTTTTGTTTTTTTTTAAACTAGTGTTGTATTTTTATTTGAAGAAATAGATACTCCTATTCAGAAGGGGTTAGAATGTTTCACACAAATGGTCTGGGAACAATAAATTGGGCTTTTTCTTGGTTACTCCCGGTCAATATTTCGCTTTCGTTTGGGATTCACCAGTTTTTTTTTTCTTCCTGTGGACTTCTTCAAATGCATTACTGCCAGTTGTATTGCTGTTAGAAGTGCTTTGCGAGGCATCTTGCTGGATGCTATATATTAGCAAGTATATATGCATTCTTCTAGCTGTTGAGTTGATTCTAGAGAAACTTTCTGATTAATTAATTCTCATTTTCTGCATCACTCGCTCGCTGATTGTAAGGATAACAGGCGAGTGTTCTGAGGCTGAGTCATCACTATCATCTACTTGTAAATATCCTGTAATAATACCCCCTACTTTTAAAGAAGTATAACACATCTGGAATTTTATTAGCATTTGTAGGCCAATACGTAGACTTTCCGGTTGAATGAAGATCGCACGAGTTGCCCCCTCGTGTGGTTAGTTCTTTATGTTTGGTTGTAGTTAGGAGCCCCAGTAAGTGTTCCTAGGGTTGATCTACGGTACCAAATGTGGAACTATCTCCTAATGAGTTAAGGTGGCTTCTTATCGATATTGGGGCACTCAAGATTTTGAAACCTTGACTTTTGAAGTACTCGATGATGTGGGTTTTGTACACATGGGATCTTGGGACCTTGGTTGCCAACAATCAGCGATAACTTGGTACGTGTACCAAAGTTCTGTCAAAGTTTGTCCCTGATCAGTTTCCTCTAAATTGGAAGTTCATTTTCCAGACGTTGTTGCCGAATGCAGTTCTTAATTAATAGTTGGACGTCGGAATAATTCTTCATTCCAACAACATTAATCTGTGTGCACTCTGTGTGGGTATTTCGGTATTCTCTACTTGTGATTTCTGCAATACTCTGTGCGAACTTTCAGCAATGCCATCTTTGAGTTTTTTTTTTCTCTTTTAATACCTACGCTCTATTTGATATTACGAAATACTCTGTGTGAGACTTCGACAACATCCTATTTGAGCTTTGTGAGATATCAACTACAATCTGTGTGGGAATTTCAGTTTCTAATTGAGATTTCTAATCTTACGTGTAATTTGCAGTTTTGTCTATGTGAGCTATATTTACGATCCTCTGTAAGGGATTTTCAGCACATTCTGTGAAATTTGTGAAAGTCTGTATAAGAAGTTCCCAATTTTTTTTTCTACATTTAATATTGTTCGCGGATTTCAACTTTTCTTTGTGAAATTTATATTTGAAGTTGCTCTACGTGAGACTTCTGGTTGCTATATGTGATACTTATAGTTGCTCTACGTGAGACTTCTAGTTGCTCTATGTGATACTTATGGTTGCTCTACGTGAGACTTCTAGTTGCTCTATGTGATACTTATGGTTGCTCTACGTGAGACTTCTAGTTGCTCTATGTGACACTTATAGTTGCTCTATGTGAGACTTACAGTTGCTCTACGTGAGACTTATAGTTGCTCTATGTGAGACTTACTTATAGTTGCTCTATGTGAGACATGAAGTTACTCTGTGTGAGACATGAAGTTACTCTGTGTGAGACATGAAGTTACTCTGTGTGAGACTTGAAGTTACTCTGTGTGAGACATGAAGTTACTCTGTGTGAGACATGAAGTTACTCTGTGTGAGACTTGAAGTTACTCTGTGTGAGACATGAAGTTACTCTGTGTGAGACATGAAGTTACTCTGTGTGAGACTCAAAGTTGCTCCTCGTGATATTAACAAATCGTCTGTGTGACTAATACTGTGTGCTCAATATGAGATTTCTACTTTTCTTCTTGTGAGGTTTTCAGCCTCTCAGTGAGATTTCTGGTCTTCTCTATGTGAGTTTTTCATTATTTTTTTAATTAGAAATATCCAGTTTCTGTGATTAAGGTAACCCGTTTCCTTTGCAAGGGATTTTGGTTTGCACCTTCCAAATCCTTGCCAAGTTTTGCTTGCACTTGTTGTAATTTGATGCCCGTAAACTCGGATTCTGTGTGATTATACGAATATTTTTGTTTGTCAGGACAGCCGAGTGCTAGTTGGATGGTGGTGTCATGATAGCCAGTGTCGGCGGACAGAAACTGTTGCTAGATTTCACTAATGATGTAGGTTGCAATATTCTATTTTATGTTCCCCAAGTTTCGAGGAACCTGCTACTACTCATCCATTACTCTTGCTTTCCCAACCGCAGTCGAGGCGCCTGCATTGTCAGGGCTGGCCGTGTCGGCGGCATCGCCAGTATTCATATTAGGCGCTACCGGAATACAATAAGATATCTGAATCAGCATCTCGATGGATCGAATGAACGAGAAGCCTATTCGATACTGGATGAGTGTATCGATGTATCGAGAGGGGGACAGGCAGTTCGGGAGAACCCCGCGAAGGGATGTCGGTCTAGTAATGTTTGATGAGTTAAATTCAATCGTAATGCTAGTGTAGAGCAATGCAAGTGGTGTGATAATGTTGAGTTATGATTAGTGAATACGCCCTTTCCGTCATATATATATAAATCAAAAACACGAGAGTGAATCGTAAAAGAGGCCTAATCTCCGTTCAAATTAGAGCTGACCAAAATGCGATCAATGGTTGGTGATTTTGATTTTTTTTTCTTTTAGCGAATTTTCAAAGAAAATGAAGCTATTGCAATGGCCTCAAAATTTTTAGAATCGACTTTTTCGAAAAATTTTCACACTGAAATCCGTTTTGGAACATTCTGAAACAATCCCTGAAGTTTTTCCAAAAATCATATGTATATATATATATGTGTCATTCCGGATGATAACTTGAGTAATTGATTAAAAATTTTTTTTTAGTTTTTGCCAAAATCTTTGTAACAACAAACCATAGGTCAAGTTCGTTAACCAGCAATTTTGGACAATCCAAAGTGGTCCAAAATTCAAAAAAACTCCAAAAAAATGGGTTTTTCCCGTTTTTTGGGTTTTTACATTGAAAATCATGGTAATATATGGTATATTCGGATTCAGCACAACATTTCTGATATGAATGCATTTTTCAAAAATGAAAATTGTCCAAAATTAAGAAAAGTTTGTAGCTATATATATATATAATGAATACGCGCGTATATTTGTTGTACCCAGAAATGGAGTAGCCGTGTGGGTACTCTATGAGTTCGTAGAGACGAGTAGAACATGAATATGGACTTCTAACGTCTTCAAAGCATACCCAGCAATATTTTGCAGCGTATTATTAGCGAATTTTCAAAGAAAATGAAGCTATTCTGCCGTGCTAAGCCAGAAAGTCGTATCTTGGCTTCACCCAACTTTCGGGAAAACGACCTAATAGGTTTCGCGGTGAAATAACTCTTTCACGGGATTATTTCTTCTCCTTTTACCACAACTAAAAGTTTTTCTTATAGGAAATTAGTTGCTGAATCGATTTCTGAGGTCAAAATTAAACATTTTTTAGTCTATATTGTCAAAAAACTGTATAACATTTTTCAATTCTTATTTTACTTACATTTAGGTCAGATATACTAAGCCTTGAAGTCGTATCTCGATCTTGAATTCACGTTTGCTCAAGCGCAGTGGCTACTATCAGTCCGAAGGTGGTGATTTTCATAGGGGACCATCTAAATAGTAATCTGTAACACCCCTGAAAATTTCATTGAAATCGGATGGAAAATGTCGAAGTTATGGCCGTTACAAGGAATTCACGTTTGAGCATGGGCAGTCGCTTCTATCAGTCCGGGGATGATTATTTTCATAGGGGACCATCTACACACCAACCCGCACAATTCCTGAAAATTTCATAGAAATCGGACAATAACTTCGTATAGTTATGCCCTTTTCAAGGATTTCATGACAGACATACAGACACAGAACCAAAATTGTTCAGAAAGGTCTGAAACCTAAAACGCGAGTGAAAATTTTGATTTTGGAGAACATTTTTTCATCCTTGAAAAATGAAAACAATCCGCTACCTTGGTAGGTAGACTCGGAAGCAATAAGAATGGAAAAATGTTATACAGTTTTTGACAATAAACACTAAAAAATGTTTAATTTTGACCTCAAAAATCGATTCAGCAACTAATTTCCTATAACTAAAACTTTTAGTTGTGGTAACAGGAGGAAAAATAATCCCGTGAAAGAGTTATTTCACCACTAAACTAATCTAAATCTATTAGGTCATTTTCCCGAAAGTTGGGTGAAGCCAAGATACGACTTTCTGGCTTAGCACGGCAGTATTCGGGTAGGAAACAGTAAGAAGGTTCCTAAAGTCACCACTAAATGCTGAGTTTTCAGAGGCAAAAAGTCGTATCATGCCGAATCAGAATGCAAGAAGTCGTATCGTCGAAATACTAAGGCCGATTCTCGTGACTGTGTCAAGATACGAGTTTTCTTCTTCTGATTCGCTCTGATACGACTAGTTGCTTATCATAATCAAGTTAACATGCCTTAACGCAAAAATCGGGAGGCTTGTTTGAGGCATTTCTAGTCGAGATACGACTCTGAAACTTCGAAAATCGATAGAAATCGACCCCTAGAACCCCCGGGTACCAATAACTCAATTTGGTCAAATTTTCACTTTACGACTTTCTGGCTTAGCACGGCAGTATTGCAATGGCCTCAAAATTTTTAGAATCGACTTTTTCGAAAAATTTTCACACTGAAATCCGTTTTGGAACATTCTGAAACAATCCCTGAAGTTTTTCCAAAAATCATATGTATATATATATATGTGTCATTCCGGACGATAACTTGAGTAATTGTTTAAAAATTTTTTTTTAGTTTTCGCCAAAATGTTTGTAACAACAAACCATAGGTCAAGTTCGTTAACCAGCAATTTTGGACAATCCAAAGTGGTCCAAAATTCAAAAAAACTCCAAAAAAATTGGGTTTTCCCGTTTTTTTGTGGTTTTTACATTGAAAATCATGGTAATATATGGTATATTCGGATTCAGCACAGGATTTCTGATATTAATGCATTTTTCAAAAATGAAAATTGTCCAAAATTAAGAAAAGTTTGTAGCTATATATATATATATATATATAATGAATACGCGCGTATATTTGTTGTACCCAGAAATGGAGTAGCCGTGTGGGTACTCTATGAGTTCGTAGAGACGAGTAGAACATGAATATGGACTCCTAACGTCTTCAAAGCATACCCAGCAATATTTTGCAGCGTATTATTAGCGAATTTTCAAAGAAAATGAAGCTATTGCAATGGCCTCAAAATTTTTAGAATCGACTTTTTCGAAAAATTTTCACACTGAAATCCGTTTTGGAACATTCTGAAACAATCCCTGAAGTTTTTCCAAAAATCATATGTATATATATACGTGTCATTCCGGACGATAACTTGAGTAATTGTTTAAAAATTTTTTTTTAGTTTTTGCCAAAATGTTTGTAACAACAAACCATAGGTCAAGTTCGTTAACCAGCAATTTCGGACAATCCAAAGTGATCCAAAATTCAAAAAAACTCCAAAAAAATGGGTTTTTCCCGTTTTTTTGTGGTTTTTACATTGAAAATCATGGTAATATATGGTATATTCGGATTCAGCACAAAATTTCTGATATGAATGCATTTTTCAAAAATGAAAATTGTCCAAAATTAAGAAAAGTTTGTAGCTATAAATATATATAATGAATACGCGCGTATATTTGTTGTACCCAGAAATGGAGTAGCCGTGTGGGTACTCTATGAGTTCGTAGAGACGAGTAGAACATGAATATGGACTCCTAACGTCTTCAAAGCATACCCAGCAATATTTTGCAGCGTATTATTAGCGAATTTTCAAAGAAAATGAAGCTATTGCAATGGCCTCAAAATTTTTAGAATCGACTTTTTCGAAAAATTTTCACACTGAAATCCGTTTTGGAACATTCTGAAACAATCCCTGAAGTTTTTCCAAAAATCATATGTATATATATATGTGTCATTCCGGACGATAACTTGAGTAATTGTTTAAAAATTTTTTTTTAGTTTTTGCCAAAATGTTTGTAACAACAAACCATAGGTCAAGTTCGTTAACCAGCAATTTTGGACAATCCAAAGTGGTCCAAAATTCAAAAAAACTCCAAAAAAATGGGTTTTTCCCGTTTTTTTGTGGTTTTTACATTGAAAATCATGGTAATATATGGTATATTCGGATTCAGCACAACATTTCTGATATGAATGCATTTTTCAAAAATGAAAATTGTCCAAAATTAAGAAAAGTTTGTAGCTATATATATATATAATGAATACGCGCGTATATTTGTTGTACCCAGAAATGGAGTAGCCGTGTGGGTACTCTATGAGTTCGTAGAGACGAGTAGAACATGAATATGGACTCCTAACGTCTTCAAAGCATACCCAGCAATATTTTGCAGCGTATTATTAGCGAATTTTCAAAGAAAATGGAGCTATTGCAATGGCCTCAAAATTTTGAGAATCGACTTTTTCGATAAATTTTCACACTGAAATCCGTTTTGGAACATTCTGAAACAATCCCTGAAGTTTTTCCAAAAATCATATGTATATATATATGTGTCATTCCGGACAATAACTTGAGTAATTGTTTAAAATCTTTTTTTTAGTTTTTGCCAAAATGTTTGTAACAACAAACCATAGGTCAAGTTCGTTAACCAGCAATTTTGGACAATCCAAAGTGGTCCAAAATTCAAAAAAACTCCAAAAAAATGGGTTTTTCCCGTTTTTTGGGTTTTTACATTGAAAATCATGGTAATATATGGTATATTCGGATTCAGCACAACATTTCTGATATGAATGCATTTTTCAAAAATGAAAATTGTCCAAAATTAAGAAAAGTTTGTAGCTATATATATATATAATGAATACGCGCGTATATTTGTTGTACCCAGAAATGGAGTAGCCGTGTGGGTACTCTATGAGTTCGTAGAGACGAGTAGAACATGAATATGGACTTCTAACGTCTTCAAAGCATACCCAGCAATATTTTGCAGCGTATTATTAGCGAATTTTCAAAGAAAATGAAGCTATTGCAATGGCCTCAAAATTTTTAGAATCGACTTTTTCGAAAAATTTTCACACTGAAATCCGTTTTGGAACATTCTGAAACAATCCCTGAAGTTTTTCCAAAAATCATATGTATATATATGACGGAAAGGGTGTATTCACTAATCATAACTCGACATTATCACACCACTTGCATTGCTCTACAATAGCATTACGGTTGAATTTAACTCATCAAACATTACTAGACCGACATCCCTTCGCGGGGTTCTCCCGAACTGCCTGTCCCCCTCTCGATACATCGATACACTCGTCCAGTATCGATAGCTGTGTCAATAGGCTTCTCGTTCATTCGATCCATCGAGATGCTGATTCAGATATCTTATTGTATTCCGGTAGCGCCTAATCTGAATACTGGCGATGCTGCCGACACGGCCAGCCCTGACAATGCAGGCGCCTCGACTGCGGTTGGGAAAGCAAGAGTAATGGATGAGTAGTAGCAGGTTCCTCGAAACTTGGGGAACATAAAATAGAATATTGCAACCTACATCATTATTGAAATCTAGCAACAGTTTCTGTCCGCCGACACTGGCTATCATGACACCACCATCCAACTAGCACTCGGCTGTCCTGACAAACAAAAATATTCGTATAATCACACAGAATCCGAGTTTACGGGCATCAAATTACAACAAGTGCAAGCAAAACTTGGCAAGGATTTGGAAGGTGCAAACCAAAATCCCTTGCAAAGGAAACGGGTTGCCTTAATCACAGAAACTGGATATTTCTAATTTAAAAAAAATAATGAAAAACTCACATAGAGAAGACCAGAAATCTCACTGAGGGGCTGAAAACCTCACAAGAAGAAAAGTAGAAATCTCATATTGAGCACACAGTATTAGTCACACAGACGATTTGTTAATATCACGAGGAGCAACTCTGAGTCTCACACAGAGTAACTTCATGTCTCACACAGAGTAACTTCATGTCTCACACAGAGTAACTTCATGTCTCACACAGAGTAACTTCAAGTCTCACACAGAGTAACTTCATGTCTCACACAGAGTAACTTCATGTCTCACACAGAGTAACTTCAAGTCTCACACAGAGTAACTTCATGTCTCACACAGAGTAACTTCATGTCTCACACAGAGTAACTTCATGTCTCACATAGAGCAACTATAAGTAAGTCTCACATAGAGCAACTATAAGTCTCACGTAGAGCAACTATAAGTCTCACATAGAGCAACTATAAGTGTCACATAGAGCAACTAGAAGTCTCACGTAGAGCAATTATAAGTATCACATAGAGCAACTAGAAGTCTCACGTAGAGCAACCATAAGTATCACATAGAGCAACTAGAAGTCTCACGTAGAGCAACTATAAGTATCACATATAGCAACCAGAAGTCTCACGTAGAGCAACTTCAAATATAAATTTCACAAAGAAAAGTTGAAATCCGCGAACAATATTAAATGTAGAAAAAAAAAATTGGGAACTTCTTATACAGACTTTCAGAAATTTCACAGAATGTGCTGAAAATCCCTTACAGAGGATCGTAAATATAGCTCACATAGACAAAACTGCAAATTACACGTAAGATTAGAAATCTCAATTAGAAACTGAAATTCCCACACAGATTGTAGTTGATATCTCACAAAGCTCAAATAGGATGTTGTTGAAGTCTCACACAGAGTATTTCGTAATATCAAATAGAGCGTAGGTATTAAAAGAGAAAAAAAACTCAAAGATGGCATTGCTGAAAGTTCGCACAGAGTATTGCAGAAATCACAAGTAGAGAATACCGAAATACCCACACAGAGTGCACACAGATTAATGTTGTTGGAATGAAGAATTATTCCGACGTCCAACTATTAATTAAGAACTGCATTCGGCAACAACGTCTGGAAAATGAACTTCCAATTTAGAGGAAACTGATCAGGGACAAACTTTGACAGAAAAAAAACAACGGTACACGTACCAAGTTATAGTTGATTGTTGGCAACCAAGGTCCCAAGATCCCATGTGTACAAAACCCACATCATCGAGTACCTCAAAAGTCAAGGTTTCAAAATCTTGAGTGCCCCAATATCGATAAGAAGCCACCTTAACTCATTAGGAGATAGTTCCACATTTGGTACCGTAGATCAACCCTAGGAACACTTACTGGGGCTCCTAACTACAACCAAACATAAAGAACTAACCACACGAGGGAGCAACTCGTGCGATCTTCATTCAACCGGAAAGTCTACGTATTGGCCTACAAATGCTAATAAAATTCCAGATGTGTTATACTTCTTTAAAAGTAGGGGGTATTATTACAGGATATTTACAAGTAGATGATAGTGATGACTCAGCCTCAGAACACTCGCCTGTTATCCTTACAATCAGCGAGCGAGTGATGCAGAAAATGAGAATTAATTAATCAGAAAGTTTTCTAAAATCAACTCAACAGCTAGAAGAATGCATATATACTTGCTAATATATAGCATCCAGCAAGATGCCTCGCAAAGCACTTCTAATAGCAATACAACTGGCAGTAATGCACTTGAAACATGTCCACAGGAAGAGAAAAAAAAAAAAAAAACTGGTGAATCCCAAACGAAAGCGAAAAATTGACCGGGAGTAACCAAGAAAAAGCCCAATTTATTGTTCCCAGACCATCTGTGTGAAACATTCTAACCTCTTCTGAATAGGAGTACCTATTTCTTCAAATAAAAATACAACACTAGGTAGTTTTAAAAAACAAAAAAAATTGACGAATATGAAATTCTTCCTTTTACGTTGAGAGAACACAAGATGAAATCAAGCGTAGCATCAATCCAAGACTCCTGGCTATCAACTCATAACAGTTGGAATCGCAAAGGTGCCTCTAGACAAAGAGACCTTCAAATTACTTCATACTATCAAAGCTGCGCTTAGGCTGCATCATGTACGTAATATCCCAGTAGAAATTTGCGGAAGTCACGATTCTCAATCCTGGAAAATCGCTTAACGAGAAGACTAGATATCGATCAATATTCTCTCTCCCAGTTCCTGTCAAAAATTCTTTCTCAAAATTACTACTCCGGTGGCTTACACTGATAACAGTGCATAGAAAATTGACTCTGCATAACCAATTCGAGTTCAGACAGAAACACTAATACCAAACACAATTTAAGAAAATAAGCACTCAGGATTAACGCCAATGAAGGCAGGAAAGCGAGCAAGGGCTTGTACTGTACCTCAAGTACACTCGAGACCCACCTCAACCTGAAGAAACAGTGATGGCTAAATTTACTGAAAATTCTGCTATTCGATCCGTTATAGACGATGTAGAAGAGACAGCTCAACTCAAAAACTACAAACCTCCACCAACCAGGTAGCTATTTGGTCAAAGAAGATTAGATTAAACTAAACGAATCAAAACCAGTACATTTACCAATAAGAGTACTTTACCAATAAGAAATTTCCTACAATACAATCCACAATTAAACCAATCAAGATACCACACGCTTGTTTCCAAACTAATTGGGAAAAATCACATTGAAGAAAAAAAATAAAATAATTGAAGATAAAGCACAAAAAAATGAACGACTTCCAATTTCTCTCCCCAAAAGAAGAGAGAAAAAAAAAAACAGCAAAAATGCTCATCTACAAATCTACATATTACAACTCTGAGTTGTTACAAAACGAGTCACCAACCAAAACAAAACACTACGACTTACGGCTAGAACACCATGGTAGGTACATGTATGAGGAATGACGATACTCATCGAGAACTGAGAAATGCTGTACATACCAGACAACGAATGACAAATTAGTCGCCTCAAACGAAACAAACCACATGATTTGATAGTGCTGTGTAGCTAGTGTTACTTAGTGCAAACAGTGACAATTAGTGATATTGTTCCTCCAAAAACATGGGCTAGTGGTGGCTGAACGACCTTATACTGTGACTGGAATCATTATGCAAACAAATGTTGCTATGAAATGTAAAATTTTGTTTCAGTCGCAATAACGAGTGTCATGAAGAATTTACGGATCTCAGACAAAGAAATTGTTCCTGACGGAGAGTTACTGAATCTCACTTAGAGAAAACTTTAACTGGATCACAGAGAATTATGGAATCTCACTTAGAGAAAACTGTACACAGAGCATTTTACAAAACTCACACAGAGAATTCTGGAACTTCACACAGAAAATTTGGGAATCTCACACAGAGAATTCTTATAAATCTCACACAGATAATTTGGGATTTTCACACAGAAAAATTTGGAATCTCATACAGAGAAAACTGGAAATCTCACACAGAGAATTTGGGAATTTCTCACAGAAAATTTGGGAATTTCTCACAGAAAATTTGGTAATCTCACACAGAGAATTTTATAAATTTCACACAGAAGTTCACACAGTAATTTTTTTTAAATCTCACACAGAATTTCACTCAGAAATTTCTATAAATCTCACATTTTTTTGAGAGAATTTTATAAATCTCACACGGAGAAAAATGAAAATCTCACACAGATGGGGAATCTCACACAGAGAATTTTATAAATCACACATAGAGAATGTTATAAATTTCACACAGAAATTTTTTTATAAATTTCACACAGAAAATCGTAAAAAAAATCTCACAGAGAATTGCATAAACCTCACACAGAGAATGTTATTTTTCTCACACAGAGAATTGCATAAAACTCACACAGAGAATGTTATTTTTCTCACACAGAGAATTGCATAAAACTCACACAGAGAATGTTATTTTTCTCACACAGAGAATTGCATAAAACTCACACAGAGAATGTTATTTTTCTCACACAGAGAATTGCATAAACCTCACACAGAGAATGTTATTTTTCTCACACAGAGAATTGCATAAAACTCACACAGAGAGTGTTATTTTTCTCACACAGAGAATTGCATAAAACTCACACAGAGAATGTTATTTTTCTCACACAGAGAATTGCATAAAACTCACACAGAGAATGTTATTTTTCTCACACAGAGAATTGCATAAAACTCACACAGAGAATGTTATTTTTCTCACACAGAGAATTGCATAAAACTCACACAGAGAATGTTATTTTTCTCACACAGAGAATTGCATAAACCTCACACAGAGAATGTTATTTTTCTCACACAGAGAATTGAATAAATTTCGAGTTGACTCGAAATCTAAGCAGAACGTTGAACTTGTTTTTGCATGTATCTAAACCGTTAATCTTACACAATATTGAGGTTTAGCTACTTATTTCAACTTTCAAGCATCATTTTTAATTCGCATTAAAAATATACGAAAATCTTACACAGGAACATTACGGTAAACCATACTATATTTGGCATTAGAAGGCAAGCAACACTTGTCTATGTAGTTGTCAGGTACCTAAGTAATGAACCAAAATTTAGAACAATTCATAATTTAAATTTTTAAATAATCAGCATAATAATAATCATACTTAGGTACTTGTTGTTCAAAATCTTGTCAGCCGAATGAGCCAGCTTGTCATTACAGAATAATCAAGTTCATTGGGTGATTTTTTTCCGAGTTAGACTTGATTTCTGAAAAGCCGATTTCGTGAAATTTCATGCTGATTGCCGAACACTCGTAATTACTGTTTTTGGTACGTGCTATCAGTACCAATTACCAAAAAGACTCACAGAACACTGCCAATTCATTACTTTTTACAACAGGAGTAAAGGATCAATCTATGCAATGTCAGAAATGAATTGATCGCTGAGACAAAATTAGGAAGAATTTAACAACTACAAGGTACAACAAATTTACCACCGGATAGGTCATATCTTAAAATCCATACTTATCGAAAGTACCCTACCAGCAGTAGGACTGTACTATCTTCTCGCTACTATTTTCTGCCATACATCTTCCTATAATCAATTTGACCTTAGTGATGCCTTTAGGCTCCTAAAGATGAAAATCGTAATTACCATTAAAATCTGTATCAAAATCGTACGTTCACACTAAGTAGCCAACAATTTTACACACGGGATACGAAAGCGCAAAATAAAAAAATAAAATGCATTTTCAAAGTGGAGAATTGATCACGGAAGCGGAAGCAATTTTTCATGGCTGGAACATCAGCTTCAAGCAATCTTACATGAAGATGCAGTTTACAGATTTATAACAGTTTAGTAGGTACTGTGCCTGCACACGACACCTAATTCACACAGATAAAATTTATCTAATTATTTAATAATTATATTAATAATTATATTTAATAATTAGGTATATTTAATAATTACCTATTAAAATTTAGCTAATTATTTAATAATTAGCCGGTGTAAGTCGGATCTACTCACTCAAGGTGGGTAAACGCATAATTATACAGTTCAGAATCAATATGATTGTAAATGTCTTGGCTAAATCCAAGGTCAACACACGCAGAATAATCCATTTTTGAAAAAAAAAACTTTCAAAGGAATGTGAACAGAAGAAAAATTGTCACATTTGTTGTGGCCAATAATTGAGTTTTCCGGACGAATTCGAACGTTAGGAACAATGCGGAGCCGACTAACACGACTCTTGTCGCAGTGGATGGTTGGCCATTATGACGGGATCGCCGAAAAACCACCAAACAAAATGCAAGTACGATTCAGCAGTTACATGAACATGAACAGAAAATTCTCAGCATAATTCAGGTTCAACAAATTTTAGCTACAAGGAGAAGGGAGTAATTTTCTGTAATTCAAATCGGTAAAATCTCAGCTGGCAACAAAAAAAAATATCGTGATATTTCAGAAACCTAATGAGAGAATCGGAGATTCACGAAACTATGCGAGGAAGAGAGGTTTTGATTGGTCCTACTAAACACGTGACAAGGGTGTGTCTTGCCAAAACGCAAGGCTATTGGTTGCAAAACGTCACGTGACAAAGGTGTGTTCCAGAACGCAAGTTGGTTGCTGGAACGTCGGAAAGCTTCCCGGAACCTTCCCGGCCTTCCCACAACCTCATAACTAGGTTCTCCGCGGCAGGAGACATATCTCAAAGTTATTGATTGAAAGTTCATTAGGTGGATACAATAATGTGTTACATTAAAAGAGAATGTGAGATTAATTTCCAAAATGGGAAGGGAATGAATCTCATAACAGTTTTCAAGTAGAGAGGTTAGGTACCTATGTTTTGTCTCTTATACGACAATTTTATCAATGATGGATGAAAATTTCCAATAAAATGTAATCATGTGTAAGGCAAAGCAAAATTCGTTCGAATTTCAATTAGATTTGTCAGGATTCAGAGCTTAAAATTGGATTGTTTCACCTGTTGATTCCGAATGGCCTTTGGAGACTCCATGGTTTTTGTTGTCTTCAATCTTCTTATACTAAATAAAAACTCACACCTGGTTCGACCACTTCTGATGACGGAAAGGGCGTATTCACTAATCATAACTCGACATTATCACACCACTTGCATTGCTCTACAATAGCATTACGGTTGAATTTAACTCATCAAACATTACTAGACCGACATCCCTTCGCGGGGTTCTCCCGAACTGCCTGTCCCCCTCTCGATACATCGATACACTCGTCCAGTATCGATAGCTGTGTCAATAGGCTTCTCGTTCATTCGATCCATCGAGATGCTGATTCAGATATCTTATTGTATTCCGGTAGCGCCTAATCTGAATACTGGCGATGCTGCCGACATATATATGTGTCATTCCGGACGATAACTTGAGTAGGTAATTGTTTAAAAATTTTTTTTTAGTTTTTGCCAAAATGTTTGTAACAACAAACCATAGGTCAAGTTCGTTAACCAGCAATTTTGGACAATCCAAAGTGGTCCAAAATTCAAAAAAACTCCAAAAAAATGGGGTTTTCCCGTTTTTTTGTGGTTTTTACATTGAAAATCATGGTAATATATGGTATATTCGGATTCAGCACAAAATTTCTGATATGAATGCATTTTTCAAAAATGAAAATTGTCCAAAATTAAGAAAAGTTTGTAGCTATATATATATATAATGAATACGCGCGTATATTTGTTGTACCCAGAAATGGAGTAGCCGTGTGGGTACTCTATGAGTTCGTAGAGACGAGTAGAACATGAATATGGACTCCTAACGTCTTCAAAGCATACCCAGCAATATTTTGCAGCGTATTATTAGCGAATTTTCAAAGAAAATGAAGCTATTGCAATGGCCTCAAAATTTTTAGAATCGACTTTTTCGAAAAATTTTCACACTGAAATCCGTTTTGGAACATTCTGAAACAATCCCTGAAGTTTTTCCAAAAATCATATGTATATATATATGTGTCATTCCGGACGATAACTTGAGTAATTGTTTAAAAATTTTTTTTTAGTTTTTGCCAAAATCTTTGTAACAACAAACCATAGGTCAAGTTCGTTAACCAGCAATTTTGGACAATCCAAAGTGGTCCAAAATTCAAAAAAACTCCAAAAAAATGGGTTTTTCCCGTTTTTTTGTGGTTTTTACATTGAAAATCATGGTAATATATGGTATATTCGGATTCAGCACAAAATTTCTGATATGAATGCATTTTTCAAAAATGAAAATTGTCCAAAATTAAGAAAAGTTTGTAGCTATATACAGGGTGTAACGGTTAAGGTCGTACCACCGGCCAGGGTTCGATTCTACAACTAATTTGTGACTTTTTTTGTCTCTAGACTTTTTTTTCTTAACCCCCTTAAAATCGGACTTTTTTCACTTCTAAGATTTTTTTCGTATTTTCGACCTTACGCCATTAAAACAGCCATAACTCCCTTGTTTTTCAGTTAAAATTCAAATATAATTATACCGTTGGAAAGAGCGTTAAATTCTCTATCTCCCTAGTGTTAAATAAAACTTTTTAAAGAAGACCAAGATGTTGAAAAATGAGCCCGAATAGTAAAATCTCGAAAATCTCGGAAATTTTTCGTTTTTTCAAACGTTTGTAACACTAACTGAAACTGCCAGTTAAGTTTTCACTGTAACCCCAAAAGTTGGCTCAAAATCTCAGCTTTCCAACGGTATGGTCATAAAATTGTTTACGGTAGACTAATGGTGTAAAATTCTCGTTCCCGTGCAAAAAACCGTGGATCTTCCAGTAAAAATCGACGTTTCGCGAAAATCAGCATTTTTACCGTAAAATGAGTTAAGCAGCCATCGTTTCGTACTTAGTCTCACTAAGTCAAATGATAACACAAGACTTATCGAAAAAGCAGTCACTGATATCTTGTCCAATTCACTTTTCGAAAATTGTCTTAGTTCTTTTAATTTGTATGCCAATTTTTTTATTACTAGATCGGCCAAGTTACTAACGTTGCTATGGTCGACAATAAGGTCAAAGGTATGTTTTTAATGTCCATCCTCCTCCCCACATCGCAAGTAATCAAACCACCCTGTTCATAATAACGTGTCTAAAACAAAATAGCAGTTCATTAAACTCATACACTCATAAAACGGCATACAAATAAACAGAAATTAAGACAATTTTCGAAAAGTGAATTGGACAAGATATCAGTGACTGCTTTTTCGATAAGTCTTGTGTTATCATTTGACTCACTGAGACTAAGTACGAAAAGATGGCTGCCTAACTCATTTTAGGGAAAAAATGTCTTTCGCGAAAAACGTCGATTTTTACTGGAAGATCCACGGTTTTTGGCACGGGAACGAGGATTTTACACCATTAGTCAACTGTAAACAATTGTATGACCATACCGTTGGAAAGCTGAGATTTTGAGCCAACTTTTGGGGTTACAGTGAAAACTTAACTGGCAGTTTCAGTTAGTGTTACAAACGTTTGAAAAAACGAAAAATTTCCGAGATTTTCGAGATTTTACTATTCGGGCTCATTTTTCAACATCTTGGTCTTCTTTAAAAAGTTTTATTTAACACTAGGGAGATAGAGAATTTAACGCTCTTTCCAACGGTATAATTACATTTGAATTTTAACTGAAAACAAGGGAGTTATGGCTGTTTTAATGGCGTAAGGTCGAAAATACGAAAAAAATCTTAGAAGTGAAAAAAGTCCGATTTTAAGGGGGTTAAGAAAAAAAAGTCATGAGACAAAAAAAGTCACAAATTAGTTGTAGAATCGAACCCTGGCCGGTGGTACGACCTTAACCGTTACACCCTGTATATATATAATGAATACGCGCGTATATTTGTTGTACCCAGAAATGGAGTAGCCGTGTGGGTACTCTATGAGTTCGTAGAGACGAGTAGAACATGAATATGGACTCCTAACGTCTTCAAAGCATACCCAGCAATATTTTGCAGCGTATTATTAGCGAATTTTCAAAGAAAATGAAGCTATTGCAATGGCCTCAAAATTTTTAGAATCGACTTTTTCGAAAAATTTTCACACTGAAATCCGTTTTGGAACATTCTGAAACAATCCCTGAAGTTTTTCCAAAAATCATATGTATATATATATGTGTCATTCCGGACGATAACTTGAGTAATTGTTTAAAAATTTTTTTTTAGTTTTTGCCAAAATGTTTGTAACAACAAACCATAGGTCAAGTTCGTTAACCAGCAATTTTGGACAATCCAAAGTGGTCCAAAATTCAAAAAAACTCCAAAAAAATGGGTTTTTCCCGTTTTTTTGTGGTTTTTACATTGAAAATCATGGTAATATATGGTATATTCGGATTCAGCACAAAATTTCTGATATGAATGCATTTTTCAAAAATGAAAATTGTCCAAAATTAAGAAAAGTTTGTAGCTATATATATATATATATATATAATGAATACGCGCGTATATTTGTTGTACCCAGAAATGGAGTAGCCGTGTGGGTACTCTATGAGTTCGTAGAGACGAGTAGAACATGAATATGGACTCCTAACGTCTTCAAAGCATACCCAGCAATATTTTGCAGCGTATTATTAGCGAATTTTCATGCAAAAATCATGTGTCCTCGTTCAAATATTTTATCGACAACCGCCACCGATAGAAACGTTTAAAACCCAGTGTATTATTGAAAATTGCACGATTTTTTCGTATATATCGCGAATATAACTAAATGTTATCAAATTAATTACTTAGATGCGGTAACGCATGATGGAGAAAAATGTGTGATAAACACATTGTTGTGACGAGGTTGGGAACATACGATCATGAACGCGATCTGTCGCACTCATCTTTAACTACGTCCTGGAGCTTCCACAATCAGAACGCTTCTCGGGCTCCCAGATTCAGCTTTCAGCCCAGTGATTTCACGTCTTCCAGGACGTCGATTATTGGTGTAAAAGTATGTAAAAAAAACATATATACATATATATAAACCAAGAATCGAAAAAAAACTTTCTACAACAAATTGCAACACCATTGGTCCTTTTCTTAACCACACCTTAAACTGAATGATTTCTTTGAAAATTCGCTCATTAATTCATGCTGCATGAATGGACTTTTTTCTTCATATTGGATGGTTGGTGATTTTGTAGACGAGTGATCTATATAGAAAAATAATAAACCATTGTGTAATAATTTGCAGCGTTTTTAAACCTTCAGCACTCCATTTTTTCTGAACTTCTTCATCTCTACTCTATGCAAAGAACCTACGATTTTATCAGTGACATGAAGGTTTTATCACATCATTGGTACGCACCACAATCTCACTCTCTCCGATATAACTTCTACTTGTCATTTTCAAACACACAACATTCTACAGCGGAACTATGGTTGAAACTATCTTAACCTCGTCAATGTTCAGACCTTGTAGCTTCATTGAATCCTTTAAACAATAACAATCATGACATTCATTTCAAACTTTTCCGAGAACCCGACTTTGTGGTAGAATTGAGACGTACCCCGTTTGGCGGTATTTTCTGGCTATCGGATCATTACTCGTCATTATTGTTCATTTGTCATCACGCAAGCCTCTCGCATGCGACGGAAGTGTCACAGTTTAGATGGATTGGTGAAACCAGGATAAGGGGACACAGTTTCTCCTCCTCGCCAAATGTAATGATGTCACTCCAGGTATCGAAAAAACCGACTTCTGCGAGCAATTGTAGGACTCTAAACAGGAACTTCCGTGGGAAATTGATATGGAAACGTTGGAGTATTCGCAATATGCAAGGTTAGGCTTTCTTTGTCGTTTTGGAAAATCGGAGGAGTTTGGGAAATCAGAATTGATGGATTGACTTACTCTTACCTTTTCAAAATTGAAGAATTTTTTAATGCCAAAAACATAAAATCGAAAAAAATTGAATGCATAGATAGTTTGATCATAATTTGTATTTATGCGGTAGCTCGCCAAACAGAAACTTGGTGGATTTACTGTTTTAGGGCAATATTAATCATTTAGTGTGAACTACATGTTGTTGTACAACGAAAACCCTGTTTTTACGTTTGTTATGATTCAATTTATTTACTAGCTCGAAAAAACCCCTTTTCCTGTCATAACTTTCCACAAATCGTCGCTTAAGAAGCAACATTCCCTATCGACCAACGACCTAGGGATGGGTATCGATACTTACTCGATATTTCAAAATATCGATACTTTCGTACCGATACTCGATATTTCAAAATATCGATACTTTCGTACCGATACTCGATATTTTAGTATCGATACTGCACTATCCGATATTTTTGGATATCGATACTTTGGATCCGATATTTCTAAATATCCAATATCGATACTGTTCTCGCGGAAAATTCAACAAAATCGCTGGAAAATGAAGAAGATAGAGAGGCTTTTGGGTCATTATTCTTAGGTTGCACAAATAACGTTTATATCATGGAAAAAATCACTCTGCTTGGACTCATAATAGTAAAAAATGAATAAAAGTTGTTAAAAAAATTATTTTTCTTGAGAAAATTGGATGACATTGATAGTTTGTGACACTAAAGTATCGATACTCGATATTTTAAAATATCGATACTCATGCCCAACGATACTTGGGATATCGATACTCGGATACGATACAGTATCGACACAAAATATCGATACTTTTATAACGATACCCATCCCTACAACCACGATTTTCCAACTTTTCAGAAGCAAAAATCTGGTTGCTACGGGCTGTTGCCAGGGTTGTTATCATGTTCGAGTTTCCTTGAATCCTTCATCTAGTAGGAATAATTTGAAGCCAAAAACTCTATGCAACGGGAGAAGAGAAATAGGAATAACCTTGGATCCCACTTTCATCGATTTCTATTCTATCCAATTCTTATTGAACCACACTTAACACGTCGGCTGCCCATGCACAATCATGGGATTACTGGAGATGCCCACTGGTTTCTAACCTCAACAGGACAGTGACTCACACTATGCACATTGGGCGTCCTTAGTCAGGTTTTCAGGTTCTGCAACGCCAATGACTCACACTGTGATATATACAATCTACTTTTCAACTTTTAATTTCCGTCAAATGTTCTAATTCTCATTCGCAATTGAATTCTGCAGTTAGAACGTCTCTTCATTTACAAGCTTCCCTGATGATTTGTGCTACTTTTTCAAAATTTACTGATGTCCCGTTCAGAATCTCTACAATCTCTGAACAGGATAAATATGTATCTGAATCTGAATTCGCTCATTATAGGATATTTCGCCATGAAGTGGAGTGGCGTCTCGCCTATCGCACATACCTACTACATTAATTTGGGGCCCTCTCTCCACCGGTAGTTTACTTTCACCATTTCTGTTCGGGCTCTACATACGATGCTAATTTTACCAATGAACCGTCCAAAACATGTTTTTCGTAACATAAAAGAGTTATGTTTTTAAAAATTATTTTCAATTCAAACCTTTGGAATCAACCGATAAGAAGAAAAATGTTTAAACCACCCTCAAAATTTGTTGGTTTTTATTTCAAGGTACGAAAATCCAAAAATCTAATAAAATTTTTTTCGTCCGTCCGCCGTACGTGGCACTTTCCTTAGTTACTATGTACACCGATTTTGATGAAATTTGGTATATGGGCCCCTTTAGGGATCTAGTTGTGCCCCGAAGCTTTTGGTTGATGTCAGTCACTTCTAAGGGTAAAAATAAGGTCTGAAATTTTCAAAACGCCCTAGCTCAAAAACTTTCGATACAAAGATATTATTTTTTCACAAATTTAAAATATTATTGAATTTTTAGAGTCGAATGAAACCACCCAGCGCTCTGTAGGACCAACCGTTCGCCCCTTATGAGAACTTAAGTTTTGGACTTACATAAATCAGAAACACGAGTGTGAATTGCGAGAGGATCAATCATGCAATCAATTTCAGGAAATAACTATGTACATCTTGATAACTAAACTGAGTGGTAGAGTCCTACGATGAAAAGGAAAACCTGGTTTATTAATGATTACCTAAGAAAATTTATGATTGTGTGATTTCAGTCATTTGCTGCTTCGCCTACTACATGGTCGGCTACGCCCTCGCCTACGGTCAAGGCAACTCTTTCCTGGGCTACACTTACTGGGTGGGAAACGGACTTCCCGACTCTTCGCTCTCTCACTGGTTTTTCCAATTCGTTTTTGCTGCGACTGCCGCGACGATTTTGTCAGGAGCGGTGGCTGAACGCTGCAACTTCGTCGCCTACATCGTTTACTCAGCCGTCATCTCCGGTAAGTTTCAAAATAGTGTTTTTTGTTAGGTTATACAGCCATTGAAATGTTAGAAGTTGGTTTAATCATCGTTACTTTTTGAATCTGTGTTTCCCTGTGTAGGCCTGCTACTTGTGGCGATTGTGTCGATGACCACAGAGGTAGCGTCCCGGCTTACTCGTGGTGATTGTGACGATTGTGGCGACACACCAGTTGTAAGCGGGATTTTCGTTCGACAGGGTTAAGGTTTCGTTCCGCGGCGTAGTTGGTAGCAGCACGAGGTTGTGACGCCACGTGCCGATCCCAAGTTCACCGAATGACACAAAACCTAACGTGGCGAGCTCAGGTGGGAAGGGAAGACAAACAAATATCGAAACAATAGTTAAATTTACAAGGGGTAGCGTGTTGTATTTACCTGTGACGAGGCGGTGAAGCGGCCAGTCGGATTCCTCGGGATGATGCAATCTGAAATGTTAGCCTTAAGGGCGTCCTACTGAGAAAATGGCGTCCGCCAAATGCGACGCTGCCGAAGGGGCCTACGAAGGTGTCTGAGGGACGCCTCGGAAAAGATGGCGGAGTGTGACGCGTCACCAAGCTCCGGTTTTCACACTGAGGAACCAGGTAAAATGAGAAAAGATATTCAAATGCAGATTTACAACAATAAAAGGTAAGTTTATTAAATATGCAAATGGTTTTCTGACTAGGCACACCGAAGGGTGTGTCGAAAAGAAGCCTGATGGGCGCAACAACACAAGTAAGTATGGCACAAGATTAAATGTTCAATATGATGGATTTTGCAAATAATAGTTCAATATACAATTTAATAACTCCAATTTGACTTTGTGTTTCAGGTTTCCAGAGTAAATCAGTTCAACGTTCCAGGTTTTCAACAAAGGTGAGTATGGTAAGTATAGGTTAACTTTGTGTTGCAGGTAAGAATTTAGCATTAAGTTACAACTTTCAATATTACGACTTTTGTCCAACTGTTTCAGAATTACTTCTACGCACTGTCCTAACTGCATTGGCCAATGGTTAGAAGGTAAGTTATAGTTTTCACTCACACGTGTCAGGGCCCTGAGGTATCCTTCCAGGTGTGATGTGGCGGTTGTGGTGGTTGTGGCGACGGACGTCCAGGGAATCCAAGGGTTCTTCCTCCAGATCAATTCGGCGCGAGACGGCAATTTCGATGGTCAGGGATCTTACGAAAAAGCGTCTTGAAAGTATTTAGGGGGGCGGTTTTGACTCTAGCAGGCTCAAGTTCACGGGCAGCAGGGCTCACGGTGACTCTTACTGAATATCTGAGGGGGGTCTGCCTGTGGAGGGGGCTGCTCGTTGGTTTTGTTCTGGATGGTCCCCCTCCGCTCCCTCGACGGACGGGCGCCTGCCAGGTGGAGACTTCTGATTGGCTCCCCCCGCCGAGGGAGGGACGCTCTGGCTGGAGACGGCGTCTTCATGTTGAGGGGGGGGTGACGTCACCTTTTGAGCTGACCACGGATCCGAATCTGACAATCATCGCCGCGGGTGGCTATGACAAATTCGGATCGGAAGGGAGTTAACGAATTAACCCAGTCTCTTCACTGGAAAGGTTCCCCAGTGAGTGGAGACTCACATCCCCCTTCCCTCCGGGAGCCAGCGTTGTCAAAGACGACGCTGGGTATTCCCAGAGGAGCCAAGGGACGCGCCTTCCTTATGGCCAGCTCGTAGGCGTGGCGACGACACCCGCGACAGTTGGCTGGCTCGCGCTGTGCCCGATGGTCCTCGGGGCACTCCGGCAGCGGTCGTCCCTGGCGGTGGAAATTCTTGAGACGTTGCCAGAACTCCTTACATCCCGGGCACCGGAAGACGAAGAGTTGTGGTACCTTCTTGGTGCAGACGGGACATTGACGCTTTCGGCTTATTCGCAGAACGATCCTCGGGTGAGCCGGAGGCGGGATCGTTTTGGCTGGTTCTGCTTCCTCTTCGCTTGATGTCGTGGGAGAGCGCCCGGGTGTTGGTGGTACGTCCCGGGTGGGGGATTCTTCGTAGGAGCTAACTCTCCCACGAGCGCGCCGGGGTGGTCGAGGCGTCGTTGGCGGCGAATGTAAGGGTGTCAAGGCCACGTACGGGTCGAGCTGCGGATTCTTGACTTCGACGGCCTGAGGCGATGGTGACGGGGCGGGGGACGAAGCGGGGGGCGGAGCCGGGGAGCGAGCCAACTTCTCCTCAGCCTCCGCAGACCTCGCCGCAGGTGCCTCTGCAGATAACTGGTTGATTGCCTCAGGTGTAGCGGTCTTCGCCGCAGGTGGCTCCACTACCACCTGTGCGTTGGCTGCCTTGGACTCCGCCACGGCTGCGTCCCGTTGCTGGATCAGTTGTTGTCGATCCAGCAGCCACTTGGTTTGGCGGTCCAACAACGCATCCCGCTCCTGCACGATCCTCTGGTAGATGGGAATCCACCTGTGTATCTGGAGGATCGTGAGGAGCGCCGAATTCCCGGACGTGTGGCGGCTGGTCGGGGTATCGCCACACATCGTGAACCGCACGAAGTTTGAGAGAGTCTCGAGCACGTCGTAGGGGTCGTCGGGTGGCGCGGGCGTGCTCACGTGTCCCGGCGACTGGTCTCGAAGGCCGGCGACAAACCTTTCTGTTCGCCTCCTCATTAATTCCACCATGGGGTCCGGCGACTGGGGACCCCCGTCCACTATCCACTCATCTAGCGGTTCTTGTGCCATCCTACAACAGACAAATAAACGCCCTACTGTAACATCCTGCCTAGGAAAAGTGACTCAGGAATTGATCTCATTTTACTTCACACAAATGATTCTGGCCTTGTTAGGAAGGTAGCAGAAGTAATGGTTCGGCTTGGTCTGAAGGACCTAAGTGAAGTTTGTCGGTCTGAAGGACCCAAGCTAAACTTGTTGGTCTGAAGGACCATGTGTCGAGGTCGTTGTCAGTCTTTCCTATTAGTCAGTCAGTTTGTCTTTCGGCCTAAGTGGAGTTAATAAAAACGGAGTTGAGTAGAATGTTGTCTATTT
This sequence comes from Apolygus lucorum, assembly GCA_009739505.2. NCBI lineage: Eukaryota > Metazoa > Arthropoda > Insecta > Hemiptera > Miridae > Apolygus > Apolygus lucorum. Next base: position 50,969,210 of record CM019176.2, on the reverse strand, counting down.
CCACGAAAATAATGAGTTACAAGTTAAATCGATTTCGACGGTTAGGTCATCATCAGTAACAAACAATAACTGAAGGTACATCACAAAGAGCATAGCTTATATAGGTACAAGTGAAAGGGAGCTTGAATCCCATTGGTCGAGAAAGTGAAAGTCATACCCAATCAGATAAGTGAAAGGAGAATCCTATTGGCTCAGAGAAGTGAAGGGACCTGGGAGGATCATCAAATGCCAATCAAGGCAGACAAAGTGAAAGGGGGCTCAAACATTGGTGAGGGTTACATTGTGAAGGGGAGACCAAGCTATTGCAAGAAGGAACCTATCAATGGTGAAACATGTTGAGGGACCACCTCATTCAGACATTTACCAGACCTATCACTCTTAAGAATCTCGAACTTTTCAAGCACATCCAACATACCTCCCTTCGGGCAAAAATGAGGAAATTCTATGTACCGTCCGTTTGTTAGATCAAAACTAAAGTTATGATTGGATTCTCTCAGGTGATTCGCAAAAGCAGAATCACCTTTGCTATCCCTGAAATCCTTCTCATGCTCTTTTATTCTTTCCTTAAATTTCCTACCAGTTTGACCACAATACTCAAGCCCACAAGAACATTTCAGCTTATAAACCCCACTTTTATCTTGAACGCTAATTTTATCTTTAACAGAACCCAACGAAGCTTTAAGATTATTTTTATTTTTAAACCCTACTTTGAAACCTCTAGATGATAACATTTTGCCAATTTTGTCAGAAATCTTTCCATAATAAGGTATACTTATCCACTTTTTCTCTTCTAATACAACTTCTCTAGCCAAATTAGAAACCCCGTCTCTACACTTTTTCCTAAGAACCTTGTTCCATATGGAATCAATGAGACATCCTCCATATCCATTGCTTGCGGCTATACTCTTGATAATTGTTTTTTCTTTAGATACATTTTGATCACTCATTGGTATTGACAAAGCTCTATTGATCATACTGTGGAAAGCAGCATGTTTATGAACTAAGGGATGATTTGATGTACTATGAATAGTGATATCACTGTAGGTATCTTTTCTATAAATGGAGAAATCATGTTTTCTGTTAATCAATGAGATGGACAGATCAAGAAAATTAAGCTTATTTCCACCTAGTTCAAGAGTGAATTTAACAAAAGGATCTAGTGTATTGATTTTTTCATGAAAAGAATTTAGTTGCCTTTCAGTTCCTGTCCATAGAATTATTATATCATCAACGTACCTATACCAGTATAAAAGGTTGTTTGATTTACACTTTTCAAAGATTCGTTTTTCAAGATGATCCATATAAATATCCGCAAGCAAAGGAGACAGCGGTGAACCCATGGCTACCCCTGGCTGAGTATAATATTTACCTTCAAATAGAAAATAGTTCTGATCCATACAAACAGACATTAGACTACACAGCTCATCCTTTTCAAAAACATCGAGACCCGACCCATGGATAAGCCCATTAACCACATCTTTGCAGCTAGCTACATCGATATTGGTAAACAGACTAACCACATCAAAGGAAGCAAGTTTGGCATTCGGAGGCGCTTGAATGTCACTAATTTTAGAAACCAAATCGTATGAATTTTGAACAGTATTACGGGGCCGAAAATTGATTTTATTTCTAAACAATGAATTTAACTTTTTGGCTAATTTGTAAGAGGGGGCACCAATATAAGACACAACTGGTCTCATCGGTGCCCCTACTTTATGAATTTTTGGAAGACATGATAACCTAGGAGCATGAGGATTCATTTCTACAAGGCTTGGTTTGTACATACGTTTAAGAATATTTTCTGAGCTGTTTACTACTCTACGGATTAATTTCTGATAGTTAGCCGTTGGATCTGATTGGAGAGCTATGCAGTTATTGTCATTTAAGAATTTAAGAGTTTTGTCAATATAATCTTGCTTAGTAAGAATAACTGTTGTATTGCCTTTATCTGCTTTAAGAGCTACAATCTTCTTGTTGTTGAACTTCTTCTTCAAGTCGGCCGCCAGTCTTTCCTCTGGTCCCGGTGGGATCTTGGGCGCCTTCTTCATTTCCTCAGCGCACAACGCCTTCGTTACGTAGGGTCCATCGGAAGCTTCAATGGAGAAAGCTAGGTCCCTTGATGATGGAGCCCCGAGCGAGACGATGGGGTTGTGCTTCAGTCCCTTCTCAAGAAGGGATACTTCTGCCGATGAAAAGGTGACATTCGACAGGTTCTCCACTTTCTTGAAGAAGGTCCCTGACGGAGGTGAGGCCAGGGGAGTTGGCGTCTGGTTCTTCCGGAGTTCGCCAAGCTTGCGAAGTAGACAGGCTTTCTTCTTCAGTCCTTTCTGCCAGGCAACGTCGATGGCATGCCGATCGATAAGGTCCCATTCCTTGGCATCGTATGAGACGGAGAGTTCCTGAAACATATAATACATCTTCTCCCTGGCAGAATCTCGAACACCGTACCAATGGTGGAGCTCACTCTTAACGAGCTTGAGTTGAGCCTCCTTGATAATACGGGTCGCAGCACTTGAAGAATGCTTGCACTGTATATGAACGTAATTTGGAATGAGTCGATTGGATATGCATTGTTGATTGAACCAAATGTTCCTCTCTGCAATAGATATACGTATCTTCAGTTTGATGAACCAACTCGCGATTTCTGCTCGACTTGCAGTACTGATACGAATAAAATCACTCGCGATGAGATTGTGGAAAACCATTTTAATAAAAACGGAGTTGAGTAGAATGTTGTCTATTTCCACGAAAATAATGAGTTACAAGTTAAATCGATTTCGACGGTTAGGTCATCATCAGTAACAAACAATAACTGAAGGTACATCACAAAGAGCATAGCTTATATAGGTACAAGTGAAAGGGAGCTTGAATCCCATTGGTCGAGAAAGTGAAAATCATACCCAATCAGATAAGTGAAAGGAGAATCCTATTGGCTCAGAGAAGTGAAGGGACCTGGGAGGATCATCAAATGCCAATCAAGGCAGACAAAGTGAAAGGGGGCTCAAACATTGGTGAGGGTTACATTGTGAAGGGGAGACCAAGCTATTGCAAGAAGGAACCTATCAATGGTGAAACATGTTGAGGGACCACCTCATTCAGACATTTACCAGACCTATCACTCTTAAGAATCTCGAACTTTTCAAGCACATCCAACATACCTCCCTTCGGGCAAAAATGAGGAAATTCTATGTACCGTCCGTTTGTTAGATCAAAACTAAAGTTATGATTGGATTCTCTCAGGTGATTCGCAAAAGCAGAATCACCTTTGCTATCCCTGAAATCCTTCTCATGCTCTTTTATTCTTTCCTTAAATTTCCTACCAGTTTGACCACAATACTCAAGCCCACAAGAACATTTCAGCTTATAAACCCCACTTTTATCTTGAACGCTAATTTTATCTTTAACAGAACCCAACGAAGCTTTAAGATTATTTTTATTTTTAAACCCTACTTTGAAACCTCTAGATGATAACATTTTGCCAATTTTGTCAGAAATCTTTCCATAATAAGGTATACTTATCCACTTTTTCTCTTCTAATACAACTTCTCTAGCCAAATTAGAAACCCCGTCTCTACACTTTTTCCTAAGAACCTTGTTCCATATGGAATCAATGAGACATCCTCCATATCCATTGCTTGCGGCTATACTCTTGATAATTGTTTTTTCTTTAGATACATTTTGATCACTCATTGGTATTGACAAAGCTCTATTGATCATACTGTGGAAAGCAGCATGTTTATGAACTAAGGGATGATTTGATGTACTATGAATAGTGATATCACTGTAGGTATCTTTTCTATAAATGGAGAAATCATGTTTTCTGTTAATCAATGAGATGGACAGATCAAGAAAATTAAGCTTATTTCCACCTAGTTCAAGAGTGAATTTAACAAAAGGATCTAGTGTATTGATTTTTTCATGAAAAGAATTTAGTTGCCTTTCAGTTCCTGTCCATAGAATTATTATATCATCAACGTACCTATACCAGTATAAAAGGTTGTTTGATTTACACTTTTCAAAGATTCGTTTTTCAAGATGATCCATATAAATATCCGCAAGCAAAGGAGACAGCGGTGAACCCATGGCTACCCCTGGCTGAGTATAATATTTACCTTCAAATAGAAAATAGTTCTGATCCATACAAACAGACATTAGACTACACAGCTCATCCTTTTCAAAAACATCGAGACCCGACCCATGGATAAGCCCATTAACCACATCTTTGCAGCTAGCTACATCGATATTGGTAAACAGACTAACCACATCAAAGGAAGCAAGTTTGGCATTCGGAGGCGCTTGAATGTCACTAATTTTAGAAACCAAATCGTATGAATTTTGAACAGTATTACGGGGCCGAAAATTGATTTTATTTCTAAACAATGAATTTAACTTTTTGGCTAATTTGTAAGAGGGGGCACCAATATAAGACACAACTGGTCTCATCGGTGCCCCTACTTTATGAATTTTTGGAAGACATGATAACCTAGGAGCATGAGGATTCATTTCTACAAGGCTTGGTTTGTACATACGTTTAAGAATATTTTCTGAGCTGTTTACTACTCTACGGATTAATTTCTGATAGTTAGCCGTTGGATCTGATTGGAGAGCTATGCAGTTATTGTCATTTAAGAATTTAAGAGTTTTGTCAATATAATCTTGCTTAGTAAGAATAACTGTTGTATTGCCTTTATCTGCTTTAAGAGCTACAATCTTCTTGTTGTTGAACTTCTTCTTCAAGTCGGCCGCCAGTCTTTCCTCTGGTCCCGGTGGGATCTTGGGCGCCTTCTTCATTTCCTCAGCGCACAACGCCTTCGTTACGTAGGGTCCATCGGAAGCTTCAATGGAGAAAGCTAGGTCCCTTGATGATGGAGCCCCGAGCGAGACGATGGGGTTGTGCTTCAGTCCCTTCTCAAGAAGGGATACTTCTGCCGATGAAAAGGTGACATTCGACAGGTTCTCCACTTTCTTGAAGAAGGTCCCTGACGGAGGTGAGGCCAGGGGAGTTGGCGTCTGGTTCTTCCGGAGTTCGCCAAGCTTGCGAAGTAGACAGGCTTTCTTCTTCAGTCCTTTCTGCCAGGCAACGTCGATGGCATGCCGATCGATAAGGTCCCATTCCTTGGCATCGTATGAGACGGAGAGTTCCTGAAACATATAATACATCTTCTCCCTGGCAGAATCTCGAACACCGTACCAATGGTGGAGCTCACTCTTAACGAGCTTGAGTTGAGCCTCCTTGATAATACGGGTCGCAGCACTTGAAGAATGCTTGCACTGTATATGAACGTAATTTGGAATGAGTCGATTGGATATGCATTGTTGATTGAACCAAATGTTCCTCTCTGCAATAGATATACGTATCTTCAGTTTGATGAACCAACTCGCGATTTCTGCTCGACTTGCAGTACTGATACGAACTCCGGAAGAACCAGACGCCAACTCCCCTGGCCTCACCTCCGTCAGGGACCTTCTTCAAGAAAGTGGAGAACCTGTCGAATGTCACCTTTTCATCGGCAGAAGTATCCCTTCTTGAGAAGGGACTGAAGCACAACCCCATCGTCTCGCTCGGGGCTCCATCATCAAGGGACCTAGCTTTCTCCATTGAAGCTTCTGTAAGCCGCCAATTCGAAAAGTCGCGGAAAAACCGCCCTCCACAGCCTTTGAGGAGGTCGGGGTGGTGATGGGGGAGGCAGTGGAGGAGGAGGAGAGCTGCGGAGAGGGGAGCGCTGACCCCCTGCGCGTGGACGTTTCAGTTCTGTCTCGACGTGAACCAAGGACGCCTCAATTGTAGGTAGAGTTGATCGTTTGTTTGGAGCCATTTGTGCTAGTCAGTGGATTTGATTTTGGGATATTTCCCCCGGCGATAGTGAAAGGACATTGATTTAATCGTAAAGACTCGTTTAGTTCTTGCCTGATTTGCAAAACTAAACCCAAGATTTCTCTCCATAAAGACCCCTTCGGGACCGTCTTCTACCCACCACGTTTTTCCTCGTCAGACGAAGTTCCAGAGAAGCTACGGTAAAGTACCACTTCAATATCGTTGGACACGCACTGTATGACATTTCTTGCCAAATTTCTGTTATCAAAGAGTATTAATTTCTGTTTAAATTACGTAAATCATACTAGTCACCACCCGTACCGACGCGTAGCGGCGGTAGCGTGTGCGTACCTTGATATCGCGTCAAGCGTGTTGTAAGTCCTCGCGGTGGTTCTTCCACCCCGATTTAATCAATTCTTTTGTAAAACCTTAAAGCTAAAAGCAACTTAAAGTAATATACTTACCATATCTTAAATTCTAAAACTTACCTGGTCGATCTGCTTTTCTTTAGGACGCCTAGGTCTTCACGTGTTTTTCTCACTTACCTTGTTGATAGTTGATCTTGTCCCGTTGGATAACTCTACGTTCTTATTTCTAAAGTAACGGGGTTGATACTTACCTGTTGCTTACACACTAAATATCTTTTCTTATAATTAACTTACCAGAGATTGCTGTAATACTTACCTACCTCGGAGTTGAGGTACTTGATTTGGACCTCGCGTCCCTAATTGTTCATTTAAATACTTACCTGAAGGTACCGTTGAATTCCAGGAGCATATTGTCCTTGATTCTTGATTTTTATTGAATTACTTTATATTTCTGTGGCCCCCACGTGGTCATCAACATACGTACCTTTGTTTCTGTTCGTTGGGTACCAGTAGGGTACCGATACCCGTACCTTGAAGATACTTACCTATGTTTATGGTTTTGGTCACGAAGTGACAAATTTCTTTATTCTTGACGTTACCTGTGATGAATGTGGATTGATTTATCCTGTGAAATGCTGAAATTCCTATTGTCTTAATTATAGATGTTTATGGTTCCTCAACTGGTTGTTGTTGATTTCACCTTGAGTACCTCCAGAAGCAGGTTGGTTCGGACGAGATAGCTTGTAGATCGTAGGTTGGGAAGGGTACGCCCCTCAGGCAAAAACACGCTACCATACCAAATTTTCAAAATTTCTTTATTTGCTAAAAACAATTCCCTTTTCAATTTGCGGCTTACAGATTTGGTGGCAGCTTAGGGGATTTCATGAAAAGTACGCTTTTCACGAACTCATAGAAATCGTAATAAATCCGTCTGGACGGGCTTGTGGAGGTGCTCAGGTAGTCAGCGTTTGTGGAAACCGTTACAATGAGCGAACCGGGTCAGCACCCTGGGAGAGCAGGGGAGGTAGAGATGAGTGGAGTGCTGGGTCAACTCGAGAGGTTGATGAGGGCGTATAACGACCTGGCCGGAAAGGGGCGAAGTAATGCGGCTCAGGTAGTACCCGACACGGATGTGCCTCGCTCGATGTTTTTGGAAATAGAAAACTGGGACCCGGACGAAAGTGGGTCGCTGCCGGTGACCGCGTTCTTTCAGGTATTCGACGAGGTGGCGGGAAACCTAACGCAAAACAAAAAAATACGACTGTTGCGCGCCAAAGTCAAGGGTACAGCCAAGCAATTCCTGATTGACAACGCTCCGACGCATGCGGGACTCAACCCATATGATGAGGCACGAGAGGCGATGCTGGCATGGTTCGAAACGGAGAACCCGGAACGGGCGGCCGCGTCACTGTGTGCGGCAAAGGTGGCGCAAGGTGAGGGGCTGCGTCAGTTCGCGGAGCGAGTACACCGACTGGCGAGATCGGCGGTTAAGGAGGAGGGGCCGGATTTGACGAACCCACAGAGGCAGAATTGGGTAAGACGGAAAACCCTAAAAGCGTTCATAAAAGGGTTGCCTAAGGAACTGGGTTCCTTATTAACCAACAATCCCCCTGAAACCTTGGAGGCCGCGTTAAAGAGAGCGGAGGAATTGAGGGAGACGCTCGAGTTGGACTCGGATGAGGACACGAAGTGGGGAATATCGGCCGTCGCGGTACGCGAAGAAAGAAAATGCTATGAATGCGGAATGCCGGGGCACTTCGCGGCGAGATGCCCGCGGAACACTGGGAGGGTACCCTTGGCGGGGGCACGAGCCCCCCCCAAACCAACGCCGAGGTACCCGTGCATGTTCTGTGCTAGTATGGAGCATTTTCCGGTGGACTGTGTGAACAACCCCCAGAAAACCATCTACTGCGACTATTGCGGAGTAAGGGAGCACCTCGAGACCGACTGCCACAAAAAGAAGTTGTTAACCCCGGTGTCCCATCCCCGAGGTACAAAAGTGCCGGCTATTGAGGACGCGACTCAAGCGGTGCAGAGAGAACCTCCCGCGTATCCAATGGGGCATGTGCCCATGGTACGCTATCAAATGGAGCAACCAATAAGGTTGGGCGTTACCCTGGATGGAGAACCCCGAGAGCTGATCGTGGACACGGGTGCGGCAATCTCGGTGCTGGCGAAACCGGTGGGTGGTGCGTTGTTGAGACCCACTAAGGCTATGGCGTGGGGAGCGGATGGAAATCGGCTGAACTTCTGCGGTGAACAGGAACTGACGGTGGAGGTGTGCGGGGCTGTGACCAGGCATACTTTTCTGGTGTTTTCTCAGGAAGGAACCGGCCTCGACCTGTTCGGCCTAGACCTTATGAAGAAGGTACCGCTTCTGATCCGTCCGGATAGGCGAGAGGCTACGGTGGCGCCGCGCCGCGGGGTCGCGGATCGCCGGAAGGAGTCGGGGGTGGCTCGGGTTGGTTTGACCGTCGTCGAGCCGAGGCTGGACGTGGCCACCGTCGAACTGGGTGTGGATGTGCCCGTGATCGGGCCGGGTACTGGGGTGCCACAGCTCGTACCGTATGTGGAGGTACCCGTGACTGAGCCGGATACTGAGGCACCGCAACTCGTGCCTCATGTGGAGGTACCCGTGGCTGAGCCGGGTACGAAGGTACAGCAACTCGTGTCGCACCTGGAGGAACCCGAGGTTGAGCCGGGTATGGACGTGCCTATTGATGAGCCGCGCATGGAGATGCCCATCCCTGAACGACGGGCGGAGGTGTCGACGGCCAAACTGAGGAGGAATATGGCGGACGCTGATAGGGAAACCAGCGGGAGCATCGAGTTGGAAATTGAGGGGACGGTCGAGAGTGTGGGTTGCCCGGTGACGAGACTCCCAATCGGGGACATCGAGTTCCGAAGGATTGGGGCAGTGCTTGGTGACGACCCGGGAGATGCGGCTGGGGACGCGGAGGAGATGCCTATGGAACGATGGGACCAGGAACGACCCGATACCCGGACCGAGTTAGTAACTAAGCTACAACATCTGGACAAGGGACAGCGGAGCCGAGTGGGAGAAATCCTTCACAGGTTCGAGGAGGTTTTTGATAAACCCGACCGGGATGGGTGTCGCTTGGGTGTGGAACACGTCATTGACACCGGACAGCCGGAACCCGTTCATGTGAGGCCGTATTCGATACCCCACGCCCTCCGGGAGGAGGTGGAGGAACAGCTCCATGGGTTGCTGGAGGATGGGGTAATCCGACCCTCAAAGAGTCCGTGGTCGGCCCCGGTGGTCTTGGTTAAGAAAAAGACACCGGAGGGGGAACCCCAAAAATGGCGTATGTGTATAGATTACCGACGTCTGAATAAGTTGACTAAGGCGGACGCCTACCCTATGCCGAATTTGCAGGACACCCTATCGATGTTGGGGCGGTGCCGGTACTTTACGAAGATTGATCTTGTGTCGGGGTACCATCAGTTGGGAATGCACCCCGACTCCATTGAGCGAACGGCGTTCTCAGTCTTGGGGCGCCATTTTGAGTACACGCGTATGGCCTTCGGCCTCCGGAATGCACCCGCAACTTTTCAGCGGGCAATGAACAATGCTCTTGACGGACTGATTGGTCACGATTGTTTGGTCTATTTGGACGACATCATAGTATTCTCGCCGACGTTGGAGGCTCACCTGGATAGCCTAACGAGAGTGTTGGAGCGACTTAGGGAGACCCGTCTTCGAGCTAATCTTGGCAAGTGCGAATTCCTACAGCAGGAAACAAGCTATTTGGGACATCGCATCACGAGCGAAGGGGTCGGTATGGAGCCGGAGAAGATACGGGCGGTGCGAGAGTTCCCCATTCCCACTACGGCGAGTCAGGTGCGCGCCTTCTTGGGGCTGGCGGGCTTCTACCGCCGTTTTGTTCCTGGATTTTCGGGCATGGCGGCCCCACTGACTGGACCCCTCAAGAAGGGAACTGATTTCGGATGGGGAGAGGCGCAGAGTAAGGCATTTGAAGCGTTGAAGGAGGCTCTCTTATCCGACTCGGTGTTGATTTACCCGGACTTAACCCGGGACTTCATACTGGCCACCGATGCCTCTCAGAGCGCGCTGGGAGCGGTGTTGTCCCAGAAATGTGGGGACGTCGAACGACCAGTGGCGTTTGCTAGCCGGAAACTGAACGACGCGGAGACTAGGTACTCGGCGACTGAGCGGGAGCTTTTGGCGGTGGTTTGGGCATGCAGGCACTATCAGGAGTATTTGCTGGGAAGGAGGTTCATTTTGGAGACGGACCATATGGCGCTGACAGCTGCACTGAGACTGCGGGACCCGACCTCGAGGGTTGGTCGGTGGACATTGAGGCTGGCGGAGTACGACTTTGAGCCGCGGTACCGACCCGGCGCGAACATGGGTCACGCTGACGGATTGAGTCGGATGCACGTGGCTGCCGTGAATGTGGAAGTCCCGAAACCCTTGATGGGGGCGGCGCAGGATATGGACCCGTGGGTGCAGGATATGATTGCGAAACACCGGGATAAGGTGCAACGGGAGGACGGGGTATGGACTATCCCTGTTGAGGTCGAGGGGGAGAAGGGACGAGTACCTCTGATCCCCGTAACAATTAGGGAGTGGGTACTGGTGTCGTGTCATGGTAGTGCCTGGGCTGGGCACCCGGGGGCGGAAGTGACGGAGCGACTAGTGCGTCGGGCGGGGTATTGGCCAAAGATCCGGAGGGATGTGAAGGCGTTCATCGCCGCGTGCGAGCCGTGCCAACGAAGGAATGCACCGGGACATTCGTCGGCTCCGATACAGCGACCACTGATACCCTCGGCACCCGGGGAGGTGGTGGGCATGGACTTCGTGGGACCACTGGTGACACTTGGTGGCCCCAAGTATGTCTTGACTATGGTGGACCATTACACCAAATTTGCCGAGGCATATGTGGTACCCAACACAACGGCTGAAACGGTCGCTCGCGTGTTGGTAGGACGATACATACCCTACCACGGGGTACCCCGGAGATTGGTGACCGATAGGGGTACGGGGTTCACCTCTGAGCTCATTCAGGAACTCTGTCAGACTTGGCGGATCACCAAGGTGCAGACCACAGCGTACCACCCACAGGGGAACGGGGTGTGCGAGAGGTTCCACCGAACCTTCGCTAACATAATGGCAAAGGTGGTCCGGCAGACGAGGGACTGGGAACGAATGGTGCCCATAGTGTTGGCGGCCTATAGAGCCACCCCACATAAAAGCACGGGGTACTCTCCGAATTTTTTAACGTATGGAAGGGAGCTGCGCCTTCCAAATGCAACCGAGTGGACCCGGCCCAGCGATGGTCACCGCTCAGTCGAGTTGCGCGCTTTAATGGAGGCCAGAAGGATAGCCAAGAGGTGCTTGGATAGGGCATGGAAACAGCAAGCGGACCGAATAAATCGAAGACGAAGCACGAGGCAGTACCAAGAGGGAGATCGGGTGTACTTAAAACAAATGCACCTACCCTCCGGGGAGTGCCGGAAGTTTTGGAGTCCCTGGTCGGGGCCCTGGAGAGTGAAGAGGGCAATTTCGGCCGTGAATTATGAAATTCAGGACTTGCTGGGGGCTCGTCAACAAGTGGTCCATATAAACAGACTGAAGCCGGCCACGGTAAACGGTGTGCCCGATGATGCCGTACTGGAGGAACCGGATGCGGGAATTACGCCCGAGGTACGGATGCCTGAGGAACCCCTGGAGCGTGAGAAGAATTGGGAGCTGGATGACGCTTGGAGCGAGGAAGCTGACCTTCCGATTTTGGAGGAGTTGGACGGGCCAAACGAAGGTACGGAAGGTGCCTCTACCGAAAGCCCATCGACTGACCCAGCCTTAATGGAGACGGGAGGGGAAAGCGAGACAGGTGCGGGCGAGGGTACGTACTTCTTGCGAGCTCGCCCGCCCCGTGATTACAAGAAGCTACATGAGAAAGGGGTGCTGGCTGGGGTTAGCGCAGGGTACGGAGTAATGTAAACGGGTATGGTGACTAAAATAAAATAAAATAAAATAAAAAAACAAAAAAAAAAAAAAAAAAAAAAAAAAAAAAAAAAAAAAAAAACATTATAGATACATATATAATATAGATGTAATCAATATAATAATTATAATAAAAAAAAAAAAAAAAAAAAAAAAAAAAAAAAAAAAAAAAAAAAAAAACGTATGTATACCGATTTATATGAACATGTGGTAACTTACCTTTAAGTGAAGACCCAGAATGGTGACATTAGGAATAGACCTGAAAAAGAACATAATGAAAATATTAATGGCAGTCATACAGTGCTAGGTAGGAAACGATAAGGTACAGGAGGATGATACAGAGAAGGACTCAACTAACCTGGAACTGTTTTCTTTTACCCAATAGGAGATGGAGAGTCGGAGGAACTCCGAGGTGCAGCCGGCGGAGGACGAGGCGCCACTATCTCGTACCCTACCGTCGGTGCAACGTGTGAGACGAGCTTATGACGGGGCGTGCCAACAATGCCTGACCCGTTCCGCCTTGAACGACTCGACTGGCTCTAGAGGACATGAGCGCGAGGCCATCGAGAACGTGGAGGTGGTGGCTGCGGCTATGGAGGTAATGAAGCAGGCTGAAAATCATGCGATGCTGGACTCGTTTTACGAAACCGGAATGAAGGGTCTGGAGAACCTAGCTGCGCTGCTGCCGGAGTGGAGGATGCACGAGATGGAGGTAGCGGGATGGAGGGCTCGATGCGCGATCGCGGAGGAGGCGTTACGAGGGGCAAAGGAAAGAATTAGCAATCTTACTGGAGAGCTGGATACCATGATGGTGCAATTAAACGCCAGACCTACCGTACCGCTAGAAAAAGCCCATAAACAAACCAACGAACGACGAGCAGGAAAGCGAGGCCACCAGGGAACTGTAAACCCCGAGGAGGGGATGGATACCTCGGCGGAGGAGTCTGGCGACGAAAATGAAGACCAGGACCCCAGCTATTCTGAGACCGCCTCCACCTCTTCGGTACCGCGTAAGGGTCGTCCAAATCCCGGATTTACTAGTTTCCCTACCCCAGCCATGAAGAAAGTCGAGGGTATGGAGAGTAAGAACAGGACCACATCGAAGGGAGACCTCTGCCCCATATGTATGCGGCCACCCACAGTCATGAGAGGGTTCAGGTGCGCCTCCTGCAAGGCCTTCTGGGAGCGACTGATAAAGAGGCACGAGCGAGGACAGTTGATGGACCAGTGCAACCCGCCGCATGCGGGGGTGGCCCCCACCTGTAGCCACTGCAGGCGTACCCGGTACGAGGTGGAATTTACCCGCCGGTACCCCGGCCGAGCCCTCCCCATACCCAGCGTCGCTGAACAGAGATCCACCGTCGAGGACGACGGCTCCCGGAGAAGGGAGGGGTTATGTAAGCCGCCAATTCGAAAAGTCGCGGAAAAACCGCCCTCCACAGCCTTTGAGGAGGTCGGGGTGGTGATGGGGGAGGCAGTGGAGGAGGAGGAGAGCTGCGGAGAGGGGAGCGCTGACCCCCTGCGCGTGGACGTTTCAGTTCTGTCTCGACGTGAACCAAGGACGCCTCAATTGTAGGTAGAGTTGATCGTTTGTTTGGAGCCATTTGTGCTAGTCAGTGGATTTGATTTTGGGATATTTCCCCCGGCGATAGTGAAAGGACATTGATTTAATCGTAAAGACTCGTTTAGTTCTTGCCTGATTTGCAAAACTAAACCCAAGATTTCTCTCCATAAAGACCCCTTCGGGACCGTCTTCTACCCACCACGTTTTTCCTCGTCAGACGAAGTTCCAGAGAAGCTACGGTAAAGTACCACTTCAATATCGTTGGACACGCACTGTATGACATTTCTTGCCAAATTTCTGTTATCAAAGAGTATTAATTTCTGTTTAAATTACGTAAATCATACTAGTCACCACCCGTACCGACACGTAGCGGCGGTAGCGTGTGCGTACCTTGATATCGCGTCAAGCGTGTTGTAAGTCCTCGCGGTGGTTCTTCCACCCCGATTTAATCAATTCTTTTGTAAAACCTTAAAGCTAAAAGCAACTTAAAGTAATATACTTACCATATCTTAAATTCTAAAACTTACCTGGTCGATCTGCTTTTCTTTAGGACGCCTAGGTCTTCACGTGTTTTTCTCACTTACCTTGTTGATAGTTGATCTTGTCCCGTTGGATAACTCTACGTTCTTATTTCTAAAGTAACGGGGTTGATACTTACCTGTTGCTTACACACTAAATATCTTTTCTTATAATTAACTTACCAGAGATTGCTGTAATACTTACCTACCTCGGAGTTGAGGTACTTGATTTGGACCTCGCGTCCCTAATTGTTCATTTAAATACTTACCTGAAGGTACCGTTGAATTCCAGGAGCATATTGTCCTTGATTCTTGATTTTTATTGAATTACTTTATATTTCTGTGGCCCCCACGTGGTCATCAACATACGTACCTTTGTTTCTGTTCGTTGGGTACCAGTAGGGTACCGATACCCGTACCTTGAAGATACTTACCTATGTTTATGGTTTTGGTCACGAAGTGACAAATTTCTTTATTCTTGACGTTACCTGTGATGAATGTGGATTGATTTATCCTGTGAAATACTGAAATTCCTATTGTCTTAATTATAGATGTTTATGGTTCCTCAACTGGTTGTTGTTGATTTCACCTTGAGTACCTCCAGAAGCAGGTTGGTTCGGACGAGATAGCTTGTAGATCGTAGGTTGGGAAGGGTACGCCCCTCAGGCAAAAACACGCTACCATACCAAATTTTCAAAATTTCTTTATTTGCTAAAAACAATTCCCTTTTCAATTTGCGGCTTACACTTCCGATGGACCCTACGTAACGAAGGCGTTGTGCGCTGAGGAAATGAAGAAGGCGCCCAAGATCCCACCGGGACCAGAGGAAAGACTGGCGGCCGACTTGAAGAAGAAGTTCAACAACAAGAAGATTGTAGCTCTTAAAGCAGATAAAGGCAATACAACAGTTATTCTTACTAAGCAAGATTATATTGACAAAACTCTTAAATTCTTAAATGACAATAACTGCATAGCTCTCCAATCAGATCCAACGGCTAACTATCAGAAATTAATCCGTAGAGTAGTAAACAGCTCAGAAAATATTCTTAAACGTATGTACAAACCAAGCCTTGTAGAAATGAATCCTCATGCTCCTAGGTTATCATGTCTTCCAAAAATTCATAAAGTAGGGGCACCGATGAGACCAGTTGTGTCTTATATTGGTGCCCCCTCTTACAAATTAGCCAAAAAGTTAAATTCATTGTTTAGAAATAAAATCAATTTTCGGCCCCGTAATACTGTTCAAAATTCATACGATTTGGTTTCTAAAATTAGTGACATTCAAGCGCCTCCGAATGCCAAACTTGCTTCCTTTGATGTGGTTAGTCTGTTTACCAATATCGATGTAGCTAGCTGCAAAGATGTGGTTAATGGGCTTATCCATGGGTCGGGTCTCGATGTTTTTGAAAAGGATGAGCTGTGTAGTCTAATGTCTGTTTGTATGGATCAGAACTATTTTCTATTTGAAGGTAAATATTATACTCAGCCAGGGGTAGCCATGGGTTCACCGCTGTCTCCTTTGCTTGCGGATATTTATATGGATCATCTTGAAAAACGAATCTTTGAAAAGTGTAAATCAAACAACCTTTTATACTGGTATAGGTACGTTGATGATATAATAATTCTATGGACAGGAACTGAAAGGCAACTAAATTCTTTTCATGAAAAAATCAATACACTAGATCCTTTTGTTAAATTCACTCTTGAACTAGGTGGAAATAAGCTTAATTTTCTTGATCTGTCCATCTCATTGATTAACAGAAAACATGATTTCTCCATTTATAGAAAAGATACCTACAGTGATATCACTATTCATAGTACATCAAATCATCCCTTAGTTCATAAACATGCTGCTTTCCACAGTATGATCAATAGAGCTTTGTCAATACCAATGAGTGATCAAAATGTATCTAAAGAAAAAACAATTATCAAGAGTATAGCCGCAAGCAATGGATATGGAGGATGTCTCATTGATTCCATATGGAACAAGGTTCTTAGGAAAAAGTGTAGAGACGGGGTTTCTAATTTGGCTAGAGAAGTTGTATTAGAAGAGAAAAAGTGGATAAGTATACCTTATTATGGAAAGATTTCTGACAAAATTGGCAAAATGTTATCATCTAGAGGTTTCAAAGTAGGGTTTAAAAATAAAAATAATCTTAAAGCTTCGTTGGGTTCTGTTAAAGATAAAATTAGCGTTCAAGATAAAAGTGGGGTTTATAAGCTGAAATGTTCTTGTGGGCTTGAGTATTGTGGTCAAACTGGTAGGAAATTTAAGGAAAGAATAAAAGAGCATGAGAAGGATTTCAGGGATAGCAAAGGTGATTCTGCTTTTGCGAATCACCTGAGAGAATCCAATCATAACTTTAGTTTTGATCTAACAAACGGACGGTACATAGAATTTCCTCATTTTTGCCCGAAGGGAGGTATGTTGGATGTGCTTGAAAAGTTCGAGATTCTTAAGAGTGATAGGTCTGGTAAATGTCTGAATGAGGTGGTCCCTCAACATGTTTCACCATTGATAGGTTCCTTCTTGCAATAGCTTGGTCTCCCCTTCACAATGTAACCCTCACCAATGTTTGAGCCCCCTTTCACTTTGTCTGCCTTGATTGGCATTTGATGATCCTCCCAGGTCCCTTCACTTCTCTGAGCCAATAGGATTCTCCTTTCACTTATCTGATTGGGTATGACTTTCACTTTCTCGACCAATGGGATTCAAGCTCCCTTTCACTTGTACCTATATAAGCTATGCTCTTTGTGATGTACCTTCAGTTATTGTTTGTTACTGATGATGACCTAACCGTCGAAATCGATTTAACTTGTAACTCATTATTTTCGTGGAAATAGACAACATTCTACTCAACTCCGTTTTTATTAAAATGGTTTTCCACAATCTCATCGCGAGTGATTTTATTCGTATAAGTGGAGTTGCTTGTAATTTACGGAAGGGTCACGCTGGCGGAACGAATATGGAGTGGTTCCGATTGGCGCTTCTCCTCTGGGTCTTTTCGGAGGTAGACCTTCAGGTGTCGACGGTTCTTCAGCTTTGCGCACCACTGGTTCCTGGTGGGGGTTGTTGCTGTGGCGGTCGTGCTCGCTGTGGCGATCGTGTTTGCTGTGGCGATCGTGTTCGCTGTGGCGATCGTGCTCGCTGTGGCGATCGTTTTCGCTGTGGCGATCGTGCTCGCTGTGGCGAGTTTCCTCGGGGTGGGTGACCGGGTGTTGTGAGTTTCCCGCTGAATTCTCGGCTGGTTTTTCCAAAGGATAGCTGACGCTTTTATCTTCTTCACTGATCGAGGAGCGATCTGAGTGTCGATCCGCGTCCTCGAGGTGAGTCGGTTGTGGCGAAGCAGTCCCCTGGTTTGACTGTTCCGAAAACGGTGTAGTGGGAGTGTTCTCGTGAGATCCGGTCGGCACATCGCCACATTCCATCATGGCCGGGTTTGGGGGCGGCCATCGCAACTCCTCATCAGAGTCTTCCATTGTTTCTTCCTTTGTCCCCGTTTCCGGTTCGTGGCTGTTCCTTATTGTGTCTATTTCCTGGGTTTGATTGGATTTGGTATGGTCCAGGAAAGTATCGTCCGGTACACCCAGCACAAAGGCCGGTTTGAGGCGGTTAATGTGTACTACCTGACGTTTTATGTCGGGTGAGTCCCTGATTTCATAAGTAACATTCGAGTGTTTTTTCAGCACCGTCCACGGTCCACTCCATGGACTCCAGAATTTTTTAACGACACCTGGGGGCGGCTGCATGTCTTTCAAGTACACCATGTCCCCTGCCTCAAAAGAGCGCAGAGAGCGGCGGGCGTTGATGGCTTCCGTCCGTTTCTTCCAGGCTTCGTGTAGGCATTGTGTCGTGGCGTCACGGGCCATTCGGAGATTCTTCAACAAGGAGGATTCAGGTAAAGGTGCTCGAAGTCCTTGAAAGGTGTCGTTCGGGAGGCGTATTTCTCTCCCAAAGGTAAGAAAATTTGGAGTAAATCCAGTACTCTTATGTGGGCTGGATCGGTACGCTGCGAGTGCTACGGGCAACATGGTTTCCCAGTCCTTAGTTTTTTTGGTAATTTTCGCCAAAATATTGGTCAAGGTTCGGTGGAAACGCTCGCACACCCCATTTCCTTCTGGGTGGTACGCGGTCGTGAAGATCTGCCGTATTCCCCATTGGGCACAAAGTTCGCGTGTCGATCCGGCGGTGAAGGCGGTTCCGCGGTCCGAAACAAGTCTCTCGGGTACACCGTGTCTCGGTATAAATTCCTTGGCTAAAATTTGCGCGACAGTTGATGCGGTACAATTGGTGGTAACGTATGCTTCAGCATATTTGGTAAAATGGTCGATCACGGTAAGGAGATATTTGGATTTTCCATTTGTCACGATGGGCCCCACGAAATCGATGCCGACGATGTGGCCGGGTCTCTCGGGGAGGAGCGGCTTCTGAATCGGGCTTTTCAGATTCGTCGGGGTGTTGCGACGTAAACACGTTTCACAACGTTGCACCTGTTCTTTGACGTCTCTCGATAGTCCGGGCCAGTTTCCGAGTCGCCTCACCACTTTTTCCGTCACGTCGACTCCGGGGTGTCCTGCCCACTCGTTCTTATGGCATCTGTCAATCAACCATTCACGAAGTGAACTAGGGATGAGGGGTACCCATTCGTGTCGACCATCGTGTCGTACTCTCATTTCCCATACTCCGTTGGCTTTGCGCAATCCCTCTTTTCCGCGACTCAAAACCATCGATTGGACCCAATCATCGAGATCTTGTGCTGCGATCATTAGTTCGCGCGGGAAATCGAGATTCACAACGGCTATGTCCATTCGACTCAATCCGTCCGCATGCTTCATCTGAGTTCCGGGTCTGTATCGGGGAACGAAGTCGTATTCAGCGAGCCTTAGAACCCACCTCCCGATTCGTGATGTCGGGTCGCGGAGGTGCATCGCGGCCGTGAGTGCCATGTGATCCGTTTGAAGTTCAAAGGTCTGACCTAAGAGGTATTCTTGAAAATGGCGGGCCGCCCACACAACAGCAAGTAACTCTCTCTCCGTGACGGAATACCTGGTTTCGGCCGGATTGAGTTTTCGACTCGCATATGCTACGGGCCTCTCTTCCCCTTCGAAGTTCTGCGAAAGGACAGCCCCCAAAGCGGAGCCGGAAGCGTCGGTGGTCAACACAAAGGGTTTATTCAGGTCAGGAAAGGCGAGTACGGGTTCCTCGGTCAACTTGACCTTGAGTTCGTCGAACGCTTGTTGTTGTTTACTTGTCCACTCGAAGGGTCGGTTCTTCTGGAGGAGGTCGGTCAAGGGCACCGAGAGCTCCGAGTATCGAGGTATGAACCTCCGGTAAAACCCAGCCAGCCCCAAAAACGACTGCAGTTTCAACGCCGAGGTAGGTACGGGAAATTCCTTAATGGCCTTGACCTTCTCGGGCTCGGTAAGGATTCCTTCAGGCGTGATGCGGTGACCTAGAAAGCGAACTTCGTTTTTCAAAAACTCGCACTTCGACAAGTTCACTTGAAGACGGGCCTCGGTTAATCGATCGAAAACTTGAGTCAATTTCTGGAGGTGTTCCTCTCGAGTGGCGGAAAATACTATGATGTCATCCAGGTAAACGAGACAATGATCTCCGAGGATTCCATCGAGGGCATCATTCATGACTCGCTGGAATGTAGCGGGCGCGTTCTTCAGTCCAAACGGCATCTTTTCGTAATGAAAATGACGTCCTAATACGGAAAAGGCCGTTTTCTCCCTTGACTCGGGGTGAACTGGTATCTGGTGATAACCCGATATTAAGTCGATGGTTGTGAACCCTGTTACACTGACCTAACATCGCAAGGGTCTCCTGTAAACGGGGAAGAGGATTAGCGTCTCCTTTGGTGATTTTATTGAGCTGTCGGAAATCCGTGCAAAATCGCCAAAGCTGCTTTTCTCCCGGCGGCGTCTTCTTTTTGACGAGTAGTACGGGCGCACACCATGGGCTTGTAGACGGGCTAATGACCCCGTTTGACAACATGTCCTTGATTTGAGTCTCAACGACGTCGCGGAGGGCGTGAGGAACTGGGTAGGGTTTTTGTTGTGTAACGGTGGGTTGAGTCGTAACTATCTCGTGGGATACATTCAATCGACATCCCTCCCCCGTAGGTGGCTTAAATAAGTCCCGAAATTTACACAACAATTCCCTAGTTGGTTCCGCGTCCGAAGTTGTGAGATGTCGTAGTTTCTCTTGCAAGGTCACGTCGAACTCGGGTAACGGGGCTTCCCATTGGTCGGTAGGTAGCTCCCCCCACTCCTCTTCTTCTAGACCGTCCGGCGTGGCGCTGATACCTACCTCTTTTTCATAGTTTTGAATCGGGGGAATAATAGAACAAATCTCGGCGCAGGCCTTTTCTTCTCTAAGGGATATGTTAGAACTCGTTTTATCAGGGGTATCGACGATATCGGGATATGGTTCAACACATGGGTCGGCCGTGGCGAACTGGGTCGTACTGTGCCGATCCACTGTGTCGAACTGTGTCGCATTGTGCCGATCCCCTGTGGCGAACTGTGTCGCATTGTGCCGATCCTCTGTGGCGAACTGTGTCGCATTGTGCCGATCCCAGGGGTCGACATAAGTCCGATGGTAGTTGTGGAGCATCCGATCGAGGCATTTTTCGAGGGAGGTTTTCTCCTCAGAGTCCGGTGCGGGGTCCGTGCTGTCGCTTGCGTCGTCAACTTCCTGGAATTCGGTTGGCGTAGTGGGGGTTGTACAACGTTGTGAAATTGGTGCACCGAAATGTACTTTCGGAGGAAGTGGAAGGTTTTGGGCCGGATCCTTCGTCAAGTTTTTGTAGTGGTGCGTGTCGTCGTACCGCTCAACGGGTGTATCGATAGGGACAGAAACGCCCTTGAACTGCCGATTCCAAAACTTCAGGCTTCCGGCGCCATATTGATTTGTGGCGAAATTTGCCCGCACCTCCGAAGCGTCGTCCGGTTCTTCGTAATCCACGCAAGATGGTTTTTGCGTGGCGGAGGTAGTTGTTGCCGCCGAAGGGGTGCTAGGGAGAGGAGCGCTGTGATCATGACTTTCATTTTGATCCACAAACGTCTCAAATTCCCGCCCCTCGGGCCGCAACACCACCCCCACGCTGTAGATTTCCTCGGGTGTGTCGACCGGCGTATATGGGCGGATGACGCCTTTAGGGGTGCGGAACTTCATTTCCGGTCCCGTTGTAAACGTGATGGGCACCCTTCGAAGTACGTCGAGCCCCAAAAGATCAAGCGTAGCGCTTCTCCTTGCGAATACTAAAAATGTGTGCTCAAATACACATTCGCCGATCCTCGTGACGACGCGTTGTTCCCCGGAGAAATGTAGGGGCATTCCATCAGCTCCCCATGCGATCGCTCGGGTTGGGAGAATTGGAATCCCCTTTACGGGTGTTGAAAGTACCGAAAGCGTAGCTCCGGTGTCCAGGGTCATCTCTCGTTCCTCCGGGCCCAGTCCCACGGTGATTTTCATAGTCCGCGACATTGGAGCTTCCACGGCGGGAACATGTGCCTCCTCGATTGGCTTCTTGTAACGGGCGACCTCCATTGAATGTGCCGGCGCCATGACAGGTTGCGACACGGGGAGGAGACGCTTCTTCTTGTAACAATCCTCCTCCAGATGTTCTCGGACGCCACAGAAGTCACAAAATATGGTCTTGTTCGGGCTGAATGGGCAACTTACGGGGAAATGTGTTTTGTCCGCGCAAAACATACACGGATATCGCGGGGTTGTTTTCTCGGCGCTTCGGCGCTCGCTGGGTTTATCTTGGCGGTGGTCCTCCTCCCTGTGTCGATTGTGACGCTGTAGGGTTTCGTCTTTTCGCGGGCATCGGGCAGCGAAATGTTCAGGACTTCCGCAGTTGTAACATCGGCGGTCGTTGGTAATGGCCGCCAAGTCCCAACGTTCGTCTGTGTCGATTGTGTCGTCTAGGGTCTCCTCCAATTCCTCCGCCTTGCTCAGCGCGTCCTGGATCGATCTGGGGCGATTTGTGATGAGCAGTGCGCTCATGTTTTTGCTGACACCACGTATGAAAGCGCTCAGGGTTTTTCTTTCTACCCAGTCGTGGCGTTCGTGACGTCGGAGTTGTCCTCCTTCTTCCATGACGGCACACCGGGCGAGGCTGCGGACTCGGTCGGCAAATTGGCGGAGCGTTTCTGTGGCGTTCCGCTTGACTGTCCACAGGAGTGCGGCGGCGTGTTGTGGGTTTTCCTTCTGGAACCACTTGATCATGTCGTCACGGACGATCTCGTAGACGTTGTCTACGTCGAGCGTGTCATCCCGATCGATAAGGAATTGCTTAGCGGTTCCCCGCGCTTTTGTGCGGAGTAAACGGTATCGTTGTCGCGAGGTCAAACCCGTGGTCACCATATCAAAATTCGCAAAAAACGACACAACACTTAATGCACCGGTCGCGTCTGGGTCCCACGACTCTACTTCGAGGAATACCGAGCGCGGTATGTCCTCCCTATCTGCTTCATGTGTTACGTTATTGTATCGCTGAAGGAGAATGTTCGTCTCCTTCATTGTCTGAGTCATTGTTTCTACCGCTTCCGTGCCGGAGGACGATTGGGTTTCGGTCCCCCTGTCGCTAGGTGTCGGATTATTGAGGAACATGGTAGCGATTTGTACTAACTACCACCTAGGCACGAAGAAGTCTGTCGGCGTGAATCGGTCTAAGTCGAGAAAAATACAACTACGAGAAGAGACGTCTTCTCGCGTCGTTTCGTGCGGAAGGCTGCTTCTAATGTCACTTTTCCTGTATAATAAAATGGATGTACAGCCTACCTATTTTTATTTTTACCTGTCTCTCAGTGTGTTTTATTTTCAAGGTTTTGTTTCGATAGACTCTAAATTTAGACTGAGCTCGTGTCGAACGGCCTACGAGTTTGAGTGGGTTCGTGTGAGGCTTACTCACACCGGGATCCACTCCGCTGCCACCAAATTTGTAGGCCTGCTACTTGTGGCGATTGTGTCGATGACCACAGAGGTAGCGTCCCGGCTTACTCGTGGTGATTGTGACGATTGTGGCGACACACCAGTTGTAAGCGGGATTTTCGTTCGACAGGGTTAAGGTTTCGTTCCGCGGCGTAGTTGGTAGCAGCACGAGGTTGTGACGCCACGTGCCGATCCCAAGTTCACCGAATGACACAAAACCTAACGTGGCGAGCTCAGGTGGGAAGGGAAGACAAACAAATATCGAAACAATAGTTAAATTTACAAGGGGTAGCGTGTTGTATTTACCTGTGACGAGGCGGTGAAGCGGCCAGTCGGATTCCTCGGGATGATGCAATCTGAAATGTTAGCCTTAAGGGCGTCCTACTGAGAAAATGGCGTCCGCCAAATGCGACGCTGCCGAAGGGGCCTACGAAGGTGTCTGAGGGACGCCTCGGAAAAGATGGCGGAGTGTGACGCGTCACCAAGCTCCGGTTTTCACACTGAGGAACCAGGTAAAATGAGAAAAGATATTCAAATGCAGATTTACAACAATAAAAGGTAAGTTTATTAAATATGCAAATGGTTTTCTGACTAGGCACACCGAAGGGTGTGTCGAAAAGAAGCCTGATGGGCGCAACAACACAAGTAAGTATGGCACAAGATTAAATGTTCAATATGATGGATTTTGCAAATAATAGTTCAATATACAATTTAATAACTCCAATTTGACTTTGTGTTTCAGGTTTCCAGAGTAAATCAGTTCAACGTTCCAGGTTTTCAACAAAGGTGAGTATGGTAAGTATAGGTTAACTTTGTGTTGCAGGTAAGAATTTAGCATTAAGTTACAACTTTCAATATTACGACTTTTGTCCAACTGTTTCAGAATTACTTCTACGCACTGTCCTAACTGCATTGGCCAATGGTTAGAAGGTAAGTTATAGTTTTCACTCACACGTGTCAGGGCCCTGAGGTATCCTTCCAGGTGTGATGTGGCGGTTGTGGTGGTTGTGGCGACGGACGTCCAGGGAATCCAAGGGTTCTTCCTCCAGATCAATTCGGCGCGAGACGGCAATTTCGATGGTCAGGGATCTTACGAAAAAGCGTCTTGAAAGTATTTAGGGGGGCGGTTTTGACTCTAGCAGGCTCAAGTTCACGGGCAGCAGGGCTCACGGTGACTCTTACTGAATATCTGAGGGGGGTCTGCCTGTGGAGGGGGCTGCTCGTTGGTTTTGTTCTGGATGGTCCCCCTCCGCTCCCTCGACGGACGGGCGCCTGCCAGGTGGAGACTTCTGATTGGCTCCCCCCGCCGAGGGAGGGACGCTCTGGCTGGAGACGGCGTCTTCATGTTGAGGGGGGGGTGACGTCACCTTTTGAGCTGACCACGGATCCGAATCTGACAATCATCGCCGCGGGTGGCTATGACAAATTCGGATCGGAAGGGAGTTAACGAATTAACCCAGTCTCTTCACTGGAAAGGTTCCCCAGTGAGTGGAGACTCACACCTGTTAGTTCCACGCGTACGTCAAGTTGATCACAACGTTTTTTCTCCGTATTTTTATTGTTATTTTGTATAACCAAGTGGTGAAACAGATCCACTATATATAGATTTTCCTCGAATCAGGCCTGTTCCTACGATAGAAAAAATGCTGTTCTGAAACCAACTGACCTTGAAAACGGCACTTTAGTTGACAGTTACCATTTTTGGAATCAGTTTCCCCCTGAAGGGTATACTCCTCCAATCTGAGTAGCCTTTACTTTTGAAGTAGTTTCCCCCACTAGGTTTCAAATCCCCCACTAAATTATCCCTGGAAGGGAAACTGCTCCGAACTGAGTAGTCGCCGTTTCAAATCAGTTTTTCACTTTCCTCTGAACAAGTTTTCCCCTCTTCTGAAAGCCAGTGCCTAATGCTGTGGTAGGTTAAGGACAAAGTTCTGACGACCACAGCTCCTACAATTTATTATTTTTGTCAACGATGTTTCTCGTTCTAGAAGGAATTTTGCTTAGACTCCGTTCAAAAAGGTGTCCTTTCATCAGTGCTTCCATTTCTAGAAAAAAGTTGTCTTTTCTCTTTTGATTTTCAAAACTTCCTTTCAAAATTAAGGTCAGTTTTTAATCTTACACTCGCCTACTTACCCAATTTTGAATAACGAAATATTTAAAAAAAAGCCTATTTCCTTAAAAAAAAGTAAACACGGTCCTGCAGGGATTTGCCCCATTAGGGGTGAGTCGTGGGCGTCCTCCCCATTACTGCTTGATGTGTTTATTTTGTTTATTTATGGCGTGCCTCCTCCGTCTTCAAGGCAATTTCTAAAAACAAAATGAATCCAGAAAATGGAAGCTTAGTTATAGTTTAATTCATTCATTACAAATATATTATATTCATTGCACGATGTCAACTGAAAAACAAACCCACCTTATTGTCTCAACTGGCTGTGCTTCACAGAAGCTATAGGTACACTATATGTATACTTTGGATACACCTTTGTTTGGAGACACCTTTGTGATGCCCCAAATGCTACCACTTCTTCGATTTGAGCACTAAAGAGTTACTTTAAGTAGATATTTAGAAAGTATTTAAAAAATCAATGCGGTGTTTTGTCCCCACCCACCCACCCTTTGTTAGGAAAATCATTTTCTCATTTACATACGAGATACATTCTTGAAGACTCCAAGCTCCTGTATGAGTCTTTGCTCGATATAGTTCGTATTTTACTTCTTATATTATTTATTTCTCAGGTGTGGTCTATCCTATTGTCAGTCACTGGGCCTGGGCAGACAACGGCTGGCTGAATACATTCGGCTACAAAGACTTTGCGGGTAATAACATATTTATTATGTTTCTCCTTAACTCATATTTACAATATTCGTTATCTGATCGTTCCGTGTGGATGTCTATTAAATAAAGCTGTACATTTTTAATGCTATTGCAAGTACAAATTGTACAATAGGTAGATATATACTCGTATATAACAATTTATCTAATGATGTAACCTAGGAGAGCTGACGGTGTCCGGACTCTTGGTTCTGTGAGGGAAATCAACTGTAGGACTCAGAACACTCTCTAGAGAAAACTCGTCTTTATTAAAGTGTGTGAATCACATGCTACAGAACATATTGGATACAAAGGCGCTATGTCGGAAAATGGAGTTTTGAGAAAAACTCAAAGGCGCTATGTCCGAAAATGGAGTTTTGAGAAAAACTCAAAAGAAGTATGCATTCCTAAAATAATGGCTTATTACTCTAAATTCTTTGATTTCTTCAAGAAATTCTCAAGCTATAATCTTCAAGAAGGTCAATGATAGTTTAATTGAATTTGAGCTTATCTGAATTTAAAAAACGTAAAAATGTGGAAGATGGTTTTAAGTGTTTTGTGTTTTGAGGGATCGATATATACGGAATGTTACAGAAAATAATAAGAGAACGACTTGATTCGGAAAGTTCAAAAGACATAATGTATTTTTCAATTCATGGTTAAATGGGTGATGAATATGACGGGTGGTGTTGTGATGGTAATCAAAATATTATAATTTAGGAGGATGTTGAAGTCACTACTGAATTATGATATTTTGATCACCAACATAACACACTTTAATACTCTTGACACTTTAAGGCTAAATGTCCCGAGTTTAGTTGTGAAATCTGCCACCACGTGGCAGCACCAAAATGAAGAAAATTTCGTTTACTCCTCAGTTGAGAACGGATCGAGATATTTTAGTTCCGCAAACGGATTTCTCTTCAAGATCACCGTAGAATATACTCTTGATTTGGCAGTGAAGATCTCTCCAGATTCAAATTGTGGGTTGACAGAATCGAATAAGCTAGTCTTGCCACGTGGAGCCAAGTACCGTAGAGCTACAGACTCGTCAATTTTCATGGCGAATTAAAGCATATTCTGGGTTGGACTCCGGCAACTCCACTTGTTCCACGAGTGGCTGGCTTAGCAAAAGTTGTGAAAAGTTCACTACCTAAAATACTTAGTGACTGTTGAGGAGCTCATATCTAAGTTAAAAGAGGGGACAGCGTTGTGGCTACAGTCGTTGTTTGGCGGTGGACTTTGGACCGACCGCTGCGGGGATCGTGGGTTCAAGGCTCATCGCCGGCAGCGTACGTTTTTCGGCAACCGGGGCTCTCATCGCCCCCCTCGTCCCAACTCAGGTCGGTGAGGCCACGGGAAGCCATGAGCGAAATCATCAGAACAAATTCTGATCTTCCCTTAGGAAGAAAAAAATCCAGTCGGACGAAAATCCAAACTGAAATGGTTGTTTACATTACTTTTTTCTAAGTTAAAAGATACGGTCATGGTATAAAAGGGTAATGAGGTAGGGAATAAGAGTTGACATAGCTGGTACTGAGCTGTTAGAACCTTCAGTGAATTTGTTTATATCTTCATTTAAAGTGAAGGGTTCTCCTGCATGCATTCCTCCTCTCCTAAAGAGCGAGATGTCTGGTGGAAACCGTAGCAAATTTACCATTATGTACATCTTATTGAATTGCTTGTTTACTTGGGAAACCTCGTTAGGATGCCAATCGAGTTGGATTTAGAAGGAGTTCCTATACAAGGAACCTTGACGCGTTGAGCCAAATTTTGAAAAAAGTGGAACGTGTAGATCAATCCATTCCATAGCTGAGTTACTTGTATCAATTACTGAATTCATTTGCTTGGTCTTTGCTGACGACGGGGGTTAGCTGTGGCCGAGCGAGCTGCGGCATGTGTCTCTGGAGACGAGACCGGTTGCAGGGGCCGTGAGTTCGGGAAGTTTACTTTACTTTACTTTTACGACAATCCATTCCATTTCTTGTCGAATGATTTGGCCTACTTTTGTTCTTAACTTTTATTGGTGTCATCATAATGGTGGTTTTCAGGGTGCGGCGTCGTGCACGCTTTGGCGGGCGTTTGCGCATTCGTTGGTGCAGCTTTCCTCGGACCGCGTCGAGGGAGGTTCAGTCAGGACGGCAAGCCGCAGGACATCGTCGGCCACTCTTTGCCGGTAAGAAAACAAAAGTTCTTCCAATCGATTCAATTCAAATCTAAATTCGAGCGGAAATTACGCAACGCACTAGTACGCGCTTTTTTGTGCGCCATAAGGACCTTCTGTGGGTTAACCAGCTCAAACCCAGAATAGTGCATCGACATCAGATCATGATTTCGTTTAGATATTAGTTATGGTTTCGTCTGCCGGAACAATACAGTAGCTGTAAAACTTTTCTTATTTAATTTTATAATTTAAAAATCTCAATTAAATTGTAGATGTTGTACTTTTTATTCATTCAATTTTTTTTTTTTTTGGAAAAGTTCGCATCATTTCAAAGTTTTAAAGTGATTTCAAAGTTTATTTCGAAGTCGCAGACTTTTTTTTACCAAGACTTGTGGTCTATAAAGAAATTGTTTTAGTTCCTACCCAGGGTAAACCCCCAGTTATAGGTTTTCAGGTTTTTACTAGGATTGGTATTTGATAATATTAATTTTTAATTGTAATTGAAAAAAAAATTCAGAAAAAACCAGAACTGTCCAAAACGTCCAAAAGCGAGTGGAAATTTGGATTTTGGAGAATATATTTTCTTTTAATCATGAAATGTGAAAACAATCAAAGTTACCGCTACCAAATAAGTCCTTGCGCCCTTCTAAAAGAAACCAGGATTTCCAAGGGCAATTTCTATCATGTTAGAGGCGACGTTCGCATGCCCTTTTAATTGCAAACAGTGCGCCTATGGTTGAAGAACAAAAAATATTTTTTTAAAAGCCGAAATGACATTTTTGTGGACTTACGCCCTTTAAAAAAAACTCAAATAAACTTGATTGTGAAGGTAAAATGTGGTTGGTAGTTAGTGACATTGGCAAAGCTGTTTGCTTTGCCGGCCCTGTGATCTACATAGAAAAATAATAAACCTTTGTGTAATAATGTGCAGCGTTTTTCATGAGTGGTTCAACTGGACGTAGGATGCAGAAAAAGGCTGAAAAACATCGACTAGTTCTCTTTTCACAGCAGATTCCGAATTATTATTCGGATTATAAAATGGGTTAAAATTATAATTATAACTATAATATAAAATATAATTATAATTATGATAAAATTATTATTACTCCGGCATCAGGAATGAAAAATCTGTGACGTTTGCAGATGACTGATTCTTACAGAAATACCATACATGTACAGTGTACCATTCACAGATGTTTATTATTCTAAACTGGCACAGAAGAGGCACAATTGGGGCAATGAGTGATCTTCTTGTCCTATCATATTCGTTATGTGCGCGATCCACGATTATACCAAAATATTGAATCAAACGAAGTAGTTATGTACCTACACCCAATAAGTCGGTTTTTGGGCATACGAAAAATAGCTAGTGTGAGCAACAGCCTAGTTGCTCACTGTTTCCCCTCACAGGCGCCAACCGCCCATAAGTCCTGATTCCCTTTGGGGGACCAGGGTCCTATGCCCACAAGAGACCAGTTTAAGAGGGCGTGGTCTCCCTACTTCCATACGCTCGAATTCCACCATAGAGCACAAAACAATCAACTGTCAACACAAAGGAAAAGTCATCCATCACATCCATCTAAGCAACCTGTCCAACCTGTGCAATTTGAAGAGGAGAGGACGACCAACCAAGGAGGAGGGAGAAGACAAATGGCCGCCAAAATGATCTTCATAATGAAATGTTTTAGAGGAAACTAACTAGTCCTGAAGCTAAAGCCTTTGCCAGCAGTCTCGAAGCTCTCACCCCTATCTTTGACGCGCTCTCCCCTGTATCGCACTGTATCGATACCCCCCAGCTATCAATCCTCCTGCCTCCCCCAAGTCATAGGAAACGCGAAGTGAATCGGACAGTACCTGTGAACTTGTTACGTCCCGCCCCCCTGGAACCACCGTCGTCGCCCGGATCGTCGCATCGAGGACCACGGAGGAACCAGTCCTTTCCCGGCTCTCCCCTTCAACCGCATCGCATCACCACGCCCAGACTCGCTTCGGTAACCCGGAACGTGAGTGTTTAAAACTAAATCCTACCTATCTATAATTGGCCAATTTAGAGGTAGAGGTACGCAACTCAGTGAAAATAGCTATAACGAAAGTAGAACTACAAAAGACTTACCTGTATCTAACCTATAACTTACCTGTATCGCATCTATCCATAAGCGTAACGCATCTTATTCTAAGACTTAAAACTACCTAGTCATAATTAGGAACCAAACTTACCTTTCTTACCTTTTCATATCTTGCAGTAACGCCCCTCAGGCGATCGGTCCCTGGGATCGAGACTTGCCAAACTTACCTGTAACACGTGTATTGAAAATCATACATACCACTTAGGAGTTCTTGGAACGAAATAAGCTTTTTAAAAAAGGTGAACTTGGTTTAATTGCGATCTGAACATGAGCGGAGCTAGGAGAGGACTGACTAATGGTCGGCAGAGCCGCTATTTATAATGTCGGGAGAGTCTGCTTAGGTCAGCAGAATGTACCGCAGGTAACTTCTCCCCCCTAAGATGGAAATTTGGGTACAAAATTTCGGAAAGTTGTTGCTAAAAGGAAAGTAATAGTACAAAGACGCGTAGTTATGAGGCAGCATTACATGACACTATTACATGACATTATTACATAACATATAAACATAAAGAACCCATAAACATAAACATAAGAAACATAAACATAAAGAATCCATGTAAAATGACGAAAAATAAACACAAAACATGAACACATTTCATATTATTACAATTACACAAGATGTTACGTATTACACAAGACACGAACACAGACTATGATTACAAAACTATGAACATGAAACATAAACATAAAACATGAACATGAACACATGTTCCACATGAAGGGAAAAAAAATTATAATTACAAAACTGTACGAACTGTAGAAAATATGGCGCATGGCGGGCATGTTCTTTTCGCGCTGTGCGTTAGTTATGTAGAGGTATGATTTCTACTGTGTTGAAGGTATTGTATTACAACGTAAATGACGAATGAAGTTATCAGAAGGTACAACAGGATGGTCCAAAAGCTGGGTGTTATTAACGGCAAGATTTTGGAAGTTGGGACAGGCTGCGAGTCAGGGAGGTGGACTAGGTTCAAATCTAATCCTTTTAATTTAATCTCTGAATCTGGGTATTGCAAGGGTTGAAGTTGGAGGTCAAAGTTATTAATGATGAGGGGTTGTCCAGAAAGTTCTTTTCTTGCGGCGAATAGTGTTTGGTTGTTATACAAAAGCTGGTCTTTTCCGGGTTTAGCTAAGTAGATCCCTTGTAACTTACGAACTTCTGTCTCGTCGTCACGTACGATTTTGATGGTGTCTCCGTGAGGGAAGACGAGCAGATACTGACCTATTTCGGTAATTAGGTTTACGTAATTGTTCGGAATATTGAGCTTTACGTATTTGCAGGGGGTTGTGGTGCCTGATTGCAAGAATGAGGTTTCACAGGGTAGGTCGGATTTGGAAAACAGGTGATTAGGGCACAGGTATAGATGTCCGGGAGGGCAACTATGACGGAGTGTGATGATTTTGGAGTTAGACCGGGATTTAAGGAAGAACTTCTTTGATGGGATTATGGTAACGATTTCGGAGTTTTCTAATTGTGTGGGTAGCGGTTCAAGGTAGTACAGGTCGAATTCATCTGGGGTGACTATGGGTATGTCGAGAAAATATACAATTTCATTGATTCCGATGAGGCATTGAACTTGGATATGAGATTGGATTTCGAAAAGATCTTTATCCTCATAGTTCAGGAAGCGATTTTGATAAAATTTTGACAATCGGCGAAGTTCTGCTCTGAGGACATGGGAGTCGATTATGCTGGGATGAAGTTTGCCTAATTTGCAGAATGTGAGTGAATTTTCAATATCCTGGAGGGTATTTAACATGAGGGTAGCGATTATCTGAAAATGCTCTAAGACTATGGTAATTTGTTCGGCTCTCCCTATCTTTAAAGTTATGTAGTTAATGCGTTGAAGTTCCTTGAGGATTTCTTCATTATTAGCGGGCTTTTGCTACTTAGCGGGCTTTTACCCGCTCGTAGCCTTGGGCTGCGAGGGAAACATAGAGAAATGAGCTGAATGAAAAGGTTGTGGGGAGATGAGGGTTATTGCGGCTGTGAAGGTCAATTAGTTCCATATAATAATTTATAATATTGTCATTCAACCAATTTCTGTCTTTAAGCGTTAGTAGGTCTGCTCTAGTTATGTCCAGTCCGAATTTCGAAATGAGTTTGTCAGATTGGTTTAATGTCTCGTCCCATGCTGTATTGATGTCGAGTTTACAAAATTTGCGTGGTCGTTTCACATTGGACAGGTGAATTTTTTCCTTGGTGTTGTGATGTCTGGGTACTATAAGGGCCGTTTTTAGAGTAGAGTCGACTTCTTTAACTTGCTCTTTATTGTATTTTGCTTTAGTTTTTGACTGTTTTTGGACTGTTTTCACGTAAACTTCAGAGGGAATTTTCGGAGGATCTTCACGGCTATCATTTCGTTTGTTGATAAGATCTTCTTTCGTTTCGTGAAATTTATTTTGTAAGTGGGCGTAAAGAATTTTAAGTCGTTCTTTATGTTGGTTGAGGTAATTGTTAGCTAATGTACGGTCAATGTCGACATCGAGCAAGGTTTTATTGCCGATATGACCATAAAGTAGTTCGAACGGGGTGAGTTTGGAAACTGAGTGAATCGAATTGTTGTACGCGATGAGCGCATAGGAAACTTTAAACTTGGTGGTGGCTTTCTTGAAGTCGGTCTGATTGTTGAGGATTCGAATGTGTTCGATGAGGGTGGAGTGGAAGCGTTCGATGATTCCATTAGAGTCCGGGTGTTGGGATGAGATATAATGAATATTAATTTTGTGCATAATCATGAGTTCTTTAACTAATGTACCGTGGAACTCGGGGCCGTTATCAGCTACGATGTTGTTTGGAGTACCATGGTGGGAGAAGAATTGCATTAATGCATTAACTATTTCTATGCTGTTTGATGAATTTAGATTGTATGCTTGTGCATACCTGGAAAATGCATCGATTATTGTCAGAAATTTGGAACCGTCTATGGTCAGTTTGTCAATGTGAAGGGTCTCCAGAGGACGTGATGATGTAGGGGTGACATTATATTTGATCTTTAGAGGGTTTCTATCGTATTTACATTTGAGACAGATTTCGCAGTTGTTAATATATTTCTGGATCGACTTCCGCATGTTGGGCCAATAATATTCGCGTTTAGGATGCTCGTGTGTTTCATCGATACCTCGATGGTTATTACTTCCTGAATGGTAGTCGTTTAATATCTTATCTATTTCGTTCTCCATAACTACGTCTTTAATTAGTTTAGTGTATTTGGTAAGGTTAAGTTGGGAATGGGTGAAATTCTTCATTACGATTTTCACAAATCTTTCGTAAATGTCATCCGAAAAATAAATTCCATAGTTAATTTTAGGTTGTACAAATTCTTTGATGAAACTGATTACATCCTTTTCGAGATTGAATTCTGAAAGGCAAGCAGTTATTCGTTTCTTATTGCCAAATAACGTATCTATTTTTACTGTTTTAACAAGAGGTCGTTTGGTTAATTTCACTATGATTTGGTTGGTGCAATAATTTATAGGCTCTTCTCGGATTGGGATGGAGATTACGCTGTTTCCAATGAAGTTGGAATGAACAGTTTGATCTGACCGTGAATCGTCTGTTGATGAGACGGAAGGTTGTACTGAATTTTCGACATTCGCAATCATTGAAAGTTTGTCTGAGTTATCGTTTTCGGTTGGCAGGTTTTCAATGGTTGGTGGGGTACCGGGTTTAGTTATTACACCGATAATATCGTTAATCGTTCTGGGGCTTAGTTTAAGGTCCTCGTATTCGGTCAAGATGTCGTCAATTGTTGTGTCGTTTGGGTCATTAACTATGTGTTCCGAAATTGCTTCTTTTATGATTTCGTCAATTTCGTTGTTATTGAGGATTTCTACCCGAGACAAGGCATCAGCATTGGAATTGAGGGAACCTTTTTTGTATTCGATTTCGAAGTCATAAGCTTCCAATTTGTTCCTCCATTTAAACAGTTTTGAATTTGGTTCTTTCAGACTGAATAACCACTGAAGAGGGCGGTGGTCGGTGAAGATTTTGAATTTCTTTCCAAAAAGGTAGGGACGGAAATAACCAACCGCGTAAACAATTGCAAGTAGTTCTTTTTCGATTGTCGAGTATCTTTGTTCAGTATCACAGAGGGTGCGGCTTGCATACGCTACTGGTAGGTCAGCACCATTAACGGTTTGGCTGAGGACCGCTCCAAGTGCTACATTACTCGCGTCCGTAGTGAGGTGGAACTGTTTAGAAAAATCTGGATATTGCAGGATTGGGTCGTTAATTAGCAGGTTTTTACATGTTTCGAAGCATTCTTGATATTCCGGATCAGAGGGGTCAATTTTAATACCTTTTTTGAGGCATTTGGTCATTGGTTTTGTTAGGTGGGCAAAATCTTTAATAAATTTTCGGTAGTAACCTAATAGTCCTAAAAATTGTTTAATTTCTTTAGAAGTTTTGGGGATCGGAAATTTTTGTATTGCTTGGATTTTGTCGGGATTAGGTTTCACTCCTTCCCTGGTGATTACATGACCAAGGTAGGCTACTTCACGTTTTAGGAACTCGGTTTTGTCGAGCTGGACTTTCAAGTTGGCTTTCCGCAACCTTTTAAACACTTCTTCCAGACGTGTTAGGTGCTCTTCCAAACTTGTGCTAAAGACGATAATGTCGTCTAAGTAGACACAGCAATATTCATTGGCAATGCCTCTCAGGATGTTGTCCAGAGTTCTCTGAAACGTGGCGGGGCTATTGCGCAACCCAAAAGGTAACCTTACAAATTCAAGATGGTAATTCGGGATGCTGAAAGCGGTTTTTGGAACACTCTCAGGGTCCATTTCGACTTGATGGAATCCTGATTTTAGGTCAATGCAGCTGAAGTACTGACATCTTCCTAGTTTATCAAGGAGTTCTGAGATTTGAGGTAGTGGGTACTTGTCTTCGATTGTCTTTTCATTGAGTTTACGATAATCGATGACTATTCGGAATTTCTGTTTCCCGCTTGCATCAGTTTTTTTCGGAACAATCCAAATAGGTGCGTTCCAGGGACTTTCGGAATGTTGGATGATGTTTTGGTCAAGCATTTCTTGGATCTGTTTGTTGACCTCGGCCTTATAAATTTCTGGAAATCTATAATTTCTCGCATAGATCGGGATTTCGTCTGTCGTTCTAATCACGTGTTTGACATTGTTGGTGAAAGTCAGTGGTTCATCGTCCTTATGGAAGATGTCCGAATATTTCGTGACTAGTTTAATTATGGCAGTCTTCTCTTCCTCGTTCATATGGTCGAGTCTAAGTCTGCTTACGTCAAATTTGAAGTCAAAATGTTCAGTAATATAGTTATGTAGGTTATTGTCAGGAATGTCTCCTATCTCTTCAACCGGGAGAGGTTTCAACTGTACGAAACGATAATCATGCTCTAGAGGGTTGAGTACCCTAAGGTGTGTTTCATTGTCTACTATATTGACTAAACATTGAGGTATTTCGAGTTTGCCAATCTTGGTGTGAGGGATGATTGCTTCACCGTTTTCTATATTTTTTACTCTGATTTTTATTTGCTGGATGGATCTCGCGGAGATATTGAAAGTTTGTGCTGATTCTACTCCTAGATATCTTAAAGGTATGGAGCATTCCGGGTTTTTTAAAACATTGTGGGCTAAATCTATGGAGTCGTTGACGATTTTCAAGTTATCAAGGCCAATCAACATATCAAATTGTTTATGAAATTTGAAAATTTTAAATTTGAGATTAAGGTTCTTTGTTTTGAAAAGTTCACCACATGGTACATAGGTACTATTATTCGACTTGGAAGTGCCATGGGCTGTACGAATCCAGAAGGGATCGTTGTGAATCTTTTTTGGGAAAAAAGTTTGGGCGATTTCGGGGTTAATAAAGCTGGCTGTACTTCCTGTGTCAATCAGAATTTTTAAATTGTTTTTTGGGAGTAGGATGAATGGAAGTTCGCTAACAGTTTTTTTTGAGATATTCATCAGTTCGATGATTGGTGATCGAGGCCGTTCATTCCTAAAAAATGGTCCTCGGGAGATTCTTCTTCGGTTACAGGAGATTCTTCAGTTGGTTCTTCCACTTCAGAATCTTCTGATTCGGGTTCGATGTTGTGATAATTCGGGTTCGTAGTTTGCCAAGACATTTTTTGAGGGTATGATTGGGTTTTTGGTTTGAAGGTTGATGGACCGTTTTTCGGGTTGAAAGGGGGTTTCTGATTTGACGGTTTCTGAAGTTGGGGTTTGTTGGACTGGTTATTGTAAGGTGGTTTAAAATTATTGTTGGGTTTGAAATTATTGGGGGCTATTGATTTAGATCGGTTATTGTTGCATAGCAACTGATAATCGTTCGTCATCCAAGCAAGGGCAGTATTCATGTCTGCTGGTTGACGAGTTCGGAGTATAGAACCTAATGGTTCTTTTAAATGTAGGAGGAGGCAGCGGAGAGCCATTTTTTCGTAATGATCGATGAGCACTTCATAGTAATCGATCTTGTGATTCATGGCATAAGCTGTTATCAGCTGTAGGGTTTTGAGAACCCTTTTGTGAAAGTCAAATGGCGATTCGTTGTCCGACTGCCGAATTTTTGTTAACTCGATTCCTAAACTGTAAATATCACGTTTATCGGAGTAGGCATTGATTAATGCTTCTCTGATGGCCTCATATGTTTTAGCATGTGAGGGGACGCTATTTTTGGCCGGGGGAAGGATTTTTGATTTTATAGCAGCTATTAGCATGATATTTTGAAAGTCCTGTTCGTTATCGTAATTATAAAAACGGTTTGCTAAATGTTCCGTTATTTCCAAAAAATTGTGTAGGTGTTCGGGGTCGCCTTTGAACACAGGAATTACTTCCATGTGTTCTTTTTTCAATTTATCAGTAGGGGTTTCATGAACGGTTACGTTATTTTGAGCATCAGGGTCTACTACTTTGAGGGTCCCTATGAGTTCTACTACTTGTGTCATCTGCGCTCTAATTTCGGCAAGCTGGTTCGCTTGGTCCGTCAGAGCGGCTTGTTGTGACGCTTGGGTAGCGATTTGGTTATTTAACCCAGCAACACAGTCCTGCAACAATTTGGACTGTTGGGCGTCCATTGTGGGTGGTCTCTCGGGATCTGGAGGAGGAAGGACTTCTTCGGGGATAGGAGCAGGAATTCGGGGTCTCCTATTACTAGGCAAGAACCCTAATTTAGAATGGAGATAGGTTTTAAATTCCTTCGGAATTTTTGCTAATTTTGGTCGCTCGTTTAGAAAAACCTTTCTTGGAGTGTTAAAGGAACAAAAATTAGTGGGAACAAATGACTTTAAAAGATACAATGAACATACGAAAGCAAAACTTAGGTTCTAATTAAAATTAGAAGAGTGTCTGAAAGGGTCGACCTTGGGTCGGGTGTGGAGATCGAGATTAAAGATGATGTTGGATGAGAGGAGGACGAGGTGGTTGGTGTCAAGTTATTGAGATAAGCTCAACACGTGTCTGCGAAGGTGAGCAGACGAGAGATGAAGATCTTGTTTTATATGAATCAGACGATTCTTCCCCGGCTCAAGATGTTGTCAGGGGTCGAAAAGTAGTTTCAAAAGGTCGGTGCAAAGAGCTACGTTGCTACTTCGACGAGTGTGCGAGGGTGTGCACAAAAATAGGTAGGTACCTATTGATTCGCTGGGTATGCGAAGTACACGACGTCGTACGAGGGTGTGTACGATCCGTCCGTGCGAGAAGAAAAGAAATTTATGCAAAATTTCAGTAGACGTGCGGGGGTGTGCACGATAGAATGGAGTCGATGTGCGAGGGTGAGCACACCTATAAATTCGCTGGGTGTGCGAGTTACAAGACGTCGTACGAGGGTGTGTACGAAATCGGAGATCGATTTGGAGACGGCGGTCCAGTAAAAATTTGGTGTTTACTTACAAGATCCTGGATCTCATCTGGGTGACTTGTAAGGAGTTCTCTGCTCGTAGTTCCCTGTTCTCTGATCGTAGGAACACCACACTGGACACTGCACTGGTTCGTTTGTAGCTTGGGAGGTTCTCGATATGCACTCGAAAACTGCGCACAACGCGTACAAAACCGGAGACTGCGCCACTTAGGAGTTCTTGGAACGAAATAAGCTTTTTAAAAAAGGTGAACTTGGTTTAATTGCGATCTGAACATGAGCGGAGCTAGGAGAGAACTGACTAATGGTCGGCAGAGCCGCTATTTATAATGTCGGGAGAGTCTGCTTAGGTCAGCAGAATGTACCGCAGGTAACTTACCTGTATCGCCGCATTGACTTTCCTGGAATTAAAGTTAAGAAACATTGGGTTAAAACTTAATCTTCTTATTTCAACTTACCGACACCCCAGGTTCTGGTTTATCAAAGAGTAACTAAGTGTATCGATCTAGGGTTTTGCTTGAAAGAATAACATAATTTAACGTAGAGTCTTTATTTGAACAGAGATATCGATACAGACACCCTTCAGGTGAAACCACCCTTCAGGTTTAACATTATTGAAATAAGTCAACAAGGTAAAGTGGAACGCTACGCCTCATCTCCAAGCCGCTCGGGAGATCGCTACCTACCACCATCAAACAGATAAGTAACTTCATTATTCGTAATTTAAGATTCCGATATATTTTCTTTGTTTTCAGTATCGTGAACCCCCTTTTCCCCCTTTTAGAAAAGAACTTGTTACCGAAACACGCCCAAAAAAGCTTACACTAGGGTCATTTATTCCTTGAATTTTTTCTCTCACTCCACTTTCTTAAGAAAAACGCTGCAAATTATTACACAATGGTTTATTTTTTGCTTCCGAGTCTACCAAGGTAGCGGAAGCTTTGTTTTCACTTTTCAAGGATGAAAAAAAAAGTTCTCCAAAATCAAAATTTTCACTCGCGTTTTGCGTTTTAGACCTTTCTGAACAATTTTGGTTCCGTGAGTGTCTGTCTGTGTGTCTGTCTGTCTGTGTGTCTGTGTGTCTGTCCTTCTGTCATCAATTCCTTGTAACGCGCATAACTATACGAAGTTATTGTCCGATTTCTATGACATTTTCAGGGATTGTGCGGGTTGGTGTGTAGACGGTCCCCTATGAAAATCATCATCCCCGGACTGATAGAAGCGACTGCGCATGCGCAAAACGTGAATTCCTTGTAACGTCCATAACTTCTACAGTTTCCATCCGATTTCGATGAAATTCTCAGGGATGTTACAGATTAGTATTTAGATGGTCCCCTATGAAAATCATCATCCCCGGACTGATAGTAGCGACTGCGCATGCGCAAACGTAAATTTCCTTGTAACGGCCATAACTTCTACATTTTCCATCCGATTTCAATGAAATTTTCAGGGATGTTACAGATTAGTATTTAGATGGTCCCCTATGAAAATCATCATCCCCGGACTGATAGAAGCGACTGCGCATGCGCAAACGTGAATTCCTTGTAACGGCCATAACTTCGACATTTTCACCCGATTTCAATGAAATTTTCAGGGATGTTACAGATTAGTATTTAGATGGTCCCCTATGAAAATCATCATCCCCGGACTGATAGTAGCCACTGCGCATGCGCAAACGTAAATTTCCTTGTAACGGCCATAACTTCTACATTTTCCATCCGATTTCAA
The DNA here is from genome assembly GCA_009739505.2 of Apolygus lucorum. Taxonomy (NCBI): domain Eukaryota; kingdom Metazoa; phylum Arthropoda; class Insecta; order Hemiptera; family Miridae; genus Apolygus; species Apolygus lucorum. The sequence goes on along the minus strand of CM019176.2, from coordinate 50,929,354 downwards.
TGAAATTTTCAGGGATGTTACATATTAGTATTTAGATGGTCCCCTAGTATTTAGATGGTCCATATTAGTATTTAGATGGTCCCCTATGAAAATCATCATCCCCGGACTGATAGTAGCCACTGCGCATGCGCAAACGTGAATTTCCTTGTAACGGCCATAATTTCCACATTTTCTATCCGATTTCAATGAAATTTTCAGGGATGTTACAGAGTAGTGTTTAGATGGTCCCCTATGAAAATCATAGAGAATTGTTCTTCATAGAGGGATTAATTCATAGAGGAACGGACTCCTGTGAGAGTCTCAAATCGTAAGCATGACGAGGCTTCAATAGCACAGAGGATAGAGTCTCGATTTGTGCTCTAATGATCGCGGGTTCGAATCCCAGTCGAGGCTAAGAATATTTTTGATCCAATCACATACAGATGTATGAGTAGATACTCACTTAATTTTTCATCCGAACTTGATGAAATTTTCTAGGATTGTCCGGATTAGCGTGTAGATGGTCCCCTATGAGGGTAGTGAAAGGTACTTAGAGATTGGTGTTTTGAGATTAACTACTATGCATCGGATCATCTATACAATCGGGTTATGGATACGAGGAAGCTATGTGCCACACCCACTTGGCAGACGTTTTCTACAGAGATCTCGCGTCTGCCATGCCTCCAGCCGTCTGACGTGAAGAAAAACATCGATCGCATTTCGATCAGCTAAAATTTGAACGGAGATTAGGCCTCTTTGCGATTCACACTCGTGTTTCTGACTTATCGTACGTCCAACCCTTAAATTCTCGTAGGAAGCGAACGGTTTGTCCTACAGAACTCCGCGTGGTCTCAAAAAATTCTAGAAATTCTATACTAAAGTGAATTGATGGAAAAACAATACCTTTATATCAACATTTTTTGAGTTAGGAGTTTTCAAAATTTCAAAATTGATTTTGGAACCCTTGGAAACCAAACACCCACCCCCCGTTTTGGTTGACCTACATCAACCAAAATCTTCGGGGCACAACTAGACCCCAAATGGAGCCTACATACCAAATTTCATCAAAATCGGTCAATGCTAAGTGCCAAAAGTGCCGCGTACGGCGGATGGACTGCCAAATTTTTATTCGATTTTTGAATTCTACGTACCTTGAAACGTAAACCATCAGATTTTGAGGGGGTTTTAAAAAAAATTTTCTTGGTCGATTCCAAAGGTTCATTATTGAAAATAATAAATCAAAACGATGGAGTATGCAAAAACCCTCACGACCTTCGGGTTGTGAAGGTAAGGTATACCCTGCGCGCCTTGTCCTTCTGCTATCCTACTGCACGTTCTAATTCCAATAAGTCGGTTTTTGGGCATACGAAAAATACCTAGGGTCATTTATTCCTTCAACTTTTTTCTCTAACTCCACTTTCTTAAGAAATAAAGGAGTGATTACGTTAAATAGAAGTAATCATTAGAATAATTAGAAGTAGAAAGTCGCTCTCCTTGATGAATTTCAGTAACTACTGATACGTATTGTGGAATTCAAGTCATTCAGTTGTACCTTCATAATTTTAGAATTGTATTCCATTCGATAAATAGAGAAATCAAGTCAATGGGAGTTTTTAAGTGAAAAATATCCTGCGAGGTCGAATGTTTGGTTGACAGGTGTTAACCTTCATTCATTTTCTATTCAGACATTTTGAAAAGGGGTGAATAATGAAGTGTGATTGTTCAGATCAATTAGATCTCCGATACAGAAAAACCAAAACTCCAATATTTCACGCGTCAATTATTGTGTTTTCAATGAAGGTTCAATCACATCACTGCAGAGGTAAATTCATCGAGAATCCAAGGCGAGAATCTACCCATCATGTTTCCTAACGACCGAACGTTTTTAATTTTCACTAGGTGGTATTTTCCTGTGAATCACCTACAGCGTGACAAGGAAATTGGACGTAATTTTGCTGTTTGTTTGAAACTAGTGTGTGTAGCTTTTATAATGTGGTTCTGAACTTGGTAATCGGAGTAGAATGCCGTTGGAGGAAGTATGGGTTCACGGTGGTAGGGAGGACTTGAACAAGTGTACCTGTGTACTATGTGTATCTTTCCGTGGAATTTTTCCGAGTATCGTTTCGTTCACAAATTTTTTTTTTCTCAGACAATAATTATTGTAGAAAATAAGTGGGGGAGCGTAGTTACTTGGACACCCTGTATATGTATACCCAGGTGCTTAATATCTAATTAATCGATAAATTATTACTGTCGTCCACTTTACAGCTCGTTGGAATCGGTGCTCTGCTGTTGATCTCAGGCTTCCTCGCGTTCAATGGCGGTTCTTTGGGGCACATCGCTGATAAAGGAGATGGAGCTATCGTGGCAAGGAGCATGTTCAGCACTGTAGTCGGAGGAAGCGGTGGCGCCATCATTTGCCTAATTCTAGGGAGAATCGGCCTCCTGTCCGACGCCCCTTGGCCATTTTCGGTTACCCTCAATGGAACTCTAGCTGGGATGGTGAGTCTAAACCTTGAAACTTGCTGTTCTTCCCTCAGCTGCCAAGACCAGCATTGCCCAGCCCTATAGTTATTGGTCACCTTTATATACCTAATTTTAAAAAAAATAGTACCTAGGCGCCGAAATTTCTCTTTAGAAAGAGGAAATTATTCTTTGTGAAAAGGATCATTTCCCCTACATTTAAAAAAAGAAATGATGAGCTGTGTGAAAATCCACTCAATAATCGTTGACATAAAACTGAAGAACTACAACTGAGGACTGTAGAATTAGTTGCTACCGTTTGGTGCTCCGCCCTTTTCAGAGCTCACACCACGCCACTGACCTTCCTTTACCATTGTCTTCTTCGTATCTCCTCTGTCCAGCCTTCTGTCTGGAAGGTAGACGTCTCAGAAAACGTTTTAAGTCAGTCTTGTAACCTATCTATTTTTTGATTCTCCAATAGGTCAGTATTTGTGGAGCACCAGACGGGTACGCAGCTTGGGCAGCCTTCGTCACAGGTGCCGTCGGTGCTCTCGTCTTCCTCGGCCTTCGTAGACTCGTCCTGTTCGTAAGGGGTAAGTGTATTCAAACTGGTAACCAACTTTATAAACAACATTTACCTACTTACTGTTTTTAGTATAAGAAGGGCATAGAGTGAAACCCCCATCATCGCCAAAAAGCTGACCGCGAGCAAAACGCAATTGAAAGTTTACAAATGAGAAAGTAGTGTGTTGTGGTTCTTTAGGTTCAGTCTGAAGAATAAAAAAAACATGTTTGGGTCGACTTCCCGGTATATTTGTATACCATCTTATGGGCTTGGGAAGGGTGGAAATACACTTCTGTTGACTACATCAGGATTTCAGAAACACTTTCTGAAATTAAAAATTATACTTTCTCTGAGATATTGAGTACAAGAGCAGATACTCTCAGATACACTCGAGACAGTTAAACACTGGTACGTATTATCTTACAAAAAGTATGATTTTTCATTTTAGAAAGTGTTTTTTGAAATCCTAATGTAGTCAACAGAAGTACCTATTTACACCCTTTCCAACCCCTGAAGATGGTATACAAATATACCGAAACGTCGGCCTAAACAAGTGATGATGGTGGTGGTGTGGTGAGTGTGTGGTGATTCTTCTTCAACACCTATTTTTTTAATCAAGTAGTCGACAATTAGAAGAAGAGAAGAAGAAGAAGAAGAATTAAGGTTACAATTTCACAGAACTTTACCACTACTTTCTAAAACACTGCTGGTTTTTAAAAATCAGCATTCAAAAGGTGTAGGAATAAACATATTTATGTCTAGAAAAACGAGCTGCTCCAGCACAGAATTTAGTAGGTATTTCATCCTCAAAAATCATCAAATTGGAAATAAGGATTATGAAATACCATACAAATTTCGAAAATTCCGATTTACATTTCGGAGCTGAATCAATTACAATTTAGTAATGCATCGGAGGAGCCGAGGCGGTGAAGACTCAGGAGTCCTTCCGTCAAACCGTCGATTTCGTTGAAAGAAATGCACGTTTTTCAAACGTTGTTCAAACATAAATTTCTCCCTTAAATTCGACTGTAAAATATTTTTTGATTATACCGTTGGAAAACTGATGAAATGGAGCAGTTTTTAAGCTTTTGAGCCTCTCTGACAAATAGGTACCTTGTTTCGATAGGAAAAAAAATCATCAAAATTTAAATTAAAAAAAAAAGGAATTGACAAAAGTTTGAGGTAAAAATACTACTTTAGCGTTCAGTTTTTCTCGACTGGTCAACGGCTCATCTATTGAGAAATTTTACGCTCATTCCAACGGTACCCTTATTTTTAATTTTTGATTGTAATTTGAGGGAGGTATGACCGTTTTAATAGTTAACGTTGAAAACACGAAAAAAAAATTTTTGAATCGGATTTTAAGGGGGTTAAAAAACAACTTCAAGAGGCATTTTTTGTTGCAAATTAGTTGTAGAAACTACTCCCGAAGTTTGGTGGATAACTTAATAAGTTATCCACCAAACTTCGGGAGTAGTTTCTACAACTAATTTGCAACAAAAAATGCCTCTTGAAGTTGTTTTTTAACCCCCTTAAAATCCTACTACCCTCTTAGGGGACTATACAGGGTGTCCCATAATATGGGACACCCTGTATAGTCCCCTAAGAGGGTAGTGCAAAGTAGGTACTTGAAAATTGATGTGTTGAGATTAGCTACACTGTATCGTATCATCTATACAATCGGGTTATGGATACGAGGAAGCAATGTGCCACACCCACTTGGCAGCCGTTTTTCCTTATCCTATAACACTAAAAAAATACGTAAAATACGTACTCGTAGAAAACTGCTTTTAGAATGGTAGAAAGTTGTTTTTATGTAGGAATTTTCAAGCTGCAACAGTTTTCATGGTTCACATTCCATGATTTCACATGGAATCAGAGGTTTGAGGGCAAGAACGGGAAAACATACATCGTCCTTGAACTTACGTCAGACACTAATTTCAATACCCTCATTATCATTACGGTGAAACTATCAATAACTTCCTAAAACTTTTCAGTGGACGACCCTCTCGAAGCGACTGCTGTTCATCTCGGAGGAGGATGCTGGGGTGTCATCGCCAGACCACTATTCGCCCCTGATGGCCTCGTTTATCAAACAACTTACGACGCGCGAATGGTGAGCAGATCGATATTACCTATAGTTTCCTTGCTTTCAAAGATTCGTGGCAGGTCAAAGACCAAGATGTATTCGTGGGTTTTGAACAACTTTGCTCCCCATACTGTGGTCCATCCTTGTCTGGAGCGTAGCTCGTTGATTTCTTTTCAATTCGATCTGTAGGTTCCACGATAAAAGTGGAGAATCATCGACATAATGCCCTACGACTTCACAGTCGAGTTGCTATTGACATATGAAAACCTGCAACATGATTGTGAACATCAAATTTCGTATCGGTATTGGTTTATTATTTCTAATAATAAGCCTATGTGATCGTATCGCAAAACATTTTTATAACCCCCCCTCAAACTTTACGTTTCAAGGTGCGTAGAATCCAAATTTGCAATGTCCGTCCGCCGTCCCCCGTCCGCCGTCCGCGGCACTTTTCTTAGCAACACTGGGGCCCTATTCTGATTCACTAAACGCACCAGTCGCTAACTTAACCACCGAGTTGCTAACTGAAGCGATATGGATATTATAAACTCAATAGTGTTTCCGATTCATTTTCCAAGAGATTAGTACCGTTAAAATTTACCAATTAAGGTGAATGAACACTTTTTGGAAACGGGAGAGGGAGGGGAATAGATGTATAAATGAATAGATTAGGTTTATTCGTTCCCCCCCCCCCCCCATAAACAACGAAAATTCTCACTTATAATGTAATAAGTTGGAATTGAAAAAAGTTAGAAAATGAAAATGTATCAAATATAATCAAGTGAGTACTCTTTTTTCATGAGATTCAAGGCGATGTGAGGGCTCATAATCTGGAAGTATTAAATGTTTTACCCCCACCCCAAATGTAAATATAGAAGGTATGTTAGGTATGCTAGAATCAAATCCTCCACATAAAAAATCGAGTGGGTACTTTTTTGAAACAGGGTGATCAGAAGATTCACATTTTGGGAGAATTACATTTTTTACCCCCACCCTAACATACACTATGTTAGGTATGCTAGTTCCAAATCCTCCACATAAAAAATGTAATTCTGCCAAAATGTGAATCTCCTAATCATCATGTTTCCAAAATGTATCTACACGATTTTTTTTTTGTGGAGGATTTGGATCTAACATAGGTACCTAACATACTGTATGTTAAGGTTAAGCATTTAATTCTACCAAAATGTGAATCTCCTGATCACCCTGTTTCCAAAAAGTACCCACTCGGTTTTTTTATGTGGAGGATTTGGAACTAGCATACCTAACGTACTTTATGTTAGGGTGGGGGTAAAAAATGTAATTCTACCAAAATTTGAATCTCCTGATCACCCTGTTTCCAAAAAGTACCCACTCGGTTTTTTATGTGGAGGATTTCGAACTAGCATACCTAACATACTGTATGTTAGGGTGGGGGTAAAAAATGTAATTCTACCGAAATTTGAATCTCCTGATCACCCTGTTTCCAAAAAGTACCCACTCGATTTTTTATGTGGAGGATTTGGAACTAGCATACCTAACATACTGTATGTTAGGGTGGGGGTAAAAAATGTAATTCTACCAAAATTTGAATCTCCTGATCACCCTGTTTCCAAAAAGTACCCATTCGGTTTTTTATGTGGAGGATTTGGAACTAGCATACCTAACATACTGTATGTTAGGGTGGGGGTAAAAAATGTAATTCTACCAAAATTTGAATCTCCTGATCACCCTGTTTCCAAAAAGTACCCATTCGGTTTTTTATGTGGAGGATTTGAAACTAGCATACCTAACATACTGTATGTTAGGGTGGGGGTAAAAAATGTAATTCTACCAAAATTTGAATCTCCTGATCACCCTGTTTCCAAAAAGTACCCACTCGGTTTTTTATGTGGAGGATTTGGAACTAGCATACCTAACATACTGTATGTTAGGGTGGGGGTAAAAAATGTAATTCTACCAAAATTTGAATCTCCTGATCACCCTGTTTCCAAAAAGTACCCACTCGGTTTTTTATGTGGAGGATTTGGTACGAGCATACCTAACATACTGTATGTTTGGGGTGGGGGTAAAAGATATAGTACCCCTAAATGCAGAAAAGTGGTCCCCTATATAATACGTAAACGTTAACGTGGAAAAAAACACGAGAAATCCTCGAAAACCGGAAGATTTTGAGTAACAACTCGGTTGATAACTGAAACCACTTGGTTGATAAATGAAGCGACTGCTCCGGACCAGTCGCTAAGAAAAGAGCCTTCGAAACCACTGAGTTGCTTCAGTTAACCACTGAAACGAGAAAAAGGTGCGTTTAGTGAATTAGAATAGGTCGCTATTATAATATCCATATCGCTAACTCCGAAAATTAGCCACCCAGTGGTTTCGGGAAACCACTCAGTTGCTTCGCGAAGCCACTGCGGGCGCGTTTAGTGAATCAGAATAGGGCCCCTGGACCGATTTGGTTCAAATTTGGTATATGGGCTCCATTTGGGGTCTAGTTGTGCCGCGAAGCTTTTGGTTGATGTAGGTCACTTCTAAGGGGTGAAAATTAAGGGTTGAAATTTTCAAGAGTGCCCTAGCTCGAAAACTCTCGAAATAAAGGTATCGTTTTTTCACCAATTTTAAATAGTATTGAATTTTTAAAAATTTTTGAGACCACCCGGAGCTCTGTAGGACAAACCGTTCGGTCCCTACGAGTACTTGAAGGTTTTCCTTCGATAAAACAGAATCATGAGTGTGAATCGCAAAAGAGGTCTAATCTCCATTCAAATTTTATCGGACTAAAATGCGATCGCTGTTCATTTCTTCGATTTGTATACAGTTTTGTCTCCTGCGTAACCAGTAATCAAATTTCCATACGAAGCTTTCTATTTTTCCAATCGAGTGTGAAGCGTTTAGTTCTTTCTAATAAACTTGATTGTGAAGGTGTGAAGCAGTATGGTGTGGTAGGTAGTACCTAGCTGGTAGGTAAAAAAAAGTTGGTAGGTAAAAAAAATGTTGGTGTGTAAAAAACGCTGCAAATCATTGCTCAAAGGCTTCTTCACTCTTCAGATCACTGATCAGCTGAGTGAGCTCCGAAGCCATTTTCATTCCTATTGAATGGAAGTGCTCTTCCAGGCGTCTCCAGCATTCGAGGAGATCTTCTTCACTCTTCAGATCACTGATCAGCTGAGTGAGCTCCAGAGCCTTTTTTACTCCTATTGAATGGAAGTGCTCTTCCAGGCGTCTCCAGCATTCGAGGAGATCTTCTTCACTCTTCAGATCACTGATCAGCTGAGTGAGCTCCAAAACCATTTTTAATCCTATTGAATGGAACTGCTCTTCCAGGCGTCTCCAGCATTCGAGGAGATCTCCTTCACTCTTCAGATTACTGATCAGCTGAGTGAGCTCCGAAGCCATTTTTACTCCTATTGAATGGAAGTGCTCTTCCAGGCGTCTCCAGCATTCGAGGAGATCTTCTTCACTCTTCAGATCACTGATCAGCTGAGTGAGCTCCAAAACCATTTTTAATCCTATTGAATGGAACTGCTCTTCCAGGCGTCTCCAGCATTCGAGGAGATCTCCTTCACTCTTCAGATTACTGATCAGCTGAGTGAGCTCCGAAGCCATTTTTACTCCTATTGAATGGAAGTGCTCTTCCAGGCGTCTCCAGCATTCGAGGAGATCTTCTTCACTCTTCAGATCACTGATCAGCTGAGTGAGCTCCAAAACCATTTTTACTCCTATTGAATGGAACTGCTCTTCCAGGCGTCTCCAGCATTCGAGGAGATCTTCTTCACTCTTCAGATCACTGATCAGCTGAGTGAGCTCCAAAACCATTTTTAATCCTATTGAATGGAACTGCTCTTCCAGGCGTCTCCAGCATTCGAGGAGATCTCCTTCACTCTTCAGATTACTGATCAGCTGAGTGAGCTCCGAAGCCATTTTTACTCCTATTGAATGGAAGTGCTCTTCCAGGCGTCTCCAGCATTCGAGGAGATCTTCTTCACTCTTCAGATCACTGATCAGCTGAGTGAGCTCCAAAACCATTTTTACTCCTATTGAATGGAACTGCTCTTCCAGGCGTCTCCAGCATTCGAGGAGATCTCCTTCACTCTTCAGATTACTGATCAGCTGAGTGAGCTCCGAAGCCATTTTCAATCCTATTGAACGCAGGAAACTGAAATTTGAGAGGGAAGGTCAAGGGAGAATACAGATGGTGGTAGGTGCTATTGATGGAGAACCAGTGATCTATACAGAAGGGTGATCTATACAGAAAATAATAAACCTTTGAGCAATGATTTGCAGCGTTTTTCTAGTTAATTTTTAACACAGAATGTGTTTTTGCGATGACCTACCGAAAAAAAATCGTCACGAAAAAGCGACAGAAAAAACCGTTACGCGCCTTTTATAATGATTTTCACGTGCAACCAAGCCGTTGGTAAGGAAATAAAACTCCCGCAGTGAAATTTGAGAGGGCGGGTCAATGGAGAATGCTGAAGGCGCCTGAGTGGTCACTGATCAGCTGAGTGAGCTCCAAGGCCATTTTCTGTCCTGTTGAACGCAGGAAGCTGAAATTTTAGAGGGCGGGTCAATGGAGAATGCTGAAGGCGCCTGAGTGGTCACTGATCAGTTGAGTGAGCTCCAAGGCCATTTCCTCTCCTGTTGAACGCAGGAACCTGAAATTTGAGAGGCAGGGTCAAAGGAGAATGCTGAAGGCGCCTGAGTGGTCACTGATCAGCTGAGTGAGCTCCAAGGCCATTTCCTCTCCTGTTGAACGCAGGAACCTGAAATTTGAGAGGCAGGGTCAAAGGAGAATGATGAAGGCGCCTGAGTGGTCACTGATCAGCTGAGTGAGCTCCAAGGCCATTTCCTCTCCTGTTGAACGCAGGAACCTGAAATTTGAGAGGCAGGGTCAAAGGAGAATGCTGAAGGCGCCTGAGTGGTCACTGATCAGCTGAGTGAGCTCCAAGGCCATTTTCACTCCTGTTGAACGCAGGAAGCTGACATTTGAGAGGCAGGGTCAATGGAGAATGCTGAAGGCGCCTGAGTGGTTACTGATCAGCTGAGTGTGCTCCAAGGCCATTTCCTCTCCTGTTGAACGCAGGAACCTGAAATTTGAGAGGGCGGGTCAATGGAGAATGCTGAAGGCGCCTGAGTGGTCACTGATCAGCTGAGTGAGCTCCAAGGCCATTTTCTCTCCTGTTGAACGCAGGAAGCTGAAATTTTAGAGGGCGGGTCAATGGAGAATGCTGAAGGCGCCTGAGTGGTCACTGATCAGCTGAGTGTGCTCCAAGGCCAACGAATCGTTAATCAAACGTTGAAAGTCGTTCAGAAAACAATTAATTTACGTGTTCATTATTTAAATGTTTCAAGGTTTTCTGATGTCGTGGAAGGTTAGACTTATCAACCAATGAGTTACAAACGCTACATAACGTTTTTGGCCTACATTTAATATCTACTCCCCCACTTACATTTTCCTCATTTTCTTTTGAAGGAATGGGGGTTTGTTTTGTATGAGCTTTACTCCTAAGGTGCGTGGGATATCCTGCTTTGTGGATGCGCACATTTATAGGGTTTTAGACCAAATTAAATGTCTAACAATTATTTATTTTATTATTGCCAAAGACTCCACATTTATTATTGTTGTTTTTTATTTAACGGATGACTAGAATCGCAAAAACACATTCTGTGTTCCTATGATTTCATACAGAGTATGGAAAAAGAAATAAACCGGGGGGTGCAGGGGGGCGGAGCCCCCCGCCGAGGCGCAAAGCGCCGAGTTTTTTTTCATCTAGTTAAGTGGGAACCACTCGATCAGCGCGCTTGTGAATAAGGATTGATGGAATTTTCTTAAGAGTTTCCACAATCAATACAGAACCTGACCACTTCATTCGAGTCCAGCTTTTAAGCAACATAAACTGTACCTGCTACCCAACTATACTACCCCCCACAATACCTACTGTTACTATATTTTTTCAGGGACTGTACCAAAATGCTGTCGGTTTGTGCGCCATCATCGCTTGGTCCGCAATCTGCAGCATAATAATTTTCGGCGGCCTGAAACTTATAGGATTCCTGAGGATATCACCAGAGGAAGAACTCGAAGGTAAAATACCTAAAATTGCATGTATCATCCGTAACTTTTGAACCAAAACATCAAACTTTACCCAATTTTGCTGGTTCAGGGATGCAAGTCACATTGGGAAGTTAGCCAACGGTTACGGTAGGTAATTTCTTCTTTCTACGACTATTTCCTGTTCCAAAACGCCGATTTTCCACTGATGAAGACGTGAGAAACTCAGTTTCTGAATACTTTTCAAGTAAAAATGAGGAATATTTTTTCTCAGGTAGCTATAAATTTACTTATTGAACGAGCCAATAAGAGGTGCTAATTGAGAGGTGATTACGTAAAAATAAGCGCTTTCGGTTTTTTACTCTTCTTTTTCTTATTTAGGCTTCAAACCTTTGTAACTCCCCTCGTTGCTGTATATAAATTATTTTTCAGACCCGTCGAAGTGTTCATTGACGTAAGTACTTGATGATGCATAATTCTAACGTGATTTATTTGGTCTCAGGTTTGGACGTGACGAAGCACGGAGAGCACGCTTATCCTCAATCTGCGTGGCGAGAGAGTGGACTGTGGAGCAGCGCAGGTGAGTTGGACCTTCAACAGAAGTAGTAGGGAGTGTCGTTCTGGTCCTGCCTACCATCATCTACCGTCATACATTTACCACAGTGAGGAGAAGGTAGATTAGTACTCAAGAGAGTAGAAACGAGACTTACAAGAGAGCCAGGAAACTTTTCTATAGTAAGCATTTGAAGATGCTAACTTACATGAGAGTAGCCCCCAACAATCCTTGTCGGGTCTCAGCGCTACCTCCCGCCACTTCAACGAACTGCCATTCCTGATTACCATAACTACCATTCTAAAGATTGTTGTCTCGTAATCGTATCTCTTATTGTTTTCTCTCTGAACAGTTATGGGCGTGAAAATGATGCCAAGTGTCGTTTAATGTTGCGAAACGTGCCCAAAGTCATCCAATTTCAAAGCTGATATCCAAAATCGTCACTGGTTCCTATTTTTCAGTTTTTAACGGTGACGCGTTCCTACTGCAGGTTAGAAGGAGCGACGCTAGGATGCGTGGGCAAGCGTGATCAGCTTCGTTGAAGTGGTGGGAGATAGCGCTGAAACCTGACAAGGGTTGCTGACGGCTACCTACTCTCATCTAACTAACCCTATCCTCACCCATTCGGAGAACTATGAGGTTAGCGTCTAAAGTGCGTTTCTCTACACCTCCTGCAGCATGTAAACCAGGGGCGAAGATATTCATTTACTGTCACCCATTTTTCCAAAGACTTCAGTAGAAGGCCAATGCTCAACATTGGGCAACGCTGCACTTGCTTCCCCGTTCAGGCTGGCCTCTGCTACTCTAGCAGAAGAAATTATCTAGCTGCATTGACTTGCTATATTCAAAACAACTGAGTTAAATGGCTTACCTCATTCAAAGGGAGCTGCTTAAGTATTGAAGTGATTAGTGAGTGTAAATTTTGTAGATCATCAGACTGCATGATAACTTTCTGTTTCAAATTTGTTGAAAAGTTGATCATCTATACAGTTTTTAAAGCAAAATGGAGCAAAGTATCTAGCGAGGCACCTGGTCAATGGATTCACAATTCATGCATTTTGGCGACTAATGAGTGCTGTTGGATACTGGATAGTGTCGGCTAGTCCAGTTTTGTTAACCAAGTTCATTAGGTTACTAGTACTTGAACATCTCCCTTCCAATTACATAGGTACCTTCTATTAATAGGTATCATAGAGTAGGTATAAGTAGGTATCATGGAGTAATTCAGGACATAGTTGTTTTCAGAAGAATTAGTCGCTTCGACGTAATGGATGACTGGCTAATAATTCAGCTAGACAATCATTGCTTTAGCAGCAGAGGCCAGCCTGAACAGGGAAAGAGAATGCAGTGTTGCCAAATCTTGTGCCACGGCCTTCTACTGAAGCCAGCCAAGTTAGTTTACTCCCAGGTTTCACTCTATTTTTCCGTTACCTCATGGAGCCTTAGAAGTAGGTATGGAGTACTTTTGACTAAGCATTTCTTTCTCCCAAGGCTCTCTGTCTCAAGTATTCAGATACTTGCTCTAGAAATTCATGGACCCATAAACCGCTCTTTTTAACTGTTAGCTAAAGTCTTCAAGGTTAGTAACACCAAAGAAGCAACCCATCAACTACATGAATCTTTCATGTTTTCAAAATTTGCTGTAATTTTGAAAATCCCATCTATACCTACTATGATTTCTGTTGAGTTTTCACGACTCTAATTTTCCCACATCTTTTCCAGTTGTGACTGATGCGATCATTCTTGACGGAACCTACAAGGTGCAGAAGAGCGACTACGACAACCACGCTTATTCGGGCGACAGAAAGAACCACAACGTCCGCCTGTAAAATGTACCTGCGCCATTGAATACTATTCAAAATGTCAAGAGTTGAGTAGGTGCAGAACATGTTCCTGAATGCAGACTTGAGTCAGAAGGGAGCCAGACGGTATTGTCTAGGGTAGGATCCGTGATCACTTCACATAATGATGTTTTCCTTTTTCCGGATTGAGGTTAGGATTTACTTTGAGGATGGATCTGAATGCTTATGAGCTAGCAATCTCTAGAAGAAAACAAAATCCTAAATCAGGGTATTCCTGTATTAGAGAAATATTTCTCTTATCGTAGTTACAAAAGTGTTTTCATTTCGTGGAATGCTTTTTGTTATGAGAAAGGCATGTTTATTGCATGAGAAGACATCTTTTTTCGTTTTCTGTGAAGACGTTTTCATTGGCAGAAAGCAAATCCTGAGTCCTCATTGGTCCTTGATGCATGTTCTTTCCATCAACCAAAAAATCCCCATGGAAAGATGGCATTGGTGCGAAATATAGGAAAATATCTAGGAACAATAGTACTCTAATAACTTGAAAGAAAAACGGGGGTAGGGTATTGTAAGCAAAATGACGAAATTAACATGGCGCGAAATTCGGCATCTCTCATAGAAAACTGTGTCCTCATTCTTCTTCTAACACAACTTGCAACTATGCTGCCTTCCTGAACAGAAAACTCAAGCCTGGAGGAAGATTCTACAGCAAGCTATTACTGACACCAGTTTTCATTCCTTCTTCTCCACTGAGTGCTGTAGACGTTGAATAGTTAACTAATCCTCAACTACTATTATCACAAGGAAAGAGTTCATTGGACGGCTTCACTCTTGAGATAAGCAAAATCGCGTATTCTGGTCCATCTTCATACATTGCAAAGCCAGTACAGCTGTTTATGACCTGTTCCCCTTCTTTCTTTTCTCCTGTCCAAGACCAAACGCTAGAATGTATAGCGATATCCTCTCTAAATGTACCAGAAGTCAAATTTCAAGTGCTTGTCACATAAAAGAGCTTTCATCAGACAAGAGCTCGATAAAATCTCGACTTCCGAATTCCACTTTTGAAGAATTGTGCTCTGACATAATGAAATTTTAGTGACTAAAAATTCAAAAAAGATCGTTTTAAGCAGAAAAACTATTGATCTTGGGAAGACAGTTGTCCAACTTGACAACTGGGTAGCGATGTGCACTTGGCCTCCCCCTCCTGTGCCCTCTCAAAGTTAGAGCTGTGGTACTCACCGCAGACAGGAGTATAGCAGTTAGGGGGCAGGTACCAATTTTCTGTCTTTGAGTATCTGGGGAAAGCAGGAATCCCAGGAAATGGCTTATTTCTCACCCCTACAATCAGTACCCTGGGAAGTACAAGTATAAGTACCCCAGACTACCAACACACCGACTTTGGTCAAGCCTCACAAGGCTGCCCCACAGTTGAGGTTGGAATCGTGGTTGAGCATACCCTACTCTATGGTCTTGGAGGCTTCAAGGGTATTTCCCTTGGGCATGTCATTACCTACAGAGTCAAGCACCAACCTGTCTTTTGTCTGTTTGAAGAATTTCAGCTACAAAGTTCGGCCTGAACTGTGATGCTCTGCTAAAAGGCACCCACGTAGGTGGGGATGATAGTCTTGACCACCCCTCCAGGGGCTCCTGAGTGGAGTGCTCTGTCCACTCCCTCCAGATCACACTCGGAAGCTGTGAGGTTCTTCCAACTCCTTGCGTAATCCTGAATGGATTGGCACACCCTTGATCAAAAGAATGCATATTTCTCCAACTTGATCTGAGAAACATTTTTCTCCCCTGGTAGAAAGCTTGGGATGTATAGCTGGTTTGTTCTTCAGAATACGATACAATTTTTGTTCTCAAAAGAAGTAAATCGTGAGTTATAGAGGAGACCTCGATGAAACTTGAACCTCCAAACTCCTACAGAAGTGATGGTCGCCATTCACACCCCAAGACTTTCCGGTGAAAGACGAAAATTCGAGTGATATAACGTAGGAACATTCCATGTAAATAACAGTAGGTAATTAATAGTTTTCCCAATCCTACGAAATTAATTAACTATAAAATAATTTTAAGAGAAAAGCTGGTTTATCGTAACTGATTTCGATCTTCTTGCCCAGGAGGTGCACCTTATCTTCCTATGTACTGTACATACTCGTATACGAGCAGCATTCAGTATTTACCTATTCCTACTCTATTTAAACTCTTATATCTGGACAGGTATATGTCAATAACTCGTACTTGTAGGTAGATATCTATCCAGTCCTATTTTAATGAGAATTCAATTTGTTTTCTCAAATGTTGAATCTCGTTTTGTAAATAGCCACGGTGAAGAAAGTGAACGGTGTATTTTGAGTGTGTAGGGCACGATGTTTGAATGTTATCCGTTATTTTGGTACTTGTATATTTTAAATTTAGATGAAACTGTTTGAAAATATAGTATTCTGTGATAACCTTATTATTACACTGTTTCCTTTCCAAACCTAATAGGGATGGCAACGATATAGTCCATATTTATATTGAATATATGGTTGATTTATTGTTATATTTACACCGATATAGAGAACCAATATCATCAGTCAATAATATTTAACGATAATATCGCGACATTTTTCAACAAGTAAAAATTAATATTAAAATGAATGAATGAGAAAGGACGCCTGTACCTGCGTAAAATATCAAGTACCTAATTTTTTTCTCCAAATTTTGTAGGTACCAACGTGACGGCTTGATTTCAGACTGTTGACTTCGGTACATGAACGGTTTACACCTACAGTGGTGCTCAGGGCCCATTTGACTGTACCAAAAGTAATGGAGGCGCGTCTAGATTAAACTCCCTACTATACAAAGTGAAGCAGGTTTTAACAATTACTACCTATATCAAATTTTGAAGGACCAAGCCTCCAGTATACCCGTCAATTTATAAAATTTAGATTAGATTTAATCTAACATTGCAATGGCGACGGTATCAACAATTTTGCTTCCGAGTCTACCAAGGTAGCGGAAGCTTTTTCGCTTTTCAAGGTTGAAAAAAAAGTTCTCCAAAATCAAAATTTCCACTCGCGTTTTAGACCTTCCTGAACAATTTTGGTTCCGTGTCTGTCTGTCATGAAATCCTTGCCACAGCCATAACTTCTACATTTCTCATCCGATTTCGATGAAATTTTCAGGGATTGCGCGGGTTGGTGTGTAGATGGTCCCCTATGAAAATCATCACAGCCTGACTGATAGTAGCCACTACGCATGCGCGAACGTGAATTCCTTGTAACAGCCATAACTTCCACATTTTTCATCCGATTTTGATGAAATTTTCCGGGATTGCGCGGATAAGATTGTAGATGGTCCCATATGAAAATCAAGGCCTTAAAATTGACAGTAGCCTCTGCGTATGCGCAAACGTAAAATCCTTGTAACACTCATAACACTTACATTTTTCATCCGAATTTGATGAAATTTTCTTGGATTGTTCAGATTGGCGTGTAGATGGTCCCCTATGAAAATCATCACCCCCAGACTAATAGTAGTTGCTGAGCTTTCGCAAACGTGAATTTCTTATGACAGCCATAACTTCCACATTTCCATCCGATTTCGACGAAATTTCTTACGATTGTTCAGATTAGCGGGTAGATGGTCCTCTATGAGGGTAGTGGAAGGTACTTAGAAATTGATGTTTTGAGATTAACTACTATGCATCGGATCATCGATACAATCGGGTTATGGATACGAGGAAGCTATGTGCCACACCCACTTGGCAGACGTTTTTTATATGTTGTTAGGACCCCTGAGGGTAGATTTTTCTCCAGAAACCCTGAGCTACTGGCATGGTGCTCTAAAACCATTTTCACACTTTTATCAGTTTTAATCTATGAATTTCAATCATTCATACCCAGTAACGTTATAAGTCATTTAAATACTAACTTCAACCGGATTTTCCAAGTATATCTTCCGATATGTCGATAAATGTATTCCTTTGTATTGTTTTAAAACGTTTAATTCACCTATCAACTCATTCACCTGTCAAATCGTTTTTCCAAGTAAATTTTCCAATATATCGAAATATCGATATATTTTCTCCGATATATCGGAGGTATCGATATCTCACTGACGATAATATATCATTTAATCAGTATATCGATATATTAGATTCGATAAGCCATCCCTACTTACTATTTGTAAGGGGGGAGGTGTCCCCAATATGAAATTTCCAAATCTCTGATAGGTAGGTACGTAGTCCAGGGCCCGCACACAAAAATCGCCAAAGTGACACTTGAAGGTAGGGCTAATCAGAACCATGAAGTATTTATCTAAATTTTATTCGTTAAATTGGACAAATGACAATCAGTAGAATAAATTCCGAGGTGCCAAGGAATCGTTAGACCCTTCGCACGTAAAAGAACCAACCAATAAGTCGAAAACTAATAATGAATATAGGTGTGAATCCACGTACCTATCAACTGGCACTTACATATTAAGTTGATACATGCTAAGTCTTTGTGTATATAGATCACTAACCAAATATACACGATAATTTACCCAGATTAGTCTACAGTTTAGAATAATTGGGATATAAAATGGACGAGGTTTAGGAATTCAAGATTACAGGCTTCTGGTTCGAGACAGTAGTTCGTTTGAGATCCGCCAACCCCACTGGGCGCTAGTGTTTCTCATATACATCCAATCATTTATTAACAATTTTTCATTAGTGCCATGTTTGGATCGTATTGTTATAATTACAAGGAATCTGAAAAATCACACAGATGGCTTTCCCTGTTCAGCAGGGTTGGACAAGCAATAGTGGGAATAAGTTCCACCTCAAGCTCCACTCCATAAGATCTCGCCTGTGAACTGCCACTAACACAACTCTCCATGAGAGAATGTTCTCCCATCCGCGTAGATCAGCAAACAGGCTGTCCCTCCAAACATGGCTACCGACACCAGGAGAAGTGCTGATGAAACGTCAACCACCTCCTGAAAGTAAGATCCAGGCATTGTGCAAGCAGAACTGGAGGATTTCTCTCATGTGCAGCAATTGGATGGCAAATCACGATTTGACCCCTATGGGTGAAACATCTGAAGATTCTGATGAGGAGGATGTGCAAAACCTAACGATAAATGAAGTTTCCAAGCCATCTCCTTCAGCACCTTGCTGTGACCCCCTCCACACCGACCAAGTTCTGAGTCGTTCAGAAAGGACCAGACAACTGCTGCTGGATTCACATGGTACTGAAAGATCGGAACAAAAGAAAGAAATAACGCAATCTCATTGGATGATTTTCCCCACTGGCCCAATAGTGGCCGCCATCTTGGTGGAACGGTGGAAAGTCCATCGGCAGAAGAAATGTTTATACCGTCGCCTGTCTTCTGCTTTCCATGTGCTGATAACCACTAGGAGGCAAGGCTTCCAGGAGGAAGGTTATCATTCCATCCAGGTGAACCTTCCACAGACTCTGCCAACCCCCTCCACTGCTTTTCTCATCTTTCCAACATTTCCATCCCATGTGAATCCAGCTTTAGAGGACTATGTTCTACACTAAGAGGGACAAATTGTTATTAACACATGTTCATGTTTTCAAGTGGAAATAAGCCTATAATTCTACTGCTTTCTTAATTACACCTCCTTTCATGTTTTAGAGAAGCAGCCACAACAGCGTTGGTGGATTTCAAACGAACTAAAATTCACTCTGGAACCAGATGCTTGTACATACATCATCCGAAGAAAGGTAGAGGGAAACTCCCAGAGTTTGAAAAAGGACTAGAGATGACCATTGAAATATCGATAAGTCCTTTCGCTACATCGATATTGTATGGTCCTGATTCACTGAAATCAAGATCGCAATGCATGGAACTGCTGAGAGAAGTGGTCAATTACGGCGGAAATTCGATTTTTCCAAGCACATCAGTAGTCCGTGTTTCTGACAACATAGTTTTGTTTACCCAATCATCAATAATCGGGTAACCAGTAAAGCTTTCTACTTATTCCATGAACATTCTGATCTCCTGGTGACAATTTAAATGAAACGTGTCCACCACTGCACCTGTGATATCGACCAACAACTTGTACTTTGTCCCGTACTTTTTCCTTGAATACAAAGCTGTAGACAGATTACCTTTAGTTGTGCTTAGATATGCAGTTTTTAAAAAAATTGACCAACTTTCCTTCTACAAAATTGATAATTGAAGACCCTGCAGCAACCTCAGGCCCACTTCAGAATTGACGGTTTTGAGTTAACAGTTGTTTTGAACTCATGCACTCACCTGAGAGCGTCAGGCCCTTGATCTATCAGACACACGACTGCTGCACCCCTAACGAGAATATAAAGAACTCTTTTCATCTTGCTCACTGCGAGGGGGGCTGTTATCACCAATGTTATCAAACAACATTCTTATGTGTAGTCGAAGGACACCAAAGTCGTGAGCTTTTTTTAAGCTTCTAACAAGAACCTAAGTCTATGTAGAAAATGAGGTTTTGATAATGAAACAACCATATTAGATATGAATGCAACTTGAAAAAATTTGATCATTGACCAGGATGCAGACAAGGATTCTAAATTTCGACAGTGAGTTGATATGAATGTTCTGGTACCTATATGTGAATTTTTGCAGCTAAAGAGTGACAAGCACTGTTGGGAGGAGACTAGCGCGAGCAATGACAGTGCTACCTGGTTGAAGTAGGAGGCCCCTGTAACTATGAACCGGGGGGGGGGGGGGGGGCTCAGAAGGGCCTCGGGCTTTGTGAGAAGGTTCCACAGTCCCTGGTAGTGGTGTGCAAAAACTCTCTATAATCAGTAGGGGCTCGGCAGAACAGAGGCCAGACACTCCCTACTCACCCAATCTAGTGTTACCCGCCTGAAACTAACAGAACTACCTAGTGGGAAGTTCTGGAAGTTTCCAACATCACCACTAGGTCTTCTAAACGAGTGTTGACTAAAAAACGACAACTTTGAAGTTGGTTCGATGTTCCTGCAGGGTCTTTAATTCTGAGCAAGTCAACTCCTATACAAAGTCTTGTGCACAGTGAATCAATTGCCCTATTCATGTTGATCTTCTCATATAACGGAGCTTTCCCCAATTTATTGAGACGCCATTTAGGGCGAAATTATGAAGCAAAGGGCACTGAATTATCAAAATGTGGGAGGAATCAGGAACAATAAGGGGGCACAAGATTTACCTAAGAACCTCATTACCTCACATGAGAGATTATCAGAAGTTCAAGACTTCCTAACTGGTGAAATTCGATCTTGACTAGGATATTAAATGAAATTTCCCACAGGTACATCATACGAAGTACCTAAAAATTCTCTCGAAGCAGGAGATACACGTCAGTTCTCCCAAGCGGATCAAAATGGCAAAACAGGATTAATGGCCTCACGGGCTTATATAGGTACATAATCAAAATACATCAGCACGTACCACAAGTGACATCCAACAGAGGGCAAAGAGAGGAAAAGGTATGGGTTTCAAGGTCCACAATCACAATACGTCCACATGGACGAGAAAAGCTTCTACAGAATCTGTACACACGGAAGATCGATAACTCGTACTATTGATTTATCAACGTCAAAGGGAACTAAGATCGTAAAACCTAACAGATCACGAATTACAAGGAATTTGATAGAAACCTAACGCTACAAATCAGTCACATAAATAACCATTTTATATAAGGGCATTATGATACTTGGAAAAGCTATATTAATATTAAGCACCCTCATTATACATTACAAAAAATAATAAATGGACGTAAATGAATAAAATGATTAGTAAGGTTACGTTTTGGAACCACTTTATTATCATTATCTTCTAACTTAATTTTTAGGGGTAAGGATTTCATGGGACTACACTATCTGTAATTGTGGGGGGGATGGCGATACGAAATACTCCTAAATCCAATTGATCTTTTTTATGTAGTGAATTGAACTGCACAGAAATTCTTTAATCACAAAAAACTTTGTTTTTGAAGGATTTTTTTTCTTTTAGGAGGGCGGACTATTAGAGGGGTTCAATTAAGGGGAGTGGGGGCGGGGGCAGGGGCGGGAGTGGGGAGGGGAGGGTTCGGGGGCGCTGCAGCGACTGCCTGAGAGTAGGAGGGGGGAGCCTGGGTGGTCTGTGTGGGGGGGAACTTGGCGCAGGCGGTCTCATAGTCAGGGAGGAGGTCCTGGAGGTCTGGTGGGGGGGACTCGGGGATGAAGTGGACGGTGCGTGAGGCGGCGATGAGACGGAACGTCAGGTATCTGTAGCACGACCAGACGACGCCAATGAAGTATGCCTGGAAAAGAGAGTTTGTAAGTGAGAGAGAAGACATTGAGATATCAAGAACTTATTGTTGGCTGAAGCACAATAAACAATGTGACATGCTTTAGGGTGCTCCTCCACTAGGATGCAACCAAGCCAGACAGCATTGATCGCTGTTCTACCTTGGATGAACTCCAGCTGAGTTCCCTTCAGATCCACCATCCATCCGTCATCCAGGAGATTGTTTTGGAAAGTTCCCTAGAGAGCTTTATGAGGATGCTTTCATGGAGTCTCTTCATACTGTGGGGTGTCACTACACTCCAGAGAACAAATGGCAATCCAGTGTAAACACAACACCTCCCCAAGTGCCAAACAACATGGAAAATCATGGCTTCTATTTTTTGGGAGTAGAAAGGAATTATCCTGATTGAATTTTCGCCTCAAGGTAAAACAATTAACGCCAACTGCTTTGTGTTAGACCCTGAAGAAGCGTCATCGGTCCAGAAGATCAAGAAAAGAGGAATTTTGACCACTCGTTTGCATTCTCCATGACATCGGGTCTGTTCGGAGAGGCGGTTCTTAACGGTTTGGAGGAGTTCGGAGGGGCCCATTCGCCTCTATCCCCTCCCCTTTTCAGCTCGGGTTTGGTTCCGAATTGGTTCCAGACTGCCTCTCCAAATAGACCCATTGTTATGCCACGCTGCGAATTATTGACTCACAAAGGTTTATTATTTTTATTTGAATCACAAAGGTTTATTATTTTTCTGTATAGATCACTCGCCTGCAAAGAACCCAGCTTTGTCATTTTCACTACCTAACAACCATTTTACCTTCACAATCACGTTTATTTTGAAGAAGAACGAAGATGAACGATCGCATTTTGGTCAGACAAAATTTGAAGGAAGATTAGGCCTCTTTATGATTCACACTCGTGTTTCTGATTTATCGTAAGACCAACCCTTAAGTTCTCATAGGGAGCGAACGGTTTTTCCTACAGAGCTCTAGTTGGTCTCATTCGATTCTAAACACTCACTACTATTTTAAATTGAAGAAAAAACATTACCTTATATCGACATTTTTTGGCCCATGGCGTTTTAAAAATTTCAATCCTTATTTTTAACCCTTACAAAGTGACCTACATCATCCAAAAGCTTCGGGGCACAACTAGACCCCAAATGGAGCCCATTTACCAAATTTCTCAAAATCGGTCTATGGGAACTAAGGAAGGTGCCGCGTTTGGCGGAAGGACGGCCAAATTTTTATTAGATTTTTCGATTCTACGTACCTTGAAACGTAAACCAACAAATTTTGAGGGGAGTTAAACATTTTTTCTTGGTCGATTCCAAAGGTTCATTATTGGAAATAATAAACCATAAATTAACTTTCCTCGACAGAAAATCGATCTCCAGACTTTCTAACTAAACTACAAAATCCTGAGTCGGGCTATAACTGAGCCAAGGAAGTGAAATGGACATTGATGCTCAAGAGATAGCTCATGACTGTTGGATCATCATTTATCATTATAATTTTTGTTGCCAATCATATGACATTTGTTGATACTTGTGGAAAGATCCCAGAAAATATATTCCATTCGTATTGACGTAACTGGGAATAACGTGGGGAAATAACACTTTAATTTATGTTCAATGTTAATTTCTGTTAGATTCAATTTTTCCAATTAAAACTTGACTAGAAAAACGGATTTCATTTTCTGGACGAAACTTGTATCATTGTAAGAGTATCGAAGGATGAGTAACTTTACCTTGACGACCATAGCAGTGGTGAACGTGATCAAAACTACAAAAGCCAGCAGTTGAGGAGACAATGTGAGAAGGTACGCCTGCATCGGAATCTTCGGGCTTTCAGCAATCAAACGGCGCATATCAGGAAGATAGCACAGCGAGCTCAAAGCTGTTATACTGCGGAATGAAAAAATAATTTAATTTAAGTAAAATGGGTAGTACAAACTTTATCATATTGATTGGCGAATTAGTACAAGGTGTGGGGGTCAGCTCGCTACAGCACGCATACTTTAGTGACAAGTCTCGGACCAGCTACTGCAGGGAAATCGTGAGTTCGAATCCTAGCACCCCCACCCCCAGTCCTACCCAGGGCGTTGAGGCAATGGGAAGCCATCAGCGAAATCTTCATTACAAATTCTGATCTTCCCTTTGGAAGACAGATCATGATTTCCGCGATGGCAGTTGGACGAAAATCCATCCATTGATTACTATACTTTACGAGTACAAGGTGCGGGGGTCAGCCGTGGCCGCGCTCGCTACAGCATGCGTCCTTTTTGCGACGAGTTTCGGACCAGCTACAGCGGAGAAGTCGCGAGTTCGAATCTCAGCTCCCCCCCTCGCCACAACCTAGGGCGTTGAGGCAATGGGAAGCCATGAGCGAAATCATCAGTACAAATTCTGATCTTCCCTTTGGAAGACAGCTGATGACGTCTGCTATGCCAGGAATGGCAGTCGGACGAAAATACAACCTGAAATTGTTGCTTACTTTACTTTACTTTTACTTTACTAGTACAAGGTAAGTACCAATGAAACACACGACACATTGAGCTCTAAGACAAAACCATGAAAACTTCTCCACGGCAATCCTTTCTTATCATATTCTAAATCCAATTTGGGTAATGTAGACAATTTTTTTGCAAACATTATGGTGGTTTTGATCAAAATTTATGCTCAAATCAGAACAAGGAGTTCTCTTATTCTTGTTCACTTTATGCACAGACTTCTTAATGTTGCGGAGGAACCATGACACATTCCAATAAATCTATGAAAATTCGAAAAAATCTCTGACCCTTAAGGGGGTCTCAGTCGCAGTTCCTCCCTCGTTGCGGGTTAGTCGAATCTCTTACGAACCGGCGCTTGGTTGCCCCTTCCCACTCCCCCGCCTGAAGGAACAACATTGCCACCCACCACCCCCAACACCTCCCCCATCCCACAGCCTGCTCATAGCTGGTCAGTTTTCATCAACAGTTTTTCCATTTTTCTCAAGAAATAATCATCCAATTTTCAAGTTTCTTGTAGCATTCTTCCTAATTTTATAATCTCCACATTAATGCACTTGTTCAATTCCAAAAGTAAAATTCCATGAGTAAAACGTTGCACCTATTTTTGAAATGTTCAAGGATTTATGAAATACATCAGTGCAGCAGTCTAGGGAATTGAAGGTTTCAATTTGAGTGTTTCAATTTGAAACACTATAAGATTGCCTCTGGAATCATCAAAATTGACCAATAATTGCTAGAGAAAAGTGGAAAAAACCCGTTTATTTACTGACTATGATCCCCTCAAGGATCAAGGTAACATAAGAAGTGGGATCTAGGTGAGAATCCGGAATCTTGGAGTTTGAAGAAAATAACACTTCATCGTACATTGTTAAATAAATCACCTGGCAATGCAGAAATCGAAGAGCTGAAGGCAGAAGAAGGGCATGAGATACGACGGCTTCCCTTTGATTGCACCGTACACCATCAACATAGTTATGGCGAAGGTCGAGAACATAACAACGACGCTGACGTTCAAATGTTCTGAAATCCAAAGCACACCATTAATCGATTGAATCAATACTTTATGTTATCAATCATCTTTGTGTTGATGAGTCATAGGAAATTGAATAGCGTTTCGATTGTTCTCCAGAAAAACCAAAAAGCACGGAAAATGAGGAAGATTATTTATCAAAGGCATTTTAAGTATATTAAAACGGGATAGGTAAATTCGGAGTCAGCTCAAATTTTCCGACAACAATACTTTATCAGAAGAAAACTCGGCGCCTCTCTCCTTGCCAGGGAGGCAAGCCTCCCTGGACCTCCCAGATGCTATCTACTTAGAGCCTATCACGTAAATGATGAAAACATGGAACATGTTATAGCCAAATTTAGTGTAGAACCTTTAATCGTAGGCAGGTATAATACAAAAGTTATATTATCCCAAGCAAAATAATCTAAAATGCATTGAAAAGCTCGGCGCATCGCGCCTCGAAAACAGGAGAGTTAAAAAAGCGCTGACAGGCGAAGTGTTCAAAACGCGCGTGACCGTCCACCGTCCCCCTTCCACGTAACGTTTTTCGGGTAGTTACCTTATGGCTGAAACATGTTCCATGTTAAAATGTTATAATTCAGAAATAGCCCGTTTTACAAAATTTAATGTTGCTCTAAAAGGGTAACGAAAAACGTGTACGATGAAATTAGAAAACACCGTGCAACCCTAATTTTTCACTGTATTTTGAAATATTTAGCGACCATTCGACGCAGATTGGCAACAACTTTCTTTATTTACTGATCTCGATTTAAAGTAAAATTTGAACACTAACGGTGGTGCTAAACAATCGATAATTTGAGAATTCGATAGATTTTGAAAACCATCGATATTATCTATGCTTAGTTCATACAGTCTAGCTGTTTTTGATTGATAGTCGATATGGGTTGGGTATTGGGTACGTTGCTGTTTATTACCTGTTGCTGTTTCCGACTAAAACGTCTTCCTATTTACTCAAGAAAGCATGACTTCCAAATCTGATGTTTAGAAAATTGTGACAGTTATGTAGGACCAGATCGTTTTTCCTACTTATGTACTTAATAATAAAACTATTTATGTGAGTACTTTGTACAGTCCTGATTAAGAATTCATTACCTATTGCTTCCGAGTCTACCGAGGAAGCGGAAGCTTTGTTTTCACTTTTCAAGGTTGAAAAAAAATTCTCCAATATCAAAATTTCCACTCGCGTTTTACGTTTCAGACCTTTCTGGACAATTTTGGTTCCGTGTCTGTCTGTCCGTCTGTCATGAAATCCTTGTAACGGTTATTGTCCGATTTCGATGAAATTTTCAGGGATTGTGCGGGTTGGTGTGTAGACGGTTCCCTATGAAAATCATCACCCCCGGACTGATGGAAGCGACCGCGCATGCGCAAACGTGAATTTCTTGTAACAGCCATGACTTTCACATTTCTCATCCGATTTCGACGAAATGTTTGAGGTTCATACGGGATTGGGATGTAGACTACCCTGCGAGGGTAGTGGAAGGTACTTAGAAATTGGTGTTTTGAGAATAACTACTATGCATCGGATCTATACAATTGGGTTACGGATACGAGGAAGCTATGTGCCACACCCACTTGGCAGACTTTTTTGTTGACTTTCTTACTGTTTTTACTTCCAATCCAACTACTTGGAGTCTATAAAAGACGCTTTCTTGTCGTTTGATGGTATCATTGATAATTAGATATTATCGATAGTTTTTTTTTAAACATCAGTGGTTTTTCTAGGACCCCAACAGGTTTCGAGCCGTCACAATCACCTAACCACCACACCCACACATACCTCGAGAAAGACGTTAGTTAAAACCAACTTTCCTTACCCTTCGGCGACTTTCAGTCTCATGAAAACTGACTTTCTTTACTTTCTCAGGTTTTCGAGTTTGGATACAAATTCCTACTTCTACTTTTCCAGTATTTATCAACATTTAAAATCACAAGTAAATTCCAAGCCAAAATTAAGTTTTTAATAAATTCTAATTCACTACTAGTCAAAATTAATAGCTACAATACCGCTGAAGAACGTGTTTTTTTTTTTTACAGATAAAACAAAATTACCTACTACGTTGAAGATCTATTTTAGGTAGGTAGTAATAGGAACAGTTCAAAATTTTCTATAAGAATCAATAAAATCATAATTTGGACCACTCTGCGGCAGAACTGATTTACTTGTGACTTTTCCCACAATTATCAGCACACTCGGGATTGGAACCTAAGTTCCCTTCATCCTGAACGTGGTTTCCCTTAGTGACTGACTAAATAGACAATTGAAAAGTGGAGGTCCTTATTGACTGACTAAATAGACAATTAAAACGTGGAGGTTCTTAGTGACTGACTAAATAGACAATTAAAAAGTGGAGGTGGTTGTAAGAGTTGATTGGACTATGTCCCAAGGGTGCGGACATGCTGACAAGTAAACACGTGATTGACCTGGTCGATGCTTACGGTATTCATAATGTCGATTCGGGTTGAAGTGCCCTCCGTGGATGTTGATGGAGTTCAGTTCCGGCTGTGAGTCCATGCTGCTGGGAGACGGCGCGATTGGCAGTTTAGAATTGTCGGTTCCACCGATGGAGAAAGGAGATCCAGGGTGTTGAGACAGCTGAGTGTTCATCAACTCAGGGTGTTTGAGGACGACGGCTATGATGGACAGCGTCAAAATGTGGAGCATCTGCAGAAAATCAACGGAATATAAGCTGGAGCAATGATAGGCAATGCAAGTTGGATCACCAAAAGGTTATATCAGACGAACAGGTTTTTTCGAGATATTAGGTATTTTACTATTCCAAAAAAGTGAAATTTTCGAAACGTTTTCGACACTCTTTCCTTCCCAGCATAGAAACGATGTCTGTCCAGGTGGAGCAGCACAAACTTTTGAAGCTCACTCTATTTTATTCCATAAACAGCATTTTCTGAAGGTAAAACACAAAAATGTAACCCTTTTGTGAGTTTTGTTCCAACATACAGTACACATTAGAGGAGGAGTTTACAAGGCAAAAACGTACATAGACTCAAAATTTTTGGTTTAGTTTCAAGGTACGTAGAATCCAAAAATCCGTCCGTCCGCGGCACTTTTGCCATTTAGCATTGACCGATTTTGATGAAATTTGGTATGTAGGCTCCATTTGGGGTCTAAGTTGAGCCCCGAAGATTTTGGTTGATGTAGGTCACTTCTAAGGGTTGAAAAATAAAGTTTGAAAATTTGAAAACGCCCTAACTCAAAAAATTTTGATATAAAGGTATTGTTTTTCCATCAATTTAAGATAGTATAGAATTTTTCGAGACCACGCGGAGCCCTGCAGGACAAACCGTTCGCTCCCTACGAGAATTTAAGTGTTGGACGTACGTGTGAATCGCAAAAGAGGCTCAATCTCCGTTCAAATTAAAGCTGACCGAAATGCGATCGATGTTTTTCTTCATGTTGGATGGTTGGTGGCTTTGCAGACGAGTGATCAATATAGAAAAATAATAAACCATTTGCAGAGTTTTTTTTATTTCAGATTAGGGTTCTACGTAAAATTTCTTGAATGTTCGACTCTTCAGTTGATTCTTTTACTGCGCGCAATCCCGCCTCCCTGGTCGCTCTAAGTTGCGCAAACCAACGATTGCGCCCAAAATCAGATTTTTGAAAACCCCAAGTGTGGCACATGTTTTTTCATTATTTTTCGACGCTAAATCACGTGGTGGTATCAATTTTTTAAATTGATAGGCATTTTGAAAGGGCGGTCGAAAATTCGGTTGTTTTTAGCTCAAAGACGCTCTTTTCTCGTCCTCATGAGTAGAGTTATGAAGGGATTTTAATTAGTTCGTTCGTCAAAATCTAGATTTTGGATACCAACACGTAATTCAGCGTCGAAAAATAATGGAAAAAATGTGCCACACTTGAGGTTTTCAAAAATCTGATTTTGGGCGGAATCGTTGGTTTGCGCAACTTTGAGCGCACAGGGAGGGGATTGCGCGCAGTAAAAAAATCAACAGAGAAGCCAAACGTTCATAAAATTTTACGTAGAATCCGAATCTGCTTAAAAAATGAGGGTTCCTATTTGAAATAAGAAAGTCGGTGCGCAAAAATACGATAATATCCTCACGAAAATAAGATTCCAAAAAGAAAGATTTTTTTCCTTGTCACGTAACGATTTCAGCAGGGGGTTAAGGGGGTCTCAGTCGGTCGCCTTTCGTTTAAAGTATTTAGCCAAATCGAAGGGGCGAAAAGTTAAACTAGAATTGGAAATTTTAAAGGATTTTAGAATTGCATTAGTGCATGGCCACAGAGTACTGGAGACAAGTTAACAGAGGAGAAAGCTAATGTTAAAATAGTGTACAAGCATTTTTGAAGCTGCTTCAGTTGCGCCATCTACTTTCAGCTGAAGAACTACCATGGAAACTGAAGTGGTGGGGGGAGGCCAAACTCTCTTCATGCCGCTTTTTTCAAATCCTCTCTTTTTATGTTTTTGCGCCTTCGATTTGGCTAAATACTAACCCGGAACGAGGACCGAACAGCGACCGACTGAGACCCCCTTAACAACTTTTGAGACACATGTTATAATAAAACAAAACCAGCAGTATCGAATTTTGTTGTTGAAATTTTGATTTTAATACCTATTTCAAAGTCATGAATGGCTCGGAAAAATGAAATTCAGATTCACATTTAGCATTCATCAACTCCAGGCCATCGATCCCTTGCAACCTTACTCTGATTTTTGTTCGACAATAAGAACATCGTAAATCTTCATTTTATTCCCACAACGAAAGTGTTTTTTTTCCCCTCAAGTTATTTGTTTCTCTTTTAAACCAACTGAGTTCTTATGACTCAATGAACATCCCAGAACAATGATGTGCAAAACAAGCAGAGAGAGGTAGAAGAAAGGAAATAATAGCTCATCCAGCTCTTAATAGTTCGATAAAAATAAATAAAAACACGCCATAAAAGTTGAAACATCATGAATAAGCAATCATTCCACCGATGGGAGGAATAATGGTTCATTTTCAAGTACTCAGGTACACAAGCACATAATTTTGTGAGCAAAAATATACAAAGGTAGATGCAGGAAAGTATTTCTACCCTTGTAGAATGGGACCTTGACCTCTGCACTCCTCATTGTTCTATGTGACAAATTTCATTGCATCTACTTGCACTTTCAAATTACTTGCACTTTCATCTTTGAGTGTAATACAATACATGATCATTTCATTATTTGTTCTTCGCACAGGGTTAACATTTGAAAAAACCTGCAAATTATTACACAACGGTTTATTATTTGTCTTAAGGCCATATCACACGAGCGATTTTTTGGCTTTTTTTCTGCTGGAAAATCGCTGGAACGTGAAGAGGAAGTTAGAATAAGTTAGGCGAAGTTGAAGAAGAATAACCGCAGAAAACTGCGAATAGAGCGCATTCTGGCGGCCAGCGATTTTCACTCTAACGTGACTACAAGTTTTGGATCAGGTTATAGTAGTGTGGAATTTTGAAGCAACGTTTTAGCGTCGCTCCCACTCCCAGAAAAAGTAATCACTTTACTTGTCTCCATGGCGTCACTACGATCACGTTTTCTTCAGTTTTTGTGCTCCTGTCGTATTATTCTTCAAAATGGACCCTATTTCCTTGATCATTAGTGGTGATTTCTCTGATATTTTCTCTGATATTTCTCTACACAATTGATGAGAAGCGAAGTTTCACTTGTTGTCCACCTATTCACTATATCCTTCGGCGGCATACTTGTTGGAGGTTTAAAAATGAACGAAGAACTGATTAATTTTTCTCTCGGAAAACTGCAGAAAACTGAACAGACGTCGACTAGTAGATCAAGGAATGCTACAACCACAAATTACTTATCGATGGAGAACCTTCGAATGGTTTCCTTCCAGCTTTTTTTCCCGCACAAAATGGCGGACTAGAAAAATTAGAACGCGTTCTAAATATTCCAAAGCTAGAAAAATCGCTCCACCAGGGTGCAGGCTGTGCTATGGGGGGGTGGGGAAGTGGAATTAAAAACCCGCTGCATGGATACTTGAAACACTGTACTTCTTCCCTTGCATGGATACTTGAATCACTGTACTTCTTCCTCTTCACGTTCCAGCGATTTTTCTGTGGAAAAAAGCTGAAAAATCGCTCGTGTGATATGGCCTTTATAGATCATCCTCCTCCAAAGAACATTTTTTTTTGTTATTCGTACCTACAAACCTTATGTGACCGTCCACAGGAAAACGTACCTTAGCTTCCGGATTTTGAAATAGGGTTTATTGTCACTCCTGAGAGACGAGAAGCTTCTGAACACGATGTGGTTTTCAGATTTTCGATATCTTAATCCGTTGAAAAGTTATCATTTTTTGAATTACAAGAAAGCCAACCACCATCCAAAATGGAAATGAAGGGTTGAAATTTTCAAAAATGCCCCCGTAGGTAGTAGGCACCTATGGTTGGTAGGGAGGGATCTATACAGAAGGGTGATCTATACAGAAAATAATAAACCTTTGGGCAATGATTTGCAGCGTTTTTTAATTTACCTACCAACTTTTTTTTACCTACCAACCATTGGTAGGTACTACCTAACTCACCATACTGCCTTCACACCTTCACAATCAAGTTTATTAGAAAGAACTAAACGCTTAATACTCTTAATTACGCTTAATTTGAACGGAGATCAGACCTCTTTTGCGATTCACACTCATGATTCTGTTTTATCGAAGGAAAACCTTCAAGTACTCGTAGGGACCGAACGGTTCGTCCAACAGAGCTCCGGGTGGTCTCAAAAATTTTAAAAATTCAATACTATTTAAAATTGGTGAGAAAACGATACCTTTATTTCGAGAGTTTTCGAACTAGGGTACTCTTGAAAATTTCAACCTTTGAGTTGTACTCAGTTTTGAGTCCTTAGCAACCAGTATTCAAATTTCCTAACGAAGGCACCTACAACTCCGTATTTCTTTGAATTGAGTATGAAGCGTTTATTTCGTCTAAATAAACTTGATGGTGAAGCGAAAATATAGTTGGTAGGTATAGGCAATGGCGAGTGATCTACAAAGAAAAATAATGAACATGTTTGTAATCATTTTCAGCGTTTTAATGGTATTTTTGTGTACGGTTGAGTCAAGTGTCAACTCTTTCGGCTCTGATTTCGGAAACTGATGAAACTTCACAAAATGTTTGTGACACAGCGGCCGCCACTTTACTGCTTCAGAATTTTGATTCATCACCGGAAGGTAGATAGAGCGGTACATCAAACGATTGCGGTTTATCAAAAGATTGAGGCGAACTCACCAAATGCCATACTCCGAGGAAAATAGTTGCTGTGCGCACGTGGCAGCAAATCCCGCACCGCCAGTCTTCGCGCTCGCCGATCTTGAAGGCCGAAAGACCTTGCATCGTGGGTCTGCAACACAAAAAATAGAAGTTAATGGTCAGTGGAAGTAATTTTCACAATAATAATTGCCGATCGTGGTTAAACTTAATGAAAAGTCTTCCGATTTTCGTAAATTATGTTCCTTCATTAATATTATTTACTGATCTAGAAGCTTGTTCTGGAAAGATATTGATTTGATGAACTCAAAACTGAGCTTTATTTATTTATCCACAAGGGGGGTTCATGAGTCAAAATCGAAAATTTTTCGACATTTTCGTTTGTATTTTTATAAAATTTTGCAGGTTTTTCCTGACATTTTGGTATATAAAAATATTAAATTTGAGCAGTGAAAAGCAGAGATGTGAGTTTTCAAAGATTGAGGAGCCAAACGCTGTTTCGGAGAGATAGCTGTTTCCCGCTCCAGGTTCACAGTTTCTATATTTCTGTAACTACCTACCGTTCTTTCGCTGTTCATAAGTTCTGATTGATACCTAAATATGTCCTACTTCTTGGTTCCAGCACTGGTTCCCATGCCACCAAGTAGAACAAAAATATCATAGCACTACACTAATGAAGAAATCAAGTGAGCCAATAGTGTATTTATACTATGAATAATGGTTATAACCATTATTCTTATCAGTACTACGTGGCATGAAATAACCTAACTTAACTGGTGCAAACACTGACTGATAAGAATCATAGATAAGGAATAATCAGACCTCATCTTAAATTTCTTCAATATGAAATGATTACGAACAATCGATCAAATACCTCGAAAAACGGTAACCTTTCACAAATCGCGGTTTTTCTCCAAACCGGGAAACCCTTGTTTTTCGTCACCTAGGTACCTGTTTCTCGGCAGGTTTTTATTACAGTCATTGAACAAGTTTGGACGGAAAACTCCCAACAGAAACATGGCTAGAATTTAAAATCATTATCATGAAAAATATGAATAAACTGTTTTGCTATATTGTCTCTAGGTAAAATAATATTAACTCAATAGAGTTGAAACTCGCTCAGTGGTTATATGAAGAGTAGAGAAAGAATTTTTTAAAAAGTATGAAGATATCATGAATATACCCAGAGAAACAGGTACATGAAAAAGTATTAAATTAGAACCGACTCATGAAACCAAAAACATAACAACACATGAAAACATAATGGCATTTTAGAATATAGGTAACCTAGATTACTTGGCTAATAACAAACATATGATTTAAGGGGTCTCAGTCGGAACCGTTCGTTCCTACTATCGAACGGTTCGCATCTCGAGTGATACGAGGAGAAATCCATTTGCACTGTACGAGAGAAAGAAATGACATGAGCATAACATTCTGCAGACTCTTAGCTACTCAGAAGCAATTTCAATTTACATCTGTAAAGATGTTTAACAAATTGCCATGTAATATTCGCGAACTAGCAAATAATCTGGTTCAGGAAGAACCAGAAAGTTGCAGCTACACACAGGACCGTCAATCCATAACTAGCTGCTAGGGCGAGCATCTAACTGTTACTGAGAGACATACCTGCCTAGTTTTACGCATCACAAATGGTATTTAACTGGCACTAATAATCTCTACTTGCTCATAATAAGTTCATCTATAACTTAGTTCATTATCTTTAACAACGAAGCTCAAGATCTCAAACCTAATCAGTTAGACAGAAATGAAAAAGGTAGATTTAGATTAGGTCAACAACAAGATTTCGATGGCCGCAGGGTAAAATGTGTTTGTTATGAAATTTGGCCGGTTTTCAGGAGAGAGGAAGAATACCTTCGATAACATCTGTTGTCAACAGGAACTTCATAACGCATGTTGTTCAACCGACAATAACTCATTTCCATTGCACCAACAAAATATCCAAGCTCACGATATTCTGCCTGAAATTGTGGATCATGAGCATCCCAAATCTCAAAAATCCTATATTTTTCACATCATATGTTGTCCTGTAGCTATCGCTTCGCCTAAGTAGGGGAGTCATTGCTCGAGTCTCAGTTGCTAAACGTGCCAATGTTGAGCAAATATTTCGAAATAAATTTTGAACGTGTTTTCATTCCATATTTTTCATGTTTTCCATTGAACGTGTTTTCAGTCCATCAATTGAAGACCACAGGGGAAGAACGCACCAAGTCGATTTTTTGCGAAAAATAGGTTATGACGGTTTCTTATAGATTTTTTCACGGCGGACTCGATGGTGACAACCAAAATGGGCAAAAACGATCCAATATAGGAGAAAAATGCGAGAAACGAAACACCGTACA
This sequence comes from Apolygus lucorum, assembly GCA_009739505.2. NCBI lineage: Eukaryota > Metazoa > Arthropoda > Insecta > Hemiptera > Miridae > Apolygus > Apolygus lucorum. Next base: position 50,894,495 of record CM019176.2, on the reverse strand, counting down.
GGGGAAGAACGCACCAAGCCGTGCGCAACCGAAGAAGAACGTGCCAACTTACGGGCTCCCTTCCCCAGGTCGTATTCCCCTACCTGATGGATCTCTGTGATTCACGCATTCATGCGGTTTTCCTGGGTTTCACAGTATTATTTTTGTTGTTAGCGGCGATCATTATTATTTTCTTCATACCAATAGGTTATACGAGACTAGTGTTTGTTTTCTTGAAAACGGTGAAACAAAACTGAATTTCCTGGATTTTATTCTATTAAAATATTTTGCAAAACTTCTTCGTGAGTAAACTTTTGAAAATACCAAATCATTAAATACATTATTAAAATGTCACGAAACCGTTATGCTCTGATAAAGAGAGAATCTTATGGTAGGAATAAAACCAGCAATACACGTTCATGGTGCGTTCTTCCCCTGTACAGATGGACCTTTGCAACTTTGGATAGCATAGCAATATGGAGTTTTAAAATACTTTTTGCAGTAGTTTTGATTGTACCACCGCATTCTACAGTACGCTGAGATAAAAATTCCATTTTTTAAATTGTATCGACCAAATTCGAACTAATATTGGGGTTTTGCCGGAAAAAATGATTTCCTGAAAAGTTTACAAAATGGGACATGGTGCGTTCTTCCCCTGTAGTCTTCAATTGCCATTGATGAGACATTACCAGGGATCAGAATGAGAGGCACCTCATCATCTAGAAATTTGGATGATTTAAGTACAGTGAGGTGGAATGACAGTAGCGCAGTTACTGCTGAATTATCATGCGTCTAATTCCATCCTCAAGGTCGACCGAACTCGATTCATTTCATTTAATTCATTCATACACTCGATTGTTTGCAGCTCGTTAAAATACGAGGATACTTTAGAAAAATGCGACTATACAGAGCAGAGAATTGTCAATTACTTACTGCGACATTAGGAGGGCAGAGAGCTAATTTTTTACACATGGGACTCTATCTGAGGAACTTGATGCCGTTTCAGCTGAATGGCAGAGGAGTACTGGTAGTAAAGATTTCGGCCATAAAAAGTGAGGTCCCCGCAAAAGAGATGAAAATTTTGCCACAGGCAGACAACGTTCCCGAGTGAACAATGTGGAGTCGGATTACACCATTGTTATTGGTACGACTTCCACCAACAATTATCTAGAGAGTATTAATATAAATTTGAAGTCGTAATTTTGTAATAATAACCTTATTTTCTAAGAAAATATAATGGAATTTTTCGTTATAACAATATTGTGTGTTTTGACCACACTAGCTTCAAGGTGAAAGTATGCACGAAGTACCCTAGAAGGGACGAAACGGACTCACAACAGGCCGGGAGATGTGAGAAACATAATGAAACTTTTTAATAGACTAAACAGAACCTAAATAGAAGAAAAATAATTTTTCAAATATAATTCATTAATTTTTTTTCAATGGAGACAACAGAACCTAAATAGAAGAAAAAATGCATAAGTTAGTACAATTTTCGCTCAAATTATTTTTTGGCCTTTGGTGGTTTAAATATGAATGGAGAAGTTGCACGATATTATTTTGTTTGAGTGTAGTGAAGTAAATCTATAAGTAGAACTCCCAGAAACGCTTCCTAAAATATGGTACAAGAGAAATTCTCAAATCAAAATTTATAATATTTAATATTATAGTTTTGAGAAAATCAAATTTGAAAAATTCAGGTGTGCAGCTGCTTCATGATGTCTACTTACTTCCACGTGAAGCCCATGCTTAGCGCATTCACATCTAATTAATATCATTAATATCATATCTAAGGTAATTTTCGTACGAAGGGACCTGACTTAGTGAATTTCACCTGACTGTACTGACCTAAGGATTTTCACTTGACGGAAACTCTTGAGATGTGATGACTTAAGGATTCTTCTATCAATATCTCCCTGAATTTTGGTCGCATTAAGGGTTACGCGAAAGTGTCACGCTGTCCCAACGACCTATTCTGGTATACAAATGGATCCAAAATGGGGAATTGGAATTTACGGGGCCAATCCCAGATGGAGTCACTCAGCTCCTCTGGGAGTGTATGCCTCAGTATTTCAGGCTGAAGTACTTGCAATTAGGGTCTGCGCTGGAGGAAGTCTGCGGAGGGAACACTGGGGTGAACACGTCCGCATTCTCTCGGACAGCCAGGCTGCGATCAAGGCTTTAGCCGCTTCCTCCATTAACTCAAGGTTAGTGTGGGAGTGCAACCAAACTCTCTGCTCCCTGTAGCAACACAACAGAGTCTCTCTGGAGTGGGCGGCAGGACACGGCGGAGTAATGGGAAATGAGAAAGTAGATGTGCTGGCCGGAGGGGCTCACTACCCGTTCATTGGTCCAGAGCCGGCCATCGGCATTCCCAAATCTTCCTTTAGGGCGACCATAAACTGGTGGGTCACCAATGAAACCACTAGTAGATGGTCAAACCTTAGAGGGCATGCTCTAAGTAAGCACATGGTGCCAAACCTAACCCCAGCGCCACAGAAGAGCTGCTGCGGCTTAGCCGCAAGGAAATCAGGTTAGTGGTTGGCCTGGTAACAGGCTTTACTTCACTCCGATTCCATCTCAACCGCATTGGGGTAAACCAGAATACAACCCTCTGCAGGCTGTGTGGAGAGGCTGAAGAGAAAGCCTCCCACATAATATTCGATTGCGAAGTACTATCAAATCGCAGGTTTCACCTCCTTGGGTCACCTACACCCATGGAGGCTTTTCCCAGCACAAATCTAGCCAAACCGCTACTGGCCCTTACCAAAGGGCTAGGACTCTTTGACTAGGAACAGAATCCGCAGAGCAGCACAATAAGCCACTAGGCTTCAGTGCTTTGGGCTCCCATCACCCTGATCCTCGGATTCATCTACAATCTACAAAGTGTCACGCGCGTTGTAAACACTCCGATCCTACGCCTTTTCCAACACTCCGATCATACGTCATTTCAACATTCCGGTTTTCAAGGCGCGAAGCTCCGAGTTTCGAACCATCACGGTCCTCATTGATAGTGCAAACTCTGTCGATCCAGAGCCTGATTCCTTCCTGTTGCTTGGTCCACAATCCTTCTCGTTGCCTGACACGAAACACGAAAAAAATTTTGAGGCATTTTGAGTGGGGACACCAAAAATGCTGGGGTGCACTTTTTGTCGGAAATTAGTTGTAGACACGTGGGAGAAAATCGTGAACCACTCCTGTTACAACTTGTATACAGATTGCCGCTACATTTGAAATTTTCATCTTCCTTAGATTCTCTAAATTTTTTGGATGCTTTTTCGAGCAGCAAACAACGGTTTTCTTCCATATCAGTGAACCCTCTTTCGAAAAAAATTAAAACAATGTGAGGCAAATTCCCCTTTAAGGTATGGACTCAGATAGTTTTTTTCTTCGTTTTTGATCCTCTACAAGATGAAGAAGGAATCAGGTTGAACAACAGAAAAATATTTTATAATAATAAATGTTGGAATACCCGGAAAACCGTTTTCCTAGGATCACGGCGGAGGAAAGTAATCGGCAGAGATCGGCATGGGTCCAGGACTACCTCAAATTGGCCGCAGGATTGTCGTGGGAACGGAGACACATATCAAAGCAAGCCACTTAGAATGGGTAAGGGAAATGAAGAATGTTACGGCGTGAGGCGAAGGAGAGGTGGATGCGGAACTTGGAGAAGGAGGTGGAGGAATCGGTGACTTGACTGGTGGACGAAGGTATTTAAAATCCAAGACCTAGCCAAAATTCGAACCATTTTTAGGGCGAGATCGGAAATGTTAAAAGTGAACTACAGATGGTGGAAAGAGGGAGTATCCAATAGATGTTCAATGAGAAGACGGGTCGCACATTTTATCGCGATCTGCCCAATACTCAGCGAATTCCGTGTCAAATTTCTTAAGAAGAGCCGCCTCACCTGGATGGAAATGATTGACATGTTGGGGTGGGAAGACGGAGGAGGTCTCACACAATGTCTGGTGAACTTCGTAAGAACGGCGACGAGGTACAGACAATTCCTCGTGGACGAGGTTTAATTATGAAAAGCTGAAGTAGTTAAAATAATAGCAGAATACATCCACACCGTAATATAAAAATTAAAACATTACAGTACTAATGTCTAAAATTAAACTAATTTGGGTCAAAAATAATAAGCACAGCTAAGAAAATAATAATAATATTTGTAATAAAGATAAATAGATTTTAAAAAATAGAAAGAAAAGCGTAAAACCCGTACGACGATTTGATGATCAGCAGTATTAGCGTAGGCCATTCATAATATATGAATTATATATTAACTTATATATTATATAATGTTGAATTAATTATTATTATTAATTTGTCCATATGAATCATATATGAACTTATATATTATATAAGTTCACTAATTAAAGCTATGACGTCAAATAATATAGAATATAAGGTAAAAGCACGGATAAGTACCAAGTGTAATGATTGCAATGTAATAATTTCGTGAGGCAATAAACGCTTTTTCTTATTCTTCTACGGTTTTCTTCCATATTAGTGAACCCTCTTTCGAAAAAAATTAAAACAATGTGAGGCAAATTCCCCTTTAAGGTATGGACATAGGTAGTTTTTTTCTTCGTTTTTGATCCTCTACAAGATGAAGAAGGAATCAGGTTGAACAACAGAAAATTAAACACGTATTTAGGGGAAAACTCGAAAGATAACGGCACCCGATGTGCCATAAAATTTTGAACCTATTGGATCAAACTGAAATCCAAGGAGACTAGTAACTCGAAAATTCTTGGTTAGACTGCACGAGTTCACTTGGAAACGCTGCCACACAAAATCACGATTTCCCAACATTAATGTTACAAAATACAAATTTTGTATTTTGTCATATTGGCCCTTTTTCCTGCCAATGGGGTAGTTGCATGGGTCGGAATTTCGTGTTTTTGACTTCAGATTCGAATTTAGCGCACTTAAAAACGTATATGGACCAGTTTTCAGTTCGAAATTCCATTTAGTTTAGCCGTATTTCAATAAAGAAGTACCGTCCTTTTTGGTGTTGGCGGGCCACACCTCTTACGTCATCCCTAAACGAGAATCTCACCATAGAGTGCGTTGAGATCTCTGCAATCGAGGACAATTCGAGTCAGAAACATTGAAATGTACTTGCAAAATGATGGTGATGATTAAAAAAACGTTGAAATATATTTTTCAGGTTTTTTATGTTTGAATTAATCGTTTAAATTGAAAATTTTGAAGCATAATTTTGGCTGTTTTGCCGATGCCCGGGGGGCACATCGGCGCGGGGTACTTCGATTAACCCCGTTGCTTTTATGGTCATAGTTATCACGTTATCAGTTTATCGGGTGGCCCTTTCTCGTAGTGCGGTCCGAGTTGTTACAGTTGTTAGTTGTTATAGTTTACACCAGTATTTACCATAATTTATTAGTTGATTGGTTTGGAAAAGATAATGTTCATTGTAAAGTTTCAAGAAGCTTTTAATAAACGCTTGCATACGAGTCTGCAACACATGTCTACCTACCCAATCTGCTTTCGAATGTTGTTGATAGTTATTTTAACTCAGGGGTAGGTATATCTTATTTTCTTCCGTCAGTACAACGGTTTTGGCAGTATATTATTTATGCGTAGGGGCTTTCCAACGAATGGTGAACGATTTTTCTACGAACGCGAATGATGAAGATAAAGTTCGATAGGAACAACTTGGCTGTAAGTAGAAATCATCAGAAAAGCAACCGTAACTTTTTTTTTCGTTTATGTGCCAAAGTATTGACATAAAATGTCAATATGCCAAAAAGGAGAGCCATCGACTAGAGTTTCGAGGTAGCTTCCCTGGAAAATATTCCGTACATAAATATTGGCATGTTATACGATTTTTACGTCAATAACAACAAGTTCGTCAGCGCCGAAATAAAAGGAGCCAATAATGTGAGGTAAGTTGACACTTTTATAGTAAAAGGTCAGTTGTAATTGTGATTTCTTGTGTGTAGTACTTCTTCATCCAAATGGTTGCTCATTTATTGGAAGTTTCATTGTAGTGTCATTATCCTGTACAACGTGGTACCAATGAGTGTTTGTAAATTGTTAAATAAAACGATGTTGGTTATGTCCAACTTAGAAGAATCAAGCAAATTTTCGAGGTTGTGGCTCGAGTTACTCGAGTCGAGTAACACCAGAACACCGCATTTCTTCACAACCATATGAGGTTTAAGTTACAGTGGAGGGAATGCCAGTGGGAAACAAAATCTTTGATGCAACATGTTTCGATTGCACAGCTAGCAAAATTCAGTATGAAAGCATTTAAAGTGTGAGTGATTCTCCAATTTTATTGCCACAAACGAACGTAAACAAACCCAACAGAGGGTTGCTATCAAAGGACCCCCCGGGCAAAGGAAGGGGTCTCTTGGCCGGTACTCTGTGCCCCCTTCACACCCGTGACGTAGCCCCCACCCCGCAGTGTCCAAGCCGTGTGTAGGTTTTCCCGCCTGAATCCGAAATCCCGTTTTTCGAAAAAATCTCTAAATTTTTTGGAAGCGTTTCCGGGAGTTTTATTTGCAGATTCGTACTTCAATAGAGATTCTCTACACAGAAAAAATACAAAAAAATATCATGCAACTACCCCATTCTATTTATTTTGGTCCACAGCGGGTTTCTTCAATTTTGGATTATACCGAGATCGAATGTTTTGAAACCTATACCAAAACTTATAATTTCAAGATGGGTTACAAATAAAATGTATCTTTCTATTCAACTCCAAATGGTATATTTATTGAATACACATTATTATTTAGATTTCAAATAGGTTGCAAAATTTACTTACAGTAAATTAGCTCAACTTTTTGCCAAAAATTGTGTATCAAATTCCCACTTTCGTATTTCAAAATAGTATTGTTTTCATGTACACCAGAAATGTCTTCCTGTTCACTTTACTCTTTCCACAACGTTTCCCTTTCTTGAATTTCGCTGATAAGAAGCTCGCTATAAATAATTATTACAGCCATTTCCAGGGAAAACATGAGTGGAACACGGACACAAACGAAACAGTAAACTGGAAAATGATAACCTCCCGGCAAAGCGACCAGGCGGGCGCGCGACCAGAAACAAACTAGTTTGAAAATCAAACCCGAGCGTGCGACCTCATCGCGGATCGCGACGTCGGGCGTCGGCACGTTGGACGCTCCGTTCGGTTTACATTGTTTGAAATCAGCTGGTCGCACGCTCACACGCGCGGGTCGCTCGATCGCGCGTTTCGGTCGTCCACGTAGGACATGTAGAGATGGGCAAAACGGTTCACCAAGAAGAACGGCTCTGAGCGCTCCGCTCATTCAAAAGATCCGGATCTTTTCGACGGATCAGTGGCTCTTTTTGGCTCTTTTGAGCTCGTATTTATTGTAGAGATGAAAATACGGTGAAAAACGCTGCAAATTTTTACACAACGGTTTATTTTAGTTCTGCCCGGAAATGTTTATTCGATTATTGGATTCTACACTACCTTGAATCCTAAGCCATGAAATTTTGAGGGCGAGAGGTAATAATTTCTCTGTTGCTCGATTCCAATGGTTCATTATTGAAAATAATAACCCAACAAGCGCTGTTGTTCAATAAAGATGCTCAACAAATCCTTCAAAAATCAACGAAAATTAATAAATGAACACGATTAAAGCAATGAATAAGTAAGACTTGAAAATACAGTTTTTTGGTAAAATATTTATTTATATGATATCTGCATTTTTTTATGCCTGTAATGACAAACCACAATTTAAAAAAAAATTTCTTAGTAGGTATAACATTTTTATAATATAACAATTTGATGTTATATCGTGTTATTCAACAAAGAAAATTAAGGTAACCAAGGTGAAAGAGAATAAACGAACCAATAAGTACGTAAGCTTCAATATTGATAATATTGAAAGCTCCTCACAAAAAATCATGATGTAAAAATCAAACAGGGAGAAAAAACAACGGAAAGAATCAGAAAGTGGGTCACAGAAAGCACTGGAAAAATACGGTAAAGTTTACGACCGAAAATACAATAATGCATGTGGTGGTACGATACAATTCCGCAAAATTGTATTGTTTGATCGACTTATATCGTATTTTCCCTCGGAATTATCGTACGGGTTGGCAACAGTGAGCTGACGAAAAGGAGGTCCTAATTTTCCCGAACACTGCCGATCTCAAAACAACCGAAGATCGAAGAGCCGCCGTTCATTTATTTTACTGGATCTCAAGAGATCCAAAGATCGAAGAACCGCGATTCATTTGTCATTTTTACTGATCCGCAGTTCACTCGCTCTTTTGAAGAACCGATCTTCACCGAACACTACCAGCACTGAGCTCAAAAGATCCGAAGAGCCGCGGTTCTTTTTTACTGACCCGTGGTTCACTCGCTCTTCTGAAAGACCCGGCTCAAAGAGCCGGATCTTTAATGAGCGACCCATCTCTAAGGACATGGCGTAAGGCCTCTGCTACGATAGGAGCGTCGAACGTCAAGCGAAGAGGGGTGGCTACACTACGAGCGGAAGGGGAGCAAAAGGTGACCACCAGTCAGTTCACCACCATGCCAGCAAATAGGCAACTTTTGCTGCTTGCACTAAGCGAAAATTCGGTTGTGAAAAGTTCTTTACTGAGAAACCGTGTGTGTAGAAGTTTTGGGGTTCACCCTATTAATAAGCTTAGGAATCGTGATGGGGAATACTTCAAACTTTTTCACAAACTTAAAGAAGATCCGAGAAGATTTTTCGAATACACCAGAATGTCAATTGAAACGTTCAATTTCATGATGGCCACACTGGAACCAGTTTTGGAGAAGAAACGCATCAACTTGAAGAGCCAAGTTTCAGCAGAACAACGTTTGGTTATTACACTAAGGTGAGTGAGATATTTTATAAAACTTTTATCACAATTTTGGCCGATATTTGAAGTGTTGTAAAATCAGACAATATTTCCAAAGTCTTTTGAAGAAACTCAATTTTAAATGCTTGCATACGAGTCTGCAACACATTGGGACATTTTCATGTCAACCACTACACAACAATGTAGTGAAGTAAGGTTGTTAGTTCATGTACCCAAGCATCAAAATAAGAAAACAGTTGATTGTTCTCTACGCATCACAGTGAGTCTATTTTATTTATTTATTGGTCGCGTGAGCAAGATTTGCTTAGTTTTCGTGACGATTTTTCAGTTCATGTGCCAATGCAAAGACATGAAAATGTCAAAAAAATCGGGTCAGGGGCCTATTCTGCATGAAATGTCGCATTGAATTCAAACTGTATCAAATAACGCTGAAGTTATTTCACAAAGGTTCATTATTTTTCTGTGTACATCACTCGTCTCCAAAGAAATCATTTTTGCCATTGTCACTTTTTTGTTATCAACCGTAGTAACCATTACCAACCATAGTTACCAACTACACAACTACCTCACAATCAAGTTTATTTGGACGGAATAAACGCTTCACACTCGATTCGAAGAAATAGGGCGTTTGAAATTTCGATTTTCGGATTCTACATACTTTGAAACGGAAAACATAAAATTTTGAGTAGGGGTTAAATTGCTCGATTCCAAGAGTTCATTATTGAAAATAATTAACCAAAATTACATGACATCTTGACAGTGAATTCCAGGTACATAACAGGTACGGAAGTAAAAACAGAAAATCCAGCGTAAAAAGTATTGTATTCAAATATACATAAGTCCATAAAATAGTTATATAGTTATAAGTCCATAAAAATATTCAAATGTGATGCAAAACATAAAATATTATATTAAAAAATGTACATCTTCATTATGTTAAGCATATTCTCGTCAGTTTTCCAATATTCATGCCCAAGTCAGTGAGGTTCACATTTATGTCCATCTAGTATGGACATTATTATCATTTCGAGGATGAACGCCCGTTTGTTCGTAAACTGGTTCGAGGTGAGTCTCCGTCCTCGCTTCGCGATTGCGCAGCAACGTAAGGATGGAATCTGGATCTAGATGTATGATGTATTCCGTAACCTGAAGAAGAAGAATGTTGTGTGTTGGTTTGCCGAAGTCCCTCGAGATGCTCCAAAAGTACCTTCTGAAATTTCACCCGAAGGCGAAGTTTTTCAATGTGGCTGAGAGGCTCAATCATCGGAAGCATACTTAAAAAGAAGTGATGATCGTCGCTTTTGGGTTCTTCCTGTTGCATGGACAATATGGCATCGAGTTTTCTCTGCTCCATTTCCAGCATTTTATCCCCAACGTCACTCTTAGAGCTTGTAGGTCCTTTCTTCTTGTTTTCACAATCCGTTCGGGAAAAAATTCGAGAGAGGGGTGGAGTGGTTGGGAGAGGTGACTTTTCATCATCGTCAGTTTCATTTTCGAATGTTTCAAGACTATTTCCGAGTCTACCATATGTTGTAAAATAGTAGGGCATAAAAATGTCACGTAAAAAACAGAGAGAATCGTAGAACTTCCAATTCGGTTTTGTCTGTGCACCACCTTCATCACCACTTCTCGTAGCGGGAATGTTTTTCATTTGCTTTCGAAAAGTGTCCTTGAGGCTCTTCCACTTTTTCTTCGCTTCTTCTCCTGAAACAAACAAACGGGAAACTTTGTTTACGAAGGAATTCAAAACATGTTCATCGTCCCTCTTCCTTCAAACAGTAATAATTCAATTATTGAACCCAGTGCACTATGAAAGCTATCCCAGCTGCATATAATATATTATTGCTTCCGAGTCTACCAAGGTAGCGGAAGCTTTGTTTTCACTTTTCAAGGACGAAAAAAAAAGTTCTCCAAAATCAAAATTTTCACTAGCATTTTGCGTTTTAGACCTTTCTGAACAATTTTGGATCCGTGTCTGTCTGTCTGTGTGTCTGTCTGTCTGTCCGTCTGTCATCAATTCCTTGTAACGCGCATAACTATACGAAGTTATTGTCCGATTTCTATGAAATTTTTAGGGATTGTGCGGGTTGGTGTGTAGACGGTCCCCTATGAATATCATCATCCTCGGACTGATAGAAGCGACTGCGCATGCGCAAACGTGAATTCCTTGTAACGGCCATAACTTCTACATTTACCATCCGATTTCAATGAAATTTTCAGGGATGTTACAAATTAGTATTTAAATGGTCCCCTATGAAAATCATCATCTTTGGACTGATAGTAGCCACTGCGCATGCGCAAACTTGAATTTCCTTGTAACGGCCATAACTTCCACATTTTTTACCCGATTTCGATGAAATTTTCAGGGCTTCTCCGGACTAGGTTGTAGATGGTCCCCAATGAAGATCATCTTCCCCGGACTGATAGTAGCCGCTGCGCATGCGCAAACGTGAATTTCCTTGTAACGGCCATAACTTCCACATTTTCTACCTGATTTCGATGACATTTTTAGGGATTACGCAGATTAGGTTTTAGATGGTCCCCAATGAAAATCAAGGCCTTAAAATTTACAGAAGCCTCTGCGCATGCGCATTCGTAAAATCCTTGTAACAGCCATAACTTTTACATTTTTCATCCGAATTTGATTCAATTTTCTAGGATTGTCCAGATCAGCGTGAAGATGGTCCCCCATGAGAGTAGTGAAAGGTACTTAGAGATTGGTTATTATATATTTAGAGATTGGTTATTATATATTTGAGATTAACTACTATGTTTTTTGTTTTCTTTCCTTTTTTCAGATTTTTGGCGACCGGCACTTCATTTCGACAATTGGCTTTTTCATTTCGATTGGGAAGGATCACTGTGAGCAAAATTGTGTTTGAGACATGCCAGCTTATTTGGAATCACTTCATGAAGGAATTTTTACCTCAACCTTCAGAGCTTCGTCTTCAAACAGCCACGCAAAAATATAATGATGTGTGGGGATTTCCTAATTGTTTTGGTGCAATTGACAGTAAGCATTGTGGCCTGAAATGCCCGCCTAAGAGCGAATCCAGCCACTTCAATTACCCTCACTATTTTTCCATTGTCTTAACGGCTGTGGCGGATGCTGATAAAAATTTTCTAGTAGTGGAAGTTGGAGCTACAGGCAAACAAAGCGATGGTGGCACTTTTTCAGCATCCCGGCTGTATCGACAGCTCGAGACAAATGAGTTCAATGTTCCCCCTGATCAGAATCTCCCCGGCACGAGTATAAAAGTACCAAACGTCTTGATTGGAGATGAAGCTTTTCCATTGAAACCATATCTAATGAGGCCGTACTCAGGTTCCCAATTGACACAAGAAAAAGAAGTTTTCAACACACGACTCTCACGAGCAAGAAAAACTATTGAATGCGCTTTCGGAATTCTTTGTGCCAAATGGCGATTTTTGTTGAAAGACATGGAAATTCCTTCAACCAAAAAAGCATCAATTTTAGTTCTTGCTGCCTGCATACTTCATAACATCGTTCGCGAGAAAGATGGCATGCAAGACGGCGATTACAGGAGTATTATGCATGAAATGGACTGTGACGAACCTCATCACTCCCCTCAGGAAATAACACCGGGTGAATTCAGGAATACAAAAACATTGGCTAAAGATATACGAGACAAATTTACGCAATATTTCAATCAAAATAACGACTAAATACTATAAAACCACTCATCCATTATTGTCACTGATATTTATATTATCTCTTATAATGTTTGATAATCTAATAATTAAGTGTATATATCATGTGCTTTATATTATAGTAGTATCTTAATATTCAAATTAGAAATTCTTTTTATTTACCAGAAATGTCCATTTTCGCTGCTAGTTCATCCCACAACTTCTTGTTTTTCGTAGCGTTCTTGAATTCGGTATGCCTGTCATTCCACAGAGATGGATATCCTCGCACGATGGTAATCAACTTTTCGGTATCCTCATCGGATAACTTTTTAGCCATTTTAATGAAATAAAAAGATTAGATAAACAAAGGGAACGTAGATAAGCACAGAACGTAGATGATCACAGGGCACGGTCGAAGCTGAGGACTGAGCGTCGAGGGTTGACCGTTATTTCGCCCAAGCGTCAATGACGCTCAGCTCACCTCTCCCACTGTAGCCACCCTTACCTGAACAAGGGTAAACTATTTTTAGAGAGTCGATACCTGACCCTTTTCGCTCGCTCGACGCTCCTATCGTAGCCGAGGCCTATGGGGGTCAGAGAACTCACATTTGACTCCTTCCCAATAGTTGTTGAAGAGCTACCTAATGGAGCTCCAGTCGAGAATCTCACACATTTTGGTTTATTATTTTCAATGATAAACCTTTGGAATCGACCAAGAAAAAAAAATTTAACACCCCCTCAAAATGTGATGGTTTACGTTTCAAGGTACGTAGAATCCAAAAATCTAATAAAACGCTGCGAATTATTACACAACGGTTTATTATTTTCTATAGATCACTCGTATGCCAAGCCACCAACCATCCAACATGAATAAAAACATCGATCGCATTTCGGTCTGCTAAAATTTGAACAGAGATTAGGCCTCTTTTGCGATTCACACTCGTGTTTCTGATTTATCGTTCGTAAAACCCTTTCATTTTCGTAGGGAGCGAACGGTTTGTCCTACAGAGCTCCGCGTGGTCTTAAAAAATTCTATAGAATCTTAAATTGAAGGAAAAACAAAACGTCTGCCAAGTGGGTGTGGCACATAGCTTCCTCGTATCCATAACCCGATTATATAGATGATCCGATGCATAGTAGTTAATCTCAAAACACCAATCTCTAAGTACCTTTCACTACCCTCATAGGGGACCATCTACACGCTAATAGGGACAATCCTATAAAATTTCATCAAATTCGGATGAGAAATGTAAATGTTATGGCTATTACGAGGATTTTACGTATGCGCATGCGCAGTCTTCTGTAAATTTTAAGGCCTTGATTTTCATTGGGGACCATCTACAACCTAATCCGCGTAATCCCTGAAAATTTCATCGAAATCGGCTGGAAAATGTTAAAGTTATGGCCGTTACAAGGAAATTCACGTTTGCGCATGTGCAGCGGCTACTATCAGACCGGGGGTGATGATCTTCATTGGGTACCATCTACAACCTAATCCGCATAATCCCTGAAAATTTCATCGAAATCGGGTTGAAAATGTGGAAGTTATGGCCGTTACAAGGAAATTCACGTTTGCGCATGCGCAGTAGCTACTATCAGTCCAAAGGTTATGATTTTCATAGGGGACCATTCAAATACTAATCTGTAACATCCCTGAAAATTTCATTGAAATCGGATGGTAAATGTAGAAGTTATGGCCGTTACAAGGAATTCACGTTTGCGCATGCGCAGTCGCTTCTATCAGTCCGAGGTCTAAAACGCAAAACGCGAGTAAAAATTTTGATTTTGGAGAACTTTTTTTTTCGTCCTTGAAAAGTGAAAACAAAGCTTCCGCTACCTTGGTAGACTCGGAAGCAATACCTTTATATCAAAATTTTTTGAGTTAGGGCGTTTTCAAAATTTCAAAATTCATTTTGGAACCCTTGGAACTGACCTACATCAACTAAAATCTCCGGGGCACAACCAGACCCCAAATGGAGCCTACATACCAAATTTCATCAAAATGGGTCAATGCTAAGTGGCAAAAGTGGCGTACGGCGGACGGACGGCCAAATTTTTATTCGTTTTTTGGATTCTACATACCTTGAAACGTAAACCATCAAATTTTGAGGGGTGTTAAAAATTTTTTTTTCTTGGTCGATTCCAAAGGCTCATTATTGGAAATAATAGGTAAACCAAAAAAATTAAATAAATACATTTAAATAAAGTAAATTTGGCCGTCCGTCCGCCGTACGCGGCACTTTTGCCACTTAGCATTGACCGATTTTGATGAAATTTGGTATGTAGGCTCCATCTGGGGTCTAGTTGTGCCCCGAAGATTTTGGTTGATGTAGGTCAATTCTAAGGGTTCCAAAATCAATTTTGAAATTTTGAAAACGCCCTAACTCAAAAAATTATGATATAAAGGTATTGTTTTTCCTTCAATTTAAGATTTTACAGAATTTTTTGAGACCATCCGGAGCTCTGTAGGACTAACCGTTCGCTCACTACGAGAATTTAAAGTTTGGACGTACGATAAATCAGAAACACACAGTTTGAATCGCAAAAGAGGCCTAATCTCCGTTCAAATTAAAGCTGACCCAAATGCGATCGATGTTTTTCTTCATGTTGGATGGTTGATGGCTTTGCAGACGAGTGATCTATATAGAAAAATAAAAAATAATAAACCATTGTGTAATAATTTGCAGCGTTTTGTTCCGCTCCATCATCTACGACTCTCAACAAATTTGCCGTATTTTCCAAAATTTAATTCCAACTTCATCGACCATAGCGCCCGGAGCTTCCTCTTGAAAATGCGTCGTCAATTATTTAAATTTCTAGAACAGGATGAAAAATAGAATATTATGCTGATGGATGGGGAACTTAAGATCGGCAAGAGGGAAACAAAAGATCAGACACTCTAATAATGAACAGGAATATTGTAGACCATGATGCAATGCACTACAATGACCAGGGAAGACGATACCTTTATCGATCGTGCTGCTGATTGACAACCTCAGGTATGTAGTCATTTACTTCCAAGAAGCGAAAGGTTCAACAAATATCAGCGCTCGAAGAAGCAAGTCCGGCTTTATCTCATCCACAAGAAGGGCCATTTTCTTTGGTTTTGCTTCCGAGTCTACCAAGGTGAGCGGATGCTTTGTTTTCACTTTTCAAGGTTGAAACAAAAAATGTTCTCCAAAATTTAAATTTCCACTCACGTTTTACATTTCACACCTCAGTCTTAACTGAAAAAAACAGCCATAACTTTTACATTTCTCATCCGATTACGATGACATTTTCGGTGACTATGCCGGTTGGCGTGTAGATAGTCCCATATGAAAATCATTGTCCCCCCCCCCCCCCCACGGACTGATAGTATCCACTGCGCATGCGCAAACGTGTATTTCCTTCCTACTCATAACTTCTACATTTCCCATCTGATTTCGATGAAATGGATGAGACGCTCTCCTGTGAAAATCATGGCTCCCAAATTAAATGTATTTTGTGCGCATGCGCAAACGTGAAATCCTTGTAACAGCTTTACCTAACTTCTACATCTTCCAACAATGTTCAGAGATTGTGCGTGTAGAGTCCCCTATGAGGGAAGTGCAAGGAGATCATCTAAACAATCGGGTTATGGATACGAGGAAGCTATGTGCCACACCTGCTTGGCAGACTTTTTTTCACTGTTTTGCTTCTGTTTATCACTACCTACCAACTAATGGTCGCCAATTTATTGTGTTTATTTCTACATCTACACCCACAGTTACCATCATTGTTACAACACAACTTGGTCACTGAAATTGTGTTTCTTTGTGGTACTTATTCAAACAATTGCAGCAGCACTGATTATTATGATAACCTAATTAAATGGCGGATTAAGGTTCTGGCCACGAGATAGATAATCATTTTAGGTAATAGGTAATCTATTAAGTAATAGGCCATCATTTTCATTGAACTAGAATTGACGGTATATCACAAAAGATTCACCGTTAAATAAGTTTGTAACTAGTTGTGAGAAGCATCGTTTAATAACATTGGGAAGAGTTGTAACATACCAGCGCGGGGAAATTCGGCAATTGAAAATAACAAGCCAAAAGAACCGGCGCTTGCGTACGCAAGAATGAGTATAACTCCTACGCCTTTGTCAGTGAATCCATAAGATGCGCCTGTGGTGTTGCTAAGCCTCATATAGAACTGGATAAAAATAGAGACTATTCCTGTCGTTGCTTCTTCCATCGTCCGCCCCGAGTTTCTATTACGGCGCTCCAAGGCAAACAGCGGACTCACAACGATCACGGCCTCCCGAATCAGCCGCGAAGTTGATATTCGAGGAGGTTACGAATTAGTTAAGTAAGTACTTTGTGTATGTAAACTGGTACTACTTAAGGGAAAAAACGCTGCAAATTATTACACAATGGTTTATTATTTTTCTATATAGATCACTCGTCTACAAAATCACCAACCATCCAATATGAAGGGGAAAAAAAAAAAAAAAAAAAAAAAAATCGAAAAAATTCGAAAAAAAATCAAAATCACCAACCATCGATCACATTTTGGTCAGCTCTAATTTGAACGGAGATTAGGCCTTTTTTGCAATTCACAAATATATATATATAGGTATATATTTCAATATAAACCCTTAAATTTTCGTAGGGAACGAACGGTTAGTCTTACAGAGCTCCGCGTGGTCTCAAAAAATTCTAAAAATTATATAGATAGAATAAATTGTAGAATAGAATCTTAAATTGAAGGAAAAACAATACGTTTATATCAAAAATTTTTGAGTTAGGGCGTTTTCAAAGTTTCAAAATTGATTTTGGAACCCTTAGAAGTGACCTACATCAACCAAAAGCTTCGGGGCAAAACTAGACCCCAAATGGAGCCTACATACCAAATTTCATCAAAATCGGTCAATGCTGAGTGGCAAAAGTGACGGACGGCCAAATTTTTATTCGATTTTTGGATTCTACGTACCTTGAAACGTAAACCATCAAATTTTGAGGGGGTGTTAAATTTTTTTTTTCTTGGTCGATTCTAAAGGTTCATTATTGAAAATAATAAGCCAAAACAAATTTGCAAGGAAGAAAATTGTTCAGTTTTGTTGATGTTAGGAAACCACTGCAGTATGAAGATGAATTGAGTTTACTAACAATAATTTCCAAGGGGATATTTACCATCCCAATCAGAATATTTGTTGAACATGAATAACTATTTATGCCCCTACAGGCTCTAAGTACCAAATAGGCAGTAAAAAAAAACCTTGTCTATGGCGGTTCATTCTTTTAACTAGGAATCTTCATAAAATATTTGAAAACGACAAGGAAAGAATTGAGAATTAATAGTACATTTTTGAGTTGATAGTTTAGTTCATTAATAGTTCACTAGCTTAGATGACAGTTTTGGTTTATTATTTTCAATAATGAACCTTTGGAATCGACCAAGAAATTTTTTTTTTAACACCCCCCTCAAAATTTGATGGTTTACGTTTCAAGGTACGTAGAATCCAAAAATCGAATACAAATTTGGCCGTCCGCCGTATGCGGCACTTTTGCCACTTAACATTGACCGATTTTGATGAAATTTGGTATGTAGGCTCTATTTGGGATCTAGTTGTGCCCCGAAGATTTTGGTTGATGTAGGTCACTTCTAAGGGTTGAAAAATAAGGTTTGAAATTTTCAAATGCCCTAACTCAAAAAATTTTGATATAAAGGTATTGTTTTTCCTTGAATTTAAGATTCTAAAGAATTTTTCGAGACCACGCGGAGCTCTGTAAGACAAACTTTTCGTTCCCTACGAGAATTTAAGGGTTGGACGTACGATAAATCAGAAACACGAGTGTGAATCGCAAAAGAGGCCTAATCCGATGTTTTTCTTCATGTTGGTTGATTGGTGGCTTTGCAGACGAGTGATCTATATAGAAAATAATAAACCATTGTGTAATAATTTGCAGCGTTTTGGATTCTTCGTACCTTGAAACGTACACCAACAAATTTTGAGGGGGGGGGGGGGGGGGTTAAAAATATTTCTTGTTCGATTCCAAAGGTTCTTTATTGAAAATAATAAACTAAAATTCGATATTTCAAATTGGTGAAAAAACATTACTATTACATCGAGAGTTTTTCAGCTAGAGCGTTTTGAAAATTTTGGCCCTATTGTCTCACCCCTTGGAAGTGACTGAAATATAAGCCAAGAGCTTCGGGGCACAACTAGACCCCAAATGGAGCCAATATACCAAATTTCATCAAAATCGGTCAATGAGAACTAAGGAAAGTTCGGATTCTACTTACCCTGAAACTAATACAAACAAACTTCTAGAGTGGGGGGGAGGGTAGATAAAAATTTTCTTGGTCAATTCCAAAGGTTTATAAACCGATAATAAACCGTTGGTTATTAATTTGGAGCCATCTGAGTCTACGGTGGCTGGCCTAATACTTCCCTTGTTGGAATGTGAATAGTATTGATCAGAATTATGGAGTTCGGTGAACCCTGTTCATGTGGGCAGAGTATTCAGTCGCGTTTTATCCTGACATCTGATTGTGCGAAGTGTCACCAGTATCCGATCAGCATCGCCGGCGACGGAGATCACATGCGTCTGCGCTGATCATCGGAAAACGGGATGGCGCCCTCCCTCCCGGAGGCTCGGAAGCTGGCGAGACTTTCTAGGGGGTCTTTGAACGTAGCAGCCTACTTTTACCCAGCTTTCTTCCCTGCCTTACTTTCTACAGTTCCGTTTCGTAACTCTGGAAGCCCTTCCAGCCCGGAGCACCCTCTGCCGAACGCACGTCCAGTTTAACTTCTTCCGAGTCATACCTCTGTGACTGTCAGGGGGGGGGGGATGCCTGATTCTGGCGCATCTGAGGTAAGCCCGCAGGGGGAGATAAAGACCGCAGTGTTTCACTCCTTGGATCATCCAGAATGAATGATTCGTGTTTACACAGTTTCATCTCATTTGTCCACCTCCATGGTTCACTCTCATTCTTGTTGATTATTCAAGAACAAGCTAGAAGGATGTTTCATAGAACTAATGGGAATACCAAATAGTGGGACCATAGTTCCTTTTTTTTTGTGGAACGGTCCCACCCAGTCAACAACGTATTTTCTGCATAGATCACCCTTCTGTATAGATCACTGGTTCTCCATCAATAGCACCTACCACCATCTGTATTCTCCCTTGACCTTACCTCTCAAATTTCAGCTTCCTGCGTTCTATAGGATTGAAAATGGCTTCGGAGCTCACTCAGCTGATCAGTGGTCTGAAGAGTGAAGAAGATCTCCTCGAATGCTGAAGACGCCTGGAAGAGCACTTCCATTCAAGAGGATTGAAAATGGCTTCGGAGCTCACTTAGCTGATCAATGAGCAAACAAGGCTATAATATCAGTTGGCGTCGATTGGAAAAATCGATGCAGACATCAACCAACTAAGGTCTAGATTACTTTCCAACATAGGTAGGTAGGTACAAGGCAAGGAAATCAATTTATTTACCACTCTCATCAAAATGTTTAGAGAAAAAAAACGCTGCAAATTATTACACAATGGTTTATTATTTTTCTACATAGATCACTCGTCTGCAAAACCACCAACCATCCAACATGAAGAAAAACATCGATCGCATTTCAGTCAGCTATAATTTGAACGGTGTTTCTGATTTATCGTACGTCCAACCCATGAATTCTCGTAGGGAGCAAAATGTTTGTCCTACAGGGCTCCGCGTGGTCTCAAAAAATTCTATACTATCTTAAATTGGTGGGAAAACAATACCTTTATATCAACATGTTTTGAGTTACGGCGTTTTCAAAATTTCAAGATTCATTTTTCAACCCTTAGAAGTGACTGACATCTGAAAATCTTCGGGGCACAACTAAACACCAAATGGAGCCTACATACCAAATTTCATCAAAATCGATCGATGCTAAGTGGGGAAAGTGAGACGGCCAAATTTTTATTCGATTTTTGGATTCTACGTATTTTGAAACGTACACCAACAAATTTTGGGGGGTATGTTAAAAAAAATGTTCTTGGTCGATTCCAAAGGTTTATTATTGAAAATAACAAACCAATAGAGATAACTGTTAAATTTAGTTTCAACCCTATTCAAAGTTCAATCGCAAACTACTCAACTATCTTAATATGAAATAACTGAAAAATGTAAAGAAAATTGAACAACTTTTTTGTGTATTAGTTGGAAGCAATTAGTATAGCAGCTTGGCAGCATTTCTAAGTCCAGAGAAACCATTGAAATCGCCAGAATATCAAAATCTTGTAGATGAGTTCAAGAAAAAGATTCCGAAAAGTAGTGTTATTTCCAAGCAATATTTCGTGAATAGTTACTTATGAAAAAGATCATTAGTCGATATCGGAATTATATGTAGCTGGATTCAGACGAGTTCTGTCTGACTGCGAATTCTCAGTTGAGTGTGAGTCTTCTAATTCAATTACCGGCTGTTATCAGAGGTCTAAAAGACGATTGGCTCAGGAAGATAACAGATTTTACAATCAGCTAAAATTAAGTTTGATGATATTCTCAAGGAAGCTCTTGCTCTTAAAGGATCGAAAATCAAACTACATAGGTTCAAGCCATGCAAATTTCAATGCTTCTGAAATGTAAAAAGTTTCATATGTCAGTGACCTCACAGCCGTTCATGAAGATCGTATCCTCGGAAAATATCGTTCATGACAACGACAAAAAATAGATTTTAAAGCTTTAGGAATCGAAAATTTATGTTCAAGATACGGTAAGGTCAATCACACTTGCTACCGACTGTTGAGCAAAAAATACGATAACCAAAGAAATCATTTTTGGTCTTAAAAAACTTTTTTAGCCGCCTCCTTGAAGGCGATGGTTGAACGAGACGAACATTTTTAAGACCAGGATAACTCGGTGTTGAGGAAGAACGTTTAGTTATTCACTCAGCTCCGGTTGAGTCAGCGGTGGATGATGAGATGAGTCACCAGAGGCGCATCATCGCTCTCACACAGCCGCTCAACGATACGCTCACACTGAAACAAAGGCGCTCCTGCCAGTCTTGTAGGGGTCATCTCAATTTCTCTCGATCAACAGTCTGTTGCACTCGACTCAAATTGATTAAAAAAACGCTGCATCTTATTACACAAAGGTTTATTATTTTTCCATATAGATCACTCGTCTGCAAAGAGCACGGCTTTGCCATTGTTACCACCAACCAACTTGAAGAAAAACATCGATCACATTTCGGTCAGCTAAAATTTGAACGGAGATTAGGCCTCTTTCGCGATTCACGCTCGTGTTTCTGATTTATCGAAAGTCCAACCTTTAAATTCTCGTGGGGAACAAACGGTTTGTCCTACAGGGCTCTGCGTGGTCTCGAAAAATTCTATAGAGTCCTATTAATAGAAGGAAAAACAAGACCTTTATATAAAAATTGTTTGAGTTAGGACGTTTTCAAAATTTCAAAATTCATTTTTCAACCCTTAGAAGTGACCTACATCAACCAAAATCTTCGGGGCACAACTAGACCCCAAATGGAGCCTACATACCAAATTTCATTAAAATTGGTCAATGCTAAGTGGGGAAAGTGAGGACGGCGGACGGACGGCCAAATTTTTATTCGATTTTTGGATTCTACGTACCTACCAAATTTTGAGGGGGTTAAAAAAAATTTGCTTGATCGATTCCAAAGGTTCATTATTGAAAATACTAAACCAAAATGTGTACAAATTAATCAATCGATCAAATTGTTCCATCAAAGAAATCATTATTGAAAAATAATCAAATTAACGTCTACTTTCATGTAATTAAAACTTTATCATATTCATTGACTTAAAAAAAATTTTAGATTTTAGTTGGAATACTAAACATGATTATAATTTTTCAGTGAAGTATTTTGGTTTATAATTTTCAACAATGAACCTTTGGAATCGACCGAGAAAAAAAGTTTAACCCCCCCCCCTCCTAAACAATTTATGGTTCGAATAAAAATTTGGCGGCACTTTTCTTAGCTCCCATTGACGAATTTTGATGAAATTTGGTTTCTAGTTGTGCCCCGAAGCTTTTGGCTAATTACAGTCACTTCTAAGGAGTGAGAAATTGGGGCTGAAATTTTCAAAACGCCCTAACTCTAAAATTTTAGATAGTATTTAGAATAGTATTGAATTTTTAGAATCGAATGAGACCACCCAGATCTTTGTAGGACCAACCGTTCGTTCCCCATAAGAACTTGAGGTTGATAAGTAGTGACAAATTCCAAATAAACTTGATTGTGAAGTAAATAGATAGTGACAGTGGTAAAGCCGTGGTCATTGCAGACTAGTGATCTATATAGAAATAATAAACCTTTGTGTAAATAATGTGCAGCGTTTTTGTCCCTACTTTTTACAATCGTAAGGTATCGGTTCTTAGAGAGCAAAAGTGACGAGCAACTGATGGGCTTCGAATAGAAGTGTATATCGAATGAGTGGGGACAGAGGTGTGGCTACAGTCGTTATTTGGCGGTGGACTTGGACCGACTTCTGCGGGGGTCGTGGGTTCAAGGCTCATTGCCGACAGCGTCCATTTAACGGCGTCCGGGGCTATCATCGTCCTCCTCGTCACAACCCAGGGTGAGGCAATGAGAAGCCATGAGCGTAATCATCAGAACAAATTCTGATCATCCCTTTGGAAGGCAGCTGATGACGTCCGCGACGCCAGGAATGGCAGACGGACGAAAATCCAACCTGAAATGGTTGTTTACTTTTTTTAAACATCGAATGAGACCATCCAGTGCTTTGTATGACGTTCCGTTCACTTCACTCCCTATGAGGACCTGAAGTTGGGTTCAGGGATAAAGAAGAAACACGAGTGTGAATCGCAAATGAAAAGGTCACTGGAGGAAATAGGTCAAATCTTCGTTCAAAATTAACCTGGTCATCTTCAATTCACTCAGTTGTGATGATGGAAAGCCGTGTTATTTAGAGGCTAGTTATCCATACAGCAAATAATAAACCAATGTGTTATAATTTGCTGCGTTTGTTACATTTTTCAATATTTTCTTTGACCCTGAGCCAGTCTGAATTTGGATTTCATAAATAACCAAAAATGTTGCGTACCTGCCTCCCTAAAAACTGTTATTTTGCTTCCGAGTCTACCAAGGTAGCAGAAGCTTTGTTTTCACTTTTCAAAGTTGAAAAAAAAATTTCTCCAAAATCAAATTTTCACTCGCGTTTTACGTTTCTGACCTTCCTAAACAATTTTGGTTCCGAGAATTGTTTAGGAAGGTCAGAAACGTAAAACGCGAGTGAAAATTTGATTTTGGAGAAATTTTTTTTTCAACCTTGAAAAGTGAAAACAAAGCTTCTGCTACCTTGGTAGACTCGGAAGCAAAATAACAGTTTTTAGGGAGGCAGGTACGCAACATTTTTGGTTATTTATGAAATCCAAATTCAGACTGGCTCAGGGTCAAAGAAACCTGTGTCTGTCTGTCTGTCATGAAATCCTTGCCACAGCCATAACTTCTACATTTCCCATCTGATTTCGATAAAATTTTCAGGAATGAGCAAATTTCAGCGAATTCTGTTTGCATTTTTCCTGAATATTTAATGGTGTGGGATAGATGAAAATCGGGTTAATTTCGGAAAATAACTCTCCTGTTATTTTTGGGAGACATTCAAAATTTATGATTCCAAAAAATAACCGGGAAAACGGTCATCTTCAACGTGAAGCGGAAACGAACGATCGCTGATTGGCTGTTCGGACCGCCATCCCCTCCCAGTGTTGCCCGATGGAACGACGAAATCGTGTTATCTAAGAGGAAAGTTATCGAACAAATACAGGGGAAACCTCATTTTCTCCATCTTGCGTTTTCTATTTTTAGGACGTCCCACAGTAAGACTTGGGCGTCCTTATGCGATCGATCTGGGGTGAAGTTGGACAACACTCAACAGAAAAAAAAATAACCACACAGTAATCCGTTTTAGACCATTCTGAATCCAAATCCGCGAAAAAACCATAGGTGTATGTCTGTGTGTGTGTGTATGTTTGTGTGTGTGTGTGTGTATAGGTGTGTGTGTGTGTGTGTAACAAAATCTTGTGTACTCTGCACAGGCCTTAGTTCTCAACCGATTTTCCTGGTTCTTTTTTTGTTCGACGCGGAAAACTATCTAGTTGTGCACTACGTCGCCGGAATTTCGAATTTCGCCTCTTAAGGGGGGGAGAGGGGGGGTTAATGCTTAAAAAACGTACGTTTGCGGGCATAATCTTATAAACTCTGCCCAGGCCTCAATTTCCAACCGATTTGTGTGTTTCTTTTTTTGTTTGACTAAAATAACTTCCGAGTTGTACATGATTTCACCAGAGTACCAAAATTTGCAAGAGCAGGGGATGGGTGGGGGGATAATATTCACAAAATATCCAATTTTTCAATATTTCGGTTCCTTTACTGCTTACTAATTGTATCCAAGCTTTGAAATTGAGGAAAAATTCTCATTATACCTTAGGATTTGCATGAATTACTTTCTGTACCACCATGGAAATAAAAGTGGTGCCACCATGGTGCCAGGGCACCATAAACCTCATATTTCTTGGGTTTTTTGGTGTTTCACCTGGAATACGGATGTGACATTCGACGGACTGCCTACTAAACCTAATAGATGAAAGTTCAATGTTACGACGTATTTCCGCTTTGGTGCCAGACATGCACCATTGGTGGTGGTGGTGGGGGGGGGGGGGGTGAACTCGAATTCGCATGTTGGGTGTCGTAGATCATGGATTTTAAAATGCTCTTCAGATTCGAGGCTATCATGCCGCTAGAAGTGTTATGGCTTATAATGGTGGGGGGAGGGGCCACTATTTCTTCCCTAAAGTAATAAATAAATTACATCGGGAGAAACAGTCTTATCGCTTAACAACTGTTTAAACTGATCTAATGCTTATCCAATGGGACGTCCCCTGGAATGCATGCATTACTAAACAATATGTTTTCTCTTCAGTTCTTCGATTTCGATCTTTACTGGTTTTGTGTAATGCTGTCTCCAAGGAATATACGAAGTGAGATTTCACGATATCAGCACTTCAAGCGGCCGTACATGAACTATTGCTGGTTGACGTCACCCTCCCAGTTTTTAAACGTTCATATTTTTTACGCTGTTTTGTTTATTCGTAAATTAGGAAGTACTGGCTGAAAGTTTGCCGTACGTAGGAGGTTATTCGAGGTGCTAAATCCGATTTTGGGGTCAAAAAATAGGAAATTCCGACATGTTGAAATTCCTCATGGTGGAGATGGTCTCCTATGAAAATTATGGCACCCAAATTGCAAGTATTTTGTGGGCATGCGCAAACGTGATTACCTTGAAACAACCATAACGCAAAGCATAAAGCATAAAGCATAAAGGTCCATCCATCTTCCACATTCTAAGTTTTTTTCAACTTCAGAAAAACTCAAATTTAACAAAACTATTATTGATCTTCATGACGATTATAGCTCGAAAATTTCTTGAAGAAATTAAATAGTTTGGTGTGATAAGCCATTATTTTAGGAATTGTGCACTGGTGATAACTTCTTTTGCGTTTTTCTCAAAACTTCGTTTTTGGACATAGCCCCTTTGTGCTTTAAGGTATCGATAACTTCTTCATTTTCCAACAATATTCAGAGATTGTGCCGTTTGATGTGCAGATGGTTCCCGATGAGGGTAGACTTGTAGAGAGTTTTTCTAACCGAATTCGATGACATTTTCATACTTACTTACGTTTATTCAGTAGTTTTCCCATTTTTCTTTGGCAATTATTGTTCGATTTTGATGATTCCGGCGGCAATATTTCAGTTTTTCAATTCCCTAGGCCCGTGCACTAATATTTTTTTAGAATCCTTCAAAATTTGAAATTTAGGTGCCTACAATGTTTTAAAGTTTTTGCCCCTTCAATATCGCGAAATAAGAACGAACGGCGACCGACTGAGACCTCCTTAATTTAACTTATACTAGTCGACATTTCGGGGAATGCAAAGCATTCTAGCCACCCTAAAGGTAAATGTGAGGAGAATGCAAACCTATTCACATCTCGCTCCCATCCAAAGAATTTTTGTAAATCCGCCGGTCCACCTGGAAAAGCGTATTGCAGTTCCGCCGGTAGAAATTCATCACCATGTCGCTTGGGAATCACCGCTGCATTCCGCATTTACCCATTCTCGTAAACTCCTGTCGCATGAGTCCTCCTGGTTATTCTAGATTGTCCGTGCTTCCTCGAATCTTTTGGGATTCATCCAAGTGTTTTGGTTTATTATTTTCAATAACGAACCTTTGGAATCGACCAAGAAAAAAAAAAGTTTAACCCCCCCTCAAAATTCGTTGCTTTACGTTTCAAGGTACGTAGAATCCGAAAATCGAATAAAAAATTGTCCGTCCATCCGCCGTACGCCGTCCGCCGTACATCCCGGGTTCGGAAACTATCCTGCTATATGTTGGAATTATCACGAAACAATTTGTGTGAAAATTAGAGGCCAAAAGCGAATTCCAGCTACTATGCATTAGTATGGCTACTTAGGGTGCTGAAAATGCCTCTTGACCGGCTACCTGGATTGTGCGCAAGGCGTCACTATGAGCTCTCTCAGCTGCCATCATGACATGATCCAGGTATAACTGGTAATACACTCCAGGTAACACTCCAGGTATAACTGGTTCGGACAGCTCGAGGATGCTTTGGACTTTTTTGGAATGAGCCTCCCTGCTGATCCTGCATTAATGTCAGATACTTTCGCAATACAAGGCTTTTTGACTTCTTTGCTTTACATATCTCGTAATATTGACCTGCAGCAGGCCATAACTTCAAAAGCTTGCCCAGACTATGGTCCAATCGCCTTCCACGAAACCTCACTACAGCCCCAGAAGTATCTCTTTCAGGATTGGCCAATAAACATCATCCGCTCACTGGCTCAACTTAGGGTTTTGGGTGGCTCAAGGTGCCTGGTAGTGAGCTCTATAGTTGTGTAAGCCCCTAGGTTAGTAGGAAGATAACGTTGTCCTAAAATTGCTGGGAAAGACAAGGATAAAATTCGCAACTTAAAATTAGGTTAAGTACTTATCTGATGGAAGCAATGGTAGCAGCTGGCGAGGTAGGCAAACCGAAATCGAGCAACTCCCAGAGGGGGCTTCACCTTGTTGCTATCAAGGAAGAAAGAAGAAAAAATGCAAGCGTCGTTGCGCAATTTAACTAGTACGTTCCTAATAGTGAAGTTAGAGTTGTTTGTAAGTTCCTTTGACTCTGATTTTACCACTATCGAGGGAGTCAAGTGTTGCTTTGAAAGAGAACTCACGAAAATGCAATTCAATGTGTGTAATATAGTTGCTTGAGCAAGGTAACGAGCATGTATACATGTAAAAGTTTCAACAAGAATAAAATGGTTTGAACGATAACGATTGCGTTGCTTATTATATCCCTTGAATAATTTAAAGAAGAATGTCGACAATGGTGTAGGCTGGTGTGCTCACACGTTGTGGACAGAGGGAGGGGGTTACGCCTACCGCTGTCACCAAGGTATGAGCGTATCGTTCAACAAGTGATGACTGTGTCGTCAATCGTTGAACGACTTTGGGCACGAGTTCTGGGGGGGGGGGGGGGAGAAAAAAGCAAATACCAAAACACTTATTGACTAAATTTACATTAAAGGGTAGCGTGACTATAATTACCTGTGGCGTGGCGAGAAGATTTTGAAGCTCTGTGGCAATGTTGTGTCAAAACTGTTTTAGCCTGAAGGGCGCATGAAATCGCAACAGATCACAAATGTGTCTGGCCTGAGGGGCTTACTAGTGGATCCTGAAGGGATCTTTGCAGAAATGAACCTGAGGTGTGGCGATGCACGTTCCTCGTACTAGATTATCTGAACAAGGGAAAGTCAAGAATAACTGCAAGGTTACAACAATTAGCTTTGGTTTTATTATAGGAACGTTTGTTAATGTGCAATGCACAAAAGAGAAATACAGCCTGAAGGGCGAAACAAAATTGACACAAATCAATATGGTTTTATTTGAGTTTTCCGTGTGTTTCTTTACAATATCATTTCCATTCTCAATCATCAGTATTCAAGTTCCATATCATCATCAAAAAGGCAGTTCGGTTCTACAGTTAAGGTTTTTATGGTTTTCGTGTCGTAAAGTTTAATAGTACTTTTACTCTATCACTTTCACTACTTTGACCTAAGATTTAGTATGTTAAGTTTGTGCACTCACTCTGACAGGGCCCAAAGGAATTCTGCGCAGATTCGTGGCAAAGAATGGTAGGGTCATTCTTCACTGGAGCAGTGGGGACTTCGCGGTGAATAACAAGGATTTATGTCGACTTTGTGGTTGAATGGTGTGCACAAGGTTAGACTGGGGGGGAAGAGCAGAGTTGGTAGTGGGCAGGGCTAGCGGCTACCTATCTGTCTGACGGTTGTAACTGGACTGAAGCCAAGCCGTTGAAGCTTCTGGAAATTCTGGTGTGACTCCCCTCCCCTCCACTTAGGTGTTGTTCGTGGAGGGCTCTGATTGGCTGGATGAGGAAAGACAGCTGTCTTTCCTCGTCGGGGAGTTGGACGCTCTGGTGGAGGTGGCGTCCCGCTTGTCTGGGAGTCTCAGGAGGGAGACTAACTCTCTCTAGCCTAGCTCCACCACTGTTGCTGGAGTTTCAGTGAGCAGGAGCTCACAATGGTAAGTACAAGTATGGTGAACAATTGTTGGAATGACCGTGTCTTAGGTTTATCTCAACAGTGCTTGAAAGAGTTGCTTGAGGGCAACCCACAATGAATGTTACGGCTAACACTGAACTTGGATTAAGTCTTTGTCTCAAAACCCCTCAAGTACCTATTATTGGCCAATAATACTTTATCACTCACATTGCAGATGACTTGGGCATGGTCCTTGCGTGGCAATGGGTTGTTCCTTTGTCCAGTGGGAGTCAGGTTGAAAGCGAGGGTCGGTCTAACAGAGCGAGGGAAATCACTACAACTACTGTTGACTAGTGGAAATGACTTTGATAGAAGAGAGAGCGATTTTAGAGCAATGGTTGCGCAATGCAGGAAGTTTGAGGAAGTTGTTGGCAAATGGCGAGAAGCTTATAACCGAGTGAACTTGGGGGGTAGTAGCTTGAATAGCAGAACAGGATTGAAGGGTGAGGCCAAGCCGCTGACCTCCCTTGGGTTCTACCCCTTCCACAGTTGGTGGTTCCTCTGGCGACCCCTGGTGGTGGTGGGGGTTTGGTGGCCCTTGGTCTCCTATTTTGAGTGGGGATGCCCCAACTGGCGCTCCTCCCCCATGATGCTTGATGTTGTCTTCCTTAGAGTTCAGCTCTCAGCCCTTTCAGCCC
Source organism: Apolygus lucorum (assembly GCA_009739505.2). Taxonomy (NCBI): domain Eukaryota; kingdom Metazoa; phylum Arthropoda; class Insecta; order Hemiptera; family Miridae; genus Apolygus; species Apolygus lucorum. The sequence goes on along the minus strand of CM019176.2, from coordinate 50,864,759 downwards.
AGTCCCGAGATAGGAAGCAGGGAACCTGTGAGCGGAGGCTCACAGTTGGTTTCTGCAAGTCTTAATGCCCCATCTGCAGCTGGGATGTGTGCGACCACTGCACTTTGTTATTAGTGCCCTGTGCTATCGAACCCCCGCCTGAAGTTCCTTCTGCCTGTGCTTGCACTGCCTCTCTCGTTCAAAGAACAATATAAGGGGTTGTTAACCTCAAGTGATCGCAAAGTAGCCAACAGACTGTTTTATTTTTTAAAGGAAGTGAGTGATACACGACAATTTATTGTAATTCCTGATAAGAGGATTTATATTCTTTTATATTTTATATTTTCGTAAGTCAATAGTCTTGGCACTCCTTAATTTGTGACACCAGTTTTGCTTCCGAGTCTACCAAGGTAGCGGAAGCGTTGTTTTCCCTTTTCAAGATTAAAAAAAGTTCTCCAAAATCGAAATTTCCACTCGCGTTTTACATTTCAGACCTTTCTGAACAATCTTGGTTCCGTGTCTGTCTGTCTGTGTCTGTCGTGAAATCCTTGTAACCGGCATAGCTATACAAAGTTATTGTCCGATTTTGATGACATTTTCAGGGATTGTTTGGGTTGGCGTGTAGACCATCCCATATGAAAATCATCACCCCTGGACTGATAGTAGCCGCTGCACAAGCGCAAACGTGAATTCCTAGTAATAGCCATAACTTTCACATTTTCTATCCGATTTCGATGAAATTTTCAGGGAAATTTGGGGGTCCCCATTAAAAATCAAGGCCTTAAAATTGACAGTAGTCTCTGCGCATGCGCAAACATAAAATCCTTGTAACAGCCATAACACTTTCAATTTCATCCGAATTTGATGAAATTTTCTAGGATTGTTCAGATTGGCGTATAGATGGTCCCTTATGAAGGTAGTGGAAGGTACTTAGAGATTGATGTTTTGAGATTAACTGCTATGAATCGAATCTTCTATACAATCGGGTGATGGATACGAGGAAGCTATGTGCCACACCCACTTGGCGCCCAAAATCAAAATTTCCCCTCGCATTTTACGTTTTCCTGAACAATTTTGATTTCGCCAAAGCACATTTTCCACCATATTTGACACCATTAAGACCAGTTTTCTAGAAGCAGATTAAATCTCAGATTAAAAAAAGCAGATTAAATCTCAGATTAAAAGCAGATTAAATCATTGGGACAGTTTCCTCCCTTGAAGTGAAATTTTCACTTCAAGGGAGGAAACTGTCCCAATGATATGGCAACTGGTACACAGATCTGCTCTAATTCGAGAAGCCGCAATTTCTGGACTAGTTCTGTCGTTTTTTTCAGCTTACGTGTGTTATGGTTTTGTTCCTAACAAGTGGTTGACGTATTTTTTCAAAAATAAAATTCCTCTTTGTGGCGAAGCGTTATTTGGTGGGAATGAATTACGCGGTACCTCGTGAATTCAAAAGAGAAAAGAAAATATGAAAAGAGAGAGAGAGAGGTAACGAGTGGGCAAATGGGAAAGAGAGGGAGAGGAGCGAAGGAGGGTTAATAGTGTGGTGGTGAGGAGGGAGGAAAAAGGGCGACGCTGAGGATGAGGGGGTAAGAGAGAATTGCAGAATGGGAATGAGGGGAAATAAGGGGTTTGAAAAGGGTCTGAAGGGGAAGGGAGGGGTGAGATGTAGGTTGTATGGTAGAGTAGAACATTGGAAGGGCAAGGGAATTGAAGAACCCGAGAAGCGAGGGAGGAACGAAGAGAGCCGTGACGTCAGAGCTAGCCTCCCAACGCGAGGTTCTAGCCTCGGTCCTCACCGGTTTTCCCCTCCCGGTCGCCCCCGCCTGGCGCCATATTGATCTCTCCGACGTGGTGCCGGCGGGGGGAGGCGACACGGTGCGGGAACCCCGAAGTGCGGGGCGAAAAGGGGAATTCTGAAGGAGGAACTCTGGAGAGTTCAGCGGGACGGTTCCCGCTGGCGACCATTCATTCGCCTCCCCCTCCTGCGGCTCCGTTCTCCTGAAATTCACTCTGACTTTACAGGGAAATTTCCCTCCCGCCTGCTCGCTCCTTTACTGGGAAATGGGCGCTCTCCCCCCCCCACCGCGACACCCGCAATTCGCCCCTTCTCGCTCAAACAGATCTCGCAGGGTTAATACGCCGCTCAGATCCACCCCAAGTTGCCATCTGCCTCTGCGGAGTCCCTGAGAGACCTCCATCTCCCTCAAATCAGCGTAAAAATGTGAAATTTGGGTGCCAAAATACAAAATTTAGGTAGTCTAAAACTTCATAATAATGGATTTTGAAAGATTGGGAAACATTGGGAAACAGTCATTTCCCGAAAACCTTCCCACAGCAATTATATAACACGAAACACATGCACATAGCTTCCTCGTATGCTTTACCCGGTTGTATGGATGATCCGATGCTAATCTCATAGCGTTAATCTCTTGCACTACCCTCATAGGGGACCATCTAGACCCTAATCAGCAGAATCCGTGAAATTGTCATCAAAATCGGGTGGAAAACGTAGAAGTAGTGGCTGATACACGGAATTTACGTTCGCGCATGCGCAGTTGCTTCTATAAGTCTGAGAGCAATGATTTTCTTAGGGGACCATCTAGATCCTAATCAGCAGAATCTCTGAAAGTTTCTTCTTCTTATAGTTATGCCGGTTACAAGGATTTCATGACAGACACACAGGAGAATCTAAAACTTAAAATGCGAGTGAAAATTTCGATTTTGCTGAACATTTTTTAGTTTATTATTTTCAATAATGAACCTTTGGAATCGACCAAGAAAAAAAAATTTAAACCCCCCTCAAAATTTGTTGGTTTACGTTTCAAGATACGTAGAATCCGAAAATCGAATAAAACATTTTCCGTCCGTCCGCCGTACGCGGCACTTTCCTTAGCAAAACTGGACCGATTTGGTTCAAATTTGGTACACGGTGTGGTGGAAGCTGAATTTTTATTGTTCTTCTTTCTTTCTTGCTTTCTGATATTTTAAGACTGTATTAAATCTCTGTTTCTCGTACTTAATATATTCTTTATTGAATAAACTTTTTTGAGCATCCACATTCTAACTTAACACCTGATAACTTTCAACTTTCAATTTAGTTCGCAAGTGTCAACAATAACAATTAAATTTTGAAGCCGAAACAATCATGATTTCAAAAACTCTTTAAACATGCATTAATTTCGCAAGTCTGCGACACTCCGACCGGCCATGAAGTTACTCTGGGATCTCGACAATTTTCTTCCCTTCGGTAACAGCACATTGACGATCCGATTCTTGTCTAGTTCGATGGTTTTCGGTAACCTCCTTGTTCCCCTTGGTGTCCGGTCCCTTATGTGCTCTATCGATCCGATCTTGTGCTCTTGTTGCACTGTACCTTTGTATTGCCTGATGGTATCTCTTTGGCGATTGTCTTTTTCAGCAATTACAGATGGCTCAACACAAAGTACTTTATTGGGAATAGATTCCGCTTCATTGCCAGACTTAGAAGTGACATTGAGAAAACTAACAGTTTCTTCTACACTACTCAACGTTTTACATCTCCCACTTAAAATCCATCCCACTTTAGTGTCAAGCAGATATAATCCTGGAATTTTTGTGTGTTTCTTAACGTTTACTATATCATAGTAATAATCATTCCCAATGAGGATGTCGACAGGGCGATCAGGCTCGTCATCGGATAATTTAAAACTTTTCCAACTACAATTTGAAGATATATTAGCTTTACTTGATTTCCCCATAATGGTTGGCACCACATTAACTTCCACTCTCTGTTTTGTCCCGTCGAGATAGTTTAAATTCAATGCTGTCAAGTATGTTGTAACTTTTGTTGGTTGATTTCGCCCAAATAAAAATACTGACAAATTTTGCTTACCCTCCTGAGGAAGGTCCAGATTTTTTCTCAGTTCATTTTTCTCAGTAATGTATGTACGCTGACTTCCACTGTCCAACATTCCTCTTGCTTTGATTTTTTGTCTTGTTTTCATGTTTTCGAGAATTACAGTGAAAGTTTGCATGGAAACTCCCTCTGTAGTTGCCATCATTGCTGGCATGCCATTTTCTGGTTCCATCTGTCCGTGATCTGCAAGTGAGAGTTCTTCTTCTGGAAATTTTCTAGGACAAAGACTTCGGTGATGCAGTCCAACCTTCCGACAATGAAAACATGGTTTAGGGTTAGGACAGTTACTTGGTGCATGGTTTCTTAGGCACTTGATACATCTGCCTCTAATTTGTACTTTTCTAGCCTGGATCGTTCTATAATTTCCACACTCATCACTCCAGTGCTCATCTTCACAAAAGGCACATTTGGGCATCACAGGCGCTCCCAGAAGAGCTTCAGTAGTGAAGTAACGTTTTGAGGAGGATTCTCGTGGTACGTTACCGACAATGGTAGAGTAAGCACGCTCTTGAGCCGTAATCAAAACCTTCAATGCATCAAGCAAATCCTCAGTCGTAAGATCTCTCTGTATCCTTTGGCGCTCAATTTCAATTCTCAATGAGGGAGGAAATTTATTGAGGATTATCGAGTGAAATGAAGGAGAGTCAATTCTCTCTCCCAAGTTTTGTAAATTTCGCAAGTGCTTCTCAACAGAGTCAAATGTAGCACGCATGCTTGAGTGGTGATTAGAAGCTGGAGATAGCATGTTCAACTGTTGGTAATGAACTGACACTAATACTTTCGGGTCTCCATACCTTTCGTGCAAAAGTTCTACTGCTACAGCATAATTTTCATTCGTAATATCCAGTCCGGATATTCTTTCCTTAGTTGCTCCGGAAAGATAAGACAGTAGATACTGAAATTTTTGAATATCATCAAAATTGTCATTGTTTCCAATGGTGGAATGAAAAAGCTGCCAGAACGCTCTAAACTCTAACATGTTACCGCTATACATAGGAATAGTTAACTTTGGAAGGGTCACTTTAACCCTTTCTGCATTGGAAAATATTGGAGGAACTTGCTGACTTACGGTCCGATCCAGTTTCTTAATTCTCATACTCAACAATGCTAGCGTCTGCTCCGCCTCCCACCGAGTGTCAACGATCGTAGCGGCACTTTGAGCTTCATCGGGATCCGGAGTTTGTCGTCTCCTACTGGACCCTGCTGGTCTATTGGTAAGCTGGTCATCTGTTTCTTTGAAGAAGGATAGGCCCCCCTGAAGACGTGCCAAAGCATCCTCGAGATCCCTAGGAGAACTAGCATTATCAGCAAGCAATGCTTTTGAAAGATCTAATTCTCCTCTCAGTTTCCGTGCGAGGTCATTGATTCTTGTTGTCAATCTGTCCATTCTCTGCTACCATGTGGTGGAAGCTGAATTTTTATTGTTCTTCTTTCTTTCTTGCTTTCTGATATTTTAAGACTGTATTAAATCTCTGTTTCTCGTACTTAATATTTTCTTTACTGAATAAACTTTTTTGAGCATCCACATTCTAACTTAACACCTGATAACTTTCAACTTTCAATTTAGTTCGCAAGTGTCAACAATAACAATTAAATTTTGAAGCCGAAACAATCATGATTTCAAAAACTCTTTAAACATGCATTAATTTCGCAAGTCTGCGACACACGGGCTCCATTTGGGGTCTAGTTGTGCCGCGATGCTTTTGGTTGGTGTCAGTCACTTCTAAGGGGTGAAATTGAGGGTTGAAATCTTCAAAAGTGCCCTAGCTCGAAAACTCTCGTAATAAACGTACCGTTTTTTTACCAATTTTAAATAGTGTTGAACTTTAAAACATTTTTGAGACCACCCGGAGCTCTGCAGGACAAACCGTTTGCATCGTTTTTGACGTCGTTTTAAATGTAGAACGAACCGATTCTTCCCAAAAATTCTTTTACCGTCGGATAACTCTAAACTGGAAAACCCCTTTTTGGCGCGACCTCATTAATTATTGCACAATTTATTATCAATATATACATTTGCAAATCGCCCCCCCCCCCCACTCCAAAAAAAGAAATCGCTCAACATGTAGAACATTACTTTGATGATTTGAAATTAGCTGACGTTACTTGTTTACTGACGGAGCACAAAATGGGATCGAAAATGTGGAAACTTGAAATGATGCCACTATGAAGTTGGTAGGAATTCATACTGGTGCAGAATTTATGTCCGCAATTTCAGCAACATTTATTTGAACACTAGGTGTAGCATAGAACATGATGTAGACATTTGAACAAGTGGGTACCTTAACCCTTAGGCGGGCGCGTGATTTTCTATCTCACAACCAGGCGCGCGCCGAACTCCATTCGGCAACGTATTGTACAGGATTCCTACACACATCTAACTCATTTTACATAGGAAATATACAAAATAAGTATTAAACCATCTAGTGAACATATTTTTCCATATTTTTTAATCATCACAGTTAGCATAAGCACTTTGTATCTACATTGCAAAAATTAATGTAGGTATCTGACTCATATATTGACATAGTGTGTATAGCAAATAAAGTAAGACTCGAGTTATCTCCTCGAAGTGTTTAGTAAAGCTCTTTATATAGAGGATAGACTAGGGAACATAATTAGAGGGGATGCTGCTTAGTGGGGGAAGGTGCTTAGTGGGGGATGGTGATTAGTGGGGGATGGTGATTAGTGGGGATGCTGCTTAGTAGGGGAAGCTGCTTAGTGGGGGATGCTGCTTAGTAAGGGATGCTGCTTAGTGGGGGATGCTGCTTAGTAAGGGATGCTGCTTAGTGGGGGATGCTGCTTAGTGGGGATGCTGCTTAGTGGGGATGCTGCTTAGTGGGGGATGCTGCTTAGTGGGAGATGCAGCTGAGTGGGGATGCTGCTTAGTGGGGGATGCTGCATAGTGGGGGTTGCTGCTTAGTGGGGGATGCTGCTTAGTGGGGGTTGCTGCTTAGTGGGGGATGCTGCTTAGTGGGGGATGCTGCTTACTGGGGGATGCTGCTTAGTAAGGGATGCTGCTTAGTGGGGGATGCTGCTTAGTGAGGGATGCTGCTTAGTGGGGGGTGCTGCTTAGTGGGGGATGCTGCTTAGTAGGGGAAGCTGCTTAGTGGGGGATGCTGCTTAGTGGGGGGGTGCTGCTCAGTAGAGGATGCTGCTTTTGCAAACTCCAGTTTGGTCACGCGCCTGCCTAAGGATTAAAACAACGCACTACTCCCACCAGGTGTGTTGGCACGATGGAAACTCGCCGCACCAAATTCAGAAATAGCTTGTGAACGTCTACAGGACTCGAGTCAAAACTACTTATCATAAATGTCAGTCAAGTGAGACCATTCCTAGTACCTAATAAATATTTCATTCGGATTCACAATTTCTTGTTTTCAATAGTTGTTCAAGTATGAGATCTTGAATAGAGCTTCTAAGTTTTAACTTAACAATTGGAGGAACTTGTGCCATGTAAGGCAGCAAACTTTCAAAAAATAACAAATCGTCACTTTTATCTTTGTCCTGGCTTGCTTTCTCAAGCAGCTCAATTTTCCTTCTTTTTAGTGCCAACATTTCCGATCTGTGTGACTCAAGATTGTTCTCAGAGTCGTTTTCCGTTTGCGAGTTTTCAGCATCGGAGTTTGAATCGATCGACTGTGGGGAGTCGACAGGAGCCAGAGGATCTTGAAGTGAAGACTGGTCGTCGTCAGATATGCAGGTAATTTCAACTTCTTTTAAACGTCCACCTTGTCTTGATGAAGGTACGTAGATGTCCTTCAAAAACAACATTGAACTGTACAGGGGCCAAGTAATTGGAGGAGGATTGTGACCATCCTGCATAAAGGAAATCTTCTTGTCTTCTAAACTGCAAAAGTAAGCCCTTATATTCTTCCATCTGGTCTTCACGAGTTTAACTGGAACAGAAAAAAAAGTTAATTATTTTAAAACCTAGCGAAACTCAATATTACCGTTGGAATTGTAGCTATTGTCATCAAACTCTAAAAGGTGAGTTGAATATTGTAGCAGACATATTATTTAGAATATGTCTGCTACTACACAGGTAGTAGATACACTAAATTAATTTTTTCATATAGTAAATCTTCTGTATCTCTGTGAGTCCTAACAACTTTCTCAATTTTCACAAGGATTGGTGGATGAAGGATCGAAGGGCTGTGCAGGGTGAAACCGATAGGAAATGCCATGAATTTGGATCAAAAGAAACGTCAACGCGTGCGCAACTTTCAATGCATGATACTTTGATGTTTTAAGTATCCCAGAAGGTAGGTAACCAAAGTAGGTAGGATCCAATTCTGCTGGAAGGTAGGTAACTAAGTAATATAATAATATTAATAGGTAGGGTAAAGTCGTGTTCCTTGGGTCATTTCCAAAATCTGTAGGCAGGACTGCTGAAAAAGAGTTTGTGTCCACCATAATCTAAACTGTCCATCGAGACAATGATATAAGAAGAAGTTTCATCATCATAGATTAGGCGCAGGATTGATAGGAGTTACCTAAAGTTTTTCTAAACTTTATCGGAGTTTAGCTGCTCTAAATTTTGATGGTCCCCAAAGAACGGTAAGTGTTTTTTTCTTATTGTTTTTGTTGTTTTGTGGTTAATTACGAGTGATAACTCGTCATTTGATTTTATGTTTTAATTGGTGCATTAGTGTACCTTGAGTCATCTTTTGCTTGTAAATTGGGTCACCCAGCTTACGTTGTTTTTTTCATTTAATGGGGGGTGCGCCTTGATTTTTTTTTTTTTTTTCAAGATTTTCAATCAAAGTACCTACACTACATCCTGAGAATTTTGGCAACAACCGCGACCTTCTAGCGTAAGTAGATCTGTTTCTATGATTTTTCAAAGTTTCGACCATTGATGACTTCACGAGCCCCTCTCACCTAGGTGGGACCCCCCAGCCCACTATGACGTCATAAACAGACAAAACTTTAAAAATTCATACGAAAAGATTTACACACGCTAGAAGGTCGCAGTTGGTACCAAAATTCTCAGAATGAGGTCTACCTTAGATTAAAAATAACAATAAACATTTTTTCCTACCCAGGTGCACACCCTATTGTTCAGGAAGGTCTGAAACAATAACGCGAGTGGAAATTTTGATTTTGGAGAACATTTTTATTCAACCTTGAAAAGTGAAAACAAAGCTTCCCTACCCAAGTAGACTCGGAAGCAATGTACTTCTCTTTTTCTCACTTGGGACCGAATGACCGAGAGCCCCCAACGTCCTGGTAAGTTTGAGCAGGATCGAACAATTAACTGTTTTGCATTATTTGATGTTGGGCTTCACTTCGGTGTTTGATGAAAATGAGGAAGGACAAATTTATTGGAAACCATCTATAGGTCTACCACAGAAACTTTGCATCCGTGTGGCGCCCCCTAGGTGGCAGATCCACAAACTATAATGATCGAGTCAACCATCCATGGTGAAAACTTGGAGACGGAAATTGGAGCCGTGATAAATTTGATGTTTGTGTAGTGCCACGAAATTTCAATTTCGGAAATGCTCATATTTCAAGCAGCAGTAGGAGGAAGATCGTGTCACTTTCACGGGGAGAAATTCCCAAAAAATTATTTTCTGCTTGATGATAAGAGATAATTAGTTTTATGTTCTCCAGAAGAACGCGCCAAAGGGATGCAAAGTTTCTAGACCTGTAGAATCCAACACATTCCTGAAAACGTCATCTAATTCTGTGAGACTGTAATAATATTTGTATTAATTGCTGTGATTACTGATTACCTGATTTGGTTAAAATTGTAGCAACCTCGACCCAGGATGCCTTCAGAACGTGGACATTCTTGTGAGACTTGTGGGATGGATTCCACAAAACTTCCCTCTCTCGTACTGCGTGTATCAGTAGGAGGTCATCCATGGAAATCTTTGAAGGGCTCACGATTGTTGAAGAAACATGAACCACGGATCGACGACCAGGATTATTCTAGATTCCGCAAGTGAAGAAAAATTACACAAACATTTTATTTGGGCAGATGAGAATGAAGATTTAATGAAGGAGGCAAGTGGACACAACTAGGCGGGTTCCCGGCCATAACTGCCCGCCAGGTGGCCCCCCTGGTGGGATCTCATCCCTCCCCCCCTTCGATGGGGAATGGAAGCCTCCCTCTTTCTCCCTCCTACCATCACCTCATGGGGGCTGCTGTTGGGAATATTTATAGAAGTTGGGCATCTCCAATATTTTCGGATTATCCTATACCCACTAGGTAAAACCTTGGCTATCATACTAGTACACCAATCGAATATACAACTGTACAGGTATGAGGTACCTACCTAATTATAGGGGTACCAATTAAATCAATTTTTGTAAAAAAAAAACAAAAAAAACCGCTGCAAATTATTACAAAAAGATTTCTTATTTTTCTGATAGATCAATCGCCAGCAAAGAACACAACTTTGCCATTGTCACTATCTGCCAACCTAATTTCACTTCACATTCAAGTTTAATTTATTGAAATAAACGCATCACGCTCTATTTAAAAGAGCTGTATTTTGGTTAATAAACGCTGCAAATTATTACATAATGGTTTATTATTTTTTATTTTTCTATATATATCACTCGTCTGCAAAGCCACCAACCATCCAACATGAAGAAAAACATCGATCGCATTTCGGTCAGCTTAAATTTGAACGGAGATCAGGCCTCTTTTGCGATTCACACTCGTGTTTCTGACTTATCGTACGTCCAAACTTTAAATTCTCGTAGTGAGCGAACGGTTTGTCCTACAGAGCTCCGGGTGGTCTCAAAAAATTTTAAAAATTCTATAGAATCTTAAATTGAAGGAAAAACAATACCTTTATATCAAAATTTTTTGAGTTAGGGCGTTTTCAAAATTTCAAAAAATTGATTTTGGAGCCCTTAGAAGTGACCTACATCAACCAAAATCTTCGGGGCACAACTAGACCCCAAATGGAGCCTATATACCAAATTTCATCAAAATCGGTCAATGCTAAGTGGCAAAAGTGCCGCGTACGGCGGACGGCGGACGGACGGCCAAATTTGTATTCGATTTTTGGATTCTACGTACCTTGAAACGTAAACCATCAAATTTTTAGTGGGTGTTAAAAAATGTTTTTTCTTGGTCGATTCCAAAGGCTCATCATTGAAAATAATAAACCAAGAATGGTTGCCAAGGACGCAAACCTGAGTACAACTCGAAGAAACGAACGGCAATCGTTGGTAAGCTAAATTTGAACGGAGATTAGGCCTCTTTTGCGATTCACACTCGTGTTTCTGATTTATCGTAAGCTCAACCCTTAGAATCTCATAGGGACCAGACTATTTCGATTCTAAAAATTCCATACTGTCTTAAATTGATGGGAAAACAATACCTTTAGATGCGATTGATATCAACCAAAAGCTTCGGTTCACAAATAGACGCCGAATGAAGACCATATACCAAATTTCATCAAAATCGGTCCAAGGGAACTAAGGAAAGTGCCGCGTACGGTGGAAGGACGGACAAATTTTGGTTTATTATTTTCAATAATGAACCTTTGGAATCGACCAAGAAACATTTTTTTTTAACGTAGAATCCGAAAATTTTTCGTCCCTCCGCCGTACGCGGCACTTTCTTTAGTTCCCATGGACCGATTTTGATGAAATTTGGTATGTAGGCTCCATTTAGGGTCTAGTTGTGCCCCGAAGCTTTTGGTTGATGTCACTTCTAAGGGTCGAAAAATGAGTTTTGAATTTTGGCCGAATTTTCGTTCAAATGCTATCTGACCGAAATGCGATAGTCGTTCGTTTCTTCGAGTTGTAGTCAGTTCTGCCACACGGCTTTGCCATTGTCACTACCTACCAACCAACATGAAGAAAAACATTTCTCGCATTTCGGTCGCATTTGAACGAAAATTCGGCCTCTTTTGCGATTCACACTCGTGTTTCTGATTTAGCGTAAGTCCACCCCTTAAGTTCGCGTAGAGAGCGAACGGTTTGTCCTACAGAGCTCCGCGTGGTCTAAAAAATTCTAAAAATTCAATACTATCTTAAATTGATGAAAAAACAATAGGTACCTTTATATCAAATTTTTATGAGATAGGGCATTTTCAAAATTTCAAACCTTATTTTTCAACCCTTAGAAGAGCCCTACATCGACCAAAATTTTTGGGGCACAACTAGACCCTAAATGGAGACTACATACCAAGTTTCACCAAAATCGGTCAATGCTAAGTGGGGAAAGTGCCGCGTGCGGTGGACGGACGGCCAAATTTTTATTCAATTTTTGGATTCTACGTACCTTGAAACGTAAACCAACAAATTTTGATGGGGTTGTTAAAATTTGTATGTCAATTTTCTTGTTCGATTCCAAAGGTTCATTATTGAAAATAATAAACCAAAAGCAAGTGTTATGTTGGCTAGTTACAGAAGGGGGCTCTTAGATGCAAGAGGATATTAAACAGCATAATAATAAACAGCATAACTATTGTAATAAATAAATAATTATTATAATTAAATAATTATTATAGTAAACAGCATAATTATTAAACAGCATAATAATCTCTAAAGTTTAATAATCTCTTATACATAATATTATTATGTATTGGAGATTATTAAAGTTAGATAATATTATAGTAAGTTAGCTTATGTTAGAGATTATCAAATAGTTTACTTTTTTCTATCCAATCATGTATTGCTTAGTAATTTACTTATTAGCTTACTTATCTATTGTATGTATAGTAGATATCAATTCATTTACCGAGATGGAGCGATTTTGCAAAGATCCTGCCCTACAACACGGGCTAAGCCTAACGAGGGGCAGGAAATCTGAGCAAATCGCATCGCATCATGAATTTATCTTCTTGTTAAAGTGTACAAAATGGCGCCAAATACACATGATATGATTATCTATCATCTCTTTCCATTCATAAGGGCACTTCGGATCACTAAGCTCCGTCCTAGAATGGCATTTTGACCCTTGTAGTAGTCCTCCAGCTGTTGATACTTCTGAAGAGTAAGTGGGAGTATGAGTATCATCGGAGGAGGACCCGAGTTGCGACTTCCGCTCAGTCAATGGGTGAATGCTTGAGATTCCGCAGTGGTGGAGGTGGCATATTTTTTCAGGGGCACCTCGGGGGTGGGTAACTCTTCCTCCTGGGGTACTCACCACCCACCCGCCTCCAGTACACTTCAACCTCCCCACCCGCCTCCAGTACACTTCAACCTCCCCACCCGCCTCCTGTAGATCCCTTCGCCCACGTGACTGACGTGAATACTCCTTCAGGTTTGACGTAGATCTTTCCGCTCCACGAGACCTACAGTATACCCACCTCCAGCCCACGCGCACCCTCGTCTGGTTTCCCCGGTAAAATGAGGATCCTCTCGTTAAATTTAATTGCCGTTACGAACTCTCCTTGACAATTCAAACACCTCTATTTAAAGAAAATCCCATTCGTGCAGCATCTAACGGAAATATTTTAACCGATTTTCAGCCATTTTGGTTATTTATTTTTAATAATGTAGGTACTTTGGTACATGGGGGGGACTATGATACCAACCACGATTTTGGTTCATCATTTTCAAATTATTACACAAAGGTTTATTATTTTTCTATATAGATCACTCGTCTGCAAAGAACACGGCTTTGCCATTGTTACCACCAACCAACTTGAAGAAAAACATCGATCGCATTTGGGTCAGCTAAAATTTGAACGGAGTTTAGGCCTCTTTTGGATTCACACTCGTGTTTCTGATTTATCGTAAGTTTAACCCTCAAGTTCGCGTAGGGAGCGAACGGTTTGTCCTGCAGGGCTCAGCGTGGTCTCTAAAAATTCTAAAACTTCGATACTATCTTAAATTGATGGAAAAATGATACCAATATATCAAAATGTTTTGAGTTAGGCCTTTTTCAAAATTGCAATCTTTATTTTTCAATCCTTAGAAGTGACTGACATCAACCTAAAGCTTTGGGCCACAACTAGACCCCAAAAGGAGCCTACATACCAAATTTCATCAACATCGGTCAATGCACCGGTCAGTTAGCACTTTCCTCAGTTGCTGAGGAAAGTGCCGCGTACGGAAATTTTCTTTCTTGATCAATTTCAAAGGTTCAATATTGAAAAATAAATCAAAATTTTCCGTCCGTCCGTCGTACGCCGTACGCGGCACTTTCCTCAGTTAGCATTGACCGATTTTGATGAAATTTGGTATGTGGGCTCTATTTGGGGTCTAGTTGTGGCCCAAAGCTTTTGGTTGATGTAAGCCACTTTTAAGGATTGAAAATATAAGGTTTTTTAAAAGGTTGCAATTTTGAAAAAGGCCTAGCTCAAAAAATGTATATAAAGATATTGTTTTTTTTTTATCGATTCAAGATAGTATTGAATTTTTAGAATAGAATGAAACCACGCCGAGCTCTGTAGGACCAACCGTTCGCTCCCAATGAGAACTTACGATAAATCAGAAACATGAGTGTGAATCGCAAAAGAGGCCTAATTTCCGTTTAAATTTTAGCTGAACAAAATGTGATCGATATTTTTCTTCAATTTGTGCTCTGTTTTGAGTCCTTAGCAACTAGTAATCAAATTTCCTCACCCACAACTCTCTATTCCTTCGACCTGATTGTAAAGCGTTTATTTCTAGGTATCATATAAACTTGATTGTGAAGTAGATATGTAGACAATATTGCAAAGCCGCGTTCTTTGCAGACGAGTGATCTATATAGAAAAATAATAAACCTTTCGGTAATAATCAAAATTTTCGGGGCACAACTTGGCCACAAATGGAGCCCATATACCAAAATGCTGCAAATTATCACACAAAGGTTTATTATTTTTCTATATAGATCACTCGTCTGCAAGGAACACAGCTTTGCTATATATAGACAATATATTGTCTACATACCTACTTCACAATCAAGTTTATTTGATAGAAATAAACAATTCGCACTCAGTTCGAAGAAACAGGGAGTTGTGGTTGCCTAATTATTAGGAAATTCGGTTACTGGTTTGCTAAGGACGCAAAACTAAGTACCTACCAACAATTTGAAGAAACGAACAACGACCGCATTTTGGCCAGCTAAAAATTGAACGGAAATTAGGCCTCTTTTGCGATTCACACTACTGTTTTTGATTTGTCGTAAGTACGACCCTTAAGTTCTCGTAGGGAGCGAGTGGTTTGTCCTACAAAGCTCCGCGTGGTCTCTAAAAATTCAATAATATTCCAAATTGGTGAAAAAACAATACCTATATTTTGAATGTTTTCGGGCTACGACACTATTGAAAATTTCAACCCTTAATTTTCACCCCTTAGAAGTGACTGACATCAACCAAAAGCTTCGGGGCACAACTAGACCCTAAAATGGAGCCCATAAACCAAATTTCATCAAAATATGTCCATGGTAACTAAAGAAAGTGCCGCGGACGAACGGCCAATTTTTTTTTCGATTTTTGGATCTACGTACTTGGAAACGTAAACCATCAAATTTTGAGTGGGAGGGGGGGGGGTTAAAAATTTCTTGCTTATTTCAATGGTTCATTATTGAAAATAATAAACGAAAAGTAAACAACCAGTTCAGGTTGGATTTTCGTCCGACTGCTCACCTGTCTTCCAAAGGAAAGATCAGAATTTGTATCAATTAGGTACTGAATTCATTTGCTTGGTCCTGTTGTAACTGTAGTCTGGAACAACCTGCTCCACAATCGTTCCCCCTAGTCACTTACTACCACTTACCACTCTCGATATCACGCCACCATCTAGCTCCCGTTTTATCTTTTCAATGTTCAATATATCCTCATAATTTCAATGCGTGCACCACCTATTTTACCCCGGCCATCACAACAGTCCTTGCTGACGACGTGACAGGATCGCATCTGACCTCCTGGAATCTCCACATTTGAGAAGAATAGGGTCATTAGATTGTGAGAAATTTATGTTTGCAGGAAATTACTTCTCACGTGCTCCGATGGCTTTAAAATTCATAAAGAAATTCCTGGGGTGGATAAATTTGGGCTTCGTTTTATTAAGATATGCGATGGACAAGTGATTGAAATTTCTATTTTGGAGGACACCATTTTGTTTTTCCTCCTTCACAAATACAAAGCTGCCCTACCTGCTGTAAAGGCAAAGCAAAAACTATAAACCTTTGTGTAATAACTTTTAGTTTTCCTGTGGATTTCGTTGGATAAGTTACGGGGAGGTGATGGGCAGCCGCCGACCCTTTTTTCTCCCCGTCACCCGCCGGAGGTCGCGTTTTCAATATGCAGGACCCATTGCGGCTAAATGGATTCCCTTTTGTTTTCCTCCCCAAAGACGAACCTCGTTCAAAAAAGGAAACAACAAGTTGTATTTTGAATAACTCGACACGTAATTGATGTGTACTAATTTTCTCCGGAGCGGAGTCCGAGGAAATCAATAGGGGTGGCGCCTGCGCCAGAGGCTACATTTTAAATTGAGGAGCGAGCTTAAAGATTGCTTTACTATAATATACAGCGTGCTGAGTCAATTCTCGGAAAATTGTATGGCTCTCATCTACCCTCAACATGTCTAATTTTTAATTAAACAGTCAATCTCAATTAAGAATCCAACCCAACTAACCATGTTATGATAAGGACAATTAGACCTAATTACTAGACGTCCACAGTAGAGTGAGAAAACTAGACGCTAGTAAAAATTATAACTGTAGTAATTTTGGCAGCTGAGTGAAGGAAAATGAATTTAAACTCAGTTTCTGTGTACTTTATTACTATTTATTATTTTCAATAATGAACCTTTAGAATTTTTGGAAACCTTTGGAAAATTTGTTGGTTTACGTTTCAAGGTACGTAGAATCCGGAAATCGAATGAAAATGTTTACGTCCGTCCGCTGTACGCGCACTTTCCGTAGTTCCCATGGACCGATTTTGATGAAATTTGGTATACTTTTGGTATACATTTGGGGTCTAGTTGTGCCCCGAAGCTTTTGGTTGATGTCAGTCACTTCTTAGGGGTGAAAATTAAGGGTAGAAATTTTCAAGAGTGCCCTAGCTCGAAATGAAGGTATGGTTTTTTCGCCAATTTTAAATAGTATTGAATTCGACAACAGGGTTCGATTCTACAACTAATTTGTGAATTTTTTTTGTCTCCTGACTTTATTTTCTTAACCCCCTTAAAATCGGACTTTTTTTACATTTAAGATTTTTTCGTATTTTCGAACTTACGCCATTAAAACAGCCATAACTCCCTTGTTTTTCAGTCAAAATTCAAATGTAATCAAACCGTTAGAAAGAGCGTTAAATTCTCTATCTCCCTAGTGTTAAATAAAACTCTTTAAAGAAGACCAAGATGTTGAAAAATGAGCCCGAATAGTAAAATCTCGAAAATTTTTCGTTTTTTCAAACGTTTGTAACACTAACTGAAACTGCCGTTCTCACTGTAACCGCATAAGTTGACCCAAAATCTCAGCTTTCCAACGGTATGGTCATAAAATTGTTTACAGTGGACTAATGGTGTAAAATCCTCGTTCCCGAGCCAAAAACCGTGGATCTTCCAGTAAAAATCAACATTTTTCGCAAAAATCGACATTTTCACCCTAAAATGAGTTAGGCAGCCATCTTTTCGTACTTTGCCTCACTGAGTCAAATGATGACTCAAGACCTATCGAAAAATCAGTCACTGATGTCTTGTCCAATTCACTTTTCGAAAATTGTCTTAATTTCTGTTAATTTGTATGCTAATTTTTTTACTACTAGATCGGCCAAGTTAAACGTTACTACCGTTGACAATAAGGTCAAAGGTATGTTTTTAACGTCCATCCTCCTTTTTCGGAAGATCCACGGTTTTTGGCTCGGGAACGAGGATTTTACATCATTAGTCCACTGTAAACAATTTTATGACCATACATTTGGAAAGCTTAGATTTTGGGTCAACTTTTGGGGTTACAGTGAGAACTTAACCGGCAGTTTCAGTTAGTGTTACAAACGTTTGAAAAAACGAAAAATTTTCGAGATTTTACTATTCGAGCTCATTTTTCAACATCTTAGTCTTCTTTAAAAAGTTTTATTTAACACTAGGGAGATAGAGAATTCAACGCTCGTTCCAACGGTATAATTACATTTGAATTTTGACTGAAAAACAAGGGAGTTATGGCTATTTTAATGGCATAAGATCGAAAATACGAAAAAAATCTTAAAATTGGAAAAAGTCCGATTTTAAGGGGGTTAAGAAAATAAAGTCATGGGACAAAAAAGTCACAAATTAGTTGTAGAATTGAACCCTGGCCGGTGGTACGACCTTAACCGTTACACCCTGTATAATAATAATAATGTATAATAATAATAATGTATAATAATAATAATAATAATAATATATACATGTTTATAAAATAATAAACATTTGTGTAATAATTTGCAGCGTTTTAACGTTATAACGGAATTTCCAGAGGTTTATAGTTCCTTCCAAATATGATGAATTTAATTTTCTTAAGATTTTAGGAGTCTTGCCAGGGAATGTCAAGTGTTGCAAGGTTTTACTCCAGTACGCCCTATACTCAAGTGACTTGCCAAACCTAGAAAGTAACATAGTAGGTAGCAACATCCGCAGATGACACAGTTATGCTTGCAAGCGGTGAAACGAAGCGTGCAACAATCCCAAAACTAAGAAGGTACAGTTGGCAACTCCAAGAATGGACATCATAGTGGCAAAATTGGTACTCAAATGCAGAAATGTACTGGTTAGAGGGTCTATCAAATATATTGCGTCTATCCAGAGCAAATTAATGGATCAAGTCATGAAGCCATTACCTATTGACTTATGCAGTGCAGTATGGGAGGCACTGGTTGAACTAACTGCGATGTTTATACAGCGGCTCCAGAACAATGTACTGAGGAGTATTGTAGATGCGTGCCGGTACACCAAAAATGTTCAATAACATTAACAACTTTGTATACCTACCAACCTACAAGAAGTCATCAAAATACAATAGCTGTATCCTTCTCGAGCAGTTACAGGTGCACGTCGACGTCGAAGCTGTCCAGTTGCTCGTCGTTGACGACCTACTCCATCGTCTGAAGAGGAAAACACTGCTTATTAGACAATGGTGTATTACTCTACTGTAGGTATAGATCACCTATCTGCATTTAGAACGCGGCTTTTCCATTAATTAGTAATACTTGAAACTCGAAACTTTTGTTAGTGTCAATCACATGTAAGGGGTGGACTTACCATAAATCAGAAACACGAGTGTGAATCGCAAAAGAGACATAATCTCCGTTCAAATGTTAGCTGACCGAAGTGCAATCGTTTCTTTGAGTTATATTCTGTTTTGCGTCCTTAGCAACCAGTTTTCAAATTTCCTAATGAAGGCTCCCTTAACTCCCTATTTCTTTGAATTGAGTGTGAAGCGTTTATTTATTCAGAATAAACTTGATTGTGAAGTAGGTATGTGGTAGGTAGGTAGGTACCTATGTGGTAGTAGTACCTACGGTTGGTAAGGTAGTGACAATGACAAAGTTGTATTCTTTGCAGGCGAGTGATCTAAAGAAAAATAATAAACCTTTGTGTTATAATTTGCAGCGTTTTAAAAAAAATGTATTCAAGTTTTACCCTAAAGTCCTCATAGAGTGCAATAGGGCATCGAGCGGTTGGTCCTACAGAGCCGTGGGTGGTCTCATTCGATCCTGAAAATTCAATTTAAAATATATTATTATATTTTATTATCCGTATATTATACAGTTCTTGAGCTAGGGCGTTCACAATATTGAAATCACAATAATACGAAAAATATGCGAGTTTTAACTTGGTTGGTGCAATAAATGATGTTCAAGGAAAGAATTTGAATTTAAATTCAGTATCCCATATTAAGCGATAGAAGCAAGACAACACTCAACGGAGAAAGATACCTTGGTAGACTCGGAAGCAATAACCACGTACAAAATCGTTTTTGACTTCTTGATTCAGAATCCAAATCCACAAAACACCATAGTGTAAGTCAGTGTGTGTCAAAACCCTGTGTCCAGGCCTTATTCCCCAAAATTGAGTGTTTATTTTTTTAAACACCGACAGCTTCTCAGTTGCTCATTATTTCACCAAGGCAACTAGGTATCGAAATTTCCCGGGAGGGGGCGAGTGGGGATAATATTAATAAAATACTCGATTTTTCTAATTTAAAAAAGGAAGTAAAGTAAACAACCATTTCAGGTTGGATTTTCAACCGACTGCTATCGACTGGCGTTGCGGACGTCATCAGCTGTCTTCCAAAGGGAGTACAGAGATTGTTCCGATGATTTCGCTTACGGCTTCCCCTAGGCGCACCGCCCTGGGTTGAGATGAGCCCCGGACGCAAGAACCCGGCGGCGAGATTCGAACCCTCGACTATCGCCACCAAAGAACGCGCGCCGCAGCACCCACAGCCACACCGGACCCCCCAACGTTCGGTTCCTATAAGATTTACCAATGGAACCCAAGCTTTTTATACTCAGGTAACATAATATAGGTACCTTTGTATGTTCATGAAATAATATTTCGCAGAAGCAAAGCAGTGGTGTCGTAATGGCGCCAGGACACCAAAATCGCGTAATGCGTAGGTTTTTGGGTGTTTCACTTTGAATATAGATGTACCTACCAAAACCGAAGATATGAGTCCAACGTTAACCTAATTCGCTTACTGGGTTCCAAATGCAGAACTAAACTGTTACAGATTGATAACTTTTCAATGGCGGAGTTTCTTTGGGTGCCTGCATCGCTGTCCACCACTGATATGATGAGCAATAAACATGGAGACCAAATCAGTCGAACAAGTTAGTATCATGACTGACTAAGAGAGCTGCACAGATTTGGGTAAAAATCAAAGAAAAAAAATCATGGAAGGTTTAATTTTTTTAATCTTGCAACCACCTGCGCGTATATAATTTCTCATTACAATAAAAGGAATTATATATATCAATCCAAAATAAATAATATATGTACTATATATTTTTTTATACGATCAAACTTCAAAGTCGACAATATTAACAGAAATCTATAACACAGTTGAACATTATAAATCTAAGAATCTTTTCTTCAGAAAGGCACGAATGAAAAAACTCACAATGTCAAAAAGCTACCTTTGAAGATAGAAAAGCTTAATAGATGTTGCCACACTCATTAAACAAATGGAATGAGCTCGAAGTGGAATGTGAGTGAACACAAGTCTCGTATGTCGACCTAGAACTACTACTTACTACCTACTCGTGATCGGCAAGAATCGCCCAACCGATTTTCATTTTGTATTATAAAGTTGATTTTTTCTCTACAAATTGATTGTTTAACCAGGCAGTGCACTAGCACAATATCGATTACAATAAGTTTATAAAAGTGAGAGATATGTATCTTGAACTTCAACTAATTGATCGTTTTTGTTTTGGTAAAGAGCAATGTTTCATAGTATACAGTTAGCAGAAAACCAAAAAAGTGTGTTGGAAATTGAGACAAATAACAAACTGTGTAAACATAAACAGTTCGACTAGGATTGAGTGATTGAAGAGACTAAAAATAGATTTTCCTAGCTGTCCAATTGCGGTTTGAATGACAACAGGTACTTTTTTTTTGTAAATCACAGAACATACCTACTTTTTAAAATCAAGTAGAAAATATCTTCAAAAAACAAGTGTGATTTAACAAACTCGTATCCACCTTTTGGTATCGATGAATTTACAAACTTAAAGAAAGATCCTATGCATTTTGACATGATTGTTTTGGATTTCACTGTTGCAATTGTCAACAACCGCTTACATGGGTAATATTTTATTCCAAAAATGACAGATATGTCAAAGTAAACCCGAAAAAGCACCAAATCACGATCGCTTTCAAGGTGGACTTAGAATACAGGTACGAGGGTCTGATCAAAAGTTCTGGGACTTGAACTGTGCGCCTTCGCCTTAACATAGAGGGCTGATTTGGTGCTCATTTTTTGGCGTGAACTTTCTTGAGTAACCTCTTTTCTTTTATTTATTGCTCTATCATCCTCCGAAGGTTTCACAGATTAGAGAAGCCTCTTTTTCGTGTTCTGAGTTTGTTGAGATTAACGCAAAGGAGAATCTTTTTAAATGCTTCAGAGAGCTTATGTTACGAGTCATTTACAGTGTCATGAATGGTTCAAGAGGTTCTCAGCTCCTCTGGGATTGTATGCCTCAGTACTTCAGGCTGAAGTACTTGCAATTAGGGACTGTAATGAGGAAAGTCTACGAAGGGAACACCGAAGTGTACACGTCCACATTCTCTCGGACAGCCAGACTGCGATCAAGGCTTTAGCCGCTTCCTTTAGCCGCTTCCTCCATTAACTCAAAGTTTGTTGGGACTGCTTCCAAATCTCTGCTCTTTGTCGCAACACAACAGTCTCTCTCTGGAGTGGGTGGCAAGTCACGAAAATGATAAATATGCTGGTCAGATATGCTGGCCAGAAGGGGCTCACTAATCCCGTTCATTGTCCATCGGCATTCCCAAATCTTCCTTTAGAGCCACCATAAACCGATGAGTCGCCAATGAAACCACTAGTAGATGGTCAAACCTTAGAGGGCATGCTCTAAGTAAGCACATGGTGGCCAAACCTAACCCCAGCGCCACTGAAGAGGTGCTGCGGCTAAGCCGCAAGGAAGTCAGGTTAGCGGTTGGCCTGGTAACAGATTTTACTCCACTCCGATTCCATCTCAACCGCATTAAGACAAACCAGAATACAACCCTATGCAGGCTGTGTGGAGAGGCTGAAGATAAAGCCTCCCACATAATATTCGTTTGTGAAATGCTACCAAATCGCAGGTTTCACCTCCTCGGGTCACCTACACCCATGGAGGCTTTTCCCAGCACAAATTTACCCAAACCGCTACTGGCCCTTCCCAAAAAGCCTCTTTGACTAAGAACAGACTACGAAGAACAGAATCCGCGGAGTAGCACAATAAGCCACTAGGCATCAGTGCTTTGGGCTCCCATCACCCTGATCCGTGGATTCAGATACAATCTACAATCTTATGGAGATGGTGTTATAAGTCATTCACAGTGTCCTGAGTGATTCAAGAGGTTCAAAAAAGGCAGAACATCGACTATAGATGAACCTCGTTCAGGAAGGCCTTCAACCCCAACAGAAGACTCTAATTTGCGCCAAACGATTCGGCAGTAGAGAGCAGAATTGAAGGTGACAGGAACCACAACAACGCACCCTGTCTGTCACACGACAGTCAGCATTCTCAATTATCAGGCCAAAAATTCCATGACAAACTCCCCTACCCTCCTGACTTGGCTTCCCGTGGCTTCCGGCTGCACCCCAAACTCAGACATCCGAAGGACAGCGACAGAAGAGATAAAACGGAAAATGCAGAAGCAGCCTAACTGCATCCCAGAAGATGAGTTTCCAGGTGCATGTACGAATTCAAAAAGTGAGTCCGAAGCCAAGAGGAGTACTGTGAAGGAGATACGTTTAAATAATAATTGTAAAAGGGTGTAATAAAGCGTATTTGGAAAAGTCCTGGAACTGTTTGATCAGACCTCGTATCTACATACTTAGATATTCCTTGGGGCTGAATTAGCAATAAGTAGTCAACATATCTCAGATAGGGTATTGTAGGTCACAAAAGTTGTTCTAGCTAATTGGTTTCAAAGTTGCAATGTTCATGCATTAAAACAGATAAATGTTCATACTCGTAATTTAGGGTTTATAATAGGGTATGCGCGTGGGTCGGAAAAACTGTTTACTGTTATTTTTAATCTAAACTAGACCTCATTCTGAGAATTTTGGCACCAACCGCGACCTTCTAGCGCGAAAGACCTTTTTCTATGATTTTTCAGTTTCGAATTATTATGACGTCATAGTGGGCTGGGGGTCCTGCTCAGGTGTTCGTGACGTCAGAATAATTCGAAACTTTGAAGAATCATAGAAAAAGATCTTCTCATCCAAAAAGAGAACGGCTGGTGTCAAAATTCTCAGGATGAGGTCTACTTTCGATAAAAATTAAAAAAAAAATCATGCGCACACCCTATTGCGGAGGTAATAAACCATCAAGTAGTAATATACCACCCAGATTAAGTATACGAATGTGTGTGTATACCAACCAATGTTTGTAAATATGATAAACAGGGTGAATCGAGTTACGAAACCCACTCCCTAAGAAGAATACATTTCTATAAATAATACATAAAAGTAGGAGCCTAATACGCGATTTGAAGCTAAGGTACATTTTTTTCTCGATCCCCCGTCGTCAAGTTTCAATTCAATTCTGATTACAAAACGTGAACATTTCATTGCTCATGAGTATTCCGTGAATCGATTCGAAATTGTCAATGTCACTACTATTACGGTAAATGCAATGATTTGAGGCGTACATCCAATAGACTCTGAATTACTCGAAAAATCTCAATTATTGTAGACGTATGACAGGATGAAAAGACTGGGAATAAACTATTTAATAATTAAGTAACTCTTGAGGAGCGTTTGCGACAGTTTGAACTCATCACGCCCAAAAATCATCGAATTATTGAAAACATAAAACAAGCGCTCTGAGAACAAAATATTTAATAAATACCTAACTAATAATTTAATAAAACTTATTTGATTTCCGTGATGCATAATAATGTTTGATTAAAGTTAGTTGGGTTACCTTTTTTGCTATCCTTGCGCGCTTGAAAAATCAAAATCAAGAAAAATGCCGGATTTCATGTTCGATCCCTCAGTTTTTGGAGACGATTCAAGTAGTCAACTATGCAACAACAGTTTCAACTGCGAATGGAGTTTCCGATCTAAAAACGATGGAAAATAAATCGATTTCATGACGCTATGAAATCCATTCAAGAGAGATTATAGCGAGTTATTTAGTTAGGAATACGATAAAACGTATTTATCTTCTCGAACATGAATTTACTACGTTACCAACCCCCGAAAAATCCCTTTCACATCTACACCCCAAAATCCAAGACACTACAATACGCCTATGTCTTTTCCCACAATATACATTTCG
Organism: Apolygus lucorum; assembly: GCA_009739505.2. Lineage (NCBI taxonomy): Eukaryota > Metazoa > Arthropoda > Insecta > Hemiptera > Miridae > Apolygus > Apolygus lucorum. The sequence goes on along the minus strand of CM019176.2, from coordinate 50,839,970 downwards.
AGGAAGCATTCTAGGTACTTATTCGCTTCAAATCCCATACATTAGAAATAATCACAAGTAACTAGTTAGTGAACTAAGTTTTGTTCAACTACTTCTAGCAGCCATAAAAATAGTGAGGTGTAGATAGCAAAATCTGTCATCTCCGTTAAGAATATGGAAAAACGTGTTCTCCTATGCGAGTTCCTAAAAATACCGATGCAATACAAAAAAATATCAATTGCTTTATTTTTCTTTATAATTTTAAAGCTTGCAATAAAGCGCTGTATTAAGTAGGTAGGTAAATGGTGTAAATTATGGATTTTATAAAGACGATTAAATACCTACTCACTTTGCTGAAGTACAGGGCCGAATATGAGAAACGAAATGTGCCCTTATACTGCTCATTTCTAAAGCCCTTTTTATACACTAATTTGTCATGAGTGAAGTTGTTTTTCAAAATCTATAAGGCTTGGGTTCATTTTCGGAAGACAATTCTAACAATCTTCATCCAAAACAAAATTGCGTCGGAATACTATTTTCTAAAGGTTGCAAGTGAGCACACAATAAAATACTTTCGAGAATGTACATAGTAGGTAATCGTTGAAAGATAAATACTCACATTACAATACATACAACAGGAAAAGAGCTATTTTACTTTTGACGAGTTGAATGGAACGTTGAAATTTTTTGTAATCTTTCACACAGCTGGAGATTCCACACAAAAAAGTTGTTTTAAAAATCACTAAAACAAAAATATTAGAGAGTTTTTGCTACCAAAATTTTACAGGCCTCATTAGGAGGAGACTAGTGCAAGCAACAGAGGATGCTACCCAGTTGAAGGAGGGGACCCGTTAACTATGGCCAGGGGAGTGAGTTTCACGCCAGAATTTTCGCCAGAATGAGTTTCACCATTAATGCCTGTCACGGTGTGAACCTTGGCATAAAATTGGAGCATCCATCCATCCAGGGGAGTGAGGGAGCGCTCGTGCCAGAGACCTCTAGAAATGGGTGACTGTATGGGGAACCCTTCCATTAGAAAGTTTTTGGCAACCACTATCAGGCCTGTGGAACATCTTCACAAAGCTCAGAGTTCACTGGTGACAATGAATTTGCCTCCCAACAACAGCAGGCGACGATGATAGGGTTCCCCAGACAGTCACCTTTCTAGAGGCCCCCTGTCACAACCGCCTCCTCCCCCCCCCCCCCACCGTCAGTAGTTAACGGGCCTCCTGCTTCAACTGGGTAGCATCCTCTGTTGCTCGCGCTAGTCTCCTCCTAACGGGGCCTGTCAGATTTTGGCATTGTCACCCGCTGTTGGTGGGAGGCAAATTCATTGTCACCCACGAACTTTGTGAAGCTTTGTGAAGAAGTTCCACAGGCCCTGGTAGTGGTGTGCAAAAACTCTCTATTCTTTTTGGTGGATTCCCTTTCTTGCCAGTTAATGATTTGTTTATTCAATCATGTTGGTTGTTCTGAAATTAGAAAGAATTACCAAAAGTATTTCAACTCAAAGAGGTTACACTTTTTTTTAAAATAATAAGTAAAATAATAAGTTCTTGTGCTGTAGGGTAAAAATATTATTCATATTTTAGAACGAATTGGTAACCAGATTAGAGTAGGTAGAGTTGAATCAGAACCTCATACTTGAGAGGATTACAGGTGGACTGGGGCCCTCCCCTCTACCCTGTTCCATATTGTGCTCACATCGGCCACTTCTTTCATGAAGTTTGGTGTCCTTTCTAGCTCCCTATTCCGCCCATTCACAGTTGAACCACCACCAATATACTAACGGGAGCGACCAAAAACTGGTCAGACCGGGAGACTAACCAATTTGATCTGCCGAAACAAAAATGACTGGTATAACACAACAAGGTAGTGTTGAGCTGAAAACTGAAATAAAATTGGTCGGACAGTGCTACACACCAGATCGATCAGGGGATAGCATAATCCAGGTGATTGGCTGGATTTCCCACTTAATCACGCCTGACTATTTTGGTCAGTTAGGCCTTTAAGCATATTCGGTACACATGATTCAATTGTCCACATCAACCAACTTTGGTCTGCAGGGTAAGTGAACCCCAAAGCAAAGACCTCAACACGCCCCTGGAAACGAATGTCCACTGTGAGGGATTGGTCCACTTTTCAGGACCAATTTCTCATGCGCTCAGGGCAGACTGCTGGGCCCGGTTTGAAAACACCGTACAGACCCTCCATCCTGTATTTTTTTTTCAGCATCAACGCTTGCAACGTTCTCACCTGTACTCAAGAAAATAACGGGAATAATTTCAAATGTTGTCCGGGACATTTACCTCAGTATTGGTGGATGATTGAAATTCATCCTCAAGAATACTCGCTGAAAATACTCGGAGTACCTACTGATCGGAAGGGTCTCGAGTACCACCATCAGAGATCAAACACTGTATCTACTACCACAAACAATCAGCTGTTATAATGGCATCGTCAGGCTCTGACGAGGAGGAATCGGGGGTCTGCTCCGCCAGCCCTCCTCCCAAACACCGAGTCAAACCGTCGATACAAAAATGCCCGTTTTTTCGCATTGAAACACCATTTTCTCCCTCAAATTCCACAGTAAAACTGAAAATTGGGAGACCGTTCGGAAGCTGATGAAATGGAGTAGTTTTTAAGCTTTTGAATCCCTCTGGCAAATACCTTGTTTTAATGAGGAAAAATCATCAACATTTTCACAAAAAACAGAAATTGGCTATTTTCTAAGTTTGAGGTAAAAATACTACTCTAGCGTTTGGTTTTTCTCTACTGGTCATCGGATCATCTACTGAGAAATTTTACGCTCTTTCCAACGGTATCCTAATTTTTAATTTTAGAGTGAAATTTAAGGGAGTTACGACCGTTTAAATGGTGTAAGGTCGAAAACACGAAAAAATCTTATAAGTCAAAAAGTCGGATTTTAAGGGGGTTAAAAGAAAATTGCTGAGACATTTTTTGTTGCAAATTAGTTGTAGAAACCACTCCCGAAGTTTGGTGGACTACTAATGGAACACCCTGTATACACATCATAGCATTAATGACGTATATTATACACCATGGATTCCGAAATGGGGGGTGAGGAGTGGCCGCAGATACCAGACAACTCCAAGCTGTGCTAAGAATTTCGCATGAGATTCTGAATCAACAATACTTGTTTTTTCACAATGCTTTGCAGGCAAGAGATGCGTATGAGAGAAATAGAGAGAAAAAAGTTTTTACAATTAATAAAGTTTCAATTACCTTCAAGACTACACGTTCGTTTTGTAAACATTTGTCAAACAGTTTGGATAATAATAATCGAAAACATGCCACGATCAGTACAAAAAGCGCACAAAAATTTGCAAAGTCAATTATTACAGTTGAAAATTATTGTGCTTATTTCTGACAGAATGCAGGTGTCCCCGAAATCATTGAGTAAGAAAATATGTGAGTAGGTACTTAGTAAGCGCGCTACACATTCAAAGCCAATGACAGATAACCGTCTACTTATTAGCCTTCGAATACTCCAGAGAAAAACATGCATTAGGTTCAAGTCATATCTCCTTTTGGGGAGGAAACTAGTCGTACGACTCATCCTTATTAATAAAAAATAAAATATTTATATTCATCTTCCAACAATATTAATTTAACGATCGTTTAAGTAAATTTCTATTCAACATTAACAACGAAAGTCCATAAAATTTATATACACTTGCTATACACTACAGATAGTAGTATTTACGTTTCAGGCGAATACTTCCACGAATAAAAACTCTATCATTACTCCCAAAGGTTACATTTTTGTTTCAAATATCAGTAATAAAATACAATATGTGCAGTCTACCCGCAAAGTTTTAATTCGACAAAAAACAGTACTTAACAGTAGATTTTCCCATTAATTTCGATTGAATATTAGGCAATGGTTATATATTTTAAAACGTCGTCACTACAAGATTTAAATAGTTCAGCAAATTTATGTTCTTATCACTAAGTGAAAAATGGGCGACAAAATTAACTTCAAAAAGTGTGCAATTATATAAAAACCACGCACCAAACCCAAACATGAAAACATATTTCAGAGAAACTAGGCAAAATATTTTGGAGTATCAGGACTCGCGGTGCTGATCAATTTTGGTTCAATGTTTGCAAAGTTGGTCGTGACTTGCGAAGGGATTTTTGATGGAAAGCGATTCACTAGGGGAAATTATGACGGTACAGTAGCTGCTAGCTACTGCTCGCTTTTTCAAGGCTAAATAAACTGTATTGAGAAAGATAAAGGGAGCAAATTATTACACAATGGATATTGCTTCCGAGTCTACCAGGGTAGCGGAAGCTTTGTTCTCACTTTTCAAAGTTGAAAAAAAATGTTCTCCAAAATCAAAATTTCCACTCGCGTTTTTCGTTTTAGACCTTCCTGAACAATTTTGGTTCCATGACTGTCTGTCTGTCATGAAATCCTTGCCACAGCCACTTGGCAGACTTGTTTTAACTGTACAGATCACCCATCTGGCTCGACGTGAAAACAGTCGAGAGCCGACCACTATCCGATTTTCTGTCCATCAAGGAGACCGCCAATGTGAACACACTTTCCGCGATTCACGACCCCCTCCAACGCTGTTCCGTCTTTCCGTTTTCTGCGTTCGTTCCGCCCCGTGTGAAGCCAGCCCCAAGAGAAAAAAAGAACTAGTTCTAACCGGCTAATTCTATTCAAAGAATTTGATGAGCTGAAATTTGAACGGAGATTGAGCCTGAAGCTTGGTTCACATACATAGGTGCGTAATACGTATTTGGATGCTATTAGCTGGAGCCAATTGATGGGGCGGGACTGATCTTTGCGGATGTCGACTTTTGGAGCATAGTGTATCGTTCTGAAAAATTGGATATTTTACGCATTACGGATGAACTTCGACAAACTTCGGTAAACTTCGTAACAAACTCTCGACATTTGTTCACAGAAAGTTTATAGACAAAACAACCAGAATCATTGATTTGGTTTGGAAACAATTCTGCACAGAACGTACTGCGCGCTTTTGCGTAATCGCGCAATCATTAAATTTGGGTTCATATAGGTCCGTAATGCCCGTAATCGGTAGTGCGTAATTGGATGCTATTGGCCCGTCGCCAATTGAGGGGGTGGGACTGATCTTTGCGGATGGCGACTTTTGGAGCAGAGTGTATCGTTCTGAAAAATTGGATATTTTACGCATTACGGATGAACTTCGACAAACTTCGGTAAACTTCGTAACAAACTCTCGACATTTGTTCACAGAAAGTTTATTGACAAAACAACCAGAATCATTGTTTTGGTATGGAAACAATTCTGCGTAGCATGTACTGCACGCTTCTGTGTAATCACTTAATCATACAGCTCTGAATTACGCACTTTCTGCATTATGGAACACCCACACTTCTCTTTTTGCGCATTACCTACGCATTATGGACTTTACGCACCCATGTGAACCCAGCTTAAAGCTTGGTTCACGTAGGTGCTTAAAGCGTAATTGGATGTTATTGGCTGGAGACATCTTGATGGGGCGGTTCTGATCTTTGCGGATGTCGACTTTTGGAGCATAGTGTATCGTTTTGAAAAATTGGATTTTTCACGCATAACGGTCAAACTTCTATAAACTTCGGTAAAATTCGTATCAACCTCTCGTCGTTTGTTCACAACACTTCGTCGGCCTTTTGTAGTCGGAAAGGTACCTTCTTTACCCGCATCAAGCGAAGCCTGAAGGTACTCCATTTGGAGACGATGGAAGAGGTGAAAACCGCTTCGAAGAAGTGCCTTGAGAGGGTTCTGTCTTCTGCCTTCCAGGTGTGGGAGAAACGCGACCAAAAGTGTATTGACGCCCAAGGGGCGTATTTTGTAGAATATTGCGTGTTTGTTCATTTATCAATTGTCTCAATACTTTTTCGAATCTTGATAATATCAACATTGTAAAACATATTATGTTATACAATACCTACCTATATTTTCTTCATTGCCCTACACAGTCTTCGTAGGTACTCCATTTGTCACTACATTTGATGAGTCTCTTAGCTCATACCTTCAGAAATTATTGTTTGTATAGCTTTGAAAAGAGTTGCGTTTGGTTTTAACAGTTAATTTAGTCTTGAAATTGATATATGTGAATATAAGATCGGGCACTATTTTGCAAAATTCATACCGGCAGTTACGACTGTAGAGCGAACACTGAACCAAAAGATTCCCAAAGGTGATCCAATGCTTTTCTATAAATTATCGAATCAATAAATAAATAATTTGCAACGAACCCACACTTAATATACATGCATGGAAGGTGCAAAATGCTCCTCAAACAATAAAATCACATTTTCATCCATGTTCATCCATGAAAAAAACAGTTTCTTCGTTGGAAAACAATGAGAAATATACTGGAAGTTCTTAAATTCTCAAAAAATAGGTAATAATTTACGGCAGTAAAATAATCCCACATACTCACTATCCACAATGAACGAATTAATCCGAGTGAGTTTGATAAGAATCAGTACAATTCAACTATATCTATAAAGGAAAACAAATTAAACTGGCACTAAAAATTTGGTTATTTACACAAAAACACGAGGACAAAAACATGAAATGAGCAAAAAGTTCAAAGTGAGAGGTTTGTTAAATTCTTGGGTACAGTCGATAACGAAAGAAAAAAAAACAAAAACTATCGTCCTACATGATTTATGAAATAAAAAAATTTTGTATTCACAATTTCCAACGCCAAAAGTGGTGACAATTTTTTAGCTGCCTATAATTTAGGTATTTTCCGCAATCGAAAAATAATAATGTTGAGGTACGAGAAAAGTAAAGGAAGACAACATGTAGCAATTTTTATTAGGTGGAGAAAATTTGTGACAAGTAAGGTAAACGAGGAGTTGGATGGGAAAATAGAACCTCAAACCACTAGGAAATGATAGCGTTGATTGTAGCACGCATTCGAGGGAGAATTCTTTATTACAACAATTGACTAGAGATTCAACTAGTTCATTACGACTGAGTATTTGGGAACTACAACGCGTGACAGAGTATTTTGGGAACTACTAGGTACTCTAGCAATTGACCGACCAGCGATTTGTTAAAAACTAGGTCCCGCGAATTTGATTCAAAGTTTCAAATTTGTATTGGTTCTTTAACACAAATATTTATAATTGCATAAGTAGAAAAACTTTTTTCTCTAAGTAGAAAACAATTTTATGCAAGTTTTTAAGGCGAAAATGGAAAGCTGGAGGTGATTGAAATAATCCTTAATTGGAAGACTTAAAGCTGCACTCTAGAAATTAATGATCTACGGGAGACTTTTTTTTTCTAAAACCGCGAATAGCGATCCTACCACATACACCTATCCTATGGAAGGCAAAAATCACAAAAATGTTTTATACACTCGTTGATTTCTTCAATTTCTAGTATAACATGGCGAAATACTTTTTTTGCGCAAGTCTCACGGATATACACAAAAGCACACGTATTCTTTGAGACGGATACCGGAAAGATGTGGAAGGCCTGGAATGAGGAGTAGGCTCTACCCGCCACAAAATCACGCCTTACGAGACATTCTAGTCTTCAGCGATGCCGTTCGTTAAAAATAGATCGACGTATTTTACGAAATTTTCTTTTCCGATTATTAGGTACTCCTCAAATGGTTAAAAAAATCCACCAATTTTGGTTGTTTTCAAGGCCGATGCCAAACGCGAAGTTACCAAGACAGAAGTACACATTGTCTTCCTTACCTTGGATATATCTATTTCATACATCCTTCTAGTGAACATACAATAAAATTAAAGTTTTTCAAACTACAATATCAAACAAAACATTATAGGGATTTATTTTTTATCTTCTTGAGCGTATCCTACATCAATTTTATTATTGCCGAGTATTGCTTATTCAGATGACCATTGCAACAATTGCAAAGGATATTGCCAAATTTTACCCAAAACTGTTCTCAGAAACAAATTAGGCCATTGGTAAGTTTGAGATTATGGAGAATTCAACGACTAAAACGCTGTCGTTGATAAACTAATGTATCATGCGCTGTTACAGGTTCGGGAGAAGACACTACGAATCAATAAGAATCGTGTTGTCGAATTCGCATTTTAAATTGTCTCAAGAAGATAAATGGAAAACAGGGCCTCCCTTTTAAGAGAGATGAGGGGAAGAACTTCTACGTAATTTAAACAATAAGAATTTACATTATTTGGAAGTAAAATCAAAATATTGCTAAACGAAGACCACTGGAAGCTCTTCAAACAGAGATCGCTGGATCAGGGTTACGTAGGAGAAACTGGAAGGCGACGTATATTACATAGAGATACCTAGAATCAGCCACCAAGTACGTGGTTAGATTAAGTAAATGAAATGAAATGAATGAAAATACAATAACAACAAACTTAGTGAGGGACTCTTAACAACTCACTTGTCTCATCTCATTCAATTTCCTACCAAACGACTCTTCCAGTCACCCACTAAGCAGTTCTTGGAGAGCTGCCTGAGACTTGGAAGGGGTGGCGAGAGGGGTAAGCTTCTAAGGCAGCACGGCTTTTCCTCTCAATATACCTCCAACTTCCCTTCCACTTGCCAATTCATTTAAGCACGCATCCCGTCAACAAATATATCGTACACCCAGTCATCAAACCACGTAGTGTGATAAGAGAGGCAACCAGAGACACAAAAGAGCTAGTGGGAATGAGAAGAGCTGGAGACAGTACAGCACTTCAACCAACTATAATTGTTGGTATGGTGTGAATAGCCTGGTCTCAAATATCAAGCCAAATCAGTGCAAAACTGCCATACAACTTAACTGGCATGGGAAGTAGATTCCATGTCAGTAACTCGCTCTGCTGCCGCCTAATAAGATCTGGCACCTGCAGGCCTCGTGCAAACGTAGCTCCGGCAACGCTTGCCATAAATCAACTCTAATATACTTTCTTATCTCAACCCGTCAGATCAATTTCACGTCCAAGCGAAAACTTGTACATCCAGAGTAATTCCTATCGAGCTTGACGGCAACAATGCCGGCTTCTTGCCCTGGTCACTCGACATGTGATACAATCTCTCCCTCTCAACTTCCCAGCCGTTAGATTACAAGGAACCTGATGCCAACTGCTTGACAACTAGACTGTGGACACCGCTGCACTACATGGTAGGTATGTTCATTACCACTTAACCATAAACTGACGGATAGGCGGCACTGAGTGCCCTCGTAGGAAAAAGTGCAATGATCTTGAGAGATGTACTCCGAGACCCCCTACACCCCTTCTAACCTCTAACCAAATCCTCCCATCCAGACCTATGATCTCACTCAACCCATGAGATTACTAAGTAATCTTATTGTTCGCACACAATAAGTCTTATTGTTCGGCACATGACGGTTCAACACGTTCAGTGCGGATGACCCAACAGTTGAGTCAAGGGGGACATTCGCCAGTCATGGGTGACTCAAGCCTTGAGTCAAGGGACGATAAAGTTTAGCGAGTTGTTTATATTCTCAGTATGGGCCCTATCCAGCTCCGTGATGGTGTTTCCTCTTCAACATAACCCTGTGATTCACAGGATAGGGCCAGAAAGTCGTTCTCGGTCAATGTTCAACGTTCACAGGTATACACCGCTGATCTGCAGTCTCTCAAAACAAGACTCAGTTCTTCGTCCGTGAGGGACCAACAACCTCATTTCTGGATCCGCACTGAACGTGTTAAGTGCAAAAAAATGGTATAGGCGGCACTCTATGCGCCAATCTGTCTGCCACTTCCCGCCAGTTGACGGGTTGATTTGGGAACATTATCATAATGAATGGTCGTTGAAATGGGCTGACGTTTATTGAAATCATTCTTATTCATCACAATTGTTTGAGACAATTTTCAAATTCAAATATTTCCTGATACCCATTCGAAAATAGTACCTACTGATGTAAATTTCTTTCGATTTGTCATGGATTTGAATACATAGATAGCAATACAGCGGAAAATACCATAATGAGTAAATAATGCCATAATATGAGTAATAACTAACCATTAGAGAAGGAGTTCCGACTTCTAATCTAGAAAAAAGTTCATTTATTGAGATAATTCAACGTTTTTGGAGTTTATTTTGAAGAAATTGAGTTCTTGTAGTAATTAAAGTATCTTTGAATCCTTGAAAAGAGTAAACAAGTACTGGGAATGCATGACAAATCAAAAAGAATTGTGGGAATCGCGAAAAAGGCATGCGGCACTGAGTGCGCCAATCTGTCCTTGGTGTGACACTAAAGGTATCTATCCGTTGAGGGTTAATGGGTATGCGTAGTTCATCCACGATTCCAGACAGGCGCCAATGAACTGGCGTCGAGTAACTGGAGAACTACGAGACAGTAGCTGACTCCAGACGACTGGCGGCAATTAGGTACTAGCCTCACGCCTTCACTTCAATTCACGTACGACGCGCCTCACAGAACATACACTTCGTAAAAGGGAGGAAAGAGTAATTAATGGACAAACTATTGTAAATTCAAAAAGAGCTGTAGTATGTGGAGAAAGTATGACATGACTCTGAAGGATTAGTGCCATCAAAAATCAGTAGGCAATCCCTTTTAGCACCTAAGAAGCATTCCTACCGTGCAACCGACACATACTAGAGAGCGGGTAAAATAGGCATGGCCAATTTAATTTTACATAGATTTCAGTCTTCAGTCATTCTCCCTTGAAGAGTCGATGAATAAAATATCAACCGGAATATTGTAAAAATCACGTAGAATTATTACCCAAGGTAGAGGTAGAGTCAATCATCAGTCCTTGGATCGTGGTGATGAACTGGTCGAGCTGGAGGGGTGTGGTTCCTATAGATAATCACCTGCCCCAATATCGTAATATCTATGAGGACTTGAAGGGCTCCGCAGAGCCAGAATTGGGCAGGAGCTTCTCGAAACACGAAGTAAGTGGTTTTAAAGATATCACCAACAGTCCACATAAGCACCATTAGTATGCTAAAATAGAGAAAATATTTTGAAAAATTAAATCAAATACTTACAATAACATATAGATTATTTAGTATGACATTTTTTTTTCAGGCCTCATCCAAATCATTTTAGCAACCTAATCCATTCTTCTACAGCCGATTTGATTTCACGGCGATCCTGCAAAGCCGGTCGTTTATTTCTTTAGCGTCTACAGCTATTGAGGGAGGTGGATATGAATGTTGTATCACAATGATTTCGTATTTCTCTATCTGAATGACTACTCATACTTTGTTCTTGAACTAGCGGGAGTATGAGAATTTACCACTTTGACGACTTCTTTAGGAGACAACTCTCATTATGTCGTAGGGTAGTGAGGAAAGGAAGATCATAATACAGAAACATGTCTGCTAGACTACAACATTGCTGGACAAATAACAAACAATAGTACGCAATTACTGGAAGAATTTGATCTTTTCTCTTGAGATGATATTCTTGGGAGTCATCTTGTATTTGTATTTACTCAAAAATCATTTATAGAAAACATTCTCACCTCATACCCTCTGTAGACTTCTGCTTGAAGTTCCTCAGCAACTGCGGGACTGCCAGCATGGCTTCGGTGAACAAAGCAAGGAAGCCAAGTACCTCTATGTATATCACAAAGTCTAGGAGGAGGAACGTCAGCAACGACATTACTAAACTCACGACTAGGATGAAATCTACATAGGACTGGAAGTCTGTCCACGCCCAGAAGTACTTCCAGTCAAAGTCTAAAAAGGATGAGAAAATAACAAAAAAATAGGTGAAACACTGCTCCTAGTGCGTTAAAACGAGGAGTATAAACAACAAAGGAAAGGACAACAGTAATGAAATGCGCCCTAAATTGATGCTAATAATGGATTAACAGAAATTAATGAGTCAATAACAGTAGGTAAGGACCTGTTTTACAATTAATAGTGAATATCTCAAGAGTTAACTAATAATTTGTCAATTGACAGATTTTAAATAACAATATGTTATTTCGAATGAGAACGGCAAAGGAAAATGGCTATTTCCAACCTTTCAAGAAGTAATAATGACATCTACCATATAATTCAATTTCGCTCAAAATTGGATTTTTGTTGATAATAAATAAAATAAATTAATTCCAAACAAATCAATATAATACAAATGAAAAACACTACTTGTTGTTTGGTACCTACTTGTTTTCCAAAACTCAATAAAAACAAATAGTATTTGTATAAGAGAAGGGATGAGAACCAAGAGCAACAGAGCTAAAATTTAAGACGTGGATTACTATAATAAATTTGTGGATTGATCAAGCTTTGTATTGTAATAGTGAGGGTGTAGAAAGCAAGATAAGAAAAGTTGATAAGTTTGAATACAATAATAATAATTAAAATTTCGTTGGTAATTTCCATTATAAAGATGCACTTCTTTGGTTAAAACAAAGATATAGGAGTGTCTGGTATTTTTTATAAGAAAGTTCGTAAAATGAATACATAACCAGCAAGAGTAGCTTACTACATACAAGTCAAGCAAGACATGCTCTTTAAATTACATGCAACGGATTAAAGGGCGAAGCAAAGGTCATACATCAAACTAAATAATAAAAATAGCTGCGAATTGTTACACAACGGTTTATTATTTTCTTAATAGATCACCCACCAGCAAAGGTCCAAGTTTTTTTATTGTTCAATGCATTCGTAATAATTACATACACATAACATCCCTACATCGTAAACTGGTGTAAATGTTCGTCAGCAGTCCTTGCAGTCTTCATGTTAACACTGAACTCGAGACTGAAATTGACTGATCTTAGACTGTCTGTGATTTTTATACCTCGACAGTGATAATGGGAATGACTTTGATTGTGTTTATATGTATGTGTTTGTGTAGCCGCTATGATGAATGCTTTAGGGCGTTGGTCTGGGGTTCTTGGCTGGCCTAGGAGCGGCCCCCTAGGTGCTTCTTTGGGATGGGTGGTCTGCCTCTATGGTAGACCGCGCTGTTCGTCAGGGCTGCCTCTCCAGAGATGGATTGGTAGCCCCGGGAGCCGCCGTGGTGGGTGGGTCCGGGCCAGTCGGGACGCCCTGGCCGGTGCGGTGGCGTTCCACACATGCCTTAGTTCCTAGACAGTCTGTTTGAACTCTCCGCCCGTTTCACCGAACAGTGATTTCAAAGTCAACGCCCAACACAGTTCCGAAGCCGGCCAACAAAGGTCACTGCTACCTCGTTCATACCCCGTTTAAAAGCCCAATCCTGATAATTCATAAATCGGAATATAAGAACCAGTACGAGTACATTTTTGTACAATCAAAGAACATTAAACAGTACAGAACAAGTTCAATTCCCCAAAAGTACTAAATCAGAGCAGCCTCGTTTCGCCCCTGGTTTGCCCCATTCCGTCATCTTACCTCGGTTTCTCCCCTACTCAATTCGCTTGAGCAGTGCCCTGGTAACACCTATTGAGTAGTACCTCAACCAAAATAGCTTGCTTGTGCAGGGAAATTCTCCCTGGTAACACCTGCTATTCTTCTCCAACTCCAGTACATTATCACTCGCATTATAACGTAGCACTTGAGATTTATATGTACAAACCTCCCTCAAAATTTCCGAACCAAATTTAAACAACTTCTGAAGCTAGTACTCATTTCTTTTTAGGAAATGCAATAGAGTAAAGATCGAAGCAATAGTTCCTTTACACAATTTATTCATTATTTTCAATTTCGCAGTTTGTAAGTTGGACAGTTAATTATTTCAAACAATTTATCCTCGTTAACTATGTTCAGGTCTCTGTACGAGGTACTCTGTACGGGAGGTTAAAAATTGTTTTTTCTTACTTGATTCCAAAGGTTCGTGTCTATTGAAAATAATAAACCAAAACAAGAACTTCTAAATACGGATGCTAGCAATTACAGTACTGGGATTTCATCATTTACTGTCCACTGAACAGGGTTTAGATGAACGTTTCAAATGGCAATTCTCTTTAAATTTTCGCCTTCCCTCTTACTTAGAAGTGTATTTTTTGTATAGTTGCAGTAAAATAAAGCGGACTGCGCTTCCAAAGGGAGATAATATTATACATTAAGGCACCCTGTGCACATACAGGGTGTTCGACGAAAAGGTTACTCCCCCTTCATTTCCCCAAAATACAGCGTACAAAATTGGGACCAACGCTATTCTTCATGATTCCTTCAAGTTTGGCTTCCAAGTAAACACATACTGGGTTGGATCTTGGAATCCAACCCTTAAGCACTCGTGGGGGGCGAACGGCTTGTCCTGCAGAGCTCCGGGTGGTCTCAAAATTTTTTAAAACTTCAATACTATTTTAAATTAGTAAAAAAAAGATACGTTTATTTCGAGAGTTTTCGAGCTAGGGCACTCTTGGAAATTTCAACCCTCAATTTTCACCCCTTAGAAGTGACTGACATCAACCAAAAGCTTCGCGGCACAACTAGACCCCAAATGGAGCCCATATACCAAATTTGAACCAAATCGGTCCAGTGTTGCTAAGAAAAGTGCCGCGGACGAACGGCCAATTTTTTTTCGATTTTCGGATTCTACGTACCTTGAAACGTAAAACATCAAATTTTGAGGAGGGGTTAAAATTTTTATTTTTCTTGCTCGATTCCAAAGGCTTATTATTGAAAATAATAAACCAAAATTGGGACCAACGCAATTCTTCATGATTTTTTGTGAGGAATTCAGGAAAACTACTTTCGCGCAAAATAGTCGCGCGCAATTGACACTAACTTCATTTTTTCAAATGGTCCCCCCCTCCCTTTTATTACAGATTCGGATTCTTCGTCAAATTACATAAAAAATTCATACCAGAACCAAGTTGTTTTTATTGCGCGCAACCTGGCTTTTTGAACGCTCCAAGTTGCACAACTCCAAAAATGCACAAAAATTAGGTTTTGGAGAACCCTAAGTGTAGCACATGTTTTTTCATCATTTTTGACGCTGAATCACAGGGTGTCATCCGTTTTTCAATTTGAGTGGAATTTTTTCAGATGGCGTCCGGAAATTCGGTTGTTTTTAGTGAAAAATCGCTCTTTTTTAATCTTTATGAGTTATTAGGCAATTTTATTTAGTTCAAGCATGATCGTGCTATCAGTTTTTAGATTGAACTCCACCGTAGACGGTCCCAACCCCTTGGTTCAAAAGGAGGAGAGAAAATAGAAAATAAACGTTATTTCGATCACAAAAGTGATAATTTTATGAAAGAAATATTAATTTTTCTTCTTGAAATCTTGGTCTTTCTCAAAACGGATGGCACCTTGTGCTCCAGGTTGCGGGCAATAAAAAACGCTGCAAATTATTACACAAATGTTTATTATTTTTCTATACAGGGTGTAAGCCTAACTGGTCTGCCATACGGTACCAGTCAATTCTACAACTAATTTGCAACTAAGAATGTCTCGTAGAATTTTTTTTAAACCCTTCGTTTTCGAGTAATAACTTAACACTTTTTTTTCGTGATTTTGACCTTACGTCATTAAATCGGTCATAACCCCTTTAATTTGCTGTGTAAATTACAATTTGAGGATACCGTTGGAAAGAGCATAGCATTTCCTATCGGACAGATGGATTAACATTTTTTTTTAGTCAAGGTTTGAGACATGTAAACGTCCTCTAAAAAGAAAATTTTACGTAATGTGGAAACCCTGCATTTTTTCAATCTGTTTCAAACAGTAAAAACTGCGCCACAATCTCAGCTTTCCGAAGGTGTAATCAAAAAATATTTTACAACCGAATTCAGGGGAGAAATTTGTGTTTGAACGCGGAAAAACGAGTTGGAAAGCTGAGATTCTGGCGCAGTTTTTACTGTTCTTGCATCTTGATAAAATACTGGTTCTCGTAGTTCAATTTGCGATTGAAAAACGCTGCTAATTATTACACAATGGTTTATTATTTTTGATATAGATCACTCGTCTACAAAGCCACCAACCATCCAACATAAAGAAAAACATAGATCGTATTTCGGTCAGCTATAATTTGAACGGAGATTAGGCCTCTTTTGCGATTCACACTCGTGTTTCTGATTTATCGTACTCCAACTCTTAAATTCTCGTAGGGAGCGAACGGTTTGTCCTACAGAGCTCCGCATGGTCTCAAAAAAGTCTAAAAATTCTATAGAATCTTAACTTGAAGGAAAAACTATACCTTTATATCAAAATTTTTTGAGTTAGAGCGTTTTCAAAATTTCAAAATTTATTTTCGAACCCTTAGAAGTGACCTTTAACATGACATGTGACATTAACCAAATTCTTCGGGGCAGAACTAGACCCCAAATGGAGCCTACATACCAAATTTCATCAAAATCGGTCAATGCTGAGTGGCAAAAGTGCGGACGGACGGCCAAATTTTTATTAGATTTTTGGATTCTACGTACCTTGAAATGTAAACCATCAAATTTTGAGGGGTGTTAAAAAAAAATTTTCTTGGTTGATTCCAAAGGTTTATTATTGAAAAAATAATAAACCAAAATTGGTTCAGGTATGAATTTTCATGATATTTGACGTAGAATCCGAATCTGCAATAAAAAGGGGGTTCCATTTGAAAAAATGAAGTTAGTGTCAATTGTGCGCAATTACGCTCAAGTATCTTGCGCGAAAGTAGTTTTCCTGAATTACTCACAAAAAATCATGAAGAATAGCGTTGGTCCCTATTTTTTATGCTGTATTTTGGGGAAATGAAGGGGGTCTAACCTTTTCGTGAAACACCCTGTAAAGCCAAAGTAACTCAAAAACCTTGGTTTAAGAATATTAATATCTTAGTAACTTGGAATTGAATAAACTCTCAATGATTTTTAAGTACTTGAGCTACTTAAGCAAAGGGTGCCCTAAATGTACCACTCAACAATATAAAGTTTTAGTGGAAATTACCACTAAAAATTAAGAGATTTTTCTCATTCAATGGATTCCTTGAACAATGGAAGTAGGAGAAAGTAAAAAAGCGGATTCAAATCTATTTTAAATTTCAATTTCAATTTCGGATTATAATGCGAACATTAAGTAAGGAAGCAACGAATCATCATGCTTAATAGGTAATACGCATGCAGCTGAACACGTAGTCAGTCAAATATTACAATCCATAGCGCTTTTCTTTCGATAATGAATTTAATTTTTTTAAACAACTCAAAAAGGGACCACCAGGACTGATTTTATTGTTATTTTATCGATGGTGTAACATAGAAAAGAGAAATTGGATAAAATTCGTCCATCAACGTGGGTGGTTCTTTTGACAGTAATTCGACCAAAAAACTTCAACAACTCCATAACGATTTGTGAACATATAATTTTACGATCTCTGACCCCTTCCCACATTCTACAGAATTCGGGTTCAATATAAAGACCACACTGAACAAGTTGAGATATCTTCTGCTTACAGTATATTTGATTTATTTTCCTGAAAATACATAAGAGACGTTGTTAAACTGAATTATTATCTTGAAGATATTGAATAATATCTTCCTAGTCAAGTTAGTATAACGTAATAAAACCATCGATGAGCTGTTACCCCACCAGGTTGAACTAGTAGGTTTCCTACCCGTTGGGATGACAATTCACTCAGGATTCAAGGATGAATTTCTAAAATAGGTAAGTAGGTTTTCTCGATTACTCAACTTCTAAACAGAAACCAGAGCCGGAAACTGTACTTAGCAATTAGTCTAGGCAGAGAAAGATGCGAAATGATTGTTAGTAGTTAGTTATAAGCAACAAAAAATGCGAAGCTGATTGACCAAAACAGTTTGTAAAAGTTAGTAGGTATGGCGTGCGGTACGTGGTATGTATGGTATGCTGCCTTGAAGAATGAAGAATGTAAGCCTAAGCGGTGCAGCAAATTTGTAATAATAATTTGAGAGAAACATTTACATGAGATGATTTACAACAGCCCCGAAAGAGTTTTTGTCAAAACACCAAAAGAAACGGCCCATATCCGGAAAAGGAGTTTTGCGAGTGAAACGTACCCAAAAATGTTTTTCGAGTTTTCTCCTTAAATCCTTGTGTTTTGCCACCACCTGCAGAGAAGTGGAGAAGAGAACAAAAACAGATCAGGCTATGTTCTGTGCTGGAGAATAAGCCCATTGAAAAGATACGAGCAGAAGACACGTGATAGGCTATTTACAATAACAACATGCCACATCTACAGAAAAGTACGGGAAATATATTTATTTGAGGATGAGAATAGTAATTGTAACTACGAGAACAAGGAATTTCAAAAAAATCATTTCTACTCCATTATACTGGTATCACATTATTTCGAATCATACGAAAAACTTTGATGAATTCAGAATTAGTAAGGACAAAACTGCAGTTGAAGTTTAAGGGGAAGTCCATTTTTCTGAAAACAAGAATGACAGCTCGTTCCATAACAAAGATGAAGATACTTTCAATGCATAAACATCATGAGAAAGTAATAATTGGCTTAGGTACTGGGAAAGAACAAAGAATTCAGGGCACTAGAGGACAAAGAGTAACTAACTGGAACAACTTGAAGCACAAGATTTTACTTATTTCGGCCTAAATGCTACTGTTGATTCCAAATCCTTTCCATCATAGGCATACTTTTATAGTAAGCTAAAAATACCGTGACAAGGAAGTCGATAATTTGCTTTTTGTAGGTAAATTTTACCCTACAATGAAAAAAATGTATCATATTTTTAAAGGTGGGGATAGATCAAGAAAGAGGCTGAAAACAATGTGTTCTCAGAAACCACCTCTGGTACCTGGCTTACTTATCATTCCGACCCCTCACTTCCTACTTGCAGCTTGCTGGAGCTGTATTAGCTCAGCTATCAATATGCGCATTACCAATAGCACGTGAGAGAGGGCAGAGCTCAACAAACGCAATGACTTCCCCATTACGACAAGAAGACCAGTGATGGCGCTACCAAGCAGTTGTTACGAGAACTCAGCTTCCTAACCTGCACTTACTGATAAGAATGAAGAAATAATGACTTTTAATGTGCCCATACTGCTGCTGTTTGTATCGATTAGCGAGATCACAATAGGCAGATCCTAGGTCCTCTCAAGTTGGATGATGGACTGGGGAGGGTACAGAGTTTGCAGAGCTTTGTCCTCTTTTTTTCTAATGTAAAATAGCTTAATTATTTATTTTGTCTTTCGTCTTCTCTTCAGCTCCTCCCTCAACTATATCTGGGTATTTGAAGGTTTCTTTTCCCAAGTTCAGTCGAAAGTAGTTCAAATGTGGTACTTCTAGTTGAAAATTTGAACCATCCATCTTCATCAAAGCTCAAAATTTGATTTTTAAAAAGTCCTAGACAAGTATCCTCACTCCACAATCTCCGTAACACCAACTTTAAGAGGTTTGAAAAAATAAATTGGTAAACCTGATTGTCATATGAACTTTTTATTTTTATTACCTTTTCCTGATGATATATTGTGCATTATGTAATTGGGCTTGCCCGTCAAATAAATAAATAAATAAATAAACGAGGTTAAATTTTAATGACAATTTTGTCTAGTTCTAGATTCGGGCAACCAATGGAAATAGTAGTGCGGAGTGTTGTAGTGGTATTTTGTCGTACAAAAATTTGTCTACTCACTGAAGCCATAAGAGGTGGTAGAATGTTGGATGTGGCACAGTACGAAGTGGGTGTGGTACCAAATTTGCGAGATCGGCAACAAGACGTAAAGCCACTGAGCTTGCAACCATTGACAAGCTTTTCGCATCACTACCCAGTAGGCAGCAGAGAACCATTTGGAGTACTATAGAGGCATCACAATGGCCCAGCGTACTCCCACTGGCAGCAGACAACTTCGACTTGTCATCATCCCAATTCCATGATACACTAGCTATTCGGTATGATTGGGAATCGAGAGAGTTGCCGGTCTAGTACAAGGGATGCGGGAGTCCCATGGAAATGAACCACACTCTCAATTGTATCAAGGGACACGACCTCGTTCGAGACGAATGCGGCAAGATAGCGAGCCTCACATGGAACGGCGTTGTCACAGAACGCTGT
This sequence comes from Apolygus lucorum, assembly GCA_009739505.2. NCBI lineage: Eukaryota > Metazoa > Arthropoda > Insecta > Hemiptera > Miridae > Apolygus > Apolygus lucorum. The sequence goes on along the minus strand of CM019176.2, from coordinate 50,820,080 downwards.
GACAGTGCTGATGGCAGCCCCGGCCTGGTAGCAATCATGAAGGTTCATGTTTTTCGATACCCGCTTTATAAACGCGGACGCAGTCTCTTACTTCCATAGACTGGCCTACCATCTCCCGGCATGCTGCTCAAGCGAAACATGCAAAATACGACAGAGGAACAGAAGACCTAAGAGGGTATTTCACGCCACTCGTAATTTCATGCGATGGAGGCGACATAAAGAATACGAAGCCTTTTTCAAAAATTCCTTCCTTCTCCTGCCCAACAAGTGGTCCAAATCCTACGCTCAAGTGATGATGAGGACACGAGTGAAAACTCATTCTCTCAGTTTTCATGAGGCTAAGAAGCCCAAGGAAACATGTCCACTAATTCACACTAATTTGAAAACATTTTTGATTACTGGAAATTTGATTACTGGTTGCTAAGGACGCAAAACTGAGAACAACTCAAAGAAACCAACAACGATCGTATTTTGGTCAGCTAAAATTTGAACGGAGATTAGGCCTCTTATGCGGTTCCATAGGGAGCGAACGGTACGTCCTACAGAGCTAAGGGTGGTCTCATTCAATTCTAACAATTCAATACTACTTTATACTGATGAAAAAACAATACCAGATATTGAAATTTTTTGAGCAAGGACTTTTCAAAATTTCAACCCTTAGAAGTGACATACATCAACCAAAAGCTTCGGGGCACAACTAGACCCCTTAACATTTTTTTTGTTGGTCGATTCATTATTGAAAATAATAAACCAAAAACCCTTTGTCATGAACCAATTTGAACTTTTGGCAACTCAATTTGAATTGTTGGCAACTCAATTTGAATTGTTGGCATACCAATTTGAAATTTTGACAAATCAGTTTATCCTTTTCGAAAATCCCTTACGCTTTGCCAATTACATACTACTGGAGTCATTGTCCGACTTTTCACTCATTTAATGTTCAATAAATGCTTTGCTCTCGCAAGTTTTATTTATTGTTTCAAGGATTATTTGAACATCAAATTCTTGAGTTGAATTTTCCCATTTTTGTTAAAAAATATGGAAGTTCCCGAACAGTAAGAATAGGGACAATTTGGTTCTGAAGGAAATTATGATGCAGTGTGTAAAAATCAATCATTTGTGCAATGTTATTATTCAAAAATGAATAATGAATTCAATCTAAAATCGTCAAGCATCTCTTATTAGTGCCATTGTTTGAAGTTATCTAAAATGTAAGTGTCTTTGCTCCTGGTCGGACTTCAACTGAATGTTCCTTCGTTGTCTGTCATCTATTCAAGTTCGTTTGTATTAGTGATGGGAACCATCCAAGCTCTATAGGACCAAGTTCGAGGAAAATTAACCAGGAATACGAAAGTAGTGTTTCCTATGTAACAGTTTCGCCCGCTGCTCAAAAACTTCTAGTTTCACGGTCCGGACGCTAGATTGCAGTACATTGATGAAAAGAAAAATAGTAAACCGTTGTTACAATTTTCAGATTATTTTAATTTTAATTTGGAGCGAAACAAATCAAAGCAGTTCAGTACAAACAGAGTCAAGGCTCAAATACCGGCCTTACATGTCACAGTCATCACCTGAGTCACGCTTCCTATTGTGAGAATGAAGGACAAGCGTCGGCACTGTGTTCAACAAAGGATCCCACATTCAGGCTAAAAACCATCATAATGACCTGTAGCATGATTTTCCCATAAAGAAGTTACGTTGCAAAACTAGATTTTAACTTTAGAATATATTCGTAGCCGAAGTTGATTCCAAAAAAAGTGTCGAAATTGAGGTAGTATCAATGCATTTACTGCTCAAGTGTACCATAAGTTGATTTATGAATTAAGTAGTAATTTACTACGGGCTATAACTTCAGGAGCCTGGTAAATCACGAAATTTTTCATATCAAGTACCTACCCAGATTTTTTGTTCATGAAATCTATACTGACCAATCAGGAATGTACGACATCTTATTGAATACTTTGGTACCTATCTAAATCCTCCTACAAGTTTGTAATATGAATCAAACATGACTAGATAAGTCTTGGGAACGGTCCAATATTTTAACCACCTTTAAGTTGAAAATGTAGTACAATGTTAAGCAAGAGGTGTCAATTTCAACCGTTATTTTTCACAACTTTTTTAAATTTCAACCCTTATTTTGCACACAACTAGACCCCAAATGGAGCCCATATACCAAATTTCATCAAAATCGGTCCTTGATAACTAAGGAAAAAGTGCCGCGTACAACGTAGACGGAAAATTTTTTATTCGATTTTCAGAATCTACGTACCTTGAAACGTAAACCAATAAATTTTGAGGGGGGGGGGGGGGGGGGGGTTAAAACATTTTTGTTTCCTTGGTCGATTCATTATTGAAAATAATAAACCAAAAGTAACTGAGGCTTTCCTTAATCAAGACTCATCCGTTCAAAGAAAACAAAAAGCAGTATATTAACACGTTCCACGCGGATTGCCTACTGGCAGGCAAAATTAATTCTCTCGCCAGCGCGGATTGCCTACCGGTAGGCAAACAAAATCCCACTCCTGAGCGGCTGACGTTTCAAGCGCTTTCTATACGTTGTATGAACTACTATTTTCGGGAGAAATTGCAACCCGTTTTGTACTCCGAATGCAACCTACTGGAGAATGGGTATTACTAAACGAAATCACATGAAGAAATCCAGTTGAAGAAAATGGGGAATTTGCCTCACATTTTTTTTTTTTTTCGAATGAGGGTTTATTTTTATGGAATAAAACCATAGTGAGCTGCTCGAAAACGCATCCAAAAAATTTAGAGAATTTAAGGAAGATGGAAATTTTAAATGTGGTGGCAAAGAGGCAGCCATGTTTGAAACGTGACGGATATTCTACCAATCTGACTTCAAAGGAGGTTCTGTGGCGCTTACCACAGAAGCGGAACATACGCGAACTTTTACCTTCCGAGTAGTGCTCACAAGAGTGCGCCACGAACTGGCAGGAAGAACCCAGACACAAAATTGACCAAAAGAAACAGTATTACTCACTTTTTTACAATACGAATCTATCTACTAGTTTATCAAGCATTATTATTCTTCATCTTCTCTTATTTAGTTTCAAGATTTGAATCACATTATTCGAGTAGCCATTTCACTGGATCGTTTTGTGTGGCATGCTAGAACTCTGTCTGTTGTCGTTGCTTTCGCGTCGTTTTTTTTTTTTTTTTTTCGTATGACGTCAACAATACTCCTCGATTTTCGCGGTGTTTTGTAACAGAGGTTCACTTGTTTAGTCATTTTCTCCTACGGTAATTTTTTTCCGTTGGTTATTCCTAGTGTTAAACGTTATTCTAGGGCCCTATAATAGGATTTGCCTTGAAATTCCAGAATCTAAAATTGAGGCAAATTCCCCATTACCAACTGGTTCAACTAAGAAGAAACAGATGGCAGTAGAGCGGCGAAAAAGTTCCTACCGGTAGGCACCCCGCGCTGTTGAGAAGACCATCCTGTTTGGGATCCGCGTTGGTGATGAAATCGCTGTTTTGGGACCCGCGTGGAAAGTGTTAAACTACGTTGAGCTGGTGTTGCAAAATATAAAATAATTTCTATCCCGTTTGTGATATGTAAAATCTTATATTACATGGTGAAAGTTAGCCTCACTCGATGCTCGCCCAAGCAACTTGCTACGGAATAATGGAGGCCTACGTCGCTGTAACTCTAATATAGTTCAGCTAATGGAATACGTTTTTTGACGGCATTTCGTGTATTTCTGTATGTTTTCAAGGGTTATGAATCCGACTGCATAGTCCAAAACTGGGATACCCCATAAAGGTGGCTACACAAATGTGATGCTTGCCAAGTAGTGAGAAATACATAGCTGAAACACACCATGCAAGATTTTGGAAAGAAAAAATGTAAGACGAATAATTGGGTCAAGACTACAGCAATAAAAAAATAATCATCTTATTCTTTTTGGAACCCATTCATCTTAGTACATAATATTAGTGAAAAAAATATTATCATTCTGGTATCCCAACATAGATGTGGGTGACTCCGACAGTGAAAAAATGGGGTTTAGCTTTTTTCAAAAATCCTTGAAAATTTCAAATTTAGGGACAGTTTTTTACTTATTTTTTTTTACAAGTGCTTGGGTGTAGAGATTATAAAAATAATTAGAATGGCACAAGAAACATGGAAATTGGATAATTATTTCTGAGAAAAATGGGAAAAACTGTTGATGAAAACTGATCTGCTATGAGAAGACTGGCAGATGGGGGAGGCACTGTGGGTGGAGGGTGGCAAAGTTGCTCCTTTAGACGATGGTGGGGGGAAGGGGCAACAGCGCTTGTTCGTAAGAGACTAGACTAACACAAGAAAGGAACGACGACCGACTGAGACCCCCATAACGTGTTATAGGTCAATGATGTTAAGTGATCGATAGTGATATCGATGTTTTTGTTTGGTGGCTTCCAAAGGGCTCCTTCGAAAAAGAACGAATTTCGTTCAACACGTCAGACGAGGAAGTCAAGCTGGTAATGTACCCTTTACATTTAGCACGTCCCAGAATTGAGCCATAGCTATAACTCTAGGCTGTTTGAATAATTTACTTTAAAAATTTGATCGGTGTTCGGCTTATACCGCATGTGTAGCCGCCTTTAGGTGTTGTGAGTAAGAAGAATCGGCATAAAATAATAGCCTCAAAGGTAAGTATCGGAAGAGGCGTGCGCAGTGAAAAACTAGGAACCGTGATCACACTTCTACCCAGGCAAACCTTTCCACTTTTAGGATTCTAAGTCATGTAAGCAAAAGCATATGAGCACTCTACTCTTAGGAAGTGATTATTGTGTACTGATAATCTAATGACTTGGAGGAAAACTTGTCCGCACAAAAGATGTGAAATCAATTTCAAAAACTCGTACGACCCACTTCTATGCCCATACTTAGAATCTTTCCACTGGTATATGGTCTGCTATATGATTTTAAAGGCACTTGTCAGCTATAACTTCGCCCTAAAACTGTATCTAGACCTACTTGATAGGGGTTGATAGTTTTTGCACGAAAGAAGGACTGCACTTCTAGCGTTGAATCCTCCACCAATCATGACAGGCAAAAGAACTTGAAAAATCTCTAATTACTATCCACTCCCTATACAACTCCATGAATACTCCCACATACTAGTCTGTTTCTGAAGGAAACTATTCATACTAAAGATCATGACTATCTCTGGTAAATACGTAAGCCTGAGTTAAAAATCTCAAATTGTCCAAGATAATGAGAAATATTTCAAATGGAGGCAGACAAGCTACCAGACCTACCTATATTTTGATAGACATTTTTTGAAACATTCATACAATGCGTTTTGCTTTACTAACATGCATTCTCAATTTTTCCTATCAAATCTAAGGAATGAAGTTAGCATATATATTTATAACATTTAAGCCGCTAATAAGATATAAGGCGAATTTTATTAAACAAAATCAGGCCCAAGCACACGAATGTTGTAGTAGATCATAAAAAACATCAATTAGGCAGAAATTATAATAATAAATAAATATTTTCTTTACGTTGCTTCACGAACGAAAGCATTTTCAAAATAGCAGTTCAAAATTAATTGAAAAAACCAAAAGTTAGTTGGGATTGGTACCAACTTACAAAGAACCCTGAAGTACACCTGTTAGTAATCGTTAAACGGGATGGTTTATTACGAATGTACTGAGAAAAATAAAAGAAACGGAAGGAATCTGTAGTGAGAAGAAGAGGACAGTAAATGCTAGACAAATGTAGGAGTACTTCTTTGGATGTTCAATCATTCACTTCGACCCTGAAGGAAAACTGTTTTCGTGTAAGGTTACAGGCAAAACAAGTAAGTACCACACAGTAAGCTGAAAAAAGAAGAAGAAACAAAAACGAAAAAAAAAAAAAAAAACAAGAGTAGGCAAGTAGGTGCTAATATGATGCAAAGAAACAACTCTTGGCTGGTCATGCTGGAGCTGAAAGCAACTTACCTGTAAAAACGCGATCAGGACCGCGGATGATTTGGCTACGGTTTTTGACTTTGACGCACAGGTGAATCATGAGGAGCATCATCACGTTCATAATCATGCTCTGCGCGAGCAACGGTAGCTCATAGCGTTTGCCAAACCTGCGAAGCCAAAGAAATTTGATCAATAAACAATTGTTTAACAACATTATATAAAATAAAAATTTACTGTGGGTGGTGGTAGTGAGAATGGGGCCCGGGGGGGGGGGACCATAACGCAACAATAACAAGTGTTGTGATGAGTCGAAACCCTTTTCATGCAGTAATATTGGAAGCAAATTATAAGCAGTTTCTTACGAGTATAATCACTAGAGAGCTGTTAATGTAGCCTCACAGGGAGGTTACTTAGGCATATGGTGCCTGAAAATTCGGTAGCAACCATCAAGGTATGAGGTTGATGTTTCATGCTGATGTTTGTTTCATTGTGAGCTTTACATCGAAATTTTTCGAGTTTTTTGGATTCTACGTACCTTGAAACGTAAACCAACCAATTTTGAGGGGGGATTAATAATTTTTTCTAGGTCAATTCCAAAGGTCTATTATTGAAAATAATAAACCAAAACGTCTGCCAAGTGGGTGTGGCACATAGCTTCCTCGTATCCATAACTCGACTGTATAGATGATCCGATGCATAATAGTTAATCTCAAAACATCAATCTCCAAGTTCCTTGCACTACCCTCATAGTGGGGTCTACACGTCAACCCGCATAATCTCTGAATATTGTTGGAAAACGTAGAAATGATGGGTGCTACAAGGATTTCACGTTTGCGTATGCGCACAAAATACTTCCAATAGGGGGTGCGCCTGATTTTTTTAAAAATTTTAATCGAAATTAGACTTCATTCTGAAAATTTTGACACCAACCGTTCTCTTCTTGGATGAGTAGATCTCTTTCTATGATCTTTCAAAGTTTCGAATGTCTATGACGTCACGCGCCCCTACCGCCTGGGCGGGACCCCCCCAGCTCACTATGACGTCATAAACATTCGAAACTTTGAAAAATCGTAGAAAAAGGTCTTCTCGCGCTAGAAGGTCGCGGTTGGCGTCAAAATCCTCAGAATGAGGTCTAGTTTAGATTAAAAATAACAATATACAGAATTTCCGGCCCATGTGCACACCCCATTGGGGACCATGATTTTCAAAGGGGACCATCTCCACCCCAACTCGCATAATTCCCAAAAATTTCATCGAAATCAGATGGGAGATGATGATGTTATGGTTGTAACAAGGAAATAAACGTTTGCGCATGCGCAGCGGCTATCAGTCCGGGGGTGATGATTTATATGGGACCATCTACACGCCAACCCGCATAATCGTTGAAAATTTCATTGAAATCCGGTGAGAATTGTAGAAGTTATGGCTGTGGCAAGGATTTCATGACAGTCAGACACACACAGTAACGGAACCAAAATTGTTCAGGAAGGTCTAAAACGTAAAACGCGAGTGGAAGTTTTGATTTTGGAGAACTTTTTATTTCAACCTTGAAAAGTGAAAACAAAGCTTTCGATACCTTGGTAGTCTCGGAAGCAAAACAAAAGTATATAACTTTTGTGTAGGTATGCGAATATTTTATTGAGCGCAAGTATTTAAATAGAGTGAATGTTGAAATGTATTACAGTATTGAATCACCTATTTTAGGTGCTCTACAGGGAATAAAAATAGTTGATAAATTGCCTTGACGAGGGTAATTTGTAAAATTCCAAATGAAAATGTCTACAATAAAGGTATTGAGTTATATGTTTGTATTTCCACAAAAATACTCTCTATTTCTCAATTCGAATACATCAGTCCATCCCAAAGTTGTAATGGAAAGCTTTGCACGCGAATAAAATTTCGTCGCTGCCACAGCAACACTGGCTATCTGATTTTTGCCAACTTTTCAGGAGAGCGAAAAAACTGGTTTTAAATAACAGAGGCTAACTACATCAAGAGTGCACAACAACATAAGCTATCTGCACTAAAAACTTTTATCACCTCAAAACCAAATGTTTCAACCGAATTCAATGAAATCAATGCTCAAATATTGATAATCGAACTTCATTCTTCCCGAAATGAGTGAAAAAGTAGAAATTATTCCATTTAATCATCATGAAAACCAATGGTGTGGTATCACGAGGTAGGAGATTGTAAGGTAAAAACATGTAGATAGCCACTGTTTCCGAACTAAAATCACTTAGTCAGTGTTGCCTTTTTCGTGATAGCGGGGTCAGTGTTGCCAATAGCAAAAAACCGACTTCACCAATCGATCCAGCACGAAAAATTACTTAAGAAACCGTCAAAATCTGAAAATCGCCAAAATGTCACTTAGCCAGTGTTGCTGTGACAGCGACGATTTGTAATAATCTTAACAATTAAAATAATCAATTCAAGAAGTCTCATTATTAGCCATTTCTAATGGCAGCATTTGAAGAGGGAGCAATGACTAAAGATTGGCGAGGTATCACCTTTCCCAGGAATTCACAATATCGTGAGACCAACCATTGTTCCGAATACGAGACTATTGAAATCAAATCGCACTAACCCTGGAAATTATGTGAACAACCGTCGAATAGTATCCGAGTTTTGTTTCTATTGACCAATACAATTTGAGACCACAAGGAATTGACCGCAGAAAGACATTTAAGAAGCTAAAATGGAAATTTACAATTCCATTTGAAAGAAAAGGATAAAAATAGACTAATTTGAAAATGATGGGAGACGAGACATATTTTGTAGATAAATGAGTATACTCGGTGTATCTTAAACAGAGGACCACCCCTTCTCCTCCGTTAATGGGGTAGTCGCATGATTTTTTTTTCTTTTGTGAATCTCTATCGAAGTACATCCTGTAAGGAAAACACCCACGAACGCTTACTAAAAATTATAACCTTTCAAAAAGCGGGATTTTCGGATTCAAGGGAAAACCTTCGCGTGGCCAGGACGTTGCATAGGCAACATCAACAAAAATATGCTACATTAAAGTCAAATTAAAAGAGAAATGCAAATACGCAGAGGTTAAAAAATGTATTTTATCTTTTTTGTTTTAATTATCACCATTATTTTGGATCCTTATTTCAATGTGTTCGTCGTTGATAGCAGTGAACTCAAAGTTCTCTATCGGGAGATTCCTTTTGCCTGGTCACATCAACGGAAACGTTTTCAACTTTGCAAATTAGAATGGGGAATTTGCCTCAATTTTAGATTCTGGAATTTCAAGTCAAATCCTATAATAGGGCCCTAGAATAACGTTTAACACTAGGAATAACCAAGGGGAAAAAATTACCGTAGGAGAAAATGCCTAAACAAGTGAAGCCTCTGTTACAAAACACCGCGAAAATCGAGGAACATTGTTGACGTCATACGAAAAAAAAAGTCTGCCAAGTGGGTGTGGCACATAGCTTCCTCGTATCCATAACCCGATTATATAGATGATCCGATGCATAGTTGTTAATCTCAAAACACCAATCTCTAAGTACCTTCCCCTACCCTCATAGGGGACCATCTACACGCTAATCTGGACAATCCTAGAAAATTTCATCAAATTCGGATGAAAAATTAAGTGAGTAGATGTGTGATTGGATCAAAAAAATACTTAGCCTCGGCTGGGATTCGAACACGCGACCCCTGGGGGACAGTAACTGTCCAACTAACTGTCCCAGTAACTTCAACTGTTGAAGTTACGGCTGTTACAAGTAATTCACGTTTGCGCATGCGCAGTCGCTTCTATCAGTCCGGGGATGATGATTTTCATAGGGGACCGTCTACACACCAACCCGCACAATCCCTAAAAATTTCATAGAAATCGGACAACAACTATGTATTGTTATCCGCGTTACAAGGAATTCAGACAGACACGGAACCAAAATTGTTCAGAAAGGTCTAAAACGCAAAACGCGAGTGGAAATTTTGATTTTGGAGAACTTTTTTTTTCGTCCTTGAAAAGTGAAAACAAAGCTTCTGCTACCTTGGTAGACTCGGAAGCAAAAAACGACGCGAAAACAACTCTGACAACAGACAGAGTTCTAGCACCGCCACACAAAACGATCCAGTGAAATGGCTACTCAAATAATGTGATTCAAATCTTGAAACTAAATAAGAAAAGATGAAGACTAATAATGCTTGATAAACTAGTAGGTAGAATCGTATTGTAAAAAAGTGAGTAATATTGTTTCTTTTGGTCACTTTTGTGTCTTGAGTTCTGCGTTCTGCCCTCCTTCCTAGTTCACACACTCTTGTGTTAGTCCTTGTAAGCTAAAAGTTCGTGTATGTTCCGCTTCTGTGGTAAGCGCTACAGAACCTCCTTTGAAGTCAGATTGGTAGAATATCCGTTACGTTTCAAACATGGCTGCCTCTTACTCATTGCCACCATATTTAAAATTTCCATCTTCCTTAAATTCTCTAAATTTTTTGGATGCGTTTTCGAGCAGCTCACCATGGTTTTATTCCATAAAAATAAACCCTCATTCGAAAGAAAAAAAAATGTGAGGCAAGTTCCCCAATCTAAAAATTTGAACCTGACGTCAACAGTACGAAATTTTGACCCTTGCGACTACCCAATTACAGAATCAACTACCAGCTTAGAACTACAATCAGAAATGGAATTTTTCTTATGGATCCGGTGCGACTGCGCCACATTGTTGAATCATCAAAAATTAACTTCCCATGAGCAGGGATCGATCTCTTATCGTTGCAATTCTGAATCGGAGCTCCTACCACTTGAGCCAAGGAAGTGAATGGACAGAAATGCGAAGAGGTAGCTGATCACAACAGTTGCGTCAATGCAAAGTCCTGGAGAACCCAATTGCTTCCGAGTCTACCAAGGTAGTTGATGCTTTGTTTTCACTTTTCAAGGTTGAAAAAAAAGTACTCCAAAATCAAAATTGTCACTCGCGTTTTGCGTTTTAGACCTTTTTTAAACAATTTTGGTTTTGTGTCTGTGTCTGCCATGAAATCCTTGTAACGGGCATAACTATAAGAAGTTATTGTCCGATTTTGATGAAATTTTCAGGGATTGTGCGGGTTGGCGTGATGACGGTCCCCTATGAAAATCATCAATCCCGGACTGATAGAAGCGACTGTGAATTCCTTGTAACGTCTATAACTTCGATATTTTACATCTGATGTCGAAGAAATGTTCATAGATGGCCCGGGTAGACGTGTAGGCGGTCCCCTAATATGGTAGTGCAATTGATGTTTTGAGATTAACTACTATGCATCGGATCATCTATACAATCGGGTTACGGATACGAGGAAGCAATTTGCCACACCCCTTTTAGTTGGTTTGGAAATAAAGAATAATGTTTTATAATAGAACTAGTCGGTTAACATTAGGTTGCACGGAGTTTTCTTGTAGTTAGATTATTTCAAATGTAGCCTGCCGCACGCGTGCGACATCTATCGGAACAATAGTTTTACTAACTTGAACGAGTTCTAGTCAGAGATCTTCGAGAAACATCAATGTATCATCGTAAACAGAAGAAAAGTTTAGAAAGGCATAAAATACAATTATCAATTATCATCAATAATTTAAATTTTTTTGTATAAAATAGTGGATCAATCGTACAAAAACTTGTGCTGGGATTTATGATAAAATACCTCCATTCAGGATAGTAATTATCTATAAATAATCCAAAACAAATTTTTGACACATTACTACTTTAGTAGGTAACTACTATTTTTCCCATGAACCAGCAGGTAGTAACTTAAAAAAACGTGTTTCGTAGCTTTACTGCTCAGAAGACTTAATAGTGCAGTAATTGAGTAAATATTTGTCTACTGCTTTGGAGTCACAACCTGCTGAAAACCTTTTAAAAACTAACTGAAATGAGAGCCTTTCCCCAGTATTAGAGAGACTTAGCAAGTTTGAGGTCAAGCAGTGTTTACGACTTCAGTGTCTGAGAAAAATCAACTCTGAGCGCTCTTTTTCCCTTAATGTGGAAATCGATGGTGCCCATGGCTGCTGGCAGTTTCACATGAAACCACGGCAAGGTCGCGCCTCATCCAGTCACTAAAGACTGTCAAAGGGCGATTTCGTCCAATATCTTCATTGTCCACCGACTATTAATAATGATTTTTGGCTGAATTATTAGAAAAGCTGGGAGTGGTGAGTTTTTTTGTTTAAAGACAACCATCGTCCAGCGAACTCACAATTGGGGCGCCTTTGGTACACAAAGGGATAATAAGGCTTATAATTTGCCCTTTTAAATATTTTCCCTCATTTTTAATTCCAATTTTGATTCCGAGTCTACCATAGTAGACGTTTTAACTTTTCAAGGTTGAAAAAAAAAATGTTCTCCAAAATCAAAATTTCCACTCGCGTTTGTCGCGGAGTTGGGGTAGAGATGGTCCCCTATGAAAATCCTGGCCCCCAAATTGAAAGTATTTTGTGCGCATGCGCAAACGTGAAGTCTTATTAACAGCCATAACTTTTACATTTTCTAAAAATATTCAGAGATTGGGTGGGTTGACTTGTAGATGGTCCCCTATGAGGGTAGTGCAAGAGAGAATGATGTTTTGAGATGATCGACTATGCATCGGATCATCAATAACAATCGAGTTATGGATACGAGGAAGCTATGTGCCACATCCACTTGTTTTGATTAAATTAATGAAGAGAAGAATTGGATTTCTAAACAACTTTTCAAATAATACATTTACTTGTTATTAAAAAATAACAAGTTCTTTGAAAAATAGTTAGTTGTTCCTTTAGTTTTGAACTGCTACATGGCATTGTAGTAGTTCATGACTTTTGCATTCTGGAAATGCTAGACTATTCGTAATCGTGTTGCTGAGTCGTTTCTGGCAAGCGATAACACGATGGAGAGTCAATTTTAGTTTTATGAACATGCCCGATGATTCTTGACTCCTATACCTTCCGCAAAAGGATGGCCATAACAGAAGAGAAGCAACAACGTCAAAACCGGAAATAATGATGATGCAGCGGAAGATCTCCACGGTTCCTTTTCACTTCCTGTGAAGGAGTTGAGAGTGTTCACTAAGTGGCTGATCAATCTCCTGGCAGACAATGGGACAAACTTCAATCGTATTGGGATTTTTCCAGACAAAACTGCGATAGGTTGTGCAAGTTTCTTTTTCTTCTTAAAGACAATGCCTTAAAAAGAAACAAAATTCGACTTCCGCACAAAAATATACCCCCAAAAAATTACAATTACAGGAGATAAAGAAAATTATCAGTTTAGCGATCCCATCAAATGTCACTTCAAAATACCTGGATAACTGTGATTGGCTGGCTGTTGGCAACATTGTCAAAATCCTTCTCTAAAAAACTCCGTCACAACCATTTGTCAACAAAAAATTGTCCCTCCCATTATGTTCCTACGATCAATTTAGGATATTACAAGTAGTATTTCCGTGCAAATACAAAACTTCTCACGTACGCAGAGAAAAAATTCAAAAAACGCGCGAAGCACGTCTTTTTGAAAAATTGCGGCCACCGACAGCTGGCACCAGACTTGCCCGAATCCTCCCCCCTCGCCACCCCATCGCCGAAACTCACTTTTTTCGTGAGAATCAAAGCGTAATCACGTGTGCGGTTTTTTCTCTTCATATTTTGCGTTTTTTCGTCGTTGTTCAGCATTAAAACAACGTTTTTTGCGGATATTTGCGTCGGATACAGGTTTTTGAAAGTTTTCTTCAAACGGTAAGTCCGATTTTATTTCAATTTTGGGAGTCTGCGATGTTTAGGAGATCGCGTTCTCGCTCGCGTCGTCCCCATCGGAGGCGCGCGGACTCGACTCATCGTGAGCGCAATGAGGAATTTTCGAGAGAAATTCGTTTCTCTCGTACACGATCCGATCGTGTTTTTCCGGATACTTCTCGTTCGCGGAGGCGTTCGCGATCTCCTTTGAGTCGGAATCCCCGTGGTCGGGATCGACGCAGTTCTCCTCGGGATAGTGACCCCGACTTTGAGTCAGGGAGCTCCAGTTCATATTTTGACGGCGACGACGACTTCGAGTCCTCGCATTTCCCCGTTGATGATTGTTTTCCGGATGACCCTCAAATGGGTACAGTCCGAGAGGGAAACCAGATACCAAGTGAGGCTACCCACACTTCGAGTGTGGGGGCCAAGGTGACCCACACTTCGAGTGCGGAAGCCAAGGTAACCCACACTTCGAGTGTGGGAGCCAAGGTGACCAACACTTTGGGTGAGGACACTGTGGTATCGGGTTTATCTGATGATTTTGCGGGATATCCTCCACCTGCGGAAAGTGCTTGTCAGGGGGGGCCAGTGGCGGGTTCTATGAACCCTGATGTGGGGTTAGACCCCACATTGCTACAGGCGTTGGGGGTGAATCCTCAGATTACCCCTCCCCCAGCACCCCCTTTGCATAGCAGCATAGCAGCCAGATGGACTCATCATTTAATGAATGGACTCCCTTCGGATACGTTTTCTGCCCTTCGGGAGAAATACGTGGTTCCGTCCAACCTTCCTCAGTTGAACCCACCACGATTGAACCCAGAAATTGGTGTTTCAGTGAATAGCACGCACAGAACGGTGGATGCCTGTTATATGGGTTTACAGGCGCAGTGCGCCACAGCTATTACAGCCTTAGGTCTAGGCCTCACCAAACTGGTTGAGCAGGGTGGAGATGTTTCAGCTATTGTGGGACCAAGCTACGAACATATATGTGATGCCGGTCGAGCAATGACTGCCTTGTTCTACGATATTAATCGTATCAGGAGGAGGTTAATTCAGAATGTCTGTTCGACTGTCCTGACAGAAATATCGAAAAATGTACCACCATCGGATTTACTCTTTGGGGACAACCTGGCTTCCCGTTTCTCAGCACATTCAGGTTTGGCTACCACTGTGAAAGGTTTGGTTCCTCTGAACCGTTTTCCTGTGAACCCATCTCGTCAACAGCAGCCACAGACCTCAGTAAGCCTGCAGAATAGAGGTCCGGGAAACGGGAGAGGCCGAGCTGCCTTAAGGGGTGGGCAGGCTCAGTCGAAGGCGAAACCCCAAGGGCCATCACAGATGGGCAGGACACTGCAGCCAGCCCAAAGGGACTTCCGTCGGAACAAGAGGAGAGGACAACAATGGCGCCATTGAACACAAAAGTGCCATCGTCTACTGCTTCACAGGTAACTCTACCACCAATCGGGGGTAGATTACGCCATTTCAGGCATAATTGGGAAAATATTACTAGCAGTAAGACAATTTTATCCTGGTTAAGAGGTTACGAGATCCCTTTTGCTTCTACCCCGACTCCTCATCCTTACAGAATCCCAACATCGTTGGTGACAACTGAGGGGCTGATCCTGATGCAGGCTGTGCAAACTTTACTGGATCAGGGCGTAGTTCAGAAATGTGAGCCTCATCCTTTTCAGGTAGTCTCTCCAGTTTTCTTGGTGGATAAGTCATCAGGGGGAAAGCGTTTGGTTCTGAATCTAAAACACTTGAATTCATTCATAGAAGCCCCCCATTTCAAATTGGAGGACCATCGCACTATGCGGGATCTTATTGCTCCAGGATGTTTCGGATCCACCGTAGATTTGGCGGATGCGTATTATTCATGCCCAGTGGCCGAAACGTCAAGAATTTATCTTCGTTTTATGCTTGGAGATGAACTTTTTGAGTTCACTTGTTTACCCATGGGTATGTCACTCTCGCCATTTATTTTTACCAAAATGATTCGTCCAATAGTGGGTGCAATGCGCTCCAAAGGGATCACGGTGGTGAGTTACCTGGATGATTTTGGGGTATTGGGATCCTCACATCAGCAGTGCTTGGATGCTCATCAATGAGACTAAAACCAAGATGAGACCCTCTCAGTGTTTCACTTTTCTGGGTTTCCAATTTGATACCGTGGGAATGACCATATCCTTACCTAGAGACGAACGGTTACATGTACAATCAATGCTGCTAAGTTTTTTGAAGAAGCGCAGTTGTTCAATTCGTCGTTTGGCTCAGGTCATTGGAACTTTGGTGGCGGCTTGTCCAGCAACACCATATGGAAAGTTATATACGTTGCATCTGGAGTCCATCAAAACAGGGTTTCTAAAGGTCAACAACGATGATTTTGAGATAAATATCTCCATACCAGATACGGTAAGAAAGGATTTGGGCTGGTGGTACGACAATATAATGTCAATCTCCAACCGACTGTATAATGGTGATTTTTCAGTCGTCATCACGACAGATGCATCCCTATCTGGGTGGGGGGCCACAAATGCAGCAGATAGAATACATGGGTGGTGGTCTCAAAAGGAGGCTTCTTGGCATATAAATGCGTTAGAACTTAGAGCAGTGGAGCTAGCCCTTCAACATTTTTGTGATGGAATTTCCAACTCTCGTATTTTACTGAGGGTTGACAATACAACTGCGATCGCCTGCATAAATAGACAAGGTTCAATGCGATCTGAATTTCTTTTCCAAATTACTGGTAGAATTTGGAATTGGTGTGAGGCTAGGAAAAATTTTATTTTTGCATCTTACATAGCCTCAGAGGATAATACCATTGCTGATGAGTGCTCTCGAATCCTGCCTGGGGAGTCTGAATGGTCCTTAGATGACCAGGTTTTTCAGGTCATTGTTGACAGGTTTGGAAAACCTACGATTGACTTGTTTGCTTCAGCGGTCAATACAAAATGTGATAGTTTTTGGTCATGGCATCCTGACCCTAGAGCAGCTGGGGTCGATGCTTTTACTTGTGTATGGTCAGACGTTAATTTTTATGCTTTCCCTCCATTCTCCCTTATCCTTAGGGTACTCAGTAAAATAAGAACAGAGGGAGCGACGGGGATTGTAATTGTGCCAAATTGGCCAACTCAATCTTGGTATCCACTTTTTACTCAGATGTTATGCTCCCAGCCTCTCTATTTCGGACCTGATGATGACTTATTGCGTCTGCCTTTTAGGGAGGAGCTCCATCCACAAGCCAAAACCCTTTCATTGATAGCAGGGATGTTGTCCGGCAGGCTTTGCTGAGGAGAGGAGTGCCAGACGCAGCAGTTACCACGATGTTATCGGCCTTATCTGTGTCGACATACAAGCAATACCAGTCCTGTTTCAACAGATGGTGGTCCTTCTGTAATGAAAATTATTATAATGTGTGGGAGCCTAAACCTCTGATCGTAATACAGTTTCTACAAAGTGTTCTCCAGTCCTCCAAAGTCTCATATTCGACTTTGAATTCTTATAGATCAGCCTTGGCGCTAATTGCACAACAACCTCTAGGTTCAAATCCACTAATATCTCGTTTCTTAAAAGGAGTCTCAAACTTACGTCCCCCTGCAGCTAAATATGAGGTTACCTGGGACCCACACAAGGTCTTAATGTGGCTAGAAAAACCCGTTTCGGAGCTGCAGCAGGTGGCTTCCAAGCTGGTGGTATTACTTTTATTGGCAACTGGGCAGCGCCTTCAGACGATTTCCTCTATTCAGTTGAAGGAAGTTACTATTTCACAGGAAACTGGGTTAACTATTTTCGTGAATGGTAAGCTGAAAACATCTGCAGCTTATAAGTGTCAACCATGTATACAAATCCCTTTTTTCCTACAGAGGCCTCTTCTTTGTATATCTTCGCTCATGCGACAATATTTGGAGTTGACCTCCCCTCTGCGACCTCCATCAGTTTCTGCTTTGTTTATTATAGCCAGGGACCCACACACAGCTGCTTCTCGTCAGACAATTTCAAAATGGGTTGGGTCAGTACTTAAGGAGGCTGGTGTGGGGGACTTGTTCAGGCCTCATTCTACAAGGCACGCTACTGTTTCGGCCGCCAGTAGGGCAGGGGCCTCAATAGACCAAATTTTCAAATCTGCTGGTTGGGCAGAAAATTCCAAGGTGTTCGCAAATTTTTATAATAGGCCCTTGGCTCCACAGAGCACCTTATTCTCTCACGTGGTTGCGACCACGCCACGGGCACCTAATCGAATTTAATGTAGAAAAACATCTCTTTTGCTTACAGGTCAAAATCTGGGTTTTCTTTGTTGAGGGGAGATCTGGAGAATTTTCACTTTGACTCCCTGATGACTTACTTCGAGGTCGTATGTTTTGAATGAGAAATTTTGATATTTGTTCCTCAAAGTGTATTTTTTATATTGTAACAAACAACTATGTTTTGGAGTTTTTCACACTTTCTGATTCTGTTTTTTCCTTTTGGATTCTGAATTTGTGGTTGAGGGTGTTAAATTAGATATTGGACGAAATACTCATTTATCTTGTTCATTCGATACAAATCATTTGCGATGCCTCAAGGTGTTATCTCTGTGATTTTATGGTTATCTCTGTGATTTTATGATCTTGTTATTACATGTTTTTTCGTTCACACTATCCAAAGTGTTGTCATTAAGGGAACAAAATTGTTCCTTAGGAAACAGATCCTATCTTCCTGCCCCTTTTTTCTGTTTTTCAGTGGTTGTAGGTAATCGCTGGAGGGGTTTTTTCGTTTCTGAAGGGCCATTTACAGTTTTTCTTTCACGGCCTTCCAAGGGTCTGGTTTGGTCGCCACCCCTACCTAGATCTTTCTGTCTCTGTACAGCTACTTGTAATATCCTAAATTGATCGTAGGAACATAATTGGTAAATAAACGAACTCGTGAAGTTCATTTATAATTATGTTCCGCAGATCAATTTAGGATATTAGAGCCCACCCATTTCCCAGCCCTTTACTGAGGGGTGGCTCCCTATCTTTGAACTAGTGAGTTTCGGCGATGGGGTGGCGAGGGGGGAGGATTCGGGCAAGTCTGGTGCCAGCTGTCGGTGGCCGCAATTTTTCAAAAAGACGTGCTTCGCGCGTTTTTTGAATTTTTTCTCTGCGTACGTGAGAAGTTTTGTATTTGCACGGAAATACTACTTGTAATATCCTAAATTGATCTGCGGAACATAATTATAAATGAACTTCACGAGTTCGTTTATTTACCAATTATCACTGCGAGGAAGGCTTTCCTTCAAACCCCCCCCCCCCCCCACAAACAACTGACAGAGTAACCAATTTGAACACAGCAAAATCCCACATTTGCTGATGTATGCATTCGCCATTTCAAGCAGTCCTTTCTGAGTTTCTCTCATGAGATGATGTCAAAATAATTTGGCGGGACAGTAAACTGTCAAACTTTCTCAATGTCCCTTATCAATGAAAACATTTTAGGTTATTACATCTGGCTTTTCTGAATCAGAGGGTTCCTAAGAACATGATTCATGTGTTTTATCCCATTTTCGTTTGTTGGCGCACACCCTATTGCCTACTTTTCGAGGATCTCATTGGACATAGAGCTCTGCTGCCTAAGGAGCTCCAAGCAGTTGGTAAGAAGGCATTGAGCCTGGAAAACGGGGGATCCACTACCTCTTCCGTGAAGGAAATAGAAGACACCAAACTCCCACACCAAGATTCACTAGTGTTCCTGACTAGTTTCTGGTAAAGATAATAATATGATTGTAAACCACTTTAAGTTTTCTGAAATGCTTGAAGATTCAAAATTATGTTGCATACTGGTTTAAGGCAAGAGATCAGTATTACGACTGTAAATAACTTTCAATTTCTAAAAAAGAATTAGGTTGTTTTTGGATGAATGACCGATAAGATAATAACTCACCAAAATAGTATTCTCAGCGTATTGGCGATGAGGAGGACGAGACAGACATAAAGAGAAAATCCTTCAGCGTCATTTTTCTTTTTGATTTGTCTGTATTGGGGTATGAATGGAGCGACGCCGCCGAATATCATCACCGTGGACGATATCCATGTGGCCACCTTGGTGAAGCTTATCTCTTGCAGTTCTTGCAAAATGTAATCCATGATTCTGACGCGTCGGCCCTTTAGGATATGAGAACCATTCCATGCTGCAACAGAAAATAACCTGAGGTTAAAGAATTAAATATGTAGAGTGTTAGCACTGCTAGAGATACTTGTGAAAAACAATTTTTTGGGGAACTTTCCTAATTGAAGCATCTGTCGAAATCAACAAGATGAGTGAACGAAGCGAGTACTTCTGAAATGGATGCCAACAACAGATCACGATGAAGCCCTTACATCAAAAGCGCTGACACTGGTACTCCTGCTTGTATTTGCTGGTTGCGACAGATTCTCCAATGAGCCACCAACGTAAACAATTATTGATCCAGGATCTTTACAACGAAGCAGAGGTAAGCAAACAGGTATACTATCTGTGTGCGTATGGGGTGAGTCAGCTGTAACCACCGTTCACACAGCTAATCCGACTTCAGAATCCGTTCACACAGCAATCCAACCATTCCGACTCCTGATTGCCAGGAGGCACCGAATTTCATCGCTTTACAATTAGAGTAAATGCACAGGTGAGAATTGTCTTGGCGAGTAAGGTTAATCGTTCACAGAGCTGATTTTACTCCCTTTCCATCACTTCTTGTGGTCCTAAAAGGCTGCGCAGAGCTCTTGTTCAACCAAGATTGTTTCATTAATCAACCATTATTCAAGAGATTTTTCCAAATTTACTGATCGGACCATCAAAACTAAATGGCTGCAACTTGGTCTTTCGTTACAAGTTGGTCCCCCAAATTTCAGCCTAACTAAACTCCTTGAAAGATCAGCGACAATTAATCAGGCTGAAAACTACGTCATAAAAATTGACGCACAAGAGATCGTCAAGAAACGACTCAAAGGTGCGAGAATTTAAATAATGTCTCAAAGCCAGACAGCCCTAAAGAACATTGCACCCACCCGATAACATCAAGGATAACTTGGGATTGTCTGTACTTCCTTAGGGCTGCCGGACAAGTTGACTATGCTCTGGGTCCCTGGCCTTGATGGAGTTGATGGCAATGAGTCCCAATGTTTTGACCTGAACAACTACTTGGAGTTACTAACTTGTAGGATTTTATAACTCTACAAGTTCAAAAATGGGAGGACGAGAGCTGCACACCGGCGCCACACTCCAAAGCAGAGGCAAGCCAAGCAGCTGATCACCGTTTCCAAGAAAAGAGCAAAAGCTCTGCCACCCTTCGGACCAAAGCAGGCATCCTCACTGGCCACTTCAGGCAGACCTCACAAGGCCAAAACAGCAATGAATTTAGATTCAGTTGCGAAGGAGTTGAGAAAGCCCAACACTTACTCTGAGAGAGCCCTGCTGTACCATCTACCAGATTCCGACATTCCCGTAAGGGTAGTCTTGTTCCGAGCGGCCCTTAATCTAAGGGGGTCTCAGTCGGTCGCCGTTCATTCCTCGTTCCGGGTCAGTATTTCCCTAAATTGCTAGAGCCCAAACGTTAAAAGTTGTTCCTAGATTTGAAATGATTAAGGATTTTCGAAATTTATAAGTGCATCAGTCTAGGGAATTGAAAACTAAAAGATCATCAAAATCAGCCGCTGGAATCATCAAAATCGACCAATAATTGCCAAAGAAAAATGGGAATGGCGTCGAAATTTTTTGCTATATCAAGCAGTATTAGTACACCTTTCTGGTTGTGGTCTCTTATTTTCTAGAGGTCAGTAGTTAAGGAAAATAGTGCATCGTTTACTCCCAGATTTTACTGGAAACCAAATTGATTGGGGTTTAATAATTTATTTCCTTCAAGGTATGAATGCAACTGGTTTTTGACAAATTTTTCTAATATTTTTGATAGTGTGCTCAACATGGAGATGGGTCTGTAATTCCCAAAACCACCTTATTCTCCCCCTTTGAAGAGAGGGATTATTTTTACAGCTTTGAAGGAAATGTGGATGTTGAAAGACTAAGATAGTATATGTGAAGGAGAGGTTCATTAGGAATACTAATATGGTTTTTTTTTATCAGCCCCAACAGTATTCCATCTATTCCCTTCATAGATTATAAGATTTTTTCTAGGTCAGTGTCCATCATGCTATCCAAGAAAATTGCGAAATATCCTGTTGTTTTTTTGAATGTAAGGTTCTGTTTTTTGGTGTCTACATGTAAAGTTAGCGTAGAGCTTCTCTCCAACTTTATACAAAAACGTATTTAGTGAGTCGCAGGCTTCTTTCTGTGCTTCTTTGTGGGTGATATTTTTGTTTTTCATTATTTCTTTGACAAGTGGGCATTCAATCCTATTTGTTTGGTTTGTGCCTTGAATGGCTAATTCCACCTCATCCCATGTTTTTTTTTTTTTTTTTTTTTTTTTTCAATTTTGATTTTGATTGTTCTAGCTGCAATCTTTTAATTTATCAATGGGGTATTTCGGTAGGTCGGAAATTCGGGGTTTTGACCTCAAATTTGGATTCAGCACCATTGAAAACCTCTATACTCCAACTTTTAGCCCATTTATACAACATGTGGTAGAAAATTAAATAAAGAGACCACACGTTTGAAAAAAAGTTGGGCCTCCATGAACGCACACGCACTACGCCGCGGGCGTGTGTGCATAGTATTTCGAGTATCCAAGGCCACAAGGCGTTTGAGACCACACGGGATCTACGGTGTGTCTCAATCCAAGGTCAGCAACTTAATACGTCACAGCAACTTACTACGTCACATCATTCAAATTTCAAATTTCATTAGCTTCCCTAATTTCTTCTAAACATTTTCTCGACAAACAGACCCGATTACCGTTATTCCAGACACATTCTCTTTTGGAAAAAAAATGACTGAAATACCCCATTCCCTAGACTTATGCAGTAATACATTTCAAAAATCCTTGAAAATTTAAAATTAAGGCACAACTTTTAAAGTTTGGGCGCCAACAATTTAGGGAAATACTGATCCAGAACGACGAATGAACGGCGACCGACTGAGACCCCCTTAAGTAGAACAAAAGGTCGGTCCAACAATTTCTCTCACAAGTTTATCTTAAAGTCGTGATAATAAAAAATGCCCTAATTTTTCTATAAAGTTTCAACAATTTCAGAAAGAAGTATTTCGGATCCTGCAACTGCAACATGTCGGTAAGTGCTCGTTACGACACCCAAGTTTCTGGACAAGATCTCACAGTGGAAGATCAACGTACTTTTATTACCTGATACCAACCTAATACCAAAGACATGATTGGCAAAAAAATAATAAATGCATGAAATAAACAAATTCAATTACAATACCAATTAATTAGACCAAAATGTGGACCAGCATACAGTAGGAGGTTTTTCAGAACTGCAACGAATAGACCCGTCTCCTAGACCATCTCGGCATAACAGAATGAAAATCTATTTATAGACTAATAATTCCAAATAGCTCTTAAAATGACGGTCAAGAAGAAGAAATTCGAGTGATCAATGCGTAAACATGATACTTCAAGTGATGAAATTTCATCTTTTTTTCATTCACACAAATATTTACGTTATTTGTCGAGATTATGGACCATTCAAAAGCAGAAAGGCAAAAGTTGCTTTTGCGTGGGCAAAAGTTTGTTACGCGTTGGATTAATTGACAAAATTCTACGCCAAACTCTCCCTAAGTAACTAATCCCTTTACTTTTGGAAAGTTCAAAATCTCGACAAATAACGAAGATATTTAAGTAAAAAATTAACGTCCTCGTCAACTAAAATGTTATGTTTACGCGTGGATCACTGGAATTTCACCTTTCATAATCTAAAGAAACTGACCTCTGGGTGACCTCTTCAAAGTTCATCCCATATTGATTGAAATATTCCGTCAACATACCAGATCACCGCGTCCTTTCACGCACTATTTCATGAAAACACGCTAGAAATGAATCGTAGGAGTGTTTTAATTTATCTGAAAGTAAGAACATTCGAAAAAATGAAAATTGGTAGGGAAATTCAAAACAGTTCAGATCTTCAAGTGAAAAGTGGAAATCTACTTTTGTAGGATTTTTTCGGAATATTCCAGAGGTGCGTAGAATCAAGTTTATATACCTTGGGTATACATCTGAGCAGTATGTTCATATTCATGTTAGGCACTTTATAACCAAAAGCTTTATTATTAAGAAAATATTAGTTTTAATAAAGGTTTTTTAAAAAATATTTTCAAAATGAAAATTAAAATGAAAGAAATTTTCAATTTAAACAACTTTGATTTTTTTACCCGTCTCTCTGAGACCTCATACCTTCATTTAACGCCGTTTAAGGGATGTGGGCTTGTGGGTCCCTAACAACCTATTCTACTCCTATGGTAGGTACTCCAAATGATTCCTCTCCAAAATTCAATAAGAAGTTCATTATGTGAGAAACCTTTACTGCCTTCTTCAAGTCGGCGTTCTCAATATGAAGACCAAATTCAAAATCGGAGGTTTTACCAAGTGGAATCTGCTTACGGATGAAACCAGAGATACGTGGACACAAGAAAGGAGGAGAGGGGTATAAATTCGGCACCCAGTATAGAAGATAAAGGTATATTCCTTTGTTTGACCAGACGTTCGATTGACATTACATCCGATATTGGCTCTTTAGTGAGGGCAATTAGAGGATCATCGGGATATCTGCTGTGTACATAACGCCAACAGCAAACACAGCGAAAGCAGAGGTAGAGGATGAAAGGGAAAGGCTGTTGAAGGTGATAAATTCTTTTCAACCAGAAGCTATTATGTTGAAGTGGTTTTTGAAAACCTTCATCTACCATTCCGAGTCACATTTTTTTAAAATTGTTAATATCCACGAAAATAAGAAAAAAGTACCTGCCTATTAATATTTTTATGAATATTTGATTTTATGAACATTTTGGTGGTACCTACACAAAAAAAACTCCGCAAATTGTAAGAACAAAATTATAGGCAGAAGTAGAACACAAAAGAGATATTGAAGCAACTTTTAAAAAAAAATATTGTTGTGATTTCAACAATGGGGTATTTCAGTAAATTTTTTAAATATATTTTTTTTTCAAGAGCATGGGTCAGAAATAACGGTAATTGGGTCTGTTCGTCGAGAAAATGTTTAGAAGAAATTAGGGAAGCTAATGAAAGTTGAAGATTTGAATGATGTGACGTAGTAAGTTGTTGTGACGTATTAACTTGCTGACCTTGGATCGAGACATTCCTCTAATCCCGTGCAGTCTCGAACGCCTCGTGGCCTTGGATACTACAAAATACTACGAACACACGCTCGTGGCATAGTGTGTGTGCGCGTTCATGGAGGCCCGCCTTTTTTTCGAACGTGTGATCTCTTTATTTAATTTTTCTACCACATGTTGTATCAATGGGCAAAAAGGTGGAGTATAGAGGTTTTCAATGGTGCTGAATCCGAATTTGAGGTCAAAAACCTGAATTTCCGACCCACCAAAATACCCCATTCTCTCGAATATCCAATTATTATAATATTGTAGATAGACGTGGCGGTAACCGTCGATCCACAGGAAAGAAACCCAACGTTGAATCACGAGGAATATGGGATTGGGTCCTAGATCATTCTAAAGCTGGATTCACATGGGACGGAAAGAAATAACACAATCTGATTGGCTGATTTTCCCCTGTGGAGAATGGTGGCCGCCATCTTGACGGAACAGCGAAAGGCATTTTTGTACCATGGTCCATCTTCCGCCCATTCCACACGCCTGTGCAGTGGTCAGGAATGATAACCACTAGTGGTGGACGACTGTTGATAGTAGCCAACAAAAAGATTGTTTTATGCGATTGATGCGTAGAAGAGTTGTGATAATGTATTCCCAGAATTTTTGCAGAATCCTAACTGTGGTAATTTTTTGAAACATTGTTCAGCTGGCATTCGAAAAAAAAGGGCATGTAGGTAAATTAAAAATTCCAAGAGCAATATTACTCCTTTGTCGAAAAAATCATCGAAACTATCGATTGTTGGAAAAAACAATCGATTGTTGCAATCAACAATAATTGTTTATTAGCCTCCCCAAGGTTCTACACTCGCACTCATTTGTTTGTTTATTTCTCGTGCTGTCCTTATATTGAAGTTTTTCATTTATGAGTTTCAACTAGGAATAATCACTTCCCTTCAAAACACTGTCAACAGAGGTTACAGATCAGAAGAAGTTATCATTTCAGAGGCTTCCAGGAGGAAGGTTATCATTCCATCCACGTGAACCTTCGCGTCGACGTGAACCCTCCACTGGTTTTCTCATCTTTTCATCCTTCTGTCATTTCAACCTTTCCGTTTCATGTGAATGCAGCTTAAGCGTGGAGGGAAGAGACAGGGTGTGCTCTTGTGCAGGTACCCCCGGGTTTTTTCTGCACTGTGACGTCACTCCCGACGTAAAACCAAGAATCACAAGTGAGTGATTCTCAATTCAATAGTGAGTTTCAATTCCCGTTGTGAACCCTTACACATCTCAATTCAGATTTTTAAACCAGTTCCAAATATGATTTACCTACCTCATGCCTTACTGTGCCATTTATGGTTGTACCAACCAAAATAACAATGTTAAGTTTTATACTTTTCCAAAAGACAATACTCTGTGTCAAAAATAGAAACATGTGTGTTACAGAGACGACCACATCAACGTTCGTACTGCAAATTTGGCTCCATTCATTTCTCATCAGATTCTCTTGACATACCTTCAATATATAAACTCCTCAACTACCGACCTAAAAACCTATGGGACCTGAAAAAAGATGCCATTCCCAGCGTGCATCTTCCTCGTCCTCAGAGGAAAGAAGGTCGTCAAGAGCTAATCGCATGGAGAGGAAAGAGCAGAGGGGCACATTGAAAAACATCCTGGTTGAGTCAAATTTAAACTCCAAACAGTGAACACTTCAAAACAGCGAACCATCATCAACGCGTTGTGGTGAAGATAATGAATCTCACCAACATCTCAGTCTCTTTATCGAATAAATTCACGAACCCAGGATGGAAAAATTATAGGTCTCATGACATCAGTAAACGAAGAAATCACTAGTCTGAAAGAAGAAAATCACCAACTGAAAACCGCTAATGAAGTATTGGTTCAGACGAATCAATAACTAAATATCGAGAATCAGGCTTTACGAACCGAGCTGGAGAATTTGAAAAAATACATATCCGAGCAGCAACCAAACGGAAGCGATAAAAAAATAAAATAATAAATAATAATAGATAAATTGAACTAATTTCAAACTTAGTGTGTTATATTCCTTAGCTTATGGTTCTATTTTGTTTCCTATTTTATTGTTATAAGTACAATTTTTATCTTTAAATCAAAATAATTTTTGAAAAGTTGTAAATACACACCTTTTGTACATCACTTTTTCCTTTCTGTACTATCAACCTTTTTTTTCGATTAAACTATTTTTTTAAAGACATTAAACTTTTTCAAATGAATAAAAGTGAAAGCAGTTGGCTAACATAATATAACATTTACAAAAACAACAGGCTCCAAATTGAAGTTTTAGTATATTAGTAAAACTAGAGCCATTTCGAGAGGGGTCAGGCGAGACAGCGATGTCGAGAGTGACGTCATTGCGCAGAACAGCTCGAAACTGGGACCCTCGAATAGCATAACCTTGTCTCTTCCCTCCACAGTTCCATTGTAAAGCTGAGGGCGTCGGTGGTCTGGTGGGCAGTGTACCCGACTGTGGTGATAAGATAAGAACCGTCTTGCGGGGACGCGAGTTCGAGTCTGGTCGCCAGCAGAAAGTTTTCTGTCTATTAGCCGATCGGCAATCTCTCGTTCCAACCCAGGGCGGTGATGTTTGGGAAGCCATGAGCGAAATCATCAGAACAAATTCTGATCTCCCCTTAGGGAGACAGCTGATGACGTCTGCGACGCCAAGAATGGCAGTCGGACGAAAATTCAACCTGAAATGGTTGCTTACTTTACTTTACTTTTTTTTTTGTAAAGCTGGGTTCACATGAGCGCGGTCAACGTGGTTGTGCGATGAGGCGGTTACGCGTTCGGCCATTTAATTGGCGGCGCCTCAGCTGCCTGAGTACTTTTGGAGTGGACTGTCGCGTTTCAAAACTTCTGATATTTGACGCGTAACCGCGCGCCCTTTGTTTACATTTTTTGTTATCACGACTTGTTATCACCACTTGTTCCAGCATGGGTATGAACTGGTGTGTTGTGATTTTTCCGGAAGCTTGATCCAAAATGAATCAAAGTTTTAGTGAAATTGTAATTGAATTAGTTAAGGAGAGAAGAGAGCTGTGGGATTTTAAGTTAGGGATCGACGAGTATTTTGTACTTTACTTATTTTTATAATTTTCGTTTATTTTGGTCTCTTGTAGACATTTGATGAATGCATCGTAATCAAATATAACGTATACCTATCTAATAAATATGATCTGTGATTTATTTATGTAATGGATACTCAAATTGATGAGAATTTCAACCACTTGAGGTGATTTCCAAGATTTTTTTGCATAATTAGCACCTACAACGAAATTATAATAATTACGCTTTTCGTAGGAATATTCTACATCATAATTCACTTTGATAATAATGATTACAAATAAAATAAAGCTATGAGAATTCCGATTTTTGGAGTTGGTAGGTAACGGTATCTATCTCGATTCAGTAAAACACTGTTTATCTTTGATGCATTTAAACATGAAATGGAACATCTTAGGAACAGAAAAAGTACCCCCCAGTCCCCTTGATGAGGAGGTAGTTTGGTGATTTTATAGTGATTCATATAATTCGGACGATCTGAATTGAATCACAATGTGAAAATAAAAATGATAGGATTCAAACCAGCTAGGATTCAAAAAATAATAGGATTTCAACTGAAGCGCGGGAAAATAGAAGTCAAAAAGCTGTCGCACAACCGCGCCCATGTGAACCTCTAGACACCAGCCGCGTCCCGAACGCATAACCACCATGCGTTGACCGCGCTCATGTGAACCCAGCTTAACACGTTCAGTGCGGATGACGAACACCCTTCGTCATGGCAGACCTTCTCACCAGACAGATGACGAAGGGTGTTCGTCATCACTCTCTTTCTACAAAAAGATAAGATGTAGTTGCATTTCGGTGTCTGAAAACGCATAGAAACTTCTCTTCACTAACTTCTCAACGATTTAGGAGGCGAGTCAGCCGACGGGATCAGTCTTTTTGACTGATTGAACGCAACTTTCTTCAATTCGAAAATATTGGTAAAATTAGATGATTTTGAGTAAGCCACAGGACGAGAGATGGACCACAAACAAGCAAGGAATGAATGAAAAACCTCTGAAACGTGAAAATATGAATTTCCTTAAAAATCAGTCCATAATTTCCTAGTTTTGCCCGGGACAACAAATCATTCAAAATACTCTAAAACGAACAATTTTAGTGAAATTGTAAGATAAACGAAAATTTCAACGGCTAAAATTCTAAAAATTTGTAAAAATGAAAATTTTGAAAATTTTCATATTGGCCACTCACAGGCAAAAACTATTGAAAAGACTGAAACATTACATTCGAGTGAAAATTTGAATTTGAAGGATTCACATCTTTTTGATTCGCACTAAAGTTAAGATTTCCCAAAAACTGAAAAATTTCAAATTTTTTCAGTTTGACAAATTTTTTTTTTTTTTCAAAAAATTGAATAATTTTAAATAATTAGATGAATGATTCTGTAGTAGGTATCAGGTATTCGTAAGTAGGTGAAGGAAAAAGAACGATCGTGTATTGTGGGTATCTCAGCAATGACCACCCTTACCAGGCAGATGACAAATACGCTTCGTCAGGCCCCAAAAATGGTCAAATACTTGAAATTTGGCAAAATTTCCTTTGTGAAGTCATTACTTGCATGCTTTTGAGCCTATTTAACGTAGAAAAGTGTTCAGGCTGGTGGGACCACCTCCTATTGGTGATCCGCACTGAACGTGTTAATCGGATCATCGGTAGCCTCTGCGCATGCGCAAACGTAAATATTTTAAATTTCGCCTACGGTGTCCGATTTCACTCAAACTAGAGGGGAAAGGGTGACTATTTGACTATACCTCGTTTTGGAAAATTAATTCGTTCTGTTTGGAAACGATCTCAGATATCCACCCATGAAGCATGCCGAAAAACTGTATCCTCCAAAATCAAAATTTATGTTTGTGGTTCTTGCCCCAGGCCGTAGCGATCAGGAGTAGAGATTGTAGAGTTAAGGTACCTTAAACACAATAGTCTTAGTTTTAAGCTACCTTGAACACAATAATTTTTTCATAAAAATATTTAAACGAATTTTCACGATACGATGTGCCATTTTTTCGAATCAAGGAGGCTGGTTGGTGGCTGGCCCCTAGATAAATTACAAGAGCAAATAACTGAATACAGTTTAAAACCAAGGTAGATACGAGAGGTGATATTGATGTGCAGCACTTTGATCGTATGACAGTCCTGGCCTACTCAATAAAAATCTTTACTTACGAAATGACAGGAAGTAGTTCACAGTCGGAACTCAACCGAAATACATAATTCTGAAAGAATGAACTGTGGTGCCTTCTCTGTTCAGCTTACTAACTTACCTACAAGCTATTCCTATTATTTGTTCCGAGCCAACACTGAGAAACGTGCTCCTTCATTATTTATTCTGATTAGATAAAAAAAAATTGTTGAAACCGGATACCCAGATAAAATTTTTAAAAATGTCGCAGGCCAGGAAATATGATAAACATCTCCCAAATGCAGAAGGTCATTATCCCTTCACGACTTCCTTCTCGGTAGGTAAGCAGATAGGCTGCGATGTGTTGAGGAAAGAGGAATTAGGAACAAACGATTCCTAGTCGACATTCGCCAGATCTATTCTTTTGTAAGGGAATTATGCAAGACGGCAAATGCGGGGCTTGGAGAGATAGTGACCTTTACGAAGATTTGATTACGAAGAATAGGTTAAGATGAATAGCTGATGACAACGGAGATCGAACGGATATACATACCCAGATGCCCAATAGCAATTCTACTGGACGACTCGAGAACGTTATAAATCATACCTACCTTACTGAAGCTTGAAATATTAAAATATTCTGAAACAGTTTTGGTTGAATAGTTCTACGATGGTCACCTGATGAAAATCACGAAACGACAGCTAAAAAATGTAAAAACACTCTTACCCCTTTATGCGATAATCTCTCGACGTTACACAGACCGTTTCCGTTGCCCATAGATTGGGTAAATTCGGCACTGAAGAATTATAAACTAAAATACGAAACCATTTCTGAAATAAAACCACCCTATGTTCACTGATTTTCACCTCAAGCGAAGAAACCAAATCAAATAAAGGGAATCGAAATCGAATCGCGAATGACGGAAATTGGAAACCTAACTAGTCAGGTTAGAACCTCACCTCCCTCCGTCGCCTCTAGAATAAATAAATTCACAATTTCAGATGAAGTTTCGTTTTCATTCAAGTAACTTACGCATTATGGAATATTTAAATATATCTTCATTTTAAAGAAGCATAATAATAACTGAAAGTGTAAAAAGCTTGTTTTTCGAGAAGGTGGTTTGCTTCCTCCATAAAAATTGTTGTGTTACCATTTTTGACTGTTTCAACCGTGAATATAAGTTTAACGTCACTTTAACTGTGAGTTTGCGTTCACGTTAGAATTTTTAGATTTTGAAGATTTTTGATTAGATTTTTATTTGTAATATACCTAGGTAAATGTTCATAATCATAAATAAGGTACGCAGGCGTTCATTTAAATGTTTGAGGCAAAGTTAAGTTTGTAGTGTAGGTACCAAAGTTCAGACTTGATGTAAAAATTCTTTTTGAAGAATATGTCGACTGTTTCGGTTTTGATCTCGTTGAGGAGGCTGCAGATATCACCGTACAGATTCATTGGGCAAGGATTGGGAAATTTTCGCATAAGGTAATCTATAGAATTTAGTGAAGATTTAAAAAGTAGCTGTGAGTATTATTTACTATGTTATTGTGGATGCCTGAAAAACTCCTACAAAATTGAATCGAGTTCTCGAATTTGTAGTAACAGACGTGACTAGATATAAATTTCTTCATGATGATCATCACGTTGATGTTTGATTTTATTTCTAAGAATCAAGCTGATTTTCTTATCTAGGCTGATTCGCGCCGGTAGGTACGACCAGTTAGTTTTGCCCTCCCATTTTGGGTAATTAACCTCCGTACTTCGAGGTTTCCCAGCGACCTGGTAAGTGTTTATAACTGATATTTTTGGTGAATTCAGAAGCTGTGGGGTATGGGCTTTAGCGAGAATATTGCATTTTATGTTTGGTTTTCATGAATTGAATTGCGAGGTCAAAATATTCTCCAAGTCATTTCTGTGTACCTTGGGCAACAAGAAGGGGTTGCTCAAGGTACAAACCACTCGATTTCATGTACATTCTGGTAACTGATTTCACGTCAGAAAACGTCTGCTGAAGATGAGTGAAAAAGTCAAGCTAACCAAGAAGCTGAATTTTGGTAAGAAGATATGCAAGAGGAAACTTGATAAGAAGAAAGGCAGTTCTGAAGACGAAAGAGAAGTGTCGAGTTCTGGCGGAGAGGTTGATGGAACTTTGGATGATCTGTAGGAATCAGGGCGATCTGAATGGTAGGAGAACAGCACGAAAATGAAACTACCGAGGAATGGATCGGAGGGAAGTGGGATTTCACCAACGAGGTGGTCAATGTTAACAAATGGGTTTTGGTCTCTTTTTCTACACAGAACCTTGCCAAAATTTACGTCTGTTGAGTTCTGGAAGCCAACAGTGACCAAGTGACAGTGACATTTTTGAGGAAAAAGAAAAACTTTCCTAGTTGATTTTTTCAAATTGATGATGTTCAGGGATGTCATAAAATTTTTGCCTCAGCCTATTTTTAACCGGCGAGGAAGGATACGGTTCAATGTTTCTTTTGCTGGGTTCGATCTTAATTGATTTGTGATTTTTGTAATTTTCGCGAAACTGCTTTGTAACTATAGTGTTATCGTTCTGAAGTTATTAATAGTGTGAAGTCTTTATTTTTATACTTTTATTTTTTCAAAACATATTTTCCAAGGAGAAAATTTGTTTTACGTCTTATTTGGGCTCGTGCATAAGTTACTGCAACCCTATTTTAAACAAATGTATGATACAAAATTGTACTTTTATAAATGAAGTGTTTCCAGAAAGTTACAGTTACATCATGTTTTGTATTTTTTGCACCCATTTCTTCATTTGTTTGAAACACTAAAAATGGGTGCCCAAGGTACAATCAATGTTGCTCAAGGTACAATGCAAGATTGTACCTTGGGCAAAAATCCACTCTTTATTGGATCAATTATAACACATCAACCGTGGGAGATTTAAAAAATTTTCAGAGGTATTCTGAAAGCCAACTAGATAGAGCATTGATATACCTTGAAAAAACTTTTTTTTAACTACTTGAACTGCCCCAAATTTAACAGTGAAGAAAATCTGCCCAAGGTACACGTCCTTCCCCTACGAGAGATCTACAATCAGTTTTACTTACTTATTTTTGACTTTTCAGCTCACACCCTTCACCCACACGGCTGTGCCCATCCTGCTACCGTCTCTTCTCCCAGAAGTCAGACAGAGCAGAGGTCGTCACCAGAGAACAGGGCCAGGGTGAGGTCTCCACTCATGTTTTGGAGACTGTAAAGGAAACGACCAAGACTGCTTCCTACTCGCTGGTAATTCTTGCTGGGATAGGTATCACATGCG
This sequence comes from Apolygus lucorum, assembly GCA_009739505.2. NCBI lineage: Eukaryota > Metazoa > Arthropoda > Insecta > Hemiptera > Miridae > Apolygus > Apolygus lucorum. The sequence goes on along the minus strand of CM019176.2, from coordinate 50,786,728 downwards.
GACTTTTCTACGTCGTTTTCAGTGAACTCTTCTCGTCCAAAAGCCCAAACAGCGTTTACTCTAAAGCAGTGGAAAAATGTTGCGAAGATATTCGGGTGAAAGACTCTCTGGGAGAGCCCATCAAAGGACATGGAGAAGAAACGAGCCGTCGAAGGAGACGCTTTGTGAGGTTAGTAAGTAACTTGAAAATAGACTAATCACGAAAAATGTAATCACTTCACCCCGATCAAGCTACATTTTTTTGAAATGAGGTATTTCAGGTCGGAAAATGTGAATATTTTTATCATTTTAATCAGTAATTATTATTGATCAATGGAATTTTAGATGAGAACTACTATAAAATAGCTCATCTCATGAGGATAGATAGACGAATTGATCATCTAATTATATAAAACGCAAACCGTACGTACGTACGTACGTATGCACGGAGGGGTCGTGGCAGAGGGAGAGTTGTAGGCTGGAGGGGTTGGGGGCGGGAGGAGTCGGAGGCGAAAGGAGTCGGAGGGGTTGGGCGCGGGAGGAGTCGGAGGGGTTGGGGGCGGGAGGAGTCGGAGGCGAGAGGAGTCGGAGGGGTTGGGGGCGGGAAGGGTCGGGGGCGAGAGGAGTCGGAGGGGTTGGGGGCGGGAGGAGTCGGAGGCGAGAGGAGTCGGAGGGGTTGGGGGCGGGAGGAGAGTCGGAGGAATAGTCTTTGCCTGCTTTTAGTAGGCTTTTCAGCTAGTCTTTTCATAGAAGATAACTTTTGAGTTGGTAGGTTTATGTGCATTCTGACGTCATCGTCGGAATTATTGCAATCTGAACTAATCTGAAATATCTTTCTATATTTATACTCTTTGTCTACACGGAATCCATTACAGCCACAGGTACATGTACGACATCGGATGCCACCTAGAATGAAACAGGCTATACAGCCCTGTTCATAGTGGGCGGGTCAATTTTTGATAAGCCAATTGAATGCCTAGCCTACACAGATGTAATAAAAGACACTTATATAACCTTGGAAAGAGAAGCAGAAGCCGTTGGGGTTAAAGCTAATGTCACGAGGTTTTAGTGAGATTCTGAGATAAGAGATGGCAGCACCATCAGGGCCAAATTTCGTTTACTCCTCATTTGAGAATGGAACGAGATCTTTTAATTCTCCGAATGTATTTATCTTCAAGATTGTCGTAGAATGGGGTATTTCAGTCAATTTTTTTAATTTTTTTTTTATTTGTCAAAAGAGTATGGCTCATGAATAATGGTAATCAGGTCAGTTCGTCGAGAAAATGTTTTTAAAAAATCAGAGAAGCTAAGGAAAGTTGAAGATTTGAATGGTGTGACGTAGCCAACTGTCTTTGAAAAAAGTATTCATGCACAGAGAAGAGATTAAACCCTTGGAGGACCTCTTGGATACTACAAAATACTACTCGCAAATGCGCACGGCATAAGTGTGTGTGCGTTAAGGGAGGCCCGCCATTTTTTCAAACGTGTGATCTGTTTAATTAATTTTTCTACCACATGTTATAGTTTCATTGGGCTTAAACTTGGAGTATAAAAGTTTTCAAGGCTGCTGAATCCAAATTTGAGGTCAAAAACCTGAATTTCCGACCCACCGAAATACCTCATTGTGGGTAATTGGTTCAGAAAGTTAGCAAATGTTTTTTGCACACTGCTCCAAAAAACATTTTTGTTCATAGCCGTCGGATTCTCGATTCCTGCATTTGAGGCTGGGGCAGGAGGGCAATCATGGGGGCAGATGCAGCATTCAAGTACCCAGCCCCACCCGTTCAAAATTTGAAAAAAAATGTATGGAGCAAAGTGCAAAAAAGTGCACACTTTCTGAACCAATTACCCACAATTCTACGGTAATCTTGAAGAGAAATTCGTTGGCGGAATTAAAATGTCTTGTTCCGTTCGCAAACGAGGAGTACATGAAAATTATTTTATTTTGGTGCTGCAGTGTGGTGGCTGATTTCATAACTAAACTTGTTACATTTAGCTTTAAGGTAGATGTTAATAAAAACCAAGTGCATGGTGACAGGCGCAAACACATCTGGTGATGCCCTGGAATGTGGTGAAACCCGATTCCTAAAAGTCCAGAGTTCAAGTGCTTGGGCTCTATCTTGACCGGATGAAATGAAGTAGGTTCGGAGATCAAACAGCCTTCGACAGCTGGAAATATGGTGTTTGCTTCTCTTCCAAACTGCTCTTGAATAGGACAATCCTGGGTGCCGACGTCGACTCAGTCCCTTAAGGGGGTCTTAGTGGGTCTCCGTTCCTTCCTCGTTCTGGGTTAGTCTAATCTCTTACAAACCGGCGTTCGGTTGCCCCTTCTCCCCCCCCCCCCCCCGTCTGAAGGAGCTACATTGGAATACGTGAGAACCTGTAAGGCTTCCCCGAAGCATCCCCAAGGACGACATGAAGAGTCGTTCGAAGAAGTGAAGGAACATGTGAGGCGGCTTGAGATTTGTGACTGGAGGAGGAGATTTTTTTTTACCAGTCGTCAGAGGACGACTGGTAGAATGTTGTGACGGTGGTCAGAGCCCTAGTAGGGCTGTTGTGCCACGAGGCAAGTGTAAGGTTAAACATTGTTTACAGTTGTGCTCAACATTCAAGCAGCTGAGCGAAATTTCATGGGAAGTTATGCATCGCGCTCATTACGCTTTTAAAAATTTATGTTTTTGCTCTGGCACACAAACGAAATAAGCGTTTAGAAAATGCTTTACGGCTGGGAGCCGCCGAGTGATCGGGCATGGTGGGGGGCGGGGAGTTGGGAGCTGCTGCGAGTGCGGGCATGGGAAGGGGCGGGGTAGTTGTTTGGGTTGTATGTGAATAGATAGAGGATGGTGAATAGATAGAGGATGAATAGATAGAGGATGAATTGGAAGATGGGTTGGGAATGTTGGGTCTCAGAATGTGAAACATAAAATGTCCCAATGTGTCGCAGTTCAAGAGAACAGTACTTCCTCCAGTACAATATAGTTTACTAAGCTATGCAATGTACATAGGTATTGTTCCACCATAGTATACATAGTTTAGCACTTTTAGTTGTGACTAACTCCAAGAATCGATTAATGAACTAATTTTCTACATGAAGTTCAGAACCTCCTCTTTTTTTCGTAGGGGGTGAGGAAATCTTTAAGATCCAGGGGTAGAAATTGGATCTCGTAAGATACCCGAGGGAACCGCTCGCACGGGTTACGTGGAATTCAAACACACTGAAACTTCACCTCCTTATCCCACGTTGGAACTCAGCCTGGAACTGTTCAACTCATTACTTCAGGCTGAGTCCTGGGAGTAGTTCTCTGCTAGGGGCCGGTCCATGATTCCCCTTCGCTGCCTCTCCCGTTCTTGAAGGATTTTTTTATTCATTATTTTTCCCACATAATCTGCCTCAGTGGTCCAGTTTTTCTCGCTTCCAGCATGACCGCCTCTGGGGTTGTGTCCTGTGCTGCGAGATGCAACTTCTCCCTTAGGCAGTTCCTCTCCCCTGTCCATCGCATGCATTCAAAGAATGTATGGAATGAGTCATCATCCTTGTTCTCCTGGTAGTTGGGACATTTTGGGGACTCTTTGAGAATACGGGATCGCTCTCCTTGATCTCTCTTGTTGAACATGCTCTTCCTTCCTGTGGCCATGATATGAATTGGGATCCCAGGACTAGTATGGCTGGTTCTGAGACTGTTCTGTAGGCCCAGGCGATGCGAAGTGCTCCTCGAAGTTGAACTGCGGCCATTCGCTGTCGGAGATATCCTACCTCAATGTCGTCCGCCCCATACAAGAGAATTGATTGCACAACAGTCATCATCAGTCGTCTCTTGCATGGTTTGGGACCATTTATGTTCCTCATAATGACCATCGTCAACAGCTTGAAGTTGTCCTAAATTTATAGTTTGTTATCAAGTAGGAATCACAGAGTAGAAAATTGTACTGAAAAATGTGATTTCTTAAGTTCCAAAAATTACCCACATACCTTTTTAAAATATACAAAGTTCTCCAAGTTTTAAAAATATTGGTAATGGGGGTTACAGCATAAACTTTTTCAAAACCCTTTTTACAATGACGATGACTACATCAAATTCAACAATTGAAATTGAAAATAACAATTGGAGAAAAAAAATGTAATGCGTAAAACTCGGCGCTCCACGCCTCGCCAGGGGGCAAGCCCCCTGGACCCCCGGTTACCTCTATATACATACTTCGGACGAAATTATTGAAACAGAATGTGTATTAGCTCACGCGTTTCACATAATTTCGCTACTTTCCTCCCACTTAATCAGAATCTCAATCAGAATCACCAGGTTACACGATCCTTAGTTCCGTATCATCGGTATCCATGTTGTCGTCCCAGATTTCGTTATTTATTTATTTTTTTTTTTCTAGTTAGTCCATGGCTAAAACACATTCTGTGTTAAAATGTGTTCATGCGGATGTGTAATATTGAAGTCACTATTGATTTGACCTGACTAGGAAAGGTTGGCTTCTTTTTTCACGTAATTTTTTCAGCTGTTGACATTCCCGGTTTGTTGTATTCATAATACATTTTTTGGTGGACTTTTGAGTACTTACAACCCATTTGGCTCAATAATATTTGTTGTAAAACAACATACTAACTACTTTTATAATTTTAAATGCATGTCTTATAAGTTTGATCCAACCATAAATCTTCTCTCATGCGTTAATTCTATTCCAGCCACGTCAAGTACATCAAGGATGGTGCTGAGCACATGAGGATGAAGTTCTATCTGAAAGGTTTAAGGAAGTCTGCAACGGTGCATCTCGAAGTTAAAGAGGTAATTTTTAAAACCTACCTTGCTCTGTAGTGTTCACTTGGTATGCCTCCCACGTGGTGTAGGTGTAGGTGGTTGCGTTCCCTTCGTATAACTCCCACGTGACGTTCAGCGTTGAATTCAACCCAAGAGCGTCCCATGTGCTGCCGTAGAGTTCTGAAGGAGTCGTCGTTACATTCATAAGGCTTTTCCGTTGATTAACACCGTCCGTCACCTCAACGCTAACGTCACTGGAATAGCTCAGGTTCAGCCCTCATCTTTTCCACCCCTTTCCTTTCTAATTTGATTAGGTTATCAGCCTGGGGATCGTGACCATAAATCATGGCTATCAACCCTTCTTTCGAACTGTGTCAAGAATTGATCCCTTCCACTTCCTCTTGAACTCCGCCTTCCCAACTCACTGTCTGTTGTGGTCTAGAAGCTCTATCGATAGCTTTAGACACACAACGGAAAAGGAAAAGAAAACAAGCTTTTAACCGATAAGGGAACTCTTTCAGTCATTTTACAGCCACTATCAAGAGAAGTTGTTATTCGCTAAAAAATCGCTTAGAAATTCGCTTGTTTTCCCTTTTTTATATTTATTTCCACTTTAATAATTCATTAATTCGATAAAAGTCACCAATTTTATAGAGAAACTGATGAATTTGGATGTATCCCTTAGTACAACAACCATTACAACATTCCTGAAACACTAGCCAGGGAAGGATAGACAAGGTTTCTTGGTAAATCGGTTCATAAGGGGATCAAAACTCTCAAATTTGTTCATTCAAAATTTTCCCAGTTGATCTGATCCAAAAATGTCTCCGTTATCAAAAGGGAATTCCCCTTCAGAAAATTTTATTGTTTTACTGTTGATCTGCTCAGAATTTAAATAATAGTACCGATTTTGAGCTCAAAATTATTGTCTTGCCAAAGCCTGAAAGGTGACGTTATGGTTGGAACATTGTCGTGAGTGATTAAGTTGCCGTAGAGAAACGTAGGTAACTTAACATAGAAGACAGCTAATGTTGAAATGGATGGCAAGAGTAGAAAGGATATTGTGAAGGTGGGTTCACAAGCGTCCAACTCTGTGACTCTCTCCGAGATTTTTTTTTTTTTTAATAGGTTTTTATTGTAGAGACATATAAAATGCATTACAATCGTCATTATCAAACACTAAATCTAAATAAAAGCATGTAAAAACCTAATAAAACTAACTATCACAGACTGGCATATAAATCACACTAACAATACACATCAATCAACTGCATAAAAAAATAGCAAAGCAGCAAAATAACAGAGTAAAGAAATAATCAACAGGGCAACATAAATTCTTCAACACTGTACAACTCTTTTCCAATCAGGAAGTCTTTCAGGCTCTTTTTGAAGGGGCGTCCTTGGAGAGTCCGAATGTCAGCGGGTAACCTGTTGTAGAGCCTGGATCCAATCTGTACTGGATGTGTATCAAGAGAGGCAGTTAGGCGAACTCGAAGAGGGCATAAGTCGAAACGCCTCCTTGTGTTGTGGCAGTGCTTTTGTGTGCGTTGGATCTGGTTGGATGTTCACAGGCGTCCAGTTTCCGGCGGGACGTTATTGAGGGAAAACTGACACCCAACTCCCTCCTCCCACCACCCACTTTTACCACCCTTTTTCCGACTAAATACCTAATGGTTTAGACTTGGACATTCCCTTTCAAAAATGCCTCTCTTACAAGAATACCCCCTCTTTCCAACTCTTTGTGGCCAATCAGTGGGCAGAAAAGCGAGTCGGAATTGCAGAGTCGGACCCTTGTGAACCCACCTTGATGGTGGTACTACTTGATGACAACCTGAGAAACTACAGATTTATCAGGTGGTGGGGGTAAGAACCAAATCCATTTCCGTTTCTTCAAATTCTTCATCACGAATAAATTCAAATGACTTGAAGATTTTTTCAATCAAAACGAATCTCCAGTTCTCAGCTATAGCTTTCACATGCCCTGATACGAAACCACTGCTGAACATGGGAAACTACCTCGTCTGTGTCCATGGATATTGGAAACTGTGCTTCCATCCAGCGTGGATGTTTTCGAATTGTGAAACATCCATTGACGCTAATTAGTGAAGCCGTGTTTACATGGTGCAATTAGCTCCACAGATTGTTCTCGCCTGCTACTTAAATGAGCTACTTGCTGTGAGTGGACACCAAGAGGCGAGCTCCTTAGCTGAGTGACTCGCATGCGAGCTACTCGTAAGCAGGATGACGAGTGCATTAATAATTATTTTTTGCTGCTCTATGGATCTCGCTTCTTTTCAGAAAAGACAATCACTACGTGTTAATGTTTTTTATTGACATTTTCATGTCTTTGCTTTGGCACATGAACTGAAAAATCGTCACGGAAACTGAGCAAATATTGCTCACGCGACCAATAAATAAAATAGACTCACTGCGTTGCGTAGAGAACAATCAACAAACAACCTTACATTTTGCTTTGGCACATGAACTGAAAAATCGTCACGAAAACTTTGCTGCTTGGGTTGAACTAACCACCGTACTTCACTACATTGTTGTGTAGTGGTTGACATGAAAATGTCCCAATGTGTTGCAGACTCGTATGCAAGCATTTCTGTTTTTTTCTTATCATCTTAACATCTGAATCTTAAATTTGAATTCCAAATAGATCTGCATTTATAATTTAATAAAAATTGGATTTTCAAAAAATGTGTAATTGTAATTACCTACCTACCAAATAAAATAACATAAAATTTTAACAATGAAATAAACAAATTCAAAATTTTAAAAATTTGAATTCATTTTTTTCTACAGTAGGTATGTATTCATTTTATTTCAAGATGATAGAACATGTCTTTGTCTTGCAGGATGAAAAAGGGAACTTCCAATATCGGTATATGTTCCTTCAGCTAGAGGACTACCCTTACAGAGTGATCGTTCTGGAAGACAATCGACAAGACACATCTGTAGCACTATCAGCTCCCAGACTAGATCCTGTAGCTCCACCTGCGCCTATTTGGCAGTGATGTGCCGAACATGCATTCAGTTCTTCAGTGTTGCCAACAGAATGGTATTTCTTGCTACAAATGCAATACCCGATATGGATTATGGTTTTACATGGAAAATTAAGCAAATTTGAATAGTACCTACCTACGTGTTATTAATTTGATGAAATAATTTTATTGTTCGATCATTAAAAAGATATAATTTAAAATCAGGTTTTTCTGAGCGAATTTCAATACGTCAGGATGAACTGATTTGTAGATATTTCATGTTGAAACAACGGTTTATTATAATTGTCAGGGATACAAATTGGTGATTATTTACAAGAATAATAATTAGGTATAATTAACAATAATATTATACATATATGTCTTGTAACGATATAGATAATAATTGGATATATGCCTAATAAAACCATAATAACCGTACCTGTTTTTGATGAAAATTTGTTCTTGATAAATTTGTGTGACTTAGACGAAACGAAGAGATTCACTCACTAGCTATGGTTTTAAGGGCGAGTACATGTACGTACAACACAACATTCAACAGACACGAATAAGTTGCATGAAACTGCTAAAGAAGTAAATTGCTATGATGATTGTGGATTGGTACCTACCTATAAGTAAATTACCGATTGGAGTAAAGAAAAAACGATAAAAAGCAGTTAAGTGTAATAAATAATTTTAAAATCATCTGAGCTTGACTCTAATTATTCTTCACCTTTACGAAAAATCTTCTTTTTTCACCCAAAAGTTCAAATAATTTGGGAAATGCAAAACAGAAGTCGAGATTAATTTACTTCAGATGTAATTTCATCATTCCAAAAAGATGAAACAGTCGAAAAATCTGTTTTAAAAAAAGAAGACGTTGACTAGTCCGTTGCTCTGGGGGTGCTAGAATCTTCCTATGAAAATAAGATCGAGTTGAAGATCTTCCTTGTATTTGTTGCTATGAGCGCTGCTCGAGATTCTCCTCACTGAGAAATAACTATTCTACAAAGGAATCGGAATTTCCCCACAATACATTATTTCAGATACAGTATCTACGAATGGAGCCTGCATCACACATTAAGTTATCCACCCATTTGCATTTTCAATGTTTTTTCAATCTTCCAATCGAATTGAAATATCAATATTTTTAGTAACACATCTACTAAACTTATTGGGATACCTTGTGATTCGTACCCAACAGTAAAACGTTTATGTGAAACATTCTAGCTACAGGATTTGGATGGATTAAGTACCTCGTGTATACATATTATAACACCTCTACAGCACAATTAACTAGGGAAAAGAACTTGGTTAATTCTTGACGGAGGGATACTCATCACCTAGGTACCTACTCTATTTCATACTCCTCAATTAATTAGTTGGAAAAACCTTCGTCACTCGAAGAGAGCACAATGGAGTGAATAATAAACCTAATGAAACTTTTATGTGTAGAAATAACCATATTTTAGGACTCTAGGTAGTGTAGTACCTACAGGTACTCGAGTCAATAACATGCAGATAAACGGGAGGGAGAGCAGTTATGAAATATTGGGCTCCACAGTAACATCAAGAAGATATGAAAACAATACCAAAATGGTAGCACCTTTTCCCGAGTTGATAGAGCTGAAAGGGTTTTCTAAAACCTCTCGAAACTAGCGATTCCTTTCTATAAAATGTGAAAAAACGGGATAAGTCACCAGGCGTTAATTATTCATACTCACTAACTCACGTCTTGTAAGTTCAAATTCAGTCTTCGTAATTGTGCTTTTCATACATTCATTGAGCCCATTTTTGGGTATCTACCGGACCAAAACATGACGGGTCATTGGGCTGTTGGGGAAATACGAACTTCACCTATCGAGGTGTAGCAAATACTGGGGTTCAGATACTGAATTCAATTTTGGATGTAGAATTAACGTGGTACTAATTCGAACCATTAAAACCTACAACAGAAATTATCAACGATAAACTACTACATTATTCGAAACCGAAAGGTTTATACTTGAACAAGACCTTGTATTGACAAGATTTTTTTCTTTCAAAAATTCGATTTTCTTAATGAACATAAACATATTTCTGGTATAAATAAAATTCAATGTTACTTTTGGAGAACACGACGATAATACTAGATTAATAAGGTACCTAAACAAAGACGAATTAGCAAGATTCGTGATGAACAATAATACCTTTTGTAAAAACTGAATTAGCTACAGACCATAAATAAATTAGCGACTAAAAATTAATAGAAATATATCGTAAAAGCATATTATAAATTTCACAGCCATAACGTACTTAAACATAAAGCATAAGTATAGAAAAAACGAATAGGTAGGCTTACGAAAACATAGCAAACGTCAACATTCTAAAACTAAAATTTTAAGAAGATAAATCCAAATACGGTGTCAGATGATGGTACTGATGAGATCCTTGTTCTTTAATGAGATAATTCAGGTTCCAAGAGAAATAAGTACTTGAAGACAAAGGAGCACTAAGTGCTCTTATGTATATAAGTATTATTCGGTGAGAAAGAATTTGTTCAATACATCGAGATTCATTATTAAAGGTTCTTAAATTGACTGAAAAATTTGTCAATACAAATACCTGACATTAACAGTTTATTTTAGATAGTAGAATGTTGACCTTACAGCGCAGAACAAAGAGAGAAATCTGAATTATCGAATCAGAAAATATCACATAGGTACTCGTAGAATCTACCTAAAAATTAATTAAAGGATCGTTAATAAAATAAGTCATACAACGAAGTAAGCTGTCGTAAGTCGGTCGGTGAGACGAGAAGCAATTGCCGTCGTGGGAACGAAGTAGCGTAACTATTTCCGAAAAATGTGAGGGGAAGTCGGTTCTTTATTAAGTGAAATTTCATTAGATATGTAGACTTTAACTGTACCCTTGGAAGTAATAACATCAACAATGGAAATAGCTAGCGTAATAATAAATAAAGACATAATTTATTGCCTTTTCTACATTAAATTGGAAGTAAATTTCCACTTATTACGATTACTTGAGCAGAAAGCATTTATTAAAGTTAACCGCTAAGTGTTATAGTTTTGGGGGAGCACCGTGCTCTGTTTGACAAAATAGTGCCGCCGCTTTTTGGAATGAGCTTGGGCAAATTATGTACATTGGCAATTAAAAAAAAAAATTGTTACGTTTTTATTGGTTAATCACTAGAGGTGCACGAAAATCAGGGGGAAATCCTGAGTGATGAGGGTACATAACTGATTCGTTTAAAAAATTGGCACGAGATTTCAGTTAAAAGTTCTAAGCAGATCACTGATAAAAAGTGATATTACGTAATTTGAGGTAGACAAACATCAACGTGGTTAAAATTCACGAAGAGGAAGGGTAGACATCAACGTAGGGACGTGACAATTGGATAGCTCTGAGTAGATTCAGCATGGCTGAACACCAACGATTGAAATGACCACAAGTTGGATTCTGGTTGACGGAACAAAATGAAGGAGTCTACTAGAATCCTCAAGCGCTGCTGCTGTTCGAGCTTGCCCCGGATATGGCGGAGAAGAGGGCTTGCGAGTTCCTTTTGAAGCTGCCCAACTCTGAGTCAGGCCAGAGCGTCTCGGAGAACATGTGGGACAACTCCTGCGCCATCTTGTGAAGATTTTGTCTCAGAGCCATCTGATACTCAGCTTGGTCAGATCGAACAAGACGCGAATTGAGCTGGAGAGCAGCATAGCAAACACGAACGAATTCCCTAAAACGACGTAAATACAGTGAAAAGGTATTCAACATCAATTAAACAACATTAGAGAGTTTTTGCAGGCCACTATCGAGGAGCCCGTGGAACCTTTTCACAAAGCGCAGTAGCTGTGAAACCCATGAACTTGTCGAAACGTTGACAATAAATTGGTGACGATGAAGCTGACAAATTTTGGCGGATTCCGAGTCTGAACGTGGCTGGCCCGTGACTAACTTTTCTATTTATAACAGTACATTTTTTTTATTGTCAATTGTAATAATTTTGCATGAGAGTCTTGCCCCCAACAATCCTTGTTGGATTTCAGCGCTACCTCCCGCCACTTCAACGAACTATCATTCCTGATTACCATAACTATCATTCTAAAGATTATTGTCTCATAATCATTTTAATTTCTCATATTTCTACAACATGAACCAGTGACGATTTTGGAGATCAGCTTTGAAATTGAATGACTTTGGGCACGTTTTGCAACATAAAACGACACTTGGCATCATTTTCACGTTCATAACTGTTCAGAGAGAAAACAATAAGAGAAACGAAAACGAATATGAGAAACGAAAACGATTACGAGACAACAATCTTTAGAATGGTATTTATGGTAATCAGGAATGGTAGTTCGTTGAAGTGTGAAGTGAGTTCTGAAACCCAGAAGAATTGTTGGGGGCTAGACTCTCATATCATTTGCCATCCGCTACCAAGGCAACATAACATAACAAAGCGTGCCTCCAGGACTTTGCGTCATTTGGGACGCCAATGACATCGGACCAACATCTTTTCCAGCTGGCTTTACTCGCTGGGGGCAGGGTTAGCAACCTGATTGCGCGCTCTAGGTAGACGTTCCCAGGCTCATTGAGCTGACATTGCCCGTTGGCAGCAAAAACTCTCTAATATCAATCAAACAAGAGTGATTCTACGGACTGTCATGGTGAAAAAAGCATGAAATTGAAGAAGTCCACTGGACATAAAGTATCGGTTACATGACGAGCTAGGAGTACTAATCTTTTTGATAGACTTGTCTGACTGTCCGCCTATCGGTTGACACAACGGACCACAATTTTCTGGATTTTATTTAATCGAGTTTGACTACTTGACTCGATTAAAGTAGCGTTCTGACATTATGCAGACATACACTTTCCAACAATAACGGTTGTAGCTCTTACCTGAAAACGTCTTTCAACTCTTCCACTTTATCGTCTGGAAATTGTGGTGAGAGAGCAGGATCCAAGAAAGCGCTGGCGTAAGCCAAAGGACCTGCATTTACTTGCACGGCGACACTTCCCTACAAGATTTATCGAACATTACAATTGCTTTAATATACATTGAGCATGAAAGGTAAGTATTAATTCAAGAGGCCACTCTAAAAAAAAAACACGAGGACTGCCATGGTGGCATTCCCCCACAAACTGGGTCTTCGAACTAGAATATTTTGGCAACTGCTCTTGGAATGAGTAGGCACAGTGCAGGAACAGTATGTCTTCCAGATTTGGGGTTCGTGGGGAAGAAGGAATGTTTGCCAACCAGGGTAGATGCATGAGGTGAGCTATGGTGCGTTTTCCAAGGAGCGTCTCCAGGTCAGAAGCTGAGCTATCGGGCAACCTATTACGGCTTTGAATGAAACCGGTTTCTTAGATGCAAGTGTAGAGAAAGGAGATGCTGAGATCCCTCGCCAGGAGGCAGCCATAGTCGCTGTAGACGATGCAGACTCTCTCCTCCGAAGAACTCATGCTATATCAACACAAAATCTCAATGGAATACAGCTGAGGTAGAAACTCTCCTCGGAACACCCTTGAGCATAATAACCTGCGTTGGCTACTCAACGCGCCTTGGAAATTGCACCAACGAATTACGATTATTTTTATGGCAACAGATAATTACTGATTAAATTCATGATAGTGAAAGCTTACACTAATGAACGTCATCACTAAAATGTTGAACCTAAGATTTGTAAAACCAAGAATTTGTAAAATTCAATTAGTACCTGCAACTTCAGTTGAAGTTTCTTGACATCTGGTGGCTTGGTAAACACCACTTCTTCAAGCTCGCAGACTCTCTGGCGCATCTCGTCCAAGGCTACTTCAATGGGAGTAAGGTCTGATTCAACACGACTGATAACTTTCAGCCTCTTCTTCACATACGGGAACGCATAGTCAGCTAGACAAGAATTAAGAAATCAATCAAAATACAGTTTTTTGGAGCTTGGAAACTACCAAGGAGAGTACCGACAATCATCATGACTCACTCGTGAGCACCGTACGACGTTTGTATTGTTCAGATGGAGTTCCACGAGGTTTCCCGTCTTTGGTAAACGGTGTTTCAAACATGAAAGTTGAAATATTGTGATTTTGCTCGAACTCCGTTACTCTCAGGTGCGCTTCGTTTTTATCCCAATATGGAGTCACGTGTGTCACTTGAATGTGAGCAACTTTTGGGTCAAGGTCATTTTCGTCAATCTGTCAAACGAGGAAGCATTGGTGAATCTACAAGACTCTAAGAATAACTTACCAAGATTTTCCTAGTAATTAAAGGACATTACCGGTGCTGAATCCATGATGATTTTCACCATTCCATTACCAAATTTGTTGGTATATTGATTGAGAAGCCTTTCAGATATTTCGGAGAGGGAGGTAACCTTGGGTTCTTTGTAAATGAACTCGATACCACTGTCTTTCTCGAAAAATCCCTGTTAACAAAATACACTCATGACACAAATCATTTTACTCCAACAGAGTTTAAAGTGAATGGGTATGTACGTGAAATAGAAATACAACATAAATACTCAAAGCTCACTCTAAATATTTTATCTTACATGAATCACACATACCTGGCCAAAGAAAACGATTCTGTAAAACCTGCCAAGTAGTCGTTTGCCTTGAACTTGGGTTATTTTGGAGTTAGCCTCTGACAAAGTGTGATAGGCTCTAGACATGGCGGCGAAATCTCTTTTCCTCTGGTAGATGGGAAGAATGAGATTGTAGAGGTAGTAGAGACATTCGTAGCGTTCGGCTTTTTCCAAGTAGTCCGCACACACCTCCATCTGTTCCACTAGACCGTCTTCAGTGTACTGAACATCTTGTACTCCTGCGATACGAGAATCAGCATGAGTTCTTCCTATGAGATGATAAGAAAAGTGCTCGAGGTCAATCGAAGAAGATTACAAGTTGTTTAACACAGGGTGAATACCAATGTTTATAAAAGTGGATTACATTTACTTTGATATTGATTTTGTGGGGCTCATCAACTAGTTCATTCAAGAGAAATCGTACCACGTATTCATTAGATTATGCAACTAGCACATATGATGACTTACAATGATGTCATCATCATAGAAACCAGTTTATGAATGGATTTAAAAATGGATCCTAGCCAATCCCGAACAATCTTAACAACTGTTTGGAAGAGATTTTATTGTTTTGAAGAGTTACTCTTCATAAAGACCGTAGCTACCTATACGATCGCCGGCTTGTTGTGCGTGCAAGAGGAACCCTGTCGTGGGCGTCGGTGGTCTAGTGGACAGTGTACCCGACTGCGGTGATAAGATAAGAACCGTCTAGCGGGGATGCGAGTTCGAGTCTGGTCGTCGCAGAAAGTTTTCTGTCTATTAGACGATCGGCAATCTCTCGTTCCAACCCAGGGCGGTGATGTTTGGGAAGCCATGAGCGAAATCATCAGAACAAATTCTGATCTCCCCTTAGGGAGACAGCTGATGACGTCCGCGACGCCAAGAATGGCAGTCGGACGAAAATTCAACCTGAAATGGTTGCTTACTTTACTTTTACTTACTTTAAGAGGAACCCTGTCGCCACCTATCTCACCAACATCGGGCATACCGCAGGGCAGCCATCTTGGACCTCTTTGTTCTCTTCTGTTGATTAACAGCGTCACAGAGGTGTTCAGCCCCACGGTTGGGTGTCTGCTGTTCGCGGGTATCTGCCATGTCAGGACACAGTCTGACTGTGCGGCTCTGCAGATGGCGATTGGCAAGCTGGAGGACTGGTGTGTCTCCAATCACTTGTACCTGAATCCTGGTAAATGCACAGTGGTGACCTTCCATCGGCTGACTGGGCCCACAATCTTCTTGTACATTCTCTGTGGTTCCCCTCTTCAGCGTTCCACCCGGATCCAAGACCTTGGTTTTTGGTGTGATGAGCAGCTCGGCTTCGTAGAGGACATCGATGTGGTTGCGGGTAGAGCCATGCGCACGTTGGGTTTCCTGAAGCGGAACACAAGGGAATTTACCAGTATTCCAGCCATCGTTTCCCTGTACAAGGCGCTCATTCTTCCAATTATGGAATACGAGTCTACTGTCTGGTCGCCCCATTATGCCGTGCACAGAAATCGTTCGGAGAGGGCCCAGCATAAGTTCCTCCGCTACGTTGCCTTCAAATTGGGTATCCAATCTGCGAAGGTCGACTATGTTTCCCTGCTGGAGCGGTGTAAGCTGAGTACACTTGAAACCCGTCGTACATCCGCTGATCTCGCCATGCTGTACAGGGTCACAAATGGAACGATTAACTGCCCTTCATTGCTTTCAAGGATCTACTTCCATGTTCCACGCGAAGCTGCCCGCTCATCTCCATGTTCCGTTTTCCCCCTACAATTACCAGCGAAATCGCCCTCTCTACCGTCTACCACGCAGTGCTAATCTTTTTTTGTCCCTTCACCCAAATTTTGACTTTTTTAACAACTCCCTTGCAGTAATAAAGTCACTAGTCAGTATTATGTCCTTCGCAGTATTAAAGTCACCTCTCATGTGTGCTATAATCAGTCGTTATTCCTTCTTTGTCTTATTTCCTATATTTAACTTTCTGCAGATAGTTCAACATTTTGTTGAATAATAAATAAATAAATAAGTAGGAGGAGGGCACAAAACGGCTATGTGTGTCCATTGAACCAAAACTTGTCTTCTTTCCATTGCCCTCCACACACAGGCCTAATGTGTCTATGCCGTAAGGCTTAATTTTTCTTAGTTTCCACCAAGACAGTTAGTTATTATCTACGTACCGTATTGGAAAATCCGTCGTAACCAGCAAGTCGACAGACAAACAAACTCTAGTGATCTCTCGGCGGCCTGAAGATGATGTCCTTACATCGAAAGCGCTCGCCTCTTGTACTCGACTTGCTGGTTACGACGGATTCTCCAATACGGTACGTAGATAATAATTGTATTCTTATAACTAGCGGAACTAACTCCATTAATTTAATACCAGGTAGTTAGTGTTCCCTTCTTAACCTATTCAAAGATCAAGAAGCGTCTGCCTAACAATATCCATTTAGGCAACGGTTGAACGGCCGATTAGGCACACTAAAATTATATCTATCCAAGTAATTACACATTATATCAAAGTATCAAGACTTGTTTACCTGAATCTAATTTGAGAGAAGTTTCATCTCGTGCGATGTTGGCAGATATTGGTGAAAACACTTCTGCTCCCCAGTCTTGGTCCCCTTTCAGCTTCAAATACTGCGCCATTAACGCAGCGATGTGAAGTTGACAACAAGCCGCCTACAGAGAGGAAACTGAGTATACAAAGTTGAAATAGGTACAGGATGATATTTCATGTATCACTTAAAGAAAAATTTAACGAGGAATTATAATTTAAGACAAGCTGAATTCCTTCACAATCAAATCAAGGAATACAATTGTACCGTGGCTGCAAAATCTGCAAAACTTTCGCATAAGATCGCTGGTTTCAGAAATGAGGAGTGGAGACCATATCAAAGGCGCTAAATCGCACGGTACAATTACTGGTAAACGGTAGAGCAATACTTTCAATAGTGAGGAAGTACAGAATAACGGTCAGTCCACTCAAAATATAATAATGTAACAACAATTCATGACTCTAACAAAATTGTTGTCCACTCAAAATCATGCGATGACTAGGTAGGTAATAATCAAGGCCCAAATTTATATTCATCGAATCTAGGGGGCTGTTGGGTGGTTTTCCTCCAAACCATAGAGCTAGGAGAAGTAGACTAGGCGAGTCAGGAAAATGTACATATTATGGAAAACAGAGTATAATACAGGGTGCAACACTATAAGAACGTCAACCCGAAAAATTTCGATTCTACAACTAATTTCCGATCGAAAAAGCCTCGTAGCAATTTTCGTTCAACACCAAATTCAAATTTTTACAATTTCAAGATTTTTTCGTTTTTTTTTTTTTTTACCTTATGTCACTGAAACGTCCGTAACTCCCTTTGGATACAGTGAAAAATTAAATCTAATTATACCGTTGGAAAAAGCGTTAAATTTTCAATCTTTCTGTTACAGAATTAAACATTTTCAACTCAAAAGTTGGCCTGAAGAGTAAAATTTGTCAAATCTTCTAAATTTGAGGTTTTTTCAATCGTTTGAAAGAACTAGTAATCATACTCGATTGTTTCCAAAAAAAACGTGAATTTTTTTCAACGGAATCGACGGTTTGACGGGGGGATTCGGGGAGTCTCCTCCGCCGCCGCTCCTCTCACTCTCCATCCAACCCCGAATCCTCCCGTCAGACCGTCGATTTCGTTGAAAAAAAAAATCACATTTTTTCGCATTCAAGCGCGGTTTTCTCCACTAATAAAAATATTGGAAACGATTCTGACCATACCGTTGGAAAACTGAGCTTTTCGGTCAACTTTTGGGGTTACAGTGGAAAACAATCGAGTATGATTACTAGTTCTTTCAAACGATTTAAAAACCCTGAAATTTAGAAGATTTGACAAATTTTACTCTTCAGGCCAATTTTTCCCTCTTCTTAAGTACTTAAAAATTTTTAATTCAGTAACAGAAAGTAGAGAAATTTAACGCTCTTTCCTACGTTATAATTAGTTTTAATTTTTTACTGTATCCAAAGGTAGTTACGGACTTTTTAATGACATAAGGTAAAAAACGAAAAAAATCTTAAAATTGAAAAAATTTGGAAAAACAAGGGGTTGAACGGAAATTGCTAAGAGACATTTTCGATCGGAAATTAGTTGTAGAATCGAAATTCTTCGGGTTGACGTTCTTATAGTGTTACACCCTGTAGAAGAGCTTCAACCCCATGCTTCTAGTCCTTGTTCTTGACCATCGTAACCTTCTCTCTTCACCACTTGAAGAATGGCGTAGAAATGAGTTGGTCATTTTCCTCCTCTTGGACCTTGATGTAACTAACCTCTGAAAAATTTGAGAGATTCGCATGGTTGCGAGTCATCGTTTCCAACCAGGTGAGTCGAAGTTCCGGAGTTGACGCGTATGAATTGGCGAGCGAGTGTTGGAGATCTGTGAGGACTTCCGGCTCATGGTGGAGCTCCTTCATCTGCGCTGTGGCCATCAGAACGGTCCTGATCCTCTTCGTCAGGTCTTTCACTTCTGTCGGGAAACCTGTAAGCCACCAGTCTCAGTTTGTAACAGAGTAAAGAAGCGATAGTGCGATCAATCTATTGGTTTATTATTTTCAACTAGCTGAAAAGCCTACTAAAAGTAGGCAAAAACGATTCCTCCGACTCTCTTCGCCACTCACTCCCTCCGACTCCTCCGCCCTCGACTCCTCCGCCCCCGACTCCTTCCGCCCCAGCCTCTCCCGCCCCCAACTCCTCCCGTCTCCGATTCAACGACTCTCCCCACTCCCACGACCCCCCAACCCCTCCGAGCATACGTACGTACGTACGTACGGTTGGCGTTTTATGTATATAGATAATGAACCTTTGGAATCGACCAAGAAAAAAAAAATTGTAACACCCCCTCAAAATTTGATGGTTTACGTTTCAAGGTACGTAGAATCCAAAAATCGAATAAAAATTTGGCCGTCCGTCCGCCGTACGCGGCACTTTTGCCACTTAGCATTGTCCGATTTTGATGAAATTTGGTATGTAGGCTCCATTTGGGGTCTAGTTGTGCCCCGAAGCTTTTGGTTGATGTAGGTCACTTCTAAGGGTTCCAAAATCAATTTTGAAATTTTGAAAACGCCCTAACTCAAAAAATTTCGATATAAAGGTATTGTTTTTCCTTCAATTTAAGATTCTATAGAATTTTTAGAATTTTTTGAGACCACGCGAAGCTCTGTAGGACAAACCGTTCGCTCCCTACGAAAATGTAAGGGTTTATATTGAAATATATATATATACCTATATATAAATCAAAACACGAGTGTGAATCGCAAAAGAGCCCTAATCTCCGTTCAAATTAGAGCTGACCGAAATGCAATCAATGGTTGGTGATTCTGATTTTTTTTAAATTTTTAAAAATTTTTTTTTTATTTATTTTTTTTTCATATTGGATGGTTGGTGATTTTGTAGACGAGTGATCTTTAAAGAAAAATAATAAACCATTGTGTAATAATTTGCAGCGTTTTTGTAACTGCAATATTGTCAGCCTTAGTTGGCTTTGATTTAGTACAAACAGTAGGGATGCGACTCCGACTGGAGAAAAATCTCGGAGGATGGATCCCATTTTCATTTCGCATAACGCTTCAAGGAACTGGGCCGATTTTCAATTAAAGATGAGCAAACCTCGACCGAGTTTTTACGTCAAAAAGTGGACATAAGACATATTTAGCCCTATCAGTCCAACCAACAGCTGTTGTCACTTTTTGACAAAATTTA
This sequence comes from Apolygus lucorum, assembly GCA_009739505.2. Lineage (NCBI taxonomy): Eukaryota > Metazoa > Arthropoda > Insecta > Hemiptera > Miridae > Apolygus > Apolygus lucorum. The sequence continues at coordinate 50,766,695 of CM019176.2, read as the reverse complement.
AAAAAAATCGTTTCTAATAAGAATCCATAGAAGAAAATATATAAGTCGAGTTTCGGCTTAAAATATCTGTAGGTATTAGATTTTTTAAATCTCTGTTTTTTTGCGGACAAATCGACATTATAAGAACAAAAAGAAAAGAAAACTTGGGCCTCGACGTAACCATCGGGACCCCCGGATGGTTGCTGCTTAGAGCCTTCGGCTAAATTTCAAGAAACATGGAACATGCTTTAGCCGTGTTTTGTTTGTTTGCTGTTTCCTTTTACTAGGGATTTGCTGTAACTACTAGGAAGTAGATGACGACTCACTACTTTGTAAATCAATCTCAATCACAACAAAGGTATTCTTATTATTAAGAAATCGAAAACATCCAAAGCGTCGAAGAACACATCGCAACTAAAAGCCCGCGTTCATAACAAAATCTCGCCTAGGTTTCAAGATCCTTTGAGCACATTGGTAAAAACCAAGCCAACCAACAAAATCAATACATCCACTATCGATGTTGGCTTTTACCGCGAATGTTGTTTAGAGTTATTCTTTTAAAACAGAGGTATATCTCAGCTTCGTCCATAATTACAGTTGTTTTGGCAGTTTAAAATTTACGCATAAATTGAGGTCTTTCCAACGAGTGGCGAACGATTTTCGTAGGATGAAAACTAACGGCGATACATTTCCCTAGAAACGGGTCGGTTGTTGTAAGTGAAAATCCTGCGCTACTTTCGTTCTGCGGTTTCGTCACGTTTTTGCCTAGTTAGGTGATGGCTAAAGCATGTTCCATGCTAAAATGTCGTAAAATACCGGAAATGAATATAATCATCACTATGGACTCCCATTTCTCAGTCTGGCATACTAGATGAATCCTCCTTACTAGGGGAGTGGGCTTCATTATTTACTGGCTATAATGGTTGTACACAAACCACAACAAATATATCTTAATACATTAAGACGAAAGCAAGAATGAGTGTTGTATAAAGGCCCGCAGTTGCCTTTAACAACACTAGCAACTTCAGCTACAATTATAACTGATAGAGCAATAGTCTGGCTGTTTAGTTAGCACAAGCATACTTAACAAATAGGAATTTTAGCAGAATATAGAAAGAATTTTTACCGTATTGCTACCTAAAGAGAGCGTCTGAGAATCGGTAACATCCAGGTATGAACGGACACCAAGGACACGACGATGACAATTTACGTAGTGGCAGTAGCGAAAAAACGACTAGCCAATGCTGAAACGTCCCCGGCTATAAAAATTCAACAGCCATAAAATTTTTGAAAGAGGAGTTTTATAAGACGAGAATCAATCATTATTTCGGGTGTTAGATGTCGCCTTATTGAGATGATTTCTGGGGTATATATTCCATTCATTCCATCCACATTCCCGCCCCCATACGTTTTTACGATTTTATCTCTACTTTCACGTATAAATAAGGAATAAGTCGGTAGTAGTATGTTGCAACAAAATTAATATTAGGTACTGTCAGGAACGATTCTTCAACTTCACATGATACAAGATTTACATACACATGATTTTAAGTTTGTATATTTAACAAATCAAAGGTGGAGGCAATGCATCCCGGGTTTTGTAAACCCCATTGAAACTTTGACTTTCGTCGGTGTGCCTGTAGCCTGGGGATCTTCCCACCCGCGGTACCAGTGTAAAGGGCCCCATTCACGTGTACGCCTGGAGTCGCCGCCGCGTCCCTACAGGTACTCCCCGAAGCCACCGCACTAGTCCATTCACCTGGCTGCCAAAACCTCCTGACTCCGCCGATTGGCGGGCCTGCTTCCAACCACCGCTTGCTCAGATGACTAGAAGTGAGGAAAACGGTAGGGCTACATGCTGTACTGGTGGAGGTGCGACCGGGCGTCGGCCTCACTGCAACCATTCACAGGGCCGCCGAGGATTAACTGGCCGCAATTTTCGAGCATATTCGATTACCTGCCGAGCGGCGGACGCCTGCCAGACCTCAAGATTTTGTTAAACATTCACGGGTAGTTTTCCTCTTTGACGGCGGCTAGGCCCGCGGCGGCGACTCCAGGCGTACACGTGAATGGGCCCCTTAACCCTTATTAGCCCAAGAAAAAAAATTTTCTCCCTTGCCAATTTCTTGTTCATATTTTGTTACATTTCAGTGCCTAAAATACGTAAAAAATATTGGAAAAAATATTGGACCCATACAGGGCCCGTAATCTTGAAAAACAAAACGGTATCTTTTTGGATACCGTGAGCATGTGGGGGTCAATTCCGTCCCTTGATTGATTCCAAAAAGACACCTTGAGATACGGTGGGTTCACCTTATAGCAAGAAACATTGTAACATTTGAACAGTTTATTATAAAACGTGAATACAAAAATTGAAAAAATAGTAAATTTATTGTATTATTGAATATATAAACTCATTGAGAGACCTTGGTTCATTCGATTTGATCACAACCCATCACTGTGTACTAAAACCATCGCGATCATTTTCTGCAATATACTAAACTAATGACTACCTAAGTCATCAGAGTCTTTTACTTCGCTAGCAAAAATACCAAAATCGGTCTGTCAATCGACCAAATGAAAAAGAAAAAAAATTATGGCCTTCAATCTTAGTAAGAATAGTCTTTAGAACAACGAACATCCTTATGTAAAAAAGGTACTCGATGTAAAAAAATATATAGGTACGCGGAAAAACATTTTTAAAAAATGGAATGAGAAAAAAAATCATTAGAAAAGAGGAGTAATAAGTTTTTGTGAGCTCAAACATAGTATTTCTGCTAGAAATTTTCCTCAATCAATTTTTATTCGCTAGAAAATCAAAAAACTTGTAAAAAAACAGGCTTCAAATTTGCACGAATTAGTCAAAATTCATTGAGGTATAACTTTTTTGACTTTTCCCCAGCACAAATCGTTGCACCAATCCAAATCCTAAAGGAATTATCATTCCAAGTCCCATATAAATAATCATAAAGTAGGTGCTTGGTTCATCTTGATGGTTCCTGCTTGGTTGGTGGGGGCTTGTTTTCAGGTAAAGCGACTTCTTTTGTAAATTTTTGTTCGAACTGTGAATAAGGATGTATATTTAGATTACAAAATTAATCATCTTTCTAATGTAAATCATTTCACTTCTGACATGATCTGATGAAGAAACTTACCGGAACCCAGATCCTTTCTTGGCAAGTTTTGGTTTTTTATTTTCAATAATTTGCACTTTATTTTGCTTCGGATTTTTCTTCGGATTTTTCTTTGCCTCGGCGATAGGAAGAAGTCGCCTCGTTCGATTTCGTTTCGAATTAGAAGGTAAATGAGGTCGTCAGTTTCAAATTTGTCTCTTTCACAATTTGGCGCATGCGAATCTTTCAAACACTATTCCATTCCCTGCCAAACCCATTTGAATAGGCTCGTTCCAGGTGGTCATTGAACTCTCCAATTCTCTCCTCGTTGACATCCTCAAATGTCAATTCTTCCAATCCTTCAAAAAATTCAGCCAATTCTCTTTCAAATTTATTTTCGCCCATCGGGGTCTTGTTGGCGTTGCTATTCGAGTCCTCCCCTTCAGAACCAATGCTTACCTTGTGAAATAAGGAGGCAGTGCACATTCCTATGCTCCTTATTACTCTAATCTTCATTCAGAATCAGAAAAAGGAAAGAAAATCAGTTATAGGGTGAGAAAAATCAATAAAAGTGAGCATAAACCCCATCATGGACCTGGCTCTACTGGGTACCCCCTTGCTCACGGTATCCAAAAAGATACCATCACAAAAACCAACTTTTACCCACTTAGCAACTAATAATATGTAGATATTACAATTTCTACTTGATCTTAGATACTTTTTACCCAAGATTCTTTAAGTAATATCACTCAAAACGGTGAAAAACTGGTCTAAAATAATTTGTGAAACTGTCCTTTGGAGTGTTGATGTCAATTTTGAGCCGCCTTGTAACTTATAATTATTATATCAACGTTGTTGTTGTTTTGACACTTCTTCTTCTTCTTTTCTATTCTAGAGATGTCAGAGTAGCCATTGGGACATTAAGTAGGGGGGAAAACCACTTTGTACCGTCAAGAAAACGTTCTAAAGTTGGTCTTCCAAAAAGATACCGTGGGTTAATAAGGGTTAAGGGTAGGGCCGTTAACCAGTATGCTGGCACGGCCCGCACCCCAGAAGCCATGACTGGTCACAGGCCCGGAACAGATAGTCTTAGTAGATAGTCTGATCCTACCGCTTTACAGCCTCCTAGGATAAGATCCTATCCCGAGCATTACGGGGGCGTGACTGAGGGAGACGGTCCCCACTTTGTCTACAGGTGTGGACACAGTCCTTAAAGGCTCCACCAGATACTGAGCCCGCACAAGTACTACAACTTTAACTACAAGTAGTCGGGGAATCGGTTGCAGGCGACAAATAACCCACAACGTCATTTCATGTGGTGCCCCAAGATGTTTTGGCTGGCCCTACCTACACCCTATCTATTTCATAGGGGACATCCGAAATCGGGCAATAACTTCGTATTGTTTTGGCCGTAACAAGGATATGCTAACACACAGACATGTATGACGGACAAACACGAAACCAATATTGTTCAAAAAGGTCCTAAACGTAAAACGCGAGCAAAAATTTTGATTTTAGAAGACAAGTTTTTTTTTTAAATCTTGAAAAGTGAAAACAATGCTTCACATTGGTAGACTCGGAAGCAAAATGTTCGATAACATTAAATGTTCAATTACCATAATAACAATAATACGGTTTATATTAATAACAATAATATGGTTTACATTAATGAAAAGAATTTGTTCCTAAGTGTCAGAACTGAAATATCGGAAGCATGTAATCCGAATAACTAATTTATTATGAGTATCAACTAGAAAGTGCTTACCTAGCTCATCATGATTACATCATAAACCCCCTTCTTCCTAACTTCCTATACAATTCAACATATCAAGTAGGTACCTACCATATTAAGTGGTATTATATTGTAAGAATAGTTCAATAATCCTGGAAATCCGTAATTCCATGTCCGAAAATTTAGATTTCTCAATTACGGAACAATAAACCTACGTAGCAAAAACTAACTTCAAACGTTGGGTCTAAACCCAAATTAAAAGTGGACCTTTTAAAACTATTATAAATATATTGAAATATTAAATTACTCACCTGTTCCTTTCATGACCTTATCACTGGAGGCATAGCTGTTGATGAGAGACAAAGACTCCTGGAATCTGGCATTGTTGAGGCCCACGATGTTGCCCAGGAGCTGCGAGACTGATATGATCACCTGAAAACCATTTCTGTTCAATTTCACAACGCTCAAAAATCAAAACGCACCAAGATTAATGGCGAAATTCGATCATTTGAACAAAACTAGGGGAGCACTTTTTAGTTCTTCGGCGGTTAGAGATAGCATCAACAGTGAAGCAGGTAGAGGGAACTGTGGTGGAGGACAATAGAGCCTGGACGCTCGATTTCACCGACAAATAGAGCGTGACGTGAGCGACACTGACGGGAGTTAAAAAGCCTCATCTATGAAATAAAAATCACCTTCACATTCATCGATCCTTCAAGAAAAATGAGATGGAAGATAATAAGAGTGACTATGAATCAAACACGTGCAGCTCGAATATGGCTCATGGAACTGGGAGACCTCCTTCCTTTGAAGTCAACGCCTAAGAAAAATATCCTTCGTAACCTTTGATTTACTCGGAAGTATAGTCGGTTGGTGATTAACCATGGAACATAAATGTAGTACCAGTCGGCCATCATCGGTTCCGTTAAGGGGGTCTCAGTCGGTCGCTGTTCGTTCCGGGTTAGTATTTTCCTTAATTACAGACGCTGAAACTTAACATGTTGTACCTAAATTTGAAATTTTCAAGGATTTTTGAAATTAAATAGTGCAGCAGTCTAGGGAATCGAAAAACTAAAAGATTGCCGCTGGAATCTTCAAAATCGATTAACAATTCGAACAATTCCAATTCCCTAGGCTGATGGACTAATAAATTTCGAAAATCCTTTAAAATTTAAAATTTAGGTACAACTTTTAGAGTTTGGGAATCGGTAATTTAGGTAAATACCAACCCGGAACGAGGAACGAACGGCGACCGACTGAGACCCCCTAAAACCTACTTTTGAACCTCAAGTAGTACCTATTCCACCGTACCTACGTAAGTAGGTAGATATTTGAAATTGAAATAGTAATAATCTTGAATAGGTAGGTACACCTACTTATCTAGATCTATAGGTACCTAGTAATTATCGAGTCAATAACTACCCATGTAAAAAGAAATGACGTAACTAGTATCTACTTACGAAAAATGTAGATTCCTTATTCTTTGGAACAAGACGCCATCACTGACTGTTTCGTCCCAGTTACACCATCACCTTATTACTAAACAGTTCTGTAGGTAATGACAATGGAGACTTCTTAATGTGGCAATGAACTCACAACGGACGAATTACCAATTCAGTTTTCGTAGCTGTGTAAACACCTTTGTTCAAAATGGGAACAGGTTTTTCTTTCTACCACAGTCGTATTTGATGACAAATTATTTTCAAGTTACTTTTGACGGGAAACCTTTCTCAGTATCTAAATTTTCAAATATCTAGGTATGACTTTTGGTAATTACGCCTGAAGAAAAGGGCAAAGACCGCTAAATTTGAAATGAATACGAATTTTTGATCACTAATTGGCTTGTGACAACGAACAAATACGTACATAAATACAAATAATAGTACACGTTTAAAATACTTCGTTAAAATGTTTAGGTTCAAAGGTGAATATTTCAGGGCTCGATTCAAAGAATACACACATTTTGAAACGGTAAAAGGCTTAAAGTGAGATGAGCGACGAGGAAAGAAGTGGAGAGGAGATGGCTGTGGGACGAAGCAATCTAACTCGGTAAGATGGTCAGTGAAGTATGACCAATCTCCACTTCCCTTTTAAAACGTTGAGGCTAATTGCGCTGAATTAGTACGAGTAAAAGAATGAGCGAGAGAATCCAAGTGATTATTATCGTAGTTTCTACCACCCGCGAGGATTATCGAAATCATTAAAGACGATGAACACGTAGCAGTCGGAATGTTTTTTCCATAAAAAGTAAGCAGGAAAGTATCATGATTTTCTTAATCACCCAAGTACGGTTACTGGGATGATTTAAAAAAAAACTCTAAAAATGTAACCTTAAAAAAACCTTTGAAAGTCAAAATTGTAATAATTTTGAAAGTTTTGCGTATCTGGAGGAGGGGAGACTTCAGAATACAAGATATCGAAAGTAAGAATTACCATTTTTGGTCACTTGGACTTGGCAAATACGAGTATTCAGTTTTTTCTTTTTGTTTTAAGTACATGTTATTTTCATGCAATCCAGTACATAGTACATTGTTTATGACACCTACCCAAAAATTGTTCCTGAGTAGTTCAACAACTGTAAATATCCGCATAAATTATTAAAATATTTAAAAACGTCTGCCAAGTGGTGTGGCACATAGCTTCCTCGTATCCATAACCCGATTGTATGATTTACAAACAGAATAAATTAATTTTATGCTCTTAGGAGTTAAGTTCAATTATTTATTGACAATATTATTTACTTACTGCCTCCTCAATATTTTAATGTTAAGGAATTATTGAACAGGCATCGAGTCTTGAGTTCTATCCGTCGTCATCGTTTTTAATTTTAATTCCCAGTCATAAATAACAGTATAGATGATCCGATGCACAGTAGTTAATCTCAAAACGCCACTCTCTAAATACCTTCTACTACCCTCATAGGGGACCATCTACACGCTAATCTGAACAATCCTGAGAACTTTCGTCGAAATAGTAACGAAAATGAAGAATTTATGGCTGTTAAAAGGAATTCACGTTTGCGCATGCGCAGCAACTACTATTAGTTTGGGGGTGATGATTTTCATAGGGGACCATCTACACGCCAATCTGAACAATCCTACAGAATTTCATCAAATTCGAATGAAACATGGAAGTATTATGGCTGTTACAAGGATTTTACGTTTGCGCATGCGCAGAGGCTACTGTCAATTCAAGATCTTGATTTTCATTTGGGACCATCTAAAACCTAATCCGCATAATCCCTGAAAATTTCATCGAAATCGGATAGAAAATGTGGAAGTTATGGCTGTTATAAGGAATCCACGTTTGTGCATGCGCAGTGGCTACTACGAGTCCTGGGGTAATGATTTTCATAGGAGACTATTCACAACCTAATCCGCATAATCCCTGAAAATCTCATTGAAACCGAATAGAAAATGTGGAAGTTATGGCTGTTACAAGGAATTCACGTTTGCGCATGCGCAGCGGCTACTATCAGTGATGAGTTTCATAGTGGGCCGACTACACACCAACCCGCACAATCCCTGAAAATTTCATCGAAATCGGACAATAACTTCGTATAGTTATGCCGGTTACAATGATTTCATGACAGACACACAGACAGACACGGAACCAAAATGGTTCAGAAAGGTCTGAAACGTAAAGCGCGAATGGAACTTTCAATTTTGGAGAACTTTTTGTTTCAACCTTGAAAAGTGAAAAAAAAGCTTCCGCTACCTTGGTAGACTCGGAAGCAATATTTTTTATCAAATTAGGTGTACCTATAGAGGAACTTATTATGAATATATATACCTGTAGATGAACTCTCGTGAGGCCTTTCCTACCGGAAAATTCGAAATTGCTTCTCATAAGTAGGTACAGGATAGCACACGCTTCCTGCCTGATGGCAGACAATCGGCTGTTACAGCATCGGAGAAGTTCTAAACAGAGCTGACCACACAGCGTGGCATTTCCTGAAACAATCATGAGCGAGGTTAACCATCAATACGACATAGAAAGAACTGCGATTAAGATTTTTTATTGTCTGCAGGAAGTTGAAATGTTCAAGTACCTTGAAAAAGAGGCTTGGAAAAATTGTTGATGAATGCTCTGAGCGCGGCAAAAACGTGTCTGAAGAGGGTCTCCGACTGACCAACTTGAAGAAACGACAAGTAGAGACTGAAGACTGATCCCATGACTTGGTTGTCACCTCCATCGGCCATCAAGGTGTCTCGAAAGTGCAAGCAGTACAGCCCCAAAACGTCAAGAACAGCTAAACCAACTTCAGTGGCTAGGTTAGCTTCTAGAAGAGCTTGATACAAAGAGCTTGATTCCCCATCTAAAAAACGAATTAACAGGAAGACGAAAATGAGAAGAAATGCTGTGTTCTCACTAAGTGGTAATTCTTTAACCCCTGGTGTGTACAAAGTGTCTGACAGACACGAGGGAAATTTCAATGAAGTATGTTGACAGCAGTGAGCATCTAGAATATCCCAGGCGCTCAGTACCTATCCCTCCAGTATAGATCCATTTCCAACCATCAGCTGTGGTCTAACCGCCACGAAAAGTACTTTGTTTCCTAGTTTCTGAAACCAACGTGTTCCTCAGACACTTAATACATAGGCAACCAAAAAACGTACGTTTTCGGGCATAATTTTGCCTCAATTACCAACCGATTTGCGAAATTCCTTTTTGTTCAGATGACTTCCGAGTTCCACATGATTTCATCAGAATATCGAAATTAGCATGGCTGAAGGGGCGAGTGGGAATAATATTAACAAAATATCCGATTTTTCGGTTACTTTATATCTTACTAATTGTACCCAAACTATGAAATTGAGGGGACATTACTGATATAGCTCTGGATTTTCATGAATTAAGTATTCTTTGTGCCACCATGGTGCCAGGACACCAGAAACCGCATATTTCGTGGTTTTTTATGTGTTTCACCTTGAACACGAACTTGAACTTTTGCAGATTGCCTACCTAGACTGGCACCGATGCAGGAGCATGGTGGTGGGGGGGGGGGGGGGAGGAGCGAACTCAAATTTGCATGTTGAGTATCGTAGATCATAGTTTTTGAAATTCTGCTCAAATTAGACACCTTCAGACCCCCATAGAGTACTTGAGATTAAGTCTATTGATTCTGAGAATTTTGATTTTGGAGAACTTTTTTTTTCATCCTTGAAAAGTGAAAACAAATAGCGGAAGCTTTGTTTTCACTTTTCAAGGATGAAAAAAAAAGTTCTCCAAAATCAAAATTTTCACTCGCGTTTTGCGTTTTAGGCCTTTCTGAACAATTTTGGTTCCGTGTCTGTGTGTCATGAATTCCTTGTAACGCGCATAACTACACGAAGTTATTGTCCGATTTCTATTAAATTTTCAGGGATTGTGCGGGTTGGTGTGTAGACGGTCCCCTATAAAAATCATCATCCCCGGACTGATAGTAGCCACTGCGCATGCGCAAACGTGAATTCCTGGTAACGGCCTTGACTTGTACATTTTTCATCCGATTTCAATGAAATTTGCAAGGATGTTACAGAGTAGTGTTTAGATGGTCCCCCATGAAAATCATAGAGAATGGTTTTTCATAGAGGGATGATCCCCTGTGAGAATCTCAAATCCTATTCATTACATTACTAGGCCTCAATAGCTCAGAGGTAGCGCATAGAACTGTCCCGGGGTCCCACCCAGGGCATAGAAGGGTCCCGGGTTCGAGTCCCAGCCGAGGCTAAGTATTTTTTTGATCCAATCACATACATCTACTAACTTAATTTTTCATCCGAATTTGATGAAATTGTCTAGGATTGCCCAGATTAGCGTGTAGATGGTCCCCTATGAGGGTAGTGAAAGGCACTTAGAGATTGGTGCATTGAGATTAACTACTATGCATCGGATCATCTATATAATCGGGTTATGGATACGAGGAAGCTATGTGCCACACCCACTTGGCAGACTTTTTTTGTTGGTTTGACGAAAAATATATAAATTAACCCATGTGTCTCAAAAACAACTTAACAGTTGCTGTGTGTCTGTCAGACTCTTTATACACTGGGAGTCCATTAGAGGGTTTATACACACCAGGGGTTTTCTATGACCTTTAAACTAGTATTCAGTTATTGTCAGTTGTTGTGAGTGTCATTCATACTTACCTCGAAGCGGCACTGCATCTCTCCCAATGGAGTTACTTCCAGACAACAATGGATGTCTCGATGAGTCATTGGATTGTTTCAAATCAATGTTGACAGATGGATCTGTCGAAAAGTCTGGGGGATGCATCCTTGCTGGAAGAGTCATGGACTTCGTACCTCCTCCACTTCTAGCTGGAGGTTGACTGGTAGTGACTCCTCCCGCTATTTGTCTTCTGCCAGTGTACTTGAACTCGTGCAAACATAGCCTGTTGAATGGCAAAAACCCACAGATAATTATACGGTCCTATGGTATATCTCAAAGTGAAAAATCAAAACGTCACGTCTTGCCGCCCTATAAAAGTAGGTTAAATCCTCCTTACTGAATGACTTTGAAGAAGCTCAAGATCTCATCATGTGAACAGTTGTGCCACCAAGTGATGATTTGATCATGCGCCAGGTGTTTCAGAACAAAAAGAAAACAGACTAGAATATCCTTCACTTCGGATGGCTGAAGCTTTTCAACACGTACCAGTGCTTGTGTGCCACTCACAGATCTGAAATAGTAATTGAATTATACATCAACTCCACTAAAAAATAACAACTACAACAAATTGTAGACTACATTCTTAGAATGGTTGAATACTTACCTCGCATGTCGGGAGGTGGTTACATTCGCGCCGTCAGCCTGGCGATGGATGGCAGTTTCTTGCGAAATGGTGGTTCCATCGCCAGAAACTGTGGATGTTTCCGAATCTAAGCTAATACTTGATCCACCATTAGTCATAACTGAAAATTAAACATTGTAGAGCTCACTTTATAGATTCCTTCAGAATACATTAATACAGCATGGATATTTGGCACGCCTGAGGTTAACGCTTGTTCTAGTACATTACCTTGACCAGCAATGGCAGCGAGGTACGTTGAATCTCTGACGCTGAGCGAAGTTCGAGCAGATTGACTATCTTGGTGAAATGTGAATCTGTAAAAATGATCATCATGGTTGAGTAATGAACACCTCATTTCATTATTACTAGTATGTTAAAGTATGAAGACCCTACGCAGTGTTATACCTGTTGTAAGGTTTGCTAGGGGTGGAAACAACGGAGCTAGCAGTGCTGAGCATCGGAGAATGACCGGCCTGCTGTGTTTCAGACAGCCTATGAAGATTATCCAAAACGATACCCAACCAAGGTATGTAAAGAGATGATATTCGAGCCAGCTGCCCCTATGACGAAGAAAAATGAGTAGGTGAGTTGAGAATTATATGAACGGGTAGAAAAAACGGTGGAAGCAGAGATGCAACTAAACTAGGGTAAATGGTAAGTTGACTATGGTAAATAAGTAAAACCACGAAAAGTAATAGATTTGGAATCGCTACCTTAGCTTGGTAGCGATCATCTAGCTCGTGTTTGGCCATAAGGTCTCGTAGGGTGTTTAGAGCCAATCTTCTAGCAGACGCTTCTTGCCCCAAAGAATTTTTAGCTTCGATTAGCAATAGACCAGCCAAATAATGACGACGGCAGAATTCCTCCGAGAGCCAGAACTCGCTGCAAACATCTGAAATAACAACAAAATACTGCATTTAAATGATTTTCCCATGTGATGAGAGGAGCATGAAAAGAAATCTTCTTCTTTATGTTAAGTCAATAAGTTCATTTTATGAATAATTATTTTAAATACACATTACCGCTCCTTCCTTTCATTTGTAGAAGAGGTAGGTTGAAAGCCACGTAGTGTTCGTGGGAACATATGACGTTGAGGAAAGCGTATTTCAACTCGAACAGAACTCTGGCTTCACCACTAAACGTTGAGAGATACCAAGAAACCAACCGCAGCACGAACCCTCTATCCAGAAAACTCAAGCATCTCTGCATGGAAAAGTTCATAGAAAGAGTTTGTTAAGACTTAGAAATAAAAAAAATAACACGATTCAGCGTCGAAAATAAATACCAATGAATTAATACTAATGAAATGAAAACACGTACTTTCAAGAAGTTGGCAATGCTGGCATTCAACTGCTTGGTTTCAGAGGGCATTTCACGGTATTTAGAAAGTAAATAGGGACTCAAGACTTTCAAAAGGTTTTCTATTTTATTCAGGAAGTCGGGTTGAAATCTTTCGTGGCGGTGCATCTGAAATTGGAAAAGAAAATTTTGAATTGATGGGTTGCGCTCTTGCAGTATAAACTTTGAATCCATGGTAAGTAAAACACCTACATCCATGATGTAATATACTTTATGATTCGTCAGGAGTGTTACAAAAATTTCGGGTCAGAACCCCTCACACCCAACACATGAACTTCACATCCAGACGGGGAGTGACCCAGCTCGTGCTCTCGAGGACACTTCACACCCGTAAATATGTGGACGCTGGAACCAGCGAGGACATTTTACACCCCTACAGATATTCCCACCCAAACATTAAATTTCCCGAAATTCCCATCGCGTTGTTTTTTTTAGGTATAAATAAAACCGGAAAGGATTTCCATAACCACCTGTTATTGCATCCGCTCAAGGCCGTCCTTATTGAGCTCTCACGAAGTGTACTGCGCTTGAAACGACAGGTCCGCGTTAGTTCATCACCTCTATCCTTCCCTAAGAGCTTCAGTCGATGTAAAGCTCCTCAACGAGAACAAACCATTCGACACCTCGATTCGATACCTCCGCCAATTTCACATCTAAAGCGACTCGCCTCAAGCATCTCGAGTGCAAATTCGGATTTCTACCGGACGGATTCAACAGCCTGTTCGGATCGACAACTACTCTACTTCATAATTCAATCGAAGCTGAAGAATCCCCTCTTGGATTGGTTCTGGATTCCCATCTACCACTGCCAGGAATCGCATCAAGAATCTCGCCGCTCTTCGCCTACTACCCACCTCTCTTCGCCCCAATCGGGTCAGATTGTCCAATTTCATTTCTATAATCATTCATTCAGTTTTATTTCCGTAGATACTTACAAATTGTAAGGAGCTCCATAGGTTTTCTGTTTTTCCGTTTAATTCAATTCAGTCAATGCCAATCGTCATTCTATTCATAACTTCTCATTACAGTCCACTTAAATCTACCATTATTAAATAAAAATTTTTCCATTGTAATTTCCGAAAATATAACTTTCTACTGTCTTTTCCAAGTTGAGGAATATTTGGTTATTTATGGCTAATGCCACTTTCCTCAATACATAACACCACCATCCAGATTTGTTAACATTTTTTGGCGTGCTGCTCTCTGTCCAAGCTGAAACCTATGCCAAACTCAATTACCTCGACAAGACACACCTACCGAAGCCGAGCAGGGTTAAGCAGCAACAATGGATCAAAAATGGATTGCCAAACTAGCATCAAAAGATGTAGATTTATGGCAATTTGTGAAGGTTATATCCTTCAAACTATGGCCTCACTTTGGCTAATTTCATATAATGACCTACTACGACGACCATTCGACTGATTTTATTTTTATAATGATAAGGAATTTGTGAAGAACGAATTTCCTAGGTGGGTATTTCCTGGGTGTGAGGTGTCCTCGACAGTTTTTCTGTGGGGGTGTGAAGTGTCCATGCGTCCCCAGACGCGCGGGTGTGAAGTGTCCTCGCGGGATGTGAGAAGTCCGTCCCCCAAAAATCTAACTTATTACCTATAATTTTGGCAAGATCTTACCTTGATTCTTCCTGATGTGAGTAGATGTTGAGCCATTGATTTCACCATTATTTGAAAGAAAAATCCAGAATGCGACAGGAATTTGTTGACTAGAAGGAAATCCGTATTGGTTGGGTTTAGGAGGCCTGGTAGATGGTTGGCCAGCTCTTCATGTACTGTTCGTCCTCCAGATGTCTCGCCCACAAATACAAACTGGAAACAAGCAAGTCGTTAATTTAAATTATTGATCTAATGATCAAACTTGAGGCCGTAATCAGGGGCGGCTGCTGATAGGAGCACAGGCGCATGTGCACCCCCAGCCAATTAAAAAAAAATTTCTAAGTTCGTTCCTCTTCGTTTGAAGAGTAAGTTGGCTAGTGACAGAAGACTCGATCGTAAGTACTGTGCTAGTTGAATCTACGCGTGAAAACTGTGGCAGGAGCTCCCTCTTTTCTGACCAATCACACCCGTTTGGAGCATCACCTTGCCTCTGCACCATTTCTGGGGAAAGTGACGTCATCTTGACATCTTTCGAGGGAGGCAGGCACGTGAGATTGACCAATCAGAGAGCAGGACATTTTGCCGGCTTGAGCAGAATTGGTTCGTTGCTCCCCCGTCAGAGAGCTCTGCAATCCGGATTTCCTTATAGAGAAATATGTAAACAAACAAACCTGATGGGAATTCCGTTTTACGTTTTCGGTTGACTACCGTTTCGGTACACACCGTTTTGTTCAAAGTATTGTGATTATTTAGGAGTGTTGTAGGTACAATGAGTAGTTTACATTAAAGTAAAGTAAACTATTTGCGTTTGTCGATTGTGAAAAAGTGCGAAATTCGAGAAACTGGCCGCCCTTTCCCGTCTCTCCTTGGACACCAGCAGACGTTGAAATTTAAAAACCGTGCAGATTCGTACAGTAAGTTTTAATGTCGACTATTATAGGAAGGTAGATTGGCTTTGTGGGTGTGAAGTGACTAACTGATAATTTTGCTTTGCTTGAATACTTTTTTCTACCAACCGAAATGAGGTTTGAGTTAAAGACGGCATAAGTGATCTCCCATTTAGCCGAAAAATTGAAAAACGCTTAGGCTGTCTCCCATAAGAACGCTCTGGTAGATTTGCGTATATTGGGTCGTCAAAATATAATGCAACAACTCGACAGTGCACATCTTCATAATCTGATACAGAAAAAAAGAGAAAAAAACGAAATGGTTAAGAAAAATAGGTACATTTTTTATCCCGAATCATTGATTGTATCAAGTTCCGTGGTGTTTTCGAGGTAGCCGTGCGTGGGCATGATGAGAGGGAAGATTCTTCGAATCTCGGAGTTTTCAAGGGGCTCGTTAATTTTTCTTCCGAATTGGACGGTGTTTTGAATCGTAACGGGCAAATAGGTATACATTTCAGCTATTGCAATTAGATGGATGAATTTCTTGGGTTTCGACCTTTGATGATTAAGTATTTCAGAATTTTTGTTAACCACTAGAGAACATGTTTCGTGTTTATTTACTACGTATTTAGTACCGTTTGCAATTTTAATATGAAAAAGTTACCAAGATTTATCCCATTTGCATATCGTTGAAATTTCTATTTGGCAGAGAAAATCACCTATTCTGTCCCTTCTCCATAGCCTCTCCTGATCTCTGTGCACCCCCTAAGTTTCGGGGCAGGAGCCGCCACTGGCCGTAATACTAATAATTAAAACATAACCTGGTAAATTCGATAACAGGCTAGCTCAGGGAGGTTAAGGCTCGTGGGAGAAGAAGAGGTAGAATAATAACACGAGTTCAGTCTTTTCTCTCTAAATTCGGCATCGCTGTTATTGAATTTGACGTGACGTTTTAGGTTGGAAAAAATACGGGTAAAGTTCACAACAAAGGTTACTTAAGTTTATAAGAAAAAATCTGCCGCGTCATTGTAAGCCATACAGATCGCGGCTGGATTCTTACTCACGTTATTCCTTTTAAAAAATTCAACTCTTCTCTCCCACGAACTTCTTGTGTAGGGGCTTCTTGCGTAGAGGGCTCTTCGCTTACCTTAACATACGTGTTGAGAGCTTCGGACGAGTTCGAGCCGTGAACCATGGAAACTATATGAATCAGAAGCCTTATGATATTAGTGGATATCTCCTCACTGCCAGAGGAAACGAGGAGGGAAAAAAGTTGATTCAAAACGGTTGGCAGGAAAGCGATAGCGGAGTTTAATTGAACTGCATGCGTAGCCTGAAAAATAACAATATTGATTGAAAGGTAAAATAATAGCATTTACTACAATATTATGCAACATAATGATATGTAATATTATACATACATGCAAAGTCCAAGATGTCCCTATATCGACACCAGTTACTAACCAAGAGTAGTGAGTCGAGGAACACTTTGGAGGCTCAAGCTCCAAAAATTCATACAGGGTGTTTCATAAGTAACGGACCACCCTTTCTATTTCCATTATTTGTGTGAACATCAAAAAACTTGTCGAAGTAACCACCCCTTATTTTTTTGCAAAGAATTCGAGCATCACATTTTCGTGCGTCGCGCATGCTCATAAATGCACGCAGTGTCCACCAACTTTGTTTTTTCGAATGAAATCCCCCTTTTTAAATGCGGATTCGGATTCTACGTCAAATTTTATGAACATTTTACTTCAAAAAAAAATTTTTTTGAACGCGCACAACCAGCTCAGCGAGCGCTCTAAGATTCGCAACCCAGGGATTGTGCCACAATTGAGATGAAGGTACCTCAAGTGTGGCACATCACTTAGCACTATTTTTCTACGCTGAATCTCGTGGTGATATCCCTTTCTTGATTTGATTTCATTTTACCGCATTTACAGCCGAAAAAGTCAATTTTTGAGGTGGAAATCATTGATTTTTTAATGAAGGGTAATGTATCAATCCCAATGAAGTGTAAAAGAACTGTAAAATTTACGAAATTGTGTCAGAGGAGAAAGTTTTGAAGGAAACGATGCTGGGAAAAAATTCAACGGAAAATCAATGATTAACTCCTCAAAAAGTGACTTTTTCTGCTGTAAATGCGGTAAAATGAAACCAAATCAAGAAAGCGATATCACCACGAGATTCAGCGTAGAAAAACAGTGCTAAGTGATGTGCCACACTTGAAGTCTTCCTTCATCACAATTGTAAAACAATTCCTGGGTTGAGCGCTCGCTGAGCGAGTTGCGCGAGTTCAACAAAAAAGTTGTCGAAGTAAAATGTTCATAAAATTTGACTTAAAATCCAAATCTGCAGTAAACAATGGAGTTCCATCTGAAAAAACGAAGTTGGTGCGCGAATGTGCGCACAAGCGACACTCGCGAAAATGTGATGTTCGAATTCTTTGCAAAAAAATAAGGGGTGGTTACTTCAACATGTTTTTCGATTTTCACATAAATAACGGAAATAGGAAGGGAGGTCCGTTACTTATGAAACACACTGTTTATGATTATTATTACTCATATTAGAACGAGACTACATTTAAAATGCGGAATAATCGTGTTTATTAAAAAATAATCAAATATACCTTGAGGATTTTGGTGGTTTCTCCATCAGATGGTGGAACATTTTTATTGGCAACCATTTTTTCAGCATGAGAGAAGAAGTTTTGTAGATGTTGATCAATCGTCAAAACTGTAGACAACAATTTGAAGCCTACAGAGAATATTGGCTTCTGTCCATCAATCCAAGTCACCTCTGGTCCAGCAAACTAGTAATTAAATAAATAAGAATGTAATACTAGTGGATTGATTCTGACAGAACGTAGAACGTGTTGGTATTATCAACATGACATAATAGTATTTGAACGTAGAGATCAATACTCCGCCACCATTTTAGCAACTAAAAAAGAGAATTTTATGCTGAGCGGTGAGTTTGGAGTGGAGATAGTGAGATAGGAGTGGAAAGCATCTCTGTGTGCAGGAGTGAAGTTGGTTTTGTAGGACTGCACTTCACAATTTGCTTCCGAGTATCTAGATGGCGAGTGTTGTTTTACTTATTAAGGTTGAAAAAAGTTCTCCAAAATCGAAATTTCCACTCGCGTTTTACGTTTTAGACCTTCCTGATAATTTTTCGTCTCGTGTCTGTGTCATTAAATCTGTCTGGTATTAAATCCTTTTAACGGGCGAATCTATACGAAGTTAATGTCTGATTATGATGGAATTTTCAGAGATAGTCCGAGTTGGCTTGTAGATGGTCTCCTATGAAAATCATCGCGCCCGGATTGTTGATACCCTCTGCGCAAGCGCAAAATCAAAACCCTCGTAACAGCAATAACTTCTACATTTTTCACCCGAATTCGATGAAATTTTCTGAGATTGTGCGAGTTGGGGTGTAGATGGTCCCGTATGAAAATCATTGCACCCAGATTGACCTGCACAAGCGCAAACGCATGATGTTTAGTAAATATTTTCGATGATGTATACAGTGGTTACAGTAACGGGGAAGCTATGTGCCACACTCACTTGGCGGATATTTTTTAAAACAATTTTTACCGGTAGAGAATCACTGTAAAGTGGTCACAACATGGTTATTCCGTATTTACTCTTTTTCGCGAACAAAAGAAATTGGACTTATAAGGCGGCCAAGCCATTCAAACCATAATGGGGCTATCCAATTGCTAGGAGCGCACCCAAGCGGCGAATGCTGAAACTGTCCGAATACTCGAGTGAGAAGCAAGAGATTTTCACAATTTGTGATGATATTGAAACTTTACCACCGAAATTCCAAACCATCTAATTACAAAATTACGTTTATGACTCTTAAGAGTTTTTTTCTTGCGATTTTTGAAGAGTAAATAAGTCAGAGTATGTTTCTGAACCCAATATAATGAATGGCAATTCATTTAAACCTTTGGTAGGGCGCGGCTAATCTCTGATATGGAGTTTTTAGTTTTCATTTTGCGCAGAAGAGTTGGGTTACGAAGTAGGTGGAGTCAGTAGCTTCCTCCCTCCTCGCCTTCCACACGTTGGCACATTTTTCATAATTTCAGTAGCTCCCTAATTTTGAGTATGAATGTAAAAAAAATAAAAAGATAGGAATCCACCTTTTCTTCTTAGGAACAGGAATCTTTCTAATTTTGTTGAAAGGTATTTTTCGTTCTGATTATTGTACTTGTCACTTAATGTACACTTGATACTTGTCATTATTATGTAAGTACCTATGTAGAAAATTGAAAATGTAAAAAAATATTGTTCCTGTGAAATATAGTCGGTATCGTGTTCGGCATGTGTTGTGAAATGTAGTCGGTATCTTGTTTAAATAAATGGTTTTGTAAGTTTAACCATGTTTTGAGAAAAAATCAACCTTTTAATCTCACAGACGAGGCGCACCCGACCGTGTGAGTATTAGTACCGCGCCCGCCCAAAGGTTAAATTTTTATTTCTCATATTCAAAATACTGATAGAGATCAATGGTTCATTGGAGACGCACTTATTAACTTAACCCATAATGCATGTCTGGAACAACAATTCCTTCTTCCCTTAACCCACTGAATTGTGTATACAATCGCAATCAAAAACAGTAATTCGAGTATTTTACGAGTGGACTTTTCTTGTTAATAATGTTTCCCTCAAAAATGCTCAAAATGCATGAAGATTAGCCAGTACCATAAATAAAATCACAATGCGTTAGCTTGCGGCAGAATTCAACCTTTGAGTAACGAGAAGGAATATTCTCCCAAACCAGAATCAAGATGCTCGGATAGAAGATAATGAATCATTTTATCCAGTTCCCTCTAGTCAACACATGCTTTTGACAACGCAGTGTACAAGAAGTAAGCTACTAAAGTAACAAGCTGTTCATACGAACCAAGATGAACGAAAGAAGAGACAGTGAAAATACTCAAGGAAAAATACTCATCAAACATAACACAAATGTAATAATATCGAAAATGTCGACATTTTTGCATCGAATCTTAGCGTAACCTTCAAGTATGAGCAAATCAAGGATTTATTGAACAAACAACGATAGACTTGTCACGCGATTTCGAACCAGAACCAACTAAAAGACGAAGGACAAGCAACAAAAGCTAGGAATGCTGATTACCAATTACCTCAGTTCAGAACACGTTGGCGTCAACGGTATTGTCTACTAATGCGTTGCAAGAAGAGTTAAGCAGTTGAAAACGAAATCCAAAGATTCATAATAGAAGGTATACTCATCTCATTCATCTTGTTTCATATGAATGTATGCTAGGTAAAGTAGATAGATGAATAAAAGCGTTATACTGTAGATGCTTACGTGCTTGGAATTGTTATTTAGAACAATGCTACTACGAACCCCTTTGCCCAGGCCTAAGGGCTGCACAGCGAGATAGCCAGGGGGGAGGTTTGCGGCAACAGGTGCAATAATCTGCTCATCTACGTTCAACCTGAAAGGGAACAGGACAGTTTCACAAAATGTTGGAATAAATTAATCATTTATCTTGAACCCAAATAACACATCAGTCATGCTGAAAGGTCATACATAAGAAACTACAATACATACGAGTATCTCTTTAACCTATTTGGAGGTAAAATTCACCTGTTTTTGGACAGGAGAGGCAACCAAGCATAACCAACTGGAGTCTCCGCTCCACTACCACCTTTTTTGGATCCTTCGATGGAAATGTGGTAAAACGTAAAAAGCAGGTGATGATTTGCATTGAGTGATGTGGGTAGGAGGATTTTAATTTCGTCATACCACGATGGAGTCGTATTGTGATGTAAAACGCAACAAGATGCCCAACTAACTAACTGGCGATTTTTCTGGCGAGAATAAATCAGCTGAAAATAATAATAGCTCATTAATATCATGTTGAGTATAGATTTGCTAACAGGGGGTAAATTCAGTAACAAGTACCAAGATAAATAAGACTTTGGCAATATCCCTCACATTGGACCGATACAAAATATTACCACTGCTCCAGAAGATTTTCTAGCTTTCAGATCCACTCTTGGGAATACGTTGAGAATCAGTAAGTAAAAAACTATGGAACATGGTGGACAGTATATCCAACCATATGGGGAACTATGTGATCACCTATAATAAAAGAGCATGCTGAGGGAACTCCGTGAATTTAGTCAAGAGAACGCATACACAGCTACTATAACTGAAAAGACACTCTGGAAGTAGTGTTATTCCCTAACACCCATAAAAGGAAGATGCAGGTCCAGCAAGTTCTAGTTTTCAGGCTGGGTTCACATGAGCGGAGTCGACGCGTTTATGCGTTGGGACATTTGAATGGCTGTGCCTCGACGCGTACGAATTTCTGAATATTTAGATCGCGACAGTCTACTCTTAAAGTACTCGGGCGGCTGAATGAGACCAATCGAATGCCCACACGCGTAACCACATAACCGCGCCCATGTGGCCCCAGCTTCATATTATGGCCTAGCTTCACGACACTACTGCAAAGGAGGCACTGAGGCAGTTATCCCTGAATATTAAAATTTTTAATATCAAGTTTCAACATGCAAACAATTTTACATTGACTACTTCTCTCTCAAGATAACTTATATTGCTAATCTTATTTCATTACAGAAAAAGTACAAATCTCCTATTGGAAAACGACACTTACTGGTAAAGGTAGGGCGGAAGCTGCATCACTGTCTCTGATTTGAATGATGCAGGCAATGTTCCGAGCTCTGCTGAAGTTTTTCTGAGCGTCAAAAGCTAAAGACTGAGGGTAGACGTAAAGGTGGTTCATAAAAGAAGTATATGGGTGCGTTTCAGGGTGTAACTCTGCCACTTCAACCGTCGGATCAGAAGTAGGAGGAAAAGGGAATGGCTTCAAAGCCTTCAGGCTAGCAGTTAAACAATCTGGAGGAAAAAAGTAATGCCAAAGTCAAAATTGGAAGAAACAAAAGGGATTGAAATAAGAAGTGTAACAACATGTACGAACACGAAACATTTAAGAATACATTAATTTTGCATCGAAGGCACATATTGATGGACGAGAAAATATCCATGAGATATTTCAATAAGAATGTGAGAAAATTTAATTAAACGACCAAAATGTTCGATTGGAGAGATCATGCATCAGAGGGAACTTCTTACTGTTAGGAAGGTCATTGAGCGCTTCTACTTTTATCTGCAGCCAGCCCGGAATCACAGGTAACTTATTCAGCTTGTCAGGCCTGTGGAAATATTGTACGTAGAAGTGAGCCATAATGGAAGACGCAAGTAGGTGTGGACTACGAAGCAATATGACAAGATAAGACCTAGATCAATCACAGTGCTTTGAAACGCTAAAGACAGATTCATCTCTGACGGTCAGCAGTCAGGAAGCTCGCCGGAAGACATATTGAAATCTAAAAGTTGCTGTACGTAGATTACGGAAGTTGATCAAAGTCTTAGGAATCTTCATCATGACTAGTTCTAGAGGACATGAAAACCAAATAACTTACTTTCTGTAATCGCTCAAAACTTTTAGCAGCTCTTCATCTCTCAGTTTACCAGGTTCTTGGCGATAGATACCAGGAAAGTCAGATACCGTGTCAGGTTCATTGCTGTATAAACGAAAAAGAGGACGGGCTGTCCAGGCAAATGGCATTCGGTGCATTCCAAGCCTGATAACAAGATTCAATTGTTGGTATAAGTCCTCACAACTGCATCAATTATAATGTACATGATAGATGAGCATGTGACTCGGTAATTTCCTTACCTGGAGGCAGCAGTTTGTACAGATTTGTGGACTTTGAGTCCAAGCTTTGGATCTTTGGTAGTTCTGGTATAAGGCTCAGAAGATTGAGCTATGCTTCCTTGTAAAATTTTCTCGATACGTACGACTAGGAAAACGTCAGAGTGAGCCGAACTTACACTAAACACAGCCTGAAAGCATAGCAGTACATCAATGATGATTCCACAACTCAATCCCGTAAGAGAAAGCTTCTTCATTTCACTACAGTACTGCCCTCCTTAGCTAAAACGTCCTATGTCCATTTTTCAAGTTTCGAGAAAATCGCGTTTTAGTTTCGGCTTCTGCGCCACCCAAACCATTGAAGCTTGAGATATCGTTTTTTGACCATCACCTCTCAAATCTATTCCCCTGTTTTGCCAGTGTATGAACAAATCTTGAAAACTCGTTGCCTGGCCTGTATTAGGTCATTTATGGAAAACATTTGGACATAGGACGTTTTAGCCTAGTACCCATGGACATAGGACAGCTTGTAACAGTGTGACGCTAGCTTAGAATGTCCTATGTCCATTGATTTTCGAGTATTATTTCAAAAATTTAGTTCAAACTCAAGGTTTTTGGCGACAATCAATTTCTTTGAAGGATCTACCAAGGAGAGGTAGAGGAATCTACCATATCAAGGATATCACGTGAAGGTGATATGCGAGTTACTTACCGTAGGAAGGATTTTGAGGTTATCCATTAAAAATATGTACGTACTAGTAACCTGCTGCAGCTCTAGATCTATTAATAATTAATAGATCTAGAGCTGCAGCAGGTTAGGTTATAATTATTATAACTGGATAGATGAATATGAGATGAAGTTAACCTGAAGATTAAATAATTTTGTCGCTTGTATCAAGTACATTTTTGCTTCCGAGTCTACCGAAGTAGCGGAAGCTTTGTTTTCACTTTTCAAGGACGAAAAAAAAGTTCTCCAAAATCAAATTTTTCACTCGCGTTTTGCGTTTTAGACCTTCCTGAACAATTTTGGTTCCGTGTCTGTGTGTCTGTCTGGCATGAATTCCTTGTAACGCGCATAACTATACGAAGTTATTGTCCGATTTCTATGTAATTTTCAGGGATTGTGCGGGTTGGTGTGTAGACGGTCCCCTATGAAAATCATCATCCTCGGACAGATAGAAGCGACTGCGCATGCGCAAACGTGAATTCCTTGTAATGGCCATAACTTCTACATTTTCCATCCGATTTCAATGAAATTTTCAGGGATGTTACAGATTAGTGATTAAATGGTCCCCTATGAAAATCATCACCTTCGTACTGATAGAAGTCACTGCGCATGCGCAAACGTGAATTTCCTTGTAACAACCATAACTTCCACATTTTTCACCTGATTTCGATGAAATTTTCAGGGAATATGTGGATTAGGTTGTAGATGGTCCCCTACGAAAATCATCATCCCCGGACTGATAGAAGCGACTGCGCATGCACAAACGTGAATTCCTTGTAACGGCCGTAACTTCCACATTTTCCATCCGATTTCGATGAAACTTTCAGGGATTTTACAGATTAGTGTTTAGATGGTCCCCTATGAAAATCATCACCCCGTACTGATAGTAGCCGATGTGCATGCACAAACGTGAATTGCTCCACCAGGGATTCCTTGCGCAGTATCATGTGCTCGCCGGTGCTGTCTGACGAGGCACATAAGTGCCGTGTCAGGAACTCCACTTCCGCTGGACCCGATGGTGTTTCCGCCCGACGCTGGAATAAAGCACCTAAGACGATTAAGCTGCTCATCCTCAACCTGCTCCTCCTTGCGGGAAGACCCCCGAAAGCGTTAACCCGTACCCGAACCGTGTTTATTCCCAAGAAAGGGGGAAGTGGGCCTGGAGGCTATCGACCGATCTCTGTATCTTCGGTAGTCTTCCGCCACTTTCAAAAAGTACTGGCATCTCGCCTCCAAGTGGCTGGTGTCATTGGTGATGTCCAGAGAGCGTTTCGGCCGGCGGATGGCACAGCGGAGAACCTCACAGTTCTCCAAACTGTCATCTCGCTGGCCCGTATTAAACGCCGGCAACTCCATCTCGCCGCTCTGGACGTCGCTAAGGCCTTTGACACAGTCAGTCACCTTGCCCTGACCGATTGCCTTCGTGGTGTCGGGGCCCCATCTCGGTTGATCGAGTATGTGGCCTGTCTGTACCAGGAAGGCGTGACGGTCCTCGAGGCAGGAGGTGAGGTGTCAGGGGATATACGGATCGGGCGTGGGGTACGCCAGGGGGATCCCCTATCGCCACTTCTCTTCAACCTGGTCGTGGATACGGCCTTGGGTAAGCTGCCCACAGAAGTAGGGTTTGATCTTGCCCCTGGGGTGCGAGTAGGAGCATTGGCTTTTGCCGATGATGTTATCCTACTCGCAGAAACCCGTGAGGGCTTGCAGATCGCCCTCAATGCATTTGCTAAGCAGCTAGCCGGGTGTGGACTTGTGGTTAACCCTGATAAGTGTGGGTCGGTCTCCTTGGTCCCGTCGGGTCGCCAACATAAGGTGAAAGTTGTGGATGGGGGTTTTGTCGTTGGACAGTCCCCCATCCCATCTCGATCCGTGTTGGAGGTTTGGCGGTACCTCGGAGTCGACTTCATGGGGGTGGCCACTATAACTGCCAGCCGTGTGGACCTTGGTAGAGCGCTAGCTCGCGTTACCAAGGCTCCATTGAAGCCACAGCAGAAGCTGCGCCTCCTCCGCACGTACTTACTGCCAAAGCTAACCTATGGGTTAGTCTTTGGTAGGCTTACGGCGGGGAGGCTGCAAGAATTAGATCGAGAAGTTCGCTCTGCTGTGCGCTCTTGGCTGAAGTTCCCACCTGGTGTCCCAAGTGCCTATGTTCATGCACCGGTCAAATCCGGTGGGCTTGGCATTGTGTCTCTCTCGGCATGTATCCCTTCTCTGCGCCGCCGGCGCCTGCTAGCCCTCCAAGGGTCGAGCTGGGAGGTCGCCCGTGCAGCTGCTGATCTTGATTTTGTCAGGCAGCAGTTAGCATGGTGCGACCGAGCAACACCATCTGCTCCAAAACCCAGTTCGTCTGCTGAGTTCGCTGCTGCACTGCATGAATCGGTAGATGGTAAAGAACTCCGACAGTGCTCCGAAAGCCTTGTCTCATCCCAGTGGGTAGATTGGGCTTCGGAGGGCATTGGGGCCCGCGACTACCGACACTTTCACGCCATCCGCGTGGCATCTTTGCCAACTGCGGTGAGGTGTTCAAGAGGTAGTCGCGGGACAACCCTACCCCTTTGCCGCGCCTGTCGGAGTGGAAATGAACATTTATATCATGTGGTGCAGCAGTGTCCTCGGACTCATGGTGGCCGCATTCTACGTCATGATGCGGTCGCCAAGCAGATAGCAGGTGCATTGTCATCTAGCGGCTGGGATGTTGAGAGAGAGAGATTGTATCGCATGCCAAGTGACCAGGGTAAGAAGCCCGACATTGTTGCCGTCAAGCCCGACCAGTCTTGCATTATCCTGGATGTCCAAGTTGTCAATGGCAGCTTGGACATGGAGCAGACTTGGCGGGCCAAGATAAGGAAATATGACACAAATGATTTACGGCAAGCAGTGTCGGAGCTAAAAGGAGTGGCACCCAACAACATCAGGGTGATGGCTGCAACCTTGTCATGGCGCGGTGTGTGGTGCGGGAAAAGTGCCACGGAGTTGCGTGAGTTGGGCATCTCGGTAGGCGTACTCCGTGGTATCACCACCCGTGTCCTGCTCGGCTCATATTTGAACTGGTGGTCGTTTTATAGAGGCACTTCCCTTCATCCTTCTCTCCCACCCCCACCTTCCTCATCTTCCCTTATCCCTAGGGCCGGCGTCGGGTGAGTCCTGGGCGTCCTCCCCATTATATTTGATTTATTTATTTTTTTTTAATTTATGGCGTGCCCCCTCCGTCACCAAAGACATTTTGTCTTGAGGGGAGTTAATTTAAAAATAAAAAAAAAAAAAAAAAAAAAAAAAAAAAAAAAATAACAGCCATAACTTCCACATTTTCTACCCGATTTCGATGACATTTCCAGGGATTACGCGGATTAGGTTGTAGATGGTCCCCAATGAAAATCAAGACCTTAAAATTTACAGTAGCCTCTGCGAATGCGCAAACGTAAAATCCTTGTAACAGCCGTACATTTGTCGCTCTCGCGTGTGACGTGAGAATCTCAAATCCCATTCAACCAACCCCTTTATAGATCAGTGGGCAATGCTCTCGACTCCCACTCAAGCTAAACAATTTTTTGATCCAATCACTACGCACTTACATTTTTCGTCCGAATTTGATGAAATTTTCTAGGATTGTCCAGATTAGCGTGTAGATGGGCTCCTATGAGGGTAGTGGAAGGTACTTAGAGACTGATGTTTTGAGATTAACTACTATGCATCGGATCATCTATACAATCGGGTTATGGATACGAGGAAGCTATGTGACACACCCACTTGGCATTCTGACTAGGATCCATTCCGTGGATAAATAAATCACAAAAACTCGCTAGATAACGTTTTGCACAAGACGGAGGAGGTTTACTTAGTTACTACAGAGGTTTACCTTATTGAGAAGATGACTTGCCGCTCTTTGTATTCTTATCTGATAAGTATTGTTGTTGTTGTATACATTTCATTGGTCTTGAACAGGCTAGAACGTCCTATGTCCGTGATATTCTCACAACGGACATTTTAGCCTAGTACGATCAACTTTTCTAATGCCGTGTACTAAGCTAGAACGTCTTATGTCCCTGATTTTCCTCTCCATAGGACGTTTAAGCCTAGTAGGACTTGATTAGGACGTTTTAGCCTAGGATGGGTATGTGAAACTTGATAAATGGACATAGGACAAATCGATTATTGAAGCCTTTTCTGTTGACATAGGGGGTTCTAGCTTAGCTCAAAAGGTGCGCCTGATCGAGAGCTACAACACGGTGTCCTCATCTCAAAAAGTGCAAAAATGGACATAGGACGTTCTTACTAAGGAGGGCAGAGTAATACTCTACCTGAGATGGGTTGCTCAACCATTCAGCTGGCACATCAAGACCATCCAGAGGATTTGCCGAAGGCCCTTCTGGAGCCACAATCATTCCGTTTACTTCATCACAGCTTACTTCCCAATGATAATCCTCTGTCAATTTCTTTCCTTCTTTGGCGTCAAACAAGCTAATGACTAGCATGTACGGCTCAATCTGGAGAATAATGTAGCATTTAGTCACAATATCAGCAGTTAATAGTAATTATAACTTTCAAACATTACTGCCCTATTGTAGAGATTGTTGTTAAGTGCCTAACAGTAACAAATAGGTACCAATAACCAGCATCTTTTCATCAACTTTTGGTAATCAGTTGTCGATATAACATTCACATTCATCAATATATTTGGCTCATGGATTGACAGGTTTTTACAATGTTCCACAGAATGAGTAGGTACCTGTTGCAAGGCTTCTTTGTCGTTCGTGAGGGGAGCCTGCAATCGGAACCGCAGACTAACACATTTAATGAACACTCTCTGCCCAAAGTGTTCCCTGTACGGTTCGCCTCCTTCAATAGAACTACTTGATTTCGAATGCTACAAATAAAATCACAATTAATAGATTAAACATATTTTTTTGGAATATTTTGGTAGTATAAAATCCGACCGTAAAAAAACGTGGTACGAAACTGATGAACCCAAATACGTCTGCAATATTCTTCTGTTCACATTGCCTATACTATAGTTATAGCAAGACACTAGAAGTGGTGTTGTTTCATCCTTAAGGTATCACTTTAGTACCAGGCCCCAACCATGACATTGTTGGATGCTATTATCCCCCTTCCAAAGGGTTCAGCTCTAGTTAACAATCCCAGAGTTTATTTTTTGAATGCTCTTAATTTCGCCAACATCATTCAACATCATTATCTTACACTTACCTTCAAGTATTTCTACAATGTTGGTGGCAAACCATTCGTCACAAACATTGAAAAACAACTAATTCAACTAACAATATGGAACTAATTTATGGCGAATTAGTTCCAATCTTTCCAAGTTTAAAATAAAGCTAGCTTGGATGTAATAGCTTATTAATTTGAATGCTATAAACTCAAAATATCTCAAAAACATCGATTTTTGAAATTAAATGCGTTGAAACTTTGAAAATGAAAGGTAGAGGATGTTTAATTGGATAAAAAAACAACTCTGAACTTACTGGGATAAATGGATACACGGAGAACAACCTTCGTCTGTTGTCCCTTCGAGCCAGTGCTATGGATGTATCAGTTTCTCGGGCGTATTTCATCAGCTGAGGGTATCCACTTTGTTCAAGACCTCGCAATGTCCCGTACATATTTGTGGTCTCAGAACCGGGTGTTAGAGGCAAAGAGGATATCGATCCCGCTGAAAAAGGCATGTTTGGATATGGATACTGGGTACATGAAAAGCGACGAACATCGACAACGCCGTACTTTAATTTAAAGGGAAGGAAGAACAAAAGCAGGTACTTAGAATCCAAAACACTCACTTCTTTCTAGAGAACCAGATCGTTTCTCTTCTTGTTTGTTTTGGTGGAGAACTAGATGCAGTTTTGATATCCAGTCAGCCATATCTTGATCCGAGTCAGCCGCTAAGCAAAACGATTTGTGCCCAGCTGTCATATGAAGTTCAAAACAATGTTTCCCACGTTTTGGAGCCTGCAACCATCATAAATATCCAAGGGTAACTAGAACTTTAATCGAAGGTGATTGGTAGATGGATCAAGAGATAAGAAAAGGAAACAACACTCCTGCCAGAAAGAGCGTTCTTCAAACCTTGAAAATTTCGATAATTAAGAAGGATTGAATCCATATTCATACAAAGACAAGAATACAGTAAAAATGTTTATATTAAGGGGTCTCAGTCGGTCGCCGTTCGTTCCTCGTTCCAGGTTAATATTTCCTTAAATTACAAATTTACTAAATTTGAAATTTTCAAGGATTTTTGAAATTCATTAGTCCAGCAGTCTAGGGAATTGAAAAACTAAACAATTGTCGCTGGAATCATCAAAATCAAAGGAGAAAATGGAAAAACCGTTTATTCAGTTAGGGTTTTCCCATTTTTCTCTGGCAATTATTGTTCAATTTTGATGATTCCAGCGGCAATCGTTTAGTTTTTCAATTTTAAAGACTGCTGCACTGATGTTTTTCTAAAATCCTTGAAATTTTCAAATCTTGGAACAAATTTTCAAAGTTTGAGCGCCTGTAATTTACGGAAAAACTAACCCGGAACGAGGAACGGACGGCGACCGACTGAGACCCATTTAAACTATTTAAAAAAATAGATACCTAATGCCTAAATAGATACCTGTCGAATGTATCGATGAATTAGAAAATGCTAACCTTAACAACTTCGTGGCAGAAGTCCATCACAATAGTAGCTTTGGCTTCCCCTTTTTTTTCATCCTTATGAAGTTCTAAAATGTAGGTGCCATCGACTTCCCTCCTGTGAAACACACAATACTTTTTAACAACACGTACAATTGGATTCAAATTTTAAATAATATTTTCTCATATAAATACCAACCTACTCGTAAGGTTCACGAATCTCAATTTACTTACCTGAGATAACAATAGCGTCTTTTGAAAGACTTGGACCCAATGTTGGGAAACATTCGGTCCACTTCCGGCCCTTTCATCAAATACCCTTGTTTGGTAACACCATCACTGTGAGCGTCAACCTACCAACAGCAAAGACAAACTAGTAGCTGATCTTGAAACATGGGCAATAATTTGGAAGAAAATTCGAGAAAATTTATAAAGGAAATCGTAATGAAAGGAAAATGGAGTTGTTATTGCTCAAGTGCCCTATTTTAGATTGATAGTAGAGAATTCAGTGGATTTTTTAAAGGTAAAGGAAAACGAGTTACTGAAACACTAGGATCGTCCGAGACTGATTTCCACAGAATAAATTATTTTCATAAATTTATTATAAAATGAGTTGAACTTACCTCATCCATCTGATCGAGATCTGTATCAACTTCATACACTTCATCTTTCAGGTCGTCAGACTTTAATATTCTGTAACAACAAATTTTTGTTAGAGCGACAGCCTCAATTCCTGATCCAACATCTTCCAAAATATAATTTCATCCTTACTTTGGTAGTTCCAGGTATGAGCCGGAATAGGCGCTGTATTTGTAATGTATGAGATTCCAGTTCGACGTGTAACTTTTGATGCATTCCTTGGTGAAAAGAGAGCATTCAGACAATTCACTCTGCGGGGGTACAGTCGGTTTTAGCGTTCTAAACTTACGAGGGTGCGTGATCGGCTGTAAATGAAACAAATTGTACAAGAGATGAACACACACGTGTTATGTTGCACTGTTTTACCGAACCAATAGGAAGAGGGAGGCCTTACATTATATACAAGGCCCCTGAGGCCCTTAGGGCAGAACTGTACCTAATTTCAATGAATAAAGAACTTACTCTAGTAACTGGTTCCTTTCTACCCTACAACAGTGGCGACGAGGATGAGATATCGTTTAAGATCTACACATATTCGAAGTGTACCATTTTTCTTAGGGACTAATACTAATGGAGAGGCCCAATCACTAGCTGAAACGGGGACTAAAACTCCTTGCTGCTGTTACTTTTCAAGTTCAGCTCGTACCGCCTGACGAAAGGTGACTGGAATATTAGAGAGTTTTTGCACGCCACTAACGGGCCCGTGGAACCTTTCCACAGCGCGCGGTTTCCGCCGTGCCCGTCATAATGACGTCATTTTCCCGGTGCCCGACACTTTGGTGACTGCCAACTCATGGGCCCCCGTCTTTGCAGGTTCCCGGTGCCAGAACATCCCTAACCTTCTCGAAATATAACCGTTTAATATTTCTCGATGTATTTTCCTTACTTAGTCCAGTCAAATTAGCCAAAAAAGGGGGGGGGGTTTGCATTAATTCCGGACAAAGCGAAACTTTTATGGGTGACTTGTGGGTGCCTATGGAACATGTTTTTAGTATATTCTACTAGATTCTCCTTGTGCTAACTTTTTGGTCCCCGAAAAACCGCGATTTTTCGGCACTTGTTTCAGTTTTTTGCCTATAACTCGTACACGATGGATCCTACGGAAAATTTTACTCAATCCTTTATTAAACAGGATGAATTTCTGCGTCGAATGACTACCTGAAACGTTAAGATCGGTTCAGCCGTTTGGCCGAAATCGATCGTTGAATTTTGCCGCTTTTTCCCAAATTGGTTGAAAAATGGGTTACGCTCAAGTTTCAAGGCCTGTACATCAAAAACGGCGTATCCAACCAAAAAATGTCACATAATCAAAGTTGTAGAGAATCAAATTTTGTGTAAGAAAAGCATCCCCCCTTCCTCCCCCCTCCCACCCGCCCCTACCAAATGATAGAATAACGAAACAACTTCTGAGTAAACGAAATTATGAGTATTGAAAACGGTGTTGCAATCAAAAAATGTCATATAATCAAAGTGAAACGTCTGTTGTTCAACTTACTAAGGCACTGAGGTACTTGTAATACTAGAAAAGGCGAAAGAAAAAACATTCTCCTGGTCCTAACTTTTTGGTGCCCGAAAAAACCGCGATTTTTCGGCACTTGTTTCAGTTTTTTGCCTATAACTCGTACACGATGGATCCTACGGAAAATGTTACTCAATCCTTTATTAAACAGGATGAATTTCTGCGTCGAATGACCACCTGAAACGTTAAGATCGGTTCAGCCGTTTGGCCGAAATCGATCGTTGAATTTTGCCGCTTTTTCCCAAATTGGTTGAAAAATGGGTTACGCTCAAGTTTCAAGGCCTGTACATCAAAAACGGCGTATCCAACCAAAAAATGTCACATAATCAAAGTTGTAGAGAATCAAATTTTGTGTAAGAAAAGCATCCCCTCTTCCTCCCCCCCCTCCCACCCGCCCCTACCAAATGATAGAATAACAAAACAACTTCTGAGTAAACGAAATTATGAGTATTGAAAACGGTGTTGCAATCAAAAAATGTCATATAATCAAAGTGAAACGTCTGTTGTTCGACCTAAGGCACTGAAGTACTTATAATAATAGAAAAGGCAAAAGAAAAAACATCTCCTAGATTCTCCTTTTGCTCACTTTTTGGTGCCCGAAAAACCACGATTTTTCGGCACTTGTTCCAGTTTTTCGCCTATAACTCGTACACGATGCATCCTACGGAAAATTTTACTCAATCCTTTATTAAACAGGATGAATTTCTGCGTCGACTGACCACCTTCATTTTTTAGATCGGTTCAGCCGTTTGGCCGAAATCGATCGTTGAAGTTTGGCGATGTTTCCCAAATTGGTTGAAAAATGGGTTGCGCTCAAGTTTCAAGGCCTGTACATCAAAAACGGCGTATCCAACCAAAAAATGTCACATAATCAAAGTTGTACAGAATCAAATTTTGTGTAAGAAAAGCATCCTCCCTTCCTCCCCCCTCCCACCCGCCTCTACCAAATGATAGAATAACGAAACAACTTCTGACCAATTTGGGAAAAATCGCCAAACTTCAACGATCGATTTCGGCCAAACGGCTGAACCGATCTAAAAAATGAAGGTGGTCAGTCGACGCAGAAATTCATCCTGTTTAATAAAGGATTGAGTAAAATTTTCCGTAGGATGCATCGTGTACGAGTTATAGGCGAAAAACTGGAACAAGTGCCGAAAAATCGTGGTTTTTCGGGCACCAAAAAGTGAGCAAAAGGAGAATCTAGGAGATGTTTTTTCTTTTGCCTTTTCTATTATTATAAGTACTTCAGTGCCTTAGGTCGAACAACAGACGTTTCACTTTGATTATATGACATTTTTTGATTGCAACACCGTTTTCAATACTCATAATTTCGTTTACTCAGAAGTTGTTTTGTTATTCTATCATTTGGTAGGGGCGGGTGGGAGGGGGGGAGGAAGAGGGGATGCTTTTCTTACACAAAATTTGATTCTCTACAACTTTGATTATGTGACATTTTTTGGTTGGATACGCCGTTTTTGATGTACAGGCCTTGAAACTTGAGCGTAACCCATTTTTCAACCAATTTGGGAAAAAGCGGCAAAATTCAACGATCGATTTCGGCCAAACGGCTGAACCGATCTTAACGTTTCAGGTGGTCATTCGACGCAGAAATTCATCCTGTTTAATAAAGGATTGAGTAACATTTTCCGTAGGATCCATCGTGTACGAGTTATAGGCAAAAAACTGAAACAAGTGCCGAAAAATCGCGGTTTTTCGGGCACCAAAAAGTTAGGACCAGGAGAATGTTTTTTCTTTCGCCTTTTCTAGTATTACAAGTACCTCAGTGCCTTAGTAAGTTGAACAACAGACGTTTCACTTTGATTATATGACATTTTTTGATTGCAACACCGTTTTCAATACTCATAATTTCGTTTACTCAGAAGTTGTTTCGTTATTCTATCATTTGGTAGGGGCGGGTGGGAGGGGGGAGGAAGGGGGGATGCTTTTCTTACACAAAATTTGATTCTCTACAACTTTGATTATATGACATTTTTTGGTTGGATACGCCGTTTTTGATGTACAGGCCTTGAAACTTGAGCGTAACCCATTTTTCAACCAATTTGGGAAAAAGCGGCAAAATTCAACGATCGATTTCGGCCAAACGGCTGAACCGATCTTAACGTTTCAGGTGGTCATTCGACGCAGAAATTCATCCTGTTTAATAAAGGAAAGAGTAAAATTTTCCGTAGGATCCATCGTGTACGAGTTATAGGCAAAAAACTGAAACAAGTGCCGAAAAATCGCGGTTTTTCGGGCACCAAAAAGTTAGCACAAGGAGAATCTAGTAGAATATACTAAAAACATGTTCCATAGGCACCCACAAGTCACCCATAAAAGTTTCGCTTTGTCCGGAATTAATGCAAACCCTAACTGCTAATTTGACTGGACTAACTTCCGAGTGTCTCCGTGGTTATCACAAGTCTACTTACTGAAGAGCTTTTTCTGCTCCCGCTGATTACTTTTAAAACATTCACAGTCCATATATTTCTAAAAACGTGAGTGCTATAAGTACTATAATGCAGAAGTGATCGAACAAGCAGTGATCGTGGATATGTCGGCACCTAAATCCTACCATCGAACGTTAATTTCGTTGTAAATCATCGAGATAAATAAATAGAATTTCGTTGAAACGTTTTTCCGCATTCACATACTAATTTCTCCCCTAAGTTCCTTTGTTTTTCATGTTTTTATTTCACCGTTGGAAAGCTGAGATTTTGAGGATGTTTTTGATGAAAACCGCATTGACTGTCCTCTAATGAAAATGGGTGAGAATTTCGTCAAAAAAACTATTTTTCTACGAGGAACATTTTGTTGCAAGTTAATTGTAGAACCGACGCCTTGATATCATGAAATGGCTCACAACAATCATGTTTTTTAATTTAATATTTTCTACAATGAACCATTGGAATCGAGCAAGAAAAAGTCTAACCCTTCACCCCCTTCAAAATTGTATGGTTTACTTTTAAAAGTATGTAGAATCCGAAAATAGAAAATCTGTCCGTCCGCAGTACGCGGCCCTTTTCTTAGCAACCGTTTCGTTGAAAGTTGAAATTTGGTACACCTACGAGCTTCTTTTGGAGTCAAGTTGTGCCGCGAAGCTTTTGGTTGATTTCAGACATTTCTATGGGATGAGTGGTCAAGAGTGCCCTAGCTCAAAAACTTTCGAAATAAAGGTATTGTTTTTTCACCAATTTGAAATAGGTAGTATTGAATTTTTAGAATAGATTGAGACCACCCGGAGATCCATAGGACAAACCAAGAAACACCAAAGAGGTCTCCGTTGAAATTTTAGCTAACCAAAATGCGATCGCTATTCGTTTCTAAAAGTTGTATTCAGTTTTGCATTCTTAGCAACCAGCACACAGTAGGTACCGGAGCTTCTTTAGCAACCAGTAATCAAATATCCATATGAAGGAACCACAACCCCTATTTCTTTGAATCGAGTGTGAAGCGTTTATTGCTTCCAAATAAACCTGATTGAGAAACTTTCACAGTGAAAGTGGTAGGTAGGCAGTAGGTACCTATGGTTGGCAGGTATAAAAAGGACAATGCAAAGAAAATAATACAGAAAAATGATAAACCTTGCAGAATTTTTAATGTGTAGAAGGCACGTTCGCAAAAGATGAGGTTTACAGCCGACATTTCCGTGACAGTTGATGAACAGAATGTTAAACTCGTTGTCGATGGTAGTATAAAGTAAACAAAGCGTGACTCTTTTTCATTTCCCGTTACTACAAACGTCAAAGGTACGCGGGGCCCGTCATTCAACTGGGTAGCATCTTCGTTGCTCGCGCTATCTCCTCCAAACGGGGCCCGTCACTTTTTGGCAGCAAAAACTCTCTGTTGTATGGTCGCTGGAAAATGGGCTTTGCCTCGGGTCGTATGTGGATATGAACCAAAAAATCACGGATAGGCTTGTCATTGTTTGTAATAGAAAAAGCGTTGGGGAACTGGGCCTTAATATTTTCGATCGAGGTTCAGTGGAAAGGGATCCCCTTCTACATCCATAGATTTGACTAAAACTAATGTTATAGTCGATTGACTCGTTTTGACCAATAAAGATGTAACCTGCACATCATGAGAATTATAAAAATATTAGGTACCAAGTACTCATTCCCAACGTGAAGGCACGTAGAATAAAAACCGAGGCATATGGATTACTATAGACCAAAAACTATCAAAAGTTTTACTATTTAGAATTTTGTGAAATTCTTAGAAAAAAATAAAAGTATCTGGTTTTAAATGTATGGGGTTAGTTCCGCTGGTTATAAGAATACTAAAAATTATTATCGTATTGGAGAATCCGTCGTAACCAGCAAGTCGAGTACAAGAGGCGAGCGCTCTCGATGTAAGGACATCATCTTCAGGCCGCTGAGAGAGTACTAGAGCTTGTTTGTCTGTCGACTTGCTGGTTACGACGGTTTCTCCAAAACGGTACATAGATAATACAAATTATCTGGTTTGACAACTTCAGAGGTTTTCCAAACACAATTTTTCATGCTCTATTGAAAATTTTGTTCTGGTCATTCAGAGTTCATATCTTGTTGGGGGTTTTCGAATATCCTGTGACTGAATTAATCAACAAGAACTTGTGAGATTAAGCAAAAAGTAATGTTTTAAAAATTACTTGAAAATAAAGAATTTTATAGAAACACCCAAGAGACCTTAAGTCCTAAAGGTTGAAAGAATCGATAATCAATCAATCTCTATCGAAAGTGAGCGGCACCCTGAGCATCCTGTCATTGTATGGACACGTAAAAACAAATTGCGTCACTATATTAGTCAGCCATCGTCGACCTCCCAAGACTCTAAATTGGCAGGAAATTACTAGCGTTACGCCGTTGCTGGCAAAACACTCACACAATTAAAATAGAAAGTACTAATTGTCTTCAAAATGTAACTAAAACGTTGCAAATTATTACACAAAGGTTTGTTATTTTTCTATATAGATCACTCGTCTGCAAAGAACACGACTTTGCCATTGTTACCACCAACCAACTTGAAGAAAAAATTCGTATTTCGGTCAATTAACATTTGAACGGAGATTAGGCCTCTTTAGCGATTCACACCCGTGTTTCTGATTTATCGTAAGTCCAACCCTTAAATTCTCGTAGGGAGTGAACGGTTTGTCCTATAGGGCTCCGCGTGGTCTCTAAAAATTCTATACTATCTTAAATTGATGGAAAAACAATACCTTTATTAAAAATTTTTTTGAGTTAGGGCGTTTTCAAAATTTCAAAATTCATTTTTGAACCCTTAGAAGTGACCTACATCAACCAAAATCTTCGGGGCACAACTAGATCACAAATGGAGCCTACATACCACATTTCATCAAAATCGGTCAATGCTAAGTAGGGAAAGTGAATTTTTGAGGGGGGGTTAAATTTCAAGTGAAATCTCTACTCTACACAATACTGAATACTAAGTAATGCACATACTGAAATATCATCTGAGGGATAGAGAAGAAGCTCTCGCTGAGGGTCATTCTGTAGGATGGTTTTGTTCTTCAAAATGTAGCTCTCGAAGTCCAAGGGTTCGACCAAGTGCAATTTACACTGAAACAATAATAAAAGAGCGAAATAGTAACGAAGTGCTAGGAAAGTGCTTGGTAGTGAAATTTTCGTAAAATTAGTCACTACCTATATTTATGTGTCACAATGAAACAATATAATTTCCCATTAACCAGTATAATACTAATCTAAGAAGTCTAATCAAAAAGTTTCAGGACTTTTCCAACATAGATTACCGCTCATTTATTAACGTGAACCTTCCTAATTAACACGTTTTTTAAGCATGCTTCTGCCTTGGATTAACTATTCAAAAAACGTTACATAAGTGAGGAACGCGGAATTGTCACGAAATTTAATAGGGTGCCTGAATTCTAATGACAAACTATTTTTGCTCCTGGTAGCCACACGAAGCTGAAATTCAACAAATAGCCTCTTTGAGACGGCTGAGAACTGTGCTCCTTTGCAATCAGCTGGGTGAGGAAAATTCGCTTCTGGCTGATAGGTGGCTAAGAGCAAGTAAGAAAAACGTTACATAAGTGTGGAACGAAAATGATAAATAAAAATGATAAATTCAAATGATAAAGTAGGCTCCTCCCTGATCAGCTGGGTGAGCTGAATTCGGTTCAGGAGAATTGGTGGCTAAAGCATGCTCTGTTTTCCACTTTTAGCCGCCAGGCCTTAAGGGGGTGGAGTGCCCAGCTTTTTTTTCCCATTTACTTATTGCTCTACCATACCTACTCTAATTTGGTTTTACAGATGTTCTTGTGAATCATCTTGCTTCTGCGTTTTATAGAGTTTGATAGATGCAAAGGAGGAGCAGCGACAAAATCGTTTACATAAAGTTTTGAAAAGCTTCAGAGAGCTTACAGAGATGATGTGATGATTGGTTCCCAGTGTCAAGAGTTTTAAGGAAAGCAGAACATCGACTCAAGATGACCCTCGCTCAGGAAGGCCCTAAAGCTCAACTGAATACCCGGGAGTGGCCAAAGTGAACGCCCTTGTGCGTTTCAATCGTCGTTTGTCGGTTCGTGAGACGTCAGAGGAGTGTCACATCTCATTTGGCTCGTGTCATGTTGTGTTGATTTTGGTAACATGAAACTCCGAGAAATTTGATCCAAAAGATTCGCCAGAAGAGAAATTGTGGACGAATGGAGAATGGTTTTTCCACCACCAAAATGGGGTACTTCAGTCAATTTTTTTTCAAAATAGTATGGCTCAGGAATAACAGTAATCGGGTCTGTTCGTCGAGAAAATGTTTTTAAAAAATCAGAGAAGCTAAGGAAAGTTGAAGATTTGAATGGTGTTACGTAGCTAGCCAATCGTGACGTAGCTAGCCAACTCTTTGAAAATAGTATCCATGCACAGAGAAGCGATGAAACCCTTGGAGGACCTCTTGGATACTACAAAATACTACTCACATACGCGTGCGGCATAAGTTTGTGTGGGTTAAGGGAGGCCCGCCTTTTTTTCAAACGTGTGATCTCTTTAATTAATCTTTCTACAACATGTTATAGTATCATTGGGTTTAAAGTTGGAGTATAGGTATAGGTTTTCAAGGGTGCTGAATCCAAATTTGAGGTCAAAAACCAAATTTCCGACCCACCGAAATACCCCATTGCGATGTTTTCGCCAAAAACGCCATTACAACCCTCACCAGCCTCCATACTCTTATGACCTGGCTTCCTGTGACTTCTGGCTTAACCTCAAACTCGAAAAATCCGAAGAAAGGGCAGAGATTTCAGACGATAAACGAGATCAACATAGAACGCAGTACCTAGCATCTCAACAGCATCCCAGAAGATGTGTTTTCCAGATGCATGGACTAATGAAAACACCGCTAGAAAAATGTTTGAGGTTGCCAAAGGGAGTACTTTGAAGAGGATAAATTTGAATAACTGTAAAAAGTTTTAATAAAGTCCTGGAACTTTTCAGACAGAACTCGGACACTCTCAAGCTTACCAGGTCGGAAACAAAGTCAGTACTCTTCCATCAATGGGCTCAGGGAAGTACAGAAAGTGCGGGAAAATGCCTAAGATCGTTAGATTTCCCAGGAGAGAAGAAAATAGGAAGGTAATTTGTGTAATTGTTGTTGAAATTTGCTGCTATCCTCTCTTGTTAGTATGTCTAATTAGCTATCCTTGTCTTCTTGTAACGAAACTTATTTTTATCAAGTTCGCTAGCAAATTTTCGTTACTGATCTTTGCTTATAATAATATAAATTTCAAGGCACACAAATAATAGTAGTAGGAAGAGGGAGCACAAAGGGTGGGAGACTTTCGTGGGAGTTGGGGGTCTTAGGAAAGGGGTCTCAAGGATCCCGCAATGCTTTGCGAAAATCCCAAAGAAGCAGATATCAAGTCTTTCAAACTTCAAAGATCCAAGTGAGATATCGCTCCACACAGTGTACTTACATACATAAACCCTGTATGGGAGCTGAGATGTTACCACCAGGGACTTCCTCTACGACTGTTCAGTGTCCCCCATCCCTACACCGTCTTTACGATATAAATATTTATGGCCTTTAATTCGAGGAGTTAAAGAGGAAGTCAGACACTATTGGAGAGGATGTCAGAAAGAAGGTTAACAATAATTATTCAAGAAGACTCTGAATTCAGTACATATTTGTTTCTAAACGTACTCTTACAAATACTTTTCTGACTTCTTCACGTTTTGGCATCCTCAGCTTAGGCGGTGTTGAAACTTTGTAGAATCCGGGATATGTAATTTAATTAGTACAAAAATCCTAGTATAAACTAGGCACTAATTTCAAAATCCATTAGCATTTAGTTATCATTGTAAATTTAATTGTATATTCACAGACGACAAGAAATGGACAATATTGAAGGAGAGGTATTCCAAACAAGGGTGTGTACGTGTAGTGTGGCTACTCATACAGGAAGGAACACATCTTAGGATAGCCATGTCACATGATAACTTCTATATCAACGAGTAGATTAGGGACACTCATAGTGTTGGTGTTTATCAAAAAGTTTATACATAACCACCGAAATCGTGTCAATGGACTACCAAGTATGCAAGTTTTTTTCGGCTTCAAAAGATAAGACACCCCTCCTCCACCAGACAGCTAGCAACCCGTCCGTTATCAGCAGTGCTGAGGTATTGCAGTTTTTGGGCCGAAGTTATCTTCAACCTAGAGAGTGGATGCACTACCTCAGACTCAATAGGGCTGTAGGGAAGGAGGAGAACAGCTCACGCAGAACAGCTACTCCGCACATTAAAACTTAAACCTAAACCAAACTTGAAACTTAAGGCACTCCAAGAATGACCGGCTACCTGAGAATTGAACGGTTAATCAACTCTCAAATAGGAAAAAAAACTATTTGTTTTTGGTATACCTTACTCTTTTTTCAAGATACTTGACATATTAGGTCAGGAACTCCTAATTATATGAACTCCCGCTCATCAACTCAATTCAAGAAAATTTGAAAGGAAAGAGGAATCAAAGTTGTTGTAGTATTGTGGGAAACTAGCTTGATTGCGGGACCTTACAAATGACGGTAGTTAGTTCTCTTGCCGGAACTCACAGTGAGATACAACTAGATAGTCTCATTCTCGATTGCTACAACAAGATTACTAATCGATCAAGATTGTGGTTGATTATGGATAAGAAAGGGTCATCAGCCGAGCAAGGTATGCAGGACGACGGGAACAACTCAACATTATTTACGAAAGTGTGGATGAGAAAGGAGAAACTCGAACGTGATATATGATGAATAGTAAGCTATTGAGAAGTAGATCATTCACGCATCCTCATTAAAACGATCAGAGCTAAATAGGAAGGACGAGAT
Organism: Apolygus lucorum; assembly: GCA_009739505.2. Classification (NCBI taxonomy): domain Eukaryota; kingdom Metazoa; phylum Arthropoda; class Insecta; order Hemiptera; family Miridae; genus Apolygus; species Apolygus lucorum. The sequence goes on along the minus strand of CM019176.2, from coordinate 50,724,680 downwards.
CTGATGGTCGACTCACCTGAGCTGTGCTTTCGCGGACCACTTGAGAAACCGTCTCCCTGAGTTGAGCAGCCATCCCAGGCTTTCCCAAACTTCTTGAGAATTTCCTCTCGCTCATCCTGGACAATTTGTGCGAACTCCGATTAACTTTATTGTAGAGATTCCTGCGAAAACATGGGGAGCCACAGGCTGTTTACGTTATCATCCCCACCCAGTTCACAGTTTCAGACGGGAGGTCGCAGGGAGGAAGTCATTTCATCAGATACTTGATAATCACCACAACTTACGCGACGGTATTATATTGAAAATTTTTCAAATTTTTTACAAGACGGGATTGACGAGAAACACATAGTAATCAGAAAAAAACCATTTCGCACCAGAAAACTACACAAATCGCCCACATCTAGACCAAAAACTAGAAAATTTCGAACTAAACAACACAGTCCTGTCGATGTCCGAAGTGTCGAGACAACAAATTGAGAACGTTGTAAACCTTGACACACAGATCGCTCTGTTGGTCACTTATTCAACTAAAACTCATTTTGTTTCTTGAATGTATCTTAATTATAACCATACAAATATTATAATTTTTCGTAATAGTAAATCAATATATTATTAATTAACAATTTCTTTCCATGTTTGGTAACCTCCGTAAAATATGGATGGAAGGAAAAATGATTATTTCTGAAACTTGAAGTGACGTCAAAAACCAGCTGAGATGTAACCGCCTTACTTTTATTGTAACCTCTGAGTTGCTGATTTTTATTGTAAAGTTCAAAAATTAATTTTCCTTTCTTTTTTAATTTACATGTTGTTAAATTACTGGCCGTTGTCCTATTTTAAAGACTTTCTTACGCTATAGATGTGTCGGGCTTAAATGACCTTTGTAGAGTTGATTAAAACAATCGCTTTTGGAATACCGATTGGCATAACTATCATTGATGTCGTAGGCTACGTAGCTAGAGTTGATGGAATTTCTATGCAACCTGCTTTGAATCCGGAGTCTGGAAAAGATCACGATTACGTTTTTCTGAAGAAGAGGAAAGATTTCAGCAGAGGTGACGTAGTTGCCTTGTATTCGCCAAGGGACAAAGATCAGAAACTGATCAAACGAGTGATAGCTCTAGAGGGCGACACGGTCAAATCTCTCACCTACAAGCAGCCTGTCGTTACCATTCCAGTCGGCCACTGCTGGGTTGAAGGGGATAATGCGAGTAATTCCATGGACTCGAATCTATTTGGTCCGATAGCCGTTGCCTGTTTGACTGCCACTGCGACCGCCATCGTCTGGCCTCCCAGTAGGTGGCAATTCGTGAGATCCTTCGTCCCAGAACACAGACTCCCCGAGAACTTTCGGCTCAAGGTGAGGTGTAAGGTTATTATCTACCAAGTAACACTATTTTAAGGAATCATGGTCAGATGATGTAGAAGAGAAGAGACCCTAGCAAGCACCTAGGTATATCGGTTGTACTTCTAAACCGTTTGGAATGTTGGACTGCTGAGGCTTCTTCCCTTTCTATGTACTGCACTTGAATCTTAGATCTCTTGTAGAAAAACAGAACTACCTGCTGGCCAGGTAGTCTTCTTATAATTTGATGGAATGGTTTGTTGTGAAGGGTGAAGTTGAACGTTAGGAACTCACTTGAGCCAGGCCTCTCAGGGACTCTTCCTGAGAAAATTGAAGAATGTGTATTCGATTTTTCAACAAAATTTTTGGATTTGGTTGGGAGAGAACCAAGTTCAAAAATCCATTTTGGACTCTTTTTAAAATCTGAATCCAGGAAGAAACTGGAAGAATCGTAAAACTTAACCACAGTCAAGAATCTTCATAAAAGTAGCTTCTCAGTTTTACTTAGTGGTGATGTAGGCGTTTATTCTTATAGTCTATTGTGATTGAGCTAGGAGAAGGGTAGAGGGATCTCTTAAACCAAGCAATGCGCTGAGCAACGCTTCTTTCATATATTCTGCTCACTTGGTATAAGTCTTCACAAACGTGTTAAAGTCCAACTAGGTGGTAGTTGTCTTCGCCAAGCCCCAGATCACCAGGTTTACAGATCAAGGATGTAAACAGTGTCCAGGAGTCCACTCCTGGATGTTCTAGCAAGAAACCATCCAAGGAGAAGATTGAGAAGTGCGAGGAACCACAATTTTCCATGCTGATAGCTTCCTATAGGTCTTGGTAGCCCACGATACTCCCTTCACCCTACTCAAGCGAAACTATATTTCCTCTGATATGTATTTCAGGTATTCTTCAAGAGGTCCTTCTGCATCCTTGTCGAGTTACTATATGTAATTATTTTCATTAGGCTGGCGAGTAAGGGAGCCATGAGGTCCATCTGGCTTGGAAACCGTCTTGAGTTCGACTTCAAGGGGAAGATCTTGGAGAATGCCGTCTGCCTAGGGGACATAGATAATGACGGCGAGTGGGAGCTTGTCGTCGGTAGCATGAACGGTGGCCTAGCTGTTTTCAAAGGTAAGGAATGGAGGAATAAGCGCTAACCCCAGGTAGGCTACTGTACCCTGCAGAAACCCCGTATTCGAGTGTTCATGTTTTTGTAAACGATGAAAGGGTCCTTCGGAACTGGTTCTACTGTCCTTATTTTACGAGTATATCTTTAACTAGGCTGGTAATTGATTCTATGGCGCGACAGTTGCATAGGTCACAACAGATTCAAATTTAGCGTACTTGAAAACGTTTTCAACGTTTTCGCGTTCCTTTATCAGTTTTAAGGTCAAAATTCCGTTTAGTTTAGCTGTATTTCCATAAGAAAATGCCATCCTCATTTGTGTTGGCGGAATAGCTGACAACAACTTTGATGTCCCCTGGAAAAAGGATACTCTCCATGGTCGATAACTTCTGGAAGCATGTAACCTCCACAACACCGACTCAATGGAATTTCTGAAACATCAGAAAAGAGAGCGAAAGAACGTGTTAACATTTTTGCTTCCAAGTCTACAGAGTTGCAGAAGCATGTTTCGTCTTTTCTAGTTGGAAAAAAAGTTCTCTAAAATCAAAATTTCTACTCACGTTTTAAGTTTTTCACCTACCTGAACAATTTTGGTTTCTTGTCTGTCTGTCATGAAATCCTTGTAATGGACTAAACTATACGAAGTTTTTGTCCGATTCCAATGCAATTTTCAGGGATGTGTGGGTTGGCATGTAGATAGTTTCTTATGAAAATCTTTGCCTCCACATTGATGATGCCTCAACCTTGAAACAGCCATAAATTCTACTTTTTCCACCCCTATTCGATGAAATCTTCAGAGATTGTTGTTTGGGTTGCCGTGTAATATGGTTCTCTATAAGAATCATTGTCCATCGATACTGTGGTGTTAAATTCAAAGATTTGAATGTTTGGGCGCGAGCGCGAAGCGCATTTTGTGTTCGGCCAATCAGGGGGGAGGGTTTGTTGCTCCCGCATTTTTCTTTTGGAGGGAACTCCTTTTCGCCATTATGTTTTTTATCAGTTCGAGAATGATTGTGCGGAATATCTCCGAATATTACGTTTTTCTATAGCCTCACAGCCCTCAGTGTTTTGATTTGCCAAGTTGCATTATATTTTTTCGATTCGTATTCTGTGTTGTTCGTCGTTTTTATTAACTGATCACCTACAACATCCGTGAACTCATTAGTATCTCACAGATACCTTAGTACAAAGGCGCTATGTCCAAATACGGAGTTTTGAGAAAAACGCAAAAGAAAATTCACCAGTGCACAATTCCTAAAATAATGGCTTATTACACTAAACTCTTTAATTTCTTCAATAAATTTTCGTGCTATAATCGTTAAAAAGGTCAATAATATTTTGTTGAATTTGAGTTTTTCTGAAATTTAAAAAATAAATGTGGAAGATGGATATAGTGGAGGACATAGCGCCTTTGCGCTTTAAGGTATCAACATTTTCCACCCGCATTCGATGAAATTTTCAGAGATTGTGCGGGTTGGCGTGTAGATGCTTCTCTATGAGGGTACTTAGGAAAGAGGAAGCTATGTGCCACACCCACCTTCTCTATGAGGCTACCTACTGCAAGGTACTTAGGAAAGAGGAAGCTATGTGCCACACCCACTTGGCAGATGTTTTTCCTCCAAATGCGAGTAGTTGGAGGAAAAGCAGTTTAAGGAGGCTGATTTCTTCATTTCGTCGTTCATCGGGATCAGAAGGTCCAATCCATTCTCTTACCGATGTTTCTTCATCTTGTTCACCTGGAGTAGAAGGTCCAATAAACTAGGCGGTATCCGTAGAGGAGGTGGCAACTCGTGCTAGGCGCGCTGGTGGTAAAAGTAGATCTCATACGTCCAGAGTGCTCTGAATAAAATTACCCTGGAGGGATCACATCAACTTTTTACGTGTGTCAACTTTTTAAATTTTTTCTGTTGGTCGGCGAAACGACTCTGGATTTTTTGGGTCCTTTTTGTAATAGAAAAAGAGGTCTTTTCGTCATTATCTCATATCAGACAGAAGACAATGTCTTCTGTCTGATATGAGATAATGACGAAAAGACATGTCATGTCATCCAACTCAAAAACATAATTAATGTTGAAAATTATCAATGACACTTGAAAAAAGTTGATGTGATCTCTTCAAGGTAATTTTAATCTGAGCACTCTGTTGGACGTACGAGAAACTACTTTTAGCACCAGCGCGCCTAGTGGGAGTTGCCACCTCCACTGTGGACACCGCCTAGTGTCCAATAACCCCTCTCGATAGAGCATGTTGAGATCATGGGAATCGAGGACAAAATCAAGTCAGGAACATTGAAATAAGGGTGCAAAATAATTGTGATGATAAAAAAAACAATACTATTTTTAAATATTTAAATGTAAATATATTTTTCAGGCCTCTGCATATTTTGATTTTTTCTTTCCATCACAACTCTGACGTATCCAGCCTTGTGAAAGTTTTCCCGCTTGAGCCCAAAAATACCGTTTTTTACACACTTTAATTTTTTAGCAAGCGTTTCTAGAAGTTACTCGCATATTATGTACCTACTTCAATAGAGATTCACTACTCAGAAAAAAAATTGTTGCAACAACCTCAAAGGTCATCTTTTTACCTACATAGTTAAAATATTGTACAAAATGTACTACCAGACTACGTATCATGTTCTCTTATTTGAATTTACATGTCGAATAATATTATGGAATCATTCTAGGCGAAGAGCTGTGGCAGAGCATTTCCAATTTGGGGACGATCGCAGCCATCGGAGTTGGTGACGTTATGAACTGCGGAAGTAACGCTGTCATCATCATCACCATCGATGGTCACTGCTACGTTTATCTTTGCCTCAACAACGCCGGAGAAAAATTGCGGCTCGTCCATAAACAATTAGTTCCTGCAAACACCAAAGTATGAAGTTATAATGTCCGGTACATACTCTTCTGAGTAAACAATAATTATTATTGGTGGCTTTAATGTCGTACTTACAATTAATTGAGCAGGTAAACAACCAGCATATCATTTCTATCATTGCAGGGGTTGGCCATTGGCGACGTGCTGGGGGATGGCCAGACCTACATGGTTCTCGGGTTTACGGATCGTATCATTTGTCTGTACAAGTGGATCCAAAATCCGACGGAAGCCAGTCTAGTCTGTCTCAACAAGAGCGAATGTACATCCCAGGTAAACTATATTTTCTGATAATAATCCTCTGTGTATCCTTTTTCATTTCTTATTAATGTTTCAATCGACTGAGTAAACATGAATAGTTTGTACGTACAATCTATTGATTTCCCATGTTTGATCCTTTTTCAGATTGGTTCAGTTTGTTTAGGAAAAGATGCCCTCGGAAAAAATATCATATACGTCGCTCAGCCTGGGCAAAATTATTTAACCATGGAATTCAGGTTGGTAGCGATTTTTGTGTCTAAAATGTTTTCTCTCCATGTCTTTTCCTGCTAGCATAATTCTCTTTGTGTGTTGATCTTGGTGATGGAAGTATTAACCTGAGTGTGTGTTGAAAAGTACTGATTTTAGACTGGGAAGATGAGAGTAAGCCTAGATGAACATAATAATATCTGAGAATTTAATCTAAGTCGTGGTAGAGAAAATCAAATTTACTTCAATAGGCACTAAAAAATGAAGTGTAACCAACCTATATCATGACAGAGGTAATATTTCAATTCAGCTGCTGAAATAAATCAAAGATTTTGAAGTGATTTGAACTTCACGCTAATTGAACAATCTTTTTATTCAAAAAGTTCATTGATCAAATGGTTATCAACTGCACCTCAAGGTCATCACCGTGTAGTATATTGTTACCTACCTGTTTCAGTGATAAAGAGAAGGCCTTAGTGGAGTACCACATGGTAAATACCATTAAATCCAAAGATAGCAGCATCTCATCACAGGTGCTGGCGTCTGTTGGGAAGAATGGCACGACTGTGTTGACACTCCTCGATGGCACTGTTCTTTATGTAGAAGGCGACACAGATATTAAGTGGTAAGTATGATCAAAACCTCAATTTCTAACTCAATTTTGATCTCGTGAATTTTCAACTGACCTCAGCCATAAGATTTATTGATATCAAAACTTTTATCCTTTTACCTCCTGGTTCAAAATAGTGGTGTATGATGTATCCTTAACTGAGCCACTACGTCGACATTCGCGCCACTTTCCTAACGATTTAAAGGAAGTACTTTGATATGAGGTGGGTTATGCGATGGTTACGATCGCTGAGGCGAGCGTTGTTGGGCGGTCGAATTTGGACCGACTTTTGCGGGGGACGTGGGTTCAAGTCTCATTGCTGGTATTGTGAGTTTTTATGCGTCCGGGGCTCTCACCGTCTCCCTCGTCCCAACCCAGGGTGAGGCAATGGGAAACCATGAGCGAAATCATCAGAACAAATCCTGATCTTCCCTTTAGAAGACGGCTGATGACGTCCGCGACGCCAGGAATGGCAGTCGGACGAAAATCCAACCTGAAATGGTTGTTTTACTTTACTTTACTCACTTTTGCGATGGACCTTCCAGAAGAATGTTATAGAGATTCATGACACGATAGGAAATTCTACATTTCTGGGAAGTCGAAGCTAAACTTATTCAACCAAACGTCGACAATTGGTAACCAGGTTGTTCAATGGTGAAAAGATCGAATCCGAAGATATTCAGTAGTGGCCGTTTATTTTCTCCAGAACCTCCTGCCACGGATGACATCACTTCTTTGAAACCCGATGTGAAAGACACCACTTCTTGGAAAGTCCTTCAATATAAACCTGACAAGTACCAAAAAATAAACGCATACAACGCAAAGAAGTGTTTATGGTGCGAAAGGTTGCAATACGAGCCGATCTTGAAGAAACAAACAAGAGTTTGTTGTTTCTTCTACTTTACACTATAAGGACCCCTTGAAAAAAACTTGATCATAATTAATGAAGAATTTCACTGAATTCTGTTTGCATTTTTCCTGAATAGTTAATGGTGTGGGATAGATGAAAATCGGGTTGATACTGTAAAATAAATCTCCTGTTATTTTTGGGAGAAATAAAAATTTATTATTTCAAAAAATAACCGGGAAAACGCTCTTTTTCAACATGAAGCAAAAACGCTCGCTGATTGGCTGTTCAGATCGCCATCCCCTCCCATTGTTGCCCTATGGAACAACGAAATCGTATTATATAAGACGAAAGTTATCAAACAGAAACAGGGGAAACCTTATTTTCCCCATATTTCTTTTTCTATTTGTTCTCTCTTAAGGGGGTCTCAGTCGGCCGCCGTTCGTTCCTCGTTCCGGGTCAGTATTTCAGGAAATCGAAGGCGCTAAAACTTGAAAAATTGTACCTAAATTTGAAATTTTAAAGGATTTTAGAAATTCATTAGTGCACGGCCCTAGGGAATTAAAAAACTGAAATATTGCCTCTGGAATCATCAAAATTGAACAATAATTTATTACGTTGCCGTAACCAATAAAGTGGGGGTAAGTGTTTTTTTGAATGAAAATGCCATAGGACCTTTCTGAAGAAATAAAAGTATTTGTATTTTGATTTAAACTTGTGTCATTCTACCTAATCAAAAGGGGGACCTCGCCTTCAAAAATCAATGAAAAGCCCTGACGAACACGGAGAAAACACGGCAGCAAAAGTCAATGAAAAATGAGACGTACCTTGGTGTCTTCAAAAATAAGAAAATCATTACCCGATTACCAAAGGGTTGGTGGACACGTGGGTGTATCCAAAACTATATTAGTAAAAAAGGAACGACCCGTCACGCCCGAGGTGAGATGAAACACTGCCCGCCCTTGTTGTTTTCCAAGGGGATTAACGGGATCTCTAATCTCGGGTCAGGGGACATCCTGACATCCCCCTCCCCTCTTTAAAAAAAAATTAAATTTTAAATTTTGTTTAAAAAAGGTTATAATTGATTTTTTTTATTTTTTTTTATTTTTTATATTTTTTTTTTAATAAAGTTTGCTGGCTTATGTGGTCACCCCGTGTTTGTTCAGTATAATATGGAAGCAGTAAAGTTAAGAGAGAGGGTAACTAACAGTGCGAGGATTTTGGAATTGTATGCATGGATGAGTATGACAAAAACCTCGTGGCTGTTTTTTGTCGAGGAAAATCATGCTCTGCAGAAAGCTTCCTCGAGTGACTTGATCCACTACCTGTCAGTTCATCCATTGACCTTTATGCAACTTGACCAAATAATGAAAGGAAACAAACAAATGAAATCATGATGATGATTTTTGAATAATAGCGTGAGTTGTCAGTCGAGGTGGCACAAAACTGCGACAGGGAACCTAAACCTCGGTAGAACATACGAGGCTAGAAAAATTGGGGGTACAAACATGTAATAAAATGCTTCCCTCAGGGCGGTTTGTTGTAAGATACCCTAGGTTTGGGACACAAGATTTTCCTAGTCGAAAACGAGGCCACATTACTCGTTCGACAAAAGTGATATGTACTGCAATAACAAAGCTTTACATTTTTTTTGTTTTCTTTTAAATGTTTTAAACCATATCTGGTGAAAGTTCCACTTGGCACTACACTTGTCACTGGTTTCTTTCCACTTGCTCGAACTGTTACCTACTTCTTATACCCTACCTATTGCGAGGTTTGTATTGAATTTTTTATTTTTTTATTTTTGTGTTTTTTGATTATTATGTTTAAGTTTGTTCTACCAGTAAATTAATTAATTAATATATGTTCTTTGTGTTTCACTTTTTGTAAATTATTAAATTAAATGTTTCTTCTTCTAAAGTTTTAATTGTAGTGTAATTGTTCTTGTTTAAGTTTTCTTTGAGCTCGAAGTTGAGCGCTGGGGCCTTGCGATTTTCAATTGTGAAATGTGGGCTGATTTGAAGATATCCGGTTGTTCCAAATCTTGAAGTAGATATGTTACTGGTGAGAGCTGTTTGTGAATAGCATATGGTCCTTGAAAACGCGGTGCTAGTTTTGCCGTTACTGATTTTGTTTTATCGGACAAAATATGAGTTTTCAAGTATACTTCATCTCCCTGCGATAGAGTCACAGCTGTGTGTTTACGATTATAAACCTTTGCATATCGTTGATGTTCACGCTTTATATTCTGAACCGCTCTACCCCACGTTTCCGGAAGATTAAGTTGATCATCTCCGACATCCCAAATGAAATTCAAAGGCGATAACATGCTATGTCCAAGAAATAATTGGGCTGGACTAAATTTAGTCGTTTCGTTATAGGCACTGTTGAGCGCAATTTGAGTCAAATAAAGATGGTGTGCCCATTTTGTGTGATCCTGTGAGCATTGTGCTCTCATTGCCGCTTTTAAATTTTGAATCTGTCGTTCAGCCTGGTTGGGATTAGGGTAATGTGGAGGTAAGAATGTGTGTTTGATCCCACAATTGAACAAAAAATCGGTAAAGTTTTTAGACGTGAAATAAGCTGCATTGTCTGAAACAATTCGCTCCCAAAATCCAAAGTATCGGAAAACGTGATTTTTTAGTGCATTTATAATGCTTTCAGAAGTTGTACGGGTCAACGGCACCAGAATTGTGTATCTTGTCATTCCGTCTACCGCGATTAAGACATGTTTGTACGATAATGAAGAAGGTAACTCCCCGGTCGTATCTATGTACAAAATTTGGCCGATGCGAGTTGCTGGCGTGGAGGAAAGTTGACCTTTGGGAAGTGAACGATCAGTTTTATTGGCAAGACAGTTTTCGCACCTTTGTATTCGCAATTTAACGGTTTTAAATAAATTGGTCCAATAAAAATTACGTTTGATCGCCTCTACCGTACGTTTAATACCCCAATGAGAGCCTAACACCGATGCATGATAATATTTGAAAATTACATCAATTAACGAAACGGGCACTACGGCTCTAAAAGTTCCGGGTTTCGTTTCGTACATGAGTCTTTTGTTGTGGATGATGTAGCAATGATTATCATTTGTCCCGTTTTCGATTTTCGCGATGATGTCTTGAAGTACTGGATCATGTCGCTGAGACCGGTTGAAATCCGCGAAAATCTCTGGAAAATCCCGCAGTACAGCAAGGGTGTGAGGTGTTGTCGAAATGTGGTTGAGGTTTCTGGGGGGGTTTCTGCTTAAATAATCGCAAATGGAATTTTTTGTTCCTTTAATATGGTGGGAGACAAATCGGAAAGGCATAAATTCCATCGCATAACGAGCCATTTGACCGCCATTTTTTGCTAAATTAATAATTGTTGTTAGAGCCTTATGATCCGTGAATAAATCAAATTCTGCATGCTCCAAGTAGATCCTAAATTTATTCAGCCCAAAAGAGATACCTTTTGCCTCTAGCTGGTATGCAGAAACATCACGTTTATAAGGTTTCAATTGTTTACTAGCAAATGCTACCGGTCGAATTTCACCCTCATGTTCCTGTGCCAATAATGCTGAGACTCCTTCTTTCGATGCGTCTGTGTACAGTTGAAACCTTTTTGAAAAATCCGGTGTCATCAGAATTGGTGGTTGTGTAATGAGGCGTCGAAGCGATTGCCATGCAGATTCCGTTCTCTCATTCCATACCATCGGAGAATTTTTTCTGCGCAAATCATTCAGTGGTTTAGCCAAAATTTGGAAATTTGGTATGAATTTTGAAAAAAAATTCAAGGCGCCTAAAAATGAGGCAATTTGTTTGGGAGTTCGCGGGCGTTCTATTTGTAACAAAGCCGAAATTCTATTTTCATTAATACTTAATTTTCCACCAGCTGAAATTTTGAAACCCAAGAAATCTATTTCTGTTTGGGCCAATTTTAATTTTTCGGGGTTAACAGTTAAATGTGCTGCCTGTAACCTTTTTAAAACTTCATTTATATGTTGTAAATGCTCATCATATGTTTTGCTATAAATTAACACGTCATCAAAATAATAGAACAAATTTTTATAGCGCAAATCGGCAAATAATAAATTCATCAGCTGCATTAAAGTTTGGCCCCCTTTATTTACTCCGAATGGAACCTTGGTATACGCAAAGGTTCCAAACTCACATTGAAATGCTGTCAATCTCTTTGATTGTGGGGATAAAGGTATTTGATTATATGCTGAGTTTAAGTCCAATAGCGTAAAATAATTAGCAGATTTGATGTGCATGAATGCCGATTCAATGGGAGGAACTGGGTACTGCAGATACTCCAGTTGTTTATTTAATTCCCTGTAATCTGTTACTAATCTCCATTTGTCTGATTCATCATTGCCCTTTTTTGGTACAAGGAAACAGGGAGAAGCTGTGGGAGTGTCTATAGGTTCTATGACTCCTTGTGCTAGAAGTTTATCCAGGATATCACGCATAGCCTTCTGCCTGATAGGACCTTGTGTGTAGACAACTTTGCTTTGTTTTAAAATTGACCCTTCTTTTAATCGAAGGTCACATGTAATTAAATTTGTCCTTCCCAGTTCTTTGGTTAGGACCTCTGGATAACGTTGTTCCAACGAAGTGAGTAATTTTCCTTCATTCACTTTCACATTTAATTCACATACGAAGGCTTCACAATTTTCAATATTGTACAGTTGAAATTTTACATTCGGTTTGAATTTGAAACTGAAAGAATCGGTAGAGGGATCCATAAGCAAAGTAGTGGCCTTTATGAAATCAATGCCTACAATTGCATTTTGAGGTAAGTTTGGTACTATGCAAAATAGATGCGTCCAGGTATTCTCTCCGATCTTCACTGTCAACTTAACTTTCATAGTTATTAAAATTTCCGAAGAATCTCCCAATTTAGCAATCATATGTGTGTTCGTGAATTTTAAATTATGTTGAGATTGAATTAATTTCAAAAATGAATGGTTGACAGCTGAAAAACTCGAGCCCGAATCAATCATAACAGCAGTCCGAATCCCGTTTATTATGATTTGAGCCAAGTTTCCAGGTTCTCCTTCACGTGACATTGGCATATTATAAATTTTTTTGGCTTTATTGTTACAATTGCGAACTCCCTTTATTAGTTTTTTGAATTGTTTTGTGACCTTTTTGAAGATTGTAGCTGTGGTTGTTTATTCTTGTTTTTGTTATTGTGCGCAGAAAAGTTGTCAGTTTGTTGAGGACTTGAAGACCTAGTTGTTCCTCCAGGCTGTGTAAAATTCCACGGTTGTGTAGTTCCAGGTGCTGGGTAATATGGGAAAGGATTAAAATTTACATAAGGCCCATACGGTTGTTGAGCTACAAACGGCTGCATACATGATTGATGAAAAGGCTTATTGTAGTTCGGATTGTTTTGCTTGAATGTTGATTTTGGATGGGTGTACTTGTTGAATTTCTTGGAATTATCTTCGTATTTGTTAAATGAGCGTTGTTGATTGTTGTGTTGACCAACTGTTGAAATTTGCTGTTCGTGACGTGGCGCGGAGGCCGAATTTGAATTATACTGTTGATAATTTCGTTCCTGGATATTATTTTCGCTATTGTTTATATTACTCCGTATCTTTGATAAAGACGCATTTGTTTTTTGTTGTTTCATAGTTTTTGATTTTTGTAGATTTTCCGTTAGTTCTAGTTTCTCTACATCCGCAACTAAAGTTTGAAGTTCTGCTAAAGTTGTTGGGCGGGTGCTAAATTGAAATTTTGCGCGAGTGTTCGTTGAGGTCCCTTGTAGAATACTTTTCACAATATCTGTTTCTGAATACTGAGAAAGAATGTCGTTGAACTTGGTTACCTGTTCGACGTAAGCTCTAAAATTTTCATTAGGATACTGAGGTCTCAAAATTTTGTCCTGCACCAAATTTAATTTTGTGTGAGGAGTAGTCAATTCATCCAACAATGTTTGAGCGACGATTTTGAATGTGATAACCTGTTCTGTAGCCATTCTCAGTAAAATTGAGTTTCCTTGAAAAGTAGCAATACGTTGAAAAATAGATTTGAAACTTTCCTGTTTCATACCATTTAATAAATGCAGTTTTTCTAAAAATTTTACAAGACTCCACGGATTGTCCGTGAATAGTTTTGGTACCTTGGAAATTTCATTTTCAATATAATTAGGAATTGTTTCTGAAAGTTCCATTTTTTGAGTCGGTTTAAATTCCAAGGATGATGCATTTTGATTATTACCTCTATAAAGTTCTTCAACTTGAGCTTGGAGTGTAGCGACAATTGTGTGTAACGAGTTATTTTGCTCTTTTAACGATACAATTTCTTTAGATTGACTTATAATTGTCTCTTTGAGTTCTTTATTTTTTGCTTTGAAATTATTGCAGTCACTCTTGATCATATTTAAATCTCCCATCAAATTCGTATACCATAAAGGTACCGCAGTACCGGGTTCTGGTGCATTACTTTTACACAAATCGCACTTCCAGGAATCCCTGTCAGTGTATGATTTTTTCGTCCATGCCGCAAGTTCCCCTAAACGAGTGCATGACGCGTGAAAAGATTGTTTGCAGACCGAACATTTGACAGGATCTATAGGTGGATCAGATTTATCGCATTTAGCGCACTGCATTATGTGTGTAATGTAGAGGTAATTTATAATAAAAAGTGGAAGTCGTGAATCGCAGAGTTCTGCTACCAGTTATTACGTTGCCGTAACCAATAAAGTGGGGGTAAGTGTTTTTTTGAATGAAAATGCCATAGGACCTTTCTGAAGAAATAAAAGTATTTGTATTTTGATTTAAACTTGTGTCATTCTACCTAATCAAAAGGGGGACCTCGCCTTCAAAAATCAATGAAAAGCCCTGACGAACACGGAGAAAACACGGCAGCAAAAGTCAATGAAAAATGAGACGTACCTTGGTGTCTTCAAAAATAAGAAAATCATTACCCGATTACCAAAGGGTTGGTGGACACGTGGGTGTATCCAAAACTATATTAGTAAAAAAGGAACGACCCGTCACGCCCGAGGTGAGATGAAACACTGCCCGCCCTTGTTGTTTTCCAAGGGGATTAACGGGATCTCTAATCTCGGGTCAGGGGACATCCTGACAAATTGACTGAGAAAAAAGGGAAAAACCGTTAATTCAGTCACGTTTTTCCCATAAAATGTAGCTAAACTTGAAATTTTCAAGGATTTTAGAAATTCATTGGTGCATAGGCCTTGGGAATTGAAAAGCTGAAAGATTTCTGCTGGAATCATCAAAATCGAACAATAATTTCCAGAGAAATATGGGGAAAACATGGGAAAACCCGTTTATTCAATAGTTTTTTCGATTTTTCTTTGGCAATGATTATTATTGTTTGATTTTGATGATCCTGTGGCAATGTTTCAGTTTTTCAATTCCCTTGGACCATGCACTAATGAATTTCTAAAATCCTTTAAAATTTCAAATTTAGGTACAACTTTTCAAGTTTTTGCGCCTTCAATTTCGCTAAATGTTAAAAACTAACGGCGACCGACTGAGACCCCCTTAAGTTCTTCGATTTTGATCTTTACTGGTTTTGTGGAATGTTGCCTCTGAGACTGTTGCCTGTTGACTATACAAGAGATTTCACAATCTCAGCGCTTCAAGCGGCCATACATGAACTATTGCTGGTTGACGCATTCCTCCCAATTTTTTAAACGTTCATAATATGAACGTTTAAAAATTGGGAGGAATGCGAAAATATTATTTTCTTCACTGTTTTGTTTATTCGTAAATTAGTAAGTACGGGCTGAAAGTTTGTCGTAGGGGGTTTTTCGAGGTGCTGAATCCGATTTTGGGGTCAACAATAGGAATCCAAAATGGTGAAATTCCTTATTTTTTTAAACATTCATTATGGCAACAAAATTAGATCAACTTTCCGCAGGACGTCAGGATTCTAAGAACACGTGTAGATTTTTTGGAAATTTGGAAACGTGTTTAATTTTGGAAATTCGCGCCTTAATTTCATTAAATAACCCACTAAATTTCGAAAGTCCGTCGACGTAGTGCACAATTAGGTAGATTTCTACGTCGAACAAAAGAAGAATCACGCAAAAAGGTTGGAGAAAAGACCTGGGCAGAGTCATACAGACTTCTTCGTGGATTTGGAATCGTAATGGTCTAAAACGTGTTTGTACTTGGTTGTTTTTCAAGTCTTACGGTGGGACTTAGGTTGATGAGCATTGAGGTAAAGGTAAACTATCGTAAAATCTTGCTACTGGACACTCGTGTATCTTCTCTTTCATTGTGATTCTCATGTTGGATTTCGTACTGTAGGACTGTTGAGCTGGAGCAGCAAACGTTCAAATCAGCGAAAGTGAATGTGAGTCCAGACGGTGCGGAACAGGTAGCGGCTGCTGCGTGGTCTGGACACACGTTCATCATCGATACTGAGGGCCACGTCGTCCTGTTCGAGTTGGGTGTCCCCATTTTAGGTTTTACGGCTGGTATTTACGGTCCAAGAGGTACCACAGCTCTTGTTTACGTCACTTTCGATAACAAAGTAAGTCATTAACTTGTAGTTAGATCGAAAAATAGTTGAAAAAATTCATTTATCATTTAATCGATACAGTTTCTGTACTTTACTTATCTGGGGGCTTAACATGTATTCTTACATGTTTCCAAGCCTGAAATGAGTGTTTCCCATGTGTTTAAAAAAATCGTAATATAGAATTGTGATGTCCAGTTGTGAGTTGACTCAATTGCAGTGTTTCACATTTATAGTGAGTAGTAAAACACTAATGCGTCATACCGGGTTTCTCTATTAGATCATCATATGCTACGACGTTCTCATCGAGAACTTCGTGCTCCAGAGTCCTTACGCCTTCCAGTCTCAGGATCCCCAGCTAGCCAACTACTCTCGCAAGGAGCTGAAGAAACTCACACAATACCTACTCTACGATTATCCCAAAAGACATTAAAGGTTTTCTTGGCAGCCTTCTATAGTTCCTTTGCCGCAAAATGTAAATGTAGTCAATTTTTCAATAAATTATTGTAATATAGTACCTACCAAATTACCTACTGCCATTTTTTGTATTTTCGTTTTATGTGTAAAATTTGAACAAATGGAGAGAAAGTTTTAAAGTTTAATAAATTAATAATAATTTGTATCGAACATGTTTCTTTCTTTGGGATTCATCCTTGAAAAATATTTTGTTCTTTATTACTTATCATATTTAGTTTAAAAGTGTCTTGCACTAATTAGGGAAGGTTCTGACAAAATATAGTCTGGCTGCTATATAAATTGTGCCTGAGAAACACGATCTTAACATGCTTGTTGCTCTTAGGTTTTCAAATAACGGTGAGTTGTTTTACATGAAGCATTGTGATTGGTTGTCGTTACTACTCGTCTATTTGAGAACAACATAAAATCAAATTAGTTTTGAAATCAGTCAATCATTTCGGGGTCAGGCCTAGACACCCTAAGGCATGGATTCTCAAACTGGTGGCGTGAAGACGGGTCAGGGGTGAGAGATGAGACCATTCTTTGGGGCAACATCGAGCCAATTCCAGGAGCGAGCTCGTTTTTGCCCCAAACTGAGGACGGGGTCAACTCCATCCAGCCGCTAGAAGTAACTTCGATCTTGGAAAACCAGAAGCAAAATGAGCCAAGCATGAACTTCAGCAAACCTAGTTCTCAAGTAATGTTTACATATTTGTCAAACTTCTTTGATTCGTTAAATAGCCTTAACTTGAAACTACAGGGTGGAGACTCAAAAAATATCATAACTCATTGTGATGCCATCAAGACGTACCTATGTTGAGAAACTACAACTTTGGAGACGAAAAGTACCAACAAACCTCTGCAACTTTTCAAATTTCCCAAAACTAGTATCAATATCAGAAGAATCACGCTTCAAGGAGGTTTTTGAAGGATAACACTAAAAACTAGAGTGTCAAACCATTTGGAGATACTTATGGGGGTCTCTAACACTGCTGACGAACATATTTACAGACTTTCAACAGATCCTTTCCATGTCAACCTTGAACATGTTCCAGGAGCCCTAAGAAGAATTTTTGGAAATGAAAAATGTTTCTTCTGCCAAATATGGCTTCGAAAAATTAGAAAAAAAAACTTTTTGAATCAAATACTTCCAAGTGTATCCCAGAGTGTCACAGGAAGCTCTTCGGTTATTTTTGCCTTATACAACCACTTACTTGTGTGAAAAAGCATCTCAACATCTGTATCACTAAAAACAAAAACTTCTGCCAAGTGGGTGTGGCACATAGCTTCCTCGTATCCATAACCCGATTGTATAGATGATCCGATGCATAGTAGTTAATCTCAAAACACCAATCTCTAAGTATCTTTCACTACCCTCATAGGGGACCATCTACACGCTAGTCTGGACAATCCTAGAAAATTTCATCAAATTCGGATAAAAAAAGTAGATGTATGAGATTGGATCAAAAAATTCTTAGCCTCGGCTGGGCTTCGAACCCGCGATCCCTGGAGCACAAATCAAGACTCTGTCCTCTGAGCTATTGAAGCCTTGTCATGTATAAGATTTGAGATTCTCACAGGGGACCATCCCTCTATGAATGAATCCCTCTATGAAAAACAATTCTCTATGATTTTCATAGGGGACCATCTAAACACTACTCTGTAACATCCCTGAAAATTTCATTGAAATCGGATGGAAAATGTAGAAGTTATGGCCGTTACAAGGAAATTCACGTTTGCGCATGCGCAGTGGCTACTATCAGTCCGAAGGTGGTGATTTTCATAGGGGACCATCTAAATACTAATCTGTAACATCCCTGAAAATTTCATTGAAATCGGATTGAAAATGTAGAAGTTATGGCCGTTACAAGGAATTCACGTTTGCGCATGCGCAGTCGCTTCTATCAGTCCGGGGATGATGATTTTCATAGGGGACCATCTACAACCTAATCCACATAATCCCTGAAAATTTCATCGAAATCGAGTGGAAAATGTGGAAGTTATGGCCGTTAGAAGGAAATTCACGTTTGCGCATGCGCAGTAGCTACTATCATTCCGAAGGGGGTGATTTTCATAGGGGACCATCTAGATACTAATCTGTAACATACCTGAAAATTTCATTAAAATCGGATGGAAAATGTAGAAGTTATGGCCGTTACAAGGAAATTCACGTTTGCGCATGCGCAGTGGCTACTATCAGTCCGAAGGTGGTGATTTTCATAGGGGACCATCTAAATACTAATCTGTAACATCCCTGAAAATTTCATTGAAATCGGATTGAAAATGTAGAAGTTATGGCCGTTACAAGGAATTCACGTTTGCGCATGCGCAGTCGCTTCTATCAGTCCGGGGATGATGATTTTCATAGGGGACCATCTACAACCTAATCCACATAATCCCTGAAAATTTCATCGAAATCGAGTGGAAAATGTGGAAGTTATGGCCGTTAGAAGGAAATTCACGTTTGCGCATGCGCAGTAGCTACTATCAATCCGAAGGGGGTGATTTTCATAGGGGACCATCTAGATACTAATCTGTAACATACCTGAAAATTTCATTAAAATCGGATGGAAAATGTAGAAGTTATGGCCGTTACAAGGAATTCACGTTTGCGCATGCGCAGTCGCTTCTATCAGTCCGAGGATGATGATTTTCATAGGGGACCGTCTACTCACCAACCCGCACAATCCCTGAAAATTTCATAGAAATCGGACAATAACTTCGTATAGTTATGCGCGTTACAAGGAATTCATGACAGACAGACAGACAGACACGGAACCAAAATTGTTCAGAAAGGTCTAAAACGCAAAACGCGAGTGAAAGTTTTGATTTTGGAGAACTTTTTTTTTCGTCCTTGAAAAGTGAAAACAAAGCTTGCGCTACCTTGGTAGACTCGGAAGCAAAATCGGAACAAACTTGACGTTGCTAGTGACTTACGTTGTGCCCTTGCCAAAACGTCACCAAGAATACCAACGCCAGTAAAGAAAATGCAGGTCCATCCATCTCATTAAGATTAACTTATTTTTATCTTAAAGGCTACTTTATAAATGTTACGTGTTATCAAATCGTGTTTAGTATAAATAGCAAACAAAAAATGGTTTTCAGTTTAAAACTTTAATATTTTCCTCTTCCATTCATTAGTAAAGTTATGTAACCATCAATTTAAGATTGTATAGTATTTTTAGCATTTTAGCGAATTTTAAAGAAAAATGAAGCTATTGCAGTGGCCTCAAAATTTTTAGAATGGACTTTCCAAATTTTGGATAATCCAAAATAGTCCAAATTTAAAAAAAAAGTCCAAAAAAACGGGGTTTTCCCGTTTTTAGACTGGTTCGATGAAAGAACGCTGCAAATTATTACACATCGGTTTATTATTTTTCAATTTAGATCACTCGTCTGCAAAGCCACCACCCATCCAACATGAAGAAAAACATCAATCGTATTTCGGTCAGCTATAATTTGAACGGAGATTAGGCCTCTTTTGCGATTTACACTCGTGTTTCTGTTTAATCGTGCGTCCAACACTTAAATTTTCGTAGGGAGCGAGCGGTTTGTCCTACAGGGCTCCGCGTGGTCTCAACAAATTCTAAAAATTCTATAGAATCTTAAATTAAAGGAAAAACAATACCTTTATATCAAATTTTGTTGAGTTAGGGCGTTTTCAAAATTTAAAAATTTATTTTCTGACCTATAGAAGTGATTTACATCAACCAAAATCTTGGGGGCACAACTAGACCCCAAATGGAGCCTACATACCAAATTTCATCAAAATTGGTCAATGCTAAGTGGGGAAAGTGCCGCGTACAGCGGACGGACGGCCAAATTTTTATTAGATTTTTGGATTCTACGTACGATTCTCGTACCTTGAAACGTAAACCATCAAATTTTGAGGGGGTCTTAAAATTAATTTTTTCTTGGTCGATTCTAAAGGTGTGAGAATCTACTGTTGAATGCAGCAGATGAAGCTTCGACTTGTGAGATCGTCTACTGATCACAAATCTACTAGTGAAGAGATGGTCGACCTCTCTTTATATCCCACCCGTGTAGGTACTCTATACCTCTTACCGACGTCCCCTTATCTGCTCGGATGTTCAATAAGAAAACAATTATTACGCAACGATTAGTTGATTATACTTCTTATAGAAGAGGGTCTCCTATTGACCCAAGTCAGGTAGGTAGTAATACATACCTACGTAAGGGATGTTTGCATTCCTCGCGAACAATTCATTCAGCGCTAATGAATAATTCATTAGGGACAAAAAATATACGAAGTTAACGTCCGAATTTCACCCGAAATTCGGACGTTAACTTCGTACATTTTTTGTCCATTGAAATTATTATATTTTGTTTTAAACAGAACTGACGACTATTTCTAAGGGTTAAAAATAAGGGTTGAAATTTTGAAAACTCCCTAGTTCAAAAACGTTTAATATAAAGGTATTGTATTAAAGTTAGTTAATAAAGGTATTTTCAATTTAAAATAGCATTGAATTTTTAGAATCGAATGAGACCACCCAGAGCTCTGTAGGATCAACCGTTCGTTGCCTAAGGGTTGGTCTTACGATAAATCAGAAACACGAGTGTGAATCGCTAAAGAGACCTAATCTCCGTTCAAATTTTAGCCAAAATACGACCGTTCTTCGCTTGTTCGAGTTGTACAGTAAATGCACCCACAGCTCCCTATTTCTTCGAATTCAGTGTGAAGCGTTTATTTCTTCAAAATAAATTTGATTGTGAAGCGAAAATATGATTGGTAGGCAGTCGCAATGGAAATTCTATTAAAAAAATGAAAACTGTGGCCCTCAGCACCCTCTGCGCTTCCGAATTCGATAAAATTTCAGTGGCTGTGCTGGCAAGACGTGTGCCCCAAGTTGAATCCCAACTTCTAAAGTATTGTCTTTCCATTATTTTAAAATAGCCAGGATTTCAAAGAATTATTTGGTCCCATCCAGAGTTCTGGGGGACCAACTGTTTGCCTACTGAGGATAGTTAAGTTTCTAATCAGTGAATGTTCATCTCGTAGGTATTAAATACGAACTGAACACTATCTTAAATTGATGAAAAATTGTTTCATCAATTTAAGATAGTGTTCAGTTCCTAGCAACGAATTATACCAACCGGACGATCAAACATAGTAACTATGTTAACATTTAACTGTTAAATGCCAGTTATTTGTGAAATTTATCAGAACCCGTGGGATCAGACTAGGTTCCTAGCCTGTAGGATGCTCACTTCCGGATTACCTATGAATGTTTGGAGGAGATTCACTTGTCTAGGACAGCCTCCAGAACATCGTTTCTCGCTTTAGAGGAGGAACCAAGCACTAAACCGTGCGGAAGTGTCATGTCCGCGCATTGACCTACAATTACGCTCCAATAGCTGATGATCCCTCATCATCTTTCTCCAAATATAACTAATTGCCATCCCATCCAATCAATACCTAACTATCGAAATGGGTCATTTCTGTACAGGTATACGAACTACCTGAACTCTTCTTCCTTGTGGGACCTTAGTCACATCATCTGCTCTGTAGTCCGTAACCCCGCCGATCGGGGAATACAAGGTAAGACTTGTATTAGTGCAGCTGTTCAACAAAATTTGGATCCTCCAAAATCTCATGTTTTTTTAAAATATATTTTTATTAGTATGTACGGTAGGTACCTGATGAAGAACTTAAGCGATATTTATCCTTATGGAATTGGATTGAAAAGACTCAGTGACTCTGGTTCGTATAACTTGAGGCTATGGTAGGTAGGATATCCCCAACATCCTCATTATTTGTAATCAAGATTAATGCCCTTCACAATCAAATTACCGTACGGCCTGTTCGGATAACACACAGACTACACTCTCATATAACTCGTCCATTAATACCAAAACAGTAGGTAATGCTTAATACTTTAGGCAGGCAACAACTGCGAGGCGAATTCTGAGAGCAGGGTTTACAAGGTTCCTATCCACTTGATGTCAAATAATCTGAAAATTATGCCCAGAACTTAAGTAAAAATCGTAATAGTTATGTAATGTAATTAAAACCATGACGGTTGACTTCAACATTTCAAGGTAAATCATAATGGACCTTTTTGCGGGAAAACAAGTTCGCTATGACTACGTCCTGCCTACCGAGCTTAAGACACTTCTAATACACCTTCCAAAATCAGGAATTCACATGCCATTACCGAAAAAAGTTGATGTAAGAAAGCGATTCACTATTTCGTTTACAACCAACGGCCGTAAGCTGGTTAAATGAACCGGTTCTCGTGATATCACCGAAGCTAAGGCTGGTCGGCCGGGAGATCATCTGGATTGGTGACCACTCGAGGGCGGTATCGCTCTTGATAATTTTTTGGTTTGGGCCGTTGGTGAACCTGCTCCACTTAAGCGGATGAGGCAATAAGTTGCCATGAGCGAAATCATCAGAACCAATTTTGATTTTTCTTTTGGAAAACAGGTGATGACGACCGCGACGCCAGGAATGACAGCTGGACGAAATTTCAACCTGATATGGTTGTTTACTTTACTATCGTGTTTTTCACCACTAAGTGAAAATTCATCGAATTAAAATTCTTCTACCTAGGTATCAAGCTTTACTAACATTGTAACAATTTTAGTTACCTGCTGTACAATTGAACAATAATACAACCAACGAAATTATTAATGTAAGTACCTACCTAATAATTAATGATAGTAGGGAACTACGTAGTAGGCGCCTGCCTACCTATCACGATTCAATTCTTATCTTTCCTGAGTGATCCTTCAGCTAGGTAATTCGGTACCTACATAATACTAGGATGCCACTACTTAAGTAGTTACTCGTAATACTAGGAAGTCAATAGATAATAGATAAGTCTGAGGAGAATCATCAAAAAGTACCTAGATGAAAATACATCAAATTATTAAGAATTAGAGTCTAGAGACTCTAAACTCTCATAGAGTCTGTTTGGTCTAAGGTTGTACAATGCAGCAATCCGGGTCCCTAAGCTCTCTCTGAATCAATAAAACGACTACACACTAAAACACACCTAGGTGTATGTATAACTATATTCTCATGAAAATTAATAATATTAATTTTAGTATAGATATTACCTATACTAGACCACCGATATAGTAATTGCAGCCAATAACTAGAAGCTTTCCATTCCATTCCTTCACTTCAAGTGGAATAAGTCGCGGAGCTCTTTCAGGTAATATTTATTGGGTAGGTAAGTACATTCAAACCTACATCGTCAATTACTAGTCAATTGCCATCTTAAGGGCTCGATTAACTGGAAAATTATTTTGGTAAATTAATGAGAAGTGGTTTACTCATTTCCCAGACAGATCCTTCACTTACTGGCGCTTCTCATGCGATACTTGTTCAATACTTGAAGGTCGAGTGTATTTTCGGGTTTTCGAGAATTATAGATTAGACTGAAAGAAGCTCATTAAAATACGAAGCTGAAATTCTAGGAGGTCGAGTGTACTTTAGAGTTTTCAGAGTTCCTGGGAATACATAAGACTGAAGTGGGTCAACACTTTAAATTGTCAAGAATCAGAGTCGAGAGGTTTCATAAGTTTGCAATCTCAATATAGCATTCTGCGTCCCAGCAGTTGCTGTATCGGATTAATACTACAAGAGAATTCAAAATGATTTCAGAGATATCTACACCTAGCCACATGAAAGTTAACTTACAAAAGGAGACGACCAATAAAAGAGCTATGCCGAACAAGGGTCTATATTAGTATTTGAAACTGTTCAGGAGAGCGAAAAAACTGAATTGTGGATTTCTTTTGGAAAGAATTGGTAATTTTATAACATACGAGTAGACCCTTGTACGATTTAGCAAACGATTTTTAAGTTTTCGCTAAAATGTTCCTAATAACCATAAAAAAGAAGAGCCAGAAATTTTGGACAACCCTAAGGAGTCCAAATTTCAAATGCATTCCAAAAAACGGGGATTTCCCGGTTTTTGTTGTCATTACGTAGATGCCATCACGATCATAATATGGTCATAATAATAAACCAATCACGATCATAATAATAATACAATTATGGTATATTCGGATTCAGTACAATATTTCTGATATCAATGCTCTTTCAAAAAATGAAAACTGTCCAAAAATTTAAAAATATATATATATTGGTAGAGTGTACAACTGTCTAGTTGAAGTATATGATGGAGTGGTTAATTGACCTTACTAGACTAGCTTGATTTTCAATTTCTTTAAGTATTCTGTCACGACGTTTCAACCCTGGATCAGGGTCTTAGTCATGTGAATAGGACCCCGATCCAGGGTTGAAACGTTGAGACGGAATAAAGAATTTCACATCAATCAAGCCAAGAAAGGTCAATTACCCACCTCATTATATATTTATATATTTAAGGAAAACCTGCATATATTTTTTGTGCCCAGAAATGCAATTGCTTAGTGGGTACCTACTCTATGAGCTCGTAGAGACGAGTAGAACATGAATATGGACTCTCTTGCATCTTCAGAACGTACCCTGTGCAAACTGTATGTTAGACATACATATATACCTATTTCAGATTTCTATTAAAGTTCGCTCATTAACTCATGCTGCATGAATGGCATTTTTAGGACGTCCCACAGTAAGACTTGGGCGTCCTTATGCGATCGATCTGGGGTGAAGTTGGACAACACTCAACAGAAAAAAAAAATAACCACACAGTAATCCGTTTTAGACCATTCTGAATCCAAATCCGCGAAAAAAACCATAGGTGTATGTCTGTGTGTGTGTGTGTGTGTATGTGTGTATGTGTGTATGTGTGTATGTGTGTATGTGTGTGTGTAACAAAATCTTGTGTACTCTGCCCAGGCCTTAGTACTCAACCGATTTTCCTGGTTTTTTTTTTGTTCGACGCGGAAAACTATCTAGTTGTGCACTACGTCGCCGGAATTTCGAATTTTGCCTTTTAAGGGGGGGAAAGGGGGGGTTAATGCTCAAAAAACGTGGGTTTTTGGGCATAATCTTGTGTACTCTGCCCAGGCCTTAGTTCTCAACCGATTTTCGTGGTTCTTTTTTTCTTCGACGCGGAAAACTATCTAGTTGTGCACTACAGCGCCGGAATTTGGAATTTTGCTTTTTAAAGGGGGGAAAGGAGGGGTTAATGCTTAAAAAACGTGCGTTTGCGGGCATAATCTTATAAACTCTGCCCAGGCCTCAATTTCCAACCGATTTGTGTGTTTCTTTTTTTGTTTGACTAAAATAACTTCCGAGTTGTACATGATTTCACCAAAGTACCAAAATTCGCAAGAGAAGGGGGTGAGTGGGGGGATAATATTCACAAAATATCCGATTTTTCAATATTTTGGTTCCTTTACTGCTTACTAATTGTACCCAAGCTTTGAAATTGAGGAAAAATTCTCATTATACCTCTGGATTTTCATGAATTATTCTCTGTACCACCATGGAACTAATAGTGGTGCCACCATGGTGCCAGGATACCATAAACCTCATATTTCGT
The DNA here is from genome assembly GCA_009739505.2 of Apolygus lucorum. Taxonomy (NCBI): domain Eukaryota; kingdom Metazoa; phylum Arthropoda; class Insecta; order Hemiptera; family Miridae; genus Apolygus; species Apolygus lucorum. The sequence continues at coordinate 50,699,004 of CM019176.2, read as the reverse complement.
GGGTTTTTTGTGGGTTTCACCTTAAATACGGATGTGAACCTCGACGGACTGCCTACCAAAACTAACAGGTGAAAGTTCAATGTTACGACGTATTTCCGCTTTGGTGCCGGACTGGCACCATTGTTGGCTTTGGGGAGGTGGTGGTGGGGGGGGGGGGTGAACTCGAATTCGCATGTTGGGTATCGTAGATCATGGATTTTAAAATGCTCTCCAGATTCGAGGCTCCCATGCCGCTAGAAATGTTAAGGTGGATAATGGTGTGGGGGGGGGGGGGGGGGGTTATTTCTTGCCTAAAGTAATAAATAAATTACATCGAGTGAAACAGTTTTATCACTTAACAACTGGTTAAACTGATCTAATGCTTATCCAATGGGACGTCCCCTGGAATGCATGCATTACTAAACAATATGTTTTCCAAAATGTTCGCATCTTTTCTTTCTACTGTTCTATATTGAGAGTACTTATGCGATTTGAATTTGTTAAGATAATTCATGTCAATACTAGCTGAAAAGCCTGCTAAAAGCAGGCAAGAACAAAACGCTGCGAATAATTACACAATTGTTTATTATTTTTATACAGATCACTCGTTTGCAAAGCCACCAACCATCCAACATGAAGAAAAACATCGATCGCATTTCGGTCAGCTAAAATTTGAACGGAGATTAGGCCTCTTTTGCGATTCACACTCGTGTTTCTGATTTATCGTACGTAAAACCCTTAAATTCTCGTAGGGAGCGAACGGTTTGTCCTACAGGGCTCCGCGTGGTCTACACAAATTCTAAAAATTCTTTAGACTCTTAAATTGAAGGAAAAACAATACCTTTACATCAAAATTTTTTGAGTTAGAGCTTTTTCAAAATTTCAAAATTCATTTTGAAACCCTTAGAACTGACCTACATCAACCAAAATCTTCGGGGCTCAACTAGACCTCAAATGGAGCCTACATACCAAATTTCATCAAAATCGGTCAATGCTAAGTGGGGAAAGTGCCGCGGACGGCGGACGGACGGCCAAATTTTTATTCGATTTTTGGATTCTACGTACCTTGAAACGTAAACCATCAAATTTTGAGGGGGTGTTAAAAAAAATTTTTTTCTTGGTCAATTCCAAAGGTTCATTATTGAAAATAATAAACCAAAATCGTAGTGATATGTAAAATAAAATGTTGATGTCGAGGCCTGGAATCGAACCCTGAACCCCCACGTTCGGGCGACGTACATACGTATGCTTGGGGTTTTATGTATATATATAGGGAAGAACTATATCGCCGATCACTGTAGGTAAAAGAAGAATGCCGACGATGGCTATTAAATGGCAGTCGAGCTGTACCTTGCTAAACCTCAACTACAAAACTGGCAATCTAAGATTTGGTACTTATTGATAAGGAAAATGGGCAATGAGCGACAAATATCCCTTCGGACTGTTTCTAATTAAATAACATAGTAGCTATCCTATTATTAATGTGTGCAATTTTCAAAAGGTGATTAATATGATTTTATCAGTGACCATAATTTCAGGGTTTCAACCGGGAAATTTTGGAAAAATCCTGACTACGGGCCTGTGGTCGGTTGATGTATTAGGTATCCTAATATTTTGGGGAAAACCCCGTTGAATTTCCTTTTATTTTCGTTCCTACACTGCAGTAGGTTTGTACCAAAATATTTGTATCAAATCATTGATTATTTTTGACCGACTTCAATGCGCCGAAGGCGCGCGAAAGAGGAGGTACTCAATTCGGGTTGTCGTGGGACGACGATTTTTTTTTTTTTGTATGTCTGAACACCTTGCATTTCTTTATTCCGGTACCAATCTGCCTGTTTCTTTTTGAAATTTGTTCTACCAGTATCCGTGGTGGTCCCATTTCAAACAGATTTCATTTTGCTTTGTTAGAAGTATCGAAAATTTGTGATTGAAGTTGAAAAACGTGGTTCCCGTTTTCGCTAATATTGGTCCCCATTCACTCTTCTTGCCCTGTGACTTCCGACAGAGCCGATGACAGACTATTTATGTATAGTCAAATTAAAGGTCTGATTGTAAGCTTTAAAATGATATGCTATATGAAGGGGGTTCCGATAACTAAAAGGTGCTGCGGGGATGAGGAAGGGGGAAATTATGGTGGGTTATTCGGTCAGAACCTGCATGTTCCATATCAAACGTGTTTATGAATGCTCAAGTATGTGAGTTTTCCCCCAAACATGAGGAATATAATAGTACTGTTAGTTAGGTATTCTACCAAGTGGGTGTAGCACATAGCTTCCTCGTCATTCATAATACAGTTGGGTAGGTAATAGTATTGGAGATCGTCCGAACTGCATAGTGCCCTACCTAATATGAGAGATATAGTACAGTTAGATGTAGAGGGTATTCTACCAAGTGGGTGTAGCACATAGCTTCCTCATTACTAATAACAAGATTGGGTAGGTAATAGTATTGGAGACCGTCAGAGCTTCATAGTGCCTGTCCTAATATTAGAGATATAGTACAGTTAGATGACGAGTGGTATTTTACCAAGTGGGTGTAGCACATAGCTTCTTCATTACTAATAACATGATTGGGTAGGTAATAGTATAGGAGATCGTCAGAACCGCATAGTGCCATACCAAAAATGAGGTATATAGTAATATTAGATGATGGGAGGGTATTCTACCAAGTGGATGTAGCACATAGATTCCAAGGTCATCCATAATATAGTTGGGTAGGTAATGGTATAGGAGATCGTCAGAACTGAATAGTGCCATACCAAATATGAGGTATATAGTACAACTAGGTGATGAAAGGTTGTCTACCTAGTGGGTGTAGCACATAGCTTACTCGTCATCCATAATATAGTTGGGTAGGTAATGGTATAGGAGATCGTCAGAACTGCATAGTGCCATACCGTATGAGGTATACAATAATGTTAGATGATGAGAGGGTTTTCTACCAAGTGGATTAGCACTTAGCACTTAGCTCCCTCGTCAATCATATCATGATTGAGTTGTTGAATTGTGTTGTCATAACTACCAAGTACTAACCTACCAAATATGAGGGAAGTCGAACAGTTAGGGGGATTGGAGAGTATATTGCTAGGTAGGAAAGTGAACCAAATACCTCTTGAAACCGATACAATAACGGAAACTCATCTATACATAATATGTATATATATTTTCATATTATGAAAACTGATACGGATTAAAGAATTTGGTCCACCCTACGGCTCCTGGTTCACCTTACTGAAATGATTCACAGTATGGAAATAGATGTATATGACGAAAACTGATCGAAAAACTGCGGGTAAATTAACTTTAGATTTAAATTAAGGACCACTAAAAAGTGAAAAATAAAAATATTATGAAATGGAAAAATAATAAAATAAAAACCTTTTTAACAAAAAAATGGACCGACCTCAAAAATGATGTCCGTAAATACCAAAAAGGGAAAAATAATAATCTTAAGGAATTCAGATGGGAAGGTGGGTAGGCATGTTCGGATTGAAGTCGCCGCCGTGCCCATCTGTAGACACAAACACGCAAGTAGATTCCACTTCCATCTGGTTAGAACATGCGTCGATATTGCAATTCAAAACAGGAATAAGAGTGGGTACCTATCATTGAGGTAATGCATGTGTTCCAAAACTATTAGGTAGTAGGTCACTGCTGTCGTATGGAGGAGGATGAGAGAGTGACCATAAGTGTGAATCTCAGTAAGAATATTCCCTTTGATAACAGCTGAACACATCCGCGACACCAGGAAAGGCAGTTGGTTAAAGATTGAATATGAGAAGATTGTTTACTTACTTTCCTACCCCTACTCCTGTTGTTGTATTGAACTTTCGACACATGTTGTAATACTAACCAGATCATTTGAGTATGAACCCATATCACAAACCCACATCATGATCCAGACAATTCTACATGCAACATGCAATACTTGCAATATTAGATTAATCAGATATCATCTAATCAAAGATACATTAGATCAATAGATTAGTATAATTAGATATCATCTAATCAAAATATGGTATGTTGGAATCCCAACATTTTGTACGGAGATTCACACTTATTGTCACACTCTCATCCTCCTTCATACGACAGCAGTGACCTACTACCTAATAGTTTTGGAACACATGCATTACCTCAATGATAGGTACCCACTCTCATTCCTGTTTTGAATAATTCAAAATTATTGCAATTATTGCAATATCGACGCATGTTCTAACCAGATGGAAGTGGAATCTACTTGCGTGTTTGTGTCTACAGATGGGCACGGCGGCGACTTCAATCCGTACATGCCTACCCACCTTCCCATCTGAATTCCTTAAGATTATTATTTTTCCCTTTTTGGTATTTACGGACATCATTTTTGAGGTCGGTCCATTTTTTTGTTAAAAAGGTTTTTATTTTATTATTTTTGAAATAGGAGAATAATAAGAGTTTTCATTTTTAGTAGAAATAGATACTCTTTAATTTATAATTACATACACATACTACTAGATACGTAATGAATGTAATAGGCACTGTATAACGTGCTTTGACAGAAATATTGTAGCGTGCGTGAATCACATTTTATAATCGGTCGTTGTGCGAACGTAGTTCTTCTCTGATGGCATGGACACTCGGTCAATCCCGTTGGGGAACAGCTGGTTAGCCTCATCCTCAGAAACCGTTGGCAAAATCATAACTTTTTCACCAGGCTAGAAGAAAATATAATGGTGTTATTAGTACAACACTAGTAACTACCAATCAAGTAAAGAGTTCACCCATACAGGAATAAACGTCATTATTTACGTAGTAGCTAGTAGGTACCTACTTAGATAGGTACAGTCAAACGCAATCATCCCTTAGCCAACACCATTCATCAATCGAACTAATAAATAATATTTTGTGGTGGATTTCTCCTCGCTGAATTCAACTGATTGGGGTAAGCTCATTGGTTTGAGAGACACTCATATAATATACATAAAATATTGTAATATAATTATAATATAAATCCGTGACATTATATTTTACAGAAAAGCCAATTTAATCATATTATGTGTAATGTTCAAAATTGGTGGATAACTCAGCATTATTCCACGTTACTTTCAATGTCTAGGAAAACGTTTTGAACTTTTTAAAGCTTCAGGTTTTGGCGTAAAATATTTGGAAAATTCATATTGCGAAGGCATCACTGGAAGAATGTCTACAATGATATTCAGTTTATAAGGAAATTGTAACGCAAGAAAACTAGTATTTTGATTTCATCGACGAACAAATAAATATAGTTGAGTACCAATGGCTAGCAGAGGTGTCCACTTACCACCCAGTTTGCGGGCGTAGCAACCACTTTGAGTCTGTCCGTGAGTTGGAGTGAATCAACCACTCGTAGAATTTCACTGAAAACAATTCAAACACAATCGTTAGATCAAATACCGCTTATTGAAACAAATTAGTAAAATTTAGTAGATCGTTTCCATCTGATGAGAATCGAAAAACAAATGACGGAAACAATAAAGGTTGAAACATTTTATTAGACTGTCATTAGTAGATTTTCATCTCATAGTAATCAAAATGAAATAGGTACACGAAACGCCACGCAATGACACGGTTTGTGGTGTCCAGGACATCACTATAATAGCGTTGGCACTATGATGAGCCACGATGGCTTAAGGATGACCTCATGAGTATACTGGTTAAATTCCCTTAATTTCAAGGTTTTAATTAGATTATTAACGAGTCCTAATTGGTACAGAAGTATTACAAAATTCATTTTCATGTCATATGATCTCTTTATTCTCTGGTTCCTTTCCCAAGCAAATTTCGATACTCCGAAGACGAAGACGAATCATTACTTAATGATTTTTTGACGGATATCTGAGTCGCTTAACGAAAGAAACGCGCAAATCGGTTGAGAATTGAGGAATGTGCATGGGGAGTGCACTCGACAGGTTGTACGAGAGCGCACTGAAATGATACTATAATCGAATTTATTAAGGGCACAAAAATGAGCGTATCTGGAATAAAGTGTTCGCGAAAATAGAGTTTTGGGAGTAACTATCCATCAAACTACCAAGATATTAGGATAATGATTTCTATACGTTTAGAGATCAAATTTTTGAGTTTGGCATCTTTTTGAGCAATTGTTGTTTATTATTTTAAATAATGAACCATTGGAATCGACCAAGAAAAAACATTTTTTAACCCCCTCAAAATTTGATCGTTTTCATTTCAAGGTAGGTAGGATCCTACGTAGATTCCGAAAATCGAATAAAAAGTTTCCGTCGGTCCGCCGTACGCGGGCACTTTCTTTAGTTACTATGGACCGATTTTGATGAAATTTTGTATATGGGCTCCATTTGAGGTCTAGTTGTGCCCTAAAGCTTTTGGTTGATGTCAGTCACTTGTAAGGGGTGAAAATTAAGGGTTGAAACTTCCAATAGTACCCTAGCTCGAAAACTATCGAAAAACTAGAGTTTTTTCATCAATTTTAAATAGTATTGAATTTTTAGAGACAACACGGAGCTCAGTAGGACAAACCGTTCGCTCCCCACGAGAACTTAATTAGGGCGTTAGAATAATTAGGGCAACCTCAACTCCCTGTTTCTTCGTACAGAGTGTGAAGCGTTTATTTCTTCCAAATAAAATTGATTGTAAAGTGGGCACGTTGTCGGTAGGTAGTATCTGTGCTTGTTAGATAGTGACAATGGCAAAGCCGTGTTCTTTGCAGATGGGTGTTCCATATAGAAAAACAATAAACCTTTGTGTAATAATTTGATGCGTTTTTAGTGTGGTTTGGTGTTTTGATGCTGCGCACTATACATTATATCGTATTTTCTATTCAACAATCACTTACTACTCGAAAATGTGATATTTTAAATGTTCTTACTCGACGTTTCTTCCAGTGGAAGTTGGGTAGATCATAGACAGTCTCAGCTTTTTCTGGGGATCGATGATGTACATAGCTCTGACGGTCATGGCCTTGTCAGGGTTCTCTGCATCTTCCGCGTCCAGCATGTCCAGGAGAACAGCCAGCTCCCTTTTCTCATCCGAGATTATGGGGTAAGGGAAGTCACCGGGGATGTCCCTGCAGTAAGACTTAATGTCCTGAAATCAACGAAACTTTGTTAATTCTGAAGTGCACAGTAATTTTTAGTTCTTATACATAAAAAAACCCTAATGTAATTATGTAGGTAAAGTACGTACCCACTTAAATGTTATTTAAGAAAAAACTCTTAACACCCGAAACTGCTGCACTTTCCGTCCGAATCAGATGCAATTTTCGGGAATTGTGGGGGTTGGCGAGTAGATGGTCCTCCATGAGTTTTGATATGGATTGGATGATTTATGTAATCTGGCTACGGATACGAGGAAGCTACATGCCACATTCACTTAGCAGACCTTTTTTTAACATTTTTATCCTCTTAACTTTGTATAGACGAAGAGCGTTAAAATTCTTGCATTAAGTGACTACTTTTTTTAGATTATTATTTTCTATAAAAGCCTTTGGGATCGTGCAGGAAAATCAAAATTTTAAACCACCCACCCTCTAAATTCCTTATTTTACGTTCAAAGGATGTTCGCCGCCTGCAGTTCGCGGCAATTTTTTTGTTAGTTGCCATGGACTGAAAGTGAATTCGATAAATAAAGCTACCTACCTATTGATAGTTGTCTGTCACTTCTAGCGCCTTCTGGTTGGGGATAGAAAACGAAATTCGTTCTATTAGGTGGGTTTAGGAAAGAAAATTATCATAAAGCACTCATAGGACTCACATTGACCCAGTCCGTGTGATCCTGGAGCTTGTCGCAGGACAGAGCAACGATTTTGACATTTCTCTTCTCAAATTCATGCTTGTGGACTGCTATACGACCCAACTCAGTGGTACAGACTGGGGTGAAATCAGCAGGGTGAGAAAACAGCATACACCACCTTAAACAGAAAAAATAATTAATTTATTAATATATCTCATGAATATACGTCTACGACTCAAGAATTTCTGACGTACCTATTATCACTCAGAATACTGTAGAGCGTGGCAATATGGAAAGGAACAAGTGTAAAAATGTTTTGGCTGATACAGAAATGGGGAAAGCGTGGACACAGAACCAAAATGGTTCAATAACGTCTAAAAAGTAAAATTTGATCAGTTCAATTTTGAAGGCATTTTTTCTCCACCTATTTTGTGCGCCTGGTATCCGTTATAGAAGAGCAAAATAAAATGATGTCCACATAACGAATGAAAAGTACCTACATAATAATAACAAATAGTAGGATGGGTGTAGTGCAAATGAAGAGTAGGTTTGAGCAGTACCTATTATATTTACATGAATTAGGAATTTCGTCAACCAAATCGAAATGGATATGGAATTTCTGTACCTACGCAAATATTGCAATACATTCCTTTGATATTGCATCAGATTTGAGTAGGTATTCAGTTGTGAATAGAAGGGATTGTCACTTACGAATCTCCAATCCAGTTATGGAACGAGATGGGCCCTTTGGTGGTGGGTGCCTTGAAATCAGGAACAGTGGCTCCCAAACGCATACGCATCTTGACTGGTTCGATGAAAAATGTGAACTGAGTATGAGAATCTACTGTTGAATGCAGGAGAGAAAGCTTCGACTTGTGAGAACGTCCAACTAACCAGCAAGCTACTGATGAAGAGCCAAGGTCGCCCTCTCTTTATATCCCACCCATGTAGGTACTCGATCCCTCCTGCCGACGTCCCCTATCTCCTCCGATGCTCTTCATGAAAACAAAAATATTGCCTAACGATGAGCTGATTATGTGTCTCACTCGTCAACACAGAGACCGAAGTCCAAAGAATTCAACGAAATTCGGACTGCAATGCAACCTGCAACTTCGTAGGCAAAGCTATAGCTATACAATAGACAAAGTTGTCTATTACAAACTGACACGCACAGACATACACGCAACCAAAATGGTCCGAAATCTAAATGTAAAATGCTAGTCACTTATCTGATTTTGGACTACTTATTATTCATCCTCAAAAGAAATATATACCTAAGTGAAAAACAAATATTTCCAACATCGTTAACAAATGTTTCCCTTTGAAACATCGGAAGCAATAAATTAACCATTCAAAGACTTTTTTTTTAAGTTGAAAAAAAACAAAACACATTTAGTTCTAAGCACTAAATTTTGACAGAACATGGAACATATTTTTACATCCTGGAGAGATTTAATTGGTTTTTACAGCAATTGGTAATGGGGTATTTCGGTGGGTCGGAAATTCAGGTTTTTGACCTCAAATTTGGATTCAGCACCCTTGAAAACCTATATACACCAACTATTAGCCCAATGATACTATAACATGTGGTAGAAAAATTAATTAAAGAGATTACACGTTTGAAAAAGGCGGGCCGCTATAAATGCACACACACTAGGCAAGGACTACGCCACGGACAGCCCCGCGCGCGTGTGTGAGTAGAATGTTGTAGTATCCAAGAGGGGTTTCTGTGCATGGATACTTTTTCAAAGACAGTTGGCTAGCTACGTCACGATTGGCTAGCTACGTCACACCATTCAAATCTTCAACTTTCCTTAGCTTCTCTGATTTTTTAAAAACATTTTCTCGACGAACAGACCCGATTACCGTTATTCCTGAGCCATACTCTTTTGAAAAAAAAATTTAAAAAATTGACCGAAATACCCCATTGCGGATTGTTCGAACAACGGTTTTTGAACCTCTGTAATTGTAGAATTTCGGAATATATATGGCTTATACCGCACCGTCGTTGGTTATTGTCAAAATGTGAAACGAATCTTACACAATATTGAGGTATACCACCTATTTTATTTTGCAGGCATCACAATGCGTTACTGTTCTCTACATTACATAGCTGTTATCTTTCTGGTTCTTTAGCAAAAATGTTGAACACCACATATATGTTAGGTACTTAGTTTGTGTAACGTAATTTCGTTTTATAACGAAATTTTGACTCATTTTTGGCTGGGTTGTGATAGCATAAACATGTTCCATGTCAAACCCTTATTTGTATTGGATGGATAAAACATTTTAGGGTGACCCTAAAATGATTTATCCATCCCATACAGGGTGTCTACACTTAAGGGGACCCAAAGGTCACTTTTGGTAAAAAAAACCGAATTTTTTTTTTTTCGTTTTCTTATAACTACACTATATTTAGAACACATTGCTGAAAGAATTTTGAAAATCGGGAGCTTAGAAGTGTTTCAAACTCCACGTTGAAGTTGGAGCTACCTACCTCGAGATTTCACAAGGAGCGCTCACTCATAGCACTCCTGGATTTATCAGAAGTATGAAATTATGTTGTCAGATCAAATAGAATATTTTTATTATTAATATTGCAATAAAATAAAGGTACCTCAGTAGAGTCCTGCCCCATACGAAGGATTGTCTCCCTCACACTCTTGGAAAGCTTCTTCCAAGTTTTTCTTAGCTTGTGTCTTCTTCCTACGGGCCAGTTGAAACTGAGTTGTAGACGCTCTTTCAGCATTCCTGATTCTCTCCTTGTCCATAGCTTCCATTCCCTCAATGCAAAAACTTCCTGGATCAATGCCCAATGTTTTCAATACCCTACACCTTGCGATGTTCCCATCGTTGAATGTGGCAACCGCATCATAGACGCCAAAACTTAGCGTAGACTTGTAAACGAAAGTCGATTTAGGGACCCTCGACCATATCACATTATTGAGACTCTCATTGGGATTTTGGGTACCACCATGTAGGCATTTTCTGAGCAGAGCTGGTTGAGCCAGAGCCTGGAATGCAGGTTTTATATAATTCATTATGGCTGGAGCCAGGTGGAAGTGCTTTGTGTGGTCGTAGGGTAGGTTGTTCGCTTCACACTTCTTGAACTTGCACCATTTTTCATCACAAAGACCATGAGATGGTGTTTCATTAGTTGACAAGATATGAAAGTATTCTCCCCAGATTGCTTTTTTCATATCATCAACAGACTTTTCACCTTTTTTTTTTTTTTTTTTTTTTTGCTTTTTTTTCTTTTTCTTTTTTCTTTTTTTTTTTTTTTTTTCTTTGCTTTCGCGTAGTAACTTTGAATTTTACTGATTGCATCGTCTGTCAGCCGATTTTTCCCTCCAAGTGATTTTTTGTCAGCAAGCAAATCCTTGGTGCGCCCCTGTTTCATTGACCTCAATCTGCTGCCCATTCGCTTTTGCACATGCCCAAGACATTCTAGTTTCTCGATAACACATTCTGGGCCATAAGGTGATTCATCAGAAACTGTTTTGAAAGCTTTCGAATCACCATCACCCAGGTACTGAACATACCGCACATTGTAGAGAACGAGCGATCTGTTGAAAATGTCTCTAACCCCTGACACTTCCATCCCACCACTAGTTCCTGTGTAATTCGCCATACAATTGTCTTCATGATCTTGTTTGTCCTTGCAGAAACAGCATTTTGACATGATTGCCACATCCACAGCTTTCCCCGAATCAACACTTGTGGCAGTCACAACTCCATTCATGGAGGTATGGCCCCTCTTCTGCCAAGTACCATCGAGGGCGATACTCAAATCTCTCGAACCCTCATTTACCCTAACAGCTTTCTCAATAGCCCTTTTCATAGACTCCTTACCCACTTTTTCAGCAGAACGTGCCAGAATTTTTTCATACTGAGGAAACGTTGTCAAGCAAGGTAAATTCATAATGCTGCAGAAACTTTGAGCTGCTGTCTTACCTTTCCCAATGACACGAAATCCATATACCAGCCTCAAGTTCAACTCGTGAACGACTTGCTTATTTTCATCAATAACATCTGTAATCGTCTGACAATTCATAAAAACATGGGAAGATTCACAAACTTGACAACACAATGATAGTTTTGACGCGACCCCGTACCTTCGAGCAACGAATAATTTCACGTCACCTTGACAAAACTTACACGTCACAAACTTTGAAATTTCTGCTGACAGATTCTGAATGTCAACTATGTCAAAACACTTCAAACTGTCGTATTGTTCATATTCTGGAAGATTGTGTTCAATCTTCGAAGCAGAAGATGAACCAGAGCATGAACTCGTCGACGTTGCCGGCTCCAGAGGCGGACTTCCAGGCTCAGGAGTTTGAATGGACAGTGGGATTATGGGTGGAATGGGACTGGAACGCCAGTTTGGGCGACCACTGAATACACTCTTCTTCTTTTTAAAAATCCCTTTTGGCTTGGTCATTATAAAACTGGCGGAAACACGTAAAAACTGGAGAAAAACGAAAAAACCCGGAGAAAACTGGCTCTAAAACATATTGTTTAGTAATGCATGCATTCCAGGGGACATCCCATTGGATAAGCATTAGATCAGTTTAACCAGTTGTTAAGTGATAAAACTGTTTCACTCGATGTAATTTATTTATTACTTTAGGCAAGAAATACTGACCCACCCCCCCACCATTATCCACCTTAACATTTCTAGCGGCATGGGAGCCTCGAATCTGAAGAGCATTTTGAAATCCATGATCTACGATACCCAACATGCGAATTCGAGTTCACCCCCCACCCACCCCCACCACCTCCCCAACGCCAACAATGGTGCCAGTCTGGCACCAAAGCGGAAATACGTCGTAACATTGAACTTTCATCTGTTAGTTTTGGTAGGCAGTCCGTCGAAGTTCACATCCCTATTCAAGGTGAAATACAAAAAAAAAAAAAAAACACGAAATAAGCGGTTTATGGCATCATGGCACCATGTCCTGGCACCATGGTGGCACCACTATTAGTTCCATGGTGGTACAGAGAATAATTCATGAAAATCCGGAGGTATAATGAGAATTTTTCCTCAATTTCAAAGCTTGGGTACAATTAGTAAGCAGTAAAGGAACCGAAATATTGAAAAATCGGATATTTTGTGAATATTATCCCCCCCACTCACCCTCTCCCCTTGCGAATTTTGGTACTCTGGTAAAATCATGTACAACTCGGAAGTTATTTGAGTCAAACAAAAAAAGAAACACGCAAATCGGTTGGAAATTGAGGCCTGGGCAGAGTTTACAGGATTATGCCCGCAAACGCACGTTTTTTAAGCATTAACCCCCCCTTTTCCCCCCTTAAAAAGCAAAATTCAAAATTTCGGCGCCGTTGTGCACAACTAGATAGTTTTCCGCGTCGATGAAAGAAAGAACCACAAAAATCGGTTGAGAACTGAGGCCTGGGCAGACGACACAAGATTATGCCCAAAAACGCACGTTTTTTGAACATCAACCCCCCCTTTCCCCCCCTAGAAGGCAAAATTCGAAATTCCGGCGACGTAGTGCACAACTAGATAGTTTTCCGCGTCGAACAAAAAAAGAACCAGGAAAATCGGTTGAGTACTAAGGCCTGTGCAGACGACACAAGATTTTGTCACACACACACACACATACACACACACACACACACACAGACATACACCTATGGTTTTTTTCGCGGATTTGGATTCAGAATGGTCTAAAACGGATTACTGTGTGGTTATTTTTTTTTTCTGTTGAGTGTTGTCCAACTTCACCCCAGATCGATCGCATAAGGACGCCCAAGTCTTACTGTGGGACGTCCTAAAAACTACTACACGAGATGTAAACAACAGGAGATGTAAACAACAGAACTGGAAGGTTATTTCGAAAGCTCAATCGATTCCCACTCATTCGAGTTTATCCATCGATATTTATAATCGATTAGCCGGGATTGGAAAGACGGAAATCCGGCTGCCCAATGAGAAGCAAGCACGGGAGTCGCGCCAGCCATTTGAATGTGCAAATCCCGCTCTCCTGCAAAACTGCACTTTTGCGGGCGTTTATCCCGTTTTTATGAAAACTGCTCGATAGATTCTCACCAAACTTTCACACAACCTTCTCATATCATCGTTCTATAGATATGGCGAAGGGAATTTAGAGTTAACTGCGCCAAAACGATTTATACCCAAAAAAGTAGTATTTTTGTAAAAAATGAAAAAAATGGAAAATTCCCCCTCCCCGTCGTTTTATAAAAGTTTCCGTCGCCATAAATAATGCATCGTAATAGCTGACAATCGACCCGAAGTTTGAGCTAAATATCTTCACTAATAAGCCAACAAAAGGGTCATTTACCCCCCAAAAAATTTTTTTTTAAAGTGCTATATTTTTTTTCTGGGTGATTGAAACTAAATAATTTTTTTATGGTGTATTTGTATTGATGGGATGAGACTTTGTTCAAAATTTCAAAGCAATTGGTTGAGTGGTTCACAAGATATGGTTGAAATACCGAAAAAACCGCTGCCCCGATCAAAGTGACCTTTGGGTCCCCTTAATCCAAATATACAGGGTGTCTTATCCAACCCATATATCTGTATATAATTATTATATGATGGGGTGATTGATTGACCTTTCTATAGACTTGGTTGTTTTCCATTTTTCTTTTGATTTATTATTTTCAATAATGAACCTTTGGAATCTTTCAAGGTACGTAGAATCCAAAAATCGAATAAAAATTTGGCCGTCCGTCCGCCGTACGCCATATGTAGGCTCCATTTGGGGTCTAGTTGTGCCCCGAAGATTTTGGTTGATGTAGGTCAATCCTAAGGGTTCAAAAATGAATTTAGAAATTTTGAAAACGCCCTAACTCAAAAATTTTTTATATAAAGGTATTGTTTTTCCTTCAATTTAAGATTCTATAGAATTTTTTTAGACCACGCGGAACCCTGCAAGAATTTAAGAAGAAGCACCCTACGAGAATTTAAGGGTTGGACGTACGATAAATCAGAAACACGAGTGTGAATCGCAAAAGAGGCCTAATCTCCGTTCAAATTTTAGCTGACCGAAATGCGATCGATGTTTTTCTTCATGTTGGATGGTTGGTGGCTTTGCAGACGAGTGATCAATACAGAAAAATAATAAACCATTGTGTAATAATTTGCAGTGTTTTTATTCGATTTTTGGATTTTACGTACCTTGAAACGTACGTTGTTGCGTTGGATCAAGGATACTAACGCCTGGGTGAGTTAGTATTCTGCTACATTTCGAAGAATTGTTCATCTTACGGTAGTTGATCGTCTGGGTGGTATCATTCATTACAACACCTGTATTTATATCGAAAGTTTTCGAACTAGAGCCTTTTGAGAATGTTATCCCCCTCTTTCCACCCCTTAGACGTCACTGATGAACACCAAAAGCTAACTAAATACACCCCAATTGTAGCCGATATAATCTAATTTCATCAAAATCGGTCTATGGGAACTAAGCCAAGTGGAAGTTCGTACGAAGAAACACAAATGGGCATGGATGTCCAAAGAAGTGGTTCCTGTGCAAAAAAGTTACCAAGGAGGAGTCTACCGGGAAGTACCTAGTAGACTAAAACAAGAATATAGTTAGTGCCCAACAGTAAGTACAACCTTTTCATGGGTGGTGTCTTTGAGGGTAAGTCTGAAAACGACCAAAAAATACCTATTCTTTACTCTTTTTTTGTCTTTGGATTGAACGCAGCTTCATATCGATCAAAATAGAAATGTCTTGAATATACTATAATATCGATCCTTACAGCACAAAGGTGCTATGTCCAAAAACGGAGTTGGGTGTAGTTCGTTATCCGCCCCCATTTTGTTCTCTCTTTTGCAAGCACACCCGACCTCCTTTTTCAATTTTTGAGGAGTGTTCCGTAAACTAGATTTCATCTTCTTGAGCACAATCGTGACGAATTATAATTTTTGATTGGTTAAGATTGGGAAATTAGGTGTTGAAAAAAGTGGGGGCGAATACCGAACTATTTCTCTAGTGAAAAAGTTCGGTATGCGCCCCCACATAGTTAATAATGGAAAACACAACATTTTTGGTTTAAATAATTCATTTATTAATATGATTATTACTTCTGACACATATTGTGGTGTTGTATTATTCTATGGTTGGGTCATACAAATTCTTGATGCAGTCCAAAAAATGCTCAAATGGATCTATGCCCATTGACTTCACACATCTCCTCCACAAAAATTCGCACAAGTGTGAATGAACTTAACTTAACATTCGATCAAAGTTATTCTCTGCCTCACCAGTTATCTCTCCCAAGAAAACGTCCCAGGCCGAATCAATGCAATTCGGTCGTGGGGGCGGTTATCGAACTTTTTCTCTAGGGAAATAGTTCGGTATACGCCCCCCACTTTTTTCAATGTCTAGTTTCATTGCTTGGAGTATTTGAAAACATAAGTGCGGTATATTAGGCCTATTCATACAGTACATGAAATCTAGTTTACGGAACACTCCTCAAAAATTGAAAAAGGAGGTCGGGTGTGCTTGCAAAAGAGAGAACAAAATGGGGGCGGATAACGAACTACACCCACGGAGTTTTGAGAAAAACGCAAAAGAAATTATCACCAATGCACAATTCCTAAAATAATGGCTTATTACACTAAACTTCAATTTCCTCAATACATTATCAAGCTATTATCGTCAAGAAAACTCAATAGGTAATAGTTTTGTTGAATTTGAGTTTTTCTGAAATAAAAAAAATAAAAAAACGTGGAAGGTGGATGGACATTGCTCTTTTGTGCTGTAAGGTATCGATATAAAAGAACCCAATATCGTAAAGAAAAGGCAGTTAAGTAGGTAGGTACTCACTGAGACACTCACTGATTCAGCAACACCTTTATGACTAAGGGACTCTACGGAACTTGATGCAGTTCCAGCAGTTCATTCTCCTTGGCAAAGAAGAATGGGTAATAAAAATTTCGGCAATGAAAAGTATCATTCAATGGTTCAAAGTTGAACTGGAAGGTATCCGTACATAAAGGAGTGGCCGTGACGCCTCATGAGAAAGGTATGATCGGCCTATGACGCTACTAACTATGACGCTAAGATGTACATACAGCTTCATTGTCTAAACAAACGATATAAAAATCCTGATTTGTGAAAAATAGAAGTTGGTTCTTCTCCTCACGAGTATTCCGATTATTTCGTATTACAGCGCGAAGTGAAGGTTGGTACAAAGAAAAACCGGAAGGCATCGGTACATGAAGGAGAGATGCCTCACTTGGGCTTGGAGCTCTGGAAAGCCGCCAACAGATATCGCTGAGAGCGCTTGTGCCGCATCCCCCGCCGTATTCGCTCAGGCCCACAGTCGGTTGAGTTACATCGTGTGTGATAGGTCGCGAGGTTGGTTTTGCTTTGTCCCACCAAAATCAGTATAAAGTTGACTCAAGTCAGTACCGGGTTGCTGATCTGTGATTTTCGCATATTTTTCTGTGAAGAGTGTAAGTGATCATCATCTGGCCGCCAACATTCATCGAGCGTCAAATCATCAAAGCAATCTAAGGTGAGTCGAACAATTTGATTGGAATAAGTATTTCACCAGCCTGTCATACTTTTGGATTAAGCTGCATTTCTCTACAAATGAACAATACGATATTGATGACCGTTATATATGAAAACAAGAAAATATCGAATAGATTGGTAGGTCACAAGGTAGTCTTTCTTCTTATTTACTGAATTTTATGTTGTTTTTTTAGTAGGTACCTATACCTATAAACACTGAAAATTGGACTATAAAGGTATTATTATGTGGCTGACAATCGACTTATCCACCGTATCCTCAACATTGGTCTATGCTGACAAAATTGTCATGGACTCAAAGGACACTATTGTAAATACTCTGCAATATGGAAAACCAGAAACCTTACTACAAATTAGGTATTTCATGAGGACTCAAGTTTTAATCCACTTGGACCGCGATCCATATTGTTGGATTTGCTCAATGCCCGTTCCATCAATTTCACATTTGGACCTCATCCAGAAGATCAACTGTGGTACCTAGACTCCTATTTCGAAACTATTGGATACTAATTCACGATCATATTCTGATCACTTGCCAGTAACTTGTTAGTAACCCGATTTCGAATCGTTTTATATATATTCTGGTACCTAATTAAATCCTCTTGTAACTTAGGTAGGTACCACATATCTATTGTCAGTAACTCGCTGCCAATTGATGTTCTCCGTCAAACTTTTTTCTCTGTGAATTAAAAGTGAGTTGATACTTTTATACCTCAATAAGTTACTATCACTCGGCAGGAGTTTAATATGTACGGAACTTTGCTTTACAAGGTACCTATGTAGGTACCTAGTGTTTGGTGGAAAATTACTCCACGTCATAAGTTCATTGTGCGAACATATCTTTCTCGTTTCGTGAGTGTGGCACTCACTATCGGTACCTACAAACAAATAAGGTAATGACATAACTAATTATTTGGTTTGGTTGTTTGCAGAAAAAAATTATTTCTCTTAATCCATAACTTTCGAGTAAAAATAGTGAATTCTTCAGAAAATTCTAATTTATTTTAGAGGTTTGTGTATTTTTATATAGATACGGAACATTCTAACTTACAGAGTTTCAATGCGAGTTACTAAACGCTATAGTACGACTACAAAATAGTACACCTGAGTAGGAAACGATTCGGAAACCTGCGAAATTGCTGTAAATTTCATTGGTAAGTACTAGTTGTTAGGTTTCATTCCTAATTTGATACATCTTGAAGGGAAAGAGGAAAGAAAAAGCCCATCTTGAAGATCATCACAAACTACCCATCGTATTACATTACATTTTATTATTGTTTACACTTGTTAAGTACCTACATCAGAATACCAATTAAACGCTCCATCAAGTACCTATTAGGTAGTTATTATTATTCCACAGATTTTTTTCACACCTAAGTGTTGAAACGTTAGAATAACTAAAAATCTCGAAAATAGGAGTAAAATATTTGTATAATTTTTTCAAAGGGAGGTTCGTTGGAAATTTGCATAGCAGGTAGTTATTACCTATTAGTTATCTACATACCGTACAATTTTTCCTGGCAAGATCCAAAAAATAAAAACTAGGAAGACGTAAATAACGACTCGTGCTTACCAATGGATCGTCCCCAGGCACTCCCCTACGAATTTCTTTGCCGCCAGGTTAGTTTCGTAAACATGCAGTAACTTCAACAGGATGGAAAAGTCAGGAAAACCATGGAATAATCAGGAGATACGATCCATAGGCATATTCCATAGGGAACGTACAGGGAATTTTGTAAAAAATTACCTCTATGACTGATGATTTTGGAACAAAAAGGGGAACATTTCATATGTTTACCACTTTTGTAATGTGTAGGGATATAGACAAAAGTACTGTCATGAATATATTTACAGAAATTACACGATCAAACCCTAATTTCTCATCTCGTTCAACTCTGATGGACCTGTTTTATTTTTTTGGGTAGGGAAATTTGAGATTCAATCCGAGAAAAGAGAGGGGATTTTGAAATGTCAAATTGAAGTCACCTAGTTGAAATCCTCTAAAATTTCGTAATTCTGGTTACAACCTGTGTTACGACATTAGTGTTAGTTTGATGCCTTGCCTACCTGCTTGGCATCAATTTTGTTTGGAAATGTATGATCCTTGTCAACTCCAACTTCCCAAATTTCGATTGATGAGGTGGGTTATGGATAGATGCTCGAGTGATAGATAGATCGATTGAGTGGGATATACAGCTGAAAACACACTTTGAGTAAGACGGATTCAGCGTAGAAAAATGTACAACTATAACTTAGTCGTTCAAATCAATTTTTAGTGGGGGTTTGCTTGTCAAACTTCTCCCTCAACCAACTCTAGAAAATTTGTTGAGAGTTCCACACTAAGCTGTGTGTGTTTTTTGTGTCTAATAACACTAAATTACAACATTTTAGTGGTAGCAAAAAATTGTTTAATGCATATTTTTAGTTTGTTTGAACTGAAAGAGTGAGAATTGTCAAAAACATTGCTACAGAGACTCGTGCTGTTCAATGGATGAAGGCTCAGTCAGCTGAAATCCAAACAAGGACGCAGTTACCAACGATGTATTAAACTCACGTGAGTATTATACATCGATGGCTGTACACTGTCATACAATCCACGCATCGCGTATTTCCCTTGTGTTTGAGTTTTCGAAAAACCCCGCGGCGTCAACCTGTCCGTATTGGTTTGAATTATGCAGAGCCCTACACGGTGACGAAATCAATCAACTGAGTTGATTCAATTTTCATCCTACAGGAGTACGAATCCGAACAGCAATTCTGTTTCAACTTCCCAGTTTGAATGGGCTTATTTTTTTTTACGAATAGATTGGTGGATCCCTAATCGAATGAACAGAGAAATTCAATTCTGGATCGACTGAAACCTATCTCACCTCTCCATAACCTCACTGTAGAATTGAATGTGAGTTGAAATATGATGTGCAATGCAAAGGTGCGTCCTTGATGATAGACTCATACTCAATGGGAAACTTCGATTTTCATAACATCTTCAATACTTTGATGACAGTACAGTCATCACTATGATTTATTCGAATTTTCTGAATCACTGGGCTGGCTCGACTATAATGATCTATTGTACAATCCAGCACAATTACCTAGTTCAACGAATTCTTTAGTTCCCCCTAAAAATGCTTTCAACACTCCGATATCACTTCAACAAGATTTTCCAATCATGTCAACAAATTTTGAATCTCAATAAAACATGATTTTAATGGAAAACTGAGTGGGTTCCAACATTGTCTCCCACTCTCCTCTGTGCCAACCCTCGTAGAGGAACACACTGCAGTCCAGTTGGTGGTAAAGAACTCAAGTGAACAGGATTTCAAGAGGCGAGCATAGTCGTCCACCTGAAGCGATTTTTGCTCCAATGTTCCAAATAATTTCAATAATTGATAGTAACCTACGTACAATAATTCTTGATGACATTGAACGTTCGAAAGTGCAAATATATCGATACCTTAAAGCACAAAGAGGCTTTGTCTATCCATCTTCCACATTTTAATTTTTTTTCAGCTTCAGAAAAACTCAAATTTAACTAAACTATTATTGACCTTCTTGACGATTATAGCTCGAAAATTTCTTGAAGAAATTAAAGAGTTTGGTGCAATAAGCCATTATTTTATGAAATGTGCACCGGTGATAACTCCTTTTGCGTTTTTCTCAAAACTCCATTTTTGGACATAGTCCTTTTGTGCTTTAAGGTATCGATATCCAAGTTATTAAAATTAAAGCTCCTGAACGAATCAGTGTTCATTCCTTATTCCACGTCAGTCTCTCTCAATTGTGTTGCTGATTCTCGAACGCATAACTACGTAAGCTATGATGAAAAATCTCCCGATAAATCCTCGCTTCTTCATGTTCACAGTCTAATGTCTAAACAATAGTTATTTGTTTCTTTCAAAGTCCCATTGTTGGAACCCATGGAACCCCGTAGGATATTGTCAAGTGCAAGCTCGCGTAGCTAGGTCTTGAAGTTACACTGCAAGCTTCGTCTGGATCTGAACTCTTTCGCCTCTTCCTTATTTGGGCTCAATAAAATCATCAATCAGCTAGAAATGATGTTTTATTGAGTAGAAAGGTGTTACTTTATGCTCACTACCATATCTATGAATAATGCGTATGTTACGGACAAAAAATGAAGGGTTTCCTCGAAAAATCCACTTTAACACTTTCAGTGCGTACGACTCCACAGTGGAGTCGTTGTGATGCCTTCCCTCTGGCGTACAACTCCACAGTGGAGTTGCGCGCAATCGTTCAGATGGCCCCACTTCTTTTATGAACTGTGCCTCACCTCCCAATATCTGGAACTTCCACCTATTTTTCCCAGGTTCAGTATCAATGTGACAAGCCATGACCTCTGTCGGAGATCTGCACATACATCATAATTCATCATAGGTTCGCTAGAGAAGGGACCATAATGTTTCTTTTTCTCTAATGTTGTTTTCTGACCGTAATTCACGATTTTCTACAATGATCTTTGAAAGATTTCGTCTTCATTTGCTATCTACCCGAACTTTGAGTGTTTTTCACTATTTTTTTTAATGGTTATTCTCCGTTTTGCGCAATCGTACACGAATTTTAGCTCTCCAAATAAATGCGTTTGCTCTGTGAGTAGGTACTACCTCTTTTTGTTATATTTTGGATTTTCTGAGAATATTTGTGGGTAAGGGTTTGATATAATATAACTTTGTAATTTTATAATAGGTAACTAACTGTAGATTTTTTTAAATTCAATTTTTTGTAACGGGATTTTTTTGTATCTTGCACTTGAATAATTTAGTGATTTTGGATTTGTGATTTCTTTCAGTATTATTCTTTTGGTTTATTATTTTCAATAATAAGCCTTTGGAATCGAGCAAGAAAAAAATTTTTTTAACCCCCCCTCAAAATTTGATGTTTTACGTTTCAAGGTACGTAGAATACGAAAATCGAATAAAAAAAATTTCCGTCCGTCCGCCGTACGCCGTACGCCGTCCGCCGTCCGCCGTACGCGGCACTTTTCTTAGCAACACTGGACCGATTTGGTTCAAATTTGGTATATGGGCTCCATTTGTGGTCTAGTTGTGCCGCGAAGCTTTTGGTTGATGTAGGACACTTCTAAGGGGTGAAAATTAAGGGTTGAAATTTTCAAGAGTGCCCTAGCTCGAAAACTCTCGAAATAAAGGTATCGTTTTTTCACCAATTTTAAATAGTACAGAATTTTTAAAAATTTTTGAGACCACCCGGAGCTCTGTAGGACAAACCGTTCGGTCCCTACGAGTATTTGAAGGTTTTCCTTCGATAAAACAGAATCATGAGTGTGAATCGCAAAAGAGGTCTAATCTCCATTCAAATTTTATCGGACTAAAATGCGATCGTTGTTCATTTCTTCGATTTGTATACAGTTTTGCCTTCTGCGTAACCAGTAATCAAATTTCCATATCAAGCTTTCTATTTTTCGAATCGAGTGTGAAGCGTTTAGTTCTTTCTAATAAACTTGATTGTGAAGGTGTGAAGCCATTATAGTGTGGTAGGTAGTACCTACCAATAGTTGGTAGGTAAAAAAAAGTTGGTAGGTAAAACAATGTTTGTAGATAAAAAACGCTGCAAATCATTGCTCACTGATCAGATCACTGATCAGCTGAGTGAGCTCCGAAGCCATTTTCAATCCTATTGAATGGAGGTGCTCTTCCAGGCGTCTCCAGCATTCGAGGATATCTTCTTCACTCCTCACATCACTGATCAGCTGAGTGAGCTCCAAAGCCATTTTCAATCCTATTGAATGGAGGTGCTCTTCCAGGCGTCTCCAGCATTCGAGGAGATCTTCTTCAATCCTCACATCACTGATCAGCTGAGTGAGCTCCAAAGCCATTTTCAATCCTATTGAATGGAAGTGCTCTTCCAGGCGTCTCCAGCATTCGAGGAGATCTTCTTCACTCTTCAGATCACTGATCAGCTGAGTGAGCTCCGAAGCCATTTTCAATCCTATTGAACGCAGGAGCTGAAATTTGAGAGGGAAGGTCAAGGGAGAATACAGATGGTGGTAGGTGCTATTGATGGAGAACCAGTGATCTATACAGAAGGATGATCTATACACAAAATAATAAACCTTTGAGCAATGATTTGCAGCGTTTTTTTAAATATATTCATTTGAATGAATTTTGTAAATGTAATTGTATTGTTGTAATAATCTTATATTCAATTGGTTGGTTTTTGTAATGCAATGTATCAACCAGACTTTCAACCAATGACTTTTACTGAACTTAGCTACCGACCAGTATGTAATTTAGTATAATTTTCAAGTCATCCTTGGGGTTTTTCTTACGATAACTGCATTATTTATCTGAAGTATTAGTTCATTCAACCGGCTCAAGGGGCGATTGTTGCGGGTTTGCATATCCTAATAGTTCGCCCTGGCGTACGACTCCACTGTGGAGTCGTTACTGAAAACACGTCAAAATAAAAAAATTTCTCCACTATAATTCTATTTTAGTGTCCGGAATATCAAAATAAACTTCATTATCAATTTACCTCCAGAAAAATGTTTACGCCAGGGGGAGTAGGTCACGATTTCAGATACGCATTGAAAGTATTATAGTAGTCAGCATTATTCGGAAGTATCACCATTGGATTTAGCGTGAAAAATTACATTGGAAATGATACCAAACTCGTCAAGTCATCTTGAGATCGATAGTGACCATACACCGCATTTATAAAACATTCGATTTCTTGTAAAACACACGTTTTCTTGCATTCAAACTTGATTTACTCTTCTAATTTGAATTTTAAAAAGAAAAATTGATATACTGTTGGAAAGCTGACAATTTTAGCATGTCTTTTCCGAGAGTGCCCATAGAAATGCAGGCATTAAAAACCAAAACTTCGAAAAGAAAAAATCAAATTTCAAGTTTGCTTTTTGACTTGATTTTTTAGAAATGGTTTATTTCTAAAAGATTTTGGTTTTGCACTAGGTAGCTTGGAAATTTAACGCTCTTTTCAACGATATCCTTAAAATTGAATTTACTTGGTAAAAACAGGAGTTATGACAGTTTTAATGTCGTAAGGTCGAAAACGCGAAAAAACTTCGAAGTGAAAAAAGAAGCATTTTGGGTGGGTTAAGAAAAAATTGCTAAGAGAAATTTTTTTGGAAATACCTTGTAGAATCGAACCCTGAAGTTATGCCCATCTTAAGTGTAGATACCCTGTATAATATTGTGTTATGGGTACGAGGAAGCTATGTGCCTCCCCCACTCGTCAGACTTTTTTTTTCCTTTTAGAGAACTTGGCTGAGGCTAGTAGAAGAGGCTATCGTTTGGAAATCAAACTGCTCCGTTCTTCCCATCCTCGGCCTGTAATTGTTATTATTTGTTCCAACGTACGTCGAATTGTGTTTATATCTTATTAAGCCATTGGGGTTACTTCACGGCACTAATGGATTCTCAACTGGTTGGTAGTTGAGGGTAAATAGTCCGCCAGGAATCACGTCACATTGACCTATAATTGAAGACCCTTCTTCTCTGTTCGTGGAGGAACGCAGTTTTCTTCGAAGACAGCCTCTTTCTGACCAGTCAATCCTGCGACTCGTCATTCCTAAAAAAGGAGTACGGGAGACTTCTAGGAGGAGGCTCAGGGTTGTTCCACTGAAGTCCTTGAAACAGTGAATGGGGAACTAAAAGGGGACTCGAAGGGTATTCTTTTGTGGTTCCGAGAGTGAAAGTGTTCCTACCACTCAGGCTCCTCAGACTACCTCGACCATATTTCTTGTAGGAGATTCTAATGAAGGTGGTGATTCAGATCATTGTTGATTCTCTCGTATCATTAGTTTTTAGTTAATTTAGTCTTTGTGAAGCGGGTTATCCCCAACAAATGAGAAAATCATGGTTATCTTGCATTTAATTCTCACTTCATCGCTTTCTAATCGAAAATTTGACTACTTCGTCATGACATTTATCGGGTTGCGATCAGGGAGAGCTACAAAACTTAATCCACCACCACTCCACTCAGAAAAGAAATTTTCAATTTAAAAAAAAAGTTATTTGAACTACATAATATGAGGAACACACTGTAAAAATTTCAGAATTTTTTGATAAAGGTAAGTCGTACTTACAGACCACTAAAGTTAGTAACAACAAACACGCTAATGATAATTTTGTTGATACACGTTGTTGTTGTTAATGGTGAACTCAATATTTTTTTGCTAGTCCCAAGTAACCATGACGGACAGAAACAAATGGAACAAACGGACATGTATAATAGAAACCAAATAGATTCGTTATTCGAAGAAACGAGCGCGCACAGCGGCAGACCGCAGACGAGATTAGGTTGTCGAAAACTCTCCTGTAAAATTGTGATTTCGCACTCTAAGGTACACTTATCTCCTGAACTTTTTGGAGGATTTTTATACATTTTTCTTAATGTTCGTATTAACAAGCTCTACAAATCTGCAGAAACGATTATCAAATTTTTTTTTTCGACAAACGCAAAGAATCTATGCGGAAATGAGAAAAATGTTGACAAAATTTTGTTACTGAACCCAAAAATCAGGATCACGAAATTTAAAAAAATCCAATTCCGCACATTTTTAGAGCTTAGCAAGACGGATACATAGTCAACATCTCTCATAGTGACTGAGGAAAATGTACCTAAGTGTGAAAAGTATAAGTGCAATGTACCTACAAACATCACCATTATTGATTTTTGACATTTTCATATCTTTGCTTTGGCACATAAACTGAAAAATCGTCACGAAAACTATTTGCATTATTGATATAATAGAAGTATTATTATTTCTTTTTCGTTTCCTTTCTGGTTTTGTGTAACATACCTTTGATTGAACAAGTGATAGAAATGTAAAGGTCTTGGATTGAATAAAAACGGATATACTTAATGTAGATTAAAGTTCGACGTAGCGTCAGGCCCTGCCGGGGTGGACTGGTCCCCTTATGAAGAATCTAAATAACGTCAACGAAATCTGGAACAAATTCACCATGGATTGCAATGATTTAATTCATAATAATATCAACATGATTAAAAAAAACTGCGATATATTACGAGCCATCGGGAAGTTTTTTTTTTTTTTTTAGAAAACTCGCGTAGGCAAGTTGACTCTCGAAATTACACTAAGACATTTATCCCATAGAAGGGAAAACAATAGATCATGGATATGTTCATTGTAGTAGGTGTAATTTGAAAGCTAAAATGATGAAATAAAATACACAGGAGATATGTACCTACCTATTACTTTTTCAATGAATAAACAGAATTTTAAAGAAATAATGTCGAAGTAATACTATATTTGAATAATATGTAAGTACCTACTACTTTTTCAATAAATAAAGATTTTTTTTCTAAAAACAAAAAAATCCGATCGCACGTAATAATATTACGTATTATTATATCATGTAATATTATTACGTAATAATAATAATAATTTTTTTTTGTAATATATTATATTACAGTATTCTAGAGAACCTTGCTTCATAGCTACCGATATGTGCTATAAATGATTTTGCTTACTGGTTGCAGGGTTGCATTTTTTGTGGCAAAAAAAAAGTTTCGCGAAAAATTCCTGATCCCAGCCAAAAGACATATTCATGTCAAAATCATTATGATATCTGTTGCGCATTTTATGCCCATTGCCATACTACCAGTTTATAACCTTGTTTATTCTGAAGTAAGGGATTTTGATCCTCCATTAGCCTTGTATGGGTTCATAATGAGCATCTTGTAATTTCTACTCGTCAGCATTTTTTGTGTAGACTGTTAGGGTGTATCCAAAAACTTACCTTCTAATAGTTCTAACAGCCCTTATTGTTTCATCGAAATGCTGGACCTGACAACCGATTTTAGAGGTTTCGGAGTTTATTTCGGTCGATTTCCAAATGTTTGGTGTGCCTTTCAGGCTGGCGTGTTACTGACTAAATGTAAACCGAAACGGACAGGCTATGGGTTAATTGGGTTGAAATTATTTTTATTTTATATCTGATTAGCCTTACTTTACATTACGGTTTCCTGATCATTGCGACCTACAAGGTTTAAATGGATTCAGAAACCAACACTGGGGTTATGGGAACATTATTTGTTGACGCTGGGCTATTCCTGGCTCCTTGTAATCACCTTCCTAGTTTACACCTGGCAATCCGAGATATTTCTACCTGGATGAGAAGGCCCTACCAACCTGTCTCAAGGAGTTTGAGTTTCAAGGTGATCTACTTTGGAATATATCTGGCGTGATGTAATTTTGGAGTGATATTCCAATTCCGATCCACCCACAGTATCGTTTCTTGAGCATATAGAGCTTCTATACTGAGCTAAGGACAACCTATGGATGGTTGTTCAAAACCCCAATTGAATTAATATTCCCTAAATATATATACATTATTTTGACATGGATAAATATCTTACCCCTGGGGGCCATGATAAATTTTGATAGATGGAAAAAAAGTAACGCGATACCGATAAAGAGCAACGGGCAACCAAGTATTATATACCGGTTACTATCATCAAAACTTTTCGGTTGCGTCATAATGGCTCCATTTGTCGTGCACAATAAAGTTCACCTACATACAGAAAATACGTTCATTCTTCCAATACAAAGTTGAACATTTTAATGTTCATATTTGCCTGGTCTTTCATACACCAATGTACACCATCGAAATACTGTATGACTCCCAGCCCATAGACATAATTTGTCACGAGGTATCTTTCTGCTTGAAAAGCAGATAGATTCGATTTTTACTATAGATTCTGCGTATCTAATCAAGTTTCTTGATTTGCGCTCTTGGGGAAGAAAGTAATTAATGGTATTTTAGATTTGAGTTTCGAGTGTCATTCGTTAGGAGACACCAAAAACCGCGTATTTCGTGGGTTTTTGGACGTTTCATCACCTTGAATACGGATGTGATCTTCTACGTACAACATACAAAACTAACAGATGAAAGTTCAACTCGAACTCTCTTAGACTTAAATTCCCATGTTGGTCGTAGATCACAGATTTTAGATTGCTCTTCGAATTCGAGGCTCGCATGCCCCTAGAAATGTTATGGTGGCTTAGGGCTTGTCCAGAATTTCCGTTCAAAATACGAACTAAATTATATTGAGTGAAACAGTTTTGAGCAGTAGATGCAATTTTGAGTAAAAATGCATGTTTTATCACTTACCATTTGCTTTAAAGTGTACTAACCTTCATCAATTCGGACGTCCCCTGGAATGCATGCATTACTAAACAATATGTTATTAGTGGTTTGCCAGTGTAGATGAACTAACATGATACTGGAATGTTCATACTGTATTATTGGCATATTATTGCCAACATCATTGACTGCAATGCTACAGTGATATTGATTGAGATAATGGCATTATCCAAGAATGATAAAAGTCATGCTGCTACAAGAGCTTATTTAGCATTCGAGCTCTAACAGTTCTAAAGTTAGAATACACTCATAATTCCCTCAAAGTTTTTCCATTCCTCTCTAAATGAACATGAATGGAATTGGAACAGCGCTGCGAGTGGAGCATTTACTTTGGTAGGACGAGTACGTACAAGATGAATGAATCAGTTTGTTGTGGTATGGTATTGAAACAGCTCTTCCTGCGCACAAACCCTTGCCTGAGTTGAACATTGATATCTGTACTGGCTGGAGGTTTCAATTTATCGATGAGCATACGCTCTTCACTTTTCATTACTAACACAAATCAGGCATTTCATTAAGTCGCGATAATGGTTAACTATGCACCTACCGCTTGTTTCTTCTTTTCACTCCTTCACCTATTCCGTGCCTATTAATCGCCCGAAGGAAAGTTAATGAAAAAGTTCTCAAATTAGTCTCTTTTTGCTAGGTTTAATCTGTGCGAATTCTAGTGGATGAAGTTTGGGACAACTGAAACTTCCTTCGAAGAGAGAGATAATCACAGAATTACAACTTTTCAGAGGTGGAGGTAGACCTCCACCTTTTGAACCGACGCTTATTACTGATTCCATTATCCTCCTCTCGCAGAATCCTCCGATATGGTGCTCTCGGAGGTTTTATACGCCGCAATGGGTTAGGAATTCGAGCACATGCCCGTTGGAGAAGGGCTTTGAATAATTCAACCTTTGTTAGGTATAGTTGGTTTCGAAGCTCTGCGATGGATCTTGTTTTCAGAGGTAGAACGCAGAAATGAGGAGTTGGCGGTGGCGCTTGAACAGTTGTTGACGAACGTTTCAATTGAATGTATAACGAGAAGAAGTAAATATAAAGGACTTGCCTTGAATTGGTTAAAGTTTTTCATATTGATCGGATCATGATTTCATGACGGATGAAATTTGTAGGAATAGGATCTGATGGATCTCTCCCTATATGAGATGATATAGATAATAGTTTATTATTAAATGTTGATCAGTTATAGCAAAAAAGTCTGCCAAGTGGGTGTGGCACATTGCTTCCTCGCACCCATAACCCGATTGTATAGATGATCCGATCCATAGTAGCTAATCTCAAAATATCAATCACTAAGTACCTTGCACTTAGTTATCCTGGTGTTAAACGTTATTCTAGGGCCGTATTATAGAATTTGACCTGAAATTCCAGAATCTAAAATTGAGGCGAATTCCCCATTGCGGCTTCAAAAAAAATTGCCCGGAAATTTTTTCCCTGCGTCGCCAATATACAGATTCAAATATACAAGTATACATTTTCCTGTGAATAATTCACAATTGTCTTCTTTCAGGGAGATTATATAATATAATTACTATGAACGTAAAATATTCTGGGTTTAGATTATTCGATCTACGGCCCTTCAAATACTAAATTGTGAAGAAATACATAAATGTTTTTGTTATTATTTTCTTATACAAAATGATTCAATATCCATCCAATAATGCATATTATTATTCAACATCCATCCAATAATACATATTATTATTCAATATCCACCCAATAATACATATTAGGTACACACTATTTATAAATAATACAATATAAAACAATACAATCTAAATTTATAACATACTGTTATTACTTTACTTATCACTTTTTCAATGAATAAACAGCATTTTCTTCTTTAAAAAAACTCCGATTGCACGTAGGTAATATATTTATCTATTATTTAGATAAATTTTAATTAATAAATTTTAATTTTTCTTATATATTTATTTATTATTTATATTTAGGTATATATATTTATTTATATTTATTAATATATTTATTTATTTATTATATATATTTATTAGTATTCTGGAGAACCTTGTATCATAGCTACGGAAGTGCCGGCAATTTTTATCGCATCGAATTCCCGGGTTTCGGCAATTTCAGTTGCTCGTCTAAATGGGGTTTAACGTCGGGTAGGAAATCTGAGAAAATCTCATCCCTTCATGCATTTATATTATTGTATAATTATATTATTGTGTACAAAATGGCGACAAATAAACAAACATCTATCCATCTATTATTTTCCCCATTAAGGGAAACATTAGATGAAGCTTCGATAATGTAAGAGGGAAGAGAAAATTAAAAAAAAGAAAAAATTACTTATGTCACGGCTTGGAATCGAACCCTACAGACTATTTATTCTTCCAGTCTAGTTTCCAAATTTGTTTATTGGTCTCGCTTTACACTTTTTCGGGCCGATTTTTTTTTCACAAACTCTAAGCTAAAAGACATTATCTAGGTCAAAACGCATTCTGTTTATTATTGGTTTGATCATAGATCATAACATTAACAATTAGAGAGTCTGGGGGTGTCCCCCAGATTTCATTCTACAATAAATTAACATAAACAAATTAATGTTAATATAAACAAATACAGCTGGCGGCTAGAAATCCCCAACGGCAACGTTTTTTGATTATTTGATCTAAAAAGCAACTTTTTCTCCAAACTTAATTGTTTCACCTCTGTGAAACAGTTTGTTCGTGAAGCGTACTACCTCTCGTTCATATTTTAACAATGTCGAACTGTCAAGTGCTGTTAATTAACTGGTTAATTAGCTGGATTAATTAAGTGTACCTAGTTAATTAACTGGATTAACTGAAATTAGTTAATTCCTTATTTTTTAATTTAAAACATTCAAATTGAACATATTTTTTGTTCATGGTGAAGAGCACCACTGTCGAACTGACTAAAAAATTGATTGAAATCTTATCGATTTTTTTGGGAGATTTCAAACTTGCTCTATCTAATGGTGGTAAATGCCTGAGGTTCTATAATCCGCTTCAATAAAGTCCAACGTCTATCTATTTAGTTGTTCAGTTCTGAATACGAACCACTTCGTATCTTGTAGTTGGCTGCATATGGGGAAAGTTACCCTGCTTGATTGATGTTTGACTTTCCTGTGTGTGTACCATGTATACGAAAGTGTAGTGTGTATGCTTACTCGAAGCAAATACTACCCTTTTGCCGTTGGACCACAAGAGTCTCCGTACTTCTCCGCCTTTCTACGGTTGTGTTTGGAACAAGGAAACTCGCGGAATCTAGTTCAAACATTCTCCACTTTCTTTTATTTCGTGGGAACAACGTGAAATTGTGTTACTCACAATAATGATGTTTTTCTCACAAGGTGCCACTCCATTTGTTGCAAAGCTTGAGTTGTATACCTACTCGCTATTCTTGTTTTAAAGGGATTGTCAATGGCTTAACAGTCTATACCACTGTCCTGAATTATGCGCAACGTGTAACTGTAAAAAGCAAAACATGAGATGCCCCGCATAATCAGAACTGTTTTTCGTTTCTTGTAGGGTCTTTTTGAATAAATTTAGGTATACGAGTATGCTGGTCTTTCGGTTCGTTTTCTAGATAAAACTGTGCCTAATCCATTCTATTTCGATTGAATTTTCAGTGATAGAGTGGGATAGCATTTGACGGTTCCCCGATTATGCTCATGTACATGTTCATCAAGAAATTACATTATAATCAATGGTGGCTTAGTAATAGGTTTCTTTTTCGAAACTTATGGTGACTCTTCGTACTAATCTTTCCGGAGATTCCTTCGCTGGTCGCCCGGATGGTATTCCTAGTCTCAAGGACACCTGAGTTGTCGGATATGGGGCCGCGGCAGTGACCAACCGGTTTGTCTCGAGAACTCGTTTTCGCCTTTTGAAGTGCAATCTACGGGTCTAGCCTGCTTGTCTGTCACCTTCGTGTTGCCCGTCTGCTAGGGATTCCTCTTCCTAGAATTGACTATGCCTACGGTTAAATCGATTTATCAGCTGGACCAATAATATCTGTCATCCACATAAATATATAAAAATATATCAAAATAAAATTACACGAAGAAAGTTTAAATTATAATAAGTACTTACATACATCAACTCAAAGTCATGATGAGCATCTTGGAAATCTCTGGAGTTCATGGAAGGGGAGCATCGGGGAAACATCAGACCTCACATCTCTCGCATCTTCCTCTGCGATCTTTTACCTCTCCCCCATGACGGGGAATAGCCGTAAGAGCAGTGCTAGTTCACACTTGAGTCGCAAGGTGAAAGGCGGTTTTGATCATAAATTCAGTAGTCAGGATCAAGTAAAGTAAAAAATCATTTCAGGTTGAATTTATGTCCGACTGCCATTCTTGGCGTCGCGGACGTCATCAGCTGTCTTCCAGAATGGAGCTTCCAGGAAGATCAAAATTGGTTCTGATGATTTCGCTCATGGCTACTTATTGCCTCACCCGCTTAATTAAGTGGAGTTCTCACCCGCTTAAGTGGAGCGGGGTTCGCCAACTACCCAATCTGAAAAAATGTACCACCCTCGAGCGGTCACCAATCCAGATGAAAATCCCGGGGCGACTGGATCATAATCCTGGCTCAGTAGTCATCATCATCATCAGGATCATAATTTCTTTGGATAATCTAAATTTAGTGTTTGTCCATTATATTTCAATGTAATTGTTTTCTTTCATTGTTGAAAAATTAGCCATTAAGTATTTGTGCCTGCCTATTATTTTTTATGACTGACAGGAAAGTGGCTCAAAGAACCTGGATGTATAAAGATACATGTACGGTTGTAACTTGAGCCAATTTTAAGAGTTCGAAAAAATCGCTACTCTTTGTAATGTGCCAATAAAACAATTTTAACCACTGGCTATTGTAGCCAAGTCTTGATTGATTCAGACCAAACACAGTGCAATAAAAGCTTGGGAACTCTTGAAAGACTGAAAAATGGCTCAAAGTACTGACGATGAAGTTACTTGCCAATTCTTTGTTGAGCTCCTGCGTACAACTACTAATCCGCGTATATGTTTCAGTTCTGTATTAATTTATCTACTATTTTTCTGGTAGGGTATGCAATTAGGCAAGTCTTCTCATATTTACGAAACGGTGACTTTTTACAACCCTAGAGCCGCTCTTCAGGAGCGAATTCAGTGCCGACTGCCTACTTGCTAGAGAGACAAATCAATAGTCCGAAGCCAATCAATAGTCCTCCGTTCGAAGCCATGAGGTAGTAGTGGTTCGGGACGTAGTGTCCCATCCTAGATCTTTGTTTCGATACAACCAAGATATCAGTGCTGCCTAGGTGGACGGGTTATTTATCAGCACCTTCCCCTGTCCCCTCTTGTCATTAATTTATTTTGTTGTGATTACGAGTTGTTTGTGTTCGTTGTCAGATTTGCACATTTTCGTTTCAGAGCAACGCTCGATGCAGAATAGAATCATTGCTTATGGGCAGCCAGAGCAATAATTATTGTGCTCTGAATTTTCCTGTTGATTGTTTGCCCAGGTTGAGTGCAGCTCTAGTTTCGCCACAATCCACGGTTCAGAGAAAGAATGGGATGAGTGGGGAACGATTCTCCCGATATATTGTAGGATCGGTGAATGTCTTGAGCTCACCCACGCGCGAGCCCGACCCTGGTGGCTGGGGGTCACCGGTTCTACGACTCCCTCTCGCCTCTCCACGGTCCCCATGGAAGAGGAAGGAGGTTCGTAGTGGGGAACGGCTCGAGAGCCTGCCATATGGCGTGACCTAACATTTGCGACACCTCAGGCCAGCCCAGGTATTTGATATTTACTGCCGGGCCTCAGGAGAGTTCAGGGTAGCTGGCAAGGTCTAGATGACGTTTTTGAACCTTTTCGATCCCTCCCAGCCTCCCCTTGGGATCAAAATTAGTAACTTTTAATTCAAGTTTGCTAATGTATCTACCGGACGTCTCTTACATATATAGTATTATATTCATTCATAACTATAATAAAGGCCTTTGAAGGTACTTCAGACTGCATAAAAAGCGACTAAAAAAAAAAATTGAGCTTGAAATAAACCTAACTCATTTTTGGGCCGTATTGAGTTGAGAGTGTTTCCAGATTCAACAATTTTCGGACCAAACCCTACTCCAATTGACTGCAAATACTAACAGACGAGTATTTAATGGCCTGTACTTTCAGTTCATGCCTCACGATTTTCATTAATTTTTAAATTAAATCCCCCATTAATACCAAAGCAGGAGGAAATTAAAGAGAAAGAGTGCCAAAGAAGACGGAAAAGAGTGGTTTTTCCTCCTTCAAACTTCCACTCCTAGCTTTAAAGCCAATTTGCTTCAGAGTTACACCAAGGTAGCTGTAGCATTGTTTTAACTTGAATTACTTATCAAGTTGAAAGAAAAAAGTTTTACAAAATCTAAATTTTCTGAACAATTTAGGTTTTGTGTCTATTTCTGTCCGCAAATCCTTAAAAAGAGTGATACTATACAAAGTTACTGCCCGATTTTGATGAAAATTTCTGGAAAAATGTGGGTATAGATGGTCCCTTACGGAAATCATGGCCCCCGAATTGGAAGTAGTCCCCTATTTTGTGTGCATGCGCAAACGTTAAATCCTTGTAACAGCCACAACTTCTGTATTTTCCATCCAATTTTTATGACATTTTCAGGCGTCATGCGAATTTATCTGTAGATGGTCCCCTGTGAAAATTATTGCAAAACATTTTTGAAACTATGCAATGGTAAAGAATGTAAGTGTTCAGTTTACATAGACGGGAACCAGCAACGGGTGTGTCATTATTTCTTATAAAAACTCCTCATTACATTATAAAAAAAGTAATCGGTCAGAAATCGGTTTTTGGTTTCTCCTAAAAATTCAGGAAAAATGAGTTAGGTCATGTTGCCACTTTATTCTCGGTGTGTGTATTTCTCCGATCCTCGGGTCATATAGTATATATGATATAGTATATAGTATATATACTATAGTATACATATAGTATATATTGGATATTATCCATGATCCAATGTTCTTCCCAGTAAGGCAAAAACAATAATGGTAATATTTCGAATAATTTTTTCCTTTTGAATCTCAACAGTGAAAATTAATTTTTCATGAAAAACGGGTACATATTGTACTAGTACACCAAAAATGTACCTACTAACTTATTAACTTCTATTTTCGTGTTAAATAGGGTTTTCGAACTGAGTGAGTTAATGGAAATAGGAGGGCTTTCAGTCCATAATCCTTATTACTCGTGGGAAAGATCCTCGTTAATTACGTTCGTTACAGGGTCGTCGTTAGAAAACAATTCCGCCCCCTCTTTCCGTTCCTTTTTTCGTGCGTCTTTTTCTTTAGGTAAAAATGTTTGAAAGACGAAGACCACACATTTTTATGCTGTGTGGTTTTAGTCAGCCCCTTGGCTTCACCCTCTTTACCAAGGCCTTTTTCAATTGATTTCGGTAAAACATTTTTGAAGAGGTTCACCGCACCCTAATTATTTGGTGGAGCCACTTTTTTGTTATTTGTTTATGAAGGCTAAAATAGTATTTTCTTTGATGGTGTAAACGGTGGATCGAAGTGGTAAAGGGGGATCAAATTAATGATGAAAGCTAAACTTTACAAGTCTATTTTGGAGTTTTCAAATTGTTTCTTAAGAAAGTTGTGAGGTACTCTCAATATTATTTTGTTCCAATTTGCAGAAGATACCAGCCAATTCTTCCTATACCAAACGTTATTACCACATAGTTTTGTATTACTATTATTATCATATTGTAGAGTGGTGAGAAAAACATTAAATGTTTTATCATAAAATTTTTATCTCGCTTTAGGAAAGTTTTCAGGGGCGTGGAAAAACAAAAAAGTAGCTACTATTGTAGTGTAGTACAAACATAGTAGATG
Organism: Apolygus lucorum; assembly: GCA_009739505.2. Taxonomy (NCBI): domain Eukaryota; kingdom Metazoa; phylum Arthropoda; class Insecta; order Hemiptera; family Miridae; genus Apolygus; species Apolygus lucorum. Next base: position 50,662,726 of record CM019176.2, on the reverse strand, counting down.
TATAGTAGAAGCATAGTACATGTGTGTAGTGGAAAATACAAATTTTTCCATTTCCTCAATTTTAGGAAAATACAAATTTTTCCATTTCCAGTACATGTGTGTAGTGGAAAATACAAATTTTTCCATTTCCTCAATATTAGGTCAGGGAGTTAATTGGACAATATTATTGAACGAAATATTTGAGGGACTTTTTATCGACAAGAGCCGGGATAGTGGTGTGACAGTACACAACGATTAAGGAAAAGCGATCCGGTTTCGGGTGTTTGTTACCAAGACATTCCACTAAAAAGAGAAACATGACATCTCGAATCAGAACATACAATGTTTTTCCCGTCACCCATTCAACTGTCTATACTGGAACCTTTCCCAGATTACCAATCATTAGAAAATAAATAAACTAGCTAGGTCGGAGCGAACTGCATTCAGATTTAACTCTCTCTTCTCAGGCAACGTATTTCATGCCTGAATGAAGTTCGGGTTCTAAAAACCAAGGAAAAGCAGTTTTTATGTTGCTCCGGAGACAGGAAAGTAAATAAATTGTTCTTGGAGGGCATAAATCACTTGGCTCATTCCGGCTGGACGTCAAGACATTGAGAGATCCTTCACTGGGTAGACATTAGGAAGTAATCCGCAGGGCTCGTTTTTGCTGTTACTTGTAACTTGGGCCTATTTTTTCAATGTTACCTCATCATTCTAGTTCTGTCGGCTAAGGATTCAGTTTAGGGTTCATTAGTGATGAAGTAGCTGAGAAAGTTTCTGTCATGCAGTAGTACGTGTATATCTAGAACGTGTATATCAGTGACACGGAATTTTCTTCGTTCAAAGGTAATTTTGTGTCCGATAACCGTAGGATAAAAGAATCAAACGTTAAGAAAAACCACAAATACCGCTGGTAATTGTTACACCACAATATATTATTTTGCTTTCTCATTTAGCTTTTGTACCTGCTCAAAATAATGTAGATCCCCAAAATTCTCCCTGTTAAATTTCTATTTTGGGTTTCAGAGGTAATAAATTACTTTAGTTCTCTATGTTTGAATGTGAATTTCAAGTTGCGAACAGTAGGATCTACGGTCTTAGTGAAAATCGAATAATATCAATCTTACCTTTTGGTTTTCGAATCGAGACACTATGGTTTCGAAAATCAAATTTCATATCATTCATATCATATCATATTTCTGACTTATGTCTCTGTATATCCATGTCATTGTATGAGTGGAAGCTACTTTCCACCCAACTTTGCGAACATTTTAGATAGCTGAGACAGCTCTTTAATAACTCGTACATCGGCGTAAAACTGTACTTCAGCATCAATAGCTGACCCAGAAGATGGAGCTTATTATTCACTTGAATTTTAGGATTACCTTTGTCTATGGTAACTTGTGTATGATGGAGATGGGATACATCTTATTCCATTCTCCGGTATTTTTTCTTACTCCAGTTGGTTGTCAGGATCAAACATCACTCGCGTTTAAAGAAACAACCGTATTTTACAATAATTTGGCTCAAAACGGATTAAAAATCGATCACGTAGCTCTAGATAGTACAAGACCACAGAAACTCCCCTTTCGATCAGTTCACTGGCTTGCCCTAAGCCGGGCTGGCGACTGAAGAAGTAACTAACTAGTAAGATAGGAGATCCTTCCCTTCTTCTTCCAGGGTGCAACGCATGGAGATCCAATCTGGATAGCCCTGTATTATCAGTTGCTTGGTAGTTCATCTGAGTTTTACTGGGGGCGGCCACTTATGCATGCCAAACACAACCATGAATAAAAACACTGCTAATTATTTCACAAAGGTTTATTAATTTTTATGTATAGATCACTCATCTGCAAAGAACACATCCTTGCCATTGTCACTAAGTATTTTTGTTTCTTGATTTATTATTTTTTTCTTTACTTTATTTTTTTCAAATAAACTCCCCTCAAAGAAGGGGGGAACCCGCCATAAATATAAATTAAAAAAACTCGGCGCTGCGCGCCTCGGCGGGGGCTTCGCCCCCTGCACCCCCGGATGATTTCCGCTTAGAGCCTAATGGCTAAAATGTGACATACCTTGAAAAGGTTTTTGCTCCCTCTCCCTCTTTATCTTTCTTCCACTGTAATATTTAAGATACCTCCTTATTCATAATAACATCAGGTTGTCAAGCATATTTGTCGTCAAGCATATGATAAATCATAGCGCTACTTTACTGTCGATTTTTCCTGTCGTTTTTCGGCGGGGGGTCCCATCGCTAAAACCTTTTCAAGGTTAAAAACAAAACAAATCAATCATAAGCATATAAAAATATTGATTACCCGATCATCTTCAACTGTCGAAGATTAGACCTCTACTAGGTGTATGCAAAAAGTTTTCCTAGTTTATTACATCACTAGCTCAAAAATATTTCCCTGAAGATGATGGAATAAACTGTCGAAAGCTTGGAACAAGTGTTAAAATAATTACCTGACTGAACCTCGATAAAAAAAAATTTAGCAACGATAATACATGCCTGTGAACCAACGGTTGATAACCACATTACCGGCTATCTAATTATCTATCTATCTATCTACGGTCTTACCTAATTTCTCGTACTATGTTCTGTATTCTCAATCACAATTTAGGTTCAATGCGGTTTAGATTATCTGTAAGCGGTCCAAGCAAGAATCTGTGGACTGTAGGTTACTTCCTAGTTACCGGTCCATGCAAGAATATGGGGACCGTACCACCTTCCTATAGTACCTTATCTATAAGTGATCCAAGGTTGAAAAGGAAGTCCATTCATCTTGACAAGTGGTCAACACTGCAGAAACTTCGACTATTTTGCTCTAGTTTGTTGCCTTGACTATGAATGGAACACAGTGCGTCCCTGAAAATAGCTTGGAAAAGAATTTTTACTGCCTTCGCTCGAGATCTGGTTTTAAGAACCCTCTTCCTGCAAATAGCTATGACCTCATTACTATCTGGAGACTTTACATCAGTTTAATATGCGACCTTGGTCGATACGAGGCCATCTCGTTTCCCCGTGGATACCCTGTAATAAACAGCAACTCGGCAGCAGAAAGGCATTAATTTTTCCTCCGGGAACCTAGCAAATCATGTCTGCTTTCTGTTGCTATCTTCAGCTGTTTGTTTTATCGATCCAAAGCGTTGTGACTCGACTATTGGAAGCACGGAACACATAAGTGAACATAAAAATCATGTTATGTGCCTGTCTGCCCGAGGCAAAACCAGTTTGTCGGACAAAATCATACAAAAATATGAGATTTTAATGGATTTTTAAATGTGCAAATTAGTCAATAGACTGTATGTTGCATTGCTATCATACGTACGGTAGCGTGTGTTCATGTGTAAACACGAATTCCTTTGAACAAAGATTGATCAGTTCATAATAGTCCAAATCAATCAAATTTGGATTGCAAAGAAGGTTATCAATTAATTACATCAGGTACGTAAGATCAGTAATCGTGAAAAGATAGAAAAACGTCAAATTCCTAATCCCTGATGGCAAACTCATTCGAAAATGATCCAATTTGTTATAAAACGCACAGAGCGGAACCGAAATTGCACAAAAGCTCTAAAACTTAAAATATGAGAAACAATTTTGATTTAGGAGGACCCACAATAATTGTTTAACCGGCACCACTATTGCAAAGCTTTCTTACCTATGCTTTAAAGCATAACTCCAAAATAAAAAAACTCTAAATTGATAGACTGGAAATTGTGTGTTGTTAATTATATAAATTGGTCGTTGGACCAATAGTTACTCCTCTCTACCCTAAATTTTATCTGATTATTATCATTATGTTGATCTACCCATTTGGTCAACAAAATCTGAATGGAATAGCTGATTCGCTCCTAGGGTATGTTCCAAGGTGTTAAAACGAAAGGAATTGGGTGTGGGTGTTGTATTGGAGAAATGTTCCTCGCGGGACTTTGGATCCAATCTATTGAAGTAAATTGAGTTTAAACGCCTTTGAAGGGACTCCGAAGATTAGTGGGAGGCTGGCGGACAGAAGCGGAGAAACCAATTCAGTTGCAATTAGCAATCAGAACCCTTCATTCCAAAGTGGTAGTTCTGAGTGAACCACATTCTATAAAGCAAACCTTCAATGAAATCAAAACTTTTTTTATGGGGAAAAATTACCATGAAAAGGGAAAATCGGAACCAATCAAAACATGTTGAGACTTTTATGTTACTCTCTTTCTAGTTATGAAATAATTATGCTTATTCTTAGATATTTCGATAGGGGTACAATACTAATCAAGCACATCAATGGGCCCAATGTAAACTAAGTAGTTATAATACAAGTACTATTATTATGTAATTCAATATACAATATTGTTTATTATTTCAATAAAAATGTATTATAGTCAAACATAATTGAATCAGTGAGAATGACAACAGTACATGTCCCCAATCAGCTTATCGAGATAACAGGTGTCAGGTGGTAAAAGTCCATGGACTCCTACTGTTTTTTCCCTCAAGCATTTTCATTTAGGCTCTGTTCAAGCTTACCGAGTGTGGTTAGCATACTGCTCAATGCGTAGTTCTACTGGTTACAACCTATAAAAAGCCATTTTTCAACAATCGTCAAAAATGGACTTGTACTGTTTTTATTCTCATCGATTCAATTGTTCTATTGGACTCGGCATTTTCCAAATTAAACCAACATTTTGCAAATGTAACAGCATTTTTTAGATTGAATTTCATTATTTTCAAAAAAATTCCAAAACGCTGCAAATCTATATACATAAAACCCCAACTGTATGTACGGATGTCGTCTGAACGTGGGGGACTCGGGTTCGATTCCAGACCGTGACATAAAATTTTTTTCTTTGAATAATTTACGTGTTTATCTACGATTTGTTTTTGCCTGCTTTCAGCAGGCTTTTCAGCTAGTTATTACATAAAGTAAAGATGAATAAATAGCAACATTAATAATAAGTAGGAACGTCTATAGAAAACACTAACCCAAACACAATCCAACGGTTGATACGAGTAAATAAGTACCCGTATTAATAAATATTTATTAATTTTGAGGAGGGGTTAAACATTTTTTTTCTTGGTCGATTCCGAAGGTTCATTATTGAAAATAATTTGAGCAATGATTTGCAGCGTTTTTTTACCTACCAACTATTGGTAGGTACTACCTACCACACCATAATGCCTTCACACCTTCACAATCAAGTCTATTAGAAAGAACTAAACGCTTCACACTCGATTCGAAATCATAAACTCAATTTTAAATGCTTGCATACTAGTCTGCAACACATTTGGACATTTTCATGTCAACCACTACACAACAAGGTAGTGAAGTAAGGTTGTTAGTTCATGTACCCAAGCATCAAAGTTTTTGTGACGATTTTTCAGTTCATGTGCCAAAGCAAAATGTAAGGTTGTTGATTGTTCTCTACGCAACACAGTGAGTCTATTTTATTTATTGGTCGCGTGAGCAAGATTTGCTTAGTTTTCGTGACGATTTTTCAGTTCATGTGCCAAAGCAAAGACATGAAAAATTTTCATGTAATTTCATAATTTGCAGCACTCATGGGAACGCTATTGACATTAAATGTCCCCATGAGTGCTGCAAATTATTGCACAATGGTTCACTATTTCACTGGATAGATAAAACAACATTGAATGTATGTAATACATAAAATCTCCCTTAGCAACACATCTGTACTGGATAACAATAACTGGAGTGAATCTCCACACAGCAATGTTGAAGAAACTTGAATTTTATTAGGAAATTTCCACAGTTTTTAGAGGGCATCAGATGTTAGGAACGATCTAAACATCGAAAATTGTGACAAATGATCAATAATTATCTTCAGTAAGGGTGAGTTATCGTTAAAAATGTTTACAATGATTCCACTCCACCTTCTTTGCGCAAAGTGCGGTGGCACTCAGTCGCGGAGGATTGCTTTCCCTGCAGAACCTCTTTGAGGTGGATTCGTTTCATCCCCTGGAAATGAGAGTTCAGTAATTTCTCGTCTGTTCCCCTTTTTCTCATCTTTAGCACCCTCTCCCCACTCTTCCCATTTTTTAATACCGCAGGAATCCGGAAGGGACCTCCCTCTCGCTTTTTTCACGGAAAAATTATGAGAATAGGTTTCCACTTCCTCACCAGCTCTAAAAGTTAAAACTTTTTTATGTCTGTTTGGAAGGGTAGCTTGAGACTTGAGGCTAATAGATAAATGTCCCTCAGTTCCCCAAAGCTTTTAATTTCACCCCTGTAATCAAGTTATGAAAACTTTGTGTAGGAATGGGATAAGTTTACTCTGCGGTTTTAGGATTTTTAACAGAAAATGGCTGTACTTGGTTTTCCTGTCAGGCATTCGTAACGATTACCCTAGGAATGTGAGTATGAGGCCTTCGAGTAAGTGAATCGACTCCTTTCAGTTGTAATAAATGATTAAATTGTGTCAATCCAGAAAATATAAACTGTGGGACTGAAAAATGTATAACATTAATTCATTTCCTCTTTTTGCCCTCGTTCATCGATTATTCGTTTGTTGTCGAAGTCGTGATGCAAGGTATAAATAAATTGATTGATGAACTTAAAACATTTTTGAAACTCCAACCCTGCTGAGTAGGCAATCGCCACTTCCTATACATTTTGTTGTATACATATTTTAGTGAATCGGAAAGAGTGTTGAATGTTTTATGAAAGTGTAATGTAGACCAATAATAACTTTATTCGATGAAAATTAAATAACTCACTTAACATTGTTGAGTTGACTTTTGGACAATGACAAATTTATTCATGGTTATCGTTTCGAAGGAAATCTTGGTGGTGATTAAAAAGTTCTATGATTAGAAAATCTTCCCAAGTGAATTTTATTAAGATTGACATTTTTCAAATGTGATACGTCATTATTTCTGGAACCCAAGCTTGAAAAATGTTGAAATCTCAAATTCTGTTTTTGATGCACATTGAGTTATTCAGCCAAGGCTATTTGAGACGGTTTTTTGCACGAACCCTTCTTGTAATTGGAAGACAATATTGTATTAGTCCAAACATTTGTACTTGGTAAACAAAAAATTTCCTTTAATGTTACTTGAGGCTGTAAACTTTTGAAAACTCGAGCATTGAAGTAAACGTATCAGTCCTTCACTCGTGTCTGGAGCTATCCAGTTTTCCAATTACAACAGGATGAAAAATAAAGACGAAAAAATGCGAACAAAGCATCGCCTGTCTGAGGAGTTTACGGGCTCACAACTCTGAAGGGGATTCTCATTAATTTTTTGGAAGCATTGTTTTGAGAGAGTTCGTCAGGGTTCCACTTGTCAGCTCTCCTATCTTCCCCCTTTAATTCTTGGGAGGAAGCTCCTTCAGCTTTGTAAGTGGAAGTTTTGTAGGTTTCCAGGAAGTATCCAAAACCTTTCTTTTCCTCTACCTAAAAAACAAGACAAGGGCAAAACAATTGGGGGAGTCGAAGAAGCTGAGGCCTGATGTTGACAATAACAAGGCGTAGGAGAATCTGCGTTGCCGTGGATCGTTATTCAAAAGGAACTGGTTGAAACAAATCGAGTGCTTTTCAGAGAAACAAGAGAAATACAGACTGTTCCGTGATTGTTACTTCTCACGGAAGAAATTCGCGAGAAATGGACATTACATTTTACTACTTGGAACGTATACTGATCACTAACCATAATACTCGTAGATGCGTCAGCATAATATCAACGACATAGAGAGGGATCGCGTTCGATTCTAATGCCTTATTATTGAAAATGGAACTCTGGGTGGTCTCATTCGATTCCAATAATTCAGTACTATCTTAAATTGAATGAAAAACAATACCTTTACGTAACAATTATTTGAGTTAGGGCGTTTACAAAATATCAACCCTTTGAAGTTACTTAAATCATCCAAAAGCTTCGGAGCACAACTAGAACCCAAATGGAGCCCAGATACCTATTTTAATCAAAATCGGACCATGGTAACTGAGGAAAGTGCCGCGTACGGCGGACGGACGGAACATTTTTTATTCGATTTTCGGATTCTACGTACCATGAAACGTAAACCAACAAATTTTAAGGGGTTAAATTTTTTTTTCTTCGTCGATTCCAAATGTTCTACGTGCGGTAGACCTACTTACGGTTCCACAGTCAGGTCATTTAATAATGATCAATAATTAATCTCAACAATTTTCCACTAAAGAATTGTTTAAATGTTCATTTCCCGACAAATGATCTCATGACATTAATTTGTTAAAATGAACACTTTCTGAGTCGTGACATTAAAATGAGTTGCGAAGGTGCGATAACAGTCAAAAGCCGTGAAATAAACGGTCATAAGTGACGGTCGGAATAATAATAGAAACCTCTTCATTATTAAATTAAATTAAATTAAAAGTCGTCGAAGAGTAAAATTTTGAAAACATACGACTAGAATGTCAGTTTTATTTTCAGTTATTGCAGGTCATGTAAATTTTCAACATCATTTTATGTGTATTCTTATTTTATAACATAGCTGTTTGTACACTGTCACACTTTCAATTTAAGATAATGACGTAGATAACTGACTGAAAGCTGTAAAATGTGCTTTAATGATATTTGTCATAGAAAGTAAGAGAGGACCATAATATGACATTGTATGACATTATTAAATAAACCAGTGTAATGCTCTCTCTCTCACTCCCTCTCTCATGGAAGATTGCTCTCAACATTCAACAAAATTTACATTTCTCAACTTCATATTAATGGCGTATCCCTACCGTTCGTCAATAAACTTAAATTTTTAGGAGTTGTAATCGATGAAAACATGTCGTGGAGCACACATCTATCGTTTCCAAAAGTTATTAGTGCACAGAACAGTTTCAATTAAAAAAAAAGTTGGTAAGCTTGTTGATTCTACCATACTTTTACCAAGTCGGGTCGATCATGTGTGACTTGAATTACGAATCATCATTGAAACTTCATCGAGCACTCAATACCTGTATACGGTTCATTATTATTTAATTTATCATACGATGACAAAATGAGCGATAATTAAATATTTTGCCATTTAATAAGATGCAGGAATACTCTATGCTAACAATGATGTACAAGTCTATTAAATTGAAAAAACCTGATTATTTATATAGCATGTATACCTACATTTATCGCAGAGGTTCATTCTAGGGAAACTAGGACTGCGAAAACAGATGTTTTTCTCCCAAAATGTCGAACAACAGCGTATCAAAAATTTTTCATTTTACAATCCATTAAATTATTCAATGAACTCTCTGTCGATCTAAGGAAAATTGAAGATGTAGTAACATTTAAGATGAAATTGAAAACCCACTTGTTGACATAATTTCTTTCTAAATGAATGTAAGTAGAGTAACTTGACTTTTTCTATCTTCTTAATTTTTTTTTCTTCTAAGATTGTATTCGTTGACTTTTTTCCGTTTCAAGTTTTTGCGTCGTGGAGCAAGACCCCTGGATTTATTTATTTTTCAAAATTTAAGTGAGAACATAGAATGAGATTTTATTTTTATTTTTATTGCTTAGTTTATTATTGAAAAGATTGTGAACGCTCATTTATTTAAAAATTATAATTTAACTTTTTTCTCTCGTTAATAGGAAGAGTGGTCGCATACGACCAATATTTGCGAGAATGAATAAAACGTTATTCATTCATTCTCTCTCTCTCTCTCTCTCTCTCTCAATTTAACATTCCTTAATTCATAAATTTAAAATTCTTCCTAGTTCAACAACCATTTTGCCAATTAGTCGAAGTCGACCGACCGAAGGTATTTCTCTGACAGTTGTCAAAACTAACTAGGTAGTTCTGGTACCGATCTCTTGTCTCATTCCTGTTCAGAAACTTGACCACAGCATTGTTTGACGATTTCTCGACTCGTCCAATTATGGGCGCCCCCACAGGAAACGAGTGATTTGTCTTGGTGGCCGTATCTCTCCTTTGCACGATTAGTTTTCATTGTCGCTCAAGTCAGAAGTGACCGTACTTACGAGTACCCCAAGGACACTACTTGAGAGCTGTTGAAAACCTCCAAAATTTAAGTCCAATGAGGTTCAGTTGTCCATAAACAAAAACATTTATTTTATACCTGTCTTCGAATTAGATTAACTCCACTGAAACCAGTGGTCTTTATCAGCAAAAGCAGTTATGTGTTAATTTTCACAGGAAATATAAGTGTCTTCTGCCTACGTGTAAACTGTGACATTTTCGCCAAATCGTCTACTGTCGTGTGTAATTAAATTTTCCATTGTCGTTCCATTGCACCTACTTATTCCTACTTGCATGGATATTTCCAACTGACCAGTGTACCAGTGTAATTGTAGCATCTTTAGTTTCGACAAGTTACATCTTGGAACTGTGACAGTTTTCGTCTTCCCACAGTAATCTAGAATTTAGCCCTAACTTTCCAAGTTTTTCTGGTTTCTACACTAGGAAAGACGTTGATGAAGTATCTTTGATGAATGATCATTTAACTTATTGTTTCTACACTCATTGTTTTAATTCTTTTGTTAATTTAGAAACGATGATTTTTGTTGTCCGGACATAAAGTCACTAATTCAGGGAAGTTGACTTTTCACTCATACGAAATATGGAATGAAAAGTTGGTTATGCAGTAAGAGTTAATGAGCGAATTTTCGAGGAAATCTTCAAAGCTGTGGGTAAAAAATCGAAATATTATCTATATGACAGGGTAGTCATCTTTGCAGGTATGGCACATAGCACAAATCGTTAAAATTATACAAACAAATTTAAAAACTTGAATTAAAAAAAATTGAAAAATTTAAAGCTAAAAATTTGAAAAAATTAAAAATACTCTCCTTGTCATCCTGAACTCGTAGAGTACCCTCATGTGAGTTTTATTTTTTGCATATTTTCTGTACACCATACCACCACACAGTGTGCACTGGGTATGTAGGTATTAAAAATTTTGGTAGTCCATAATCAATGCTCTCTTCGTCACTCCTCTTTGTCACCCACTTATATTGTTGTTGTTTTTCCGATTTGTATTATACCATACCAACATACCGTATGCAAAGGGTATGTTTTAAAGATATTGCATATATTCTTTTCCTACTCGTCTCCACGAACTCTTGGAGTAAGTACCCACTCGACTTTTGCATTTTTGGGTACAACGAACATAATATACAGGTTTTCATATAATATACATACGAGTATAAATTGTTCATTTATTATTTAAATTTTTTACAGTGTTTAATTTCTGAAATTGTACTTAATTATATCAGACATTTCTTTCTGAATCTGAGTATACCTATATTACTATGATTATGATGGTAATATCCACAAAAACCCTAAAAACACGTTTTTTGGGCCATTTTGATTTTTTTTGAAATTTGGACTACTTAGGGTTTTTTAAATTCCTTTCTAATGTACTTAGTTAGTTATATGAAGATTTTGGCAAAAAACTGAAATTTTCGCGAAAAATTTACTCAAGTTATTGTCTAGTGCTACATAAATATGTATCGTTATATATGAATACTTATGAACACAAATGATATTTGGAAAAACTTTAGGAATCGGATTAAAATATTCCAAAACGGATTTCAGTGAAAAAAAGTCCATAGGTACTAATAATTTTGAGTCAATCGCAATAGCTTCATTTTCCTTGAAAATTCGCTAAAATGAAAGCTTTGTCGACCAGTTCTGGCTTGATGCTGTTTCAGGCAGTTTTCGCATTATCGCCCTCTAATTCCGTCACTCCACCCCTTAATTCCGCCTCCTGTTGGGTTGAAACGGACCCTTGGATGGGGGACGGGAGACAGGAACCCAATTTAAACTTGGACTCATACCTTAAATAAATTAAAGCCCACCGAGTTTGCTCGGTAACTTTTGAAGGAAAAGGTTGGCGGAGGGTGAGGTTATAACGAGGTTACATCGTCTCATCTTTTTTTTAAATCATCATCCCTCTGGGCTGGCAAGATCCTCTGGCCTGATAATGAGTTTTATGCTGAGCTTGAATTGAGCGTTTCAACCAAGTTGAACCGTTTAATAACCAGTTCTTCATTGTTGAACTTCTTACTCATTAATCAAAAAGCGAGGAATTGTGCCGAAAATAACCCCGAAATATTGTTCAAGGAGCATGGAACTTCTTTAAATTAGGTCAAGAGTTACGTAAGTAAAAGGTGATAACAAACAACGTCAAACACAAGTCACTACAGCTTAGAACGTCAAACACAAGTCACTACAGATTTTTCACACTGTCTCCTGAAAGTTCTCAACAAGGAATACCCGGAATCACATCCAACATTTCCAGAATAAACAAATCAGTCCAACTAAATGTCAAAATATGTGTGTTATCGTATCGTCTATCTGTAAACATGTGTGTTGTCATAATATCATCCATCTATAATATCGTCTGCTAACAAATAAAATCCTCCTATTAAAGAAAGTCTTTCCAGAAAACCTTTTTGAGAAATTAGCTCTTTTTGCCGAACATAATATGCTTTTCCTCCACAATTAATTCATGTTTCAACCCAGATGTTGACTGGTCGACATCGTCATACGGTTTGAGTTGTTCATCACAACATGATCTTTATCATTTCGCCTCTATCTACTACCCCTACCTATCATGTTAGTGATCACAGTCCGTCTTGATAAAGTAACATACATTTGGTAAGAAAATTCTCATTGACAATGCGAGAGAGACTTGACATTCCCAAAGAGACGGTCCCATAACTTTCAGTATGGGTTGTGGATTATCACAGGTGGGACTTCATTTCGTTGGATTTGGAATCTTCAACCGGGTCTTAATAATAGTTCATTATTCTATAGTAGATATTATAGAAGACGTCTGTCTTAATGAGGGTTTTTGTTCATTCATTCATGATCTCATGAACAATTCTCATACGAGTATTGTACGTTGATTACTCCTCAAACGATCCTCTCTTACTGCTCAAACGATTGGGATTTTATTGTTATCCAAAGCCAACAGACCTATTAGGAAACCGCTCCGCCTGTTTGGATGTGATGGCAGATGATATGTGGTGGTTCATAGTCTTCCATTCTTCACCTCTGTTCAGGACGTCCCACAGTAAGACTTGGGCGTCCTTATGCGATCAATCTGGGGTGAAGTTAGACAACACTCAAAAAAAAAAAAAAACCACACACTAATCCGATTCAGATCATTCTGAATACAAATCCGCGAAAAAAAACCATAGGTGAATGTCTGTGTGTGTGTGTGTCTCGGTGTGTGACAAAATCTGATTTTTTGAGCATAATCTTGTGTCGTCTGCCAAGGCCTTATTCTCAACTGATTTTCGTGGTTTTTTTGTTCGTCGCGGATAACTATCTAGTTGTGCACTACGTCGCCGGAATTTCGCCTTTTAAGGGAGGGAAAGGGGGAGGGGGGTTAATGCTAAAAAAACGTGCGTTTTCAGCAGAGTACACAGTCTGCCCAGGCCTCAATTTCCAACCGATTTGAGTGTTTCTTTTTTCGTTCGACTCAGAAATCTTCCAAATTGCACTCTTTTTCACCAGAGTATCAAAATTAGCGTGGGGAGGGGGCGAGGATAATATTGAGAAAATATCCGATTTTTCAATGTTTTGATTCCTTTACAGCTTACTAATTGTATCGAAGCTTTGAAATTCAGAAAAAATTCTCATCATACCTCTGGATTTTCATGAATTATTCTCTGTGCCACCATGGAACTAATAGTGGTGCCAGGACACCATAAACCGCATATTTCGTGTTTTTTGTTGTTGTTGTTGTGTGTTTCAACTTGAATACGGAAATGAACGGACTGCCTACCAAAAGTAATAGAGATGAAAGTCCAACGTGACGAATTATTACCGCTTTGGTGCTTTACTGGCACCATTAGTGGTGGTTGCGAGAGGGGGGGGGGGGGGGTGAACTCGAATTCGCATGTTGGGTGTTGTAGATCATGGATTTTAAAATGCTCTTCAAATTCGAGGCTCCCATGCCGCTAGAAATCGTATGGTGGATAATGGTGAGTGGGGGGGTGGGGGTGGGGTGGAGAGACCACTTCTTCTTGCCTAAAATACTTAACATGTAAATGACATCGAGTGAAACAGTTTTTTCGCTTACCAACTAGTTCTAATTGACCTAATGGTTATCCAATGGGACGTCCCCTGAAATGCATGCATTACTAAACAATATATGTTTTTTATCTCGTCCAGATGGAATTGTATTGTGGGGTTGACTGGGACAACTCCACATGTTGGTTGTTGAGTTTTTGTTGACAGATCGAAATTTCGTTGTCGAGTTTGTTTTCAGTTCTTGTTGTGAATTTGGAATAAAACACGCAAAAAAATCACACACTTGTTGATTAGAGTACCACTTATTTTACATTGGGGGCCCGTCCGAACATCGGTTTGTCGGGGAAGGAAAAGGTCGTGATTTGTTTTGTTTGTCAGCAATTTTTCAGTGATGCCGCGACAGCAACAACCACCTTTACGAACGATGTCGACTCGCCGTCGACCGGCAGATGACCACCCTCCTCCACCTCAACAGTCATCCACTGTTACATCAATACCGGAAGTGCAGGCTCCTTCACCTCATCAACCAACTCCCGCATCAACGTCAATTCAAAATGTGATAACTGATTTTCCGACAGAACCCGACCTCACTTCTATGGCTCGACGCATCACACAACTTGAGGAGACTGTTGGCCAGATACATCAAATCCTTGTACAGTTAACAACTCGTTCTCAACCTGTTCAAGCTGACCTTGATTTAAATCTGCCGAAATCAACAGGTAATTTGTGTACCGAACCTCAAACGATAACTGTCACACAACGAGAACAAGTTCTGAGCCTTTATGATGGAAAAATAAGTTGGGAAGAATACCTGGTGCATCTTGACGTAACGTCTCAAGCTAATAAGTGGGACGTTCACACCAAAAGGGAGAGATTAGCAAACAGCCTTCGAGGTGCAGCTTTATCCATATTGGCTGATCTCACTCAGCATGAAAGGATGGACTATGAATTATTGACCAAAGCTTTGATGGAACAGTTTGGAAGGGGTAGGATGCAACCCAATTGTCGTCTCCAACTCAAAACTCGAAGACAGAAATTGACTGAATCAGTGTCGGATTTAGCTGAAGACATTGAGAAGTTGGTTCGTGGAGCATACCCTGATGATTCCCGTGAACAGAGGGGTAAGAAAGCGATTGAAGTTTTCATAGATGCATTATCCGACAGAGAGTTAGCTAAATTTATAACAATTAGTAATCCACTAACGATTCAGAGTGCTGTGGACATAGCTGTACAACTTCAGGCAGTCACCATTTCTTGCCCAAAAGTAAGACCTGATCAAAACAGATGCTTCAGTTGCAACGGGCTGGGACATTACAAGTCCCATTGCCCAAAAAGAACCCAGTTGAACCAGGAAAACTGAGTCAGGCCAGAGCCGAGGGCCATGCTCTGGTTGCTGTTCGAGGCCCAATGGTGGAATCCCTGAATAATTGCATTGTAGGTAATAGTATGAGAGAAAAAAAAGGAGTTGGGGAAATCAGAACAGCTAGAACTGGAGGGGATGCATTGTTTGTGCATGCTAGCTTATGTGGGAAACCGTACTTCCTTTTGGTGGATACGGGTGCCACAGTTTCAATTCTTAGACCTGATGTGGCTAAATGGTGTAAGATTGAATTGAGGAAATCCCACTACAAAGGTGTACAAACTGCATCTGGGGACAACCTCAGTTTGCATGGGGAGTGCAACGTCTCTTTTTGGTTGGGCACACAAGAATTTCATCATTCATTTCTCGTTGCCAAGATCAGAGATAAGGCCATACTAGGCCTTGATTTTCTCCGTTGCTTCAATGCCTGCATAAACTTGAAAGATTCAACTCTTGATATGCCTTCAATCAGAGTTCCGTTATGTCAGAGATGGCACTGCGTACAAACAATCCTCCAGATTCGGGAACAGAAAGAAAATGAGGAGTGGCTTCAATCCATACTGAGCACCACAGATCTTACCCTTGGCTCTGCTGAATCTGATGCCTTTGCGTCAGTCTTGAGAAAATACCGCGCTACTACATCATCTGATGGGAAACTGGTTGGCAGAACACACGCTGTGCAGCATGCAATAGACACAGGAGATAATAGACCAATTAAACAACCCCCCCGCCGGATCCCGTTCTCCCAGCAAAACCATGTGGAGGACTTGCTCCGAGATATGATTGAGCAAGGGGTAATCGAAGAATCTCAAAGTCCATGGTCATCCCCAGTTGTTTTGGTCCCAAAAAAGGATGGGTCCACACGATTCTGTGTGGATTACAGAAAACTGAACGAGGTGACCAAAAAAGATTCCTATGCTCTTCCTTGCATTCAGGACCTGCTGGATGCATTGAGTGGGTCAGCTTGGTTTTGTGTGCTTGATCTCAAAAGTGGTTACTGGCAGATTGGCCTAAACCCGAGGATAAGGAGAAAACGGCGTTTTCGATATACAGTAAGGGTCTTTGGCAGTTCAAAGTCATGCCCTTTGGGTTGACTAATGCCCCTGCCACATTCCAGAGACTCGTGGAGAAAGTAATTCCTCCAAATTTGGCTCTTGTCTACCTTGATGATCTGATAATTCATGGACCTGATTTCAATACAGTGTTGGCAAAATTGGAAAAAGCTCTTGAATGTCTGCAAAATGCCAACCTACAAATAAATCTGAAAAAATGTACTTTCTTCAAGAGAGAAACACATTATCTTGGTCACATTATATCAGCTGAAGGTGTACGAACAGATCCGAAGAAGACTCAAGCAGTAACTGAATGGCAGACTCCCAAAACCAAGAAAGAAGTCCACAGTTTCCTGGGGTTCTGTTCCTACTACCGCAGGTTTGTGCAAGACTTTGCAGAAAAAGCTAAGCCTCTCACAAAATTGACGGAAAGTGGCCGGTTTTTCAAGTGGAATGCAGAAGCAGAAAAAAGTTTTCGAGATCTGAAGAATGCAATGACATCTACGAAGATCCTAGCATTTCCCAATCTTTCCAAACCTTTCACTCTTGACTGTGATGCAAGTGCCCACGCTATAGGCGCAGTTCTTTCTCAGCAACATGAAGGGGAGGAACGAGTCGTAGCGTATTTCAGTCGAACTCTATCACGGCCAGAGATGAATTATTGTGCTACTCGTCGGGAATTACTAGCTGTAATTCGGTCAATCGATCATTTTCACCATTATTTGTATGGGAGTAAATTTCTCTTACGTACAGACCACTCTGCCTTGACTTGGTTGACTTCTTTCAAGAAACCTGAAGGTCAATTAGCAAGATGGATCGAGACTCTCCAGACTTACAACTTCACAATCATGCATCGGCCAGGAAAAGAGCATACAAATGCTGATGGCCTGTCTCGCAGACCATGCAATGATTGTAAGTACTGTCAACGCCAGGAAGAACGTGAGCTGCAGGTGAATTCCCTTCACCTCGTACAAAACGAACGAGCAGTACAGAAAGAAGATGCTGGGATTCAACAGTTGATTAAATGGAAGTTGGAGGCAAATCGTCCAGAAATGGAACAATTGGTGGAATGTGACCCAAGAGTGAAACAACTGGTGAGTCGGTGGGAGCTTCTGGAAGTCCACAACGGGGAACTCTACCACTACTGGTTGGACAAGACGACCAAAAGACGCCAGTGGGTAGTTCCCCAGAAAATGGTAAAGCAAATCCTACAACTCTGCCATGACAGTCCCTCAGCAGGACATTTTGGATTTTGGAAAACTTTGGCCAAGGTTCGACAGTGGTATTTCTGGCCTGGGATGACTACTGACGTACGAGCCTGGTGCAAGACATGTACTACATGTCAACGGTTCAAAGGGCCTGGTCAGGCAAAACCGGCACCATTGAAACAAATGATGGTGGGAGCACCCTTTGATAGGATTGGCATCGACATACTTGGTCCATATCCGATAACAACGCGGGGTAACAGGTATGTGGTGGTTGCTTGTGACTACTTCTCCAAATGGCCAGAAGCTATACCAGTTCCAAATCAGGAGGCCGAAACAGTGGCAACAGTTCTGGTCGAGCAGGTGTTTAGCCGGATCGGTGTCCCGGCTGAAATCCACACGGATCAGGGAAGAAACTTTGAAGCGAAATTACTCAAAGAAGTCTCATTGCTTCTAGGATTCCATCGTACTCGAACAACGGCTTTACATCCTCAGTCAGCTGGACTAGTTGAACGGCTGAATCGAACGCTGAATAAAAATTTGGCCATGTTTGTCAGTAGCCACCAGAAAGACTGGGATGCAAAGATTCCCCTGTTCCTGATGGCATACCGCGCAACACCCCACCAGACGACGGCTTTTGCCCCAGCACAGTTGGTCTATGGACGTGATATGAGACTCCCCGAGGTTTTGGTGAGACCTCCAGCTGAACCAACACCGGTTAACACTACGTACGCCCTAGATCTGAAAGCCAACCTTGAGGAGATGAGGAGATTTGCGCAGAATGAAGCTAAATTGAAGATGAGGACCCAAAAGGAAACGTTCGACCGAAAGGCCAGCTCTCCACCCTTCAAAAAGGGGGATTGGGTATGGGTATTTGATCCCAAACGAAAACGGGGCCTTTGCCCTAAACTTCAGCCGACATGGACTGGGCCATGGGTCGTGGTCAAGAGACACAATGACGTGTTGTTTGACGTGAAACTTGCAGGTAGAACAAGACGCCTCCATGCCAATCGGCTAGCCCAAGCCAATGTTCGGCCAAAAGAAGAGGAAGAGGGGGATAATGTGGGGTTGACTGGGACAACTCCACATGTTGGTTGTTGAGTTTTTGTTGACAGATCGAAATTTCGTTGTCGAGTTTGTTTTCAGTTCTTGTTGTGAATTTGGAATAAAACACGCAAAAAAATCACACACTTGTTGATTAGAGTACCACTTATTTTACAGTATATATATTTGGGGCTGCTGTGCAATATGAGCTGCGTGATACAGTTTTTCCGTATTTAATGTACATTTTCAAAATCTTCCAGAACTATATTCAATCCATTCATCCTTATTGAAGGTCAACAGAAGAAACATGATTATTGAACTCAATTGTATGTACCTAGGTAGTTTTGATGTGCTCCCAGTGAATTTCCTGCCTTTTCAAAGTCCTCGTTATAGCTCTTAGTTCACGAAAACCGTTCGGCACGGACAGTTCATCTGTCACGCCCGTCTCATTACCAGACCTGAGTAATGAGTATCTCTCACCTCCATTGGTTTTTTCGTCAGAAGGCAGGTACGTAGGTACTGTTTTTTTTTTTTTTTTTGCTTTGCCGACACATTTCTCATGTCTCAATGTGATAATAAGTTCCCGTTGGAATATTATTCTTTTAACTGTTTGTTTTTACTAGTAGACATAGAACACGAAAAACACAACACAATACAGATCCTTAGAGATTAATAGAGCTATAATCGATCATCCGTCGGTTTCTACCGCAATATTACGGCGCAGGATTGAGAATACGTCCTGTGTTTCTGATTTAATTCCAGTCCAACTCAAACTTTGATGTGGGGTTCAAATTTCGTTTCTCGATTCCAAAGGCACATTACTAAAAAATGATGATTAATCAAAATTAGTCCAGCCGTTCAAATTTCGTTTCTCGATTCCAAAGGCACATTACTAAAAAATGATGATTAATCAAAATTAGTCCAGCCGTTTAGAGTATGCGCACATTTTTTTCTAAAATAGCCTATTCTCATTCGACGAGCGTACTGCATGAATGTTTAAGTGCCTCATCAGACCAAATATTCGGCAAATAATATTTGTTAGGCTGCTTAGTATCACGAGGGCTTTGTTGCAAAAGTTTTGAAGGCAAACTGGTGAAAAGCGAAATGAGACGAATGACATATCGTCCAGCATCAAGATGCGGTGTCAGGTGAAGCTGCTCCCCGTCGTGCGGGTTTGCATAATTCAGCCGTCGGAGGAAGGTGAAGGGTCACGAAGTGCCAAGTGGCGCGCGATTTAGCACTCGGGCAAAATAGGGAGAGGGCATCACCCTCGGGTTCACTCCAGGTCAAAAGGTTAGGTAGTTTATCCTCCTCCCTCTGTCCGGAGTTGAGAACTCTAAATTGATTTAAATCAGCATAATTTTCTCATCCACTGGAATAATAAAATCTCTACACTGAGAATCGCAGATTGGCTAGCAGAAGAATGTCAATGTGTCTTGTCCATGATCCCGACCCTTCATCCTTAATAATTAATTATAAAACGGTTGCTTACCAATTTTGATGGATACTATCTCAATAATATTTTGTTGTTTGTTGTTGACGTTTTGACATTTTCATGTCTTTGCTTTGGCACATAAACTGAAAAATCGTCACGAAAACTAAGCAAGTCTTCCTCAAGCGACCAATAAATAAAATAGACTCACTGTGTTGCGTAGAGAACAATAAACTGTTTTCTTATTTTGATGCTTGGGTACATGAACTAATAACCTTACTTCACTACCTTATTGTGTAGTGGTTGACATGAAAATGTCCCAATGTGTTGCAGACTCATATGCAAGCATTTCCGTTTATAACCAACGATTAACATAAATTTTTACAACAGGGGAACTATCTAAAGCGTTTAGGAGGAAGTAAAGTCAGCTGCGAAAAGTATGAAGCTGACCACTAACCTATTCATCGTAGTTGACCTAAATGGAGATCACTATAGAAGTGATAGGGAGTAAATCAGATCAGCTGGTTGTTCCTTGAAGCGAACTTCTCTTCTTTCCTTTCTGTGACGATACAGTTAGGAATTCTTGTTTTGGATACTTTATCTACTTTTTGCATGCCGTTACCAGTCTATTGGTATGTCTCTAACAGTTTTGTTTCTTTCTGTTGTAGGTACGTTGATGTTCCGCCCATATGTATCTCCAAGTGACGAAGTGAGTTTGATATCTTCTCTTTTCTGTTGATATTAATTTCATGAAAAATATCATTTTCTTAATATTCAAACAGCAGGACGATATTTTTATACTCCCGCACACAATCACGTTTTCAACTCCGTCAACAAACAGCGAAGATCTCTGACATACGGAATCGTTCCACTCGGAGGCTTATGGCGTGAATATTACATCTGAGCATCTCTCATGTGTAGGATTTCTAGCACATAAATAAGTTAGCGCGTCCCGTCTGGTGAGCTGCCTTCTCATTTTTGTTTCACTCACGCGTGTTTCACCTCTTTGTTTTATGCCACTGCAATATTCGAGCTTCTTTTCTTTCACTTTTTGCTAACTCTGTTTTATGTTTTGGTGAACATAAATTTGTATTCATGCCCTTGAATACTATTCTTCGTTGATGGGTATGTAAATGATAGTGTATATAAAAGATTAATAAAGTATAACTATCGAAGCATTGAATAATATCAAAAAAAGTTCCCAAAAATTTATGTTCATTATTATTAGACAATAATAGTGTCTCATAGTATTTTATGAGACTGAAAATTCTTTATACCAGAGAAGAAATAAAAGTCTGGCGTGTAGATGGCGTGTAGATGATCCCCTATGAAAACCATAGCTCCAAGACTGATAGTAGCCACTGCGCATGCGCAAACGTGTAATTCCTTCTTACAACTACAACTTCCACATTTTGTATCCGATTTCGATGACATTTTCAAGGATCATACGGATTAAGGTGTAGATGGTCCCCTACGAAAATCATTGCCCCCAGACTGATAGTAGCCACTGCGAATGAGAGTTATCCATTTTTGTTTCTTTTCTTCTTGTCTAGTTTTTCTGGGCGTCTTGATTTATTCATCTAGATTCAGTCCAGGTGATTTGGCACTGAAATTCTTATGAGCTCTCTCGGACTATTGAAGAAGCCTATCATTCCCTTCGGCACAACTTACGGAGGCCGTATGGTTGTTGATGCGGAGGTTGAGAGGTTTCATGGCTTTGCCATCATAAAAAGCTTCTGGTTTGAACATTTTCTACAGATGAGTTAGTAAACACACATCCGAGTCAATATTATGTCATCAATGAACCTCTCACAAAGAAGGTTAGGACGAAGATTATTGCAGAAATTCGAAATTCTTGCGAGTCATCGTCCGGAGTGATATTAGGGAAGTAATTCTGTGTATCCAAAACCCTTGTCTTTTTTCCTCTCATTCTGGGGTTATCTTTTTTAGGACCTGATTTGTGGTGGATTTACGGAAAAATGTATAAATAGTCCACAATCCAGAAAATTCCCTGTGGAATTCTTTGAGAGGACCCAATTGCTAAGAACTATCTCAAGGTTCCTGATAGGTAGGTTCGGCGGAAAAAATTGTGTAAGCTACACTCTAATTTTTCTGACATGGAGCAACGGTTCTAGAACCTGTCAGGCGTGTGTTCTATCTTCGTTCTACCTTTAGGAAATCCTCCTCGCTGACTTTGTAGGAGAGTATTATTGTTGTGATTCGCGTTTGAATTGCAGAGTGGTCGGTACTCGTTGGCCATGACTCAATGTTTTCCTTTCGCGTTCTCCCATTAAGTCTGACGTAATCCTACTGACCCGGTTCTGCGGGCAGCTGACCCCCGCATCTTCCATCTGTCACAGCACCCTCTTTCTCCGTTGATCCTCCTCTCTCTCTCTCTCCTTACTTTTGACTTCTTCTGCAGAATTCGCCTCTTCTGCCTCACGTACGCCAGGGCGGTGTAATTCGAGTGATGAAGTGAGTTTTAAGTATCATCACAAATGACCAATCACGTAATTTTACGAACATAATTGTACTTTCTAGAACATTTGCAATGTAATGTTTATTGACCCGAGTGCATATAAAAATTACATAATAAGCGGAATCGATTAAAAAAAAATAAAATAAAATAAAATAATACGTTTTGGGTTGTTCATGGGAACAATAATTGTTTTCCCACATTTTTGTGTGCACAAGTTTTTGATTAGGTACCATAATACCTTAGGTACGTAGCCAGGTGTGATTTTGCCATCTATTTGCCTGTGAGATTTATTCGCCAATAGTGAGGATGATGAATATCCTAGTACTTACCTACCTGCATTTGGCTCAACTGGGGGGTATCCCAGTTCTACCAGTTACATCCCAGCTACTACTCAAGGAACTATTCAAAAATTACTCGGAGGAGCCCCAATCCCGAATTTCTATGAATGTGCCAGTAACACAAACAAAAACATTTCTTTTAGTGACCACTTTTAGGTTATAGAGAGAACTTTCATAATACACCTACCTAACACGGATAACATTGTCTACCCAACCAGTTGAATATTTCTGAAGGAATGGCACTGGATGATTATTAAAAACAAATGAATCTCCTCACTGAAATCATATCAGACTGGTGGCCGATTATAATATATCTACTCAAGAATGCCCGAGTGTTACCTTCATATGTGAAATCACAAATGAGGGCACGGTTCTGAACTGAGAGAATGGCTTCATTCGGTGGTGTTATTGCTGAGAGTAGGTAGATGAGTCAAGGCTTTCGGGAACGTCTGCTTCTCGCGGACGTGATATTGCTATGAATCCAACATGACGAACACGCCCGGATGTTAAAATTATGCATGTAAAAGCCGTGTATCACGCACTGGGAACAGGACGGGCGATAAAGGGGAGGAGGAAGGAATGCCGGGTATATTACGACTGTGGTGGATACGAGAATGTTGACTGCACCTAATCACCTACTCCAGGCCTGGAGAGGGGTCCCTCCTGAAACCCCATGCCCATTGTTTACCGCCTAAATCTTTCATTTTAACCCCCTTTTCATGCAAACCACGCTTTTCCTCTCTCTCACTCCAGTCAACACCTCGGTAGGCTCAACCATCAACAATGGACCCAGCGGCCCTATCCTCATTCGAGGAAAAGTTTCAGAGACTTCACAATGCCTCAGATGAGAAGTGTCGTTGCCTTTAATTCGGGGTCTTCCGCTTCTCCCATTGTAATTCCCCCTTTTATATGCGCTTTTGCGACGAATCTTTCAGTGTTGTGGTGGAGCCAGAAAATCCCCCACCTGATTATACAAGGGCACTCGCAAATATTGGAAAATTTTGAACTGTGTTCATTCCTCTTATCTACCAAAGGTTTGATAAGAACAGATTAATCTTTTGATACGTATAAGTTTCAAGAAAGTGAATCCAAGTTTCAATTATTCTTTGTAAATTCTACTCTAACAGGTTGATGGAAGTAATGAATACCATGCCTTCATTTACCTGAGTGGTACGATACTTAGGTATACGTATAGAACACGCCATAGAGAGAAAAAAAACATCTTATCAAGAGTTTTCCTGTAGATAGGAGCAAACCCTTCCTAATTCCACCTACTGCTTTTGTTTCGAGGACTTAGCACTTTCTCACTCTCGTCTCATGATCTTCGAGGAAAGCGAGCCTCTTTTGGCTCAGAACCGAATTGATGCTGAATGAGGGTGGGCAATCGACGCGTTAACTCGACTCAGCGGCCAATATGGACCAATATATCCCTTCACTTAGGCCGTTTCTCCGTGGCCGTCAGGCTGGTGTCGAAAGAAAAAACGCTGCAAATTATTACACAACGGTTTATTATTTTTATATAGATCACTCGTCTACAAAATCACCAACCATTCAATATGAAGAGAAAAAGAATTAAAAAAAAAAAAAAAAAATCAAAAAAAATCAAAAAATCAAAAAATCTCAACAAAAAAAATCAAAATCACCAACCATCGATTGCATTTCGGTCAGCTCTAATTTGAACGGAGATTAGGCCTCTTTTGCGATTCACACTCGTGTTTTGATTTATATATATATACATTTCAATATAAACCCTTAAATTTTCGTAGGGAGCGAACGGTTTGTCCTACAGAGCTCCGCGTGGTCTCAAAAAATTCTAAAAATTCTATAGAATCTTAAATTGAAGGAAAAACAATACCTTTATATCGAAATTTTTTGAGTTAGGGCGTTTTCAAAATTTCAAAATTGATTTTGGAACCCTTAGGAGTGACCTACATCAACCAAAAGCTTCGGGGCACAACTAGACCCCAAATGGAGCCTACATACCAAATTTCATCAAAATCGGTCAATGCTAAGTGGCAAAAGTGCCGCGTACGGCGTACGGCGTACGGCGGACGGACGGCCAAATTTTTATTCGATTTTTGAATTCTACGTACCTTGAAACGTAAACCATCAAATTTTGAGGGGGTGTTAGAATTTTTTTTTCTTGGTCGATTCCAAAGGTTCATTATTGAAAATAATAAACCAAAAGTCCAATCGTGCAATATGAGTAAATGAGCGAATTTTCATGGAAATCCTTAAAGCTATGGTGTTGAAAATAGAACTAATAACTATTTGAGAGAACGGGTCAGACTTGTGGGTGTGGCCTTGTAACAATTATTGTACTATCAACCTCTTGGTTGAAAATTTCAAAAAATACTCTCTCCTAATACTCTCTCTCTCGAGTATCCACACGTAAATTGTTATCTGTTTCCTATTTTCATTTTCATTATTTTTTTTTTTCATTTTCCTATTTTGGTTTATTATTTTCAATAATGAACCTTTGGAATCGACCAAGAAAAAAAAAATTCTAACACCCCCTCAAAATTTGATGGTTTACGTTTCAAGGTACGTAGAATCCAAAAATCGAATAAAAATTTGGCCGTCCGTCCGCCGTACGCCGAACGCGGCACTTTTGCCACTTAGCATTGACCGATTTTGATGAAATTTGGTATGTAGGCTCCATTTGGGGTCTAGTTGTGCCCCGAAGCTTTTGGTTGATGTAGGTCACTCCTAAGGGTTCCAAAATCAATTTTGAAATTTTGAAAACGCCTTAACTCAAAAAATTTTGATATGAAGGTATTGTTTTTCCTTCAATTTATGATTCTATAGAATTTTTAGAATTTTTTGAGACCACGCGGAGCTCTGTAGGACAAACCGTTCGCTTCCTACGAAAATTTAAGGGTTTATATTGAAATATATATATATATATATAAATCAAAACACGAGTGTGAATCGCAAAAGAGGCCTAATCTCCGTTCAAATTAGAGCTGACCGAAATGCGATCGATGGTTTGTGATTTTGATTTTTTTTTTGATTTTTTGATTTTTTTTTGATTTTTTTTTTGATTTTTTTTTTTTTTTTGGATTTTTTTTTTCTTTTTCTCTTTATATTGGATGGTTGGTGATTTTGTAGACGAGTGATCTATATAAAAATAATAAACCGTTGTGTAATAATTTGCAGCGTTTTTTATTTTCATTCCATACTACCATACCTACTACCATTTCGCCCTTTGACGAAGGTGGGCGGGCGGAGCAGTAGACAGTGAGGCCCCCGAAACACCTCAGATTGTCTTAGCCAGTGCTGATACCGTTTAAAAACGCTGCAAATTATTACGCAATTCATTATTTTCCTACATCGATCACTCGTCTGCAAAGCCACCAACCATCCAACATGAAGGAAAACATCCAACATGAGGGAAAACATCCTTATCAGAGGGGTTTTTCATGCCTAAGATCTCGACTCAAAGAATAGGTCAGGCATCTATCCGATAGGGAATTTAATGTTCTTTTCAACGGTATCCTCAAATTTTAATTATCACAGCGAATCAAAGGAGTTATGACCAATTTAATGACGTAAGGTCAATATCACGAAAAAATCATGAAATTAGAAAAACTTGGAAAAACAAGGGATTGAAAAAAATTGCCAGAAGACATTTTTTGTTGCAAATTCGTTGCAGATTCTACCCCTGAAGTATGCGGACTCAAGTTGTGCCTCTCTGAATATTTGATTTTTGGAAAATCTTCAAAACGGATTTCAATGAAAAAAAAATCAACAAGTCCACATTAAAATTTTCGAGTCTATTGCAATAGCTTCATTTTTCGAAAATTCGCTAAAAACTCTTGTAAATAAATCCTAATCACCAGACAAAGGAAGACATGTTCACTTCAAGCTGCTTTTTATAAAAATGTGATACATTCACACCAACCTAAAGAACCTTTTTCCATAAGAAAATCATATAATGAAAGTTTTTATTCTTAATCATGTTATATTGTTATGTCATCCTGAACATAATCCTTGTATGCCATAGCGATTTGAGTCCATTATTTACAATTGATTAGTCCTTGATTTCAAAATTAATTGCTGGTTTGATTGTTCTTGAATGAAAAATATAATTTGCTAGACCTCAGTGAGACAAATTAAATATTCACTAGCCGCTCTCGTTGGTTCAATCGTTCAGGAGTGTTCAGAATCTAAATGAAATTCTTTACTGGGCTTAATTCTACTTTCTTGACGTAATAATTAACCCTTGTGAAAACATTCCTCTGTTTGTGAAGCGTTTTTCCACCCACATTTTGAAAAAAATGAGGTTTACTACGAAGCGGTCCTGGGGATCAAAGCGAGAAGGGTTCTTTCAGCCGACCGAGAAAGCGTCGCTCTTTTTGGGCGTTGGCCAAACGGGGAATAGCAGGCGAATAATGCGGCTGCCTTGATGTGTGCTCGAGCTTAGCGATGTTCCTTGTTCGAGGTAATGTAGCGGAGAGTTAATTGAAAATCTCTTTTGTGGCTGTTCTTCATAAACGGGCTTATGTAAATCCGTCAATGAACCTAATTGTTCAAAGGCGCTTATTTTTGTGGTATTATCAAGTTGATCCAACTGTGGGTGATATTTGCCCACTCCGCCAAAATCTGCTTATTTTTACAAAAAATGCATTTAGGTATATATTTTTTTTAGAAGTTTGTGTAGGTGTGTAACATTAATTTGTAATTGTAAGACCAAATTTCGAAATTTTGGCATGCGTTTTGAGGGAGACACGGCTATTTCTTATTTGGATACAAACACATTTGATGAAAAACGATGGATATGAGCCACTTCAAAAAAAGCGAGTTTTTGGTTGTGTGAAGAAAAGAAGAGTAAAATCTTGTAAACTACCAATTTGTGAAAATCCATTTTAATTTTGGAATATATGTGAGTGGTACTGCTCAATAATACAATACCAATTTTTACTCCAATATGTAACTATTTGAGGAAGCTGTACTGTCCAATCAATTTTTTCCGAGACTTTACTGTTTCAGGAAAAATGACAGCACTTTGAAATTTGCCTTCATTCAAGAAGTATACTGCCAGACATCATTCTTGAAACTTAAACACAAAAGCTACCTTTCCTATCCACTCGCTTGGTTCACATTTCTTCCCATTCGTTTTCCTTCGTCTATCTACCTGTTCCCAATCTTTCGGCTGGTAGATATGTAAAACAGGTGGCCGGGAACAAACAGAGCTCACTTCCTAAACAAACTGCTTAGGTATTCACAATCCGAAGTCGCGCTGTTCCCAACTCCGCCTGCCCTTTCGTCTAAGCCTTAGGTCCTTCGCTTGATAGGCTTTCTCAACTTGGGGAACCTTTGAGCCGAGATCTGGGAAACTACGTGAAGGCTTCTAAAAGTGAACTTGGGAACCCCCCCCCAGACACCTTTTCGAACTCATCCGAGTTTCAAGTAATCTACGTTGGCTTCAATTCCCTTCGGACTTTCAAATACTTCGTTTCTATTGAAGGAACCTGGTAACGAACAAGTGGAGGACAGCGAGTTTTAGAAAACTCGGAAGAGCTTGCTACCATGTGGGGACCGTAATATCGTTTTGGGTCTAGTTGTGCCTATTCTAGTTACATTTTTGGTTGTTGTCTTTTGGGTGAAAAAGAGGAGCTGCGATTTTCTAACGCCCTACCTCAAAAACATAGAGGTGGTTTTCACCAATTTTAAACTTGAAACCGTTTTCAGAATCGAATGAGACCTTCCTGAGCTCTGAGGACCAACCTTTCGCTCCCTGTTTGGAATTTGAAACTGAAACTTAGCGGCTTACTTTTGGCCAGTTCTGGTATTGAGATACTTACCTCTCTTGTTGCTACTCTTCACGATCCATGATTCAAAATGGTAAAAATACTAGTGCTTCATACTGTATGTACTATTCCGTTCAGAACGGATCCAACAAGAAGTGAACAATGTTGTAGATAAAGTTTATACTAGCATTTCATGTAATAAGTGGCTTTGGCTGGTTGCTAATAGACAGGCAGTATAGAGATTCGAAGAATCGAAGAACTGTGGAAGGAGGGGGTGGGGAATTACCTGTCAAATAACAGCTTCAAACTGTATCTTCGTGTTTAGCTGACATGATTATTTGGGGTATATCATATGGGGGGAGGGGGGGGAGGGTTTGGGTTCTCAATTAATGTGAATGTAAAACCATGTGTGTGAATTTAGATTTAGATATATACCTAACTTACGGCAGGTGTCATCCCCAAAAATTGATCCGAGTAGAAAATACCACAATTTGATTTTGACCGTGGTAGATGACCGGAAAAAAGTTTCTAATGTGCATGTATGACCGCAGATATCCAAGTGTCTATGCTGTAAACTTTCTGGACACATCCAATTTTTCTACAATCAAATCAAGACCTTTGCCCGGTTGATTCACAGGGATAAAAATTGAGTGACTCATAGGTTCAGAGTCAAATTGTTTTCTATAGAAAAACCTTAGGGATACTGTTACTCTTTCCCTCTGATAAATTACTATTCTGAGCCACTGTGCGTCGAGTTTTTGAAGCGCGTGACGCTTATGACGGCTGTTAGCACTGATTGAATTCATTATATTCGCGTCATAAGAAAAGGAAGCGTCGTCGCACGGAACTTGTCGTGTTACTGAGGAAATACGATTTTTTTCTCGTTCTTTTTATCGAAGTAGATTTTCATTAGGGATCCAGGGGTCTAACGAGAATTAAAATACGCTTTCAATTTCTCGCTATTCGAGCCGCCTAAAAACAATTTTTCGAGCTGAATAATAAGCTCGGAGGGTTTTTGTGCAGGCAAAATAGGTTCCTTTTTCTCTAAAGAATACAAATTTTTCTCGTAAACTATTTTTGTTTGTTTCTGGATTGTTTACACTGCTCTCCCAGTTTTGAATAGTGTGTACTATTTTATTCTGAGCCTGTCTACCCAGATTTTACAGAAAAATGTGAACATTTTACTCATTTTTAACCGTACTAGTTACCTGGTCTTGGTATCCGAAAATACAATATTACAGTTCGTAATTATCCGTTCATTTCTAGACACATCGGCTCTCCACCATCCCGCCTTTCCGGCATGTGGGAATAATTCGTTACTTTATATAATTCGAATCACTTACAATTATTGTAGGTTTCACTCAAGGACTTGATCATTGTGCATGAACAAATCTTGCAGGTCTGAAATTGAACACCGCTTGTCTCATTTTTTTTTACTATATTTTTGGTTTCATATTTGGTAACACAATATCTTACTTACTTTGGGAGGGCTTGGAAAGGCAAGTAAGGTACCGTAGGCTTGATTAGGGTGAGAGGCCGGAGACCCATTATCATAAATTATTAGCATGGAAAGGTGCGCAGGAGATGAAGTAGTTCATGTACTCGGATAAGTAGTTAGCAAGTGCGTAGTGGAAGACCGAGCACGCAACTGATTTGTGAATTTCTACGAATAATAATGATATTCACCCCTTCGCTCTGGTCACGATGTAATACAACCTTGTGGAACCAGATCAACGGTCATGTTTCACCAGCCATTACATCATCACCTGTCAGCTACCAGTCAAATCAATCTTGCGCTGGACCTCCCATGATGCAAATATAGGCGGATGATCAGTCCCATTCAATGTAATGAACCACTTCGCAAAGGCACATTTGTTTGGGTGTGTATGTGTGTGTGCAAACCTGTTTTTTCTATTCTCAAGAATGTTTTCTTATTGCCATTCCCATTTTCCCCTACTTTCTTCACATAGTTTTTGGTTGGTAGCTAAAATATGCACTCGCAATTTCTCATAAGAATCCCTCATGTCTGCCAAGTTGGGTGTGTACAGCACTCAAATTCCTCAAATTCATCAAATAGAATTTTTGTAGAGACGATTGATTATGGTATTACTGAGACGAGCCACTGACAAATACCCAAATGAGAAACTTGATTTTCACGATCATCTTGGTGGTTTTCTAAGTTGTCTTCAGCAACTCCATTGAGAAGTCATTCGCGATTATGTTGACGATTTTTCACGGATAAGTAAGAACGGTTTTTTAAAAACCTGTTGCCACAGTAGTCATGAATAACGAATTGCGTAGTACATACTTGGTAATATATGGCAGTTAAATCGGGTTATGGGTTGTAGCTACTGCTAAATGGCAAAAATGGTTTGCCACGATCAAATTGTGTTCCGAAGTTTCCATTCACGAAGTTTTCTTCCACTATTTATTGCTACTTTATATCGGTACTGTATACAGTACAGAGGAGATATTGTTCAGGTTCCCAGTTCCCATTAGTGCAGTTCCCGTTAGTTTGACATTTTTGGATTTTTTATCCTTACCTCATTTTATTTTAGTTAGGCTCTGACTCCCAAATGTTGGACACTATTGGTTTATTATTTTCAATAATGAACCTTTGGAATCGAGCTCTTTAGTAAGAATTTTATTAATAAGAAACTGAGTTTCCTAAGTATTATCAAGAAGCCGAGTTACCTATGTATTACTAAGAAACTGAGTTACCTATGTATTACTAAGAAAGTGAGTTATCTATGAATTATTAAGAAAATGAGTTACCTATGTACTTTTAAGAAACTGAATAAACTATGGGTTCTCAAAAGTTTTTTCAAAGCCGTTTACATTTTTAAGAGTTACCTGAACTATTTACACCGCTGGGTCATATAATTCTGACTTTTCCTTAACTCACATTTTACGAACGATTAGACTGATTGAAAGACTTGAAGAATCTGATAATCCTGATGTATCTAGATTAATAGCTTCGTACTGTGATTGCGATAAATAAAAGAGACTCTCCTAAACTAAGATTCTCGTATTTTGAAGGAATAAAAAGGTTTCATGAGTTCAACTCACCTTTATTTTTCTCTCTCCCTACAAAGTCGAAATTTTTGGAAAAAGTTCAAAATTCTATAAATTTGAAACTACTTGATAAAGTGTGCGCCCACTTCAGGATCTGCCTCAGTGGTCAAAACAAAGGACGTTTACGGGAGAAAAAACATAAAAACTTCAACAATAATTTATGGAAAAGTTCGAGGACAAAATAACCCCAAATTTTGAAATGACCCGTATATCTCAAAGAATTGGGTTTTGTTCTGTCAGCCTTGCCTTAGCGTAACCCATGTGGAGTCTGTTCCCACGATTCAGTTTTTCATCACGTTTTGACTCCTCCTCGGCCTTCCTACTTCTCTACTGGGCGAGGTCTTGTCTCTTCATTTTTCCACAATGAGCAGCAATGTACTGAGCAGCTTACTCTACATATGCACATCTGTTCACTCCCCGCTCCCACGCTTCCTCATTTAGGGGAAGAATAAGAAAGTTCATTTTTTGTTAACCATCACCATTCTTTCCGTCGCAAATGTCTTATTAAATTTCATCACTGGTTTTGGTTTAGGTTCACAATTTAGGATTATTATTTTCAATACTAAAACATTTTATATTTACCCTGTCATCTCCAAAGAATAAGCAGAGATGGAAAGCTTGGAAGAGCTTTAAAAATGCTGCAAAATTATTGCCTCAAAAACAACGGAAAATCGACTGACGTATCGTATAATTACTTTTCTTTTGTCCTTTTAATACTATCGTACCAGAACGTTTTCTGGTGGTGACAATCAATAATAATACCTGACTATTGCGAAATTAATATAATTTAATCTATCAGGGTGTACCTATCCAGCAACTTAAAATAAATAATGCAATCAGCCAAACTATCAGAAAAATCTGATTCTTCCCTTGGGGAACATTGCTGATGAAGTCATTCGAAAATCCAACCTGGTAATGGTTGTTGATTTAATTTACTTCTTGGTGTTAGTCAATTTTTTGGTCGTAATTTTTCATTAATGGTATTTTTCTTTATCACCATTGTTATGTTGGAAAGGTCATATTTCTACTACTTGGTTTAGAATATAAAAACGCTGCAAATTATTACACAAAGGTTTATTATTTTTCTAAATAGATCACTTGCCTGCAAAGAAAATAGCTTTGCCATTCCAATACCTACTCACCTTATTTTCCCTTCACAATCAAGTTTATTTGGAAGAAATGAACGCTTCACACTCAATTCGAGTTTTGGGAGCCCTTCATTAGGAAATTTGATTACTGGTTGCTAAGGACGCAAAACTGAGTACCTGCAACTCGAACAACGATCGCATTTTGGTCAGCTAAAATAAATTTTTATTCGATTTTTATTCGAAATAGGGATGGCATATCGAATGAAATATATCGATATATCGATCAAACGATATATCGTCAATGAGATATCGATACCTTCGATATATCGGAGAAAATATATCGATATTTCGATATATCGGAGAAAATACATCGATTTTTCGACGTATCGGAAGATCTGCTTTAAAATGTCACATGTGAAGTAGGTAGGTGAATTTGATAGTTTTAAAACAATATAAAAATAATTTAGGATGACATTTATGGACATATCGGAGTATCTACTAGGAAAAACTTGAAGAAGTAAGTAGGTAGGTGAATAGAAAAGTTACTAACATCATTTTGAGGGAATTATATCGATATACTCGACATATCGGAAGATCTATTTGGAAAAACCGTGTGAAATACGTATTAACCTACTTTCAAAAGTTACTGGGTATGAATGATCAAAATTCATTGTTTAAAAACTGGAAAAAAGTGCGAAAATGTCATTGCAATGTTAAATTAATTTATAAATTGACAGGGGTATAGGTACTGTGGACGATCATGATCCTTCAAAATTGAAAATAATTGTTGTGAAAACCTGCTTCACTTCGTATAGTAGGTAGTTTTAAGCTGGACGAGCCTCCATTAATTTTGGCTTAAGTCAAGTAATTGAGCCTTGAGCGCCACTGTAGGTGAATACTATGTACACAATCATGTCTGAGCTGAAGTCAACAGTCTGAAAACAACCCATCAATAGTTACCTACAAAATTTGGAATAAAATTACTTGATGTTTTTACAAGTACAGGCGTCCCTTCTCGTCCATTCATTTCGATATTTAATTTTTACTAAAAAAAAAAAGATTTTTTTTACTTGAAAACAGGTCGCGATATATCGTTAAATATATCGATATTGACCGATAATATCGGTTCTCTATATCGATATAAATATATCGATATATCAAACGTAATATATCGATATATTTCATATATCGATATATCGTTGCCATCCCTAATTCGAAACCACGTGAAACATAAACCAAAAAATTTGAGGAGGGTTAAAAAATTTTGTTTCTTGATCAATTCCAAAGGTTTATTATTGAAAATAATGAACCAAAATTAGTAAATAAACGAAAATAACGATGGGGATTCAACAAAAATAAAAATCCAAGTGACTTTTTCTGGTTAACAAAAAGGAAAATATAATTGTCCCTTCTTTTCAACTTTGAAAAGGCTTGCGAAGCAGCGCGTTGGTGTCGTTGAAAAGATACAAGTTGTTTTAATTAAGTTCACACCTTGTTGACTCCTGTGAAAATAATTAACAACTTTTCTGAATAGCGGTTTATGAGTTTCTTCCTAGTCTTGAAAACTTGGACGTTCCACTGCCGACAACACATTACATTTACATTTTATTAATATTACAAGTAGCCTAGTTCAAATAGTAAATTGAAACTAATCTACATGCTGTTCCGTTTTATTTATTTAGCAAACCTCTTGTGTTCATGGTTCATTTTCCTCCTCAGCCTCATTTGACTAGATACTCATGAATTCAAGTGTGAATGGGAAAACTGTTCGCGTCTGCTCTGATCGGACGCGGGATTGCTCTTTATGTTGGACCAGTTTCTGTTTGGAATAAGTCAAAATTGAGTTACAGTATCCAATACGTACTTCCGTGCGTTGCACGTTGATAGTGTGTGATGATTTAATGCTTAAATTATTATACTTGTATCGAATTTCGTATTTGAAAGAACAGTTAAGTGATTTGATTTCCAATGGTTACTCAGCCGATATGATATCTTTTCCATGCTAATGGGCTGCCATCGGATGAAATTGAGTCGAATTGATGCGCTCATAGAAAAACAGACGAGTTAGCTCCATATATGGTAACATTTATACGCAGACACCCCTCGAGGGACGAAATAAGATGTTACCACAAATTATCCGTTCCATGATGGGTAACTGCTGATTTGGT
The DNA here is from genome assembly GCA_009739505.2 of Apolygus lucorum. NCBI lineage: Eukaryota > Metazoa > Arthropoda > Insecta > Hemiptera > Miridae > Apolygus > Apolygus lucorum. The sequence continues at coordinate 50,627,765 of CM019176.2, read as the reverse complement.
CCTACGCACAGCCGATCTTATTTTTTCCCAATCACTTCGTTTAGTGGTACTCAAGAACCTTCGAACCAAATTTTAGTGTTCTACGATGAACACTTAAACGTGAGGGAAGTTGGAATTGTAGTTTACTTCACAGATCTGCGTTCCTTCCAGCCACTTTCATTGGTTTTCAGAGAAAAGTTGAGTTACGTGTAAAATGTTGTCCTTAAACCACAAAGTAGTTGGGGCCTCAGCAGAAAATTAATATTTGCCCTTCTTCATCTGAATTATTGATATGAGGTATACCATTCTATGCTCCGTACCTGCACAGTAAATATATCATTCGGTCTATGCTTGCATCCTTCGTTATCATTTCGAAATTGGGGTCGCGTACGTGTTCGTACGAAATTCGACGTGTCAAACGGCGTCGTCCAGCTTCCGTAATTTCCATGGAGATAATGAAGAAATCCCATAACTGACCGAATGAGAGCGTAGCCGCCAGCTCCAGCACTTGGTTCGCGTTTTAATTTACGGCTCCATTACGGTTTATACTCATTCCTACCCCGGAGATGGTAGGGGAAGAAGATCGTAACTTTATCGCGCGAAAGGAGATAACTACAGTCGTAAATATTAGGGTGCCTCTTGGGACGACACAGGCGGCTTCTAATGGCGGCCGCAAAGGCCTGCGATCGTCCACTGAATGGTCGATCGGACATGTTTCCTTTCTCTGAAAATCAGTTTCCCTCCTGAAATTTATTTTTTTATTTATTGAAAAAATCAGTTGGTTTTTGTTCACTGTTTAGTTTTCATACAAGTGTTCTAGAAGTGTGAATTGTCCCAACACGAAAGTTGCAGTTCAAAATGATGTTATCCAGGTGTAAATGCCGAGCTCTTCACTATACCAAGGAAGCAGTGAGTTGTGTTTTGTACCTCAAATTCTACTTGCTGTTTTATCACAAAAATACGGTATTACTGTTCAAATTATGATATAAACTTCCGAGTTAACCTTAATTACCCTTAACAAAACTTTGTCAAATCTCACAAATAATTGTTGAAGAAAATCCTGAAAAGAACGCCGTCTTAAGGGGACAATGAACGGTGAGTGAATGAAAAATAGGAAAGATTTCGATAATTGAATGATCAGGCTCTAGGATGTTACTCCTTGTAGTTCCGTTCAAACTAATGGGAACATCTGCTTGTGATCAACTCATATCCCTATGACTACCTACTGTTATGCCCACAGTTGCTTAGCTTATCCTAATGCTCCGTTTACTCCGAGATCCTGAGGATACCTCGCGAGAACTAGGCAGTAGTGAACTAGGCGTAGACAGAACTGTTTAGCTGTAAAATCGAGGACTACAGGATCACCAATTACCACCATGATCGCCAACATAGGGCATTGAGAAATGGTTTTTGAAACATCACTTACGTTATGTGTCTTGACCACGTTCTAATTTTTGAACTGAATACTCCCTGCTGAATCGTTTTCTTTCGAGTACACAATAACAGTGGTCCCCAGGTCGCCTTTTTTCCTGTTTTTCCTGAAAACACTTTTATCAAAAGCACACTGGGTTTTTTGTGAAACCTTGCAAAACTCTCCCAGTTCTGTAACCATCCAGTACCGTCATACCCTCCCCCCCCACCACTCATGAATACCTTAAAACCTGCGAAAACGATTTCCGGTTAAGTACATCTGTTGGTTCAGCTTTTACCTGCTGGCTTGAACTTTATAAAGAGATGTTCCTTCATCGTTTTCGAACCTTTTCAGAACGTTCTTGAACTCCTGCCCTTTTTTTCTTCTTTTGGGAGGCGGTTATTGCGTCCTTTGAGAAACGTAGTCTCGCCGGGAAGGCGCTGTGACGTACCCTGTAGTACGTTAGCAATGTCGCTTCCTTTGTGAGGTGAGCTCACCTGGAGCTTTGTTGAATCAAAATGTCGTGTCCGACAACCAACCATTCTGCGCTAGGAACTCTGAATCATTTCACACAACTGATGTATTCACTCTAATTGAAGCCTATGAGAGAGGTATTGACGAGTTTATTGAGACGTGTTAGGAAAGGTCTCGAAGTAGTTGAGTTAAATTTTGAAATATAACATTCTCAAAAAAAAAAAAAGATTGATGATTGTTATTTACTTAACTTTTTGATTTGTTTTCTCTCTTTTCCAGGTATGTAAGGAAATTATGATCAAATTACCTACTACTTATCTCACTTTTGTAGATAGGTGAGTATCATAGTGAAGTCATTGTCTGGTTGTACTTTATCTACTGGCAATATTCATGAATACAGAAAGACTAGTAGGTATATGGAAGCAGTAATAGTGAAGAATAAGCTTAAGTATTGATCATGATGGACCGATATTTTCGTTACTCCCAAAAATTGCTTAAACTCTATCTCTATAGTTACTTCGTTTGGTTCTAAAGCCTTCTAAATGTGTAGGCGGTTATTGTTTACTAAAGCTAAAAAATAAAGTCCTCGAATGTATTCTCAAATGATAATATTTTTGTCTCTATCTCCGACTGTTTGTCTGTCCGAACATCCATACGGCTCAAACGATATTCATCAAATTTGATACCTTCATACAGTATGTTCGCCGGAAGGGAATATGCTGTTTATTTGATAATTCCATCCTGTCAGTGTCTTCTCTAGTTTCAGTTTAGAAGAGATAAGGTTGTTCGTTTCGATTTGGCGAATCTATTATTGTAAAATATATCGTGTTATGGTTTTGCTACTACAATACGGTAGATTTCTACTTTCTCCCGACACTTCAAATCATGTTTAAGAAATTTGTGTTCTAGTTTTTGGTAGTCGTACCAGGAATTTTCCCAGATGGAAGGAATATTAATATGCTGGAAAAAACTTTTTTTTCACACTAATTATCCGGTGGCTTGATATGGGTTGTGTGTACCCTTCCTCCGACTTTTCTCCCACGAGCACTTTCGCCTTCCCATGATCCATTTTATTCTTCGCCATCTCCTTCAGACTCAAATTTTTCTTTTCCGTGTGGTTTCAGGGATTGTACGGATTGGGGTATAAATGGTCCCCTATGAATTATGTGAGTCACTATGAGAGTTGTGCAAGATACTTGCAATTGTACTGTTGAGATTAAGGGAAAAATTAGATGAAGGTTAATAATTGAAATAAACATAAGAAGATGTAGGAAAATATCAGCGACTGTGTTATGAATTGCTTACGTAACATAATTGAATCCTTTCTCTATGATTGAGACTACAGGACTAGGTATTGTACCCAGAGTGACCAATTGATCTGTAACTGGAGTATTATGAGGAGGTGTATGATGATTGGTTTCCTCCACAATGATTGAGTAAAACCATGGAGGAAGTGACTTTCATGCGACCTCTGTCACCTCATATCTCACTAGCTTGAAGTTGAGTATTATCGAAATGGTTTGCTAGACAAGTGTCTGGTATCCTGATTGCTGGAGAATCAATTCAAGAACCTTGGATTAGGAAGAGCTATTTTTCAACTTCCTCTCTTGGAAAAACCATACATTCATTCATAACGTGTGGGATATTGTTGATGCAAGGCTGTCTTCCCAAAACGTGTATAGTTATACTAGGTATTATTTTATTCCCACCACCGAGTTTTGTTGACGATTTCCGAAAATAAAGATTGGATAGATGAATAAAAAGGTTTCATATGATTGAAACGCTTTGCGTTCTCTCCCCCGCTTTTAGGAGAAATCGTTTAGTAAAACCTGAGTCAAGAGGAGATTCTCGACACCCTACATGTCGTCGAGACAGTACTGTCTGATTGTCGAATGGTCTGATTGATGCTTCATGCTCCTCGAATGGCACATTGGGATTTGACTTCCCCCCGCTGTGAATCGTTTTTCTCTCTTCACATTGAGCAACCTATTGCTTTCTCCTTTACGCCTACACATACTTCCTTCCTCCTTCTACTCCCCTGACATTGTGCCTTTCTTTTATCAAGTGCTTCCTTCACCATCAATTTGTACTCTTTGTTAGAAACTGAACTTGCTGTATATTTTCTGGTAATTTAACCCGTAACTAATCGATTTAATTGTCCTTCAATAGGATAATTCAACGTGATTTCCCATCATTAAATTTTCTGGCATGAGATATTTCTTCGGTACTGATAAATGGTTTTAGAGGTTGACTGTGATTGTAACATAAGTTTTTCTATTCCAGGAAATAATTAGGATGTTGGCGAATTTGCCTTTCCATGGTGTTAATAGATTGGGTGATTTTTCCCAAATAGAGGGATGCTACTCTCCTTTTGTAGATATTTGAATTGGAATACAGTTTGAATGCTTAACTTTGAATTCCCATCAGAATTGGGTATATTGAAAGTATTTTTGCTTCGGTTTTCGATGCACGATTGTACATCGTTTTGTAAGCTCCGTATTATTCACCAGGATAATTGATTGAAATGGCTTTCGGAAGAGGAGATAAATATAATCGAACATGACTGTCCTCATTGACCCTTCTCACAATCCCCTGGTCTACAAACCCTTTCTGCATAAATCCTTAATGATTTTTTTGTTTCGATACACTGGATTTATCTGCAATCTCTTATCCTTGATCCATAGCTATTTCGTTGTGTGCGTAGTTACTTGTGTATGATTTACATGCGATACGTAGGTACTAACTTTAGTTCTTGAAGAAGTTTGATCCTATTAAACGAGTGCTTCTTCTCACTCTTGGAAATCGTTTCAACGCTCCCGAGAATTATGCAGGAAGGCTCTTTATCCCTCAGGTTAGGATTGGTTTGGTGAGGGGCATATCGGGTATTTTACCTTCTGATTATCATAAAATATTCAATTCGCCCTAAGGCTGTTCCTTTACCTCTTTTACAGACTGTTTTGAGGGAGGAGTTGGGTGCGATTCAAAGCCCCCTCCCTCTGTAGATCGGATAGAGAAAACTTGACTCATTGCTAGTCGTTTCTTGAATTTTATTTTATAGTTTGAAAACAAATGATATCATCTGTAAATTCGAAATACCGAAACTAATCTCCCACAACTCTCATGAAATGAATGCAATATTTGGGAAAATATAAGGATTAATTGAGTTCGATGGAATGGATCTAGTTGGTTCCTTCATCTCACAGGAAAAACGCTGCAAATCATTGCCCAAAGGTTTATTATTTTCTTTATACATCACCCTTCTGTATAGATCACTGGTTCTCCATCAATAGCACCTACCACCATCTGTATTCTCCCTTGACCTTCCCTCTCAAATTTCAGCTTCCTGCGTTCAATAGGATTGAAAATGGCTTCGGAGCTCACTCAGCTGATCAGTGATCTGAAGAGTGAAGAAGATCTCCTCGAATGCTGGAGACGCCTGGAAGAGCACTTCCATTCAATAGGAGTAAAAATGGTTTTGGAGCTCACTCAGCTGATCAGTGATCTGAAGAATGAAGAAGATCTTCTCGAATGCTGGAGACGCTTGGAAGAGCACTGATCAGCTGAGTGAGCTCCGAAGCCATTTTCAATCCTATTGAACGCAGGAAGCTGAAATTTGAGAGGGAAGGTCAAGGGAGAATACAGATTGTGGTAGGTGCTATTGATGGAGAACCAGTGATCTATACAGAAGGGTGATCTATACAGAAAATAATAAACCTTTGGGTAATTATTTGCAGCATTTTTTACCAACCAACATTTTTTTTACCTACCAACTATTGGTAGGTACTACCTATCACACCATACTGGCTTCACACCTTCACAATCAAGTTTATTAGAAAGAACTAAACGCTTCACACTCGATTGGAAAAATAGAAAGCTTCATATGGAAATTTGATTACTGGTTACGCAGAAAGCAAAACTGTATACAAATCGAAGAAATGAACAGCGATCGCATTTTAGTCCGATAAAATTTGAATGGAGATTAGACCTCTTTTACGATTCACACTCATGATTCTGTTTTATCGAAGGAAAACCTTCAAGTACTCGTAGGGACCGAACGGTTTGTCCTACAGAGCTCCGGGTGGTCTCAAAAATTTTTAAAAATTCAATACTATTTAAAATTGGTGAAAAAACGATACCTTTATTTCGGGAGTTTTCGAGCTAGGGCACTCTTGAAAATTTCAACCCTTAATTTTCACCCCTTAGAAGTGACCTACATCAACCAAAAGCTTCGCGGCACAACTAGACCCCAAATGGAGCCCATAAACCAAATTTGAACCAAATCGGTCCAGTGTTGCTAAGAAAAGTGCCGCGTACGGCGGACGGCGTACGGCGTACGGCGGACGGACGGAAATTTTTTTATTCGATTTTCGTATTCTACGTACCTTGAAACGTAAAACATCAAATTTTGAGGGGGGGTTAAAATTTTTTTTTTCTTGCTCGATTCCAAAGGCTTATTATTGAAAATAATAAACCAAAAGGAGCAATAGTCTTATTGAAAATGTTTTCCAAAATTATATACCCGTCATCGCCATTAGTTTGTAGAAAATTATGTTTCCTGATTTAACAAAAATGAATCAACACTTGTTTTCCAGTACAATTGGGCTCCAACTGCCAATTTGTAGTAGGAATGAACCACTTGCTCTTGTTTCTGTTCTAACCCTGAGTGTCAGTTCTGTTTCCAAGAAAGAACGTTTTTTCTCGTCAGCGCTGTGATTTGGTATGCAGCCTTTTGGACACCACTGAAAGTGATAGAAGTCATATATAATTAGCTGTGCGATCGATAAATCCTACTTTTCTCCCATTCATGAGAAAGCACTAAATTTTTTTTTTCAAAGTTTCTTGAGTACTCCTTGCGAGAAAGTCGAATCAGCTGGCGGATGGGTAGGTAATGCCATGTTAATTTTGAGTTCGTGGTTTCCATGATGATCCAGACTGGATCATCTAGGGTTCAATTATAGTCACGTTGTAAGTTTAAGGCCAATTGCGTTCTCTGTCGGTAGATCTAAGAATTGGCTAGAAATTATACATTTAAATTTTAAGAGCTTCTCTGCCAAGATGAACAATAAGAACTAGTGCTAAGTTAAGGATAAGCTTTCTGTCAGAAGTAAACCGTTTCACTACGTTTCCTATTGCCATATTCGGAACTATTGCCCGTTGTGGTTCGCAATGCCTTCGACTGTCCACATTATTATTCTTTTGTACGAACAGATTGATTGTCTGACTGTTCATCCGAGTCCCCTCCCAAGGTATTCCCTCTCTTGTCACTACATTATCCGTTACGAATGGATCCGTTTCACATGTGATGGTTGACACCGCTCCACGACCACCATCACATCCCACCAGGATGCGCCAGGCTGGAAGACATTGGTTTGGCCGGTCGAAGACCTTGATTGTGCGACGTTTTGTACGTTACAGGTAGTACGTTGTGTATCGGTTTGTCAATTCAGCAAGCTATATAAAGAAACCTTGAATTTGAATCGTGCACTGATCAAGAATTAGCAATTCAGGGTGATTAGTAGAGACGAGATCTACATGCCAAGATTCGGGAGCATTTATGTATTAATTTATTTATGCGTTTTTAAGGCCAATATATTCTTCAATGTATTCTTTATTTAGCAATATTCTTTCCAAGAGTAGAAATATTATATTTTTTGATCATAATGCAAGTAGAAAATTTACGTTTGTTGTCTCGTGAGAACATCAGGGGCCCGAAAACCTGTTTATAATGTTACACGATCAATATTAAAGGAAGTCACTGTTATCATCTCTTATTTGTTTTTTAATAAAATACAATTAATCCATGAAATACACGTGAAATAACGTTACAATATGTGAAAAAGACTTAGTGAGTATAGTACATTTTCACCCAGGTTCTTCTGCATAGAATTCTCAAAATTTTGTCTAGGTTTACTTCGGCTTACCATTTCTTTTACAATTACCAACATTTATCAATTTATGAGCGCCTAAATAATTATTGGCCCCGTGTATTGTTAGGGGATTTAAAGGAAATTTCTACCTGCCATCTTTCACCTAATGTATGAGACAGGCAAGATTTAGATGGGTCTGATGGATAATCATATAAATTAGGTAGGTATGCATTGTAGCTATTCTAAGCTGAACAGGAAACATCCAGCAGTTACTCAAAAGCTATTTTCCGGCGATTTTCGTTCTCTTTTTTCCTAGAAACTATCCAAATATTTGAAAAATATTCTAAACCTATTCAAAACCTAATTAAAACCTATTTGAAAACCTAAAAATATGCTTTTTGGTCCCAAAGATCCAAAAATGTAAGTGAAATTAAATTGGGTTTGAATGATTGGGAACAGCTCAAAACCCCTCAAATTCCTATGAACATTCTAAAAATCTCGTTTCTAGTGATAAGAGTACTATTTGCTCCACTCCATTAAGCCGGAGTTGAACTATTCCGCCACTGACTTTGAACGGACATAGGACATAACAAAGAAGGACTTGCTGTATAATCCATGGAATACCCCAGAACTTACATTGAAGGGCGTCCATTTTTGATACTCACTGACCACTAAGCTCCGAGTTTAATTCTAAACTTGGCAATAATTATTTCTAATGACGTTGCAGATTGAACTCACTGTAAAAACAAATAACTCGAAGGTGCAATAAATTGCTCTTTCCCCCACTAAATTGTAGTTTTCCTCCGAATTTCATTTTATAAAATTGCTGCTCCTATGCACATCGCACCTATTAACATTAATGATATATTTTTACTGGATTGTGTTTCTACAAAATAATGTCATACGAATCATTTGTATGGTGGAATTTCTAATGTTATCAATAATAATTTGAACCAGATCTACCTAAGCATCAAAGGTAATTAATTCTTGACGACTTGTCCGGATGGAGAGGAGTAGATGCAAGATTCGACAGTTAGTTTGTCGATGTTGACGAAATCCCAAAACAACAAATCTGGGTCAATTCGATCGAGAACCCTTTCGCTCACTAATAGAAGAATCATCGAGCGTTCAAAACTTCCTCTTTGTTGACAGTTGCTGAGCTGACGGGAGTTTCTGAGGAAAAGAAATCCGATCGACGTTCTCTTAAAATTAGTTCTGGAGGGCATCCGTGCTCAACTTTTTGGTTTCTCTTTGTTTGAAAACGAATTTATCGTTCAGCCGAGTGAAGCTTCTTTTACTGCATTTCTTCACTCTGGCACATTTTTATTTGAAAGTCATGGTAATCAAGACATGAAGCATGAATGAAGTATACGAAAATGATAGACTGGCTTCATATAAACAGACAAACTATGTAAACAATTTTGGTTCGTTATTTTCAATAATGAACCTTAGGAATCGACCAAGAAATTCCCCCCCCCCCCCAAATGTGTTTGTACTTACGTTTCAAGGTACCGTAGAAATCGAATAAAAATTTTTTCCGCCATACGCCGGACGGCGTATTACCATGGACCGATTTTGATGAAAGTTGTGTAAGTAATGTTGGTAATTTCGAAATTTGATGTCAGTCACTTCTAAGGGTGTAAAAATAAGGGCTGAAATGTCCTAACGCTCTAGTTGGAAAACTTTGATAAAAAGGAATTGTTTTTTCATCAATTTAAAATGTTATTGCATTTCTTTATTTCTTTGAATTGAGTTTGAAGCGTTTATTTCTTCGAATTAAACTTGATTTTGTAGCAAAAATATGTTTGGTAGGTAGTGGCAATGGCAAAGCTGTGTTCTTTGCAGTCGAGTGATCTATAAACATAATAAACCTTTGTGTAATAATTTGCAACGTTTTTGAACTGTATTAGTAATAGATCTGTAGTGCAACACCTACTTTTGAATCAGTTCCCTCCCACGGTCCCTATGTGGTCCAATAAGTTTGAAAGAGGAAACTATTCCCCCACCGTAGAAATTTACCAGTTTTGTTAACGAATGTTGGAAGAACTGGTACAATCATTCAATAACCGCCATTTTTTCCCAAGAGTGACTACTCGGGTGACTACTTTTCACATAGTCACCGAACCTGTAACAATTCATCGTTTAATTATTATTGAAAAGGGTTTTCAGTTAATTATATTTTTTCACCTTTGTGTTATGTAGTTTCAGCTGCACTTCAATTGGGATTCAAACAACTATAACGTTCTTTATTTTTTCCGCTGCGTCCCCACTTTTTGTAAATCGCAGCTCTCATATTTACCGTTTCCTGCGTCGTAAATCTCGAAGTTCATCTCACCCGCGGAGTAACTCCTAAGCCTGAAGCACTTTCTTCGGGAAACGAAGGCTATAAGAATGTCAAACTATACAAGTTCGTAGTATTAGTATCCTTGGGTTTTCATTGTTCCATTTATTAATCTTCCTTATTGCTACAGTATATCTCCCAACAAGCTTTCCCGTGTCAAATAACCGTTTTTTCTAAAGGCAAAGTACTCTTAGAGAAAACTGCTTCTGTCACTCCATTTTCACTTTCTTCCTACTCTACGACACTGCAAATTCTTCCACAACGGTTTATTGTTATGTATATATGACGCACAGATAATTGCCATTCAAATATCGCGATATCATGGGGTTTGTAAGCCTTAAACACCAGAACGATTACCTAATTTATGAAACATTATTCAATGGTATGACATATCCTCTTCTATATTTTGCATTATATTACATCATTTACATTACATATTTTTTACATCAGCTTCCTGAAAAGTAACAAAAACAATATGAAAGGAATACTAATATTATAATGAAAATACTGTGAAGTTGTATCTATATAATAATATATGAACTTTCTGTTCCTGTCATGGTTCATGGGAATAGGATATTGTAAAGTGTGCTCGATCAATCAAAACCATGCCTCTATAAATGATTATCTATGTGATGAATTAGTGTCTTGGTTATGTTGGGGGTAACGAAATTTAGGGAGGAATTTTAAAATCATTTCCAACGGATCTCGCGGATCTCACTCAACGGATCTAGCGGGTTTTCCGCTAGGGACTAGAAAAGCGCGGAATTTAATTTTATCCTCTTGCGGTACGTGAGCTTGTTGACGGCTTGCTATGCCAAGCATCTTGATGGCTTTTAACTAGCAGTGCAAACATCTGTACCCCTGGCGAACGATTATTGATAGAATGAGTCACTGAATCTCTGATCCCACCTTTGTTTTAGGTGATTCTGCAGTTCATTATCATTTTATTGTGAAGGTGACACCAGATTTCTAAAACTTCACTCAAAACTGCGGTGAGGACAAATGATGGTGGGCAAGTTCGGTTGAAAACCGAATTTGTTCCCTAGAACTTTGCAATGTGTGTTTTTTCAGTCGTCGTGTTATTTCAACCAAACGTAATTTACTCGTCTTGCCAATTTCAGCAAAAAGTACTCGAAGGAAACAGGTACTCGTTGGTGAATAAATTGTGAGATACATACTGGTGAGTAAAATGAGATACAGATCTATAATTGTGCTTCAGTTACCGATACAAAGTTAATAATAAAACTCACCAGTAAAAATACGCTGTTTTTGCGGTTGCGTTGTTCGTTAAATCATCTCGCCTCTCACCCAGTCACCCAGTTTGATAATAACGTACCAAATAAGAAGCGCAACCACCTTGGCGTGAAGTCAACTTGTTGGTGGGAGAGATAATTGATGCTTTCCAGTTGCAGGGGGGGGGGGGGAGTTGGACGCCGTGTTTAGCCGTCCTTGATAGAGTACGTGGATGACATAATTATTATGTTGATGGGTGCTCCGCGAACAACGTCACGAGCCGTTAACTATCTCGTCTGCAGAGTTATTTCCACAGAATCCTACGTGACTTATGGAGTTATTGTCTTCTACGATGCCCGCGATGCAGCCTTTTCCCATAGTGATTAAAAGAATTCCGTCCTACCTCTTTCCTTTGTATCTAATTACTGCAGGCATTGTTGTTTTTCGGATTTTTTCCCCTTGTATTCTGATGTCCCACGTGAATATTGTGTTCTCACAGCTCAATTGTGATCCATCCAGTGCACTTTCAAATAAGTGAAAGTAGGTCGGTGGCGTAACTTGATCTTAACCCGAAGCTCTATCGCTCCTAGGTTAGATGCAAAATTTGCATCGAGTACCACCTACTTGAAGTTTACCTACACAATGTAGCGGTGGATCGTGTGTATTGAAAAAATTAAACCTGGTATTGAAATTATTTATATGATTGGTGCAAAGATATTATCTTTGCACCAAAGTTAAGCTGAGAGCGTTTAAACCTTTCATGTGGAGTACTGAGCATGGAATTATCTACCAGTTGTAAGTAAACCCTAGGTAAAATTGGTTAAAATTCAGCAGATAAAAATTCATATGAAAAAGGGTGAAACATAAAACAAAATTTGTACTTAAGTATGTAATAATCTTTTGATCTTTTCGTTTCAAAACCTTTTGTATTCATTCTCACATACGACATCCCTAAAATCCATGAAGCTACGTTTTTATTTGTTTCATTGTGGGTAGGTAGGTGATGGCTGTGATTCATTCAACCGATGAGGAAACAAAAGCTCTCCGTTTATTCCAGTCCTGTCTGAAGGGTTTAAATCTTGGGCGAGCAGCCTCCAAGCCTACCGCCCCTTTTCGGTTTTATATGGGTTCATAAAGGGATTCGGGGCCTGAGTGAGTTTCGGATTTGTAGACTTTCTTTTGAGCTTAAAAGGGCCCGGAATGGTTTTTCTTCCGAGTTTTAATGCCACTTCAAAGCTACGAATGTATTTTCGTGCCCCCTAAATCGGTTGCTTGGTTCCACAAAGTTGTTCCAGCTTAATGATCGAAATGCATGGGCTTGTATGTCCAAGGATCATAATATGTGAAAGACATTTAGAGTTATGATTTTGATTTCAATTGCCATACATGAAGCAAGTGCCTATTTTTAAATTATAAAATGTAATATTATTTCAACTTTTACTCTGCATAAATGGTAGTTGAAATCAATCTAAACTGCGATTTTCACCAAAAACATTTCGAAATAATTAGCGTTTTATGTTTTGAACTATGAGAACACGCCGATAAATCCTGTGCTTGCAATCATAGTAATCCATGGCACTGAAGTATGGGTGAATTGAATCCGTATTTTTTGGACCGACAGTGAAAAGTACTACGTACAGCCCTGCGATTAAGTGAAAACTTCAACAAGTATACACCATGGGAGGCTACTGTGCCCCAACTATCCCACCAGCGAATTGGCATTTTTAGAATCGAAATAATTTACTTTCGAGATTTCTTCAGAGCTTATTTAAAACGATGTTTCAAAAGTAAATGTTACCTGATAATGCCAAAAAGTCCAGTGAAAAGCTTTTAATTGTTTTGAATAAACATTCAAGCTCAGAAGTGCATTATTTCAAATCTATAACTAAAAAAAAAAAAACTCGGCCCTTCGGGCCTTGCCAGGGACAAGCCCCCTGGACCCCTGGACGGTTACTGCTTAGAGCCTTCGGCTAAAATTCAAGGAACATGGAACATGCTTTAGCCGTGTTTTTTGTTTGCTGTTTCCTTTTACACAGGAATTTGTTGTATCTACTAGGAAGTGGACGATGACTCACCACTTTGTAACGCAGTCTCAATCACATCAAAGGTATTCTCATTATTAAGAAATCGAAAACATCTAAAGCGTCGAAGAACACATGACAACATCTAAAAGCCCGCGTTTATAGCAAAATGTCGCATAGGTTTAAAGATCCTTTTATTACATTCGTAAAAACCAAGCCAACCAACAACATCAAAATAATCCACTTAATCGATGTTGGTTTTTACCGCGAATTTTGTTTACAGTTCTTTTAAATCAGAGGTGTCTCAGCTAGGTCCATATCAGGGGCGGCTACTGATAGGAGCATAGGCGCATGTGCACCCCCAGCCAATTTAAAAAAAAAAAAAATTCAAAGTTCGTTCCTCTTCGTTTGAAAAGTAAGTTGGCTAGTGACAGAAGACTCGATCGTAGGTACTGTGCTAGTTGAATCTACGCGCGAAAACCGAGGGGGGGAACTCGACCAATCAGCGGCGGTTTGAGCAACATCGGCCGGCTGCTCAGAACGCCAGGGGGGTCACGTGTGGGCAGGGGAGGTGGGCACGTAAGATTGGCCAACCAGAGAGCACGAAATGTGACCTTGGGGAGCAGCATGGGAAAAATGCGCACACCCCTCTCCCCTTGATTGCTCAGGAACCCGGGTTTCCTTATCGTGTTGGAATTAGAAGTAAACAAAACTGATAAGGGTTTTTCGTTTTCGGTCCACCGTTTTGTTCTAAGTATTTGTTCTAAGTATTTGTTCTAAGTATTTTGATTATCTAGGAGTATTGTAGGTACGATGGATAATTCGGTTCAATACATCAAAGTAAACTATTCGCGTTTGTCGGTCGTGGAAAAGTGCGAGATCCGAGAAACTGGCCGCCCCTTGCCGTCTCTACCTGGACTCCAACAGACGTTGAAATTAAAAAATCGTGCAGATTCGTATCGTAAGTTTAACGTCGAATATTATAAGAAGGTAGATTGGCTTTGTGGGTGTGAAGTGACTAACAAATTATTTTGCTTTGCTTGTCTACTTTGTTGTACTAACCGAAATGAGGCTTGGGTTAAAGACGGCATAAGTGGCATAAGTGGCATAAGTGGCCCATGGGCATAAGGCCCATTTAGCCAAAAAAATTGAAAAACATGCATTGGCGGTCTCCCATAAGAACGCTCTGGTAGATTTGCGTATATTGGGCCGTCAAAATATAATTCAACAACTTGACAGTGCATATCGTCTTAATCTGATGCAAAAAAACGAAACGGTTAAGAAAAATAGGTACATTCTATCTCGAATCATTGATTGTATCAAGTTCTGCGGTGTTTTCGAACTAGCCATGCGTGGACATGATGAGAGAGATGATTCTTCGAATCCCGGAGTCTTCAAGGGGCTTATTAATTTTTCTTCCGAATTGGACGATGTTTTGAATCGCCACTTACAGGACGCGACTGTTTTCAAGGGAACATCGAAGGATATTCAAAACGACATTTTGGATTGTATGCTTACGGTTTGCCACTCAAAAATCAGGGCTGAACTTGAACAGTGCCAGTTTGTTTCCGTAATTGCTGATGAAACTACTGATGTATCAGCTAAATTTCAAATGTCTATCGTATTCAGATACATCCAAACAGATGGAAGACCCGTTGAGAGATTTTGGTCCTTTGTAGAACCTGCAGGTCATGACGCCGTTTCTCTCACGACTTGTGTGAAAAAAGAATTGGGCAATGCTGCAATTGATGCCAACAAATTAATTTGCCAAAGTTACGATGGAGCGAATGTTATGAGAGGGCAGGAAGGTGGAGTTCATGCATTGATTAAGAAAGAGTTTCCTCTCGCTAATTATGTCCACTGCTATGTCCACCAACTTAGTCTCATTATGAAACAAGCTGCAAGCCAAAACAAGCTCGTTCGCATTTTTTTTGCTGATCTTAATGAAATTCCTGCGTTTTTCTCTCATTCTTCGCAGCGTGTGGCCGTTTTGGACGAAGTTGTAGGTAGGAGGGTCCCTCGAGGTTCTGCGACTCGATGGAACTTCCATTCTCGTACCGTTCAAGTAGTACACGAACATTTAGACAGTCTGATGGAGTGTTTTGAAAAGATTGAGAATGAGAGTATTCAGACTAGTACCGTCGCACAAGCTCGTGGCCTACGCCTTAGGTGTGAACAATCGGACTTTCGTTTTTGGCTGAAAATATTTTATAAGATAATGCCCCATGTTGATATTCTCTACAATCAACTACAAAAACGTTCAGTCGATCCCTTGAAAGCTATGAGTGATATCCGTGAATTTGAAATTTCCATTCAAACCGTGAGAGAAAACGTTGATACGATTGCTGGATCTCAGAACATTGACGTGATTGTGAGCAGAAAGCGGTTCCGAGAGGATGCTTTACCATCAATGCAACTAGCTGCTAAAGAAATTTGTGACACGATCATTTTACAGGTTCGTGAGAGGTTCCAGTTTGTTGGCCACCTCACAGCTTCAAATTTATTAGACATGGCAAAATTTTCAGATTACACCAAAAGTTTTCCACATCAACATTTTGATCAATGTTGTGACACATTTCCTTTTTTTGAAAAAGAAAAACTTAGAACTGACCTACAAGTTCTTTATTCAAGGACAGATTTTGGAAGTAAAGGGGGGGCAGTTCCTTTACTTCAATTTTTCATTGAGAATAATTTATGTTCAGTTTTCTCTGAAGTGACGAAACTTTTAAAGCTCTTGATTACTATACCTATGACAACATCAGAGAGTGAGAGAACTTTTTCGTCTTTGAAGAGAATAAAAACAGTATTACGCAATTCCATGGCCGAGGACAGATTGGTGGCGCTTTCAATGCTGTCAATCGAGAAAGATTTGGTGAGATCCGTTCAAGATTTTAATGAGAAAGTTATCGATATTTTTGCAAGTAAGAAGGATAGGCGTGCTGATTTTATTTACAAAACAATTCATTGAAGTTACCATTTTATTCTTGATCCTTGATATAGTTTTGTGACGGATGAATATCTTTATTCCTGGGGTAGACACCCAATTAGTGATATTTTGGTTCCTGAAGTTGACACCTAAATTGTGATATTTTTGTTCCTGGGGTAGACACCCAAACTGTGATATCTTTGTTCCTGGGGTAGACACCTGATTAGTAATATTTTTGTTCCTGGGGTAGACACCTGATTAGTAATATTTTTGTTCCTTGGGTAGACACCTGATTAGTGTTATTTTTGTTCCTGGGGTAGACACCTGATTAGTAATATTTTTGTTCCTTGGGTAGACACCTGATTAGTGTTATTTTTGTTCCTGGGGTAGACACCTGATTAGTAATATTTTTGTTCCTGGGGTAGACATCCAAACTGTGATATTTTTGTTCCTGGGGTAGACACCTGATTAGTGTTATTTTTGTTCCTGGGGTAGACACCTGATTAGTGATATTTTTGTTCCTGGGGTAGACACCTGATTAGTAATATTTTTGTTCCTGGGGTAGACATCCAAACTGTGATATTTTTGTTCCTGGGGTAGACACCTGATTAGTGTTATTTTTGTTCCTGGGGTAGACACCTGATTAGTAATATTTTTGTTCCTGGGGTAGACACCTGATTAGTAATATTTTTGTTCCTGGGGTAGACATCCAAACTGTGATATTTTTGTTCCTGGGGTAGACACCTGATTAGTAATATTTTTGTTCCTGGGGTAGACATCCAAACTGTGATATTTTTGTTCCTGGGGTAGACACCTGATTAGTGTTATTTTTGTTCCTGGGGTAGACATCTGATTAGTGATATTTTTGTTCCTGGGGTAGACACCTGATTAGTAATATTTTTGTTCCTGGGGTAGACACCTGATTAGTGATATTTTTGTTCCTGGGGTAGACATCCAAACTGTGATATTTTTGTTCCTGGGGTAGACACCTGATTAGTGTTATTTTTGTTCCTGGGGTAGACACCTGATTAGTGATATTTTTGTTCCTGGGGTAGACACCTGATTAGTAATATTTTTGTTCCTTGGGTAGACACCTGATTAGTGTTATTTTTGTTCCTGAGGTTGACACCTATTCATACATACACATCGATACATTTTTTTAATTTTTTTTAAATTTATTTTTTACTTTTTATATTCCCCTTTATGATGACTAACCTCTCTTTCCCCATAAACCTCTCCTATCCTATCCTTTTTCCTTTCCCTCCCTGGCAAGAGTTGCTTTCACCTCCACGATGGTTCTTGCTGGGCAAATATAGATTTCATCTATTGCAATAAGATGGATGCATTTCTTGGGTTTAGACCTTTGATGATTAAGTATTTCAGAATTTCTGTTTACCACTAGAGAACATTTTTAGTGTCTATTGTACGTATTTGGTATTTTTTGCAATTTTATGATGAAAAAGTTACCAAGATTTATCCCATTTGCATATCGTTGAAATTTCTATTTGGCTGAGAAAAGCACCTATTCTGTCCCTTCTTGATAGCCTCTCCTGATCTCTGTGCACCCCCTGAGTTTCGGGGCAGGAGCCGCCACTGGTCCATATTTGCAGCTGTTTTGGCAGTATATACGCAATTTACGCATAAATTTAGGGATTTTCAACGGGTGGCGAAGGATTTTCGTGGGATGAAAACTAACGGCGATACATTTCCCTAGAAACGGGTAGGTTGTAAGTGAAAATCATTACTAAGTCCCGCGCTACTTTCGTTCCACGGTTTCGTCACGTTTTTGCCCAGTTAGGTGATGGCTACAGCATGTTCCATGCTAAAAGTCGGAAACTGAACATCACCAACTTTGAACATCAAAACATCGAAATCATGTTAAAATATCGATGATTGAGGAACACAATCACGTATAATTACAACACAATAGTACTTAATTGTGATTGAGTAACAAAATTTGATGATGAAAAATTGAGTACATTTTGACATGATTCCCTGACAATGGAGTCGGCTGTTCCGCTACATTCCACGATATCACACTATTTATGTTTGGGTCACGCACTCTTCGTGCCCGTGGCTCTATCAGACTTTCAAATAAGCGCCAGAATCGACCGAACCGTTTGTTTCCTTCGTCGAACATGACTGTATGACATGATTGTATAAACATCAAGTCCTTCTCAATGCTGATGATCGAATTACTTGGGTTCATCTAATTCTCAGCAATAGTGCCATTAGTGGTGTCATCATGGAAGTAGTATACCAGAGCACGGAAATCAATCAGAAATCAATAGAAAATTCAATTGTTAAGGCTTTTCAAGATGATTTCAATTATGGGTTTTCAAAATTTCCATTATATAGGCTTTTCAAAACAATAATTCAGAAATCAATAAAATTTCAATTCTCAAAACTTTTAAAAATAATCTGCTTACGATAATTATTAATGTTTTCGATTAGAATATGAATTTTCGAGTAGAATATGAATGTGGACTCCTAATATCTCCAAAATATATCCTGTGCATACAGTATGGCGTTGCGGTATACAAAAATGAGGAAAGAAAAAATAATTTTCTTGTGGGTTCGATGTGAGTTCTGGGTGACGAGGAGAGTATTAAATACTCAAAACTTTTTGTTTTTATTTTATAATTTTAACGATTTATGCGATATGCTTCACCTGCAAGGACGACTATTCTCTCAAATAGCTAACGTTTCAATTCTTAACCATAGCTTTAAAGATTTCTATGGAAACTCGCTCTTTAACTCATGTTGCATGAATGGACTTTTTGCTTGATGTGCCGGTTGGTGTCATTATACTCGTAGATATGCATGAGGGGGACACGCAAATTAGTTATTATTATTCAGTAGGGTCCTAAAGTTCCTTAAGTCTCTTCGAAGCCTCTTCGAAGGGTGAGAGCGTTCTGATTTGTTTAAGCCCGTAAACATCGGTGGGGTCTGGGAAGAGGATTCGAGTCTAGGGGCACGTATAGTAAATAATTAGGGTGAAACGATAAATAGGTGGTGTCGAGGGCCTAGGAGGGTAGGTCGGATCGACGGCCGGGAAAGTGGTCGAGGAAGATCATCCTCCATAAATATTAATAGGAAGACCCGAGGGTCCTCTGGAGTGTCAGCGCCGTTGCCTTTTGGAAGCGCCGCGGCACCGTTTTCTATAGAGATTATCAGGAGGTAAAAAAGAAGCGGGGAAGAACATCGCCCGAAGCTGGGAAAAGCTCGATGGAAAAAAGCTGCCTCTGTAAGGGCGCAGGTTTTTTCTTTCTGCTCCGCAATTCGAACTCGGCAGTAAGGGATTTATGGTGAATTTATCGGATATAAAGGCCCTGCCGAATCCAGGTATGATATGAAAAATATGCTGGAAGATTGAGATGGTTGGTAGGTATTTATATATTTTCTATAAATTCCGGGTATTCTTATTTGAAAAAGTTGTGGATTGGTACCTACAACGTACTTTTATTCAATGCTCATACAATTGAGACAGATCATCCGGGTTACCAGTGTGAAATCACTCATAGGTTACTTCAATCGTTTTTCATGCCTTTATTAGTGTATAATTTGACGTAGATTATAATTATACAAATAAAAAACCAATATTTTTGAAAGGTGCCTCTAATTAATTTTTATTTTTTTCAGGTAAAGAAGCATTTTTGAAGCATTTTGAGGTTTGATTGATTCTATATTATTATTATTAATTTTTTCACTTAATAGTTTCTGTTATTCAAACTGCTTTTCTGATATTCAGTACAATGAACTGATTAAAGTTAAAATAGCCTTGAAACTGATTTTCAATTACCATTTGGTGAAATGGATTCAGAATTGGTTGTAAAAGTGAACTTGATTTCTCTCAAACGTTGAATTTTTTATAAGATGTCGCCCGATTTTGCTCCAATTTGGAAGTTAGTTGGGAGTAGGTTCCAGAACGATTGTTAGAAAAAATATGGAGCTAACACAACGTGATTGTGAATGTTTCGTAATATTAAGAGAAATAATAATAATAAATTTAAGAAAAAATGTATTTGGTCGTGTTTTACAATAATCCCTTCAACAGGTTGGATAGTCACACATTCTTCGTGTGGCTCAGCTCTGCCTACTCCCATGTTAGATTTTTTCTTCCAACTAAATACTGAAGTATGCTCTCCTTCCTCTTGTGATGCCTTGGTCTCCAAACTAACTAGTTTCATTATTTTGACGGGATATGGTTAGTTCGTTGGAGCTGAAGGTTATGGTTATGGTTATGGTTCTCATTTATTATTTGAAGAATAAGTTCGACTCTTCGTTACTTAATATTCGCAACCAGGTACTTTCCTACGGCACTGACGTGGTGCCTCCGCTCTCTTAAGGCTTCTTAAATGTCTTAGGAAGGTATTGTATCTCGATGAAGCTACTCAGAAATGTATCTGAAAAGTATTCGTGTTTTCCTTTTGCCTCAACACAATGTAGTTCGATGTAACCTTTGTTCAGTGTTCACTTCAAGTTTGGAACTACGAGTAGATGTTATGTTCCAACCAAGTTCAGGCTCAGTAATCTATAGCGGCTTTGACCCGTGGTGAAATCCTGAAACTACTCGGAACTGTTTACCTATAGCTCTCCTGTAAGTTGGTACCTCTACTTTATCTGCGCCAGCCGAGTAATCGATCTCTAAAGGTTTAGGAGGTTTTCGAAGGGAAGTTGTAAGATAATTCACTGGGGCCTTTCGCCTCAGTCAAAGCGATCTGCCTGCCCCACAGCTCCCAACGAGCTCTGCTATAATCGATAAGGACAATCAGTTTAATCTTTGGGAACCCCAACGATGTTTCGCTGCTATTGTTCCAATGCGGCAAAGCCCTCCTCTGCAGGGGCAATTTATTTCCTATCAGCTGTTTCATCAAAGCATTTATTTTGACATTTGTACTTCGACAGGAATTCTCAATGTACTGTTGATATTCCCAAGAACTATTTATAACAATAAGGACATGGGTAGACATTATGTCTTTCTTGGATATACGAAGAGCGTACAGGTACATACCCTGTGCACCTAGTGGGACTAGAAGCACTTCCGTGTCCACCCGCTAACTTTTGAAATAAGCTTGTCTTTGTGGTCTTGTTGTTATCTGTCACAGTATCGTTATGGTGTTTTGGAAGCTGCTAGGTAGCCTTGAATAAAATGATTTGTCAATTTTTCATAATACTTCGTGGAGCAGACGGCATCGATGAGGAGACTCTTTTGTGACGAACTTTTCTGACTCCTATGTTTCAAGTTTTGTATATTCATCGATATAATCGTAATTTTATGAGAACTTATGAATTTAACATTTGAATTAGCATTGATGATAAAAAGTGACTTGGTTAGTCCCAAAGATGAGGAAAGAATGGCCCCCTCAACTATTCAGTCAGCTTGCCTGGTGTCATTGTCGGAAAGCCCTCAAGCACTTTGTGCTTACTCCATTACAAGAGGCAATCAGGGGTGTGAACAAGCTCTAGACGTCTTCTGGTGCTTGCTCGTATTTTTTGTACTCCACTTTCACGTGTCCTTAAGTCCGTTGGCCTGAATATTTACGGTCACTGTTGGGTGACTATTCGTGTATTCATGGTTCACGTCATTCAATATTTATACCATTCTGGAATTGTGTATCTGTTGTAGAGTTACTGTTCCAGTTCGGGGTTGCGTTCGTAGGTCCCCTCCCCCGTTGTCAGTCTTTTCCCCGAGCCAAAATGTGAACAGCGTTCCCAGTTTCTCTTGCTTTTATTACAATGTAATTGCCCTAATAAATCGATTGTTTGTTCCCAAAGACTCTGCGTTTTCATTTACCATGCACCACAACAGTACCGATTTTTTAATTTATCTTACTTTTCAAATTCTATGTTTACATAGGCGACCTCTGGTTGAGGACTTTCAACCCACCTATCACGCCAAGTAGAAGCCGCGAGAAATAACTCCTCTTTCATCTGTCCTAGTCAACCGGTCGCTTCCAAAAACCGACTTCTCTTTTTTTCTTCTCGCGAAACGGATATCCGTGACATCTGGAACTTCGTGTGCCTCCCCCCCCCCATCCTATCCTAACAGGACGGATACTCCTGTTATTATCTCACTCTCAATTTTCCCGTCTCGAATCACGAAGACCTCCCTTCGCCCTGTGACAGGCTTTTAAATCCTTCCTCATCCTTTTGACAAATACCAATTTATAGAGGTCGCCGATACTACCAACGCCTATTGCCTTCGGTGTCTCGGAAGGGAGGAAACTCTCTGTGTCTCCGGTTCCCTTATTTTCTCCCTTTAAAACACCGTTCTCTCGCTCTCCCGTCTTCCGTCCCATTCAAGTTTTACCTGCCCCTTTTTTTGAGTTATTCATATTACTTTCTCTCCCCCCTTCTCTTTAAATGGCCCGTTTATGAGAGGTTCCCGATATCGGGTATACGTCTCTTTTCACCCTCTTCGCCCCTGTGCTGTCCTCTTTTCCGGCTATACTCTGTTCAATGCCAAGGCCTACACAATTTCGCGGGAATGTACTGCCGTCCCAAAAATGTCGCAGATCCAATCAACCAATCATTTCCAGTTATTTATGTTCGTTTCCTTCGTTCCAATGTAGGGTTCCCGGAAGTGGAGAGGGGACTACCTGGCTACAGTCCATGGATTAAAAGTGGAGGGTTCCATCCTATGGAACTCACTAGGTGTCTTCAAGATTCAGATAAACAATGGAAAGTGAGTCTTATGGTGATCACATTCACAATTTTCATCAGGTCACCTGACTCTAAGTTTCTAAAGTAAGGTTTGAACGTTCTACGTATTTTCTTTTGGTCCAATGTAAGAATTTCTCAGCGTCAATCGATCAACGAATTGAATATAGATTCAATCTGTGGAATAAATTTAGTTGTTGAGAAAGAATCATGCTACCTCTTCTAGAAACATTTCATGAGAAGTTGTAGAACTGAACCTATTTCGAAAGCTTAGAATAATTTGGCTATTCTTATAGGCATTCGGAACTCCTTCTTGTTTTCATATTGTAGCATAATATTTATGGTGCTTACGATAGGAACTCCCAGCATGAACTTTGTACGAGGAGCCAGCAATTTCATCAAAATCATCACTAAAAGGACCACTAACAGCGGGGTTGTAAAAAAAACTATTTGGAGCGTTCTTTAGATGGGTCCTCGTTTCAAAGGAGCGGCACCGACATAAAAACGTTTAAGGCCTTTTAAACCAGATAGAATAGAAAGATGAAGAAGTCTTGGATGGTCCAAAAGCAGCCTCCGGGCTGAACGAGCCATTGTCTTGCCCGTTAGCCTCAGTGGCGGTGGTCATCCAAGTGTCCGCTCCTATTACGAACTGCTGGGTCAACGAACCGTTCACGGCTCATCGGAGATTAACCACGTTCCTTAGGAACCGTGCGAGGCGAATACTTCGCAAAGGAAGAAGTTCCATTACCCAAAAGAAAGGCTCAGTTGCACCTGGTAATTATTATTATTATTTTTGTTCTCAGTAAATACGAGCTCATTCGATTTGAAACTAAAGTTGTGACAACACTAAAGTACTAAAGTAGTAACGTAGTACTGAAGTAGTACCAACATAAGTAGTAGAAGTTAGTGCCAGAAGATGCTAGCATTGTCAAGTCGATTATGACTACATAGGATTCATCGTAGAAAGCACGTACGCTGTCTGATACGAGTCTGTTCAATCGAGTTTTGTCACCGTCAATTTGAAGGTCTTTTCCACCTTTTTATAACTTGAATGGTTACATTAGTTTGAGGTTGCCTCCTGTGGGGCATGCTTCTCTATACTATTTGACCATACTGTACAAGGTACAAATACTATATCACATTACCTTACTTTTACTGCTGTAAGTCCCTACGACACAGAATATTCGTTATGCGGAATACTGTAGTCGACACGACATACAATATCTGTAGTTCTCATGTCGACGATCCTATGACGTCAGATATTTTTTTTAGTGTATGTAGTTTTAGTTTTCTAAAATCCATGTTAAACCATTGTGAGTGCCAAACATTTCAGATTGAAGTTTTTATTGTGGAACAGCAAATTTAGATGATACTGGTTTTTCGCATGCTTGTTTGGCAACAAAATCGACTTCTTCGTTGCCTAACATACCTACGTCGCTCAGCAAAATATTTTTGATTTACCATTCGTACTGTAATGATGCACTCTAGTAAGTACCTATATTAAATACTAAGGGGTGTGAGCCAACTCCTTTACTTATAGCTTAAATCGTGCTCAATGAATCCGAACATATCACTATAGTCTTTCTCAGGCAGAATAAATCACATCGAGGGATGAGAAGATAGCAAATAGCTCAGCTGTCATGATTGAGCAGTCCTTTGGGAGAGTGAATAAGTAGGAATTTTTCCTACAAACCACTGCAGATCCGACACCTCGATTTGATTTTGATCCATCGCAGTACGCAATAAGACAGAGGGAAAATTTCATCATAGTTTCGCGAAAAACTAGGGAGAGCTCTTGAGGTAAAAACAATTGTTTGGTGTGTTTCGTTAAGGACAAACATATTTGAGGGTGAGGAAGTGTCCAAGGTTCTTGCGAGCAGGTGTTTTCGTTCCAAAACTGAGGTAGGACTAATGAATTGGATAACAGTTAAAATCTAATATAATCAGCGCACCTTCGCTTTGAAATAGATTCGGAAAGTGGTTCAGGATTCAATACGATATCATGCAATGGATGATCGTAGCGCGTCTTAATGCATGTTCACTCAAATGACTGTTCGAAATTCAGCTGATAAAATGCGATTTTTCCTTTCTTTGATTAGAGTTTTATGTAGGAAATAGGACACATAGTTGAGCTTCCTTATCAATTAAACAAAATTTTGTTATGAATATAAGAGCACCCACAACTGTTGAATAACGATGTTTTGTTTTCAAAATAAAGTTGATAGAGAATCTTGCGTGATGATAACAATTATGGTAGGTACTAATATTGGAAAGGCCGTGTTTTTTGCAGGCGGGTGATTGCAGAAAAATAAGAAAACGTTGTGTGATAATTTGCAGCGTTTTTTACTATTTCTTGAATTCGCTCTTAGATGTTCGAGCAAAGTAGTAAATTGGAAATAACACTATGCGTTGTAAATGTTCTACGGCGCATTCCTCTACTATCACTGCAATTGTCCAAGACAAAAAAAGAAAAAAATACGAAGCGCTCCCGACCAGCTAATTCAATTGACAGCGACTGTGATCTGGAAGCCGGAACCGTTGGGTTTATTTGAATCCCACCCGTTCTCGAGTTCTAAAGATAAAACCACTTTCAACAGAGCTCTCCCTCTACTCCACTTGACAATTTTTTACCAACTTTTTTGTAGCCCTTGTCCGTCGACGGGGCTCATATATCAAAGAAGTGGTTTATGCCTTTAACAGAAGCTGTATGTATACATTCGAGTACCCAGCTGCTCCTGAGTCTTCTGTAGATTCACGGGACGCGGGAGTCTCCTTTGTAACTTTATGAGACGAGAACTGGAATTAGATGGCGAATCCTCTTTACTATAATTTGAAGGAACTGACACCGGATTTTGTTTACTTCTGGAGGGTAGTTTTGTGATGGGCTCAAGAAAATTGGGTTTTCCCTCCATTGATTTTGAACTTGCTGAGGAGTTTGTTCCTGTGAATCCTCAACACCTCGAAAAACAGATCAGGTTCTATTCACCGGGTCCTTCACTTCCTGCATCGATAGACGACCCCGACCGGAAAAACAGATTCAAAACTTCAACAGGAGTCCTGATCATCTGACAAAGAGGTATTGTGTAGGTGTTTATCTATTCAGAGAATTATCAACAAGATAATGATATTCTATATCACAAACTCTTTTGAGGAAACCATGTACTGTTCCCTTTCAAATGGCAGCCGTTTTTCCATGATATAACACTATAATAATAGTGTCATGTTCGTGATGACTCAAACAAATTGTTCTGCACACGTTCTATCAACTTCCGGTTTGTCCGCAGATTAATCCTCTATGTGGGTGCGGATCCCTGTGCATGCCTATTAGAATACGCCTCCACAGCGTATTATCCCTCTGAATGGCGCTACGGTGGGTCACAGCACACCAAAACCTAATTGGTGAAACGGTATAGGCTGCTATTAGTGTTATTAGTAGGATAATTTTCGCAATTAGTTCCGGGGTTAACCTCTCCCTACTCATAAATCTCGTTTTATTGTTGTGGGATGGGGTCGGTGGTTGCCCGTTGCAGATCAGAATTCCATGTAGTCAGTTGTGGTGTGCTCCAAGGGGCGGGTGTGGAGAATTCAGGGAGATGTTACCATATTTCACGGACCGGTTGAGCCATTGTGGCACCCCAACGATTGTCATCATCTGATGATGTTTCCTTTGTGCATTAATAAATTTCCTCTCTCCGGCGGTTACAATAATTTAGTGAAAATGACACATCTCGACCTTTAAAACTGGGTTTTAGGTTGGAAATTATTAAAGAAAACGAGACCTCATTATTTTATAGTGTCAACAGGACTGGGATCAGGATCGATCCGAAGGGAAGGAACCGAATTTCTTATTTATATTTAGTCATCTTTAGAGATCAGTAGTAATTAGAGCTCAGAAGTAATTATTAACAAATTTCTATATATCATCGTTTGATTTTTTGGTTTATTATTTTCAATAATAAGCCTTTGGAATCGAGCAAGAAAAAAATTTTTTTAACCCCCCCTCAAAATTTGATGTTTTACGTTTCAAGGTACGTAGAATACGAAAATCGAATAAAAAAATTTCCGTCCGTCCGCCGTCCGCCGTACGCCGTACGCGGCACTTTTCTTAGCAACACTGGACCGATTTGGTTCAAATTTGGTATATGGGCTTCATTTGGGGTCTAGTTGTGCCGCGAAGCTTTTGGTTGATGTAGGTCACTTCTAAGGGGTGAAAATTAAGGGTTGAAATTTTCAAGAGTGCCCTAGCTCGAAAACTCTCGAAATAAAGGTATCGTTTTTTCACCAATTTTAAATAGTATTGAATTTTTAAAAATTTTTGAGACCACCCGGAGCTCTGTAGGACAAACCGTTCGGTCCCTACGAGTACTTGAAGGTTTTCCTTCGATAAAACAGAATCATGAGTGTGAATCGCAAAAGAGGTCTAATCTCCATTCAAATTTTATCGGACTAAAATGCGATCGCTGTTCATTTCTTCGATTTGTATACAGTTTTGCCTTCTGCGTAACCAGTAATCAAATTTCCTTATGAAGCTTTCTATTTTTCCAATCGAGTGTGAAGCGTTTAGTTCTTTCTAATAAACTTGATTGTGAAGGTGTGAAGCCAGTATGGTGTGGTAGGTAGTTCCTAGCTGGTAGGTAAAAAAAAGTTGGTAGGTAAAAAAAATGTTGGTGGGTAAAAAACGCTGCAAATCATTGCTCATAGGCTTCTTCACTCTTCAGATCACTGATCAGCTGAGTGAGCTCCGAAGCCATTTTCAATCCTATTGAATGGAAGTGCTCTTCCAGGCATCTCCAGCATTCGAGGAGATCTTCTTCACTCTTCAGATCACTGATCAGCTGAGTGAGCTCCAAAGCCATTTTTACTCCTATTGAATGGAAGTGCTCTTCCAGGCGTCTCCAGCATTCGAGAAGATCTTCTTCACTCTTCAGATCAGTGATCAGCTGAGTGAGCTCCAAAACCATTTTTACTCCTATTGAATGGAAGTGCTCTTCCAGGCGTCTCCAGCATTCGAGAAGATCTTCTTCACTCTTCAGATCAGTGATCAGCTGAGTGAGCTCCAAAACCATTTTTACTCCTATTGAACGCAGGAAGCTGAAATTTGAGAGGGAAGGTCAAG
The DNA here is from genome assembly GCA_009739505.2 of Apolygus lucorum. NCBI lineage: Eukaryota > Metazoa > Arthropoda > Insecta > Hemiptera > Miridae > Apolygus > Apolygus lucorum. The sequence continues at coordinate 50,599,734 of CM019176.2, read as the reverse complement.
GGAGAATACAGATGGTGGTAGGTGCTATTGACTGTGAACCAGTGATCTATACAGAAGGGTGATCTATACAGAAAATAATAAACCTTTGAGCAATGATTTGCAGCGTTTTAAACATGGAGCATGCTTTAGCCATGGACTAACCAACCAAATTATGCGGGTGGGGTGACGGGTGTGTGTCTAGGTTTTGGATCAATATTAGCTCCGTTTAAATCCATTTACTTATCTTGGAACAATGCGTTTGGTGGTAAAATTCTTATTCTTCATTTTAAAAGTTGGTGTGGCTATTACCTTCCTCCTATCCATTACACGATTGTATCGGACACCATCTACAGTGTCAAATACACAGTACCATAATATTCCATTGAATTTGGATGGAAATAGGAAGCTATGCTGGTTAAAAGAACGCGAAGAGGCTTCTATCAATGCGGGGGTAATAAAATTCCTAGAATTCCCTGAAAATTTGGAAAGGTGTAAACGCTTCACGCTGATACATTGTGACATGGATGTGTCTTTTTGCACTGAGTAGGTATTTGTGGCATCGCTTCAATCAAAATATTACAATGCAAACCTTCATGAAATTGTTCAAACATTTTAGGTATGAACCGATACTCAAATTTCTGATTTTTATATTTCTTTAAAAACGGATCATGTTTCATGTTGCATCTGAAAGTTTGATATCATGATTAGGCTGTCTTAAATAGGCACTCTGCGAAATTTCAGCTTCTTGGATACAAAAATTAATTCAGCTGACTAATGGGCCATAAAAACAAAGAACTCATGTCAATAATGGGAGGGTCAGGAGGGCTGAATGTGAACAGGTGACATCACCGTTAATGTGATGAACTGAGGAACTAAATTGGCTTGAAACCACAGAGTACTAGAGACAAGTTAAGTGCTTGAAACCCTATCTCTGTGTTGTAAGTTGGCTGCGCTACAGACTTTCCCGCGGATTCTGGTCAGCTGATAGTCGAGTGAAAACGTTAAATCCAGCCCCACGAGATAATTCGTTTTTCCATAATTTTGTGTCCTCGCTTTCGCAAGGTTGTGCTTAACCAAATCGAAATTAAGTGTGTCTCATCATTTGTATCCTTCATTGAGGATGTTCGCTTGATGTTGCATCGACGATTTTTTTTACCTCATACTTTTTTGACCAATAGAGTAAATGTAAACAATGTATTTTCCACGATTATTCTATGATTTTTGAACAATTAATTGTCAAAATGTTTTTCGTTTTCAATGATATTTCTTTACACCGGGTGTGTAGAAACAAACAGTGCAGTTTTGTACGGCTATAAAAAACAAAAAACCAAAAACCAAAAAAAAAAAAAAAAAAAAACACGCAATTTAGAAAAATGCAGTTTTACTCAAGTTTTAAAGATCATATCACTAAGATCCTTCTGTAAGCCTTCTTCTAAGCCTTCTGTAGCGATGCACTGGCTAGAGGCGATTCCTGAAGATTTCAACCAGTCGTGACGAAGCCCACTTCCATCTGTCTGGAGCCGTCATCAACAAAATTTCCGCTATTGGACTGAAAATAATCCACAAGAGGTTCACTTTTCGAAAGTTACTGTATGATGTGCCATTTTGAAATTCGGGGTGATTGGCCGGCACGGTCACAGAATTTTTTAAGAAGGTCCTTGACGTAAAATGCGAGAGGAAATTTTGATTTTCGAGGCCATTTTCACCTTCCTCAAGTGAAAATAATACAAAGTGAAAATTACTTTTTAGAAGCAATGTAAACACAGGGTAGTGCTCATGTCATTTAATAAAATGAAACATCGATCCGATCTTCCCATGATCCCTTCTACTATATTACGACAAAAAATTAAAAAAAAAAAATTAAAAAAAAAAAATCTATTTATCATCATAAATCAACTGTATTAAGTCTTAACATTCATAAAATCTGTTGTTAGGATTCAGAAGACACTGGATGTTTAGAAACAAATCTAAGAATAAAAGTAGCAAAATAAAATTAAGGCCTTATAAACCTACTTTCAATATACCGTATACCTATATATCTTCATTTTAATCTAATGCTGGACCCAATAGCCAAAAAACCCTGGGTAAAATGTTTTTTCACAGGCCGTGGATATTTCACGGCCCTCATGAAAACTTTAGTGCGTGGATACTCAAATAAATTCTGTGTAAAACTTCGATGGGAGGGTTTTTTTTTCCTCAGTTGACGTACTGGGTTCCTTTAATAACAATTTTCCCCTTCAAAGAAGTACGTCGCCCTTTATTAAGTATCTTCTGAGGAAAAAACCCGTAGAAGTTGAGTCGTTCAATAAACTTTTTCCTACTAAAGACACTAAAAAGTTCTCTAAAAATTGTGGTGTCGAGCATATTACTTTTTCATTAAATTTTTAATGAACTATAGTTCATATGAGTATACTCGTATCTTAAGAACACATTTAGTCTTACTAGTTTTTTTTAGTGTTATTAGCAAAAAATGTATTTTGTCGTAGAAAATCGAGAATTTGTGGTTATAATTCAGTGCTAATTATTATGACGAGGACGCCATGATGTGGTGTGGTGGAGACCAATTAAGGCGGCGTTTTCTTATCCTAAGGCTAGTAGACGACGGGTATGATGCTTCAACCTCAGGAGTTCTGTTTTGACTGTAGCAGAGTATCAGCATGTAACTGGTATCCAACAACTGAGAATATTGAAGAGCAGTCTGTTGTCACCAACCCTATATTGCAAGTAATGCCTTGTACCGGTTGGAGGAAAATTAATATCTTGTCTGCACTACCCGAGAGTACTCATTTGCGACTCATTTAGAATCCTGGACATTTTCACTTCACGTTCACAAAGAGGAGCTTTCTTCTTTCGAAAAGGGTTTTCTTCGAAGGCACGAACAATAAACCGCTCCACAAGGTTCGCTGCTGGAAAGCTCTTTGATTGTTTTAAAACCCATCTCACTAGCCTGAAAAAAATTCCTAGAAACCTGAAGTCCTTCACCGTGAAACCGTAGGAAAATTAGCGCTTTGGAAGGGTAAAACGCCCCATCTGCGGCAATTAGAGCTCACTCTCTGGCCGGGAGACCGGACCTCCGCCAGGCTCCGAGATCCATTAATTTCACCTCTGGTTGTCATGACCGCTTTTCTCTCGCCTACGAGCTGTATACGACCCTCAAACTACCCTCATAAACCGGCTGAGCGCGGCCTAGTTGGTGTGTAACTACAAAATAGCTTTGAACGTTGTTCAACACGTGATCTTGGCGTAGTTGGTTCATCACGACGCCATTCCGGTCGCTTGCTGCTTGCTTCCTTCTTATGCAGTGTCACAACGAAATCACAACGAAATATGAAAATCGCACGCATTTTCTCCTGAGTAGACTTAAATTAAATTCGAATTATCGATGGTCGGAGAAATTTTCTATTTCCCCTTCTCTGTCAAATGGTGCTCAAATTTCTGTTATCCTCAGGAATGAAGTTTTATCAAAGACTTTGTCTAGTGGTTATCGCTAATTTAATGCAATAGTGTCATAATATGGCACTGAATAATAAATAATAAATAAATAATAATAAATAAATATTAAATAAATAATAAATAAATATCATTTATCTCAAAATGATCGATTTTTGAGTTTCTGAAGAAAAAAATCTCTCGGAGGGCTAGAAACTAGTTCATGAAGGTCACTTTTATGCTTGCAAAACTAGGTAGTCTTGAGATGGGCTTTGTGCACATTGTCGTACATCTGCGCCACCTGTAAAATATTAGTGGAAACAGTGTCACAAAACAGAGCTCACCAAATACAACTGACGTTGAGATTAAGTCACTATTGCATTAAATGAGCGATATGTTCGAGAGCATGAAGCATGACGTCTCGGGGAACGTTTCATAAGGAATTGTTACACCCATGCTTCGGACGACTTTATCTATCCTCTAATCAATCCATAATTTTCCATTGAATCCTCCATTTGTGGAAATATTGTTATTATTCATTCCTTTATTATTATTATCTCTTTATTTACGGTGTTAAATAATCAGCCCTTTCAATTACATATATTATCACATGATTGTATCCCATTCATTTGAATTCATCTCATTTAAAATTAGATTTGTTTACTAATTCATTAGATTGGAGACCAACAATGCTAGTTTCGTGTTACATCAAACGGGTGTGAAAGAAAGACATGATTAGCTAACCTGTATCAAATAAATTTTATTCATATTCACCGAAAATGCCAGTATTAACCAAAAAGTTCTCGTACTAACCGAACTATACACACAATGATCTCCTCTCTCTTTTTGAATTATTCTCATAAATTTTTCTATAAGTAGTTCAAGTTTTTAGGACGACCCACAGTAAGACGTGGGTGTCCTCATGGGGTGAAGCGGGGCAACACTCAACCGATAAAAAATGTACCTATTAATATAATATAATAATAAAATAATATAATAAAAAATAATATAATAATAATAATAATAATAATAATAATAATAATAATATAATATAATATAATAATAATAATAATAATATAATATAATAAAAAGGTACCTATTAATCCTTTTAAGACCATTTTGAATTCCAATCCACAAAAAAACCATAGGTGAATGTTTAAATATACTTTTTGTGTCAAAATTTTGGATTTTGGAATTTTGGATTTTGCCTTTAAAGAGGTAAAAGAAGAGAAAAAAACCCTGTTTCCCTGATTCACGTCGTTATTTTTTTGTTCGAAGTAGAACTAAATATACTAGTAGAACAAGTTGAGCACTCCGAAATTTCAAAATTTGCGTTTGGTGGAGAAACGGGGGGTTATTTACTCCAAATAAAGCATATTCTGATAGTGCCTACTCCTCAATTTTCATCCAACTTAAGTATTTTTTCATTCGATTCAAACAACTTCTCAGTTGAACATAACCTCACAAAATATACGATTTTTTTTATAACTTATGCCAATTAAGGTTTACTCTAGCTTTGATATTCTGGGACCAAAGTCAATATACCTAAAGATCATAAACAATTTTGAGTCACTGGCATTATAGTACCGCTGACACTTTTTAGCAAAGGTGTCACATGGTGTCAGATCGCTATACATGGGTTTTTGGGGTTTTCATCGTGAACACAGTTCTGATCTTTTACCTATTAAAATTAACAGAAAAAGCCCAACGTTACCGTGATCACCACACTGGCACCAGCACTCGAATTCACGAGACGGGTCACGTAGATGATGTATTTTGAAAATACATCATCTCTGGGCTCTCTGGTTGCTAGAAATGATATATGTTAGTTCTTCAACACACAAACTAAATTTCATTGGGTGAAACTTTGTGTGTAGTAGAAAGGTAAATAAATGTATGTTTTATTGCTTGTTGGTGTTGAACGATCTACTCCATATCAAGTAGGACCTCTCCACGAATGCATCCGTTACCGAACAATATGTTTATATCTTACGATTGCAATTGATTCTGTGCTGCATTCTCTTGATAAGGTGAGTCTGTTTCAACTGAATTGTGTTCTACTAAGTACTTACCGTACTTACCTCTACGTGTCTTACCAAATAAAAGAAAATTTCGGATTGTGTTTCATACGTTTAGGATAGACGATGACGGTGCAATATGTAACATCAGTATTCAATTACATATCGAATTCAATGGGTATTGAATTCAATTACATTCAATTGCGATCTCAATTCAGTACTTGCGTTTGAAAAACGTCTACGAAGGAAATCGTTTTCTGAAGTACGTACCGTTATCGTTCCAATTTTCTCTACATCGACTAGTATAAGATGTACCGATGTTGTAATGATCAGTGATATACGAGGGAACCAACAGTATAACGGTTCCAGGGTTACGTTTTTGGGTCAAGCACCTCTTTTAATTTAATATCAGACGCCATCCTGGCCAAAAGGATTCGGGCAACCGTGAACCCTCGGAGACCCCCATGCCCAACCCGGAAATTGCAGCACACGTTCTTTCGAACCATTTCAGCAGGAACGGCCCTTCGGGTTCGGGGTTTGCGATCTCCGATAATGCGAGTTCAATAGCTCACGAGGCTCCAGAGCCAAGCAGAGCAGAGTTTAATGATCCATCGAAACCCCGTGGCGCTGGTCGTTTCCCTCCCGTTTCTCCTTCCACTCGCGAGGTTTACAACTTGGAACACTTTGGAGCACTCCGAGTCGAGTTCGATTCCTATCACCTCAGAACCCTGACAGCATCTGCCTGGAAAATATTTTATATTCTTCTTGTTCGTACGCCACCTCGAACTTCTTTACTCATACATATGAAGCTTCCACGTGAAACATAATGGGGAATTTGCTCGAAAGAGCATCCCCAGAATTTAGAGAATGTAAGGAAGACGGAAATTGCGAATAGTGGCAATCTGGGGGCAGCCATGTTGCGACGTATCCAGCCATCTAAATAATTAATGGAGGGATTTGTGCCCCTTTCGACAGTAGTGCTACCTGTGGAAGCTTAAATGAAACTGTAGCTTAAGTGGTCAATACAGGAGTGCGTGACTGGGTGAGGGAAAAACGCCGACGCGAAAGTGACCAAAAGAAACAATTTTATTATACGATTCTACCTATGTTTATCAATCAGTATTAGTCTTCATCTCTTATTTAGTTTCTATGTTACCTAGTTAGTTTCGTTATTTGAATCACATTATTTGAGTGGTCTTTTGTTGGATCGTTTCGTGTTTTTTCCCTTGGGTATTCCTGGTGTTGAACGTTATTGTAGGGGGGCCCTATTATAGGATTTGACTTGAAATTTAAGAATATGAAATTGAGGCAAATTCTCCAATGGGAAATATAGTAAAGTTAGATAACATAGAAACCACCTTAAAGCGAAACAGTATCTCTAAGCTGTGAAAAAACATATTGTTTAGTAATGCATGCATTCCAGGGGACGTCCCATGGGATAAGCATTAGATCAGTTTAACCTGTTGTAAAGTGATACAACTGTTTCACTCGATGTAATTTATTTATTACTTTAGGCAAGAAATACTGACCCCCCCCCACCATTATCCACCTTAACATTTCTAGCGGCATGGGAGCCTCGAATCTGAAGAGCATTTTAAAATCCATGATCTACGATACCCAACATGCGATTTCGAGTTCACCCCCCCCCCTCCCCCACCGCCACCTCCCCCAGTCTGGCACCAAAGCGGAAATACGTCGTAACATTGAACTTCCATCAGTTAGTTTTGGTAGGCAGTCCGTTGAAGTTCACATCCGTATTCAAGGTGAAACACACAAAAAAAAAAAAAAAAAAAAAAAATACACGAAATAAGCGGTTTATGGCATCATGGCACCATGTCCTGGCACCATGGTGGCACCACTATTAGTTCCATGGTGGTACAGAGAATAATTCATGAAAATCCGGAGGTATAAGTAATGAGAATTTTTCCTCAATTTCAAAGCTTGGGTACAATTAGTAAGCAGTAAAGGAACCGAAATATTGAAAAATCGTATATTTTGTGAATATTTTCCCCCCGCTCACCCCCTCCCCTTGCGAATTTTGGTACTCTGGTAAAATCATGTACAACTCAGAAGTTATTTGAGTCAAACAAAAAAAGAAACACTCAAATCGGTTGGAAATTGAGGCCTGGACAGAGTTTACAAGATTATGCACGCAAACGCACGTTTTTTTAAGCATTAACCCCCCCTTTCCCCCTCTTAAAAAGCAAAATCCTAAATTCCGGCGCCGTAGTGCACAACTAGATAGTATTCCGCGTCAAACGAAAAAAGAACCAGGAAAATCGTTTGAGAACTAAGGCCTGGGCAGAGTACACAAGATTATGCCCAAAAACGCACGTTTTTCGAGCATTAACCCCCCTTTCCTCCCCTTAAAAGGCAAAATTCGAAATTCCGGTGACGTAGTGCACAACTAGGTAGTTTTCCGCGACAAACAAAAAAAAGAACCAGGAAAATCGGTTGAGAACTAAGGCCTGTGCAGAGTACACAAGATATTGTTACACACACACACACACACACATACACACACACACAGACATACACCTATGGTTTTTTTTCGCGGATTTGGATTCAGAATGGTCTAAAACGGATTACTGTGTGGTTATTTTTTTTTCTGTTGAGTGTTGTCCAACTTTACCCCAGATCGATCGCATAAAGACGCCCAAGTCTTACTGTGGGACGTCCTGAAAAACTTGTAACTCGAGAAGAGAAAATTGTGGATATTTTTATAAGCCGTTATTTTGAAACAAAAACAATGTTGAGCTCTAGCAACTCAAAGTCGCTGTGATAGAGAAAAAAGAAATGTCTAACAAAAATTTTATTAGACGTAAATAGCCCATTTATCGTACTTTTTATTGTACCACACATCCTCAATTACATTTTAAAGTTAAAATTTAGGTAGGTTCTTATAAATGAAACGATATACCTATATATATACACACACGTTCGTGACGCGTAGATTTTTCTGAGAATTAAAAACGCTGCAAATTTTTACACAGCGGTTTATTTATTTTCAGTGTAGATCACTCGAGTGGATAACACAGCTGTTTCATTACTAGTGCCTAGCAAACATTTTTTTTAAAGGTCTTATGTCAATTTTATTTTGGCAGAAAGAACTGGTGAACCTTTGTTCCTTGCTTGGAATTTTTATCGTTGTTTGTTGGGCTTTCTTTCCATCTGTTTTCTAAAGCTGCCCTTCGTTTCGATGGACGGAGCAGAACGATTCAGAGAAGAAATTCCACACCAACATATTCGTGTACCTGAAACTCATAAGTTGATACCTCTGGTTCAGAGATGGTAAAACGCCATTCCAGATATTAATGTATTGTCGTTAAAATTATCTTAGTTCTTTCGTTCACGTACTAATGGAACGGATAGTCTCCAAGCTTTTAAAGCGAAGAACTTTGTTCAACAATTGTCAGGTCTGTATGAACACTTGAAATTATTTCTATAATCACATTGACACGATTGATAGCAAACACGTGATATTCCAAGGTGGATGGATTTTTGAAGATTCAAGATATTTATATATCATGCATCATGTTGACGCGTGGATTGTGTTCTTTTGACCCTCATTATTTTTACCTAAACAATTTTCATTCAGGAAAATTTTTTCTCATTTTTGGTTTATTATTTTCAATAATGAACCTTTGGAATCGACCAAGAAAAATTGTTTTCCAACACCCCCTCAAAATTTGATGGTTTACGTTTCAAGGTACGTAGTATCCAAAAATCGAATAAAAATTTGGCCGTCCGTCCGCCGTACGCCGTACGCGGCACTTTTGCCACTTAGCATTGACCGATTTTGATGGAATTTGGTATGTAGGCTCCATTTGGGGTCTAGTTGTGCCCCGAAGATTTTGGTTGATGTAGGTCACTTCTAAGGGTTCCAAAATCAATTTTGAAATTTTGAAAACGCCCTAACTCACAAAATTATGATATAAAGGTATTTTTTTCCTTCAAATTAAGATTCTATAGAATTTTTAGAATTTTTTGAGACCACCCAGAGCTCTGTAGGACAAACCGTTCGCTTACTACGAGAATTTAAAGTTTGGACGTACGATAAATCAGAAACACGAGTGTGAATCGCAAAAGAGGCCTAATCTCCGTTCAAATTAAAGCTGACCGAAATGCGATCGAAGTTTTTCTTCATGTTGGATGGTTGGTGGCTTTGCAGACGAGTGATCTAAATAGAAAAAATATATATAAATAAACCATTGTGTAATAATTTGCAGCGTTTCTTCTATGATGTTAGTTTGAGCGCAGAAGTAGATAAATTCCAGGAATTTGATCGATTTTACTGAATACCTTTCGAGTGAAGTAACAGAAGTCAAAAGACCATTAGTGCCTTGTGGAAGTGTACATCGTTGGTTGCAACACGTCATTGTCGCTCCTTCATTGTATTAAATCACCGACTGGCTTCCGAGTGCATGCGCTTTACCGACTTCCGTGTTATTAAAGGTGCAGGTCGGGCGGAACAGCCCCACGTGCCGCCTGGGACACTGTATGGGATTATGACCCGCAGGTCACTCCCTCCCATAAGTCATGTCAGTAGATCTCGCGGTTTATTGTGTCAACTTTCCAAGAAGTGATTTCAGTACCCCCATCGAAGTTTTCACCTGGGAGTTGTGGAGAGATTTTGCTCACCAACTCATCTCCATCATATTCAACTTGAAACAGGAGATCCTGGTTGGTCGTGGTCCTCTACACTTGAAGAATATTAGACTATCGGTTGATGGAGAATTTCCTACAATTATGAGAATAGGAGCTAGATACCTGAAAAGTGCAGAGACTTAATCAAGAGAGGCCAGCACGGAGTGATAAGAAAATAACGAGGGTTCAAGTTAAGGGGAAATCTACCGAATTATATTTCTATGTTACGCTGCGAAGATACTCCACGAAAGAAGGACTTCTATAGATCTAAGAGACCATGGAGCATTGGCGCACAGTGTTGCTGACACCCCGAAAGTGGCAGAAACCTCCTACTGAATTTCTGCTTGAAAGTGGCTCATGGGTCATCGATACTATACTTAAAAAACAAATATCTAGCTAGTAACTTCGCTAGTAAATCGCTAGTAAATCTGTATTGAAAAAATGTGAACCATTTTGGTTTATTATTTTCAATAATGAACCTTTGGAATCGACCAAGAAAAAAAAATTTTAACACCCCCTCAAAATTTGATGGTTTACGTTTCAAGGTACATAGAATCCAAAAATCGAATAAAAATTTGGCCGTCCGTCCGCCGTCCGCCGTACTTTTGCCACTTAGCATTGACCGATTTTGATGAAATTTGGTATGTAGGCTCCATTTGGGGTCTAGTTGTGCCCCGAAGCTTTTGGTTGATGTAGGGACACCGCAAACACACTTCTAAGGGTTCCAAAATCAATTTTGAAATTTTGAAAACGCCCTAACTCAAAAAATTTTGATATAAAGGTATTGTTTTTCCTTCAATTTAAGATTCTATAGAACTTTTAGAATTTTTTGAGACCACGCGGAGCTCTGTAGGACTAACCGTTCGCTCCCTACGAAAATTTAAGGGTTTATATTGAAATATTATATTGAAATGCGATCGATGGTTGGTGACTTTGATTTTTTTTTCTTCTCTTCATATTGGATGGTTTGTAATTTTGTAGACGAGTGATCTATATAGAAAAATAATAAACCATTGTGTAATAATTTGCAGCGTTTTTCTAAAATAAGTGCTTTACTATTCGGGGAGTTACAAACCTATATGGGATCTGTCGCGCGAAGCGAGTATCTCTTGTAGCTGCAATATGAAAATAAAGCGATGTTTTAAAATATTATTCTGAAAGTATGGTATAGATTGAGGCGTGTATACGGAAAGGAAACATATACCTTTAAATTGAAGGTTGCCGCCACTGTGGGAAAACGCGGTATCAACAAATTGGTGTAATTAAACAGCAGCTGTCCGGGCCTTTGAACCCTTCGGTTGATGGATACTGCGATTCGACGAGGCAATATAACCTGCAATTACCACCCCAGTGGGGTCGCTGTGTGGGAGAATCTCTGACTAATGTTGGGTAAACTCGGTTTTCATATTTGTATCAGTCTGTGTTGAAACCAAAAGGAATTCACTGATCTCTGCTGGATAGTTTTTCGTTATTTATCCCTAGATATTCTAGAAGTATACTATAGTAGTTAAGTTATTCATACCTTAATGTGTATTTTAATTCCAGCTCATCTATGTAGGTTGGTACTTCTGATTCCATTCCTAGTTCATTGGTACTAGTAGCAATCAATTCTGTCGTCGCCACGTCACTAAGCGTTGCGGTGGCTCATGATTTAATGGCTGATGTGATGATCACCACTCTCATTACCACGCTCAATCAAACGCTAATGAGTAGGTAATTTCCATGATGAACATTATCTGGTTAACCACCTGTCACGCCTCCTTGTGATTGAAATTGGGATGTAGAATCACAAGCGATTCGATACTAGCTACGAGTAATAGCTTTTACTCTCGGATGACAAAATTAAATTAAGCAACTTAGCTGTTTGTTATACTTTCTCATTCCTGGTTCTGACATGGGCATTGAACGCACATTTGACAGCATTGTTAGTTCAGTTCGTGAGACATCGTTCCAACAACTCTCCCTCGAACTGGCAGGTTGCCAACAAGGAAGAACTCTTATGAAATATTAACGTAAATTAATTATTCCAAGAGTCTACCGAGAACGTTCAGGTACCTAAGCCGTGACAGGAAAAGTGATATCCTTTCTTTGGAATAACCCTTTCTTTCCAAACAACCCTCCATGGGACTAATGACCCATCCGGTTGAAATGTTTTTGTCAACAAGACAATACTTACCCAAGGGTCTTACGGAAATTATAATCTCTTTTTTTCCTCTCGTGAACTAAGTATTGATACCATACGATTTGTCGATTGCTGTTTGTTTATTATTTTCTGAATGGATCACCCTTCTGTATAGATCTCTCCCTACCAACCATAGATACCTACTACCTACATTTGTAAATTTCAACCTCAACCACCAACCAAATGGAAATGAAGGGTTTAAAATGTTCAAATATGCCCTAGTAGGTAGAAGGTACCTACAGTTGGTATGGAGGGAAAGGGTGATCTATACAGAAAATAATAAACCTTTGGGCAATGATTTGCAGTGTACTATTTTACCTACCAACTTTTTTTACCTACTTTTTTAACTTACCAACTTTTTTAACTTACCAACTTTTTTTACTTACCAGCTTTTTTTTAACCCACCAACCATTGGTAGGTACTAGCTACCACACCATACTGCCTTCACACCTTCACAGTCAAGTTTATTAGAAAGAACGCTTCACACTCGATTCGAAAAATAGAGAGCTTCATATGGAAATTTGATTACTGGTTGCTCAGAAAGCAAAACTGATTACAAATCGAAGAAACGAACAGCGATCGCATTTCAGTCAGATAAAATTTGAATGGAGATTAGACCTCTTTTGTGATTCACACTCGTGATTCTGTTTTATCGAAGGAAAACCCTTAAGTACTCGTAGGGAGCAAACGGGGTTTGTCCTGTAGAGCTCCGGGTGGTCTCAAAAATGTACAAAAATTCAATAGGTACTATTTACAATTGGTGAAAAAACGATACCTTTATTTCGAGAGTTTTCGAGCTAGGGCACTCTTGAAATTTTCTCGTACCTTGAAACGTAAAACATCAAATTTTGAGAGGGGTTAAAATTTTTTTTCTTGCTCAATTACAAAGGCTTATTATTGAAAATAATAAACCAAAAAGCGTTACAAAATTGGTCACAAAAAAGCGTTATTTAATGGGCTGGTCACCGATTCAGATATCCAATTCAACATAACAATTCTATGGGTGTCATATCCTGGGAAAATAAACATTAAATGCTCTAAATAATCACAACCACTTATCTATTTATTTTGAACCATCACACGATCTATTCGAATTCATTGAAAGTGTGATTGTCACAATTCAATTTATTTCCAAGAGTTTAGTCTATAATATCAAAAACCCTTGTTGTGGAAAAATAAAGTGCATCTCATATCGCAAACTATTATTATCTTTGCTAGTTTGCTTTAAATGTGAGTAAAATCCTGGGAGCAAAACCGGAAGTCCTTTAGGAGTTAAGGGATGAAAAAGAGTTCTCTGGGCACCTTTTTATCTCGAGAATAAGAGATCTTTAGGTACACTATTACCTTGCAGACCCTCCTGGAAACCCAGATCTGATGACCAAAGCAGCCAACTTAACCATGTCGATCACTATTGTCTCCAAGAAAAACCCCACCCTGTAAGCTGAAATATATTGACTCATAAAAATTGGAAGGCTTGTGTGAGTGAGGGAATTATTTCGCTGATGATGCAACTTGAAATGTTGCTGCGGGACTTTATGCCTTTGCTGAATTCAATGTAGCTCTACTTATAAACTTTGGTAACAGCTCTGACAGAGAGATTTCTGCTTCTGTCTTGGCAGAGGAGTTTATTACGACAACCAACCGTCTATAGGCAGTCGTATATGGTGTCACAACAATTGTGGCACTCGCTTCCAACTCTGCAGTGGTATCCTATGAAGTTGTCCGATGGACACTGTAGAGGTGGACGAAATGGATCATCACTGGCGACAAACCTGCTCATGAGCTGAAGCATAAGATATCCCGCATGGAATCGTGACTATAACTAATTCCAATTGAGTGGGTAGGTACCTAATCGACTTTTTAAATAAATCAATCAGTTTTGTAAACTCTTGTTGTCTACTCATGCAACATAGGTAGGTACTGATAAATTCAACACTCTCAAGTTGTAGATAAGGATCGTACAATTGTTACCCAATGGGACAACTCCCTATGCCATTAGTGCCTACGTGGTAATTTAACTTCCACAGTACTGGAAGTCAAAGTGTTCTAACGGCAAAAAGATTTTCGAGTAACTATAGAGAGTATTTCACAAATATCAACCATTGTTGCTCCTACTCTTCTAAATTTAACCTCTTGGTTTAAAATCACCACTTGGATTGTGAATATTCACAATAGTGAATCATGCTGACATGACAAGAGTGAGTATATGACTTCCAGCTTACTTTTTAACTCAACATGAGTGAGTATCTGACTTGCTACTTAGTTTCTATCCATCAAGTTGTTGCTGTTCATTGTTGACAACTTCCTACTTGTCTCTTCTTGTATTCATTTGGGAGACCACTCACCATTCAAAATCATCCTTGTCCGTGTCAAGTTGATATTATATGTATACTTCCTGCAATCATACCATCTTATTCGGAACAAAGGAAAGGCTGCGTAGAAGTCGAAAGCGGAAATGAAAGGGGACGGAGAGAAAGACAATAGGAAAAGGGACGAGGAAGACTCGGCGAAGACGTTCTGGCCAGTCGGGTGGGAAGCAATAACGGGGCTGACGACGTACGAAGGAAGAAGCAACCGAACGACGACCGCTAGACTGCTATGTCCTGTCCCTACGGGGATCTTTCCACCCGATTGACTCCTGTCATTTGGCTGATACTTCAACCGCTTCCGCGCCTTCGGGTATCCATAGTTCCCTCTACCGATGTGTCGATGTCAATAAGGAGGTGGCTTCACCCATTGTGTGTCGATGCATCAAGAAGTTTGTACAGCAGTCCTTATTTCTGAACATACATAAGCCCTGATGTGGATTTTCCAGTTTACGCAGGAGTACATAACTCCATGTACTTGTCATTAGTTTGAGGACCTCTAGGTTCCGATTTTGAGAAAACTACGAATCTTTTATGATGGAGTTCCTGAAATAAACTACTAGAGTGGTTCCATCTCCGGGCTATAAAAAAAAAACCACACGGGCCACCACACGGGCTTTAATCATTTCAAAATTATTATGTTTGTATCGTCTTCATCTGAAATGCTCATGAATATCAAGTAGCTGCTCCACAAATCTGAATTTACAAGAACTATACTTACGTTTTATCTAATCGTATTGAGCCATATCCAAGTGATTATAGGAGGGTAAACCTCTGTTTTTGGCAAAAGTTCTTGTTAATGGCAGAAGGAGCCATCCGGAATTATGCAAGTCCTTAATCAATCAAACAAAGTTTCAAGAGTGTCTCTGCTGAAAGAACTAAAAATCGGCTCGCATAGAATTTTCTCCGAGTGTTTGTTTGACATATTCTGGCGATGATCAAACGGAGAAATTCTCCTTCATAGTGTGAATAAGAGAAAGCGACTTTTCTAATACTTGTACCATTGGTGGGTATCATAACGTATGAAAAACGTGCACATCCACACATTGGCGGGTTCTGAACAACGCGTGGTTGTTCAGAGCCTGGCTGAGAAAACAATTCGCCTGCCAAGTCTTTAGATCTCGACGCACGTGACCTTTCATAGGATGAGGCATGCAGATGAGTTGGCGTTCTTCAAGGGAGAATTCTCGACACGTGTTCGCTACAAAAGAGCTACCTACTGAGAGGAGACCCCTTCTGACCCTCTTCTTCAGTAGATGCTATTTGTATTGAAATGCGGAGTCCGTTAACTTTCGTTACTTACTCAAAATATTTGTTTCCAAAATACAGGACGATGATCTAAACATGAAACTGACATTTTAATTCGATTAGGTAGCATAGTATAAAAACTTATTGTACTCCGATAAAATCAAATTCAATTGATACAGAGGGACATTAACCAATTTATACCGAGGATTCGATGATTGCACGGGGTAGGGGATGAGCACGGAGCTATGTCAATAACATCTCTCCTGAGTTAGATCCTACTGAAATTATACCGTAACAACGGTTGCTGCAAGTATAAATAATCACGAGCTGTTGGAAGAGGCGAAATTGAGTGTAATCTGCTATCGCGTAAATATATGCACGGTATATTAGGTATTGGATAGGGTGGTATTTTCTTCTCATTGAGTCGCTGAATTAAATTTATTATATATAGAAGAACATGCGAAACAAGGAAACTAGATTGCATCAAAACAGTTTAGAGCTACTAATTCAAAAACCACAAAGGTTTAATAAGCAATCCGTTTTCCATTTATCTCAATTAATAATGATACAATTCGATCTATACTAGCATTTTGAACTGGATGCATTTACGTTATTTTAAACAATTGTGCCCCCTCTAATTCAAAAAGTTTTGTTTTTCCAACCATTTACACCGACAGACACACAGACCCGGATCCGTAGTTGTTCAAAAAGTTCTGAACCCCAAAATGGGAGTTAAAATTTTGATTTCAGAGACCCACAGTTTCCCGAGCTGCTACAAGAATAGAGATAACAAGAAAACACAATGATTATGCAGATAACATCGTAACCAGGAATATGATGTTTGGATTACCTATCATTGATTGCCATGCGATTATCAGCATTCTGTTTCAAATCTGCCCAAACTAAACTTGTACACAGAAAAAAATTTGCCCAAAACTTGTACTTATTTCTTTTGTGCCGTTCTGGGATAAATAATATACTACTGGGAATATCAGGGGATCTCATCTTCTTGTCGCATCACTGAGGGAACACCTGTTAACCTCAATTCGCCATTTTACAGTGTTGGTCTTGATAACATGGGTGGATCGCATTGTACCATCCTTCTGTTATGAACAATGGAGGTCGTACATCCCTTGCAGCTGTGTTTACTTCCTGTCTCCTTCCAACAAGTGCGTAGCGATACAGACAGCTAAAAATACTTAGTTTCAATAGTAAAGTGAAAAAAATCTCACTGTATTACCAATTAGATTTATATGGTTTGATGGTAAGAACTAAACTCTAAGTTCAAATTAATTATGGAACAACAGTTTGGAACCTTTATCTTCAAATAATGGTGTTATTGATTCATTGAAATCATCTTCAAACCCATTTTTGTCGAACCGTTCAGATTTCACTGTCCGTTGCTCATTAAAATTGCCTACTTGGTCGAAAAAAATTCTCCGCACAGTTTTAAAGCAATACAGTTCTAATATTGGAATATTCTAACTTAAGTAGGTAGCTACAAACAAGAGGTTCAACATATTCATTTTTCTCATTCGATCTCAACGTACTTCAACAAAATGTTGAGTATATTTCGGAAATAATAATTCTTCTATTTAAATTCAATGCTGGTCATCTGTTCAAGTTAAATAATTGGTTAATTCTGGATTAATCAGCATGTTTCTGATTTCAGTTGTTATAATATATTTTTTAATTTTAAATATCTTTTGTTCCAGGTAATTACTGCATGGAGTCGTCAATCATACGTACACTAGAAGTACGTAAGTGTTAATATTATTCGGTACTAAAAAAATCAACGAAATTTTTAAAAATGACTTCCCTGCTCATTAGTTTATAAATACGTAGGTACATTTTTATTGTTTGTTGTACCGTGTCAGAGATAACTTGAGCATCTTCGAACCAATGCTTGAGCATCTTTGTTTTAGTGGTTCAAGTCGGGTTCCATCAAGATAAAAACACTGTAACAAAATTTTGACTTGTAATTAAATTAACTAATTTTGAATTTGCCGAATTGCTACCTGGGCAGTACCTACGACCAATAATATTAATTACCTAATAATCAAACCCAATATCAATATCAATGAAAATTGATCAAAAATACTCACCATGCATGTCATGTCCAATTTTCGAGTTCTATCTCGATTGATTTCAATTTTTTAATACTACCTTAGCTCGATGTTTGTGTTTTGATAATGTACGCGAGGCTCGAAATATTGATCTAATAGAAACGATGCAACTAAGTGTTTTCATCCAGCTGAATTCCAACTCAACATTTACGGCAAATAGCAACAGCAGTCAACTATTAACATACGTACCTATCTAAAATCTTGATCATCAACATCCAAGTATCTTTACATTCTCTCTTTTGTACATTTGAACAAACCATCTGTCAGCTCTAATCTATCATGATTACGTTGATTACTCGTGCCATGTGGGATGTCGTCCTTCCCTTACGAACAAACCTCACATGAATATTCTATCTTTTCGGTTAACATGGTCGGACGCTAGCTTACTGTACCCTTTACAGCATAATGGGGATATGTGACGGCTTACTTCCGTTCTACCCTGTGCGGAGGGCTCGTAAATTATTAGTGCTTGTGGGCGGCGCAAAGAACCATCTCCAGAGTGCTAGCTCCAACGTGAAATTGGTTTCACGTTTCCCAGTAAAACCAGTTTTACAATAGGTAATCATTGTGTTCACTGATCACCCTTAGGATCTAAACCATCTGCTTCTACATTGTACGTTGAATCGAAAATAATTCTCCTCTACATTTCAAGGCAAGGGTTGCATTTCGTGACCAAACTTTTCACCTGAAAATAAATAAATGTTCCTACTTGTACAGATGTCATTCTATAATAATTTTATTCACTAATACGAAATTATCCTTGAACATCTGTCTGATGCGACTTAAATTCAAAGGATATCTTGGGGTCAGCCATAATCGTGATCAGTTATTCTCGATGGTGTTTTTTTTTTTTTTCAAATATAAAATCACCCAATTATTTGTCAATATATCAATTGAAAAAATATTCTTCCAACCCAATTTCACTTACGTTTTTGTCGCTATATGTTCCAATTCAAACGCCTCAAGATACACCTTGTCTTACCCTACTGTTCCCTTGGTGGTTTATTGCGTTTTGGTTTATTATTTCCATTAATAAACCTTTGGAATCGAGTATGAAATTTTTTTTGACGCATTCGACTGTTTACTGACGGAAATTGATCTAATCCTCGTTCAAATTTCTGCTGGTGAAATGCGAGCATGGTGATCCATAGAGTAAAACATTGTGGAGTACTCCCATGTTGTACTCTTTTCATGCTGAGGGCAGTGCCTAATGTTACAGCGCCTGTGCCCTTCCTATATTCTTTATACAAACCTGTTAAATACAACTATATTCTCTGTACAACATGTTAACAATAGGCGTCTGAAGTGGTGCTCTCTCGGAAGATGATGTGATGTACTGAGACAGAGCGAGACTGGACGGTGAAAGGGCATCGGAGCACGGAAAGGTCGGCTGAGTCGTGACCAAGTAGCTCGACCCGCTCGACTAACGGTGCCCCGTGTTTGCCTGAAAGCTCTCCCCCGGATCACGTAACCCTCTTCTTATCACGTATTATCTAATCTGAATCGATCTATATCCTTCCGTCTGATTCGATGTGATTGCCGATCACTACGTGAGCTTACTGAGCTACGAGCGGAAAGCACGCCAACTTCAGCTGACCAGTATAATATACCGAACGGTCAAGTATTTACCTATCGTAGAAAATGTTGATTTGGCAATACTTGAATAACCCTCAAGCGAAAGTTAAATTTTTGATTACATTGCATTGTAATCATTGTAAATTGCACTATACATGGTGAATTCTCCAATATCCAATATCCATTAGTAATTTGACGTTTCCAATAAAAATGTAGGAATTGTACCTCTTTCCAACTATTATTGATAAAAATACGCAGACCAATCTGAAACCTCAATAAATAGGTAGTCAAAGGTTGTCTTCAAGAAGAGCAAATATCATATTATAATAAATTAGGTATTGAATCACCCTATCATTCGCTCTTGGAAAATGAAAAATGAAAGCTCTTGTGAAATGAATTTCAGTGTTAACCTTTATCCTAATAGTTTTATAATTGTCCCTGTGGAGGGATCGGGAAACATTTTGTTAAACTGCTACCAATTGTGAAAAATTTGTGTATAATGGGATGTTCGTTAGTATACTGGCGAACACTCCTGTTCATATCGAAACACTTGGAGTGTGTATATTTTATAGACCAATAATACTTTGTGTATAGTGTGTATATCTCACTCTCTTCCATAATTACAACGGTTTTGGCAGTAGGTATATCATTCATGCATAAATTTAGGGCTTTCCAACGAATTGTGAACGATTTTATACGAACATGAATGATAAAGTTCCGGAGGAACGACTTGGTTGTAATCATCAAATTTTCATAACACAATTCTGTCACGCTTTTTCGTGACTTTTTTTCGGTTATGTGTCAAAGAAAAGATATGAAATGTCAAAACGAATAACGATCCCATTTTGTTCACCAAAAATTTGAACGGAGATTAGACCTCTTTTGTGATTCATACGCGTGTTTCTGATTTATCGTCAGAGCGAACGGTTGGTCTCATTCGATTATAAAAAGTCAATTTAAAATGTTCATTATTGAAAATAATTAACCAAAATTAGTTTCATCACTGACACAAGAAACCTAGAAACCTCTTTTTTAGGTGTTAAAGTCGGTCAAAAATAATTCACGAATTTCTTGCCGATTTAATTTCATAGAATTTAATGAGAGACTTCATAATGTTCGTTCCCTAAAATATGATTAAAAAGTTCAAATACGATTTTTTTTGGTATTGACGGATAGCGTCTACCTTTTGAATTGACCCCTCCCCCAATTACAGCCAAACCATAGTATTCCCAAACCTGTAGTTCATAAGTCAAAGAGAGAAGGTTTGCCAGAAGTGGCTCGACGTTTTTGATATTGCGGATAGCGGTTCATAACTACGGTACCAGCTGAATCGGATCAATTTTTCTTTTCTCCAGGCGGCAAAACATTGTTCCCTTTCGCGACACAGAGAGTTCTGTGTTGGTGCTAGAAGAGGAACTGGGTCATCACGCCGAGTAGAGGTTGCTGGTTAGATACTATCTCCACAGAGGATGCTACCCGACGACTATGGGTATTTTATTCCTTCGTTTGTGAGCGAATCAAGATGATGGGGTATCGTTTATTTCGATAGCGCCAATCCTGTAACGGTATTTTCGCTTCACCCACTTATTTCAAATATCGTATTCTTACTCACTCTATTTATTCGTGAGAAAAAATCTCTTATTGGTGAGGAAAAAACTTTGTCCTTATTGGTGACCAACTCTTCATATTAAACCGTTTCTAGAACTTTTTGGTTTTATATGGACAAAATAGGTAAGATGTGACAATGGCTGCTTCATTCCAGCAGTTTCTTAAAACTGGTGTCACTATTACGAACTTTCCACTGACACGTAAAACTATGCTAGTCCTCCCGGCACTCACTTAAGTACTTGCTAGCAAAGTTCAACATTAATGTGGGGGTCTCCGAAAGGCTATTAACAAGTTGCGTTGCGCGGGCAGCACATCGGGGCCCTAATTTAAGGTGTTACTGCAGACTCGGCGCAGCCATATATCACCCCCTTCTTCTTCTTCACTCTTCACCACCAGCTTATAACGTAATATCCAAGTTAACGCAGCGAACGGTGGAGCGTTAGAAAAATTACGCGACTCTAGAGCAAGAAGGTTTTCCCTTGAATACATTATGCAAAGTTTGAAGCCTTGTAAGAGGAGGGGGGGGGCTACTGGGAAAGCCGATGGGAAAATTAAAGCTCCAAGGGAATTTTTATTACGTCTCGGACGAAGGATATCCTTAAATAAGCTTCAGCAGTAAACTTCAAAATTACCATCAACTGGCTATCACTTTGAAAATTAAAGAAAATTGAGGTCATAAAAGCCATAAACTTAACCAAGAAGGGGGAGTGTACCTAGAATTCACACTTGCTTCGTAGAATTTTGAAACTGGGTTCCCGGCGTAGTTAACAACGGCAGTCAAGTTTAGTGATCACTAGCATGTATTATACACCATTAGAAGCGATGTAGAATGAACTGGGGAGAAACCAGCTTCATCGCTCACATATTCTCCCTGCCGCTTCTTGTCGTCTCCAGAAAGCTGTGTGTAGGCTGTGAAAAAGTTGAATGTTCCTCTTTAGCCTTCCAAAATAGAGATGTTGTCATCAACAAATCTTGGGACATGGACACCTACTTACAAACAAAAAAAAAACCTCCGTAAAAACACATTCTGTGTTTAGATATCCATAGGCAGAATTTTTTTCTAAACTACCATGGACGTAACGATGAAATTTGGTATATAGGCTCGTTCTTGGAGTCTAGTTGTACCCGAAGCTTTTGATTGTTGTCAGAGTTCTGTTATAAGATTCATTTTGCCGTTGTCGGCAGCATATCTTCATCTCACTTTACTTCTTCTGTGGGGGGGAGTTATACTGACAAGCCAATAAGTTTACGTGTTTCAGTAAATTCGTGAAGGGTCAGCTGAATTTGTCCTGAGCGATTAATTGAACAGTGGTGTGAGTGAACTCTTCCGCAGTTCACTGTTTATTTTCCGTTCTACTTCGGTCGGAATTTTCAAAAGCTTTTCTAATCTTCGGAAGCTACTACTAACAACGATCGCCAAAGTTACCAGTTGCAAATTTATTATTCACCAGCTTTCAGTTGATAAAAACTGCTGCTCCGCAGAAAAAGTTTTTAGCTTCAACGTATTTTAAAGATACTTCTTGTGTTTTAGTTGTATAATTTTCCTCAAGGGTGAACTCAGCGTTTGTTGATGTTAAATATTAATCGACCTTTTTAGTGATAAATTCTGGCACCTTTTCACATGGAATCTTTGTGATCAATATACTTTTTCTCAATATGGCTAAGCTTCAGTGCTGTACCACGTCAAGTAATTGATATACCTAATTATTTAATCTTTCGGCGAACACGTGACCTCACTTAGTGCGGAAAAGCGAAACTTTTTGAATTTTGGAAAGAAAGCGTGAAGGAATTGTCTCGAGGGCAAGATGTAATCCTAGTTCCCAGTATTTCCAATAGACTAGCATGCAGAGGACTCATAGAAAAATTCTGAGAAATTTTGATTTGAGAGTCTATTTTGTGCATCGGAGAACACAATCCTAGATTTCGATGTTTTTTTGTATTTTTCGGAAAATCACTCCTATGTGATCGCATATTTTCCAATACTTGGAATTGTGGAAGTGTGCTAGTTTTCAAATATAAAAATAGTATCGAATTCTAATTCAAAAATGTTAAATAAGATGTTTTTATTACTGTAAAATGTGTTTATGTTAGAGGATTAGAGTTATTAAATAATTATTAAATAATATGAGACTTTATTTCTTCGAAGTAATCCTATTGCAGGTGAACGAAACGCACTTTTTTTCTGAATCAATTGATATTTTTATCAGCTACAATGATGAGTGTTTATTGAGGTTCAAACGTCTCGAATGAATTGGAACGTCGTATCCATTCAGAAGTTAGGAGAAAGTTGTGCACTTTGCCTTCTTGAATTTATCAGTAGTCGCAGGTTAATTTGGGTCATGTGGATATTCATAATTGACCATGCTCATGCCACTCGAAGAAAACGTATCGATCAGGTCACACACATCTCAAGAGAACCTCCAGGGTTTATACAACTCGTACGTGTGGGCGATTCGGGCTTTCTAACCCAGAAGAACTGAGAGCCCATTGTTCCATTTCCCTTTGTTGTCGTATCAGTCACATTTCAACCGCCGCTCCCTCTTTTCAAATTTATCCTGCTGCGTATCTACAGAAAAACGTTTTACAGCCCATGGAACCGTTGAATGGCGAAGACCTATACAGACCGATTTCCCGATATTTAGTTCGTTTGAACGATATTTTCTCCCTCTTTTCCTCTGGATATATTTCCCATATTTTCTAAATCTTTCGTTCAAAAAACGTTATTCAGCCTAATATTATTGGATTGCTACTGATACCAATCCTATGGTCGTGTGAAAGGGTGGTTTGGGGTTAACCCAAAGTGCTCTTATGGTAATAAAAATACCGGAAAGCGCACTGGAAGGTAATTTGTTGCAACGACGTCCTCAAAAGGTTCAGTTACAAAAAGGTTAACCGTAATATTTTCTGATTAATGATCCATACGTACTAAACCTTGCAAACAAACATGTTACTCATCGAAAGCCTTTAAACTAATTTATAAATGTCTCATGCCTTATTATTTGCTTCCTCGCTAAAGAAGCTTTGTATTCGTGTAGTTTTCCATAGTATTTTGAGTTCCAAGGCTTTTCAACATCTTTAGTTCCGTATACGTCGGTCTGTCTGTGTTCAATCATTGTCCCGGACATGATAATTCGAAATCATGGTCCGATTTCGATGATATGATCTTGCGGTCTAGCCACGAGTCGTTCTTCTTGAATTTACAAGCCAAAAAAGAAAAACAACTTTTATAAGCCAAAAAAGAAAAACAACTGCATATGGGCACTCTCAAACGTAATAATTAATAATATTAATAATGTTATATTTCCCACGACCTGATTTCTCAATTTGGCTCAAATCTTAAGAGTAGTTTGGAACTGGGCACCAGTCAATTGAACACATGATTTCATTAGATACGTATTAGGATTTTATATGTAAATCACTACTACGTTAGCACTCAACGAGTAGTTAGGTATTTTTTCCTCTCATCCGATAACACATTCAAGTTATATAGGCGTTCTTATATCAACACTGGATGAGCCACCAAATGGTTTTCGTATTTCGGATAAGGTCTCTTGAGATACTCTTCATTTTCTCTTTCAGGGAGATTCAAAATCATGCATCGGTGATTTATGTAGAAGATCTCCCTCTCACGATTTTCACTATCATTTAAAGACATGACTAGAAATTATGTCTCAAAAATTTTTCGGATGTCTTACGATTAACATTACACAAAATTAATGCAGCATAATTTGGGTTCGACAATTCCTTTTCGAGATCCTCCTTAGTATATTCCAAAACAGGTATTTTTATAGATATTTTATTGTTTCAATATAGACTAGAAGATATAGTTGTTGCTTTCTCACCCACGAAACTTTGTATTCTTGCAGGGCAAATAATTTGGGCCTCCAAAATCAAAATTTCGACAAGGGTTTTCGAGCTTTCTAAAAAATTGGGTTCTGATTTGTGTCCCATGAATTTCATCAACCTTAGACTAACAGTAGCGAGTGGGCATGTGAGAACGTGATTTTACCTAAACACCAACTCAAACGACCATAGATCTCAAACATTCTGGCGGAAGATGTGATGGAGGTTACGAATGACCAACTGTTAGTGGAAAATCATTTTAAACATTGAGAACTGAGAAGAAAGACGAACGCCTGAATAATTTACGAGAAAAGAGAAGGAACCTTGTTCTTGAACAAGGGCGTAACAATTTTGAGCTAGGGATCAACTTACCACAATGAGCGGGGATGATAATTCGACAAAAACTCTTGGTTGAATAGAACTTCGTTAGTCAGGATTGCGAAGCTTTATTTCCGGGTTTTCTATATCAAAAGAGATTTAATTTGTAACAAAAGTGACTTAGTCGCGAACGGTAGTGAAACTGTTGGAACTCTAGATCAAGCTGGAAATTAGCTGAATGGGATTTGTCTGCTAGCTAATTGAATTTTCATAGTAGGTAGTTCATTTAAAGTCAGTTTACTTAATAACCTAGAGCACGGATATAGGCTTACATACTCATCTCTCATTATACAAAGAACAAAGTTATAAAATCCGTGGCTTTAGATTTTATCACATTTGAATTCCAACCACGTAGTACAAGTTTCAGGATTCCTCTTAGCGGAGCTGTAATTTTCTGATTTCTATTCAATCATTTCAACATTTTTTGGGTTTCAAAATATAATTTTGTGGAAGGCAATAAAAAATTCAACTTTCATATAGTTTCCATGGCCTGTAATAATCGTATCAAGTAATTACCTATTAGATGCTTACAGAGACTGGACGAATAACAAATTGTCATCCAAAATATAAAAGGAACTTGCCAACCAGTATTAGCTCAGGTGGGGCCCGGTCCGGCTTTTGAGGACCAACAATCCTGAAATTTTTGAGGACCTGGGGTGTGCTTTTTTATACGAAATGAATAAAAACATTTTCAATGAACGCTTGCCATAGCTTATTCACATAGAAAACCCCGAACATGCAGCATTAGGAACTGGGAAACCTTGGTGAGAAATTCACATTTGCACTTGTAATTACAATATGTATATGAAACTTGTAGCGTACTGTCTGACTTGAATTTTTGATCGATTTCCTATACTTTTACATGAATAGCGTTAACTATAGGCCCTATCTTTCGTAACTCTCGATTAGAAAGCTATGATAATATTATCTTTCCATAATCAGCTAAAATAATAATATTATAAGATATTATCTTCCATGATAGGTTTATAAAAAATAGCGAATGTTTCCATCTATGGAATTTCATAGATCCAAGTTTGTACCTTTCATGACGTCATCGTTCTATGTGCTTTTTGACTGGTTTCAACATACTTTGGCTGTAAGGGAAGGATAGCATCAAGGATGGGAGGAGATTCCACCCTAAACGGGTGAGCTCAGTTAGGGCCAACTTATAGGCGATATTATAATCAATAAGGAAGTTGGGCTAAGGACTCTTCGGAAACCATTGGCGTTCTAATTACGAGAAATTATATAATCTTAACTCGCTAATCGCCTAACCGTCTAAGTTATTCGCCTAGTAGTGGGGAGTTTGAGCTTAGTTATGGAGTGGGATGAGATATTCTGAAGGGCGGTCTGCCTCCCTCCCTGCCATTTATAGGTTCTAACGGCTTGGCAATTCCTGATTGTGGTGAAACGATGGTCTTTATTACTCCATGGCTGCCCCCAAGCGACATCGACGTTAGTGACGGGCACTGACGGCTGATCTATTCTGTTTTGAGATTGTGCTCGTGGGATCAATACTAATACAACTTCCCAAAGTCGTTTGAAGTGTACATCTGGATTACTGCTAATTGATTGCGAAGCAACGTTTGAATTTCATAGACTTAATTTACAACTGGCGAATTCCTGTTGTTTCCTCTTCACTGAGCTCAGAGTTATCTGTGTTTAGTGAATTAGTCTCTGAACTGTAAGCTCTGCTTACATTTTAGCGACAATTCACTCTCCAACACTGTTTACCTATTAATTGCACAATTCACTGTTAAGGGTCCAGAAAGGTTGAGGGGGGAGAAAGAGGGCGCTTGCGGCTCCAGGCTTGCTTCATATTATATTTCCTTTTATTTCCTATATTTTCGTTGAAATGGCATCAATTATTATTAACAAGGAAGATTATTCTCTTCCAGGTAAGTAAGGTAATACAACTATTTATGGTTATGATCAACAACATTCTTCTCAAAAAATCTCTTACTCAGCCAAGTTGAAATCAGCTGGACAGTACCATAATTTGGCTAGAAATTTATTGGGTTTCATTACTGGTTGTTTAGTTTACTCCGCTAAAATGAATCTGAACAAACGTCATGCTTCGTCTATCCACCTCACATGAACGATCTTACTTCAACTTCTCCCAGTCATGAGTGTGATAGTATATCAACAAATTCAAGCTGGTGATGATCCGTCTGGTATTTTCCAGTAAGTTTACATGAAGGTACGAGGTTTAGAACAGCCAATTTTGGTAGAATAAGCATAGCTCACCTTCTTCAAAATGTATATAATAAATTAAGGTCCGGAATTTTGTGTTTTGTAAATTTTACTTTCATTTTAGCATAATAGCCTATTTAATTAGCTAAATAATGATGCAATTTCATTCGGTTGAGGTGTTGTAGTGAAATTCGAACCGCCCTGCGAACCCCTACTTAGCTGATTTAGATGTTAAAGATGCAAGGGTGATAATGATAAAAATATTGTATCATCTTCCCTATTGTCTTTCTTGTTTGTACTAGTTAAGTATATTTCAGATTATAGGTACACTTGGAACTAACATTCGTAACCAAAATCTCAGAAACAACAGGAAAATAACTGGCGTAAAGTTGGAGTAGCAAGTCCCCCCCCCCACCAACTCTGGAAATATCACTATGTCTCTGTGCAGCTTCTTTAGCATTACAAGAAATGGTAATTGGGAAAATAGATAATTACTTTCTCAACTTTGGCTTATGACGACTTACTGGCAGGTGATCAATAGGTATGTGACCACTATATCCAAATAAAATAATCGCAGCCAAGTAATTCACTTTTCGTTTGATTGATTCCAATGAAGTTCATTGGTGAAAATTGTACACAAAAAGTTAACTCCCGGATAATAATTACCTGGTGATGTGTTTGAGTGGAACTATTCTAATCTGATAGATAAGTTGGTACTTTTTCCTGAGCTGCAGACTATTTTGTCCTTGTTAAAAACTGCAATGGCAAGGAATGCCTATATGTTGGTCTGAGCTATATTTTAGACTAAAGAGCGTCACAAATAAACACCACACTTTCAACCAGGGATAAAAATAGCAGTGATTCATTATCAAAACTTTGCTAAAGTCTTCAATTCAGGAAGAAGTACCCATCTATTTGGGAAGATGCCAATCCACGTTTATGCCGCGGTGGAAATTACGCAAAAGTAAACACTGGTGAATCACTGGAGAAAGATAGAGATACAACGTCGTCCTATTTTTATCTGACCCAGCTGGGGACGGCTCTCTGCGGTTTAAGATCCTCGTAGGGTCAATGATCTCATCAAAGTGGATCATACTGCTCCGTCTGGTTTTGAACATTGGTTTGTCCTTAAAATGCTGAGCCGAATCTAGTCATACACTAGTCTTATTTTAGCATAATAATTTATTGCACTTAGGTTATATTAATAATTGTGGCAGTAGTATTTCATTTAGAGTAAAGATGTTTCGCATTGTTTGATCGAAATTTACACTAGTTGATCTTGTACTACAACAATTATTTGTTTATCAAACATATAGACACGTAATTGATTCTCCTTTAAGAGAAGATTATATTTATTGAAAAAGACTGTTGTAACAAAAGATTGTTTGAGTGCGGCTTCGACTTCTCACAACAACGTGCTTTGAGAGACAAAATTTCGGAGGAACTTGACGTCTCCTTCAATTTATCATCCATCTTCTCACTACCCTTTTTCAAAACTCAATCCGCATCGCTGTCTGAACTGAATGGCGTTGGCAATTCTTACCGGAAGGCTGATGGCCGGAGCTTGAAGTTTTGTCGCCAAGAGTTATGTAGGTCATTTAGATAGCGGAGGTGAAATATATAGCTAGTTATTCCCAAGCTAAACTTCCAGGACCTTCTCTGCACTTCTTTGGACTCGGGAGATACCCAACTTTGGACTATCTTTCTCTCTCACTTATCCTTCCAACGGCTCTCTTGTGTGTTTCCTACATCCTTAATGCTCTACTTTGTTCTTCCTTTCAGAAGTAATCCTCGTAATTCCTGAGGGCTAATTTACTTTTCCTTTCTCGTGCATAACGTGGACATCCTACACGGGAAACGCGCTTAGGTTAATGTGTTAGGTATTTCTCAGTTCGCGCCCACGGGCAAGGAAATAGGGGTCTTGTTGTGCTTGTGCATGTATGAGAATTCTCTCTTTGTTATTTTTGGAAGCCCGCGAGCACACTCGTGTATGATAATGATGTTGGAATCTCGCTCAACAAACCTACCTACTGCTTTTCGTTGGTGGAATTTACTGCTGTGGGTTTCTTCATTACCTCTTTATCCTAGTTCCAGAACGTTGCAGTTTTATTTTAAGAGTACAGCTCTCAACCCCCTACCTTCAAATGGTGACGTTTAGCACCCTCACTATGGAAGGTAAGAAAACTTTGGATCCATGCAGCAAGTAGAAACTAACTTTGCATCAAAGTTAGAGGAAGTTTGACACCGGATGGTCATCCCTCAATAATATGGGCTAGTTAATGATCTATAGGTATATCCGTTGAATGACGGATAAATCAATAACGAATAATATCATGTATATTAGATATTATAGAATGCTCAGTTGGACTGTGTAGATAAATTTGTACCTAGAATTATGTAGTAAAGACACAAATTTCTGCTCGAAGACTTCTCCTACCGGGGATAGAAATCCTAGTCTTGTACCTACCCAAACAAAATTATCTAATCTTAGCAATAGCCCTCTGGCTGCTACACTTCCTCTGCGATTGAAGAATTACGTGTCATTTCCAAGCTCCTAACATAAGTCAGTTCATTGATATCTTGCCTGAATAATGTACTGTAATACAGAGAACTTCATAGACATGCTGTAATTGAACAAGATAGTCTCTACAAAGAAGGTATGGGCTCAAACGGCAAAGAGGATATGAAAGGCAGTGTGTCTCAATTTGTTGATCAACGTAAGTGTACATCGAGGGTTGGAAACGCTGAACGGTAATGGGTTGGGTGGGGGCTTTGAACCAAGAGAGCTGTGATGAAACATGTTGCGCGTACTGTTCCTTTTGTACAGCATAAACTGAAGTACTACAAACTAAGAAATCAAGACAGACTCATTACTTTAGTACTGTCTTTATGAGTACTGTACTACGATGACTAATCGCCAAAGTGCTACAAACTAAGAAATATTTTAATCCTTCTTTGAGAAGAAGAAGAACAATTATGTGCACAAAAATGAAGGTCTCGGCGGGACTTTATCCCACAACTTGAGGCCACATGGATCTCCTGAAAAAGACAGTTGCTGCTATCCCCAAGAGTATTTAATTATTTTTCTTTTCATATTTTCATTCATTGATATTAGTTAGTTCAGGGCTCCGGTTTGATTTGAAAATTTTAAACGCTTGCATACGAGTCTGCAACACATTGGGAAATTTTCATGTCAACCACTACACAACAAGTTTGTTGACAACACTACGCATCAAAGTTTTCGTGACGATTTTTCAGTTCATGTACCAAAGCAAAATGTAAGGTTGTTGATTGTTCTCTACGCAACACAGTGAGTCTATTTTATTTATTGGTCGCGTGAGCAAGATTTGCTTAGTTTTCGTGACGATTTTTCAGTTCATGTGCCAAAGCAAAGACATGAAAATGTCAATAATGGAAAATAATGCTGCATCTATTTGGGTTGCATAAATAATATTTAATTTCAATTTGTTTAATTTGGAATAATGGTGAACTCCAGACACTGGTGATTACCATGTGATCTGGAAATTTCTGATATCTTGAATTTATGTTAGAGTGTCTCTACTCTTGTTAACTTGATGATGATGTAGTCCTTGGGATTATGTATTATAACCACTTTCCGAGTAGTGACTAATTTGGAGATTTCTCAAACAAAGTACGTGAGAAATAGTAAAAGGACTTTCTTTCTCTTTCACCCTTCACTTGAAAAATATATTGGTCTTTTCACACCTAAAAATGCCATCTTATTGCATCGGGTAAAATTTTTGTGTTGCTAAATCGATCTTCTTGGTTTCATCAGTTGAATGAAGTTGGTCAAAAAGTGCTTCAATATGGCATCAACTCATGAGCCGGCATCACATATTCCAGGGCGAAGGCTTTTTGGATTTGATTCCGGACGATTAAAGCCAGATTGAGGCCGCCAACTTATTAGAAACATACGTGTGATGAACGCTCAATATCTTTCTTGAATCTCTGACCACCTCCCTCTGAAGGTTTTGCGAACCTAACGAAAATATCTGCTATCAAGTTCTGCTCTCTGTTGGAAAATGAAGTAATGTGGCTCAAGTACTATATACCTCCGCCATTTCGAAGTGGTATCCTTGGATTGAAAAAGCCTTCTTGGAAAATTTGCTCATTCTTTCATGCTTCCCGAATGTGTACCTTTTTAAAAATATGTATAATCGCATTCTACCTGTTTTACACCAACCCTAAGGTCTATTCAATGACTCACAACATGATCTATGCTTTCCAAATAATAAGACAGGGGCAACAGCTGTCTTTTATTTTCAGACACATGAAAATTTCGAATTCTGTGGTTGAACTAGGTACGACTATTTTCCATTTCCGATACGACATTCTTATAGAAACTTTGCCGGTAATTCTGATTACATAATGTATTAATATAATATATTATCTGAAATATTAGTTTCGGCTAAAAACCTCCAAAAACTCGTTTTAACCCACGTTTGAACATTAAACCCTTTGGTTTGGACAAATTCAATTTTCCACAATTTTATTAACATTTTGCGTACAATTTTGAGATTTTTAGAAAAATTCTATGGTCTGTTATCGTCAGGAGTGACACATTATAAATCAACAAATAAATATTTATGTGAAGAAGTGTTGAATTCATAAGACATTTTAGAATGTTCCAAAACGCATTTCCATGTAGAAAACTTCCGAAACTTGTACTTTTCTAATTCCGAGGCCTTTCATTGTCTTCGAAAATTCACCCAAATAATAAATGTTTTGGCAAAGTGCAGGCACTCCTTACTAAGTGTAAGTATACTTATGCATACCTTGCCTAAAAAAATAAAACAAGTAGGAAATTTTTAAAAAATAGTTTTAAAAAAACACGAACCGTTACCATAAACTGATGAACGGTTCTGCTTACAGAAATATCGAAACCGTTGAGATCGTCAAGCAAGGTTCCATTGAACGGATATAATCACGTTCGATTCGGCCGCATAAAGCAGTGAAATTATCCGAACGATCTCTGATCTGGTACGAACATGTTTACCCAATGAACGTCCATAAGGATGGCAAATTTCACTAAGGAGAATGGGGCTTTTATAGCCATAACCTTCGTAGGAAGTTTGCCATAGTCTAGCAGTTCGAGCGTGATTCGGTAACTAACATCACTATTATTCAGACAATAATATTAAATAATTGTATCCTTTGAAATTTTTCTGAGCGTCGAATCGAGAAATCGTGACGTCATGACATTTTGTACGGCTCACAGAACGGGTAATCAAAGTACCATCAAAATCTGTCACCAACACTGTAATATCAAAATCCTTACTCCGAGGATCTACCTAGTTTTTGGCAGTTTCCTGGTTATTTTGAGTAGTTAGTATCATAGAACGAAACGACTATTTGTCATTTTGTGACTCCTCATTAACGCATTGTCGTGATTAAAACCCCGTCAAGCTAGTTGAACAAGAGATTCAATTTTTTATCTGTCTCTCACTTTGCGTCCGCTGAGGCGGTTGATTCGATTATGCCGTGTTGCGTGGGTGTTTTCGCGTGCTCTAGCATGTCTTGTGATTATTCAGTATCCCGACGTAATCTGTTGCTGCCGTGCTCCGGCCGTTGTTCCTCAACTGTTGGTCGCCTGTTTGTTTCGGTTAGGCCAGCGGGAGCCGCAGTCAAGCGTGTGGTGCTGACGTGAGTGGAGTCACTGAGTACTATCTGCGAGCAGTTGTTCGTGCAGTTGGATGCTTCAGTACCTACAACTACAACTTAGTCCGTTGCATCTGGTGTGTTCTACAGGAATCAACAACTGCTCCTGGGTGGGCGTGGCACTTACTGATACATGCTCTAGATGTTCTCGATATTTTGTGACTTTCAGAAAGCCCTTCGGAAGTAAGGTACATTAGTACCAAGCCGTCATAAGTTACATGAGGTTCCGAAAACTAAAACTGATAAATTGGCAATAAGTAGCATTCTCAATTTTGGTGTTGTCATGGAACAACCTGTATAACACAATATCGTTCCCCATCAAATCAATAAAGTGCGAGCGAAGCGTGCATGAAAGTCTTAAACAATACTCACCAGAACTTGAGAAAACAGCAACAATGTACTAAAGTAGTTTGTCATTGCTCCTGACTGTGAAAACCAATTTTTATTCACATCCTTAGTTGGTTTGATCCAAATTCGTTCCGGGTGGAACTCATCAAAGTACAATCCACTCTCAAACTGATTTTACAGTAATCCTCATTAAAACGGCGGTAGTCATTCATACGTAATTCAAATAAACAAAAAGACTAACGCATAAACTATGCAGAGAATTTCCCATCACGGTCTTTCAGAAAAAATGAGGGAGGGAGTCAGGCACCAATCGAGCTTCTAGGCTCAATTTGAAGCCGAAATACATGTGGTTTTTCGTAAGTGTGTTTCTTAGATAAAACCGCTGTTTTGCTCTGTAAGTAAAAGTTGGCGTAAGTAAAGATCCAAGTACGTATAACGATCCCGAAAAAATCGAACTTCGTGAATGACAATTAATTAATAATTAATTAATTGTCATTCACAAAGCTCGATTTTTTCGAGTTAATTAAGAGATTAATAATAATAATAATAATTAGGAGATTAATAATAATAATAATTATTATCATCAATTATTAACTGGGTATTATAAATTATTATTATTATTAATCTAATAAAAAAATTAATAGTAGTTTAAAGGTATGGCTTTACCACGATAGGGCAAGGTGAAATTTACATCCGGTGATTTCCAGAGCTTCTGGCCACACATTTCTGACAGCGTTGTGTATTGCGACTTTCAAGTCAGTTGTACATATCACAGACCACAGCTCTTCGCACTTAGCAGCCACGCTTCTAAGGCACAACTCGTATGTTTGCTGCTGCTTGTTGGACAACAAGCAGAAACTGACGGCTCATAAAAACCATTTCTCATTCCGAGGTATGGGAACACTGAGACTATCAGAACATCGTCTACTTTTATCGCTGCGAGGAAAAGTGAACAGGAGCATTCAGGCGTCAGTGCTTTCACCTCAGTGCTTTCCACACCCGAACACTGGACCCGACGCGGGGAGAGGGAATAGAACTGGAGGAACTGGCATGAATAGACAATACATTGCCTATTGAAGATGAAATTCAATCTTCAGAGGTCTTGCTGCGTGATATTCGCTTGTCTCTACAACCTTGATTAGCCCGAATTGACCATTAGCGACTGAGTCGGCCGTCGGATACCTGAGAGTAACATTAAATGTTACTCTAAATTTTGCTAAATTTTCACAAGCGCCATATCAATACCCCCATTACATCCGTGGTTAGTTGGCCGTCACCGTCTTCGAATGCTCAAGTGACCTGATTGCTACTGTTTTGAGGGTGTTCAGGCATTTCCAGACCAACTTCAAACTTTTGATGTGTGAAGCAACGGTTTTTAGGGCAGCCTGACTTTGACTCTTTTCTGCTAGGTGTCATTGATCAAACCAAAAAAAGTCCATTCAAACAGCATGAATTAATGAGCGAATTTTCAAAGAAATCTTGAAGGAATGGTTGAAGGAAGTTGAAGGTATTGTTGAGAAGAAAAACAATGGTGGCTACGTTTCTATCGTTTTACAACCATTCTTACTATCCCTTTTTCATTTTTTAGTTTTTACTCTTTAGGAATCGTTTCAGAATGTTCCAAAACGGATTTCAGTGAAATTTTTTTCGAAAGTCGATTTTAAAAAT
Organism: Apolygus lucorum; assembly: GCA_009739505.2. Lineage (NCBI taxonomy): Eukaryota > Metazoa > Arthropoda > Insecta > Hemiptera > Miridae > Apolygus > Apolygus lucorum. Next base: position 50,564,447 of record CM019176.2, on the reverse strand, counting down.
TGTGAGGCTATTGCAATAGCTTCATTTTCCATGAAAATTTGCCAATAAACCTTCACATTTCGATATACATAACATGTATATACATGTATGATATGTATGTATGTATAATATGTATATACATAATATATTATACTCAATGTAGCTTTGATAATCGTATCATCTTTTTTTCTTCATTTACATTTTTCCACAACAGTTCTTTTTATAAAGTAGATACTCAAAAAAATTAAAAAGCACAGTAAAGTATCAACCATTTTAGGTTGAATTTTCGTCCGACTGCCATATTCCTGGCGTCGCGGACGCCATCAGCTGCCTTTCAAAGGGAAGATCAGAATTTGTTCTGATGATTTCGCTCATGGCGTCCCATTACCTCACCGCCCTGGGTTGAGACGAGGGGGGCGGCGAGCCGCGAAAGGTCGAAAACGCGTCCGGCACCCGAGATTTGAACTCACGATCTTCCCGCAACGATCGGTTCGTGTCTCGGACCCAGAAACGCGTCGGTGAACGAGCACGGCTATCCGGACCCCACAGGTACTTACCATTAGTCAAGGAATACCTTGAATTATTTAATGTGAGGCGATGGGCTGGGGTCTGTCCATATGAATCTCCCATGTTTTAGAATAGTTCTCGTACGCTGTCAACTGGAGCAAATAAAACAACTGAACAGTTTTCGATCACTTATACCCCGTCAATTGGTGTAATTTACTCTCTCATTTCTGACATACTGGCGCCAGTAGTATCCAACACAAGTGTACATGTCAATAAATTAATCTAAGATCTCTAATTAGGTATTTATGTCAACCATATAGGGGTATTTTGTGTTTGCAGGGTCGTGAAAGCTACGCCTGAATTCAATGAAATGTCATTTTTGACACGTTGGCTGGTTCTTAAAATAGGTATTGTGGTAAACCCACACAAAATCCATATGTTTTTGTTAGAGACTTGTTGTTTTGATTTAGAAAATCTGGTTGTTGTGTTTTTTGGAACTTGAAGTGAAAAATAGATTGTTTTTGTTATCTCATTGTTGCGTGTTCTTACAATTTGGGGGCCCGTCCAAAAACGCAGAGACAGAAAACAAGGGAAAAGGAAGGAAGTGTGACAGTAACATGGCTCCTACTCGTCCTCCGCAACAGAATAATCCACCAACTACGCGTGCTATGTCAGCTCGCCACCTTGCTACCTCTAGCAGCACATCTTCGACTCCATCGTCCAGGCCCATTTCGGCGCAATGCACAGGACGTTCAGCAAGAGCTCCAACGTTGTCAGTCCGTGTGGCAAATCTAGAGACCCTTCTTGAAGGAATACACGAGCAATTATTGTCGTCTCGTAATGCACCAACCCAACTGCCATCTCAGCTCATGGAAGAGGGAAGAAATGACGTGTCACCCCCTCGTCACATAGAAATGGGGCAATTTTCATGTAACCCCACCCTCACAGTACATGAAGGTAATTTGATGCCGTATGATGGAAAAATTACCTGGGAGGAGTATGAGGTCCATTTGGATGTCACTGCTGAAGTTAATGGATGGACAGAGGTCCGAAAAGGGAAGAAACTGGCTAGCGTTCTTCGAGGTCCTGCACTGACTGTTTTGGCTGATTTGCCTGCCAACATTCGCACAAACTATGGTGACTTATCTCAGGCACTTGCAAACCGTTTTGGCCAACGCCATCAAGCCTCCAAGTTACAGAGTCTCTTAGAGACTCGAGTACAAAGGGATTCTGAGGAGCTTGCAGATTTGGCAACTGACATTGAACGGCTTGTAAGAGGAAGTTTTCCGGATGAGTCTAAGGCCTACAAAGATAAGGTTGGTGTTAGAACTTTTATTAGATCGCTAAAGAATAAGGATTTGGTGCGAGCTCTTACAATGGCAACACCTACCACCGTGCAGGAAGCTCTAGCTAAGGCACAACTCGTTGAAGGGTTGTTACCATCAAATCCCCTTACACGTTCTAGTTTACCTCTCAGGTGTTGGGGATGTAATGTTTCGGGGCATGTGAGGGCAAACTGCCCCCAGGATCAGAAAAGGATCGAGGGCTCTGTTAATAGGTCGGAAAACTAGGTAGTGCTAAGGCAGTGGCCTGTGCCTCAGCAGAACAACCTAAACAAGGCCCAACTAAAATGATAAGTGTTGCCAGAACAGGCAGCGAAGCTCTTTTTGTTGAACTGCAGGTAGAAAGACAGTTGTGCGCAATGCTTGTGGACACTGGAGCCACAGTTTCCATTCTACGACCTGATCTAATTGACAAGTACCACTTGAGGCTAAAACCCACCAAGTTCATTGACCTTCATACAGCCGGGGAAGGCACCCTCAGAGTTGATGGGGAGTGTTTAGTAACAGGAAAAGTAGGTAGAAGAAGATTTACTCACAACTTTCTTGTTGTCAACATCAGAGATAAGGGGATCTTGGGATTAGATTTCTTGAACAAGTTTCAGGTCCAAATAAATATTCCCAAGGAACTGTTTATAATGGAAGGAACAGATTCCATACCTCTGAGAAAGAGATGGCAATGTGTGGAACGAGTACTGCAAGCTTCCATCAACTCGAAAAATTTGAGTTGGATAGAAAGTGCACTGAGCACATCAGCACTGGAAGAAAGTTCAGACAAGTATCAAGCCGCAAGGTCTTTGTTTTTGAAATATGCACACATATTTGCCTGTTCTGGTCAGCGTCTGGGGAGGACTCATGTTGTGGAACATTCCATTGATGTTGGAAACGCCCACCCCATCAAGCAAGCTCCAAGGCGTATCCCTTTCACACAACTCGGTGAGATTGACAAAATGTTGAAGGACATGATCGACCAAGACGTAATTGAACCATCAAAAAGCCCATGGGCGTCACCCATCGTCATTGTACCCAAAAAGGATGGTTCCAAACGTTTTTGTGTGGACTACAGGCGTCTCAATTCGGTAACAAAGAAAGATTCCTATCCTCTACCATGCATTCAAGATCTCCTAGACACACTCAATGGGTCAAGCTGGTTTTGCACGCTGGACTTGAAGAGTGGATACTGGCAGGTTGCTCTGAAGGAAGAAGATAGGGAGAAAACAGCTTTTACTTTGTATCAGAAGGGGTTATGGCAGTTCAAGGTTTTACCCTTTGGCCTATGTAACGCCCCAGCCACCTTCCAGAGACTGATGGAAGCAGTAATACCGTCTGAACTAGCCCTAGTTTACCTCGATGACATCATTGTGTATGGCCCCACATTCACAGCAGTCATCAGTAAATTAGAAGGTGTCTTCCAGTGTCTAGCGGATGCAGGCCTCCAGGTGCGTCCTGACAAATGCTCCTTCTTTAGCAGGGAAACTACATATTTGGGCCACATCATATCAGGAGATGGAATCCGAACTGACCCTAAAAAAACCGAGGCAGTGAAGAATTGGCCAATACCTCAATCAAAGCGAGAAATTCGCTCTTTTTTGGGCTTGTGCTCATACTATAGGAGATTCGTCAAAGGGTTTTCTGAATTTGCCCGGCCCCTCAACAAGCTAACCGAAGTCAACACCCCCTTCATATGGGACTCAACGACGCAATCAAGCTTTGACACGCTGAAGACTGCCATGGTGACAGCTCCGATCTTGTCATATCCTGATCTTGAAAAGCCTTTTATCGTCGATTGCGATGCCAGCGGTCACGCTATTGGAGCAGTACTTTCTCAGGAGAGAGATGGGGAAGAAAGAGTAGTTGCTTATTTCAGCAACACCCTCAGCAAGGCTGAAACCAATTACTGTGCGACCAGGCGAGAGCTGCTTGCAGTGGTCAAAAGTGTTCAGCAGTTCCATCAGTATCTATTTGGACAGAAGTTTCTGGTTCGAACGGATAATTCAGCATTGACTTGGCTCACGTCGATCCGCCATCCAGAAGGACAGCTTGCCAGGTGGTTGGAGACCCTCCAGACATACAATTTTGAAATTGTACATCGTATGGGAAAGCAACATTCAAATGCTGATGGTCTATCCCGTCGCCCCTGCAGTGGCTATTGCAATTATTGTGGAAAACGTGAAGGAAAAACATCAGAGGAACTGAGTGTTATAACACTTCTTGGACCAGAAAATAGTGCTCTTCAAGCAGATGATCCAAATATTCAGTGGATTGTTCAGAGACTGAAAGAGGAGCGGAAGCCAGATCCAGTTGAAGCCTTAACTAAGGATCCCATCATTCGACAACTGGTAGGTCGTTGGGAACTATTGCAAGTGATAGGTGATCAGCTCTACTATAGATGGGAAGAGCCCAAGGGAAAATGGCGCACCCAGTGGGTTGTACCAACAGCAGCTATCAAGCAAGTACTGACACAGTGTCATAGTAGCCCTACAGGAGGCCACTTTGGATACTTGAAAACCATGGGGAAGATTCGTCAAGCCTACTTCTGGCCAGGAATGAACCAGGATGTAAAGGCGTGGTGCAAAACATGCCAAGAATGTTGTAAGGTCAAGGGTATGGGGAAACGCAATCCAGCTCCGTTACAACAGAGTAGTGGGGGGACCATTCGAACGTATGGGACTTGACATCTTAGGGCCTTTCCCCCAAACTGAAAGAGGCAATCGGTTTGTGCTAGTCGCATCTGATTACTTCACAAAGTGGCCAGAGGCTATAGCGATTCCAAACCAGGAAGCTCAGACTGTAGCTCAAGCCTTGGTCGAACATGTTTTCAGTCGAAATGGGGTGCCCTGGGAATTGCACACTGACCAGGGTCGTAATTTTGAGTCAAAGTTCATGGAAGAAGTTACAAAATTGTTGGGAACTAAGAAAACTCGGACAACCCCACTACACCCACAATCTGGAGGATTGGTAGAGCGGCTCAATCGGACCTTAACAAAATATTTGGCCATATTTGTTGGGGAACAACAAACCGACTGGGATGAGAAGCTCCCACTGTTCCTGCTGGCATATCGGTCAGCTCCTCATGCCACTACAGGTTTCTCTCCGGCTCAGCTGTTATTTGGACGAGATCTACATCTTCCAGATTCTTTGGTTCGACCTCCAGCTAGAAGCGAGCCTTGTCCTAATACGAGCTATGTTCTCCAACTTCGAGAAGACCTTGAAAAAATTCGGGAGTTTGCACATAACAGGATGGGAATCAGGATGAGGGCTCAGAAGGAGTACTATGACCGCAAAGCAAAATTACCATCCTTTAAAGAGGGAGACTGGGTATGGGTGCATGACCCGAAGAGATTCAGAGGCCGTTGTCCAAAACTTCAACCACAATGGACAGGTCCATGGGTGGTAAAAAGCAAGAAGACGGATGTCTTATTTCTGGTTAAAATGGGCAAACGGACGAGACTCCTACATGCGGACAGACTAACACCGGCGGAAGTACGGCCCGAGGACGGGCCACTGAAATCAGGGGAGGGATAGTGTGGTAAACCCACACAAAATCCATATGTTTTTGTTAGAGACTTGTTGTTTTGATTTAGAAAATCTGGTTGTTGTGTTTTTTGGAACTTGAAGTGAAAAATAGATTGTTTTTGTTATCTCATTGTTGCGTGTTCTTACAGTATCCTCTCTCCTGTCAACATCAACTTTGTACCTACCTATTACCAAGATCAATAACTCATCTGCAAGAATAGGCTCTTGAAGTCGGATTTTGCTGATGAAACGACTGAATTACCCCTTTTCTGTTTTTTTTTTTAATTGTGAAACAGATGTTTCCGGCTTGCAGTCCCAAATACTATAATGCAAATGGAAGCATCATACTTCTTCAAGACGTTTATTTTAACTTTCTGGACTCGGTCCTATCACCATGGTTCTATGTACAGTTCGTGAATGACAATTAACTTCGTGAATGACAATTAATTAATAATTAATTAATTGTCATTCACAAAGCTCGATTTTTTCGAGTTAATTAAGAGATTAATAATAATAATAATAATTAGGAGATTAATAATAATAATAATTATTATCATCAATTATTAACTGGGTATTATAAATTATTATTATTATTAATCTAATAAAAAAATTAATAGTAGTTTAAAGGTATGGCTTTACCACGATAGGGCAAGGTGAAATTTACATCCGGTGATTTCCAGAGCTTCTGGCCACACATTTCTGACAGCGTTGTGTATTGCGACTTTCAAGTCAGTTGTACATATCACAGACCACAGCTCTTCGCACTTAGCAGCCACGCTTCTAAGGCACAACTCGTATGTTTGCTGCTGCTTGTTGGACAACAAGCAGAAACTGACGGCTCATAAAAACCATTTCTCATTCCGAGGTATGGGAACACTGAGACTATCAGAACATCGTCTACTTTTATCGCTGCGAGGAAAAGTGAACAGGAGCATTCAGGCGTCAGTGCTTTCACCTCAGTGCTTTCCACACCCGAACACTGGACCCGACGCGGGGAGAGGGAATAGAACTGGAGGAACTGGCATGAATAGACAATACATTGCCTATTGAAGATGAAATTCAATCTTCAGAGGTCTTGCTGCGTGATATTCGCTTGTCTCTACAACCTTGATTAGCCCGAATTGACCATTAGCGACTGAGTCGGCCGTCGGATACCTGAGAGTAACATTAAATGTTACTCTAAATTTTGCTAAATTTTCACAAGCGCCATATCAATACCCCCATTACATCCGTGGTTAGTTGGCCGTCACCGTCTTCGAATGCTCAAGTGACCTGATTGCTACTGTTTTGAGGGTGTTCAGGCATTTCCAGACCAACTTCAAACTTTTGATGTGTGAAGCAACGGTTTTTAGGGCAGCCTGACTTTGACTCTTTTCTGCTAGGTGTCATTGATCAAACCAAAAAAAGTCCATTCAAACAGCATGAATTAATGAGCGAATTTTCAAAGAAATCTTGAAGGAATGGTTGAAGGAAGTTGAAGGTATTGTTGAGAAGAAAAACAATGGTGGCTACGTTTCTATCGTTTTACAACCATTCTTACTATCCCTTTTTCATTTTTAGTTTTTACTCTTTAGGAATCGTTTCAGAATGTTCCAAAACGGATTTCAGTGAAATTTTTTTCGAAAGTCGATTTTAAAAATTGTGAGGCTATTGCAATAGCTTCATTTTCCATGAAAATTTGCCAATAAACCTTCACATTTCGATATACATAACATGTATATACATGTATGATATGTATGTATGTATAATATGTATATACATAATATATTATACTCAATGTAGCTTTGATAATCGTATCATCTTTTTTTCTTCATTTACATTTTTCCACAACAGTTCTTTTTATAAAGTAGATACTCAAAAAAATTAAAAAGCACAGTAAAGTATCAACCATTTTAGGTTGAATTTTCGTCCGACTGCCATATTCCTGGCGTCGCGGACGCCATCAGCTGCCTTTCAAAGGGAAGATCAGAATTTGTTCTGATGATTTCGCTCATGGCGTCCCATTACCTCACCGCCCTGGGTTGAGACGAGGGGGGCGGCGAGCCGCGAAAGGTCGAAAACGCGTCCGGCACCCGAGATTTGAACTCACGATCTTCCCGCAACGATCGGTTCGTGTCTCGGACCCAGAAACGCGTCGGTGAACGAGCACGGCTATCCGGACCCCACAGGTACTTACCATTAGTCAAGGAATACCTTGAATTATTTAATGTGAGGCGATGGGCTGGGGTCTGTCCATATGAATCTCCCATGTTTTAGAATAGTTCTCGTACGCTGTCAACTGGAGCAAATAAAACAACTGAACAGTTTTCGATCACTTATACCCCGTCAATTGGTGTAATTTACTCTCTCATTTCTGACATACTGGCGCCAGTAGTATCCAACACAAGTGTACATGTCAATAAATTAATCTAAGATCTCTAATTAGGTATTTATGTCAACCATATAGGGGTATTTTGTGTTTGCAGGGTCGTGAAAGCTACGCCTGAATTCAATGAAATGTCATTTTTGACACGTTGGCTGGTTCTTAAAATAGGTATTGTGGTAAACCCACACAAAATCCATATGTTTTTGTTAGAGACTTGTTGTTTTGATTTAGAAAATCTGGTTGTTGTGTTTTTTGGAACTTGAAGTGAAAAATAGATTGTTTTTGTTATCTCATTGTTGCGTGTTCTTACAATTTGGGGGCCCGTCCAAAAACGCAGAGACAGAAAACAAGGGAAAAGGAAGGAAGTGTGACAGTAACATGGCTCCTACTCGTCCTCCGCAACAGAATAATCCACCAACTACGCGTGCTATGTCAGCTCGCCACCTTGCTACCTCTAGCAGCACATCTTCGACTCCATCGTCCAGGCCCATTTCGGCGCAATGCACAGGACGTTCAGCAAGAGCTCCAACGTTGTCAGTCCGTGTGGCAAATCTAGAGACCCTTCTTGAAGGAATACACGAGCAATTATTGTCGTCTCGTAATGCACCAACCCAACTGCCATCTCAGCTCATGGAAGAGGGAAGAAATGACGTGTCACCCCCTCGTCACATAGAAATGGGGCAATTTTCATGTAACCCCACCCTCACAGTACATGAAGGTAATTTGATGCCGTATGATGGAAAAATTACCTGGGAGGAGTATGAGGTCCATTTGGATGTCACTGCTGAAGTTAATGGATGGACAGAGGTCCGAAAAGGGAAGAAACTGGCTAGCGTTCTTCGAGGTCCTGCACTGACTGTTTTGGCTGATTTGCCTGCCAACATTCGCACAAACTATGGTGACTTATCTCAGGCACTTGCAAACCGTTTTGGCCAACGCCATCAAGCCTCCAAGTTACAGAGTCTCTTAGAGACTCGAGTACAAAGGGATTCTGAGGAGCTTGCAGATTTGGCAACTGACATTGAACGGCTTGTAAGAGGAAGTTTTCCGGATGAGTCTAAGGCCTACAAAGATAAGGTTGGTGTTAGAACTTTTATTAGATCGCTAAAGAATAAGGATTTGGTGCGAGCTCTTACAATGGCAACACCTACCACCGTGCAGGAAGCTCTAGCTAAGGCACAACTCGTTGAAGGGTTGTTACCATCAAATCCCCTTACACGTTCTAGTTTACCTCTCAGGTGTTGGGGATGTAATGTTTCGGGGCATGTGAGGGCAAACTGCCCCCAGGATCAGAAAAGGATCGAGGGCTCTGTTAATAGGTCGGAAAACTAGGTAGTGCTAAGGCAGTGGCCTGTGCCTCAGCAGAACAACCTAAACAAGGCCCAACTAAAATGATAAGTGTTGCCAGAACAGGCAGCGAAGCTCTTTTTGTTGAACTGCAGGTAGAAAGACAGTTGTGCGCAATGCTTGTGGACACTGGAGCCACAGTTTCCATTCTACGACCTGATCTAATTGACAAGTACCACTTGAGGCTAAAACCCACCAAGTTCATTGACCTTCATACAGCCGGGGAAGGCACCCTCAGAGTTGATGGGGAGTGTTTAGTAACAGGAAAAGTAGGTAGAAGAAGATTTACTCACAACTTTCTTGTTGTCAACATCAGAGATAAGGGGATCTTGGGATTAGATTTCTTGAACAAGTTTCAGGTCCAAATAAATATTCCCAAGGAACTGTTTATAATGGAAGGAACAGATTCCATACCTCTGAGAAAGAGATGGCAATGTGTGGAACGAGTACTGCAAGCTTCCATCAACTCGAAAAATTTGAGTTGGATAGAAAGTGCACTGAGCACATCAGCACTGGAAGAAAGTTCAGACAAGTATCAAGCCGCAAGGTCTTTGTTTTTGAAATATGCACACATATTTGCCTGTTCTGGTCAGCGTCTGGGGAGGACTCATGTTGTGGAACATTCCATTGATGTTGGAAACGCCCACCCCATCAAGCAAGCTCCAAGGCGTATCCCTTTCACACAACTCGGTGAGATTGACAAAATGTTGAAGGACATGATCGACCAAGACGTAATTGAACCATCAAAAAGCCCATGGGCGTCACCCATCGTCATTGTACCCAAAAAGGATGGTTCCAAACGTTTTTGTGTGGACTACAGGCGTCTCAATTCGGTAACAAAGAAAGATTCCTATCCTCTACCATGCATTCAAGATCTCCTAGACACACTCAATGGGTCAAGCTGGTTTTGCACGCTGGACTTGAAGAGTGGATACTGGCAGGTTGCTCTGAAGGAAGAAGATAGGGAGAAAACAGCTTTTACTTTGTATCAGAAGGGGTTATGGCAGTTCAAGGTTTTACCCTTTGGCCTATGTAACGCCCCAGCCACCTTCCAGAGACTGATGGAAGCAGTAATACCGTCTGAACTAGCCCTAGTTTACCTCGATGACATCATTGTGTATGGCCCCACATTCACAGCAGTCATCAGTAAATTAGAAGGTGTCTTCCAGTGTCTAGCGGATGCAGGCCTCCAGGTGCGTCCTGACAAATGCTCCTTCTTTAGCAGGGAAACTACATATTTGGGCCACATCATATCAGGAGATGGAATCCGAACTGACCCTAAAAAAACCGAGGCAGTGAAGAATTGGCCAATACCTCAATCAAAGCGAGAAATTCGCTCTTTTTTGGGCTTGTGCTCATACTATAGGAGATTCGTCAAAGGGTTTTCTGAATTTGCCCGGCCCCTCAACAAGCTAACCGAAGTCAACACCCCCTTCATATGGGACTCAACGACGCAATCAAGCTTTGACACGCTGAAGACTGCCATGGTGACAGCTCCGATCTTGTCATATCCTGATCTTGAAAAGCCTTTTATCGTCGATTGCGATGCCAGCGGTCACGCTATTGGAGCAGTACTTTCTCAGGAGAGAGATGGGGAAGAAAGAGTAGTTGCTTATTTCAGCAACACCCTCAGCAAGGCTGAAACCAATTACTGTGCGACCAGGCGAGAGCTGCTTGCAGTGGTCAAAAGTGTTCAGCAGTTCCATCAGTATCTATTTGGACAGAAGTTTCTGGTTCGAACGGATAATTCAGCATTGACTTGGCTCACGTCGATCCGCCATCCAGAAGGACAGCTTGCCAGGTGGTTGGAGACCCTCCAGACATACAATTTTGAAATTGTACATCGTATGGGAAAGCAACATTCAAATGCTGATGGTCTATCCCGTCGCCCCTGCAGTGGCTATTGCAATTATTGTGGAAAACGTGAAGGAAAAACATCAGAGGAACTGAGTGTTATAACACTTCTTGGACCAGAAAATAGTGCTCTTCAAGCAGATGATCCAAATATTCAGTGGATTGTTCAGAGACTGAAAGAGGAGCGGAAGCCAGATCCAGTTGAAGCCTTAACTAAGGATCCCATCATTCGACAACTGGTAGGTCGTTGGGAACTATTGCAAGTGATAGGTGATCAGCTCTACTATAGATGGGAAGAGCCCAAGGGAAAATGGCGCACCCAGTGGGTTGTACCAACAGCAGCTATCAAGCAAGTACTGACACAGTGTCATAGTAGCCCTACAGGAGGCCACTTTGGATACTTGAAAACCATGGGGAAGATTCGTCAAGCCTACTTCTGGCCAGGAATGAACCAGGATGTAAAGGCGTGGTGCAAAACATGCCAAGAATGTTGTAAGGTCAAGGGTATGGGGAAACGCAATCCAGCTCCGTTACAACAGAGAGTAGTGGGGGGACCATTCGAACGTATGGGACTTGACATCTTAGGGCCTTTCCCCCAAACTGAAAGAGGCAATCGGTTTGTGCTAGTCGCATCTGATTACTTCACAAAGTGGCCAGAGGCTATAGCGATTCCAAACCAGGAAGCTCAGACTGTAGCTCAAGCCTTGGTCGAACATGTTTTCAGTCGAAATGGGGTGCCCTGGGAATTGCACACTGACCAGGGTCGTAATTTTGAGTCAAAGTTCATGGAAGAAGTTACAAAATTGTTGGGAACTAAGAAAACTCGGACAACCCCACTACACCCACAATCTGGAGGATTGGTAGAGCGGCTCAATCGGACCTTAACAAAATATTTGGCCATATTTGTTGGGGAACAACAAACCGACTGGGATGAGAAGCTCCCACTGTTCCTGCTGGCATATCGGTCAGCTCCTCATGCCACTACAGGTTTCTCTCCGGCTCAGCTGTTATTTGGACGAGATCTACATCTTCCAGATTCTTTGGTTCGACCTCCAGCTAGAAGCGAGCCTTGTCCTAATACGAGCTATGTTCTCCAACTTCGAGAAGACCTTGAAAAAATTCGGGAGTTTGCACATAACAGGATGGGAATCAGGATGAGGGCTCAGAAGGAGTACTATGACCGCAAAGCAAAATTACCATCCTTTAAAGAGGGAGACTGGGTATGGGTGCATGACCCGAAGAGATTCAGAGGCCGTTGTCCAAAACTTCAACCACAATGGACAGGTCCATGGGTGGTAAAAAGCAAGAAGACGGATGTCTTATTTCTGGTTAAAATGGGCAAACGGACGAGACTCCTACATGCGGACAGACTAACACCGGCGGAAGTACGGCCCGAGGACGGGCCACTGAAATCAGGGGAGGGATAGTGTGGTAAACCCACACAAAATCCATATGTTTTTGTTAGAGACTTGTTGTTTTGATTTAGAAAATCTGGTTGTTGTGTTTTTTGGAACTTGAAGTGAAAAATAGATTGTTTTTGTTATCTCATTGTTGCGTGTTCTTACAGTATCCTCTCTCCTGTCAACATCAACTTTGTACCTACCTATTACCAAGATCAATAACTCATCTGCAAGAATAGGCTCTTGAAGTCGGATTTTGCTGATGAAACGACTGAATTACCCCTTTTCTGTTTTTTTTTTTAATTGTGAAACAGATGTTTCCGGCTTGCAGTCCCAAATACTATAATGCAAATGGAAGCATCATACTTCTTCAAGACGTTTATTTTAACTTTCTGGACTCGGTCCTATCACCATGGTTCTATGTACAGTGCTCGAAAGACCGCTATTCTCAAAGGCTTTCACCTCCAGAGGATGGCGCTCATGAGAACAGTTCTGTCGAATTCGGGCAAGGGTGCTTGCGGTCATTAGACCATATGGCTCCCCTCAGCCCACGGTTTCTGGTCAGTGTTTGCGGTGCTCTGCTCTCCGCCTCATACCACGAATGCACTTGTGGGGTATCGGGTTTCTATTACGGCAAACAGGGAGACCGGTACATATAGCACCTCTGCGACCTTCCCACTTTGAGAATTTTTTACGATTTAAAAATACACATCTTCTTTCCTATAGGTACTGCTTTGTTGTCTTGTAAAATCCTACGGTACTGTGGTTTACACTATTTCTCTATCGGATAGGAAAGAAGAATGAACCACACTAAAGTGTAGGACATTCAGCACTTAATTTAGGACATTTATCAATAATGAAGGTACATCTAATGATAAAAATATGAATACACTTAGCTGCACTTTTCTCTTCTATAAAAATAACTTGTGGAAACCTAGCAAGAAAAATTTTGAAACTATTCTCATTTACAAAACTGTTACAAATCCTAACATTGTACGACTTTGCTGCCGCAATTCTAATAAATTTCGTAAGCTTCCCATTCCCATTTTACTGCCATCATCAGCATATCAGAACTTTGGCAACTCAGCTAATAAAAGGCCATCTTGAACGACCCTGTAGTAAAACAATGTCCACATGATCATCGAAGCAAGTGTCAATGATCTCTATGATTTGTCACGTAATAGTTTACGAATCTTCATGCTCCTCTTCAATAATAGAAGGAAGCCGAACTCAGCCATTTAAAAGTGCGCTTCGTATTATTATCATTTATCAACTCTGACAGAATGGACGATCGATGAACTGATTTTTCGGAATCGATGTAAGATTGTAGCTGCAGGAATGGAATATGATGAGCCATTCTAGCTCAAGATGGTCTCTCAACCTCCGGCTAACAAGTTTCCATAAACGGAAAAGGGAAGGTCAACACGGTATACCCCTCCCTCCATGGTTCACCAACAAGCACTTATGCAATTCATTCCCTCAATATATCTCCTACCGATGGAAATCCGAACCGCAACCCACGCTTGTAATACTGCTGTCGTCTGTTCGTTGTTTTAGGGTCAACGATTCACCCGGAATTATTTGTCGGATGTGATTACAACGCAAATCCATATTTTGTCTTTTCAGTAATGTCCTTGCTCTTGAGATTTCTCAAGAGGTCAACCATGATTATTAAATCCCATTGAAATGCTCTTGCAGTTCCTAGTGTTTAACTTTTATTACTTTCTCACTTAACATACCATTTTAAAGTGCCCCTAAGCCACTATATTATTACGTCTGGCAACACACTTATAATTTAAAATGGAGTATAGCACTATATTGTGGGTTTTATGAGACGTTTACTTGGCCGACAATTATTTACTGTTGGCCATACCATACAATTATTTACAATTATTATATGCTGTTGGCCATACCTGGTGCCTCGGACGTCATCAGCTGTCTCCCAAAGAAAAGATCAGAATTGCATCTGATATTTCGCTCATGGATACTTTTTGCCTCACCCGGTTGAGTGTAGCGAGTTTCACTAACGGCCCAACCCGAAAAATTATCAAGCCCGCTAACGTCCGTTGGTTATATTTTATTATTATTATTATTATTATATTATTGATATTTTATATTGTCATAGTAAAATATAATATGTATCATATTGCATATAATATAATATATTGTATGCTGTTGGCAGAGAATTATATTATTATATTGTATTAGTACATTACCTAAATTGTCATGGTTCAAAATAATTTTGTATCCAAGACATGTACGTTTTCATTTTGTTTGTGTATGGTCCCAACCTACGTTGTTAAGGGGATCTCAGTCGGTCGCCATTCGTTCCTAGCTCCGGGTCAGTATTTCCCTAAATTGCAGGCGCTCAAACATCAGAAGTTGTACCTAAATTTGAAATGTTCAAGGATTTTCAAAATTCATTAGTGCATCAGTCAAGGGAATTGAAAAACTAAAAGATTGCCGCTGGAATCATCAAAATCGAACAATAGTTACCAGAAAAAAAGGGAAACCCCGTTTATTCAGTTTGGTTATTTCCATTTTACTCTGGCAATTATTGTTCGATTATGATGATTCCAGCAGCAATCATAGTTGTTCAATTCCCTAGATTGATGCAGTAATGAATTTCGAAAATCCTTGAACATTTCAAATTTAGGTTCAACTTTTAAAGTTTGAGCCCCTGCAATTTAGGGAAATACTGACCCGGAACGGCGACCAACTGAGACCCCCTCAATGAGTTTTGGTGACTCAATCAAAAATGGAACTTCAAGAAGGTAATTACTCGTACCTAAATCTACTACTGGATCTTCGTTTTGTAATATAGAGAGGCAGTTGTTTTCTCTCATCAAGATCATCCTCGCCCAACTAGTCAATCTGTACCACTAACTTTCCTCGTAACTTCAGTATCAGTTTTCTTCCAACAACATTGCAATAACATGCTGAAATCGACAGTTTAACTTTACCTTTCAACTTTAACTTTAAACTTTACCTTCGTATTTTGTGTATAGACACTATGCTCATGCGAGTGTATTTGAGTCATTATAATTAGTTTTTCTATTTCAGGTAAGTGGTGTGACAACTCATAGCCATAACAAACCAGTTAAATTATGAGGTGAGTACTTATTTTATCATAACATTCAGATTCGTCATAACAATTATTCAACTATTTCATAGTTTAATTACTGACTAGTAGGCTTCCGAGAAACCCACTAAATTATTTACTCATAGAATAATTTTGGACTCAGTATTTGTATTAGTAGACGCACTTAAGGATCTAATTTCATGTTCGATTCGAATATTAATGTGCATGTGTTGAATTGTTCTACATGTTTGTGTTTGTAACTATCAACAACGGACATTGTAGAAAAAATCAAACCGAGTTTGCAAGGAAGAGAATCACTTGAAATTATCGTGCGTTTAAAAGTCATTTATTAATTCCAGAACAAAACAAATATGGATTTGTCAAGTACATCATCAGCATTTTGCTTAAGGCCTACTAGCAGTCGAATAATCAAAGAAACGTGAAACTTAGCAGTAAATTAACTTAAATTTGCCTGAGAATACCTATTGTTACATTAATTTGGTTGAGACATTCAATTGGGATGTACATAAATACAATTAACGGCTCAATCCAATCCAAGATTATTTGTCTATGTTTACTTGGTTAGGCCTAAATAATCCAAAACCCACCTTATAATATCCACCACCTTGACTATTGTTAAATTCTGATTTCATTGACCAATCCTATAATAGTATTATACAAAATGATTTTGGTGCTGACTGTCTACTATAGAAACCACTGGTTACATAGCACTGGCTATAACGTATTTCTTTTCAATATTCGCTAATTTACTCTTAATTCATTCAAGATTTCCATATCCTCCCTGAATGTATAGTACATTATACGTACTTACATGTGTACCTAATAGGGCATGACATACACACACGAAATGGCTCCATATAGGTATAATATACCTAATATATAATTATAATATATAATTATAATTATATTATAATTATGCGTTTTCATTATTATTTTTTGATGATTAATCAACCCAAGAATAAATTATGATAAATTAGTTGTTATAAATTATGTTATATAAAATTCGTACTATGTGTTCAACAAATCAAACTAAAAATTGAAAAAAAAAATTCTTGTGTTTTTTCAATTTTCAAGTCATCAAATAATCTTTTGGAATTTAAATTTGTGGCTACTTACCTACTAAGTCGCCATGTTTTGTTTGCTGACTGCTGTCCCCGTTTTTCTGGACTGGCTTATCATGGTTCATCGTTATGATGGTTGGTTGTTTTGTAGATGTTGGTTTAGATGGTTCTTCTTTCAACTCTTGACGTTTTGCGTATTTCTCTTTGCTATCATGCTTCTGAACTGTTGCTCCCTTACTCTCCTGTTTTTGGACTGGCTCTTCCTTGTGGATCTCCTTCTTTAGTCCAGCATTCTGCTTTGGAGATTGCACCATCTCCGAACAAGCCTGAATGCTACCTTGAAGCTTCTCGTTTCTGTTGATGTCTCGAAAGTTGCAAGTCAAGTGACGCCCTCCATCTACTGGTAGGTTGGCTCCAGAAATGAACTCTGCACGGTCGCTCGCCAGGAATACTACTGCGTCAGCAACATCTTTGGGTGTTCCTGAGCGCCCACATTCTTTTTTACTCCCATTTTTCTTCGAGTCTCTTGCATTAAGAGTTGTGTCAATCATTTCTGGACTTACGGCATTTACGCGCACTCCCTTCGGCGCAAGTTGCAGTGCAGCACACTTCGTCAACTGTTCAAGAGCACACCTTGATACCCTGTTGCTCAGAACATGTGATAATTGGCATCCCGCACTCAGTCCCGACACGTTAACAATGCTGCCTTTGGTTTCAATCAAATGTGGCACTGCCAACATGGTTACGTGATGGACTAAGCGAACATTGACGTTCATCGTTAGGTCGTAGTAATCCAAGGATGATACTTCTTCTAGGCATTTTTCTCCAGTCCCAGAGTAGTTGACTAGGACGTCCAACTTCTTGAACTTATCAAGGGTTTGCTCAAAAACGCTCGAAACATCTTCATTCTTTGTCAGCTCTGCGGCAATTAAAAGACAGTTACCTCCACATTCTTCATTCACTTTATTAAGCTGCGTCTTGTCGGTGTCAGTCAAAACCAATGAAGCGCCAAGTTTTGAAAAATCACGTGCGATTTGTGCTCCAATTACCGACCCTGCCCCGGTTATCAACACTACTTTCCCCCTGAAACTTAGTACTGGTGACATGTCTAAACGGTAATGCCTTCAAACTCGAACCTTTCTTTTTATATGGATAGAGATTTCATAAGTCGAAATGTCACAAACGATCGATTGATATAGCTGTAATCTCCTTGATAAGTTGGTTCTCTCGGAATCTTTACAACTCTTGCTTGTGCAATACCTACCAGCATATCAGTTTTGTCAATAAAACAGTGGTACTAATTTTCAAGTATGCTTTAATTACAAACCAGCTTACGTATCAATAAAATTTTAGTGGTTTATTATGTAGGACAACGATTTGGTTTTGCTTAGTCATCTCAACATAATATGTGTTTCAAATTCTCCAAAGCTGTAATCTTGCCTCTTTGGATAGTCACATCATGAATATTAGTTCAACGTGGAGAGCCCCATCCACCTCTTGTAATTAACCCCCCCCCCACCAATTTCACTTCAAATTCTTTTATATACTTTTTTTCAATGGATTGTTATCGAACTTTTGAATTTTATTCCCACTATCACGGTGAAGTTTTCTGTTTTCTGTCCAAAAATAGCACAACGATAGTGAAGTCGTTCGCCCAGCCCCAAACTAACCTCGCGTGAAAAATGCTTGTCACGAGATAGACAAGCATCAACACTGAAAATAACATCATAATAGAACCATAATTTCGTGTAGTTATTTCTCATGGGAAAAGGATTGTCAAACTCGGAACAAATCAGTATTGATCAAAATACGAGCAAAATTTCGATTTTCGAGGAACCACGTTTTCTTTCTAACGTGGAGCACAAATCCGTTTATCTTTGAGGAACAGGTATCTGAATAGGTCACCAAAAATTTACTTATTAACTCATGAAGTACAAATAATGGCACTTCCAGCGAATTTCAACGGAAAATGAAGCTATTACAATCAACATAAATTTTCAATAAGTACCTATGAGCTTTTTTGACATTTTGCTTCCAAGACTAGCAAGGTAGCCGAAGCTTTGTTTTCACTTTTCAAGGTTGAAAAAGAATGTTCTTCAAAATCAAAATTTCCACTCGCGTTTTACGTTTCAGACCTTTCTGAACAATTTTGGTTCCGTGTCTGTCTGTCTGTCTTGAAAACCCTAACACAGCCATAACTTCTGCATTTCTCACACGATTTCGATGAAACTTTTGGGATTATGCTGGTTAGCGTGCAGATGGTCCCCTTTTGAACTCATCACCCCCGGACTGATAGCCACTGCGCATGCGCAAACGTGAATTTTCCTTGTAACAGCCGTAACTTCTACATTTCCCATCTGATTTCGATGAAATGTTCAGAAATTATGCGAGTTGGGGTGGAGATGGTCCCCTATGAAAATTATGGCCCTCAAATTAGAAGTATTTTGTGGGCATGCGCAAACGTGAATTCCTCATAACGTGAAACGGTCATAACTTCTACATTTTCCAACAATACCTATTCAGAGACTGTGCGGTTTGACGTGTAAAGTCCCGTATGAGGATGGTGCAATGTACTTAGAGATTGATGTTTTGAGAAACAACTATGTATCGGGTTATGAATACGAGGAAGCTATGTGCCACACCCACTTGGCAGACTTTTATTTTCACTCAGTTTTGGAAGATTCTAAAACAATTCCTGAAGTTTTTACAAAAATCATAATATTGGTATTACGATGCATAATAAACTCATATACGAGACTACCATTAGAAGTTCAAATTTCAAAAAATAGGTCATACAAGGCCAAAAAACGTGTTTTTAGGTATTTTTGTGTAAATATTACCATCATAATTATAGTAATAAAGATATATTCGAATTGAGCACTTAATTTATAATACAGAGAAATTGAAAATCATTTTCATAGACTTTAAACATCTTCAAAACGTACCCAGTGCTTACAGTAGGTTGGTGTGGTATTCTGAAAATCGCGGAAAATAACAATATGTATGTAGGTATTTTATGAGTTTGAAGTGACGAGAAGAGTATTTTTTGATTAAAAAAAAATTTTAACCAAGAGGTTGATTATGTAATTTTAACGATTCGTGCCATGTACGAAAAACCCACAAGGGGCTGACTTACTCTGCCACATAGCTAATATTTCGATTGTCCTAACCGTAGCTTTGAAGATTTCTTTGAAAATTCGCGTACTGCACGACTGGACTTGAAAAAATAAATATGACCAACCTCATAATAAATGAATGGGGTTAGTTCCGCTAGTTATAAGAATACAATTATTATTTACGTACCGTATTGGAGAATCCGTCGTAACCAGCAAGTCGAGTACAGGAGGCGAGCGCTTTCGATGTAAAGACATCATCTTCAGGCCGTCAAGAGAGTACTCTCTTGACGGCCTGAAGATGATGTCTTTACATCGAAAGCGCTCGCCTCCTGTACTCGACTTGCTGGTTACGACGGATTCTCCAATACGGTACGTAAATAATAATTGTAACCTCATAATAAATCTAATATACTCATTTGAAAATTTCAAGGTTTCTGTACGGATTCATAAATGAAATGGCAGAAGAAGAACGTGGTCAATTCATTGGACAACCCTCACGCCTTTAATTCTTGTCTTATTTATGAAGAAATAGACAGTCGAAGCACGTTTCAGAGAGGGTGAAGTATCAAAGCATTTCCCTTCCTTGATTATTCTGCATACCTTTCAACCCCACTTTCATCACCAGCAACCCTTCGATAACGGTCTCGTAAAAACACCATAAAAGGGTCCCTGCCTCCCTGCTCTCCCTGAATATGGATGAACTTTATGTTTATGCTCCAAAAACAAAGTGTTTCATATCCAATGGCTCTTGAAGATTGAGCAATTGTCCTCCCAGCCTCCTCTTATTATTTATTGTTTTTTTCAGCCCGTTAATTTGATATTATAATCTTAGTTATAACAGTAGGGTTACTTTTAAGTAACAGCTGTTTGCTCTGTCTAATCTCCTCCAGTCAACACATCTAGATCCTTCTGCGGGAGATAACTTTTACATTAGCCAGAACAGTACCTATTCAACAACAACTCATACAATATTTTCCTGTGTGTGGGTTAGAGTATTTAAGAAAATCAGGAACAAAATAATCATCTCAAATAACCATTAGTATGTTAAACAGCAGAAATGTTATCAACGTTTAACGTAGGACTGTGTTGGGTTGTTGTGTATTTGGGAGCATGTCCCTTAGGTACCTAGCAATAATTTAGCGATCGATGCTATGGAATAGCACGATTAGTACGAAATAGAACAAAATAGTGGAATATTACGATTCTATGATTCGGGAATAGTGTCCCGCAAAAACCATGAAACGTTTATTTTGACATGGATATGTCTGAGGCCTGGTGGGGGGGGTCTATCTGTAAAAATGTAATACTAAAAAAAAATTTGGAAGTAGGATGGACATAGCGTCTTTGTGCTTTAAGGTATCGATTTATCATGGTCTGTCAGGTGATGGAAGATATTTTAACAGATATTTTTTAAGATATTTTTGGACGGCAGAATTCATATATTCAGATTCTTCTTGTGTTGAATATCATTACGAAAAATGGTTTTATATTAACCATATAACTTAACGTGAAATTGAACACATATTATGTGTTCTTCATTATTCTGAATTTAACCTGTTTTGTAACAAGTCATTGAAGATTGAAATTAATTATTTGTATTTTCATTCAAATTTATAAAAAAAACGCTTGCATACGAGTCTGCAACGCATTGGGACATTTTCATGTCTTTACCTATGTCAACTACCAACAGTTAATAGGAGAGGTAGGTACCATGTAAAGAGGTAGGTACTACGAAAGAGTGTAGATATATTATGTTACAAATTGACACAATTATTAATATTAAGAGGTAGGTACCTAATTTCAATAAAATAGACGATTCAGGATTAATTGAAGAGCTCGGCCGAAAAGGGGTACATGTCACTTTTTACGAAAAAATTTTTTTTGCGTCAAATTGAAGCTTGAGGTTTCCTCTACACGATTATAGAATAAAATATCGATATTTTTAACTTCATGGTTGTTTTTTTGCGATGAGAGCAAGTGAAAATGTGACGTCTCCAATAGACGAATAGGGATACATGTTCCCGTTGCTAGGACGATGAGTTACTCAAAACCCGACGACCGCCTGTTTTCTTCTCGCTATCAAGCTTTCAAAGCTATCAAACGTTTTGTGTTCAAAGTCTATCAAAGTGTTTTTCGTTCTATCAAACGTTTTGTGTTCAAAGTGTTTTGTGTTCATGTGTAGTATTTACAAATTTATTTCAACCCTTTACAAAATTATTTCATTCTTTTAGAAATTTATTCAAACCCTTTACAAAATTAGTTAAACCCATTTCCCCTTTATTTGTAAAAGGTTGAAATAATTTTGTAAAGGGTTTAATTATTTTGTAAAGGGTTGAAATACATTTGTAAATGCTATAATGTGTAATTGCGCCACAAATAGATAGCTTTCTTATATTATTATACGGTACGTATCAATATATCATTAGCTTGTGGGAAATCTGATGGAACAGGGGTACATGTTCGATTTAGCTTGTGAATTCGTGACCGCATGATTGGGATTCGTTTTTTGGCTCTCCTGTAAAATTCAAAAAAGGAACATGTACCCCTTTTCGGCCGAGCTCTTCAATTATCTTCTACACTCACGATCATTAGTTTGTAAACAAAATATGAGAACAGTTATGCCCATAGCTCCGCTATTCGTATAGTCAATATGTTATGAAGAACATGAAAATGTTCGTTAAATCGAGAGCTTTCCAACGAGTGGTGAACGATTTTTGTGGGTTAAAAAGTGTAGAAAAGGAACAAACCTAACAACGGGGTCGTTGTAAGCGGAAATCATTATAAAGGCACTGTAACACAATTTCGTTACGCAATTTCGTGACAGTTTTTTGTGCTATGTGCCAGGGCAAAGACATGAAAATGTCAAAAAGAAATGCAACTTTCTATTTTGATCGATTTTCACGAAAGTACAACCAACCCGTTGGCAGGGAAATGAGACAATTTCCATCGCACCGAAACCGTTCGCACTCGTTGGCAAAAAGTCTTGATTTATGTGAAAAATCTACGAATCTCAAGCTACCTATTTCCCCTAATTACGCTTGGTACATTCCTAAACTTATTTGATTGGACTATTTATAAACAAATTTTTCGTTTGACTGAAACATGAATGCATGGGTTTCTTAAACGATTTCCAACAGGCCCGAATGATTTTAAACCTTTATCCCAATTTGGGATAGTATGTAACTTAGATAAATTGCATTTATTATTAAAAATGTATGGTTACTTGGGTTTCTTCCGGGTTTTCATGAGCATCAACAGATTATTATTCTTGTTTTTATAAATAAATCATTCAAATCTAAATTGTGATGGATGGCTTCAAGAACAGCGAGGTGAGATTGGGGTAGAATAGTGTTAATATCGCTACACATTATATAGTATACTATATGTAGTGTAAGCTAGAGGACCAATTTTGAATAGAATATTTAATATAAATGAAGGACAAATCCATGATCTAATGTTTCTACAAGGACTTTTATCAACCTTCAATTATATATTATTTTAAACATATAATTACAATAAAATTATTGTCACAAAAACGGATGTGGAAATGTTGAGCTTCCATTGGCTTTATAGCACAATACCATGAGAAGTGCATGTATGTGCTTTATTTGTATTTGATACACCTTAATGCGGATCTTATTGAATTACTAAGGTACAAAGATTTGTTGAGCACCTGTTGTATAAAAATTTTTTTAATGTTGTAGCTGGTAGTTTAATGTTGAAAATTCGCATGTAGAGGTCTACATATTGGGTATTGGTACATCTTGTAAAACGTGTTGGTGCCTTTGAACATTTCCTCGACTCGTATGTGGTTTTGTTCAAAATTTTAAGTTTCATAGCTTCTTGAATTGAACTATTTATTACTTTTGGTGGAGGATATTTTATTATATAGACGTTGGATGATAGTTTGACATTAAAAATTTGTTTATTGAAAATCCTGTAGAAATGTTTCAAGTTTGAGATTCTTTTCCCTAGATTTAGGGATTCAGGAGTCTCTACTCGAGCAATTCTTGATCGGCCCATTGATTTTAGCAATTCCCTTTCGCCTCTGATCAGGTATGAAAATAGGACTCACCCCCGGATTAAAATTTTATTTCTCTCGATGGTTGTTGGAACTGTTTTGATTTAGATGAGTAAAACAAGAAACATTTTTATGGGCACTCAGTTTGTTCAATGATGATAGTAAGTTTGGGAAGTTTCGTTCTATTTGATCTTCTAGGAAAGATATGAGTCATTTTAGCGCAATATGTGGGTTCTCGATGGTTTCCATTTTGTTATCACCTTCCGCCGATAAGATAGAGCTCGCGCTCTCTAATGGCCTGACTTTAGGAGGTATTTCATCCAACATCACGTTAGCTCGACATCTGCGACGATCTTCGGTTGACGGCCATTTGGATACCCCTCATTTCGGCTTGAAGTTTACCATAGTTCACTTTCAAGTGTATAACTATATAGCTTAATGAATTGAGCGATTGGGTTCAAACCACTCCATAGTACGCCGAGGGTTGGATAAAAGTTCAAAAACAATTGATTTTTTGTAGCCTTTTCAATGGTATCTCCGAACCCTCAGATAGTTGTTCACATCGATAGAATAGAGTTTAATACCTCACCGGCCGAGTTTACCTTCGGAGCTCTAGTATCGGCAAAATAGTCTTTTCTTCACAGTGACAAATCAAAATAGTTACTCGTCTGCTTGTACCTGACATCAAAATTGTCAGTCACTTTCCTAAACCTGGAAGATCAAAACGTCCTCAATTGAGGTGAATTCTCCGTGTGTAAGTACATGATTCATTCATTACAATCATTGGAAAAAATTATTCTGGGGAGATTTCGTACTCTTAGGAATACTTACCACCAAGTTTTTCAAATTTCAAAATGATTCATTCAAGTTCGGTGGAATCGTAAAATAAATGTCCGAAAATGTTCTTTTCCACGCTTTTAGTGATCATTCAATAGTTATTAGACAATAACAGGAGGGATCAGCTGCCCGTTCGGGATTTTTCCTAGATGAATTTCTCCAATTTTTAGGTACCTGTACTAATAACTGTAGTGGTGTCTCGTCGGCCCCCCACTACCACGACCCAATAAATCAGACTCGTTCTCACAACTAACTCGCCTTCTTCTTTCTAGCGATAATTCCACATTTCTTTAATTGTATACGAATGTCTCTTTGCAATATTGTCTTCATTAGTAGATAAAAAAAATTTGACCTCCTGTTGAGCTCCGGTTGGTCTCATTGGACTGGCAATTTCATTTCAAACAACGTTTCTTCCCAAGGATTTTCTGATTGGAGAGCTAAATTGGTTTCTGGGTCTAAAACCGACATAAAACTGTAAAATAAGGTAGTGAAGTAAAAAAAAAAAAAAGTCAGTCAAGTTCATGTCTGTGACCCATAATGTAGGGTATAATTCGTTATCAACGGGAAATTTCCTATAGGAATCAGAATTTTGTCCAATGCGGCCATACAACCGTCGCACTGTGCACCACCTCTTTACAAAACATTAAGTTTATTTCCCTGGCACATTCTTCTAGTACCCTACTCCTCTTCTTACTTAACCCAAAATAAGAAGGCGAGTATTGCAAAGGGCTGGATAATTCTGGGCCAGATAGTGCAGATTCTATTGACAAAGAGAAGCTGATCCAGATAGTGCAGATTTTAGATCAATACTTCCAAGGCAAGTACTGAGAACCGAATTTATCACTATTCTAACATTTCCCTAACAATTGATTCAACGAATCCGGTTGAATTCCATTACCTATGAATCTGTTGAAAACGTACTGAATTTAACGTATTAAATTCATTATTGACATTTTCATGGCTTATTTTGGTTTATTATTTTCAATAATAAGCCTTTGGAATCGAGCAAGAAAAAAAAATTTTAACCCCCCCTCAAAATTTGATGTTTTACGTTTCAAGGTACGTAGAATACGAAAATCGAATAAAAAAATTTCCGTCCGTCCGCCGTACGCCGTACGCCGTCCGCCGTACGCGGCACTTTTCTTAGCAACACTGGACCGATTTGGTTCAAATTTGGTATATGGGCTCCATTTGGGGTCTAGTTGTGCCGCGAAGCTTTTGGTTGATGTAGGTCACTACTAAGGGTTGGAAATTAAGGGTTGAAATTTTCATGAGTGCCCTAGCTCGGAAACTCTCGAAATAAAGGTATCGTTTTTTCACCAATTTTAAATAGTATTGAATTTTTAGAAATTTTTGAGACCACCCGGAGCTCTGTAGGACAAACCGTTCGGTCCCTACGAGTACTTGAAGGTTTTCCTTCGATAAAACAGAATCATGAGTGTGAATCGCAAAAGAGGTCTAATCTCCATTCAAATTTTATCGGACTAAAATGCGATCGCTGTTCATTTCTTCGATTTGTATACAGTTTTGCTTTCTGCGTAACCAGTAATCAAATTTCCATATGAAGCTTTCTATTTTTCCAATCGAGTGTGAAGCGTTTAGTTCTTTCTAATAAACTTGATTGTGAAGGTGTGAAGCCAGTATGGTGTGGTAGGTAGTACCTAGCTGGTAGGTAAAAAAAAGTTGGTAGGTAAAAAAAAAAATTGGTGGGTAAATAACGCTGCAAATTATTGCTCAAAGGCTTCTTCACTCTTCAGATCAGTGATCAGCTGAGTGAGCTCCAAAACCATTTTTACTCCTATTGAATGGAAGTGCTCTTCCAGGCGTTTCCAGCACTCGAGGAGATCTTCTTCACTCTTCAGATCACTGATCAGCTGAGTGAGCTCCGAAGCCATTTTCAATCCTATTGAACGCAGGAAGCTGAAATTTGAGAGGGAAGGTCAAGGGAGAATACAGATGGTGGTAGGTGCTATTGATGGAGAACCAGTGATCTATACAGAAGGGTGATCTATACAGAAAATAATAAACCTTTGAGCAATGATTTGCAGCGTTTCATGGCTTATATTAGCAAAGACATGAAATTAATAACTCACAAATTGGCGTTACGCAACATAACCGCGAAGAGTCATCATATGATTGGATACGTTGCTAGGGAAATAAAACTTGCTTGCATTACTGGTGCATAAACTCAAAACGATCTATCGAAGGCGGAGCTGGGAATGATCTCTATGTCAATCTCTAATGTCTCACTGTGTTGCGGACTTGTACGCAAGCTGTTTTGGTACTGATATTGGCGTCATCGGTCTATGTGCAATCATGATCAGGGAGCTGGGCAAGCTGAATTTGCTCCAGTAAGTTGGCCCCAAGACACTGAAATTTAAAAGGGACCTTCTCTGGCACAATTGAGTACGAATGACACCAATTTCTCAGCGGGTTACAATTTGAGAGAGCGAAAGAGTGAGAAGCCTGTCTTTTAAAATAACATTCAGATAATTATTTTTGTTGTTGTATTTACGCACATTATATTGTCTGTCAGTGTACGCCCTCAAAATATGATAAATAAAAATAAATAAAAAAACATAAATAAAATAAGTAGGTACTGAACAAAGAATAAACATTGAAACTTTAGCAAATAAATAAAGAAAATTGTACATTTAATGTAACATAAATAGTGAGTGTTTAAAAATAGTACAATTTTCTTTATTTATTTGCTAAAGTTTCAATGTTTATTCTTTGTTCAGTACTTATTTTATTTATGTTCTTAATCTTAAATGGAAGATAGATAAGAGATAACTAGGCAAGTACCACAACTTTCCTTACACACTTACCTCCTCATCATCTATTCTCCCAATTAAAATCCTGCGCCAGTCCTGCTCTATATCTCTAAGTTGCTCCACAGATTCTTGCAAGATATAGCCAATTCAATCAACCCAGTCAGAAAGCTCAGAAAGGAGTCACGGGAGAGCCGAGGGGACCCAAAATTCACCATGCGAAATTCCGCAAGCACAGGCAGATCGCCACAAAATGCTCGATGTCTTCGGGAACATTCATATTGCATGATCCGTTGTCCGCCCCCGCGTGGCATGTGTGGTCGACTATTCAGTCTCAATAGGTCTCGCTACGGGCTTTGCATACCCATCTCGAAACAAACTTCTGCTTTTTAAAAATTTTGTTTATTTCTGTGGGAAGAGAGAGAGAGGCGTGTAGACTGTCTCTTCCTGCCCCAGACAAGCTGCTGAAATTACGAGGAGAACCCTGGACCAATTTAAACCAGGAAGCTTTACTTTCTGAATGATCAGCACAATACGTTGCCTAATTTTCCTAAATTTTCATATGTTCATAATTTTTGTTGTATTCTAGTTTTTATTGGGTGCTGGAATTTAAAAAAATGGATGGTAGTAATACTGAGTAAAATTAGTTTGGTGTGCGAGATTGGACAAAATTCGACTGGTCTTTCCATTCCACCTCATTCTTGAACTCAGATTTTGATTGAACTTATTCTCACCTTCCTACGATCTCACATCGCTTAACAACGCAATAGTTTTAATGGGCGCTCTCCCGGAGCTAGGACTACACGTAATCTCGAGATTTTATTAGAGAAAGAAGGGTCGTAACTTGATGTGGTTACTGGACTCATAACAGCCCTCCACCTCGGTCGCCTGCGGTCCAAAATAGACCAATCAAGCGGAGATGGCTTCCCCATTAAAAGCTAAGAGGCCCCTATCTTTTTAATTATCTTTTCTAAATGTCAACCCACGAGTGTGGTGACCTCGGTAAAAATTATTACGACGGTAAACAATGTGGAAGGGACAACAGTAATCAAAGAATGATAGGGTTTATTTCTCCGTGTGAGAGAAGAAAGGGAATGTCAAGGTTCAAGATCTATGTAGAATGGATCTCAGCATTCACTCTATCGTTGAATGGATATTCATATCTTTGCCGTTATCGAGTTATTTTTCCATTACGGCTAAACAATAAGGTATCATCCTATAAGCTGCCAAGTTCAGGAATATAACGATGTTCCTGATATGTGGAGAGATGTATGGCAACTTTTCCTGGGCTACGATTCCTTAGGATTTGGTGTCGTTAAAGTCAGTTCCCCAAGCAAATTGTAAAGTTTTTCGGTTCACAGCTATCAAGATTACACTAGCCTGGTTGTATCCTGTGTATGCCTTCTTATTAATTAGTTGGGAAATGCGAACATTCATTCCGTACTTTCCTACCAGTACTTGCGTGTATATATCTGCAATCAATTCTCAGTTTGACGTTGAATACTAAAGATTTTATACTCACGGAAGCCCTTGGGTGGTCGAGGCACTACCCACCGTGATTCACCTGTTGAATCATCAGATAATCAAAACAGTGAGGTCAACCTTTTTCCGCGAGGCGCGTAGCTGACTAAGAGGATGAGGAACGTAGAATACCGTGGGTAGTAAGTGGGTTGCCCATTTTGGACAAGATGTTAATACATTACTTAACTAACTAAGTCGATATTTCCCCACCAATAGAAAGAACATACGCGCCAAAACAAGTCCTTTACTGAATGCGTAAAAGATTGGAGTGTTACTTTGAGGAATTATCGAGTCGGGTACGAAAATTTTCTGGGTGACCCCGGACAACCTGTCCTCTTTAAACTCGGCTGGAGGTGAGGAATCATTAAATAACCTGAATATCTAGGTGTCGAAATCAAGATTTCATGTTATTTATATACATATATGTAACTATATCACGAACAGCAATAAGGATTTCACACCAAGAATAGGTGTACCGATAAAACTTGTGGAAGGATCTTAGAACAGTGGTTGAGCGGTAATTTGGAACAAACACTCCAGTGGTATCAATAAAAGCGTTACAGACCAGTTGAGAGTAGTTGAAGCTTAAAAACTACATGCTTACGCATACTATGAGTTAGGTACGGATCTTCATATGTGAACCTAGAAGTAGAGATGGCAACAATACATCGAGGTTTTCACGGCATCGATGGTTGGCAGATAAATCGATTTCTGTGACAGCCATTTTTAAACAATCAAGAATGTTGATAGAGTCCTGAAATTTGCTTTAGAATGTAAGTTTCAGCTTATGGTGTTCACTATTGATTGTACACTTGTATAATACATGAATAATTCATGTAACATTTCTAGTTATTCATAATTTCGGTGTTCTACAGTATCTCAACTACTGTAGAACAATATCCTCGGTTCACGTACTTTTATGAATCTTGAACGCTTTAACAATCTACGAGTAATCGTTATCGTTATGTTCCAAGCGTAGACGAGATACTTCCGCCGACACACTTCCGAATTCCTCACGCATTCTCCATTGTAAGGAAGACGCACTCATCTTGCTAGTTCCATCCCCTCTCTAATACTCACTACACAAACGCCCCAGGTTAATTCTTGTTACGTTTCTCTGCCGTGATCCTTCACCCTCCAGCTATGGGTACTCCTTGTTCTCCCCTTGACTTCCATATCAAAGTCTCTTCGCGTTCCCCTCTCGCACTTGTTGCCTTGTTCGCTTAAGGATTTTCGTCTCCCCTTTCACAGTTTGTTTGCCTTGCATGCGGATTCGCGCTGGTGGAGCTGAAAAATTCATCAAAGCGCCATTCATCCCTCCAGTCTCCGAGTTTTGTTAGGGAGCTTTAATCATTACTCACTTTTAATGAATCTCAGAATCCGCTTATTAATTAGTATCTTTACTGAGCTACATACTTATTTCGCTCCTCAACGTCGGTATTTGACTAATGGAAATAAATTATATTTGATCTTGCCATTGTGTCATAATTCTTTAATGCATAAGTATCTCTTGCCCCAAATTCTAAAAATTCTATTCACGGAGAGTTAGGAGGTGGGCGGAATAAGGTCTATCGAGGGAGGTTGGTAAAGGGAATAGTGCCTTCCAAAGGGAGTGGGAGATATAAAGTTTGCCAAGAAGAATTGACAGTATAAGGTTTAACGGAGAAAAGGTGGGGCTCTTATGACCCAGACCTTGACTATTCAATTTTGTGGTACCCTAGGAACTATACGATTCGTTGATACCTTAGGAACATGGAGATATATCCTTGTTCATTTCATTAGTCTTATCCATATTCCTATAAACTTGCGTTGCCCGGGGAATGGTTTACTGTTTTTTTTTCCTTACCCTTACGACTATTGTTAATGGGTTCTGTAGAACGAAGACGTATGCTCATAATAAATCCAATCTGCGGAAACAGCTTTTCGATTATATTCTGAACACTCATCAGTCTTGGAGAACTCAAAGTGAACGAAGTGAGTATGAACTAAAAATAGATTAATCGAAGAAAAGATGTATTACAATTGACCTTCAGATCTGCCCATTTAAAAAGGTGTGAGGTCGCGTATTTTTAAAAAAGCCCATGCTACTGGATGCTTTCATGTACAGTATGAAGGTTCAAGTTTAGCTGGAAAGCCAAAACCACGATGGGAAGATTGAGCGATGTGGGGGAGCCGAAACGACTGAGGCCATTGAATGTATTGGGGGAAGGTAACGTGGGCAGGGTGTCTCTTTGGTTGTAACGATTAAAAAGAGGAATATGGATGAGAACAGGATGAAGAGGGTGAGGGTCTGTCAAAGAGATAAGCTCGATTTATTCAAGCCTGTCGATTGTTGGGACCGTTTTCAAACCTCAAAAAGCCAGTTTTCAGTAAAGATGATGCATCATCATACTATGAAGTACACAATGGTGTTGAAAATCCATTGATTGTTGGTGACCCAGATGCTTCCTGAAACCACGAGTTTTCAGAATGAAAGTAATTTTTGGGAGCTCCATTCAGCGACTGCTGTGAATTGTGTATTTTCTAAAAATGTCTACCGAATCGGGTAGGCAGTACTACTTCCCCAGGAAGTCTACCATCATCATAAATAATTTGTTGGTCTCGAAACAAATGGATTGATCAAAGCACCAATAAATTAATATTTTATGTCTTAACATGATCATCATGATCTATTTCATAATTTTCTGCATTCAGAAACATTTGTACGGTTGAGAATATTTGTTTCTATTAATTTCGATTTTCAGAAATTATGGCAAGGATTTTATTGATGTCATTGCTATGAAATTCATTTAACCAGCTTTCAACTATCCTCAATTAGCTAAATCAAGGAAAAATTTAGGTCCTTGAAAATAATCATTTTTTGATGCATTTGCGTATCAAAAGATTTTGAAACATTTTGGCGCCGTGTCTGTTCGTCTCAAAAATATAAGGTTCTGCCAAAATTTTCCAAGTATTTAAGGCTTAGTCTCTAAATGGTCCTCCATGTGTTTCATTGCCTCCAGAATAATGGTACCTATGCGCGAGCGCAAACGTGAAATTCTCGAGCTTCAAATTTAAAACAACAAGCCATAAAACTTGGAGAAAACGTGAAACGTCAAATTTTTAGTTAATCACGAGAAAGTGAATTAATTGGGTTATCTCCTCATTCGAACTCATTTAATATCATTACATTCCCTAGCTGTGATCATTATGTTGGGCTGTAGCCTTGTTGCATCTTGAATGGTGGTTTCCATCGGTTCTTGGTTGCTATCGGTAAATCAGATGAAAGACATCTGCTGCAAGATAAAAAGTCTACCGAGAAAGAAAAGGATGAGAAATAAAGTCTACTCACCTTTGTAATTCGGATTCAGAATGATTGCACTCGTACTAGTCGGCAATATCTTCGAACTGTTTCTTCAGGAAAATGTAGGGTAAGTGATATAGAATAGCCGAGAGAGATGTAATGTATGCCGTATCGCGTTTTCCCAAAGGGGAACGGAAGTTAAGAAAAAAGGTTGATGTATGAGAAGCATGAAGTGAGCATTACCATAGCCCTTGGTGATCGGAGAGGAAGAACTGCAGGGGAGAGCTGTGACTATGGGAGCTTCTATGGGCTCCAATATGGCTCCAAGACGGTCCTAAACGATGGAGTAAAGTCATTCTGACCCTACTTTCCTTTTTCTTACTACCCTTCTTCATCCCTTCATATTTATTCCTGGACGCCATGGTTTGTAGAAAATTTCTGAAGAAAATTTAGCCTTTGTAACGGCCGAACTTTTAGCATATAAAATGTACAGGTACTTGTGAAAGTATTGACATTTTATAAATTGAAGCGAATGGTTGGTTCGTCGGCCAGCATTGTTGAAACATCGGATCTAATAACGTATTTGTAGATTGTTTTTTAAAATAGAAACTAACAAGTAAATATATCAATATGTGGTGTATTCGGAATCTACATGAAAATTCCAATACGAAGATAGAAATAAAGAAGTGATCAAAAAGTGACCAAAGTGAATATTCGTTTATTCACTTCATGCTGGATGGGAATTTATTCTTGCAGTTGTGAGTCTTTTGTACTATCAAGTTTCCAGCCCACTAGGAATGATCGTGGCTGTTCACAGCTACTGCCAATCGATGTTGCAGGGAATCGGATTAGTAGATGACTTTTATTAGGATAACTGAAGAAAGATCCGCCTGTTTAGCTAAACTTTGTTATTTACTGTTGATGTTTCTAAAATGGAAAGACCATGGATAAATTTCGACGTATAGTTTGAAATGAGTTTGTTTTGAATTACTACTCTACTTGAGAAACTAGTGAAATTACTATGGAACAAATTGGACGAACATGCTATTACATGAGGCTACGTGTGAAAGGCACAGGAGAATATACCACTAGGTAAGATAACATCTTTTAACTTACTGAAGAAGTGCATGGAAAATTGAACTTCTTCCTTACGCCGATCTTCACTGGGCGTAGTTCGTTTTACGCCTATGCCTTGCAGATTGTAGATTGTAGGTGAATCCACGGATCAGGGTGATGGAAGCCCAAAGCGCTGAAGCCTGGTGGCTTATTGTGCTATTCCGCGGATTCTGTTCCTAGTCAAAGAGTCCTAGCCCTTTGGTAAGGGCCAGTAGCGGTTTGGCTAGGTTTGTGCTAGGAAAAGCCTCCATGGGTGTAGGTGACCCGAAAAGGTGAAATCTGCGATTTGATAGCATTTCGCAATCGAATATTATGTGGGAGGCTTTTTCTTCGGCCTCTCCACACAGCCTGCAGAGGGTTGTATTCTGAGTTACCCCAAATCGGTTGAGATGGAATCGGAGTGGAGTAAAGCCCGTTACCAGGCCAACCACTATCCTGATTTCTTTGCGGCTTCGCCGCAGCAGCTCTTCTGTGGCGCTGGGGTTGGGTTTGGCCACCATACGCTTACTTAGAGCATGAACTCTACTAGGTTTGACCATCTACTAGTGGTTTCATTCTGCCTATGCCTTTACAAAATGGGAAAAGTATCTGTCCCATTGTTTGCACTGCCCGAACAGGCAAGACGATTTTCTACACATTTTCTTTGAATGCCCAAAATGTAAAGAAATCGGTTGCAAGCAGTACTTGGCTTGCCACCCCAAAGTTCAAAACCAGGAGCTATTGTCAGCAAGATGCTGGAAAGAAAAGAAAACTGGATGCCTTGTAGCACAATATGTGGAGATCATCCTGAAAAGGAAGACGTGTCCAGAACGGGGGAGAGAGAAAGGAGCATCTGGTCCTTCCCCTTTCAGAACTGCAGAAGCACTCTATAACCCAGCTCGAAGTAATGTGTTGAACTGCTCCGGGCTGAGTTTCAACTTGAGAGAAAAGGACATTTATAGCTGCTTTGCATCCCACAATACCTGAAGATGCGGACCCTTATCTCAAATCAAACTCCACCTATAGATCTAAAAAAAATTTCTCACCTGACTCAAAAAAAAACAAAAAAAAAACGAAAAATCCACCATACTATGCCCTAGGATGTACTCTAATTTAGTTTTCCCTTTTTGATGTCCCATTCATCTTATCCAGTTCAAACGGGATCGGGAGAACAGTAAGACTTGCTTCTTCTTTCACTACGAGTAGTTCGAGTCCCACTTTCATTCCTCTAATCTTTCGCTTTGATCCCGAGCTCGGTGGAAAGGTCGAAGGTCAACAACTACTCTGGATGTTGAGCCTTGTTAAACGCATTCAACAGGTCGTTCCTGAACCACTATGAAGTTTTTACAGTCTGATAGTATCAACGCCAGTACGCTGTTTTACCATCTAGCCCAGTTATTATCAATCAGGTTCGATCGTGTTTTCCAACTCCTTATTTCATCCAAAATACAGCAGAAGATGATTTCGAGTTAAACCTATTATTAAACACTCCAGAAAAACTCAATTTTTCTTTCAAAATTCAAGTACACAAACATTACATTTATGTGGAACATACAAAACTCTTCTTAAAATAAAAATTGCTCGGAAAAAGTATTTGCTTAAAAAAACGCATTCAAAATCACTCAAAACAATTATGTAACAACATTTATGCAGCACATGTACATTTGTTGGATATAAGTTGCTAAAACGAGTAAATTCCTGGATTCTGTCCCAACTTATTGGTAGATGATTTCTGCTAAGCACAGTGAGCACAGGAGCTGTAAAAACAGCCTCTTTTTGTAATTTTACCGCATGTTACAATTTGGAAGTAAACTACTTGAATTTTGAATAATACATATCATTTGGAGTGCGCATTTCTACAATGCAAATCGTTGAAGAACAAAAAAACCGAAAAAATATTGTCGTATAGATTTCCTGATTTTTCCGTTTCACTACCTACTTTCCGTTTTACTTACTCTAATTCTTGCACTACTTTTCCTTTTAGTTTTTTTCTTGCTCTATTTTAGTTTTGCACTAGTTTACGGTTTATTATTTTCAATAATTAACCTTTAGAGACGACCAAGAACAACAATTTTTAACCCCCCTTGAAATTAGTGAAATTAGTATCACAATCATATTGAGATGACATCAATTCAACAACATAGTAATAATTGTTTGTATACCAATTATTAGTATCACATTATTGACATTTTCATGTCTTTGCTTTGGCACATTAACTGAAAAATCGTCACGAAAACTAAGCGAGTCTTGCTCACGCGACCAATAAATAAATAAAATAAACTCACTGTGTTGCGTAGAGAACAATCAACTGTTTTCTTATTTTGATGCTTGGGTACATGAACAAACAACCTTACTTCACTACCTTGTTGTGTAGTGGTTGACATGAAAATGTCCCAATGTGTTGCAGACTCGTATGCAAGCATTTAAAATGTGAAAAATAAATTTTGACATTTTCATGTCTTTGATTTGGCACATGAACTGAAAAATCGTCACGAAAACTAAGCAAGTCATGCTCACGCGACCAATAAATAAAATAGACTCACTGTGTTGCTTAGAGAACAATCAACTGTTTTGATGCTTGGGTACATGAATTAACAACCTTACTTCACTACCATGTTGTGTAGTGGTTGACATGAAAATGTTCCAGTGTGTTGCACACTCGTATGTAAGCATTTACTGTTTTATAAAATTTTAGAATCTGTTATAAATCTCATATAACATATAAAATTTCTGTACCCTTACAAAATTATTAAAACTTCAACGATTTGTTGGTTTACGTTTCAAGTGTCGCAGAATCCAAAACGCTGCAAATTATTACACAATGGTTTATTATTTTTCTATATAGATCACTCGTCTACAAAATCACCAACCATCCAATATGAAGAAAAAAAAATCAAAAAATCAACAAAAAAAAATCAAAATCACCAACCATCGATCGCATTTCGGTCAGCTCTAATTTTAACGGAGATTAGGCCTCTTTTGCGATTCACACTCGTGTTTTGATTTATATATATATATATAATTCAATATAAACCCTTAAATTTTCGTAGGGAGCGAACGGTTTGTCCTACAGAGCTCCGCGTGGTCTCAAACAATTCTAAAAATTCTATAGAATCTTAAATTGAAGGAAAAACGATATCTTTATTTCGAAATTTTTTGAGTTAGGGCGTTTTCAAAATTTAAAAATTGATTTTTGAACCCTTAGAAGTGACCTACATCAACCAAAAGCTTCGGGGCACAACTAGACCGCAAATGGAGCCTACATACAAAATTTCATCAAAATCGGTCAATGCTAAGTGGCAAAAGTGCCGCGTACGGCGTACGGCGGACGGACGGCCAAATTTTTATTCGATTTTTGGATTCTACGTACCTTGAAACGTAAACCATCAAATTTTGAGGGGGTGTTAAAAATTTTTTTTTCTTGGTCGATTCCAAAGGTTCATTATTGAAAATAATAAACCAAAATCGAATATAAATGTTTCCGTCTGTCCGCCGCACGCGGCACTTTCCTTAGTTACCTTGGACCGATTCTGATGAAATTTGGTATATGGGCTCCATTTGAGGTCTGGTTGTGCCTAGAAGCTTTTGGTTGATGTCAGTCTCTCCTTGGGATTGAAAAATTATGGCTGACATTTTCAAATCGCCATAGCTCCAAATTTTTTGATATGAAGGTATTGTTTATCATCATTTTTAAATAGTATTGAATATTTAGAATTGGATGAGACCACCCATAGCTTAAGGGTTGGGGATAAATCAGAAACACGGTTTTGAATCGCAAAAGAGGCTAATTTTCGTTCAAATTTTAGATGACCAAAATGCGATCGTTGTTTGTTTCTCCGAGTTGTACTTTTTTGCGTCCTTAGTGTTCAAATTTGTTAATGGAGGTATCCGAAAAGGGGCTTAAGTTCATAAAAATAAACTTGACTGTGAAGCGAAAGTATGGTTGGCAGGTACTAACTACTAGGTAGTGACAATGTAACAGTTGTGTTCTTTGCAGGCGAATGATCTATATATAGACAAATTATAAACACTTATGTAATGGTTTGCAGCGTTTTTTCAAATATATTCCTTACTCCTAATTTCCTCTCACATTACTTACTTGCCTCACCTATTTCTTACATCACGTTCGGTATAAATTCTCTCTTACACTACGTTTTTCACACTGTTTTCCTCTCACATTTTTCTTCTCGCACTTACCATAATATTTTTTTCACAGAAATTTTTGTAAAATGATCCCCATCATAAGACTTATTTACGTAAAAAGTTTCATTTAAGGTGACGAATCACGTGTGCTGGTGAAGACACTACTGCAGTAAGACGTGGGAAGGCGCGATGATTTGCAAGGAACTGGAGTACAACGGCCGATTCATCATCTCTCGCCAGCCTCTTCTCTCTTGTGATTTCCCAAGAGTCAATCTTGAAATAGATAAACAGCATACGGCTTTCGTTATAAATCCCTACTTCTCTTGTGAGCAAAGGGGAAGATGTGTCTAATTACAACCGTGTGAGGTATGTCGGAGTAGATCTTCACCTAATTACTAATCGAATCAGTCTGAAGTAACGTATATATCTGTTCATGATGTTTCGTAACCCGTCAAAAACAAACAACAATTAAGGGGGTCTCAGTCGGTCGCCGTACGTTTTTTAATATTTAGCGAAATTGAAGGCGCAAAATCTTAAAAAGTTGTACCTAAATTTGAAATTTTAAAAGATTTTAGAAATTTATTAGTGCATGGCCCTAAGGAATTGAAAAACTTAAATATTACCGCCGAAATAATCAAAATCGAGCAATAATTGCCAAAGAAAAATGGGAAAAACTACTGAATAAACGGTTTTTTCCAAGTTTTTCCCAAAGTTCTCTGGCAATTATTGTTCGATTTCGAAGATTCCAGCGGCAATCTTTTATTTTTTCAGTTTCCAAGGCCCTTGCACTAATAAATTTCTAAAATCCTTTAAAATTTCCAATTTAAGTACAACTTGTCAAGTTTTGCCCCTTCGATTTGGCGAAATACTGACGCAGAACGAGGAACGAACGTCGACCGACTGAGACCCCCTTATTGCTGCCAGTTATTATACAATGGTTTACTGGTTTTCTGTATAAATCACCCATTTGCAAAGAAAATTTTTTTTCGATTGGTGAATGCATTTATTTTGTTAAATAAACTGTCAACCCTGTACTGTTTTCAGATAATTTTCTTCAATCAATCAATCGTCATAGATATTATCGTGAGAGGTAAACAATACAATGTATATAGCCAAAAGTACCTACCTACCTACATTATCATATTTGTCCAAGATTTATGGGTGCCTTCATAACGAAATTCAGTTTTTGATGCTAAGAAAGCCCAAATGATGGGAATACCAAAACGTGAAACAAGCTGAGCCCCCTTCTAGCCCTCTGGATCCCCTCGAGATAACTATCAATATTGGATGTCCCCCGAAAGAAAGACCAGTAGAGTAATGAGTAGAGCAAGTCATATTTGGTGACTCCACGATATACATCTGCCGAGATCCCAAAAGTAAAATACCTTACTCCGTGGAAGTTTTGATTAACTTTCATTGTTTCATTGTGCTCTAGTCTGCTTGAGTAAATTAACGTTCTTGATTTTTTTTGTTTCAGGTATGATGTTCTCTACTTGTTTCGATCCTAAATATTCTTGGTGAGTGCTAATGGTTAGTTAATACCAGATAACAAAAGAATACATTATGGAATCACTCATACTCCAATAAGTCTATTAATATGATATAACTCTTACGTATAATTGCTACTTAACATTAGGTGAGGATCAACTTTGGAACACTTTACAGATAGTCGTAATTAGATACATGAGAATCACACTCGTGAGGATGCACCGACTTCGAAAGGGGTTTTGTCCGAATGGTGGTGGAGGTAATCTATAATGTTGTGTCGTGAACCCACATTTCTTCTTTGTTCGATCGATAGGAAAATCATGCTGGTAAATTGGATTATACATAATAATTGAAGCGAGCCATTACCTATCTACTTAGCGCACTTGATATTTGTAGTTACTGGAACTACCACGTAATGTTCATATCAAAAGATGACTTAGTATCCGAATTGGTTGAACGTAATAATCAGGATCCGGTCATCGGGATTCTTCTGTTCTACAAACGTGTTCACCAGATGAACGTCATTAGGATATTAGGATATTACGAGTTGTCGTCGAACAGAATGGAATTAATGTCCCTTTAGCTCAGTCATGACATAAACCATTGACTTCCGATGTGTCTATAACTTGGATAAATATCTAGAGGGTCCGTCATAACCGATTTTACCATGAGTATTGCAATTTCGATCTTGCTATAATTATTTCGATCGATGTGTACTATTATTTTGACCATCAGATTTGATCCAATTGAGTCCGATCATATCTTTGATGCATCATGTCACTGAAGCAATTTCTTCACATTATTCATCTTGTTTGGAGTCCGTCAGTCTTTCTCTTGGGTTGTCTACGCAGGGCAACGGATAATCCATCTCATTTTCAAGTATTGCTTCATACTATTCGGAGGCATGAGGCCATGAG
The DNA here is from genome assembly GCA_009739505.2 of Apolygus lucorum. Lineage (NCBI taxonomy): Eukaryota > Metazoa > Arthropoda > Insecta > Hemiptera > Miridae > Apolygus > Apolygus lucorum. The sequence goes on along the minus strand of CM019176.2, from coordinate 50,524,783 downwards.
GAGGCCATGAGAAACAAATTGGTACGAAGTTGATAGTATTTTCTGTGGGCCGCCTTTCCAAATACAGTTCTAATATTTAGGCCCTCTAAGCCGTTGGGAAATCGAAGGGGTTCCCTTGAATTGTTAAAAATCTGGACGTTGAGTCAACATGTATATACTTCTGGAACAGCCTTCCCTTTTTGTTTTTGTCACATTTGGTTTTCATGAGATTATAGAGTAATTCAATGTGTGTTTGTACTTCTCCTCGATGTCCAGTAGTGTTAATCTATCCAATCAATATAATTCTTGTGACTTGTAGGTGTGCAACAATTCTAAAAGTCTAAAATTGTAGAATTTTCGATCGAAATTGCCTCCATAGGCATTGCAAAAGGTCTAAATTCTATTCATTTTGGTTTATTATTTTCAATAATGAAACATTGGAATCGAGCAAGAAAAAAAAGTGTCACCCCCCTCAAAATTTGTTGGTTTACGTTTCAAGGTACGTAGAATCAGAAAATCGAATAAGAGATTTTTCCGTCCGTCCGTCGTACGCCGTACGCGGCTTTTTTCCTTAGTTACCTTGGACCGATTTTGATGAAATTTGGTATATATGGGCTCCACTTGGGGTCCAGTTGTGCCAGTCACTCCTAGGGATTGAAAAATAAGGTTGAATTTTTCAAAACGCTCAAAAATTGTTGATAGAGGTATTGTTTTTCATAATTTTTAAATAGTATTGAATATTTAGAATTTAATGAGACTACCCGGAGCTCTGTAGGACCAATCGTACGCTCCTAATGAGAACTTAATAGCAGGACTTATGATCAATCAGAAACACGAGTGTGAATCGCAAAAGAGCCTAAAAAGTTCAAATTTTAGCTGACCAAAATCCGATCGTTGTTCGTTTCTTCGAGTTGTACTCTGTATTGTGTCCTTAGCAACCAGTAATCACGTTTCCTAATAATTCGGCCAACCTCAACTCCCTATTTCATTGAATCGAGTGTGAAGCTTGATTGTAAAGTAGGTACTTATGTAGTAGGTAGGTTGTGAGAATGGCAAAGCTGTGTTCTTCGCAGGCCTGTAATCAATATAGAAAAAAATACACCGTTGTGTAATAATTTGCAGTGTTTATTAAGATCAATCATCATTCCACTGAGCTCATCATCATGAGGTACATCGGCTTGTCTTCCATTGATTCTACTATCTCTCAATTATGGTAAAGGCAATGGGTAGAGAAAATTACGAAAAATAAAAATTCCCGTTAATCTTGATTGGTGGGGCCTTTAAAAACAATAGAGAGATTGCATTAAATACGTTCAGTTTCCGATATTTTGGAACTAGTTATTCAACTGTTCTCTTGTTCAATTTGACAGTATTCGTGTTTGGTACCTGGCAGTAGTGTTTCTGTCGTTCTGTAGTAATTAATATCAACAATCAATCAATTTCCTAAAATGGTTGTGAGTGGTGATTGTGCTTCCCCCAACATGTCACTTCCACCGCCGATTGAGGATAGGAAGCCGATTGAATTATAGGCTACTGATAAATACAAATGCATTATTAGTACGGGTCTTTACCCGTTCGTCAATAACACGCTTGCACTCGGAGCCGCTTCCACCCAAACCCTTTATGCAAATCAGTGATGCACCGATGCACCGCGAAGCGCTGAGAAGTGCATCCTGTCGCTCGCGTAACGCTCACTGCGTCCTGCGCGTCAATCCCATCAGTTCCAGGCATAAAATGGGATTAGAGCTTTGCTCATTAGCCTAGCCGATTGTCGACCTCTCATCCTTGGTGCATCTCTTTGTTTAAAACGCTCAGCTTGGAGGGTAATTCCCACCATCATTGTTCTTCACCATCCCAGCTCCCAACGATTCAATATTCAACTCACTTGCAGACAAAAATCCCTATTGAAAATCCTACCCCTCCACCTTTTGAAAGCTTGGGTCGCCCCTCATTGGAGTTTCCCCCTTATTTTCTCACCTGTTTTTCAAACTGCTCTAATTGGGTTCCAACAATTGCTTTTTTTCCCCCAGTTCCAGCCTTTCGTTGAATTTGCAGTCCTCTCAGTAACCCTTTTTCCTGCCTCCTCGTAACTTTACTCATCAAAAGAGGGTGAGATTTTTAATCAGAATCACGCAATGAGTAACCTACCAGAGCACTACTTGAAACCACTTCATATTTGGAAGTGAAGGTACTCATGAATGTTTGTTTATAACTAATTTTCTTTTAATGGGATTTATATGTACAACAACATTATGTAAGGAGGTCATTCCACAAAAGTAAGGAATTTTGGAAGGCCATAACCACCGTTATTCAAAGTGTACTTTTGGATTTTTTTAAAATTTCCATTTTGGAGATTGTATAATAGCACCTGTTTCATTATTGCTTCATAAAATTCCGTATTTCAGTGAAAATTTGAAAATTTTGTTAAATTGGAGAGTGAGGGAGATAGATGTCTAGTGAGGGAGATAGGAAACGCTGTTTGAGCCTCTCTAGGCTCATTGTCGAGTTCGCTATAGATCTAGATACATGTTTCAATGTCAATATTTTCGGGCAAGTCGGTCGCAGTTCCCCCTCGTCACGACCCAGGGTGGTGAGGCAAATGGGAAGCCATGAGCGAAATCATCAGAACAAATTCTGATCTTCCCTGATCAGGAAGACAGCTGATGACGTCCGCGACGCCAGGAATGGCAGTTGGACGAAAATCCAACCTGAAATGGTTGTTTACTTTACTATTACTTACTAACATGTTTCAATGTAGGCATTATGGATTTAGATCATCAATGATGAAGGTTTATCAACGTATTATAAAATGTTAATATGTTAAAAGAATCTCAATGTTTTGCTTCCAAATCTGCCAAGTTATGATTATTATTTTCACTTTACAAGAATTAAACAAAATGTCTTCCAAAATCAAAATCCCCACGCGTTTTAGACCTTCTGGAACAGTTTTGGATCCGTGTCTATCTGTCTGAGAGTCGGTCTGTGTGTCGGGGTTGTTCGGGGTGGGGTGAAGATGGTCCGCTATGAAAATCATCTCCCCAAATTGATGGTACCTACCCTCTGTGCACAGTTTCCATCCAAGTGCAATGAAAATTGTTCGGAATTGAAAACGGTTCAAGGAATTGTTTAGGTTTGCGTGTAGATGGTCCCTTATGAAAATCATCATCCCCGGATTGATTGTAGTCGTTGCGCGTAAAATCCTGGGGACAACCGTATCTTCTACACATTTTATCCGAATTGGTCGCAACGTGAAATCCTTGATATGCCTAACTTCTATAGTTTCCATTCAATTTCGATGGAATTTTCAGGGGCTGTGTGGTTGAAAATCTTGAGAGTCCCTCGTAAGTGTCATTGACCATCAATTCTGGAAGGTGGATTGAAGTTTTGAGATTGTCTGTTATTATACACGTGTTGTATGAATACAAGTTCCGTGGATTTTTTTTTTTTTTTTACATACCTAATATTTTTTTAGATTCCTGTTGATTATCGAGATGAGATGTCATGCTCAGGTTACTCGACATTGTGTCTTTCCAGGCTCATCCATAAAAATCATAAAAATAATGACCAGGGTCGTAATGATTTTAACACAGAATGTGTTTTTGCGATGACCTACCGAAAAAAAATCGTCACGAAAAAGCGACAGAAAAAACCGTTACGCGCCTTTTATAATGATTTTCACGTGCAACCAAGCCGTTGGTAAGGAAATAGAACTCCCGCAGTGTTCATTGCACAGAAATTGTTCACCATTCGTTGGAAAGCTCTCAATTTATATAGTATTTTTCTTGTAGTTACATATTTATTTATATAACATTTATAGGGTTTTAGACCAAATTAAATGTCTAACAATTATTTATTTTATTATTGCCAAAGACTCCACATTTATTATTGTTGTTTTTTATTTAACGGATGACTAGCATCGCAAAAACACATTCTGTGTTCCTATGATTTCATACAGAGTATGGAAAAAGAAATAAACCGGGGGGTGCAGGGGGGCGGAGCCCCCCGCCGAGGCGCAAAGCGCCGAGTTTTTGTTTGTTATTTTTCCCATCATTTCGAGAATATTCAGTGCTAGGAAGGAAATATTAGGATTGATTGAGTGACATCTAATTTTTCTTGCGAGTTTGCAGGTAAGTGATTACATAAATCGGTTAGTAGGGGCTACACCATTTTTTGTACTAAGTAGGTGAGACATATTACAAGTATAAGTAGGTGCATGTATTTAAAGAACCCTGCAGACTAGATAGGTAGCTCCCTACCTCGTTAATGAAAATCTATCCTCCGTCACTTCAAATCTATCTGCCTCACTGTGGAAAAAAGTGAGGGAGATGGTATGAGAAGGATAGGATTCTAGTGAAATATCGAATTCAATCAAAGTGGAATGAAAAATTCATCAACTCCAAAAAATGTTTTTTATCCAGCTTGTTGGCTACTAGGTACATTGTTCGTTAACAAAATCAAACATAATCACTTTCCTTGCCAAGAATTTCTCGTAGTGAGGGAGATAGGATGCAAACTGAGGATCACTCAGTGATCATCACTGTTTTCGTAGCTGGAATTCATGCTAAACGAAAATGGAGCGAGAATGAGGACTAAAGCGAATAAAGTTTGGTTCAGCTGAACGGGCTCTAACTTCCAAAACAAAAGACGATCCTATACGATCTCCTGTATCCACGGATTCTAAAGAAAAATTGTGTGAGGGAGATAGGCTCCAACTGTGGGACAGGCAAACATCCGACCACAGAGTCCTTCTACTCACCACCAGGTAGTCGTTTGTATTCAAAAAGTAAAACAGAGAGGATACCTAAAACATTTCTGTGAAGCATTAAATTTTTATTGCTTGCGGGTGAAGATTAGTGGTGCCGACAGAGGCAAACCAATGGTGTAGGACATGAGAGATAGATAGATTGTAAGCGATTTTATCAATTATTCTCGATAGCTGAAGAGTAATAGGAGGAAGCCATTTGATCGAGTAAATGAAACACAGACTTTTAATGAAGAGAAAAAAAAAACCGGAAAATATAGGTCCATCCAAATCTAAATTACGGTCAGAGATCTAAAAATTACGTAGTTTCGCAGGCATTGTATTTTGAACAATCATAAATACTAGCCGAATACTTGTGCTTAGACTACTAAAATACCCTTAGCAATCCACATTGTACCTAAATTCTATCGTTTCAGAACGAATAGGAGCAAATCACCAAAATGATCGACCTACTCTGGAGTTTTTGCAGCACATTTTGGTGCTTTTGCGTGAGCAAACGAGTACTAGATGGGTGGGTATTTGTGATATAATTTCCTTCCGATCAGATTTTGAAGTTTTCGAGAAAGTCCAGAACAAATTTTAACGTTTTATAATGAACTAGATGAATGGGTCGTGAATGAACATAGGCTAGGTCGCCTACGTAGCTCATCCGATTTTATCCCGATCAATACCAGAGGAATGCCATTGGCTAAGTGATAAATTTCTTCTCGTTTATGACCCACAATACCTCGAACTTTTTATGGGAACCTATTGAAGAACATTATTCCAACGTGTCTTAAAATAGAAGGAAAGTGCTCAATAAACTGGAGATACCAAGAGGGAAATTAAAAGGATTTTAGCACTTGAAGTAATTTTGCTTCACTATTCATTCAGCCAGAAACTAATTTTCTCTTCATTCCGTGTTTTTTGAGCTCATTCAACTATTTTCTCACTTTGTTGCCCCTTTTGAAATTTGTTGTTGTAAAGAAAAATAATACTCTACCAAATGTGCCTCAATTATGAAGAAATTATTTTCCATTGAATCATTCAATTAGGGATTTAATTCTAGTAAATTACTTAACAATATTACTTCTGTAACATTCACGATTAATGAAAACAATTCATACACAATGAAGTAATATTTCATAGCCATGCTGATAGAACCATTTAGCTGAGCGGAGCGGAATAGCAAGGTGATGTTTCGTACAAGTGCATTTGCGCCCACATACCTAATGATTGTCGGCTAGTGCCTTTTGTAGAACAAATTTGAACCACATCTTCCATCACTGATGATTTAGTTAGGAAGGCATTCCGTAGAAAACCTCCTGATTTAGTGTGTCCCTTTGAATTCAATTATCAATTGCCAATCATATGCCAAACATACCCGGTTTATTAACCCTCCCACCCCCTCATTCGGATTCAAATCACAAGATTTAAAACAATCATTGACTAAAGAATATCCACAGCTATGGACCACAAGATGCTTTTCTTCACGCTGAAGCTGAACTAGCGATTGCAGAAACATCTAAAGGGTCTCAGTCGGTCGCCGTTCGTTCTTCGTTCCGGGTCAGTGTTTCGCGAAAATGAAGGGACAAAAACTTAAAAAGTTGTACCTAAATTTGAAATTTTCAAAGATTTTAGAAATGCAATAGTGCGCGGCCTTAGAAAATTGAAAAACTGAAATATTGCCGCTGGAATCATAAAAATCGAACAATAATTGCCAGAGAAAAATGGGGAAACCCGTTTATTCAGTTTGGTTTTTTCAAAGAACGGCGACTGACTGAGACCTCCAGTGATGGGAATTCTATTTAGTATATTGATGTAGTCACACAATTAAAAAAAAATATGGAAGCAAAGCTTCACAAACGAAGTGGCCTCACCTCATCCACATGAGGCAGATGTTACGGGATTTTCTCCTTATGCTAAATTAGAGAAGTGAGCATACGTTTATTCAGCAGCATATGTGTATGCAGTATATGCAAATCACTACAGGCACGAGGAAGCGCTACTGTTTTGGATCAATCAGATTATAGATCTTTTATATTTCAATGAGGGAGTGAAGAATGCATTGCGTTTTCTTAGCTCATCCCCCAGACACTTCCAACAGTGTACTACAAGTACTGATATTTTTTGCCCACTTCTCTATAAATGTGTGACACTCATAAATCGTCGTATTCCTCCAGTATATATACTATCTAAAACATAATTCAGTAACGCTTACCATCGAACAATATTTAAAGGTCGTAGATCTCATGTACATAAATAGATAATTGCTTACTCATGATACAATCAACTTTGTACCGAAACATCGATATCAAGGATATTCCCGAAATTCATTTGGAAACATCTCTGTACTAATGTTATACTCACTCTCCAAAAAACTATTCACAACTTGTAAAAAAATAGATAAAAAATAAAACCTTTATTTTGCCACGGTACTTGTAATTGTTTGTCCTTCAAACCACCATTGCAGAATTTAAGGCACGGAGATGATACGTTTCTAAAACTGAGGTGATTGTTCTGGGAACCTTGAATCCATTGTCATTAGAGTTGGAGACACGTACCCCAAGCGATAACCTATAGGGGATCAGTAAACTAGCACAATGATTTCCTCATTTACTCTATGGACGGAAGTTAGGGTCCGGATAAGTCTCCCGGTCGACGCATTGAGACTGGAGAGCTGAGCTGGCAGTTGCCAAAGACTTCCCATATGCTGCCTGCCACCTGCTGTGACTCCCTTAATGCGTTGCCGCCTCGACTCCAATTTATCTTCACACACCTACTCAGTACTCTGTTTGTTATTTTCCAGGTTATAATGCCAGCTAAAATACACCATGAATTATTTATTCGAGATATGAAACGTAGTGGAAATGAGAGTCGTTGTAGTGGGTCAGCTCGACTAAGCTAGGAGGATGAGTTCTACCGTCCCCTGAAGTAATGCAATGCCTTATAAAAATATAAGTGGTAAATACAAAACCACGCAGTTTTGTGGTTTTGCATGCAATAAAAAGGGTCTGCTATAGATGACGCTTATATACGAGTATTAAGGTTGAAGCTAATGAATCTGCCCGTTCCAAAGCCGGCGGAGCTCTCGAAATTGATGTTAATACTTCAAGAACTACGTGACTTGCCTGTGAAACTCGCCGCATCGAGGAGAGGCAATAAACACGCGGATTCTCACATCTTCAGGGAAAACTCTCTCTTCGTTTCCTAATAGTCGATAGATTCAACCATACTGCTCAAATATCACTGGGAGGCTTAGAGTGAATTTGCCGAATTTTAAGTGTGTACTACAATAATTTTATATCAGCAATAGGACAGAGTCTAATCTTTGTTGTTCGAATATTTGGCTACCATATTGTGAACCTATTTTCACCATAATGTCAACTAGCTCTGAGAATTGTAGTGAGCTAGGTTGCATTAATTAGCTACTTCATCGACTATTATCTTCCATTTACCAACTAGGTACTTATTTCCTTTCTTCTGCGTACATCAGAGTTGCTATTCTCTAGTCATTATGGCACTCACTGTGCCTTGTGATTATGTATCCATCCCAAGGACACATAATCTGTAGACTATTGAGCCATGAGAATAAATCACAAGATATTGATACTTGTTGCATTGATTAACTTTGATTCGGCTAATGCAGGACAGAATTTTTAACTCATCCGCCACGTCTATTCCCGATCCAGTTGAACTGTTAAGACCCATTTGTAGGAGATACCTACCCAACCACTTGTAATAATGCACACGTTTTTTGTGGATACAAACTTAACCAAGTTCTTCAGTCAATCAAGTTAATTTTGACTTACTAGGAAAAAATCCAATTTCAAAAATGTACACCTCCGATATAGATTTTCCCTGTCTTTCTGACAGCAAGAAATTATTCGCATGTTAATTACAATGGAAGAAAACAACAAACTGAACAACACTTTGTTATTCACTTGGGGTTGTTTTAAAATTGCATCCCTTATTTCCACCTCTTGAGATTATTATTGTAATACATTTAATAAATAAAATAATAAATAAATAATTTTTTTATTTGTAGCCGCCATAAGGCAATACAAACGTCAGCAAAAACATTAACAAATAAGAAAAAAAAGTCAAATATATCGGGGAAAAATCAACATCAATCAAATATCAATTGGGAAAAATCTTCCACGTCATATAATTCCGCCTGTATGAGCCTCTTCTTAGTTTTTCTCTTAAACATTTCCAAAGATAGGTCTTGCAGGTCAGCAGGTAGTTGATTCCAGAGTCGTACCCCAGTCTGAAGAGGATCCGACTGCATGGAGACTTTTAATCTAATTTGATGTGGACGCAACTTTCCAGCATTTCTGGTACAGTAACCGTGGATGTCCGAACCACGCTCGACAGAGGCCAAATGTTCAGTGATTCCGACCACTTTTATTTCTTGTCTTGACTGTAGATAATGATTGATTTCGTTGTACTTTGATTTTATGCCCTGCACGTTGGCATGATATAGAATGAAACCATTGATTTGTGGTGGAGGTGGAAAAATCGACGCTGGAGGTCGTGTTACCTCATTAGCCTGATAGAGAACAAATTCATTGGACTGCAAGGTTATGACTGAGCGGTTTAGTCAAGAATCAGTGTTTCTAGATGAAGCAATATTGGTCATGGAGAGTATTATAGGTTCAATCTCAGGTTCAGCACGCATCATAATACACCGACGAATTAGCTCACTCAGTATGCTTCTCCCCCTAGCAGTGTAATATGGTTCTCGAGATTTTGTGCGAATCATATTTTCGCCAATGAAGCATGTATCTATGAATTCGACAAAGCTGTACCTGTTCGATAATTGAAGCAGAAATCTATTCAATTTATAAATTTCTCCATTTACAACTGACCACTGTGGAAGAAGATAATTGAAAGGAGCTTTTACCAAAATCAATTTTGACTTTGGGCCCGACTGACAAAATCTCAATAAATCATGTTTAAATCTTCTCAACTCGTTATAAGACACGTCAACTGTACCGGCCGAAAGCACAATATACTCAGGTTGTGATGGCACCTGGGGCAGCGAACCCATCAACACCGAAAGGGGAGCATCTGCCATGATGAGGCTGTTGACAGAGAACTTTCGAGGAAGTAGAGTCTGTACTTCTTTTCCTAGTCCATACAAATACGAATCACCGACGAGTAGGACGTTAGGTACCTTTTGTGAAGTACTCCGGAAATGACTCCTGCTGGGAGATGAAGATGTCCCAGCAGAACCACTTCCAGGAGAAACCAAATTATCGGCCTCCAATTGATTTTTCAACTCATTTATGGTACTATTCAAATACGACTTCTCACGCTCGAGATCATCAATCTCCATGCGCATCACTTTTAATTCAGCCTGTAATTTGTCAGTGCGTTTTAATAAATCACAACGATGATCATTAGCTTCATTTAATCTCGTCAACAAGGATTGTTCATTCCGAAGGAAGACTTCACTCTGATGGACCAAACTAGCACAAACGCTACCATAGAGTGATTCCATCTTTTCGAGTTTACCAGTTAGCTCTTCAGTTTTCAAATCCTGTTCCGGTAAATGTGGGATCTGTTCCATGTTACCACAATCAGTCTGAGTTTGCGTATCAACGAAAGTGACAGAGTCTCTGATCTCAGGTATATAGCATTTCCGAATTGAGTTAAACCTTTTCCATTTAGATTTAAACCTTTTCCATTTAGGTTTAAACCTTTTCCATTTTGATTTAAACCTTTTCCATTTTGATTTAAACCTTTTCCATTTAGATTTAAACCTTTTCCATTTTGATTTAAACCTTTTCCATTTAGATTTAAACCTTTTCCATTTAGATTTAAACCTTTTCCATTTGGAATCTAAATGGAAAAGGTTTAAATCTAAATGGAAAAGGTTTAAATCTAAATGGAAAAGGTTTAAATCCAAATGGAAAAGGTTTAAATCTAAATGGAAAAGGTTTAAATCCAAATGGAAAAGGTTTAAACCTAAATGGAAAAGGTTTAAATCTAAATGGAAAAGGTTTAAATCTAAATGGAAAAGGTTTAACTCAATTCGGAAATGCTATAACTGCTAGCCTCGGACTATCAACAGCATCAAAACTAGTAATCAGTTTACTCTCGAGGACCCTAATCTTCTTTTTTAATTGGACTACTGATGTTTCAAGAGCCTCTTTTTCGTCAGACCAAACAGCCTCATACCGTAGGTGATCATTCACCGATGAGTTGAGCAATTCCCGCGACGAAATGTAGGCACCATTCAGAGTCGAAATCTCCTGTCTGTGACCATCCAACTCATCAAGCCTGTCTTGTGTCACACAAAATAAAGTTCTTAAGTGCCTGATAAATAGGGATACATTAAGGTCGGCAATGTCCAATCTCAAAGTATTTGCAGCAAGGATTAAGTTATCCTTAATATCATTCAATTCTACATCACCAAGCGACATGGAATATATGCTATCCAGTAGATCGCCAATAGAATCCTCACTTCGGGCTTTTGACATAGTTGGAGATTGATCAGACGATAATAGTAAATTTAGTTATTGAATATGGGCTATCTCATGAAGGTGCGAGAACACCTCGAGAACTCAAGCAATAATATCTTCGTACCGATGAGCGACCGTTCATACGAACGATGACGATCTCACTGAAGGATGATTCACGGCTGTCAAGATGTGTCAATCTCGCAATCTGTTGATAGATTGGAGCGGGGAAGAGAGTGTAGGAGAAAGGGCATAAATTACTCACAGCGCATGCGTTGACTGACCCCTTCCACGATCAAGGAAGTTCGACCACGAGGAATGAACGGCACAGTCCCGGGATTTGGCAGTAATTAAGCCGAAAGAAAACTGGACACTAATAGCGCAATAAGTGACCGAAATACATTGACAATGCGGCAAGTTACGCGTAAAGAACAAATCAAGGGACATACAAAAAATCGAAGCAATTGAGCAAATGGAACATGACAAAAAAATATAAATAATAGAGCGAGAAATAATTAGTTGTTTGCGAGTTAGAGGTGAGTGCGATACTGATACGATTTTGTTAACCCTAATTGGACCATGTCACCGAAAACATCTTAGGAATCCCACACCCATCCCAAAGTTTCACTAGATTAACTAGATTTAAATTGCAATTTAAAAATTAATGGACAGAGCTGAATTTTTTGTGTTAAGAAAAATAAAAAATGATGTTATGACAAAAATTTTGAAATTTTCTAAATCGATTACCTAGGGAATTTTAGTCATATTTTATTTTGATAATCCTAATAGCCAACAAAAAATTTTGCTGTCCATCAAATTTAAAATGGTAATTTAATTTTGGTTACTCCAGTGACACTTTGGGACAGCTATGGAGTTCCTGAGATGTTTTCGATGACACCAGTGAAACCATGTCCAATAAATTAGGGTTAAAGTTATTGTAATGTCAAGATTAATATTTCCAAGATTTCATCTGATAAATTCGTTAATTTGCGAATCACGTTTATTATCTTTTTTATACACACGTTTAAAATTTGTTATAAAAGAGTTGGGGAAGAATCTCAGACATGCAATTACTGCCTATCCACTTCTATTTTTCTGCTATGTGGGTAAAAGAAAGTAGGTAACAAGTTTCTTTGAGGACTGTAAACCACTCCTCTCCTCTTCTTCCGCTCGGTTAGCTCTCAGCTCAAGGAAGCAATAATGTTACAGCTCCATTGAGCCATAGAGGGTCTGAGAGAGGAGAGTAGGCCTGTTGTGTGTGGATCCCAGACTGCATTGCAGGAAATTTATCATCGATGTCCTTATTGTGGCTCCAAGATGCGTCTGGGTCATGGATTCTTCATGAAGACATTAGCGTGATTACCACGCAGTGGTATTTATGATCTACAAGTTTCCAAGTCGGTGGGCATTCATTGAGCATGAATTTCGTATGGTCTAATCACCCTATTTTGCTCAAGTTGAGACGGTAGTTAAAGGATGGCCTCAAATGAATGCTTACCTATTGATTTTGTCACGAGTCTATCTGTTGAAACCGAAGTAAAAATCCATTCATGCAGTTTGATTTAATGAGCGAATTTTCAAAGAAATCTTAAAGGCTATGGTTAAGAAAATTGAATTAGGATTAGCTATATATGACAAAATAGTCAGCCTTATGAGTGTGGCACATAGAACGAATAGTAAAATTATGCAATAAACCTCGTGGTTAAATATCTTTTAAAAACCTAAAAAACTACTCTCTTCGTCACCCCGAAATCATGGAGTATCCACAATATTGTTCAAGATCGTATAAATTGTTGTTTTTTTCGATTTTTAGTTCATCATACCAACATATTGTTTGCACAGGGTATGTTTTGAAGATGTTTGTAATCCATCTTCATGTTCTACACGTCTTCACAAACTCTTAAAGTAACCTCTCGGCCACTGCATTTTTGGGTACCACAAATATGTAAGCAGGGTTTAAATTTATAATTTTTGGAGAATTTTCAACTCACAAAGTTGTACTTATACCAGACATTTTGAACTAGATCAGAATGTGTCCTTTATTATTATGATTATGATGATAATATCCACAAAAAATCAGAAAATACGTTTTTGGCCTATTTTTTGAAATTTGGACTCCTTAGGACTGTCCAAAATTTCTGGCTAATTAACTCGTTGTATTATACGTAAAACTTCAAGTTTTTGCAGATTTCAATCTTCATGGAGAAAAATTAATTTGCAACTCCTCTGCTACATAATAATTCTCTTTATTGGAGACAGGTTTGGGATCAGAACCCCATCATCAGTCCAGAGACTTTATAACATTCAATCAGAACCACCCCGGTCAATAGCTGAACTGCTATTGGTTTCCTATAAAGAGAATTATTATTAATCAGATGAGCCTCAAATTAATTTTTGTTCGTGATATACTTCGCCTCTGCGCCATTGGCAGCAATAAAAAATCACTAGAAATCTTTGCGAAACAGTTACTCATGTTATCGTCCGGAATGATGCACACGCACACACACACAAACACACAGTTTTTTAGAACAACTTCAGGAATCGTTTAAGAATGTTCCAAAATGGATTTAAGTGAGAAAAATATTTCAAAAAACTTAGTAGTAAAATGTTTGAATCTATTGCGATAACTCCATTATTCTTGAAAATTCGATAAAAACGAAAAATCGATAAGTTTGGTTCAATCATTCCTTCATCAATTAATTCTTTAAGACCATGTTATTCGACGGAAGGGAGCTAAACTTACCAATCAACCTGGTAGAATTTTAAAAACTTTTAGGTATTGTTCGTGTGTGACTAATTTATTCACGATACCAATTTATTTATACTTCTATTGGCTTTTCTCACTAAACACTTCGAACGATAATTCCAAATTCATCTCAATCTTTCCCGTCCGAAACGGCAAAAGCTTAGCCTTTGGTCTTCCATAACACGATCTTTATTATTCGGGTAGTAAGTGATGTCGATTTCTCATATCGATCCAGTCGCTCTTCACCCTCAGAGCTCCCTCATTCGCTGCCAGGTCGTAAACATCACCCCTCAGAAGTCATCTGACACCCCTCCGCTCATCTCTTCGGGAACCCCATGAGCAGACGACGAGCCTAACTGCGCATTTCGCATCAGCGCACGCTCCCGAGCCGATTACGCTTTTCAACCCCTGATTTTATTATACTTGAGCTCATCCCTGAAATCTCATTTCATCTGAGACTGATTTCTGAATTCTTCACTCCGTCAGCCTCACAACAGAAATTGGATTGCCTTTCGCTCTTCAATAATGCTGATACGATCAACTCGAAAAATGTACTTGTTGGATTTCACCAAAACCGCTAGTGAAGTTTTCGCACTGACTAGAAGAATGCCACCCTTTTCATTAAAATTCTTATGGCACATTGGGGCAGAAATAGGCGATTATAAAATTCCAATTTGGCAGGACTTTTTACTGCAGATTTGAATGAGACCAACTAGGGACATAAATGTTTTACCTATGGGAATAACGTGGAGCATACATCATAAAAACTTGATTGTGGAATTAAAACATCGTATCTCCTGGATTTTCAGGCTGGATAAAATGAAATCCACCGCAAATCGATAAAATCGTCCATTTTGTAGTTACCTATGTGTATCTAAGCTTTCATTGCCAGTTTTCAGCATGGTAAGACATTGAGGTTTCCATTTCGCTGTGTGACATCATTCCATTGTTTTACAAACATTATCTACTTCGGTCCATAGCACTCACAGCAACAAATACAATTTCGGAAGTTTCTGCTGCGTTATTAGCGATTTAATTTGACTGATTATTGTCGTGTGTTGTAGCCTCGATAAAGTCTGTCACTGTACCTCCCTCTACCACCTTTTCTCCGCGATCGGACACGAGATATCAAATGATAGGTAGATTATTCTGCATATACAGAGTGTCCCATGTTAAGGACCCAAAAACTTTGGGAGTCGATTCAACAAGTGATTTAAGTAAGAAAATGTCTCTTAGCAATTTTGTTAAAACCCCTTGATTTTCCAAGTGTTTCCCATTTTAAGATTTTTTCGTGCGCTACCTTAATTTACCGTAAATATGTAAAAATAAGGGCACCGTTGGAAAGGGCGTCAAATTTTCCATCTTTATAGTGCCTACAAAAAACTATTTTCGGGGTCCTGATGGCTGAAAAATCAAGTCAAATTGGCAAAATTTCCTATTTTTTATTTTTTATTTTTATTTTTAGGGTTTTTTTCTTATGGTTTTCAACGTACCTCATCATCAAAAACAGCGCAAAAATTTCAGCTTTCCAACGGTATAGTCAAAAAATATTTTACAATCGAATTTCAATGAGAAATTTGTATTTGAACGCGTTTTTCCGCGTTCAAACACAAATTTCTCCCTGGAATTCGATGTAAAATATTTTTCGATTATACCATTGAAAAGCTGAGGTCTTTTCGCAGTTTTTGGTGATAAGTTACGTAAAAACCTAGGAGGAAGAAAACTCCTACCAACAAAAGGAAAAACAAACGGAGATTAGGCCTCATTTGCGATTCACACTCGTGTTTCTGATTTATCGTATGTCCAACCCTTAAATTCTCGTAGGGAGCGAACGGTTTGTCCTACAGAGCTCCGGGTGGTCTCAAAAAATTCTAAAAATTCCATAGAATCTTAAATTGAAGGAAAAACAATACCTTTATATCAACTCTTTTTGCGTTGAGGCGTTTTCAAAATTTCAAAATTGATTTTGGAACCCTTAGAACTGATCATCAACCAAAACATCAACCAAAACTTCGGGGCACAACTAGACCCTAAATGGAGCCTACATACCAAATTTCATCAAAATCGGTCAATGCTAAGTGGCAAAAGTGCCGCGTACGGCGTACGGCGGACGGACGGCCAAATTTTTATTTGTTTTTTGGATTCTACGTACCTTGAAACGTAAACCATCAAATTTTGAGGGGGTGTTAAAAAAAATTTTTTCTTGGTTGATTCCAAAGGTTCATTATTGAAAATAATAAACCAAAATAGGAAATTTTGCCAATTTGAAAAAAAACTACTGTTTGATTTGATTTTCCTCCCATCAGGACCTCGAAAATGGTATTGTGTAGGCACTATAAAGATGAGAAATTTGACGGCTTTTCAAACGGTGCCCTCATTTTTTACATGTTTACAGAAAACATGTAAAAGCTGCTTTGAAACTGACCTCTTCAAGTACTCGTCAAATCAATTTATGTAAAAGAAAAAAAGCACTAAGCTCATCACCCGTAAGATTTGACTAAGTATACATGAAACACTCTCATAATTACGCAAACATACCTACTATTATATTTTTACGAGTAGATTACGAACTTCTGGAATATGAAGACGAGAACCAGCTAAGGACTGCAGCGTCTCCATCTACGAATCGATTATTGTTTCCAATAGATTTCCATCAAATTTTGCATTCTCTAAAAATGGCTAATCTGCAAAATCTGGGTTTTGTTAAAGTGTTCAGCAAATAGATAGAATAACTTTTATCGCGTTTGATCGATTAATTTGATTGATAAGTACGATAGGAAAAGAAGATGAGAATAATGATTGATTCCCTGCTACTTTGATATCAACAGTTGAAGCAAAATTCTTCCTTCCCGTTCCACAAACGATCGTCATCTGTAGCGGGGCGACGGACGCATTTTCGCTCTACGTGTTCTCCCAACTTGTTTCATCAATTTCCCAAACTTCTTCTCACCTCAAAATGTTTGCCGGTTGAGGGAGTGGCTCAGCTTCACTGGAGCTCGAACTTTCCTTCAAAACAGCTGCTAAATCAAATTGAATGAGCCATTCATCATTCGCCTGGGGAACTCGTTGACTGATTTTGAGGCTACACAGTTTTCCTGTTCCGGAGCCCAAGGATCCAACTCTCTTTCTGTAGTGCAGTAGAATATGAAAAAAGGAACTATTTCCTTCCTCACTACCTGCTTAAGGTAAAGAAGAATTGTGTTCAAGTTGGAAGCTCAAAAATGTGTATCCACCAAAATAAAAATAAGTTGTACCTTTTCGTGCGGTTGAAGTATCTTAAAAATACTCGATTCACTTCACTGGGTTTTGGTCTTAACGGTGGAAACATTCTCCAATCCGTTTCATGTCAGTTTCTCGACGAAGAAGGTGGGGCATCCGAGGAAGGAGAGGGTGCCCTTTTAGCCCCACTTGCCCGCTTCCGTTTCCGGCCTATGCAAATTCAAGACGGAACTCCATTTGGGTCAAGTTGTGGGTAACCACTTGAATGTGTACTCTGGTGGGATCGAACGGCAGAGGAAGACGCAAGCTGAGGGTACCAGAGTTGTTGAACTGGTCGAGTGCTATTATATCCAATTCGAGAGAAACTTGAATTACGTTTTTTTTCTTCTTTTTTTGGATCAATTTCTGGTTAATGCTGTTTTGTAAGATCGTTAAAAACCACAACATTATTCAATTGTTCGTTCTTTCCCGCTACGGAACTCCAAAATCGAAATATCCTCTCACATTTGGATTTAATTTTGAACCAATTAATTTATTACAATCCTAGAAAATTTCATCGAATTCGGATGAAAAATACAAGTGTTATGGCTGTTACAAGGATTTTACGTTTGCGCATGCGCAGAGGCTACTGCAAATTTTAAGGCCTTGATTTTCATTTGGGAACATCTACAACCTAATCTGCGTGATCCCTGAAAATGTCATCGAAATCGGGTGGAAAATGTGGAAGTTATGGCTGTTACAAGGAATTTACGTTCGCGCATGCGCATCGGCTACTATCAGTTCGGGGTTGATGATTTTCATAGGGGACCATCTACAACGTAATCCGCATAGTCACTGAAAATTTCATCGAAATCGGGTGGAAAATGTGGAAGTTATGGCTGTTACAAGGAATTCACGTTTGCGCATGCGCAGCGGCTACTATGGTCTGAGTCTGATGATTTTCATAGGGGACCGTCTACACGCCAACCCACACAATCCCTGAAAATTTAATCGAAATCGGACAATAACTTCGTATAGTTATGCCTGTTACATGGATTTCATGACAGACAGACAGACACGGAACCAAAATTGTTCAGAAAGGTCTGAAACGTAAAACGCGAGTGGAAATTTCGAATTTGGAGAACTTTTTATTTGCAACCTTGAAAAGTGAAAACAAAGCTTCCGCTACCTTGTAAAATTAAAAAACGTTTGCGCATGCGTAGTGGCTACTATCAGTCCGAAGGTGGTGATTTTCATAGGGAACAGGGGCGGCTACTGATAGGAGCATAGGCGCATGTGCACCCCCAGCCAATTTAAAAAAAAAAAAAAAAATTCAAAGTTCGTTCCTCTTCGTTTGAAAAGTAAGTTGGCTAGTGACAGAAGACTCGATCGTAGGTACTGTGCTAGTTGAATCTACGCGCGAAAACCGAGGGGGGGAACTCGACCAATCAGCGGCGGTTTGAGCAACATCGGCCGGCTGCTCAGAACGCCAGGGGGGTCACGTGTGGGCAGGGGAGGTGGGCACGTAAGATTGGCCAACCAGAGAGCACGAAATGTGACCTTGGGGAGCAGCATGGGAAAAATGCGCACACCCCTCTCCCCTTGATTGCTCAGGAACCCGGGTTTCCTTATCGTGTTGGAATTAGAAGTAAACAAAACTGATAAGGGTTTTTCGTTTTCGGTCCACCGTTTTGTTCTAAGTATTTGTTCTAAGTATTTGTTCTAAGTATTTTGATTATCTAGGAGTATTGTAGGTACGATGGATAATTCGGTTCAATACATCAAAGTAAACTATTCGCGTTTGTCGGTCGTGGAAAAGTGCGAGATCCGAGAAACTGGCCGCCCCTTGCCGTCTCTACCTGGACTCCAACAGACGTTGAAATTAAAAAATCGTGCAGATTCGTATCGTAAGTTTAACGTCGAATATTATAAGAAGGTAGATTGGCATTGTGGGTGTGAAGTGACTAACAAATTATTTTGCTTTGCTTGTCTACTTTGTTGTACTAACCGAAATGAGGCTTGGGTTAAAGACGGCATAAGTGGCATAAGTGGCATAAGTGGCCCATGGGCATAAGGCCCATTTAGCCAAAAAAATTGAAAAACATGCATTGGCGGTCTCCCATAAGAACGCTCTGGTAGATTTGCGTATATTGGGCCGTCAAAATATAATTCAACAACTTGACAGTGCATATCGTCTTAATCTGATGCAAAAAAACGAAACGGTTAAGAAAAATAGGTACATTCTATCTCGAATCATTGATTGTATCAAGTTCTGCGGTGTTTTCGAACTAGCCATGCGTGGACATGATGAGAGAGATGATTCTTCGAATCCCGGAGTCTTCAAGGGGCTTATTAATTTTTCTTCCGAATTGGACGATGTTTTGAATCGCCACTTACAGGACGCGACTGTTTTCAAGGGAACATCGAAGGATATTCAAAACGACATTTTGGATTGTATGCTTACGGTTTGCCACTCAAAAATCAGGGCTGAACTTGAACAGTGCCAGTTTGTTTCCGTAATTGCTGATGAAACTACTGATGTATCAGCTAAATTTCAAATGTCTATCGTATTCAGATACATCCAAACAGATGGAAGACCCGTTGAGAGATTTTGGTCCTTTGTAGAACCTGCAGGTCATGACGCCGTTTCTCTCACGACTTGTGTGAAAAAAGAATTGGGCAATGCTGCAATTGATGCCAACAAATTAATTTGCCAAAGTTACGATGGAGCGAATGTTATGAGAGGGCAGGAAGGTGGAGTTCATGCATTGATTAAGAAAGAGTTTCCTCTCGCTAATTATGTCCACTGCTATGTCCACCAACTTAGTCTCATTATGAAACAAGCTGCAAGCCAAAACAAGCTCGTTCGCATTTTTTTTGCTGATCTTAATGAAATTCCTGCGTTTTTCTCTCATTCTTCGCAGCGTGTGGCCGTTTTGGACGAAGTTGTAGGTAGGAGGGTCCCTCGAGGTTCTGCGACTCGATGGAACTTCCATTCTCGTACCGTTCAAGTAGTACACGAACATTTAGACAGTCTGATGGAGTGTTTTGAAAAGATTGAGAATGAGAGTATTCAGACTAGTACCGTCGCACAAGCTCGTGGCCTACGCCTTAGGTGTGAACAATCGGACTTTCGTTTTTGGCTGAAAATATTTTATAAGATAATGCCC
Organism: Apolygus lucorum; assembly: GCA_009739505.2. NCBI lineage: Eukaryota > Metazoa > Arthropoda > Insecta > Hemiptera > Miridae > Apolygus > Apolygus lucorum. The sequence continues at coordinate 50,504,482 of CM019176.2, read as the reverse complement.
CATGTTGATATTCTCTACAATCAACTACAAAAACGTTCAGTCGATCCCTTGAAAGCTATGAGTGATATCCGTGAATTTGAAATTTCCATTCAAACCGTGAGAGAAACGTTGATACGATTGCTGGATCTCAGAACATTGACGTGATTGTGAGCAGAAAGCGGTTCCGAGAGGATGCTTTACCATCAATGCAACTAGCTGCTAAAGAAATTTGTGACACGATCATTTTACAGGTTCGTGAGAGGTTCCAGTTTGTTGGCCACCTCACAGCTTCAAATTTATTAGACATGGCAAAATTTTCAGATTACACCAAAAGTTTTCCACATCAACATTTTGATCAATGTTGTGACACATTTGCATTTTTTGAAAAAGAAAAACTTAGAACTGACCTTCAAGTTCTTTATTCAAGGACAGATTTTGGAAGTAAAGGGGGGGGCAGTTCCTTTACTTCAATTTTTCATTGAGAATAATTTATGTTCAGTTTTCTCTGAAGTGACGAAACTTTTAAAGCTCTTGATTACTATACCTATGACAACATCAGAGAGTGAGAGAACTTTTTCGTCTTTGAAGAGAATAAAAACAGTATTACGCAATTCCATGGCCGAGGACAGATTGGTGGCGCTTTCAATGCTGTCAATCGAGAAAGATTTGGTGAGATCCGTTCAAGATTTTAATGAGAAAGTTATCGATATTTTTGCAAGTAAGAAGGATAGGCGTGCTGATTTTATTTACAAAACAATTCATTGAAGTTACCATTTTATTCTTTATCCTTGATATAGTTTTGTGACGGATGAATATCTTTATTCCTGGGGTAGACACCCAATTAGTGATATTTTGGTTCCTGAAGTTGACACCCAAATTGTGATATTTTTGTTCCTGGGGTAGACACCCAAACTGTGATATCTTTGTTCCTGGGGTAGACACCTGATTAGTAATATTTTTGTTCCTGGGGTAGACACCTGATTAGTAATATTTTTGTTCCTTGGGTAGACACCTGATTAGTGTTATTTTTGTTCCTGGGGTAGACACCTGATTAGTAATATTTTTGTTCCTTGGGTAGACACCTGATTAGTGTTATTTTTGTTCCTGGGGTAGACACCTGATTAGTAATATTTTTGTTCCTGGGGTAGACATCCAAACTGTGATATTTTTGTTCCTGGGGTAGACACCTGATTAGTGTTATTTTTGTTCCTGGGGTAGACACCTGATTAGTAATATTTTTGTTCCTGGGGTAGACACCTGATTAGTAATATTTTTGTTCCTGGGGTAGACATCCAAACTGTGATATTTTTGTTCCTGGGGTAGACACCCGATTAGTAATATTTTTGTTCCTGGGGTAGACATCCAAACTGTGATATTTTTGTTCCTGGGGTAGACACCTGATTAGTGTTATTTTTGTTCCTGGGGTAGACACCTGATTAGTGATATTTTTGTTCCTGGGGTAGACACCTGATTAGTAATATTTTTGTTCCTGGGGTAGACACCTGATTAGTGATATTTTTGTTCCTGGGGTAGACATCCAAACTGTGATATTTTTGTTCCTGGGGTAGACACCTGATTAGTGTTATTTTTGTTCCTGGGGTAGACACCTGATTAGTGATATTTTTGTTCCTGGGGTAGACACCTGATTAGTAATATTTTTGTTCCTTGGGTAGACACCTGATTAGTGTTATTTTTGTTCCTGAGGTTGACACCTATTCATACATACACATCGATACATTTTTTTAATTTTTTTTAAATTTATTTTTTACTTTTTATATTCCCCTTTATGATGACTAACCTCTCTTTCCCCATAAACCTCTCCTATCCTATCCTTTTTCCTTTCCCTCCCTGGCAAGAGTTGCTTTCACCTCCACGATGGTTCTTGCTGGGCAAATATAGATTTCATCTATTGCAATAAGATGGATGCATTTCTTGGGTTTAGACCTTTGATGATTAAGTATTTCAGAATTTCTGTTTACCACTAGAGAACATTTTTAGTGTCTATTGTACGTATTTGGTATTTTTTGCAATTTTATGATGAAAAAGTTACCAAGATTTATCCCATTTGCATATCGTTGAAATTTCTATTTGGCTGAGAAAAGCACCTATTCTGTCCCTTCTTGATAGCCTCTCCTGATCTCTGTGCACCCCCTGAGTTTCGGGGCAGGAGCCGCCACTGATAGGGAACCATCAAAATTCAAAAAGCTTCATCGACGCTGTCCACTTGAAGTTGGCGGTGGAGAGCAGCATTTCGGAAGTACCACGGCGCATTAGTGATAAATCGTAGTACGGAGTTCTGGAAACGTTGGATGATCTTCCTATTGGTTGTGTGTACTGAGGTACGTTAGATGTGAACTGAATGTAGCTATTTCCAGGTTACAAAAATCGTGTACATCAAAACTTTACATAACAGGTACATCTCCTATCTTCCTTTCTTTCGAAATCAGGGACCTTCATTTCCTACTGATTCATTACACTGTACTTGGTTCTTCTTCAAGTCTTGGTATTTGTTATTGATGACTGATATCACTTTTGTCAATCAATTGAAAGGGTTCCCAATTTAATTAAAAAATAAGATGACTCCACCAATCCTTACTTTCATAATGAATTCGCTGTTTATCTCCACCTATTCGTTATATGTATCAAAAGTTAAAAATGTAAAATCAATTAAACCTTGAGACTTGATAGCATGATCCCCTAACTCTCTCCTGATATCTCACGGAAGACTAACTTGAGAATCGAATCCCCTGGGAAGAGTATTTTGTATTAGAAGATTGAGTCGGCTAAGTTACGATCCTTTGTCTTCTACACGACGTCCCCCTTCGTTATCCCAATTAGGCCGCTCACTTTGGATTAGGCCAATCTGGATCGGCCACTGAAATTAAGGGAAGGAGACGTTTTCTCCTATCCTCTTATAACTAATCAACCTCACTGGATTAATTCCAGAAGTTCTCTTTTAGTACTTATCTAAAATACGTCAGTAATTGTATTTTTCGTTGACGACACTGACATTCACACAGCTGACACCATTGCAACTACACAATCACAATTCATCATGTCCTTATAGTCACTTTGGCTTACCGAATACGACCAAACGTTTTAAACTTTCCCAAAAAGGCAGAACCAAAAACGAACTTGTGTGAACCTAGCACAAACGGTTGAACCACCTGCGCCCTGAGGACAGAAACAACCACGGCCAAATGTCAGAACTTGATGCATTGTGGAAGTGCATTATCCTCTTGAATACTGCACACTAGGTATTATGCAACTTTTTGAAGTGGGTGCTAAAGAAGGTGGGCCCTGTACTATACTCGTACAATTTTTGTATTCAGTTATTGGTGGACCTATCTATCTCTAGTTCTTGAACTTATCATTTTTATCTGTTGTAATCTTCCGCCTACTTGGCTGAGCAGTATAGCTTTCCTTGATATCTGGAATGACGTGAACATATAGATTAAAATAAGTGAAGAATTAGAAGGTGTTGAAATTATTGGCTGTTATATCTTCAAATTGTAGAGCCGTAATATAAAACAAGAACTTCAAAAACCATTATTACTTAATTGTCAAATGCCAACAGGATCTTGCACTTGTTTTAAAATATGCTTATTGCTATTTTTAGCTGTTCTAATTCTGCACGTCATTACGCAATAAGCTAGAGGTTCGTTCTCGTATTATGATGGCGATCGTTATCATTCCTTTGAACTATAAAGATTAACATTTCCATGACAAATAAAATATTGATATAGATACACGCGTATAACTCCAGACATGGATCACTATTCATATAATTATTCATAGTGAAAGAAAGTTTTCCTTGATCACCAGAATGATCGGTCGAAAACAATTGCTACAATCCTATTTTCATGAATCTGTAAGTGAATTCATATGTCTATGTAGGTATGTGGAGGAGCCCTAGACAGTTCATCGATTACTTGATAACTGAGACTGCTCCTTTAAAACACTATATGCAAGACGTTTACGAGCGTATATAATTTCCACTCTGTTGTTCTGAAAAAATCGAGTGACATCTTCCATCTGAAATACCTAGTTTCAATATGGGTCGACCAATCCTATAAAAAGCGACAAACTCCTTTCAAAAGGACTCGTGGAAAATGAAATTGAGTGAATCTTTTGAAAATAAACTGTTTGGCCTGAATCCTTTCAAGATGTTCGTCCTGAGGTCTTGTATTTCGACTAAGTTTCTTTGAAAATAAAGCTAGCGGCAATGTAAGCGCATGAATGATTGAATGGAAGGGAAAAAGGGAGCGAAGAAAAAGAAGCTAAACAGCTGCGACGCTCTTGGTATCCCTACAACACTTTCTAGCCCTGAAAGAGATTGTTTTGCTATAGCTGTTGAATAAAGATAAGGATAGAGACAAGGAAAGTTTGTTCGTCTCCTTTGGGGGAGGACCGGAGGAACCTAAGGGTCGTCCTCTGGAGGCGCATCTTTTCTTGGGGAACTTCTCATTGTGTATGTATATCTGAAAATGTTGCCGAAGATGTAAAACCAGGTAGAGGCACTTTTAGCGGATGGAAAGGGTGTGTATATCACTCTGGTACATGTGTGAAAATGGACCAGACATCTGATGTTGCAGCATGTTATTCCGTTTGAAATCCGACTCTCCACTTGGCAGTAGTGCCATTTTACCGAAAATTATTCATTTGCTTCTTTCGGCAGAATGTAACACAAATCCTACTGCCGAATAATGGGTCAAGAAACAATTGTTCTTTCCACCTGGAGTAGATGGTTGGCATTAAATTGAATTTTCAACGGAGAGAATATTAATTTTTTTTTGTGGAATCCTTGGAAGGGGTTGTTTAATAAGTTTTGCGTTTATTCTTGTGTGTATTTACCATTTATTTTGTATGATTCACACGAGGTCGGCATTTTCCTTATCAACTCAAAACGCATTATTTGTGACCTTTGAAGGTTTGGCATTTAAGAATATTCCAAAAATGATAATCTCCGAACTCCTTATTTTTGACAGGTTCATATCGATACCTTAAAGCGCAAAGGCGCTATGTCCAAAAATGTCACTTTTGAGATAAATGGGTCAGTGACATCATAGGACCTTACTCTACCATAAGAATACATGATTGTAGCGTCAAAAACTTTAGAAATGGCTTAAAAACGGAAAAATTGACATGGTTCTATGTCCCCTCTAGTAAAATCTTTAATGGCATTCGTTGCTTTGTCCAAAAGAGGAATGCTGAATGGTTTTATGTACCAATAAGATAGCTATAAAATTCAATCTTGCTGTGGACACTGGAGCTTTGTCCGGACTTACCTCCTTTGTGCACTAAGTTTATGGAACGTAGGTACAGTTACTTTAGAGAATATTGAATGCATTCCACCGTAGAGCGCCGAAAAAAATCCGTTCTCTCCCTTTAAGAACTTAAGGGTTGAACTTACAATAAATCATAAAAACCAAAACAGAGTTCCAAAAAATTGTTCACTATAGGAAATAAGCCTAATTTATGTTCAAATTTCAGTTGATTAAATGCGAGCATTAATCGTTTCATTGAAATGAGTTTTATTTTGTACAACAAAATGGTCAAATTAATAAACCGGTGGTGAGGCCAAATTAAGATCAAAGAGCGTGATAAATTCCTTTACCCAAAGGGGTTACGCCCATAATCAAACTTGACCAGAGGATGCATGTCCCTAACCTTACTTGGCCAAAAGAGCCATCCATCTTCCGCATTTTTAATTTTTTTAATTTCAAAAACACTCAAATTCAACAAAACTATTATTGGGAGACCTTCTTGAAGATTTTAGCTTATAAGAAATTGAGGAGTTTAGTGCCATTATTTTAGAAATTGTGCACTGGTGAAAACTTTTTCCCAAAACTCCGTTTTTGGACATAGCGCCTTTGCGCTTTAAGGCATCGATATATTACCTACTAAGAACGATTTACTTAGGTACCAACAGCTAGTTTTATGTTTCGATTCTAACACTGGTTTAGTCTAATTATTGACTAGTTCGACAGTTTGATCTTTTGTCCTCTGAATAGGTACAATCTGTTTCCAAATTTCGGAAACCTATTGCGTAGAATCTTGGTAATGACGACCAGCCATTGATGTCTATTGTTGCGGTCTTGGGAGTTTGTCCCAGATCAACCGTGCCCCTTTCAGATCGGTTGGAGGTGAAAAGCAGTGTATTTGTAATTCATTCTCCGAAGGGAGAGATGTTTCCGGCTTCTGGGTTGTTGATTCTGGTGGAAGGGGGTTGCGGGGTGCCAATATCCTTTGTGCCTCCGAAATGAGTATTTTGGCCCTTGTTCCCTGCGCCATTTCCTCAGTCATTGGCAGCTCCCTCCTCTCCCTAGCAAGCCGCAAGGGGTTAGTCCAACTTGGGGATGCTTAGGGATTCGTAGGTTTTGAGTAGCACCCCTCCTTTCTTCGCTTCCAAGCTGAAAGCTTGCGGTTCTGCCTGGATCAAGATGGTTGGGGGTGAACCAAACACAACAGTCCTCCAACACACCCGGAGGTCTCCAATCAGCTTTAGGTTTGGTTCAGAGTGTCTCCTCGCCCCTTTTAGACTAGAGGTCCCGTGTTCCACCTTTGACGTCGCTAATCATGTGGGTACACTTGCTCGCGAAGCTCAAAGTGTGTCAACTACATAGCGTCCGGGGTTCTGCTTTCATCTAATCATCTCATTAACTGGGCGGGAGAGCAGCTATAGCAAGTATGTAATTGCATTGTGGGAACTCTCAAAGTTGGCACATAGTAAGTTTAGTTGATGGCGACACCTGTATGTGAGCCATTGGCATATTAACGGGGGGTGGATGGTACGGAAATAAAGTATTCCCTCCCCTTTCTCTAAGAGCGTTGAATTAATTTAAAAAATGAAATAAGAATAGAGTGAGAGAGAGTGGTGTTTATTCTACTAATGAATGTTCTAGCATCTTCTTGATCTTTGCCTTTTCTATTGAAATAATTATGGCACTAGTAGTTAAATCGTGTATTGATGAACTCATGGTCTCCTTTAAATGCTAAATAGGGAGCAGATGGACGAGAACACCGCTGGGAAATTAGTTGAGACAATCGAGCGCCGAATTTCAGCAGAGATGAATGTGGTGAACCCATTGCGGCTGACTGCTCTCCAAATACCCATCCGCCTCAGTGGTGTTTCCATTCTCCTAATTCTCATTCTGAAAGCAACACTCTTCATCAAGCCAATCATTTACACATTGTCTGTAATCCCAAATAACAGGTTGGAATATTTTTCTTGAGAGGCAGACATGAATCATGAGATTCGCCTGTGCTCGATTTTTTGGGATTGATTGGTACTTGCTTAATTCGTATCAAAGGAAGTCCTACTTTCAAGAATAATTTTGAGTTTTTTTAGAATTTTCTCTGACCTAAAGGTTCAATATTCGAGGGTAACCGAGGAAAGTGCCGGATGGATAACAAAAATTGTATTCGATTTTCGGATTATATATACCTTGAAAGTAAACCAACAAGTATTGAGAGGGGGGGGGGGGAATTCTTTTTTTTTTGTGGTCAATTCCAAAGGTTTATTATTGAAAATAATAAACCTAAAGCTATCAAATATAAAATATTATGATCGTGCAATGGCATCGATAGGTACTTGCTTAATTCGTATTCAAGGAAGTTCTTTTGACCTACTTCCGAAAAGAATTTTGAAGTTTTTAGGATTTTGTCTTACCTAAAGGGTCAATATTCAAGGGTCAGTTCCCGTGAGTTTGAGTGGAATTTATTTATTTCAGATCTTTTGGTATTTTATGTTATTTACTCGGCTGTTAACAACATCAGAATTGTGCATTTGAAGAGCAAAATATGCCTATGTCACTAGAAGCTCATTCAAGAAGCCTATTAGGTATCAGCCGCCTTGAAACTCAGTCAACTCCCAGTGGAATCACTTTATCAAATTATGTGAGACAGGGGAGCTTCTGAACGATTGTTTGTTCTCCATCTTGTTCTCTGCACTCGGCTCAAGTTATTATTGAATCACGTTTAACGAACTTCCTAAATTACCCTCCCCCTTTCCTTTTGGATGCCTCTCATCAGGGAATCAGCTAAAACAAACAGTTGGATCGCCTAATCAAAAGTACATTTTTCTTCACCTGGAATTGAAAAGTCATCCAATAAAAAACAACTTTCTCGGTGCTTACCACACACGCTTACTTAGTATGCTAACTACACACGTGCCCAGAGTGTGTACTCTTCGTTCGAAGTCAGAGCAATCTTGGATCAGAAGAATATTACTACTTGTAGGTATTGCTTCCTATCCTATTTATCCGAATTCATCATGCCCGTACTATTTGGTGTCAAAAACTTATACTTTCCGACCAACTTGACTAGCACAATTCAAAATAGTTTTCAAACTCTGAAATTATGAGTAAAAAATTCAGTTTTTTAGAACCGAATTTTACTGATTTTATTTACTAGAATTAAATTATTGATTTTGCGATAATAATATTTCATTGTTCTTTTCTTGAGTTACAGACTGTCTTTGTGACTCAGCAGCATTTGAGTTTATGGTCTGAGATGTTTCATTGTTGGTGGCGAAATATAATGATCGGACCAGCTGCCAGGATGGTGAAGGGAGACTTCAGACTATGTTGCTAGAAGCAATAGGTCGGAACTCGAATTTAACAGTCAATTGCAATGATCTCCGCCTACTCGGCCTTGTTCGGAAAGAAGAATTGTGCGTCATCCGTGAGCTGTTTGGGTGGTATTTTTTTCATGAAATGAATTCTATTTCTCCCACTGGAATGTGAAAACATTGCGTTTGTCCTCACTCCAGAGCTTATAGCACTCCAGGCAGACTGTGCAGTCCTGAGAACGATGACCCACTCTTGTGCACCTCAGCACTGAGTTGTCATTAAGTCCCAGCACCATCCGAAAAAATATTCTATTTGGGTTGTTATTGATTGTTTTCTACGGTTCTGTCCTTATCTCAGCTTCCCTCTATTTTAGCTTCCCTTAACAAACTTTTCAGGATGAAGCTGGCCTTGAGACTATCTAGTTTCATGTTAGGGGATTTTCATCCCCTGCTGTAGTCAGGAGTTTTTCGACGGTTAGGTCGTTCCTTTTCTCCAGAGATCTCTACGCTTGGTGCTCTTCTGGGCATTGTCTCTATCTTCAAGTCAGGACACCTTAACCAATAGTAGCTGATTTTTCTGGCCTCCTTTAATAGGCTCGCTGTTTCAAGTCAGATTTCTCTATCTTGTCCCTCCCTCAGGGCACCTATAGCTGCCTTCATTAGGATAGTGACACTAATGGATACGCTGTTACCTCATAAATTAGGTTTTAAATTTGATACAAGTTATCAGTTTGATATTCACGTTTTGTTTCTGAGTGTTTTGTTTGTATGAGTCGACTTTTTTGATCAATATCTTCTTCACATCCCGAGAAGAACCACGGCAAAGTATGACGGAAACATGACAAAACATGTATCAGCTGGAAATGACACATTTCGCAGCAGAGACTTTGGATTCTATTGCCCTCTTTGTGGTTTCATGCAACAGTCGGGGATGTGATTGTGGTGGTGCGGTTGCCGCCATGGCAACCCCGGCAGTTACCTCTTTGCCTTCCAAACTTCCTGTCTCATTGAGGCCGGTACTATGGAAACATATATGACAAATTTAGTATCATGTCATCCTAATGATTTCATCTTTCTTGTACCTGAATCCGCCTTTTTCGTTCGTGCTGATAGAAACGCAAAATGAGAATTCAAATTATTTCTCAAGAATCCTTCTCGAAGTGTTTCTTCTTATTAATTTGCTCACTCACTCGCTAACTTGGCTAGATTTATCTGAGGAATAAGTGACTAACAATTGTAAGAATAAGACAAACCGTATGTGATTTTGGTACTCTGATCTTGATAAGGTCCGAAGCCAACAATTTCAAAGAAAACTTGGCTCAAAGTATGTGAACAAATCGCCATTTTCAAGCAAACTACCCCTTGGCTATCTCTCTTCCGAAGGAAGAAAATGAATCCCTTTGCTTGGGAGAAGGATCAGGCAAGTAACGAAAGCTGAGGTAGAAAGAAGGTTTATCTACTCAATTGAAGGGGCAGAAGCGATGAGAGGTACTCGTAGGGAGATGAAGGAGACTTTGAAACGGTGAAAGGATGATCGAGTAGCCGTTGACAGAGGATGCAAAACAGGAGGTCGATATCGGAAAATTGAGGAATAGTCCTCCCGTTTGACCTCCCTTAGGTAACTACCATATCATCATCTTGCAAAGTTCACTAGGTACAAAATTCATTATTGACAGAAAGTACCTACATACAAAATTTCGTTATCCACATGCAAAGATGTGGAGCCATCATATTCATAACAGAATAAAGTTTGGTTCTTGGTTGCTAGGGAAGCACACCTGAATGACATGAAGCTATGTAGAATGCGCCTTTTTCTACCTACTAAATACTGTCAATAACTTCGCTATCCGAAAGACGTGGTTGCCTTCATTATGAAATTTGACTACTGGTTGGACGCAAAACGGAGTACAGCACGAAACTTATTCAAAGAAATAAACAACGATCGCATTATTTTGATCAGTTAAAAATTTAACGGAGATTAGGCTTTTTTTGCGATTCACACTCGTGTTTTTGCTTCCGAGTCTACAAAGGTAGCGAAAGCTTTGTTTTCCTTTTTCAAGGTAGAAAAAAAAGTTCTCCAAAATCGAAAATTCCACTCGCGTTTTACGTTTTAGACCTTCCTGAACGATTTTGGTTCAGTGTCTGTCTGTCTGTCATGAAATCCTTGCCACAGCCATAGCTTCTAAAATTCTCATCTGATTTCGATGCAATTTTCAGAGATTATGCGGTTTAGCGTGCAGATGGTCCCTTATAAAATCATTGTCTCCAGACTGATGGTAGCTATTGCGTATGCGCAAACGTCAATTCCTTGTAACATCCATAACTTCTACATTTCCCATCCGATTTTGACGAACTTTCTCAGGATTGTTCAGATTGGCGAGTAGAAGGCCCCCTATGAGATTAGTGCAAGGTACTCAGAGATTGATGTTTTGAGATTAACTACTATGCATCGAATCATCTATACAATCGGGTTATGAATACGAAGAATCTATGTGCAGACGTTTTTATTTATTGTAAGTCCAGAACTTAAGACCTCACAGTGAGCAAACGATTTGTCCTGCAAAGCTTTGGGTGGTCTCATTCCAATCTATAAATTCAATTGCATTTTAAATTGATGAAAAAACAATATAGGTAGGTACCTATCATTATTATGAGAGTTTCCGAGCAAGAGCGATATGGAAACTAGAACCCCTATTTTCCAGCCCTTTAAAGTGACTGACGCTAACCAAAAGCTTCGCGGCACAGCTAGACCCCAAATGGAGACCATGTACTAAACTTCATCAAATTCGGCCCTTAATTGGTAACTAAGAAAAGTGCCGCGGACGGATTTTTAAATTTTATTCGTTATTTGATTTATATTTTATTGAAAAGTAAGCCATAAACTTGAAAATAATAAACTAAAACTACCGTAAAAACACATTTTGTGTTTAAAAAGTCAAAGAGAGGAATTGAGACGACAGTTTCCTATTTGCACTCCACATACTAACTTGGTTGCTTGGAATTACATGAGATACGGTTTGAGGTTGCCTGGTAACAGAATCCACTCAGCAAGAACCACTTGTTCATTTTTTATAAGATTTTTCTAGTCAAGTATGAGAGGGAACACTACAAGAAATGCATTTAAACGACCGTATGTCTGACGCCCACCCCAGGCGAACGTTCAGGGTCCGCCACCTCACAATTTCCGCTCTTTTCGCTTCGATTGTCGTTCACCCGCCCTCTGACTCCCGTTATCGAGCACATTTTTATTCGAGCACTACGTTTTGACGCGTGATTGCTCAAGTTTCTTTTTCTCTGCTTGAGCCATTTGACATTTCCAGCTCCCCCATCCCTCTCCAACCTGCTTTTGAGTGATGGGAGCAAGTAACATACGTCCTGAAAGCAAAGAATCTTGAACGCACAGCCGTAGTAATGGATCCAATGGTTTGAGACTCTTTCAGATAGAATCACATTTTCACTTCTGATCTTGAGAGTTATCTGAAATTCTAGGAATCAATTATTAAAACCATCAACAGTAGACCGACAAAGTTCCTGATTTCTTCACTTCATAGGAAACAATTTTTGATTTATTATTCTGAGTGATGAACCTTTGGAATCAAACTAGGAAAAAATTTTAAACACACCTCAAATTTTGATGGCTTACGTTTCAAGGTACGTAGATTCAAAAATCGAATAAATAATTGTACCCCCGTCCACCGTACGCGGCCCTTTACCCCGTTCCCTGGGACCGATTTTGATGAAATTTGTTATATCGGCTACATTTGGGGTCGAGTTGTGCTATAAAGCTTTTAGTTATTATTAGTCTAAGGAGTAAAAATTAGGGAAAATCAAAGTGGGGGAAATTGATCAAAAACTTGCGATATATAGGAATTGTTGTTTAATTAATTAAAAATATGTAGACGATTTCAAAGAATTTAATGACACTTCCCAGAGCTCTGAAGGACCAAACATTTTGTCTAAGTGGGGAACTAATGAATGTTCATGACGTTTTGTCATAAATATAGTATTGAATTTCTAGAAGCGATTGATACCACTCAGACGATAAAAATAGTCATATGCGAGTTTATCGTGAAATTAATCGGAACACGTGGGTACCAGTCAGGCTAGGTACTCCCCTGTCAGCGTCCATATATTCTTTAGTCTTGTCTCAAGGGGACTGTGGGTAGTAAAAGAGTACACAAGCTAAGTTCGAGATAATATTTACTAAAAATATTCGAAATTATCGGTAGGTATGTAAAGAGTAATAGTATTTCATATACCTACTTCGTAAGTTTCATATACCTGCTTCGTAGGTGCATATTACGAAAGTGGTAATTTATAACACAAAAACGTTTATTTTGAACTTGAATTTTACCCTATTAATGTGGATGCAAATCACAATATGCAACTCTTTCACTTCAAGAAATGTTGTCAGAAATCATACAACTAGGCAGATCACCTTCTTGGGTTGTAATGACATCATAACGAGCTATATTATGGAGAGGCACTCAGGCTCTGTCACGATTGTTCTCCTCACTTTCATTATCCTGATTACTGCGAGCCGCTTCTCAGTTCCTACATTCCAACTTTTTTTCATAAGTATTCTTTCCCTAATGCCCTGAATCTCACCGCGGCCCCTTTTGCATACAGACGACCAGATGGGCAGCTCGAGTTATTGGCTTTCAAACCATGTACTAGACCGCTGGCACGTGTGAGGGAACATTATTCAAATTGACGGTCCCGGCAACGCAGTAGGTCCCCACTCTGCTCTGGAGTTCTGACACTGCCGCATTGTCTTGTTTCTACTCTCCTTATCTCGGTCTTGTCTTTTTTAAATCCCATTATCTCATTATGTGTTCATCTCGTCCGTACAAGAACTACTCGTAGTTTTCGAGACCAGCTTCTCTCGAGTTTGTACTGAGTCACCACGGCATCACTTCCAAAATGAGGTCTAGTTGAGATGGAACGTAAAATCTTATTATATCCCTACATTGCAACATAAAACATTCGAACATATTCTCATGCTAAAATATATCAAGAATTGAAATTCCCACTCCTCCGTTGACTCGCATAATTTACAAAAACTCAAAGGATTAAACTAGACTTCTTAGGAACTTACAGTATTTAGTTTTGTAGTGATATTAGTAATGAAAAATGAAATGATCTCTTGGTTGTATTAATTCCTCAAAGAAATAGAGTAAAATTATTTTAACAAACAATTATTTAATTTCTTTTTCTCCCATTAGGTATGCATTCATTTGAATTATTGTCTATTGAGTATGTCATTCTGTATGTCCGTTATTTCTGGTCTACTTATTTCTAGTTTGATGAAATTAAGAAAATATTCAGATTATGCTTCCCATTGTGCTCTATTGTTTTCATATTGATCTCGTAAGATACTTGAAGAGTCCGCGTCTTCATGTTAAATGGGATTAAAACCCACTAGAAAATCACCTACTTTTCTCCCATGTTGAATCTCAGTCCGAAACCGTTTAACAAGAAAGTATGCTGGGAGACTTGGTAGAACGGATAGGAAGGAGAGGAACAGGGAAACAACCCAATCTTCTCAGGATAGATATTCTATCAACACATCACATTTGCTCGACACATCATTCCCCTCCAGCCAACCATCGCTCATCAGAAATATTTTGCAAATGATGCGGAGGTTAAGGCTGGATGCTGAACTGACGGGAGCTTTCCTACGCCGTATTGGTGTTGGTTGCAATCCAAAATTGTCATGACAGCAATTATTCAACTCGCTGACCGATATTCCCCGACCACGTGCTTTCAACACCATTACATACAACAAGAAAGTGACGGAAAAATTTGCTAATTTTATGGTACAGGCGAATCAAATCAAATCAAGATTTGAAAACACCAATCAATGTTTCTCTTAACTTTTTATATCCCTCGCCTAGTGTTGGAACGTGTATAAATATGTGTCTCCAATATTAAAGAATCAAAAAAAAAAAAAAAACTGTTGTCCGCTTATTTTTCTTTTATGCTGAACAAGTAGTTTAGGGGGTTAGTTGGCAGGAACGGCTGAAACGGAAAAAAATAAAAAGTCACGCTGATTAGGCCCGGTTTTACTTATTTGCAATTTCCTGGTTTTCATAGTTTTTGTTCGAAACTTTCCACTGCAGTCGAAGAGATGTTTGGAAATAACAAAGAAACATGAGTGCTTGCGTCCATTTATAGTCCCTTTCATGAGCTAGAACGAGAAGAGTGTGTTTAGAAATTGATACATGGTCTCACGAGGGGCGTGCAAGCGTAGACGCGGAATCCCTTTTCGCTCCACGGCCTATAATGGCTGCAGTAATTTCCCACCACCGGGCTTTCCTCTTTTTTTCATCTAATACGTATATTTTCCTGAAAGACTTTTTACCCGCTCGAACGTGTAAAAAACAAAAAGTAATTTTGTACGTATCTCTATTCTACACTGAGTATCGTTGGATTCACCCCTTCTATCTACAAATAATTTTAAGTTATTTTTGTTTGGAATAAACGTTGCGTTTATGCACTACAGTTTTCTTTGAACTTGATTGTACACTAAGAATATTCAGGAACTTAGTTTTACTTCTAAATTCACGAGGAAAAGTGAAACTGGTATGTAGATAGTTGACTTCTAACCGTTGACCAGTGAGGATCGTCGTTCGTTGTGCGCTCTCTTATCGGTTAATCCCATATCGCTCTCCGGTGATCTAAGTGCGAGAAGTGTTAACAGCTCTTGACGAATACAGAGGACTGCATTACATGTGTGAAGTGTTAAAAAACCTATCACTCGTCGTAGTCGTTGCGCACAATGTTGAAAAACTACGAAAACCTATCGAAATTGGGTAAGAAAAGGGATTCGTGGGTTTGCGACAGTTGCAAGGAGGACGTTACCGAGGTAGAAAAAGTATTTGAAAAATTAAAATCGGAGGTGATTGAAGCTATAACCAGACAACTGAGTACTGTAAAAACCGACGTGGAAGATCTGAAAGTTAAAAGCGAAGATCAAAAAAGCGATATTGAAAACATTAAATCGGAACTGTTGAGTATAGCAAAAGAAAACAAAGAAATGGGAAAAGAAATAATCAATCTGAAACGGGAGAATAGCCATCTCCAAATAGAAAATAGGAAAAATAATATATTGGTTCACGGTGTTCCAGTTACCAAAAACGAGGATATAACAGAGATTGTAAAGAAAATCGGAGAAATACTGGAGATAACTGCGGTAGTACCTGTTGAATTTCGTGCCTGGTTATTTTCCAAGGTCCACCCAAAAGCCCCACCGATACTCTGCCGATTCAAGTCGTCTGACACCAGAATAACATTCCAAAACGCTTATAAAGAAAAATCTTAGATTGACCACGAGATACCTGGCATATCCAATGCTCTTCTAAACAGAAACCTAAAGGGCAGTTCTTCATCTCGGACCATTTCCCGAAGGACCTCGCGAAGTTGTGGAAGGATCTACGGTTAGCAGCTAGGGAATTGCATTACAAGTACGTGTGGAAAAAAAAACTTCGGATTTTACCTAAGAAAGGCGGACGGAGACGCAGCAATCCACATAAAAACCCAGGAACAATTAGAAAAACTATGGGAGAAGGCTGAGTGAACCAAATTACACTATTACTCTGCTTGTGGTCGAAATTTGTTTTTTATGGGTATCAAATAGTTATTTCGTATTATTATTTTTGTTGAAACAATTTCTTAATTTCTACTCCCCTTCCCTTTAGAGAATATCCCCTTGCAGAATGATAGTGATCAAATACCCATCTAGATCTGAAGTTAAAATGGTGTATTTCATTCAATTTTAATTTTAATTTTTTTTTTTTTTTCAAAAGAGCATGGGTCAGGAATAACGGTAATCGGGTCTGTTCGTCGAGAAAATGTTTAGAAGAAATTAGAGAAGCTAATGAAAGTTGAAGATTTGAATGATGTGACATAGTAAGTTTTTGAGACGTATCAAGTTGCTGGCCTCGGAACGAGACGTTCCACTGTAGACCCTTTGCGGTCTCGAACGTCT
This sequence comes from Apolygus lucorum, assembly GCA_009739505.2. NCBI lineage: Eukaryota > Metazoa > Arthropoda > Insecta > Hemiptera > Miridae > Apolygus > Apolygus lucorum. The sequence continues at coordinate 50,487,941 of CM019176.2, read as the reverse complement.
CGTGGCCATGGATACTACAAAATACTACATACACATGCCCGAGGGGGTAGTGTGTGTGCATTCATGGAGGCCCACCTTTTTTTCAAACGTGTGATCTCTTTATTTAATTTTTCTACCGCATGTTATAATATCTATGGGCAATAAGTTGAACTATAGGTAGAGGTTTTCTATGGTGCTGAATCTAGATTTGAGTTCAAAAACCTGAATTTCCAACCTACCGAAATACCTCATTCTCCAAAATTTGTAGCAGAAGATCAAATATCTCATTTCTTCAATACGTCTGCAAACCACCCAACGGACCAATTCATTAAGCTTAGTAAAACACCTGGAATTAAGAGATGTAGTGGAATTCGTTCCTCCCAATAAACGAGAGTGAAGAAAGTAATTTCGTTGGGAAAGAATGTCATGCTTGTTTTAGGCAAAAGTGAAACAGAGCAGTCGTAAACAGACGAGGGTAAAGGACCTCCTCCTCATCGAGGATACTGCCCCAGCCTATTAAACATGAACGTATAATGGAACAGTCAGTTAGGTGTTTTCCTTGGTTTATAGCGTGGTTCTGCGCTTTTTTTTCCTTTCAAGAGTTATAACTTGGTAAAAGCTCACCCTCCCTCTCAAGTGAAATGAGGCACGGCCGATGTTGGTTGGTTTCCTGCCACCACTGCCATCCTGGATACCCCCACAAACAAAAGAAAATGGATAACACCCTATGTGCGACTTAACCTCCTCCTTTCGGCAAGATCTCCATCTGATACGTCCATCCATTTCTTGAGGGGAGAATCGTCTGGCAGAAACCCCCCTACAGCATGAGGCAATTTTGGACGAACCGCAAGGGTGATAAAAAAAAGAGGAGAAACAAGTGGACTTCAAGCGTTTGGTCTTTTAGGGAGAAGTGATAGAGGAAGTAATCTTCTGCCTTAAAGAAACCTTCTTCTAAGATCTCCTTACTCGCCATAAGAACTTTCTTAGTGGTATGGGTGAGCTTGCTCGGTTTTGCGTTCAAACTCTGACGAAAAAGAAGAAAAACCTTATCCTTCTCTCACGCACCAAGGAATTATGAGGTTTCGAAGGAGGAAGTAGCGACGACGTAGAAGAAAAGGGGTGGAGTTGGTTGTGGAATTATGGATAAGGGGTGGCTTCTGTATGCAAGTGAGCCTAGCCTTACAGCACCCATACATCCGTGAGATGCCTCTCCCAATCTCTCTTTTTTTCAGAAAAAAAGGCCTAGAATTGCGATGAAACTTGAGCTTTATACCTCAATTTTGCATTTCAGCTCTAAGGAATTCGGAGAATGCAGTATGAAACTGTGTAATAACTTGTTAGATTCAGATTGGCGGATCCAAAAATCTTCCAAGATTGTGGTAGACCTAGCAACGATGACTGGGAGTTTCTAAAACAGATATTGCTTCCTGCTACAGTTATTTCTTCAGATTCCACCTCTTCTATCCGTAATGTCCTCGCTCCGTCGATTTGTTTGTTTATATTATAAAAGTTACCAAAATATAAAATAACAGAACCTCGTTTCACCCTCTCCTTGTTGTTTCCTCTCTTTCTTTCGTTTGGGAAGGTTAGGTTGCTGAGGAGGGGTGCACCACCGAGTAATTTCCTGGCAGATTGCGAAAAGGGAGGAAGAGGAAATTGCGTTACTTGCTCCCTGAGTTTTGATTCGTAAGATAAACAAGTTGACATCGGATGGTGGAAAGAGGACCCTCAGCCACTTACTTCATACCAAAGATTTTCCTTTTAACGGATGGAATTCCCCTCCCCTGTCTTTCCTACCACGGCAAAATTGAATTATTGTAACAATAAATATTTGTTGGGCTGTACGATGTACAACGGAGCACCACACGCTTTTGAATCCAAATTCTAAAGATTACGGTGCGACGCCAAAAGAGTATTACTCGTAATTACTCGTGAGTATTTCCCTTTTGTGCCTGTGTGTATCGGTTCCTTCATTTGTCCCGAGTAACACCATACGATATAGTACCCCGATTATTAAAATTTTTTCTGTGTTTGTACTAGTTGACCTCGATACCAAAGCAGCTTGATGAGATTCTAACAGGTTTTTTCCCAAACAACGAAGTTTTCACGACCCGATGAACCAATTTCATTCAAACGCGGAGAGTAGTTGGGGAATGGCTCCAAAATGATTGCGAATGGATTTCTTAAAATGGAAAATCTACGGCATAATTGGCAAATTGGAGAGACGGTCTATATATAATAAACTGGAATCGAATCCTCAATAGAGTTGATGATGGAAGCCAAATTCGAAAATATCGATGAGATCTTGGATATACTCATTAGATTCTCCCAACTCATTTCTATTAATACTCATTGAACCATGTAGAAAAACTAGTTTCCTTCGGTTCATCCACCGAATACTCCATTTTTGTCTGTTGCAATCTTCTTCGTGATTTTATGTTTTGAATCGTAGGTATATTGTTGACAAGTTCCTCTTTCCCATTATTTTTCTTAACACGTTGAGTAGGTGGGTTTTCTCTTACAGCTCCGCTACTGCAGGTAAGTAAGGTAGGTAGGTAATATTTTTTTAGTGGGTGGCACAGGGACTAAAACGAGGGGGGAGGGATGCCGTGTCAAACTGAGGGGAAAAAAGACCGTAGAATACGTGACCAGTTTCTCGTTGGTTTTTTCAGAGCTTCACTTGCACCGTAATAAATTATCTTTTTGTTTTACCTCCCTTTCTGTTTTTCTCCGACTCCCGAAGAAAAAAGTTTCCTGTTTTTGTGAATTATTACGCGTACGCTAGATCCGCCAACGAGATGTTCTCGTATCGGTCGGTGGTATTATATTTTGTCTTCTGCCATATTCACCATTGGTATTTGTGTCGCAGTATAGCTACTATTTATGATACAGTTACTATGCAGTTGTTTCAACTCGTTTCGCAGAAAAAGTGGTGTTTCTCATCCACATTACGTTTACTCACTTGTGAAGCGATGGCAACAACATTCATTATCAGCAATATCAGTAAAAATTTTCTTCCTAACTTTTGAAGGTAAGAAAGCTTTTTGTTTGTTCTGCAAGATTAAAAAAATTGTGGGCCCTACAAAATAAAAATTTTTTCATCTGCGTTCAGTGTTTTAGAACTCACTAGACAGTTCTGTTTCTGTCGGTCTGTCCTTAGTCAATTCCTTGTTCCAAACATAACTACACAATATCATCCTCCGATTTTGATTAAATTTTCAGGTATTGAAGGTAGGGGTCAGTCAGAAGTTAGTGTATTAACGATCTTAATTTTTTGTTGCAGTCAAAGGAAGTGTTGCTAATACCTTATTGTAACGTCCGTCACATTTTATAGGTGAGTGCTGATTAAAACATCAATTTTAAAATAATACACGAAAAAAGTCGTCGTCGTTTATTCCTCAGTGAAAGCTCAGTGCTGATACGTGTTACACTTTTATGTATTCTATCTATGTGGAATATTTGGGATCCCTGCGAACCTCAAATACAGGAGAACTAATCCCATTCGAATTCCTGGTTCGGAGTTTTTGGCCTCCACTTGTCAGTTACTGAGTGTGGAGATGTATGGAAGTCTTCCAGCTCTGTTTCGAAAAGAACTCGCGGAGCAAAGTTCGTTAACTTTCGGCGTACTGTGGGCCGCGAGTCGATAAGGCGGTGGGGGTGACTGAGTCCTACGTGGGTCGCGGTAAAGTGATGTGGGTAACTCTGTGCTCACGTGGGACGAGGGAACTCTTCCATCTTTCACATCATCGCCGGCGAAAATTGCGTCTACGTGGATCCTACTCGTAATTCGTACTGTGACCTCAGGGAATCCCTCTCTAATCCTACAGCAGCCTTATATTCTACAAATTACATCATACTTGAAGTTCAAAATCATTATTCATTAATATAAAGGAAAAGTACCTAGTACGATAGAACAGATGAAAGAAAATTTCGGTAAATGTTGAAAACTCAAAAATAAAATAAAACACTGTGACAGGCGTATAATACTCCGAGGCTCTCATATAGTTAGCCTTTCACTTAAGATTATTTTAATAATGGATGTACTTCGATGGTTCGCGACGTCGAAATGCACTCAAACCAAATTACAGGAAATTTACGTTTATTGGCAAAGATCAGCGAAGAAAAGTACTTTTTACTTAGAAGAAACTCAGAACCTAACTATATTAAGTAGCTTCTTGTTGTTTTCTATCTTGAATTTTAGAAATCAGGAAGAAGTCATATCGTTAGTGCAAATCCGAGGAGTAGACACCGGACAGTATCAGGAAGTATCGATTAGCATTCCATCGTGTTGTATTAAATTAAAATTTTACGTATTTACTTAGATTAACGTTTGACTTATATTGTTTGACAGTTACTATTTTGCTAATTTCAGAGCAAAACCGTTGAGAGAGGAGAGACTAATAAACTCTTGATTTTTACTGAAATTCTAGTTAGTTTATATTTTTGATAAAATTCCAATTTATGGGTGTATTTCTGGCACCCACTGCAGTGCATACCCATGTGGTTTTCACATTCTGTTTTATACACTGATCGATCTTAATCTATTCAAATACAGCCGAGGGTATTAAATACCCATAAATTCTATGACATCCTCCAAGTAAATACCATAGTCTCGGAATTCTAAACGAAACCACTAAATTTAGTAATGAAAAGAAGTAATCCGCCATTCGTCTATGCCACGGAGTTTGGTTATAGAATTCATCTAAGGGAAATAAGGGTCGCCTTAATTAACAGAAAAAAAACTCCGAACGATCAATCACTCGAGTTTGAAAGAATGAAACAGCTCGACCACTTGAAAAAAGTAACTTAGCTCTCTGAAACCTGTTGAATTTCAAATCCGAAAAACCGCGTTTTAAACGACAGCCGGGTGTCACTCAACTGCGGAAATTGCCCGGCCTAATTTCCAATGGTGGAGAAGATGGGAGTGAAGGGTGAATTGACGAATCTGGTGGGGGGAAAGGGAAATAATCAAAGGACTGTAGCGAGAAGGGTGGTCGAGGCGTTAATCAGAGAAAGAACTCAAACTGAAGTGGCGACTTTTAACGACAGGTTTTTAGGTCGTCAGCATTCAGAGCGGATATCAAGGGATGGGAAGGTACTTGGGTCAAATGAACAATGGAAGAAGTCCCCCACCCCCTAATTAGGGGGCTCTTTTGATGTCCTCAACTTTTCAAGGAACTCCGCTCTCCCTCTCCAAGTCTGTTCCGTGCCACCGTTTAGGATGGAGTTTGGAATTAATTTACCTAAAACGTAAGCTCAGGGTTGGGTGGGAGTATCAGGGGTGGAGTAATAAAGTTGTAATTTACAGCCCCCCTCACCAACACCACCCACTCATCTCTCAGTTTGCCTTAATTTTTTCACTTGGAAACTTATCGAAGAAAATTATAATTATAAACTTAAACCGAACTTTTGAGGGAATCAATAACAAAGTGATCAAGTGACGCGAAGAACGGTTATAAAAATCTGAAAACTATTGGACACGGATTATTATCGTTACATTCAGATAACCTTCCTACGTTGATCACTGTTCTTTAATTGATCGACAAACTTCTTGTTCCATTATGCGAGAAGTAGGGATCTGTACCTACATATCTTCTTTATTCAATGATACCTCCAATTCTATGAAATTTCAGTAGATATTAACCGTTCCAGCGGAACAATAAGTTTGTTAAATAACTGAAATTAAATCCACAAATCACATTTTTGAGGAATCTAATAGACAGTGTTCAGTGTCAAGTAGCTTAGGCATCAAGACGTTTTATCTTTATGAGATGCAATTCCTGGTCATAAAGGAATCATTGGTAACTACTTAGCAGACGCTATAGCAAGAGCTGCCTCAAAGACCCTTCAGTTAATACCGCATACATCCGCTCTGTTTACATACCAAATATCCACAATAAACAAATCATTTTGGTTTCCGTGAAAACCGACTCCATATCTCGGGATCGGCTAGGATCTCTCGAATAGGATAGAGAAAGAAAATCATCGATAACTTATTCGCGAAAGAGGAGCAGTTCACGAGTCGGCAAGTTGCAGATTCCAATACTTGCAAAAGCCTACTAACAGCCCTACACAAGCTAACTGAGTGTTAAATTTTCCGCGCTGAATTTTCCAAAAAATCGAATTTGGAAAACCGATCCAAGTTGACTCCAAGTTTTTATTTAAAAAAACTCAAAACCACTGATTATTCATGCTATGAATTTTTGATTGTTGTAACGTGACGTGGCGCACATGACCAGAAGCACGTCTCATTACTTTATTCTGAAATGAATAAAAACTTAATGAATCAGGTGATCGTCTTTCTCAATGCGTATAATAAATTCTTAAGATTTGAAAAAAAAAAATGAAGACCACTGGGAAAGAAGGGGAAAATGTCACTTTTTTCCGAAAATGAGTTAAGGTTGTCAACAAACTCTCCCAAAGATCTCATAATATGAGATCGAAATGGGAAAAAAGGAGGAGGATCTGCGAGAAATAGCTCGTGTTTAATCTGAAATTACTGGGAAAGAAGGGGAAAGGTCCGAATAGAGGGAAAGAAAGGGGAAGGTTTGAAAAAAAGAGAAAGGTACTCCGTTGGACTACTCTCACTCTCACCCTTCTTTCCCTGTTCTCTCTCTGACCCTCCCCCTTCTTCCACTTTTTTAAAGTATGGTTTTTATTTTCAATATTCTTTATTGCACCAAGTATTACTTATTAACAATATTATTTTGAAAATATGGACTTATATTCAAAACTAAGATACATCACTGAGTTTTGTTGATTATGGTGGATGTTTCACTTCACTGCTTCACAAGTAAGCTAGGTCAAGTGGTTTGGTACGCTTCAATCTTCTGATGATATCACTTGTATCAAGGAGTTGGACAGCTTCCTCGTTGATGTGACATCTTAGCCGCTGTAGGTGTCTCACAGCTTGTCGCTTTATAACATCGTTTATTGTTTCGATCCGAAGCTCATGATGGAGACGTTCGTTTCGAAAGTACCATGGTGCATTGACCACCGTTCTTAGCACATTGTTCTGGAATTTTTGGATGATGTCTCGATTTGACTGAGCCGTACAGCCCCAAAGCTGAACTCTATATGTCCAGACTGGTTTAAGGACTTGGTTATACAATGTAAGCTTGTTCTAGATTGACAACTTCGACCGTCTCCCCATTAGCCAATGCATTTTTCTGAATTTTAGAAGGAGTTCTTCCTTCTTTTTTTTTGACATGGGCTTTCCATCTAAGTTTGGCGTCTAGTGTCATGCCTAGGTATTTGGCTTCATTAGCATTCGGAATAACTTTTCCCATGAAATGTACCGGAATATACTCGATTCTCTTGTTAGTGAAATCGACATGTACCGACTTAGTTTCATTTATTTTGATTCTCCATTTTGCTGTCCACTTTTGTATGCTGGATATTGATTGATTTAACTTGTTGGTGGATTCAGTGTTACATTCTCCGACTGCCAAAATCGCTGTATCATCTGCGAAGGTGGCTGTGGTGTTCATTTCAATTTCTGGGAGATCACTGGTATAAAGGACATACAAGAGCGGTCCAAGAACACTCCCTTGTGGGACTCCTGCATTGATTAGCTTTGGCTCTGAGTAGGCGTCTTCTTGCTTTATTCTGAAGTAGCGATTGGTGAGATAAGACTGAAGCGGCTCAGCATACTTTATTCCGGGGTCCGATGCATCCATGTGTCAGAGGGGTCCGATGCATCCATGTGTCAGAGGGGTCCGATGCATCCATGTGTCATGTCGTCAATTTTGACAAACCACGTTACAAGTAATGAATCAGCTTAAGTAGGTACTAAATGGAAAGTATGGGTGGATTTTTTTTTCAATAAAACTATTTACAAATTGTGGAGGTTTATTCATTTATTTCTCTTTCCGTTATATCGTTAGATGAAAGTTAAACTAATGAGGAAAAATAAAACGACCCAGCCATTCATGAAGATGGATATGAGTAGAAGGCATCAAACTTTGAATTTCAGTTTTCTATTAATAGAAAAATTCACAAACTCCTCCTTCTTTCCCTGCGGTCTTATTATATTATTGATGATTATCACGCAAAGTTGGTTGGTGAAACGCCCGGTCATACAGTTTTATACATAGTCTCAATCAGTCCTATTAAATGAACGCATTTCATCCCAAATGAACAACCTCTTACATTTCTTGGCTGATTCGATAAGTTTTACGTCATCTCAAATAGTTAAGGTAACTAATCAAATTACGCTGCAGGAGACTGAATGTCATTTATGGATGGGAAAGGGGGGGAAAGCTAATTTCTTGGTGCTATTCAAACTATTCATTTATGAAAATCTATGGAAAAATATGAAATATCTAGCCTTCCCATAGACCGTATCAAAAATAAAACCTCAATTTCCGTCTGTTTATACCCGCTAACATAGTTACCCGTGTCAGGAGAGCTTGACAAATATATCAGAGTGCTACGAGGACGGAATGTGTCGCTGTCACGCGAAATGCGAATCTAAAAGCCGCTTAATTATGCAACTTTTGTTTGTAAAGAGAGGTGATGTGGCATCCTCACGCAAAGTTGGTTGGTGAAACGCGATAATTCAATTCATACCTCGTATACTACAACCGACTGTGAAACAAGGTTGGTAAAACCTGAATGAGTTATCTTCGTAATCATGGATTAAGCAAAAATGAAATTAAAATTGGGATTCCTAAGTCTAAGCGCCGAACAGCTTTCTGTCACACCATATCTTTAGATTGAGATACTACCTTCTTGTCTATATTAGTAAAAATATTATAGTACTCCAAATTGTTTCAAAATTTTGATTTTCAAACAATTTGGAGTACTGTAATATAAATAATCCAATTCAATCTCTTGGAGAATTTACTTTAACATGTAATAATACAGTAAAACTGTAAAATATTTTATACCTATATTAAATTTGACAAACTCTTCAATTTATGAGAAAATTAAGCTTCCATACCTCAAATTCTCAGTTAATGATGGGAGTAGGTCCCTAATCACCTCATACTCTATGAATGATCGAAATATGGTATTTCAGGATTCAAGAAATCTGATTCATTTACAGAATGACCCACCAGAACGTAGCTACCTGAAAACCTGCAACATCGAAATCCCAGGAAAATTTAAAATTTTTTGCTTTTTGCAAAACATCGGCTTTGATTCTGAGGTCAGCGAAATCTGCCGTAGGCGACTGTCGTGGGTAGACGTTTTCACCGTTATAGGACGTTTAGATGTTTACTCCTACCTACGCGAACCACTTTTGTCCTTTCCCGGTTCGAATCTCCTCACATCTAGCTCCTCTCTTGGGCTGCCGATCTGGCTACCATAATTATAACTTGTATGGGAAGAAAATGTCACTTTCTCTTTTAAAACATCAATGGTGGCATCCATAACCAACGGGGAGCGGTGAGGTAGTGTGCGAGTAGGCGTTCAGGCTCTTCAGTTTGGATCTTTCGAGAATCGGATGTACAAAAATACTATTGAAATGAGGGCATCGGTAAAACGCTACAAAAAGGCTGTTTTTGACCGACTTCATGCGCGGCGAAGCCGCGCCGAAGGAAGGAGGTATACAGTTCGGTGTGTCATGGGACGACGATTTTTTTTTTTTCTGTATGTTTGTACCACTAGCATTTTTTTATTCGGCCACCAATATGCCTGATTCTTCTTGAAAAGTGTTGTAATAGTATCCATAGTGGTCCCGTTTCAATCAGATTTCATTTTGCTTTGTTAAAAGTATCGAAATTTTGTGAAAATAGTTCAAAAAACGTGGTTTTCGGGAAGATTGTTCCGCATCCTCTCCCTCCGCCCGACTCCTCGAAGCCTCCAACCCGCTCGTACCACCCCCCCCCCCCCGCCCACCACCACCCGCCCGTCACTCAGGCATATTCTCGGACGCCTGCCGCCCCTCAACAAATTAAAGGGGGACCACCCTCTCATTCATTGGGGACCATCCTCCCTATTTAGAGTGGAACGCTTATTTCTTCAAGATAAAGTGGATTGTGAAGCAAAATTTTAATTTCAAAAAATGATATTGAACTCAATTTTGAAATTAACTTCAACATTTCATTGAAAGACGAGTTTCCCGACTGATTGTACATTTTTTGTACATGTTTGTGTAAATTCAAATTTAAGGTCCGATTCTAAGCTTCACAAAAAATGAGATGCTTTATGAGGGGGTTTCCGATAACCATCAAATTCCGGTAGCCTACCAAGTGGGTCTAGCACATAGCCTTCTCATCATCCAAAACATGTTGCAGCGGGCTAAAATGTGAAGTTCTAGTCCGAATCCGATGAAATTTTCAGAGATTGTACGAGTTGGCGTGTAGATGGTTTCCTATGAAAATCATTGCCCCCGGACTGATAGCCGCTGCGCATGTGCAAACGATAATTTCCTCGTAGCAGCCATCATTTCCACATTTTCCATCCGATTTCAAGAAAATTCTCAGAGATCAACTCAAAATCATGCAAATTGGCATATAGATGGTCCCGATGAAAAGCATTGCCAAGGAACTGATAATAGCCACTGCGCATGCGCAAACGTGAATTCCCTGTAAGAGCTATACTTTCTACATTTTCCATCCGATTTTGATGGTATTTTCTGGGATTGCGAGGATTTGAGTGTAGATACTCCTCTACGGATATCATCGCCCCCGTGTCACTTACGTTGAGTGAAACAGTTTGGTGCAGGAGGAAGCGAAATAACAATGCGTGTTTTTTCGCTCACCAACAGGTTCTAATTGACTTAATGCTTATCCAATGGGACGTCCCCTAGAATGCATGCATTACTAAACAATATGTTTAATAATTTTTTGGACTCACTCATAACTACTTTAAACAATAATACTGTAGGTATAGGCACTAAAATAAAATGTAAAAATTAAACAATAAAGTTACCTACTACCTTCATAAAAAAACCTCAAAAAGTAATAATTAATTCCACATAAAAAAAACCATTAGTAATTAAAAAATACAAGTAAAAGATTTAAAAAAGAAAAATAGCGAAAAATGTCGAAAAAAGGTTAACGGTCGGTAACTCAAAGGATACGGACTTCAAACAAAAGTACTTGGTAGTAGGTAAATTCTGTACCTCAGAGGTCAACTATCGTATGTCCAAAATTCTCGTTTTCGAGATTTTTGTTTTGTATGTGCATTCTTTCTATTGTATTTTGTATTCTATTGTATTGGTAGGCATAAACAGATTCTACAGAATTAATTTGAGCATGATAAAGTCATCAGAATGGGCCATAGGGATCAAAATAGGTGTACAAACAACTTCTTTTGGCTCTGCTGTAAAATCGCCAAAATGTCACTTACGATAATCGACCTCTGAGGTACAGAATTATGTAAAATTTAAAAAAAAAAATTTAAATAATAAAAGTCGAAAAAATCTAAGTTAAAAATTAAAACGAATGATTTGAAAATTTAAACATAAGTAGGTACTTGGTAGTAGGTAAGTTATGTAAAATTAAAATAAATAAAGTCGAAAAAATTAATAAATTAAAAATTAAAACAAATGATTGAAAAAATTAAATTTTAAAAATAAATTTAAAAAAATCACTAAAAAGTAAAAAATAAAAAATAATGAAAATACAAAAATAGTAAAATAAAAAACTTTTTAACAAAAAAACGGACCGACCTCAAAACTGATGATGGCATCCCACTAAAAAGGAAAAAATAATAACGACAACTTTTTCAGATAGGTTGGTAGGTAGGTACGCATTGAAGTCGCCGCCGTGCCCATCTGCAGAGACAAACATACACAAGTAGATTCCACTTCCATCTGGTTAGTATTACAACATGGGTCGATAGTGCAATTCAAAACAGGAATGAGAGTGGGTACCTATCATTGAGGTAATAAATATGTTCCAAAACTATTAGGTAGTACGTCACTGCTGTCGTATGAAGGAGGATGAGAGAGTGACAATAAGTGTGAATCTCAGTAAGAATATTTCCTTTGATAACAGCTGAAGACGTCTGCGTCCCCAAAAATGGCAGTTGGATAAAAATTCAACATGAGAAGGTTGTTTACTTACTTACCTACCCTTACTCCTGTTTTGTATTGCACTATTGACGCATGTTGTAACACTAACTGGTTCATTTGAGTATGAACTCATATCACAAACCCACATCATGATCTAGACAATTCTACATTCAATATGCCATACATGGAATATAAGAATAATTAGATATTATGTAATCAAAGATTGATCACGTATAATTAGATAAATAACTATTGGATACTATCTAATCAAGAGATGGTTTGTTGGAATCCCAACATTTCGTACGGGGATTCACACTTATTGTCACTCTCTCATCCTCCTTCATACGACAGCAGTGACGTACTACCTAATAGTTTTGGAACATATTTATTACCTCAATGATAGGTACCCACTCTCATTCCTGTTTTGAATTGCACTATCGACCCATGTTGTAATACTAACCAGATGGAAGTGGAATCTACTTGTGTATGTTTGTCTCTGCAGATGGGCACGGCGGCGACTTCAATGCGTACCTACCTACCAACCTATCTGAAAAAGTTGTCGTTATTATTTTTTCCTTTTTAGTGGGATGCCATCATCAGTTTTGAGGTCGGTCCGTTTTTTTGTTAAAAAGTTTTTTATTTTACTATTTTTGTATTTTCATTATTTTTAGGAAACCCTGAATCAATTCACTGACTTTTACATTTATCTAAAACGTAAGGTTTGGTGGGTGTCCATGCACGCTGAGTCGCTCAATGAGCGCTCCTCTACTTCATTCCCCCAACACCCTGACCTCATTTCAAGTCCAATCTTCACCTAAATTTTACAAAATAGTAGTGAGTAATCAATTAACGCCTCTGTATTAAAATTTTGAGTGAAGATGATAGGAGCAGCCTCTCGCACGTTTCCCATTACAGTCCTCGGTTTCAAGTCTTTTCCCGACGTCGGAACACATCCTGACCAAATTGTTAGTCCAATCGGTCCAAATATTTTTCTCAATTACTTCTAGCGTTATTAGCTAGATTCAATGAGTAAAAAATATCACAATTTCATGAAATCTCAACAAGAAAAATAAGGGTTGGTAATTTTTTTTTGTTATCACTGTTATCAACATCTTCTTCTTCATGTATCGGTGTTGTGACAGAAATTTTCGGTAATCTGCGCACTATGATTTGTCCTTTCCATGGCGAACACACTGCAAAAAGAATCCCGAGAAATTGGCTCTGGAAATGCGAAAACATGAAATTTGGGAAAACGCGTTTTTCTAATTCTACGAGTTTCGTCGCGCGGTGTTTGATGCGCTCACGATTGTTTTAGCTTTTAGCTGTGGAATTTATTGATGAAATCAATCAACCTGAGTCGTTTTTAGGAGATGGAGGTTTACTTGTATAGACGAAGAAGATGTCAGGGGAGTTTGCAATTAGGTTATCTGTTTTTGTGTTCTGTTGTTCTGGAAGGGACAAGCCAATAGTAAGCTGCCGGAACTCACTAAGTCAACTTCAAATGTGTGTGAATGAGGTATAGATCATCAGAATACCCTATCGTTATATATTAAAATGTTCAGCAAAACCTCTAGTTTTTTATGAGCCCAAAATCCCCGAAATTCCAAATTCTCATTTTTGACGCATACCTTCCGCACCTTAAGATAACATAAGAAGAACTAACTAGTTAATCACTCACAGAATTTCACGTTTTTTGAAGAAAAAAAAATGACTGGAGCTTGAATCGACAGTATTAATTTTATTTGAAACTTTGGATTCACCCGAAGAACGAATAGAAAGGAGAATTGTCGAAGTACCTACCTACCTACATCTTCTATTAGCTCAATCGTAGATATGTAGGAGAGAAACCCATTGAAAGAATAGAAAAGGACCAAAAGGCTCCTCTATTGATCACAGCATTTTTCTTGTCACATTTTTTGTTGTTGTGATTTACTGAATTTCCTTTTCTGCAAAATATTCACTTTCCTCTTTACTGTTTGTGCGTACCACACAAGTCATTATACAGTTGAATAGATGTATCATCCTCTATAATACAGGTATGACCCTGGTACAGGGAAAGCGAGTTCGCCTGAGAATAAACTAGGACAATCACCAGATAATCGTAGTTGTTCCTACAGTCAAGTATGAATGGGGCGGTACGTACGATAGCAATGTAGAAATGGATCCTCATTATTCTTATGAGACGTATCTATTTTCCTTTGAACATTGATGCAGCGGAGTTTTTTTTCCGATTCATTCATTACAAGTGTATCTACTCTCCAGGTCAAATTAGTGGATGGGTTTGAATGTTAGGTTACCAGCGCGTCAGAAAGCGTTTCTATGTATTGCTCCCACATCATTAATCTTGTTTACTTTTGTATGCTGTTGTATCCTCGTCTTTCAGCTTGATCTACCTGGAATGGACGTCACTATCGACGAAATTCGGAGGTAATCGTGTTAGGAAATCATCGATGCGTCCATCCCTAACCTCAATCGTGTCATGTTCCTCTATTCCTGTTTAAATGAAATTCCTGATTCGGCTGTCTACCTCCCACAAGGCAAAATTACCATAATGATCACCCTTAACAGCAACATCGTTCAAGCCAATCAATTTCTACTGGCACATGTGTTTTACTTTGTAATAATCAGGGTGAATTTTCTGGACGTTTGTTCGAGTAATACGAGTACATACATTTATTCATCCTTATATTGATCCATAAAATGAGCATGCTCTATCCAGGGCAATGGTTTCCTAGAGGTTCTTTCGTTAATTTCAGTTTTATTTGCATTACAATGCACGTAATTACGTTACATTTCGAAGTTGATGTCCATTCCATTCATATCAACAATTCTATATTTATTTTGTTTCGATTTATAACGTTGATTCGGGATAATGTCAGTTTCAGCCAAGAACCCGCCCAAAAATATTCTCTTTCACATCGCTTGAACATTTTAACGTTTCTGTGAATGTCTGCTCGTCCGGATGAGAAAATTTTTGTGAATCTGTCTCCTCAGGCAGGGAAAAAATCCGATAAAAGGTCTGAACCTCCATTAATGCGGCAATTAAAAGTTGTACGCGAATAATACTTCATCGCCGATCGCTTGCCTCTCCCTTTCCATCCTCGAACGGAATCCACGGAGCTACCTGATTGAAAAAGTTGTCTGAGAGGTTTTTTCGGTATCTGTTCATTTTCAACCTTACTGAATCCCATTCGATGAGCAATGACGTTCAATTCTCACTCTTTTGCGATTTTTATTGGAAAGAGTATTATTTAGGTACATCGCGATTGAATACATTCAAACGGAACCTCAAGTAGCTGGTCAGCTACTCGTGGAACCCCTCAATAGAATAAGTTTCACTGCTTCAAAGCCAAAGTCCAATTTTTACCAAATTTTTATTCGATTTTTGGATTCTACGAACCTTGAAACGTAAACCATCAAATTTTGAGGGGGTGTTAAAAAAAATTTTTTCTTGGTTGATTCCAAAAACAAAATCCATCTTACATATACTAGGAGCGATTTTCTGAACTCCACTTCTAAGCTCTTTTTTGTTCCTCGACCGACGGAAAATCCCTATTAATTACTAGTCGACAAATCTAATGGGTCAGGGATAGCGTGCGACCTTCAGTCGACATTTAGCACTACTGTGACCTTTATGGGCTGAATTTGCGAGGGCGTTCGCCCTTTAATTTTCGCCTATCATCAGCTCGAGCTTTCACCCCTTCGAGGAAATGATAGTGGGGTCAGCAGTACACTCTAACGAACCGCTGACCTCATTTTCGGCAATCGCTAAGGAAATGCAAAGACCTTCGTGTTAAGTTCAGCTGGTACAATTTTCAATCACCAAGCTGATTATTGAGCTGCATCGGTTTTGGAAACCTCGAGAATCTTGAGTAAAACTTGGACATACTTTTTTTTCTGCAACTTCATGCAGTGATAAAGAACCTACTATAGTAGGTAGGTAGGTACCTACATAGTGTTACCTACAGTTAATGAAAATTGCATGCACGTTCAAAGGAATTGGAAGTTATTTCATAGAAACTGGGAGTTGTAGGAGTTAAGTAAGCTCTCTACGTGGCTGTTATGCAAACTTCTCCAGTTTTGTACACAGCCTCTTGGACACCTATGAAATTGATAAGGAGAAGATCAGATTAGCCGAGTGATCGACCCCTCTAATTATCACTGCATGATTGATTGGGACCTGATCGGTAATTGACGAGCTTCTGTTCCACTTGAGACTGTTCTTTTAGTACAGTCAGGATGTGGTTATTCCAGCAATCTAAGTACAAAATAATAATAGGAGTGCAAACACTTGGGCAATAAGCCTATAAATTAGTTTTAGGGCTACCCAACAGATGGCTTCCTATGAATTCCCAAGTCCTGTTGTACGAATAGAAAATGTCCCAACCTCTTCTTATTCTTCTAATATATCGTGTGTATCAACTGTACGGTATATTAGATTCCCAACGATATGGCAACACTGTTCAAGTCATCGAATTCAAGGAATCTCTATGAGTTCATGAGCACCTTCTAGACTATGTTTTTTGAACTGTGATGTTATTTGTTGGCTTCGCAGACTTCACGCAAGACGATGAAAGAATCATCTGCATCACTTTCATTACCTTGTTATTTCAGGTAGATATTTAACTAAGGAAATAAAATGAGTTCAACTCTGGCCAAGCCGTGATGTTATGTGCGTATGTAAGCTTGAAATCCAATTAATCTTGAGGAGTTTCTTCGTCCTTTCTTGTCTTTCCAAGTAACTTCACTTACACGCCTCCGTGATTAACTCTGGTGTCCTGGCTGGGGACGATGAGGGATTCCTGGTTCTCTCTTTCAACTTCTGGTTAAATATTCCAGTTACGGATGATGATTGTTTATCTTCGCAATGCCCACAACTATCTTCTGATCCTACGGTATACATTTCTTAAAATTAGAGACTAGAGTTTTATCAAAAAATACAGTTGTTTGTAATAAATTGTGATTCATTCAACTCTGATTGTGAGGTCATAAGATTGGTTCTACATATAGATTATAAGGCAAATACAGGATTGGTGCTACATGGTTACGTAAACCCATCTGTGCGATCGGTTGATGTAGAAAGGCGAAACGTCTTTAATATGTCGACATCGCGATCAAAAAATAAAAAATAAAAAATAAGGTAGTGTCAGTATTAAAATAGTATTAAGGTTTTCTTTCTGCGTGTTACATTTTATATTTTTAAGCACCAAGATGAAATTCAGAAAGCCTTGAAAGAATCGAATACGGTTCGTTTCATCGTCAAACCTTTCATCATACCTCAATATTGAAGAAGAAGATGGAAAAATAACATGATAGCAAGGTTGAGGGGCTCTAGTGGACAAATATTGTGTTAAATGATTAGGTTCTTGCGCTTCCAAAACACCTTCTTCGTGATTGCATGTTTCATGGACATTACAAGGTACATATCACTTTGATACATGCTTGTCTTTGAAATTATTAACCTGTTAGTATTGAGTTCTTGATTATGAAAGTGGTAAAACGTAAACTTTTGGCATCTTAAAAATGGCTTGTGAACAACAATTTTGATTGAAGTACAATTCGTTGAGAGTCCTTTAAAACAGTTTCGTGTTGAATAGGTCAAGTGTCGTCTTGGGCTAATTTTATGATATAGTCGGGAATTCCATTTGATTTGGCACCTGTGAAACATTTCTAGGAATAGGAAGTATCTCAGTTATGACTCTACTACTTGAAGGGTTTTCTTTTAAACGGGCTTATATCCATTTTTACGAACAACAATTATATCCATTTTTTAAACGAGTATATCCATTTTTTAAACTTTTTGTTTTTTTCTCGGATTCTGAATCTTTGGGATAAGGCCTATCACCCCAAGCCTAGGAGTGAAAGGAGCCTAGGAGTTGAATTCCTTCCGAAACGGTTTGTAACCCGCTTTAAAAGCTTGCTAAAAATCGGATTTGCCAACAAAACGACTTATATCCATCCCATTATTGTCAATTAACCCTTTTTTAATTTTTTAAATTCGTTTTTCAGATTTTACATACCTTGAAACGTCAACCATCAAATTTTGAGGGGGTTAGATTATTCTTTCTTGCTCGATTCCGAAGGTTCATTATTGAAAGTAATGGGAAAACAAATTAAATAAAATGAAAATGAGATTTTTCTTCACACAACCAGAAACCCCCTTTTTATCAAAGTGGCTCATATTCATCGTTTTTCAACAAATGGGTTTATGTTCAAATAACAAATGGCCGTGTCTTCCTCTAACAGCATACCAAAATTTCGAAATTTGGTCTTACAATCAATAGTTCTATGAACAAACAATTTGGAAAATTTGGGAACCCTAGAGAACTTCTTTAGCCATGATATTAGTTTTTCTCAATTTCCCTCAAAACATTCCGAATGAATATAAGCCCGTTTGAATGAAAACTCCTCATTTATCTTAAAGCATACATGCACACATCATTGAAAGTTACCAAACTGTTTTCTTGTTGATGGTGTTTATAGGGTCTCTTGTCTCCTGACGAGCTTAATTCGCTTCCGAAATGTTACAGCTATTCTCCCTGAGACTGATGATTACGAATTATAAACTTGGCTAACCCTTGATCTGTTTCAGGAGGTAAATGCGACTGAAGGTTAATGCTTACATCACGAAATTCATCATAAACAAAACCATATAATATATGATATAATATATCATATTATGATGAGATGTTGCTTCTGAGTCTACCAAGGTAGCGGAAGCTTTGTTTTCATTTTCCGAAGTTGAAAGAAAAGAGTTCTCCAAAATCAAAATTTCCACTGGCGTTATACGTTTCAGACCTTCCTGAACAATTTCGGTTCCGTGTCTGTCTGTGTGTCTGTCATGAAATCCTTGCCACATTCATAACGTCTACAATGCTCATCCGATTTCGATGAAATTTTCAGGGATTGTGCGGGTCGGCTTATAGATGGTTCCCTAGGAAAATCATCACCCCTGGATTGTAGCCGCTGCGCTTGCGCAAACGTGAAATCCTTGCCACAACCATTACTTCTACATTTCTCATCCGATTTCGATTAAATTTTCGGGGATTTTGCGGTTTGGAGTATAGATGGTTCCCTATGAAAATCATCGCCTCCAGATTGATATTAGCCACTGCGCATGCGCAAAAGTATATTTCCTTTTTGCAGCCATAACTTCTTCATGTTCCAACAATATTCAGAGATTGTGCCGGTTGACGTGTAGAGTCATGTATGAGGGTAGTGCAAGGTATTTAGAGATCAACTACTATTCATCGGATCATCTATACAATCGGGTTATGGATACGAGGAAGCTATGTGCCACACCCACTTGGCAGAATATTTTCCGTTGTATCGGAGAAATTACTGCTTGTTCTCCTGTATTTTCAGATTGTTCATCGTAGGTACTTAATAGTGTTGCTGTCCTCGTAATAATGTTGGTGCATTTCAAACTTTTCGATTTTTGGAGGTCCATTCAATGGAGCCATTATACTATAACCGCCGTCTTTCTGCTCCATTGGCTATTTTACTTAAGAATTAATGTTTTGGAAATTGGAAAACAAGACTATTCAATTCATTATTTCAAGGGTCTCATTACTCAAAGACAAAAACGGCATCATAAATTGGTGTCGACGCACAAAAGGGCCTTTCAAGCTCCCGCTCGCCTAATGGGTGTAAACCCGGGAAGGGAACAGATGTTCAAATTTGTCCCCTGAGGATTTCGAGAAAAGGGGGGGACCCAGTCGGATATTAGAATGCAAAGTTGACAGGGGGCAAAACGGAAGGGTTAAGGTCTTTCATTAGAAGCGCAGACCTGGCGGGACCGAAGGGAGGTGGTAAATAATTGGTTCTTGATGGCACACGAACGGTAGTGGATAGGAGGGGCGGGGTCCTCTTAGGTCAATAGGGGACGGTTTAATCATGATAGATGGCCTCTCCATTCGAAAGGGTTTCACTTCGAATGAGGTCTTTGATAAATACAAACTGAAAACGACAACAGTGTTAGGCTCCACGTGTAGGAGGACCGACTTTCCATCAAGGGAGAAGGGCAGAGGATGATGTTTCCATTTTCTTTTCATTGATTCTGGATTCATGTCACTCTGCTTAGTTTCCTTATCAACCAAATTTGTAGAGCTACAAAATGTTGATACTGATATTATTGCAAGTAGGCAAGGTACTTTCTTCGAAAATGTACTCAAAGGTGAACCTCTCGATTGTGGTTTGGTAGGTACGAGTTTTATTATTGTTCATATTAACTAGAACACGTTATGAGTTAATTTTTTAGGACGTCCCACAGTAAGACTTGGCCGTCCTTATGCCATTGATCGGGGGCAAAGTTGGACTCAACAGAAAAAAAAATAACCACAATTAATCCGTTTTAGACCATTCTGAATCCAAATCCGCGAAAAAACCATAGGTGTATGTCTGTGTGTGTGACAAAATCTTGAGTCGTCTGCCCAGGCCATAATTTTCAACCGATTTTCGTGGTTCTTTTTTTGTTCGACGCGGAAAACTATCTGGTTGTGCCTTTTAAGGGGAGAAAAGGGGGGGTGTAATGCTTGAAAACCGTGCGTTTGCGGGCATAATGTTGTAAACTTTTCGCAGGCCTCAATTTCCAACCGATTTGCGTGTTTCTTTGTTTGAACTCGAATTCGCATGTTGGGTATCGTAGATCATGGATTTTAAAATAATCTTCAAATTCGAGGCTCCCATGCCGCTAGAAATGTTATGGTCGTTAAGGGTGATGGAGGGGGGGACCACTATTTATTGCCTAAAATACTGAATGAATTACATCGAGTGAAACAGTTTTATCGCTTACCAGATGGTTTATATTGACCTAATGCTTATTCAATGGGACGTCCCCTGGAATGCATGCATTACTAAACAATATGTTTATTTCAACGACAATATTTATCAGTAGAAGACAATATTCAGCAAAGAAGAAACAATAAAACGTTTTAAAATAAATCTGCGAAGTATTTTAACCTTTTTTCAGTTTTTATCACGCTTTATCGACTTTGTTTTTTCATTGGTTCGATTATTTTTCATTGGAATCTCAAACCTCGTATTTATGACAATAGTACTACAAGTAAAATCGTCCTTAAACATTGCACTTATCAACTCAAATGGTTTTTGGGTTTCTCGGAGTTGGAGGGATGTTTTTCGTAATTAAGTCAATACCATTACTGTCCTAATTCGAGAGTTCGGGTTGTTAGCTGCATAAGTGAAATGATGCGTAGCATTGCTGGTGACGATTTTGTGTAATACATTTCAGTATTTTTTCCGATTTTCAACACTTTTTATGTAATACAAGATATCAAATTTTTTGACGAGCACTTACTCAAGTATGTTTTAACTCAATGGAACGTGATAGATTCGGATTCCTATGAACGGTACATGGAACCTTTAAGTTTCTCCAAGAATCCGATTATCATCTAGGGTCATTCCAAAAATTTGTTCTCTGTCAAAAATGTCCCGATTTCTTCCATTCCAATTGGTTATGGCTTCTGAGAGACTAAAAGTTACGCTGTTTGGTACCAGCCTCCTAATGCACTCTGATGGGCTCCCACTGAGGCTCTTCTAATCGTCTGAAGGTTCCTGAATCCTGATTGACAGAGGCAATCAGCTGAATCCTGATTGGCTTTACTTTGGTTTAGTCGAGTAGACGTGTGAGGTTAGAATCGTCTCTAATATGGTGATTTAAGTTGAGACAATATTAGGCTCCTATTGGTGCTATATGTATGTGTGATGGACCATAAGTCTAAGGGAAAAGGATATATTTTGGATGGCACCTGGTGGAAACTTTACTATGACTGAACAACGATCTTTCTAAGGAATAATTTCTGAGTTTCCCCCCAGTTTTGACTTCTTCTTTCTTCAAGAGAATCGATGACACCTGGCAGGCCTCCTTTGAGCTGAAAGCCTAACTGATTCATAAAGTGAAAAGTCCAGAAGACTAAATTCAATATACCAGGTGACTTTTCTCACACCCTCCTCATCGTATATTCTGCATTTAACTTCGCTGAAAATGTATATTTTAGTGTGGAACCCGAGTTGTATAAACTTTCCTTAGGTGATGGATCAAAGGGTGTATTAAGGCTGTAGACTTGAATTCCTCCTCCCCTCGAGCTGGCATGATGTGTATCATTCCTTATAAGGAACCGCCTGCATCATTACTCCAAATTGAGGGATCCCTACTTCACTTTCTACCCTTCAATTAACCTGTGACAAGATAAAGCACGCATTCCACCCTTCAAACTCAGGGTAAGGCTGGCCGTCGCATGCCAGTAGAATGTCTTCTTTAATAAGGTTTGAGTGGGCGCATTGATGTGGGTGCTAAGAAGCTTTCTGGCCACGCCACTAAATCTACCCCGCTCACCCTGATTCCTCACTTTTGCTCTAACCCAACCGTATCTTATCCAATCGTATTTTGAGGATTTATAATTTTGACGTCAAATGAAATCCTCAAGAAATTACCATTTAGTCATAAACGAGCATATCTTTCAATTTGAACCATGAAGCCCATACCCATTTCGGTGTTTTGTGTTCGTAACACTTTTTTGAATCGATAGGTATTTAATACAATCAACTCCCTTTGAAATCGTTATTAATAGTAATTTTAGTAACCTCACTACAATACATTAGATAGGTAACTTTTACATCGACAAAAGAAGGGAAAGACAAAAATTGACAGCTAGGTATATCGTTTATCACAGAAATATTTCCAAATAAAAACGGAATGATTAGCAACCATTTATGGGTTGGCTCAACACCCAAAACACTCTCTTGTCATCAGAAAAATTGGCCAACTCTTAGACTGTGAAAAACTTATGTTTGAAGCAAATCTTCGATGGTGCAATTGGTCTAAATTTGCAGATGAAGTTCTGAAACTCAAAAGGTGCGTGAAAACTTTGCTTTTAGAGGAACCGGAACATTTGCTGCCTGCCTTCCTTAGTAATGTTTTGAATTCCTACAGCTGAGGTAAACAGTTGAGTCCTCCATATTCAAAATTTGATATCTCAACAAACAACAATTTTGTGTACGTCGACACCGATTCCGAGTATGTCGGTACGTCTGTCCATTACTATGACCCATACAAAACTATTCGAAGAGGTGGTCCAATTTTGAATAAACTTCTAGGAGCGTGCTCCGAACCTTGCTGATTCCGTAGCTATTAGGCCAACATTTATCATTTGCAAACGTGATAATCCTGAAATACCTAATTATCGAGATTTACAAAATATTTAGACAGCTCTGGGGGATCGAATTTCCCCCAAAAAAAGTTTAAAACTTATTTCTCCAAGACTATTATTTATAGATTTTTGAAGCTATCTAAGATGAAAAATGTTACTTCTTACCGAAGAAAAAAAGGCGTTTTATTTGAGTCAAGTCCTGTAGAATCTTCTGCAGGATATAAATAGAATGGGATGTGAAGGCAGAAGTAGGCCTTCTAAAAGTCACGGCGGCCTTTGAAAATTAAATAAGAGCCCCACTTGCCCACAGTAAATTTACGAAGCTCTTAGGCAAAACCAAGCGTAGGGCTAAGGAAGTACCTTCTTGTATTACCAAGGGACTTTAAGGGGCCACCGCCATTAAACTTTATTTATTCCAGTCCTAAATAGGGTATTTATATTCCGCGTTATACGGCGTCTTATTTACATGATAAGTCGTCCTCTTGTTTTCTCCATACATCCAGTTGTTCAATATAAGTTGAACCCAGGGGAAGAATTTCTCTATAATTACATATTTGTATCATAATCATACATTCCCTCTGATAAGTTTTAGTTTTGGCGATTTTTAGGTTGATTAAAGCCATTTTTATCTCACTTGTTTTAATTTATTCAACTTTTCCCTACATATTTTGACAATACATCACATTTTGTTACTTTTTGACGATATCTGGGATTGAAGGCACACTCTTGCAACGTGGAATAATGGTATTGTTTTAGGATCCCTATATACATACAATTGTTGGGCTTTCGGCTACTACCAGAAAACGATGCAAATTATTCCACAAAACTTTATTATTTTTCTGTATATATCATTCGTCAGCAAAGAACACAGCTTCGCCATTGTCACTACTGAACAAACATAGGTACTACCTACCTGCTATGTAACTATTTCACAATCAAGTTTATTTTGAAGAAATAAACGCTTCACTCTCAATTCTAAGATGAAGGGAGTTTGGGTTCCTTCATATGGAAATTTGAATGCTGGTTGCTAAGGACACAAAACTGAGTGCAACTCGAAGAAACAACAGAAATTTAGGCCTATTTAGGGATTCACACGCGTGATTCAAATTTATCGTAAGTCCAACTCTTCTTAGTTCTTACGTCACAACTCAAGAAAGCGTTACCATGTTCATTTTGTTTTAAATGACGCAAAATGAACACATTAAAAAAATGTTTAGTGGAAAACAATTGCTTACAATTAACCATTATTAAATTAATGATCTGAGTACAGCCAAAAACTCATTTAAATATCTTTCATTTAGGTATTTTTTACCTATTATTTTTATACGTCCTTATTGTTCCATTGAGGAAGCAATACTTCCCCATCCAACAAGCCAGACTTTTCTTCTCGTATTCCTCCGAAAAGCTCCTTTTGGTTCAAATTTAGAGTAGTTAATTGTAATTAAGTCAGACCTTAATCAATCAAATCTTCAGATAAATTGTGAGATTTTGTTTTAGAAAAAATAATTTATTTAATCTAGATCACAAATTAGAAATCAAAGAGGAGTGAAAATCATTTGGGATAATAACTCTAACCCCTCTCCAAATTATAGAACACTACTGAGATTGAAAGGTTGATCATTGTGATGAAGCTACAGATTCGAATTCCGAAAATAGGATCAGTAAATCTCGTGAAGAAACGTTGTTAGGTATCTACCCCGGTCCGAATTGGTGGGAATTTTTCTCCCATAAGTTATGGGATCGTGAGGCCTGATATGAAAGCCTCCAGCAAGATTTACGAGGGCGACCTACTTTATATTGCCTAGCATCCATCTAGTGTAGCAATGAAAGTAATATTCTTGTTTTGGTTTGTCTAGAAAACTTTTTTTATATTCGTCAGTTTTATCGCCTCCTATCTCCGGTCTGCTTGATGACGTTGGATGAGAAGTATAAATAGAATTTAAACCGCTATTTTGAAAATAGGCACCTAATAAAAATGTTGTATTTTTAGTAGAAAAGGCATTCTGTTGTCATTATAGTCATCCTGATGTAGGGTTTTTCCACTTATACCGCCCCTCAGCCTTCCTGGTCTTCTTTGTGGCTTTTCGTTGTCATTTAAATTACTCAAATTTACCACAAAAAGGAAAGTGGATACTTCCAGCACAATCTAATAACTTTCTATCAAAACCGAGAATTATCTTGAAATTAATAAAATGAATAAATATTCGTAATAATATATTTTGTTCAAAAGAACATTTGTTATCACATGATATATATTTGTATTAAAATGTCCACCCTATTCATTCCCATGGTCTCCCCTGGAATACATGAATTACTAAACAATATTGTTTATCTTTTGTTCTAGGTGAGATGGGTACTCCTTGCTCTATGACCGGAAATTTACAAACACTGTGAGTATTAATGATGACTCTTTTGGATTGAAAGTTCCTCAATTGATTCGAGAACTGAGAGAATCTCCCATTCCCTCTCCTTTATCAATGGCAATTATTGCGGATCTATGAGGTTGTTCTTTGGTCTTTTAGGACCATTTCCTGTTCAGCATTTTTATTTTTCTGAAAAATGTGATTTGAAATCTGATTGCCAATCTATCGTTGTATCTGTTAATCTTTGCCTCTCGCTTAACTTTCCCTGATGTTTCAGAAATATCTTGATTGGAACTCTATGAATTGTATTTTGCTCCCTAATCAATATAAACCACTGCACAATCCCGTAGTAAATTCCTCCAAACATGAATTTTTATAATATAAAAATAAAGACATATTATTTCGTTCAAACTTGGAGGATAATTTGGAGCTGACCACCCCATGATTCCCTATGAATTCTACCATAATTCGTTCTCATTAGTGACAGTAGTCATTAACAGAAAGTCACTAGTGTGAAAATCATTCAAATAAAGAAATTATGACACGCGGAAATCAAATTTTAATTGAGGCCTGCCGTAACAAAATCCGATAGATCAACGTTTTTCCAAAATGAGTAAATCACGAGTCCTTACGGCCATCTAGCTGTGTTTAGTTGTTGATGTCCAAAATCTGATCGATCCATGTTTCGGTTATTTTTCGCTTGGCAGCAAATTGCAAGCTTAACCAATATTGCAGCCTTCTTCTCCAGTTTTTCAGTGTTTTGAACAATGTTTATGTACATGAAATCGTTGTCCTAAAGTATTTTTTGTAACTTGAAAGTCCGCAGTACTTCTCCTTATTTTCGAAATGTTTGCTTTAAAAAACTATAATGGTTTAAATGGTACTTACTAAGTAGCTACTAGAGTGAATTATTTAACAGATACAATTTATTTGGAAATAATAGTGATAAGTGGGGGAAAAAAATTATTCAGTTACTATTTTGCAAAAATTGCGGATTCGCCACGTCAAAACCCGATAGATCCAACATTAAAATATGATTACCTCAGGGTGTTATTAACCCAGCAGACTATCACTGCAGTATATAATGCCTAACATTACTACCTAGCAAGTGACGTTTATTGGTTTTGCAATTTAAAAAAAAATGGAGAGCTGCAATTTTAAATTTTTATGTTTTTTTGCTCTCCTGTAAAATTTGGAAGAGTGGATCTATAGGATTTTGGAACGGCAGGCCTCAATTCCCATTTGATGTGTATCTTGCAAAACGAGTGACGTGTGCAGTTCTACATCCCATAGAACTGATTTAGCTCAATTATATTTATGTTCCAAGTTATATTGCATCATTATTTTGCTTTTTCATATTGTGTGTATTTTTCATTGGATGTTATCAGGTTTTCTCCCCCTCTGCAGTTGGCTTGTTACGGTATTCCACCCTCTTTGTAAACAGGTGTTTCGCTTGTAAACGGTATAATTTTATTTCTCATTAACCTTACAATTTAGCTCCTTCCTTCCTAGTTACCTCACCTGTTGGATGTGCCGAATGAGCTTTTAAGAACTTAAGCAAACAAATCTCATGGTTTCACAGCCCAACAACGTCTTAAACATAACGCCCAAATTTATCTACCTGAATATCTTCAACCCTCAACGGGTGGTGAAGTCTTATCTTCCTGAAACACCAAAAATTAATATTGGTCCAATCTCAATATGAGCAAGACTTGGAAGCAATCTTCCTGGTTATCCGGTTGACAACTAGTGACTGCTCAGGCTTGTTTTTTTTTTTTTTTTTTTTTTTGAGCGTTTATTTGTTAATATATCAACTAGTTATATTTGAGGTATTTCACATCAGGTAACTATATAGTTATTTACTTCACATATATTACGCATTTCTCATTCAAGTGTTAGTCCATTGACTTTCACTACATTAAAGAAGTTCAGGCTTGTGAGTCAAATTATTCGTGCATGATGATTCTCCAATTCCAGTGTCAGCAGTGACCGATGTTCTTCGGCGCAAGAAAAGGTAGATTTGATTTATCCTAATTATATTTTGTGTCTCCTTGAAGTTATTCTGGCCTCGCTAACAGTCAACAATGTCCGTTGAGCCAAAAATGGGCATTGAAAGCAAAAACCTTGTCTGGTGCAAGCCATGATGAAATCAAATTATAAGAGCAGGCAAGCTCTTTAGGTTCGATGACATTATGTCATTCAGGTTATACCTACAATGTATGGAATTGATTGATGCATGGTAGCAAATAATGTATTATATAATGCCACGGAAAGTAATCGCCATGAGAAATTCATATTAGGGTGTGTCCTTTGATCGTTTGAAACCGCAGAAAATAATCGAGTTTCAATTCTGTCGATTTCCCCGGGGTGCGATGGATAGGAGTTAAGGTCTAAGCGAGAGGAGGAAGAAAGAAAACCACCGCCAACTTTGAAAAGGCCACTAGGGAGGTAGTGGACCAGCGTAGAACAACCGGGAATAGAATCTCATTCAAGTTTCACATAGCGAAAGGCTTGACCGCTAACTATAGTCGAGAGCTTTAGGACTTTGAACCCTCAACAGTAACAGGTGTTAAGAGTTGAGTCTGTGCTTGGTTATGTGCTGACGGTGAGAATTATGTAAGTTATTCGAGGGATTATTGATAGATAAGAATATCTTGACGAATATGGAGGTCAATCTTAGAATAAATTATTCTTTTGACTGTGCTGTGATGCAAGCTAGAGCTGTGGTTCTCTTCCTTTCTTAAGAATACCTATTTTTCTACTTTTTCATAAGGTATCTACATATTATAACTACACCTGATCGTTAATCAGCTGAAGATCAAGTGTAATTTTAACATTCGAATAAAACTGAAAAGATTAGGCATTTTCTGAAAGTGAAGAAGAAAATAATTCCTTCGTATCCAGTCCACTATCCACCACTGCGATACGTCGTGGTGACCTTTCGCTATAATTCTTCAGACTTGCACCGACGGATTGTCAGCTGACAAATAGAGATTGATTTATGTACACGTGCAGGTCAACTGACACATTGGTAGACACTGGACCGTGAGGTAGAGTTGAAACATCCCCTGTTGCCCCAGATCCGTTTTCAAGGCCCGAAAAGCCCGTCAGGACCTCGACTGACTATGCAACACGCACGACACATAAATCTTGCGGGCCGGGTAGCCAACCGTATTGGCACTTTATCTCGGCCAACGGAGTTGGAACAGTTCAGTCCCCTCCTTTTCTTCCTCTTCCCTTCGTCCTCTCGCTTTTGCTATCCTTCCTGCCAGGACGCCCTTGGTCTCACAATACGTCGACCCCTACCGATTCTTTGTAACTACTGTTACCAAACCCAACATTAATCTCAGTCTTTGCTGCCGACACGACGATTTAACCCTCTTCACGTATAGAAAGATGGATAGATACTTCATTTTATTTTTCGTCACAACTATTACGGGTGAGCTCCATTTTGCCACTCTCACAGCTATTTGTCTCTGTGAACCTTCCTACCATCGTCACGAAAAAGAAGCCTAGAAAACTATTCATTCGCAAGTAAAAAGGCGGAGAGTATTACTACATGAATTTCCAAAATGCATCAAAATTCAGTAGGACAAGAGCTGGATTGTAAACACGGCCAGGGGAAGATGGAGCCAACTAGTGCAAATGATCTGCATTTTTAGTTACGTTCGAGTGACGCAGAATCCACAGATCGATCTCGGTGAAAAGTTATTGGTATTCGGGGACTATTTCCTTGAAGGTAGTTTATAAATGTGTTGCGAGCAGTAAAAGCCATGGAAACGGTGAGAAATTGTGAAACGCTGCAAATTAATGCACATTGCTTATTATTTTCCGGTATACAGATCGCTCATCTGGAAAGATCACAACTTTCGTTGATCAATACTGTCGAAACCTTAAACTTACTGTTAGCTCAAAATCGTAAACTGAGGTGAAAATGTATATGTTCTCCAGCATCCATCGAGTGAACTGTAGGACTAGCTTCAGTTTGTGTTCAAAGCGAGTCATTTGAAATTCTGATTAAATTTCCTTCCAATTCTTGAGGGGAACTGGGTTGCAAAAAATTGAAGGTATTGAAGTTTTTTTATATATTTTAAATCTATATTGTATATTACAGCATACTTACAAACAATTTTAGACAAAAAAGCCTTCTAGAAATGTTCTAGAAAATCGAGGTTTTGGATGTCTTTCACATTTACAAAAAAATTGTATTCATTTATATATTTAAAAATTTATCTGACTTTGAAAAAAACTATGGGCAGACAAGATCATCCAATAACATTACACTGAAGTTGCCTTTTAGATTTACAACTAGAAGTCAGAATTTTTTCTCGTACAATGGAATAAAACTGTTCAACAGTCTTCCAAATGAACTAAAGATGCTAAATGATCTAGCAGTCTTTAAACGGCGCATCAAAGAGTACGTCCGTGTGGAAATGTTCAAATGATTATCCTTTTCACTTTTTTCTAATCTTATGAACAATCTATCATAAAATGTAGTATATTGTAATATATATATAATAGCTAGAAATTTATAAGGACTCCACCCCGCAGCACAAGTTTTTTACTTATCGAGGGGTGAACGCATTATGAAGTATTATGTTTCTTTTGTATATTTTTGTAATTTTTCTTAAATAAATGCATTATAAAAAAAAGGGGGGGGGGTGAAATCTCGATGCAAAAATGGGTACCTATATCTCTCCTCAGGTATGGCCGCCTCCCACAACCTATGATGATATGTATGACCTCCCACAATCGCGGCAACTGGCAGCAGAAGAATCAAATGGAATAGATTTTTCAAGTTCACTTTGTAAGAAATTGTAAGCTCATCATAGTTTGCTAAATTATCCTCCAATTTCTCTTGAGATGATGAAGAATTGGAGGAACAGGGAGCATAGCTATTATCACCTCATCACCATCAGCTGAACTGGATGTGACCTGTGATTATGACGACTCGAATACAAAACACATGTTTCCTTTTTCTAAAATAGGGATGAGTATCGTTATAAAAGTATCGATATTTTGTATCGATACTGTATTGTATTCGAGTATCGATATTCCATTCGAGTATCGTTGGGCAAGAGTATCGATATTTCAAAATATCGAGTATCGATACTTTAGTGCCACAAACTATCGATATTACCCAATATTCTCAAGAAAAACTACGTATAGTTTTGCCCGTTACAAGGATTTCATGACAGACAGACACTGAACCACAATCGTCCAGGAGGGCGAGTGAACATTTGAAGAGTGAAAACAATTCTTCCACTAATTTGGTAGACTCGGATGCCAACAGGTAAAGTAAACAACCATTTCAGGTTGAATTTTTGCCCAACTTCCATTCCAGACATCGCAGACGTCATCAGCTGTCTTCCAAAGGGAAAATCAGAATGGGGAATTCGCCTATATTTTAGATTCTGGAATTTCAAGTCAAATTCTATATTAGGGCCCTAGAATAAGTTTAACAACAGGAATACACTGCTGTGCGCTCTGGCGGAGCGTAAAAGAAGTATCAGCGAATAGTACAAAAAACGCTTCACACTCGATTCGAAATCATAAACTCAATTTTAAATGCTTGCATACGAGTCTGCAACACATTGGGACATTTTCATGTCAACCGCTACACAACAAGGTAGTAAAGGAAGGTTGTTAGTTACCCAAGCATCAAAGTTTTCGTGACGATTTTTCAGTTCATGTGCCAAAGCAAAATGTAAGGTTGTTGATTGTTCTCTACGCAACACAGTGTCTATTTTATTTATTGGTCGCGTGAGCAAGATTTGCTTAGTTTCCGTGACGATTTTTCAGTTCATGTGCCAAAGCAAAGACATGAAAATGTCAAAATAATTTTTTCAACAAGTTGTATTCATTTCTTACTATCAAGAGTCCAAGCAGAGTGATTTTCTCCATGATATAAACGTTAATTGTGCAATCAAAGAGTAATGACCCAAAAGCCTGTCTATCTTCTTCATTTTTTAGCCGTTATGTTGAATTTTCCGCGAGAACTGTATCAATATTCGATATTTAGAAATATCGGATCCAAAGTATCGATATCCAAAAATATCGGATAGTGCATTATCGATACTAAAATATCGAGTATTGGTAAGAAAGTATCGACATTTTGAAACATCGCTATTCTGAAAACGGGTTTTGAACGCTGCATAGTTTCAAAAAAGCGACCACAAGAGAGACAATTTCAGGGAAACACTATCAAACACACTAACTTCACAACAACGCAGTAACTTCAATGCAATAAAAGAAACTGTTTCAAAAACCAAAAGTAACACAAAAGTGAACATCAGTAACCTTCAAAACCTTTGCCTTCGTTTTTTTATGTTTTCACTTGTTACGTACATCCATGCAATGAAAATAGATGCATCGAAGTGAAATTTTTGATGGTGATGTATCCCCGTTTTTACTAAATCTCTCGTCCTGTACAATCATGTTTTTGTTGGTGCTAAGGCACATTTTTCTCAGGAATTAAGAAAGATATTGCGATGCGGTTTTTTTCTAATTGTTGGTGTGTTCCCATTGGACAAATTGAGCGCAAAATATTTTTAGAAAACGGGTTCAGGTAAAGTAGGATCTCTTTTAAGGTTGAGTAAAAAAATGACTGAAAATTCACAAGTACGAAAAATTGAGATTTTTGAAGAAAATCCTTATGGCCAAGTTAAACTATAGACAATGTACAGCACAAAATGGCGAAAAAATCATGAAAATTGGGTGAGCGAACCCGAAAAAGTGTACCTGGAAGTTACCCCTTCTCAGGACGGAAGGGGATTTGGGTCCCCTTTAGTCTTTATACGTAACTCTTGATCCTAATGAGCCCAGTGTGGTCTCATTATGATCGATAAAAATGCATTACTATTTTAAACTGATGATAAAAAATGTAAATCCTTTATTTCCAAAGTTTCCGAGAGCATTTAGAAAACGCCATCCGCTGTTTTCAGACTTAGATTTAGACAAACGTGGACGGTCACAATGGGATATTTCGGTGGGTCGGAAATTCAGGTTTTTGACCTCAAATTTGGATTCAGCACCATTGAAAACCTATAAATACTCCAACTTTTTGCCTAATGTTACAATGACATGTGATAGAAAAATCAATTAAGGAAATCACACGTTTGAAAAAAAGGCGTACCTACCTCCCTGAGTCTTTTTAAGGCGAGCAACTTGATACGTTACACCCTGCTGCCATCGCTCAAATCTTCAACTTTCATTAGCTTCCCAAACTTCTTCTAAACATTTTCTCGATGAACAGACCCGATTACCGTTGTTCCTGAACCATACTCTTTTGACATTTTTTTTTTTTTGAAAAATTGACTGAAATACCAGAGCTTCAATTGGAGCTCATAAACCGAATTACATTAATTTTGGTCAATGTTTAAGTGGATTAGTTGTTGGATTCAGTTTTCGGATCTACGTAGGTTCCTTGAAACGTAAAACATCAAATTTCGAGGGGTTGCATTTTTTCCTTACTCGATTCCAAAAGTTCATATTTGGAAATCATAAACGAAAAAAAAATATATATATATTGGATTCATATTATCAACCACGTCAAAGTGATTTGAAAATTCCAACCATTCACATTTCTGTTCATATTCATATTAGAATATTATTCCATAATTTAGTGTAAATTGTTTTCTGTTATGAAGTTATAGTGCATTCCAAACTTGGCTGACTGTTTCTATGTTCATAGTGGTAGGACGTAGGTAGCTGGTGGCTGGTGGTGGTTTGTGGCAACTTCATGTTTCCAGGTACAGCTTGTTTGAACGATGCTCATAATTTGTTGGAAATTGACGTCAAGCTGTGAAAATGGAACTGGGGAAGATTGTTAGGGTGTTTTCCCCGTTTACGTCATTAACTTTGGTTGATCCCACCGCTAGATTCAGGAACAGCAGAATGTCATTAGCGCGTCGCAGGAGGGTGTCGGAAAACCGCACTCATATTCCTGTAATTAGGTACCCCCGCCCGCGGTGGGGACGGCGGACGAGGCGACGTCGAGCGGAAGGGCGGCAAGCGGAGAGAAGGCGGCGGGCGACACGATTACGCCGCCACCTCCGGCTTCACCCCATTTTGAACCGATAATGCGTCTGAAGTGAAACGCAGCTGCCGAGCCACCTCACCTACTTCCTAATGGTTATTGAAACCGGGAAAGGCGCGAGACACCCGTGATTGTTCCAGCAATAAGGCTGCTACACAACAGCGAGAGCGGAGCTCCACCAATATTCAGCTAATACCTTCGAATAAAAAGCCAGATTATTGAAGCAGTCGAGAGTTTCGAAATAAAATTCCAAGACCGTTATCTGCAGAGAGGAATCAAATAGAAAGTATTATTATTGTTCATGGATGACAGAACCATTGGCGTAAGGAAATTGAAAACAATAAAACGCCAATAAAGTGGAAAGCCAGAGAGAATCAACCGAAGTGCTCTGAACAAATTATCGAAGATACTAAATTACGTTCATAAGTTTTTATTGCAGTACCTATAAATTGGTACATAATTCCAACTTTTATTCGTAAACCCTTATTTTTTCTCGTACGAGAAACCATCGAAGATCTCTTCGAAATTTCTCATCCAAGTAGCTCATCTGCTTCATACGTTGTTTCATTATTATATGATTCGTGAAGTACTTGGGACGTATAAAGTGAGTCTAACATGTTATTTATGGCAATGTGGATAGATTGTTCCAAGGGAGCACCTCCAAGGGTGCTCGGTTTTAGCTTCTTCACTGTCGTAGGTAAGGAAGCTTTATTGTTTTTGTCTCGGTGGTCTCAGGCTCTGGACAAGGTGCCAAAATTCAGAAATATGAAGTGGACGCACTATTAAATGCTGCAGCAGCGCTTGCCAACGTGCAGCAAAGTCAAATGATGGTGACTGGAGCAACGATTGACCGGCATGGGAGGTCTGCTAAGGGTCAGATACGAGTGGGCTACTCATTGTTCATCTCTGTATTCAAGCCTTGGTCGACTCGAAGACGTGCTTTGGATCCTCAAAGCAGTTAAAATGGAGGAAATCAGATCTGTTAATCGGTAAAAAAAGATCACACTCCCAATAATTTCTTCACTAATAGTTTATCACGAAACTCATTCAAAACTTGTCCACTATTCTTCAAGAATTAGAGGTACGGCCAGTTCTTCAACCATCTGTGAGGTATGACCAGATAAAATCAATGACAACCTCGAAGTCGATGAGTTTTGGTTTATTATATTCAATAACGACCCTTCGTCCAAGGGAAGGAATCGAATAAGAAAAAATTATTTTAATACCCCTCAAAATTTGTTGGTTTACGTTTCAAGTTTACGTACGTAGAATCCGAAAATCGAATAAAAACAATGCAAATTATTGCCCAAAGGTTTATTATTTTCTGTATAGATCACGATTCTGTATAGATTCCTCCCTACCAACCGTAGGTACCCCCCACTACCACTAGGGCATTTTTGAAAATTCCAACCCCTACCACCAACCAAATGGAAATGAAGGGCATCAACTGACATCAACCAAAATCCTCGGGGCACAACTAGACCCCAAATGGAGCCCATACACCAAATTTGAACCAAATCGGTCCAGGCACTTTTGCTAAAAAAAAGTGCCGCGTACGGCGGATGGACGGAAAATTTTTTATTCGATTTTCGGATTCTACGTACCTTGAAACGTAAAACACCAAATTTTAAGGGGGGTTACATTTTTTTTTTCTTGCTCGATTCCAAAGGCTTTTCATTGAAAATAATGAACCAAAATTTCCCGTCCGTCTGCCTTACGCGGCTCTTACCTTAGTTACCATCGACCGGTTTTGATGAAGGTCAGTTTATGAGTTTCAATTGGGCTCTAATTGTGCCCCGAAGCTTTTGGTTGATGTCTGTCACTTCTAAGAGCTGAAAAATTGGAGCTTAAATGTTCAAAACACCCTAGCTCATAAAATTGTATATGAAGGTATTGTTTTTCTCATTAATTTGAAATAGTATTGCATTTTTAGAATCGAATGAGACAATCCAGACCTCTGAAGGACCAACCGTTCGCTCCCTACGAGAACTTAAGGGTTGGACTTACGATAAGTCAGAAACAAGAGTGTGAATCGCAAAAGATGCTCAATCTCCAATCCAATTTCCGCTGACGAAAATGTGATTGTTGTTCGTTTCTTCGAGTTGTACTCGGTTTTGCGTCCTTAGCCACCAGTGATCAAATTTCCTAATGAAAGCACACACAACTCTTTATTTCTTCAAATTAAACTTGATTGTGAAGAGACAATGTGGTTGGTAGGTAGTGACAATGGCAAAGCAATGTTCTTCGGAGGCGAGTAATCTTTACAGAAAAATCATAATGAACTTTTGTGTAGTAATTTTCAGCGTTTTTCACGTTATTTTTATATTTATTTATGCAGCTACTAGTTTTTTAAAATTATCTTAGTTTATTCTTGTGGAAATATGTATATAGGCACGCTCTTAATGCTCTTATTCCCTGGTGAACTGTGTAGGTTTCCTTTGGTATCAAGTTTCTTTTCCATGTATCAGTCGGTGAGCCCCAAAGTTTCAGGGATATGGTACCAGTGCCCCTCATAAAAGATGCAGAAGCCAGTAATGGACGTCGAGCGGAGCTGATATCAGGTTTCTTCGTCATCCACGCCCACTCTCGACTCCTTACATCACGCGGGTCGAAGGGCTTCTTCGGGAGTTTGGTGCTCGAGTTGCCGGATTTATGTCAGGTCTGAATTCTCGAGAGTGTTGCTATGTGGGCCAGTTCTTGACAGTTATTCTTATCGACTGTGCTGAGATCTTCTGAAAATAACTACCACTATTCCTGCCACTTCTGGTGGATCCAGACCCGTAAAATTACACCCTTTACAATAAACTCTAAGGAAAATTAGTGTTCCAAATCCTGGCTGGATAACATTAAGCTATTTACCAACCCCCTTGATGGTCTCTCTGAAAATTTCAAATTCTCCATTAATTATTTTCCAAACATAGTTTTCCTAGATTCATCTCCTACGTTAATGATTTCGTTTACCTCTTACTCTGCCCAAATGTATAGCGAACTTCCTACTTACCGTTTTCTTTCTCTCTAAAGACACATCCTCGCTTATCAGATGCAACCTACACTGTTCAAATAAATCACTCAAATATATAAAGTTCCTCAAAAATAAGACAAGCAAGTATCATTTACCCGAATGTCAATGGCATCATATGAGTGTTTTCAAGATATCCAAATTACATTACAACCATGTGGTTTTTTCTTCGTCTATGTCTTTTTACTATCACTATGATAAAAAAAAAATCCTTTGATATGCAACACGAACTTGGTCATGTAACAACGCGATTGAAGAATCTTTCCGATTCTTCGGAAATTTTACTGTTCTCTCAGAATCCCCATCCTGGTTGGAATTGCTATCAAATTCATCAGTAACTATCTTTTAACTACTCTCAAAATTAACTTGTAAATTCCTCAAAATTTGTTGTTTCTCATTACTTAAAGTTTACGTAGAATCCAAAACTCGATTTAAAAAAAAAATCCACCAGACTGCCGTGCAGGAAATTTTCTTCAGTTACGACTATGGACCGAAATTGATTAAATTTGGTACATTGACACCATTTCGGCTCTAATTGTGGTTCTAAGCTTCTGGTTAACATCCGACACTTCTAAGGTAGAGAAATGTATGCTGACATTTTCAAAACGGATTTCGGCACGAAGTGATTATTTATTGTTTTATCATAAATTTAAAATACTATTGGATTCCCTGAATCAAAAACGCTGCAAATTTTTTAACAAAGGTTTATGTTTTTCTATATGTGTAGATCACTCGTCTGCAAAGAACACTGCTTTGCCATTGTTATCGGTCAGCTAGAATTTGAACGGAGAATAGGCCTCTTGCGAAACACACTCGTGTCCAACCCTCAAGTTCTCGTAGGGAGCAAACGGTTTGCCCTACAAGGCTCCGCGTGGTCTCTAAATATTCTAAAAATTCTATACTATCTTAAATTGATGGAAAAACAATACCTTTATATCAAAATTTTTCCAGTTAGGGTGTTTTCAAAATTCCAACCCTTATTTTTCAACCCTTAGAAGTGACCGACATCAACCAAAAGCTTCGGGGCACAACTAGACCCAAATGGAGCCCACATACAAAATTTCATCAAAATGAGATAACCCAGAGGTCTTAAGAACCAAATGGTTGTAAGAAGTCAGAAACATGAGTGTGAAGTCCTATTGAACATTCACTGACCATCGAACTAAAACACCTGTGTTTTAGTTCGATGTCACTGACAGAATTAGAATAGAATTAGGTGATCCAATCTCGGTTCATATTTAAGCCATTGAATGCTATCTTCTTTTGATTCTCGGTTTGAGTTTCATGTCAGTCAGTTGTGTTTCCTCAAATACGAAGAACCAAATTATTGTTGGAGACAACTCTTGGATACTATGTATTATCTGCCAAAATGAACTTGGTTGTTAACTTGCTCGATTATGGTTGGTAGGTAAGTACATACTATTGATGGAAAAACCATGAAAAAGTGTACCTATATGTATATTCGATATTTGGAATCTACTACATTAAAAACGCTGCAAATTATTACATAAAGGTTCATTATTTTTCTACATAGATCACTCGTCTGCAAAGAATGAGGCTTTACCATTGTTACCACCTACCAACACGAAGAAAAACATCGATCGAATTTCGCTCAGCTATAATTTGAACGGAGATTAGGCCTCTTTTGCGATTCACGCTCGTGTTTCTGATTTATCGTAAGTCCAACCCTTAAGTTCTCGTAGGGAGCGAACGGTTTGTCCAACAGGGCTCCGCGTGGTCTCTTCAATACTGTCTTAAATTGATGGAAAAACAATACCTTTTTATCAAAATTGTTTGAGTTAGGGTATTTTCAAATTTCAACCCTTAGAAGTGACCTACATCAACCAAAATCTTCCGGGCACAACTAAACTCCAAATGGAGCCCATGTTCCAAATTTCATCAAAATCAGTCCATGCTAACTAAGGAAAGTGCTGCGGACGGCGGACGGACGGCCAAATTTTCGGATTCTACATACTTTGAAACTTAAACCAACAAATTTTGTGGGGGGGTAACCAAAACGTAAATTCAACAACATAATTTTGAACAACTTCTCAATCGTGTTGCTGCTCATCAATTCGAAAATCAATCTTGTTGGAACGCTTGTCAGTTTGAGTCTACTGCCACATAGTTATGTTTTAATATGATTTATCATTTTTCACATCGTCGTATTATTTTGATATTCTACGGGAGAAAGCTAAATTGCCCTTTTGTGTTCGACCGTGGATAAGCCCTTTGAATAACCTCGGATAACACTAAAAATCGTAAACGGCTCGTAGACAAGAGTCTGATAGGCCTCTCAACGAGTTCTGATAGGGAAGGTGATTGATGATTAGGTGCGCGAAGTTTGTGGGTCCCGGCGGAGCGGGAACTCTTTCCAAGGTCTGGCCCCAAGAGGAGAGGGTTGATGAATGTTGAAGGGCAAGTTGCAAACACGTCCTCGACACCCCATCATTTTCATCTACCCGCAGCGCTCTGTATCCATCACTCGGGGAATCTTCCACGGAGATGGGTGAGCCTCGGGGGCATTTCCACCCATCACATACGTCATAGCCGTGATAAGTGGCAGGAGAAGAGGAGGGTCATATCCTGCTCATCGCTGCCAGCACCTGATAGGACATTGTTGCAGTATCGTATTGAATACTTGCTGGTCATGGCCGCCCTCTGTGTGGGTCAACTGTTCCATGGAGTGTGAGATTTCTTCTAAAGTTTTTTATGTAACACTCGGTAATCCACCGCTCAGTGGTCAAAACCATTGCAAAATCTCTAAAATTTTGACGTTAAAAAAAAAATGCTGCAAATTATTACACAATGGTTTATTATTTTTCTATATAGATCACTCGTCTACAAAATCACCAACCATCCAATATGAAAAAAAAAAAAAAAAATCAAAATCACCAACCATTGATCGCATTTTGGTCAGCTCTAATTTGAACGGAGATTAGGCCTCATTCGCGATTCACACTCGTGTTTTGATTTATATATATATGTATTTCAATATAAACCCTTAAATTTTTGTAGGGAGTGAACGGTTTGTCCTACAGAGCTCGGCGTGGTCTCAAAAAATTCTAAAAATTCTATAGAATCTTAAATTGAAGGAAAAACAATACCTTTATATCGAAATTGTTTGAGTTAGGGCGTTTTCAAAATTTCAAAATTGATTTTGGAACCCTTAGAAGTGACCTACATCAAACAAAAGCTTCGGGACACAACTAGACCCCAAATGGAGCCTACATACCAAATTTCATCAAAATCGGTCAATGCTAAGTGGCAAAAGTGCCGCGTACGGCGTACGGCGGACGGACGGCCAAATTTTTATTCGATTTTTGGATTTTACGTACCTTGAAACGTAAAGCATCAAATTTTGAGGGGGTGTTAGAAATTTTTTTTTCTTGGTCGATTCCAAAGGTTCATTATTGAAAATAATAAACCAAAACAGAAAAATAAGCTAAATATTGAGGAAATATTACTGTACAACTTTCAATGAACATTCGTAATGACAAGTGTTTTCGTTGCCTATATTGTAATAGCCAAATATTGTTTGAGGCACAGTTACCCAAAAACACATTATTAAGCAAACTTGCAGAGCTTTCAACAGCACTTATTCTGCATGTGGGAAGTTGGTTAGTGTTTGTTCTAAAAGATATTATGCATTCATTTTCGTGCATTCGTTTTTTCACCAAATTTAATTAGTATTGAATTTTTAGACGTCACCCGGAGCTTTGTAAGACAAACCGTTCGCTCCCTACGAGAACTTAAGGGTTAGACTTGGTAGAATAAATCAGAAACACGAGTGTGAATCGCAAAAGAGGTGTATTCTCCGTTCAAATTTTAGCTGACCGAAATGCGATCGCTATTCGTTTCTTCGAGTTGTACTCAGTTTTGCTTCTTTAGCAACCTGTAATTAAATTTCCGTCCCTATTTCTTCGAATCGAGTGTGCGGAGTTTATTTCTGCTAAATAAACGCAATTGTGAATGTGTGAAGGCAGTATGTTTAGTAGGTAGGTAGTCGGTACCTATGGTTGGTAGGTTAAAAAAAAGTGATAATGGCAAAGCTGTGATCTTTGCAGACAAGTTATGTAGCACTATAAGAACGTCAACCCGAGAAATTTTGATTCTAAAACTAATTTCCGATCGAAAATGCCTCCAAGCAATTTTCGTTTTACCCCTTGTTTTTCCTTTTTTTCAATCTTAAGATTTTTTCGTTTTTTTGACCTTATGTCAGTAAAACGTTCGTAAATCCCTTTGAATACAGTAAAACTATTTATACCGTTGGAAAGAGCGTTAAATTTTCTATCTTCCTTATGGAGAATTAAAGTTTTTTAAATAGGCAAAACGGGTGAAAAATGAACTTGAAGAGGAAAAATTGTAAACTTGAAAATTCCAACTTTTTTCAACCGCTCATAAGTCCCTGCTTTTCAGCGTGTGAATGCTTGCCTGTAAGCCTAGAAGTTGCACCAAAAATTTGCCGATTGGAAGGGGGAGGGGGGGGTGACGGGCAGAGATGTCTTAGCAGGAGCGCTGATTTCGTTGAAAAAATTCACGTTTTTCCGCGTTCAAACACAAGCTTCTGTAATAAATCCTACTATAAAAATGAAAATGACTAAACCGTTGGAAAGTTGAGCTTTTGGTGCAACTTCTAGGCTTACAGGCAAGCATTCACACGCTGAAAAGCAGGGACTTATGAGCGGTCGAAAACAGTTGGAATTTTCAAGATTTACAATTTTTCCTCTTCAAGTTCATTTTTCACCCGTTTTGCCTATTTAAAAAACTTTAATTCTCCATAAGGGAAATAGAAAATTTAACGCTCTTTCCAACGGTATAAATAGTTTTACTGTATTCAAAGGGATTTACGAACGTTTTACTGACATAAGGTCAAAAAAACGAAAAAAAATTGGAAAAGCAAGGGGTTAAACGAAAATTGCTATGAAGCATTTTCGATCGGAAACTAGTTGTAGAATCGAAATTTTTCGGGTTGACATTCTTATAGTGTTACACCCTGTACATCACTTGAAAATAATAAACCTTTGTGTAATAATTTTCAGCGTTTTTAGTTAGCAGTAAGTATCGCCGTGCAATAATTACAACATCCCATTCCATTGTCTGTTGATAAATACATAAACGCTTTAGAGGCCACCGAACGTGTCTAGCTGTTTACAGGTTGGTATCACAATTTACGCCAACGTGAAATAACCTTCCCTAAAGCTGTCGACGACTATTTCCCGTGTAAACTCGGGTTTTGATTTAAATTACGTAGACGCTGCAATTTGCATTTCATCCCTTTAATCCCATTGATTTATTTCTCAATTATACAGTGTCATTAGGATAAGAGGGAAGCTCTTAACAGTCTTTGCTGGATTGTTATTTCCGTGGAGCGTAATTGAGAATCTTCTGGTAAAGGTGTGAGTTCACAAATTGGAGTATTAATTGTGGGTATTTAGCTAATTATTGAGCTAAATTGGGTACCATTGATGACTAGCGGAAGAAACATTTTTATATCGAACATTATTGTTGGATGGTTATACAAATCACTAGTATTCGTTGGTTACTTACGTACCGTAACTTACAGTTACTTGGTATACCTCAACTTACAGAAAATTCTGTCAATTCACAGGTAGTAACACAGATTTGAAAGAAGGGAATTTCCTATCTGTTCACCTCTCTTATTATGACAGCTTTTTATTCAGGTAGAAAGTTAATCAAAAATAGATCCTCCATAATCAAATTTTTAGTGTTTTGCGCATTTTGCGTTACAGACCATTCTGAACAACTCAGGTTCCCTGTTTCATATTTCGGGTTTAAAAATGCTTGCTAATAATCATCTGAAAACGCTGCAAATTATTATGCAAAGGTTTATTATTTTTCTATATAGATCATTCGTCTGCAAAGAACACGGCTTTGCCATTGTTACCACCAACCAACATGAAGAAAAACATCGATCGTCAGCTAAAATTTGAACGGAGATTAGGCCTCCTTTGCGATTCACACTCGTGTTTCTGATTTATTGTAAGTCCAACCCTTAAGTTCTCGTAGGGAGCGAACGGTTTGTCCTACAGGGATCCGCGTGGTCTCTTCAATACTATCTTAAATTGATGGGAAAACAATACCTTTATATCGACATTTTTTGAGCTAGGGCGTTTTCAAAATTTCAACCCTTAGAAGTGACCTACATCAACCAAAAGCTTCGGGGCATAACTAGTCCCCAATTGGAACCCGTTTACCGAATTTCATCAAAATTGGTCGATTGGAACTAAGGAAAGTGCTTCGGACGGCGGACGGCCCAATTTGAATTCGATTTTTGAATTCTACGTACCTTGAAACGTAAACCAATATAATATGTTGGTTTACGTTTCAAGGTTTTTTGGTCAATTCAAAGGTTCATTATTGAAAATAATAAAGCAAAATGGAAATAACGGTCCAATTTCGTTGTAATTTCTCTAGTCTGTAGGGTTAGCCATTCGATGGTCTCTTACAAATTTTCGCTATTGAATTAAGGATTTCGTAGTGCGCTTCAAATATGGAGAAGACTGCATTTTTCACCGAGAAAAAGAGTGGGGTTCAGCATTCTATTTTGAACCTTGAAGTTCGGTATTGTGATCTCATGTGAGTATCTTATTCTTACTGGATTTTTGACAGGCTCCAAATGGCCAAAAACAAAGCAGTTCTCTATATTTCGTGTTCTTGAGACAACTTTTCAAACATGTTCGTGTGATTGCTTGGGGAGGGTTTTGGTTGGTAATCAAGCATCCTCACTCGTCAGCCAATCCGAGCTACAGTGCCCCAGGGCATCGTCGTTTGGTTATTTCTTCATAATACTTGTTTTTGCTTCTGAGTGTACCAATGATGAAAAAAAAAAAAAAAAAAAAAAAACGCTAAAAATTATTACACAATGGTTTGTTATTTTTCTATATAGATCACTCGTCTGCAAAGCCACTAACCATCCAACATGAAGTATAACGTCGATCGCATTTCGCTCAGCTATAATTTGAACGGAGATTAGGCCGCTTTTGCGATTCACACTCGTGTTTCTGATTTATCGTTCGTCCAACCCTTAAATTCTCGTGGGGAGCGAACGGTTTGTCCTAAAGGGCTCCGCGTGGTCTCCACAAATTCTAAAAATTCTGTACTATCTTAAATTGATGGATAAACAATACCTTTATATAAAAAATTTTTGAGCTAGGGCGTTTTCAACATTTCAGACCTTATTTTTTAACCATTAGAAGTGACCTACATCAAGCAAAATCTGCGGGATACAACTAGACCCCGATTGGAGCCCTTATACCAAATTTCATCAAAATCGGTCAATGCTAACTGAGGAAAGTGCCGCGTAAGTCGTACGGCGGATGGACGGCCAAATTTTCATTCGATTTTTGGATTCTACGTACCTACCTTGAAACGTAAACCAACAAATTTTGAGGGGGTGTTAACAATTTTTTTTCTTGGTTGATTCCAATGGTTCATTATTGAAAATAATAAACCAAAATGTTCTTCAAAATCAAAATTTTCACTCGCGTTTTACGTTTTAGACCTTTCTGGACAACTTTGGTTCCGTGTCTGTCTGTCTGCCATGAAGTCCTTGCCACAGCCATAACTTTTATATTTCTTATCCGATTTCGATGAAATTTTCAGGGGTGTTACTGACTAACGTAACAGCCATAACGTCCACATTTTTCGTCCGATTTTAATGAAGTTTTCAGAGATTGTACGGATTGGGATGTTGATGGTCACCCGTGAGCAGAAGGAAGAGAAGGTCAGACAGAAGCAGCTCGATGCAGAGAAGAGCAGGCAGGCTATGGAACAGTTGGCAACAGCCACA
The DNA here is from genome assembly GCA_009739505.2 of Apolygus lucorum. Lineage (NCBI taxonomy): Eukaryota > Metazoa > Arthropoda > Insecta > Hemiptera > Miridae > Apolygus > Apolygus lucorum. Next base: position 50,443,596 of record CM019176.2, on the reverse strand, counting down.
CAGCAGACCCTGTGGTGGTTGACGGGAATGCCTCACAGTGGCTTACAAAAATCCCACTCGCAGCAGATAGCCTTGACCTATCCTCCACACAATTCCGTGATGCCCTTTGCCTTAGGTACAACAAACCCTTAGGTACTTACAAACCCTTACTCACAATGCGGGGAAGGTGCGATGGCTGTGGGGACGAAATGTACAAGAATCATGCCCTGTACTGCAAACGAGGGGGGCTTGTCAAGCAAGGTCACGATCAAATCCGGAATGTGGTGCTAGGACTGGCCAGACAAGCTTTCACAGGGGTGGTTGTCGAGCCCATAATCTGAGATGGCACATCAAAACACCCAGAACTTGTGGGAGACATCAAAGTCAACGGAGGGATATGATAGGGATGATATGGATGATATGATAGGGAGCGAGCGTTGTATTTCGACTTAGCTGCGGAAGACCTCCATGTTTTCGCCTCGATTATATCTTGCGAAGATGTCATTCACCTTGAACTCCACGCATTTTGCAAGAGGCTGGCGGATGGACTGATGGAGAAGTGGGACAAACCCCGATCAGTTGTCACAGAGTTCGTTCGGACAAAATTTAAGGTCGCGACGATCTTAGCTGTTTCCTTACGGCTACGAGGCTCGCGAAGGCCCCTGAGGTCTCTGGGTCGTGGGTAAAACTGGCAGGCGTATCGTGAGGAAGAGGCTCTGGGGCTAGAAGACGGCACGGCACTACCTCTGCAGACCAGCTAGTATGGAAGAGTCAGCTCCATCATCCGAGGGGGAGAAGCTGGATGGTCCGCTCCACCGAGGTGTCTCCAAGTTATACTGCTGCGCAATTCTCAACTTGCTGCCAGCTTGCTTTTTGAACGGCGGCTTTTGTTCTTTGTTGTTGTTATTTTTATTAAGAGATATTTTAATAAACATCTTGGATGAACAAAGAAACTAGTAATTATGGATTGTTCAATTAAAAAAATAGCCCTTTCCAGCCAATAAAAATCGGTAGCGGTACAACTCTAATTTCCGAAGGACTCTGTCATTCAAACGCTCCTCACCAAACTGCACTCGGTATACTATCCCGCGGCATCATGAAACCCAGTTAACATTCACTGAAACAAATTACACCAACGTAAAACCTCAAGCAATTGGGGTACAATCAGTACCCCAACGTTCAGAGTGTTAAATTCATTATCCCACCCCCATCTCATGCCTGTTGAGGGACCTGCAAATCCACTTACATCAATAACCGGGCACGAGGCGGGGCGAAGCCATCCATCTGGAAATGAAACGTTAACGGAATTTACTTCGGTAGCGGTAAAGGGGGAGGAGAAGACCAAATTGTCAAGTTTCAGTGGTGGCAGTGGTGGTGAGTGGGAGGTGGGTAAACGCTTTATCGAAGTCAAGACGATGTCGACGTTTTATGATCAGACGTAAAGTTGTTGTAAGGTCGGAGTGGTTTCCTCCAAGTTCAAGGTGGGGTAGACTATGTTTTACGACTTGATGGAGACCTAACTACCGATAATTTATCCTGATTATCACCTCTACCTTGAGTTGTATTATTGTATTTTCTTAAGCCGAGAAAAATGAAGTCTCTGACATAGTTTTCCTGATGATTTTTCATGTTTATGTCTCTTGGTCGAAGGTCATCCAGAGTATGGTTTCTATAATGGTAATGTCACAATTTTTAGAATCGATTGAGACCACCCAGAGCTGTGTAGGACAAACCGTTCGCTCCCTATGAGAACTTGAAGCCCCTAACACACGACGCGCCCTACGGCTCAAGCTCAAGAGCTTCAGGAAGGCCAGGAAGTTTAAATACACTGGGATCATTGGGAGCTTTCACAAGCCTCATCAGCCTTCAGAGCTCATGAGCGTGGGGAAGCACGGCTCATGTACATAGGCCGTGAAATTTCGTCTAAATACAAAGAGAGGAATAGGGGCATTCACACGATGAGTGAAAGCAGCTCATGGAGATATATTTTTTTGTGATACCTTACTACTGCTATATATTATAGAAAAAATTTTTTACTTTCTTAATTTTATTCATGTTTTTGTAACATAAGTACCTTATGCTTAACTGAAATGTGTACTTATTTTGTATGTACCTCCAATGAGGGGACTAATTGCTCTAAACTAAAATTTTAACGCATTGATTTATTAGATGTGATGACTCTCTCGCCGAATTTACGATATGGTTGAAAGATACAAAAATAATGGTTGAAATCGATATTCCTTCGATAGAGAGAATAATGAGATGAGATGGTAATACTGTAATGGATCACGATTATAGTATCAGGGAATAGTCGTTTTTTGAATTCCAGTAGCGAGTACTGGAGAAACTACTTTTGTAAACCTTTGATTTAATGTACAAGGGTCAGTCAAAGTACTATTAAAAGTTTTTCAAACTAAAACAAAACAAAAGGTTTTACGTACCTAGAAAAAAGTCAGAACAATAAATTATTGAAATTTAAAAAAATATATAAACTTGGCAAGACATTGATAGTTAAGGAGTGAAAAACTGGAGTTTATCTAGAGATTTTCATAGTCTTTCTAAATTGTTTCAGGTAAATTTTATCGAATTCGGTATCCAAGCCAATCTAAATATGCTATTTTGGGAGGATAAAAAACCTTTTCTGACAATGTTTTCAGTACATCGACCAAAAACGTCGAAAATTCAGCATATTTTTCCAGTCTACTTCGGTGATTTAATAAAAATGGATCCACCTCTTATGACTGGAAGAAAAAAGCTCATGTGTATGAGAAAAAATGACTCATCTCATCGTGTAAAAAGGTGGTCGTGAGCGAAAAAAGCTCAAGCTCATGAGCGCAAGCCGTAGGGCTCACCGTGTGTGGGGCCGTTAAGGGTTGGACTTGAATTAATCAGAAATACGAGTGTGAATCGCAAAAGAGGCCTAATCTCCATTTAAACTTCATCTTACCACAATGCGATACTTGTCCCTTTCATCGAGTAGTATTCAGTTTTGCGTCCTTAGCAACCAGTATACAAATTTCCTAATGAAGGCACCCACAACTCCCAATTTCTTCGAGTCGACAGACGTTTATTCCTTCCAAATAAACATGATTGTGAAGCAATACTGGCAATGGCAAAGCTGTGATCCATGCTGGTGAGTTTTTTTCTATTTTGGGAGGGATGTGGATCTTGAATTTATTATTATTGGGTTGGAGCATTCTGGTTAGTTAGAGAATCTTGTATTCCAGAAAACTGCTGCACTTTGTTTGGAGGGGGATTCACTAGACATTTTCGAAATCAGGGTACTCTGTAGGCTTGCTTATTAACAATATCCCTGAGAAATAAATTGTGGACCAAAGAAGATCGATGAAGTTGAGGAGTCCCCGTACATGTCTTGAGCCGCTCGGCAGGGTAGCTCAGGACCTCTGTCGGATTGGGGGCTATATGTCGACACATAAACTGGTCGACAAACGGGCAAGAAGCCTTGTCGACAACTTTCAACACCAAGGGTTGATCAAAGTCGACTTCACACGCATTGGAAATATGTCGACACAAAAATACAGCGACTAGTCGACAACTTTCAACACCCTTGTTGAAAAAGGTCGACCAAGTCAACCATGGGGATACGACGACATATTTACGTCGACATCCTTCGTATACCTGCGAAATCTCGAAGATAAACGGCGTTCACTCTTCCTGGCCGATTTTACGTCAACAAACCCATAACCAACTATTGTTGGTAAAGATATAATAGCAAGGGATCACTCAGCCCCCTAGACTACAGGCCTGGGGACTGGAGCGATGAGTCATCAAGGGTAGTGTCTCGCGGTCCTCCTGTTCCTCCCTTCAGAATAAGGCTTTTCACTCTCTTTTTTTGCTTCCTCACTACCGAAGGTAGGGAAGCTTTGTATTCGTGAAAGAAGTGAAAAAAAATGTTGTCCTCCAAAATCGAAATTTCTACTTGCCTTTTGCGTTTTAGAGCTTTCTGAACAATTTTGGTTCCGTGTCTGTCTGTGGTCAATCCTTGTCCCGGGCAAAACTATATCAACATATTGTCCGGGATTGTACGGGTTAGGTCCTAGACGGTCCCCTATGAATTTCAGCACCGTTGGACCGATAGGAGCGAGTGCGCATGCGCAAACGTGAAATTCCTGAAACCTCGGTTTCTAACGGACCGATTTTGCTTCCGAGTCTACCAAGGTAGCGGAAGCTTTGTTTTCACTTTTCAAGGTCGAAAAAAAAAGTTCTCCAAAATCAAAATTTTCACTCGTGTTTTGCGTTTTAGACCTTCCTGAACAATTTTGGTTCCGTGTCTGTCTGTCTGTCATGAATTCCTTGTAACGCGCATAACTATACGAAGTTATTGTCCGATTTCCATGAAATTTTCAGGGATTGTGCGGGTTGGTGTGTAGACGGTCCCTTATGAAAATCATCATCCCCGGACTGATAGAAGCGACTGCGCATGCGCAAACGTGAATTCCTTGTAACGGCCATAACTTCTACATTTTCCATCCGATTTCAATGAAATTTTCAGGGATTGTGCGGGTTGTTATGTAGACGGTCCCCTATGAAAATCGTCACCTTCGGACTGATAGTAGCCACTGCGCATGCGCAAACGTGAATTTCCTTGTAACGGCCATAACTTCCACATTTTCCACCCGATTTCAATGAAATTTTCAGGGATTATGCGGATTAGGTTGTAGATGGTCCCCAATGAAGATCTCCACCTTCGGACTGATTGTACCCACTGCGCATGCGCAAACGTGAATTTCCTTGTAAAGTCCTTTCCTTGTAATTTCTACATTTTATATCCGATTTCAATGAAATTTTCAGGGATGTTACAAATTAACTTTTTTTGATGTTTTGAGATTAACTACTATGCATCGGATCATCTATACAATCGGGTTATGGATACGAGGAAGCTATGTGCCACACCCACTTGGCAGACGTTTTTTTCTATTTTATCAGTTATAACCAACAGGTTTTTTGTCATCATAAGTTCTTGTAAAGTTAAAGTGGTAAAATAATTTACCACCATTATTTTTGGACTTATACATTAATAATTATTACAAGTGAATTAATAAAAAAAATGGACATATACCTAACCACAATATAAAACAAACATATTGTTTAGTAATGCATGCATTCCAGGGGACGTCCCATTGGATGAGAAGTAGAAAGCTCAATCCAACCAATTAGCGAACTTGAATTTTTATTAACTTTTCTACTGCACAAAACAGTTTCACCCAATTTTATACAGTTAGTATGAAGTAGGTACCATAACAGTTTTAGCAACATGAGAGCCCGAAACTAGACAGCATAATATGGACAGCAATATTATTGGAAATCATCGATAGATTAGTCCCAAGTTTTTTATATCCCCCCCTCCCATCATCCTTGGCAACCAAAACATTTCTAGCGCCATGAGACCCATGAATTTGAACTGCATTTTAGAATCCATGATCTACGATACCCAACACGCGATTTCGAGTCTACCCCTCTCCGCCAATGGTGCCAGCCTGGCACCACAGCGGTGATACATGGTGTCGTTGGTCTGGTATCTGTTGGTTTTCCAAGTAGTCCGTAGAGAATCACAGCTGTATTTAAGGGGAAACACCCACAAATTCACATTATGACGAGGTTTCTGGTGTCCTGGCACCATGGTGACACCAATGCTTTGTGTGACGATGACACAAAGGATAGTTTATACAAAAACTATCACAAAAAAAAAAAAAAAAAAAATGTTGGGGGACTTTTTTGTCAGCAGTTTATTTGGAGCTCTGTTGCCATTCGAGTTCTTCTAACCTTTATATTATCCATTCGACGCCCGATGAATTCGTACCTTCGATCCGATCTTGATTTTATCGCGAAAGACGTCTTCCACCAAGGTTTCGAGAGAAATGTTCTGGAGGGATATTTTGCCGATTTGGTTAATGTCGTCAATTTATCCCTCATGAACACCTCGTCCCTTTCACGGAAAGTTACGGCTCTCCACGTCCAAAAAGCTATCAGGAAATCCTATGTATTGAGTACACCATACACATAATAAGTGATCCCTACACTACATATTATGCAGCCATCATTAATCCAAATGAAAATCTCTGCAGAAAAGTTTTTTGTTTCAGCGAATTTTCCAAGAAAATACTAGCTACTGCATTAATTTATTATGGTATATTTATTTATTTTGATTAATGTGCTTTCTCTCTTTTGAGTTATATAAATTGGAAAAAATGGACTGGACCGTTCATTCTGAGACACAATGTGTATAGCTTACCATTACCAGACCTGTACCTCCACACGTCTCACATGATAATATCATGCATGTAATACATGTATGTACGTAATATCATACATATTATGTATTTATTTCGTAAGAAGTATCAATCACAAAAAACATCTGGTGCGAGGCTTCACACTACTTTCCTCAGCTGTATTGGCCCTCAATCTATTTTTGTGGAGATGAGGGGTACTGGAACTTGTTTCTACTTGTTAGAAGAGTAAGTCCTGTGAATTTTATCAAAATCCTTGGAGCAGTTTGGGAGAAAAGCTAAAAAATGGGGTAAAAACGACGTTTTTTCACCATTTTGTAATATTTTCTCCCCCTAATAATTGACCTGGGGTGTGGTGGAAGCTGGATTTTTATTGTTCTTCTTTCTTTCTTGCTTTCTGATATTTTAAGACTGTATTAAATATCTGTTTCTCGTACTTAATCTTTTCTTTTTTGAATAAACTTTTTGAGCATCAACATTGTAACTTAACACCTGATAACTTTCAACTTTCAATTTAGTTCACAAGTGTCAACAATAACAATTAAATTTTGAAGCCGAAACAATCATGATTTCAAAAACTCTTAAAACATGCATTAATTTCGCAAGTCTGCGACACTCCACCCGGCCATGAAGTTACTCTGGGATCTCGACAATTTTCTTCCCTTCGGTAACAGCACATTGACGATCCGATTCTTGTCTAGTTCGATGGTTTTCGGTAACCTCCTTGTTCCCCTTGGTGTCCGGTCCCTTATGTGCTCTATCGATCCGATCTTGTGCTCTTGTTGCACTGTACCTTTGTATTGCTTGATGGTATCTCTTTGGCGATTGTCTATTTCAGCAATTACAGATGGCTCAACACAAAGTACTTTATTGGGAATAGATTCCACTTCATTGCCAGACTTAGAAGTGACATTGAGAAAACTAACAGTTTCTTCTACACTACTCAACGTTTTACATCTCCCACTTAAAATCCATCCCACCTTAGTATCAAGCAGATATAATCCTGGAATTTTTGTGTGTTTCTTAACGTTTACTATATCATAGTAATAATCATTCCCAATGAGGATGTCGACAGGGCGATCAGGCTCGTCATCGGATAATTTAAAATTTTTCCAACTACAATTTGAAGATATATTAGCTTTACTTGATTTCCCCATAATGGTTGGCACCACATTAACTTCCACTCTCTGTTTTGTCCCGTCGAGATAGTTTAAATTCAATGCTGTCAAGTATGTTGTAACTTTTGTTGGTTGATTTCGCCCAAATAAAAATACTGACAAATTTTGCTTACCCTCCTGAGGAAGGTCCAGATTTTTTCTCAGTTCATCCGTAATGTATGTACGCTGACTTCCACTGTCCAACATTCGGGAGTTTTGAGTTTGGACCGATCGCCGGAAAACGTAATGGGTTTGGACCAAAAAGACGATGAGTTTGGCCCCAAGATCTGGAAGGAAGGCAATGGGTTTGGGCTCACCAAGGAAAAAGCAAAATACGTGTAGTTGAGCCAGGAGAGAGAGGCTGTAATCATTATTACTCTTTACAGTCGTCAATTGAACCGAGATTAATAACTGAAAAGTTGCGCTGCTATTCAGAGCTCTTTAGTCGTCAAAGTTTTCAGGTTCATACCGATTACTCGCAGCTGCTAAGTAAGCTATCACATCACTGTCCTCTTGAAATTTGAGCCACAATTCTTCCAGCAACTGGAGCTGTTTGCGGGTCGCAGCCCTCAGAACATTCGTGCTTCCTGTAAGGAAAAAAAAGTGTGGTACCAGTTGTAAATATAAATGTATTGTAATATAAAATTAAGTGTGTTCTTGCTCTTGTAATTATTTTGTGAAATAACGTTTTTTCTTCATATTTTGTAAATAGTTATGTACCTACCTTTTTTGACGCTCATTATCTTCATGTTCACTTCAGCTTGAATTTCCTTCAGGACGCCGATGACGAGATGGATATTGGGGTGTGGTGAGTAGAACTGCTGATTGAAATCGCGATGAAACGACTCGGCTCCGTTGGTCGTTCTCAGAGAGTTGTCTGGTGGTGCAGAAGCCCAAACTTGTGGTGGGAAACAGCAGTCATCTTCAATATAGGTCGTCAATATGTAATACGTAAAATCCGTGGTCCCAGCTGGGGCGTCCATCATTAAAGTGGTGAATGCGTTATAAACCGAATCGGGTGGCAGGAAGCACAAGGCGAAAAACTGTTTTAACCATAGGCCTTCCTCGGTTTTTTTGACGTAGTGCCTCTGCAGGTTCTTGCTTTTTTTCAGTCGTCGATACCAGGCTTGACACAAATGAAAAGTGCATCCGTAAATTGCGGCATTCGGGAAACATTCTGATAATGCCTTGTGAGCCGCGTGCTCGAAGTCCACGTGAAAAGTCGTCAATTGCAAGTGTTTTTTTACGAGGGACAACACCAAATCCTTGACATTCATCCAGAGACTGACGTACACTCCCTTACTTTTCCCCGAAAGAAAGGCATACAACACCGGCATGTGAAAGCCATTGATGCTGACGTGTACAGTGTACAATTGGTAAAAGTGCTTGGGGGCATAGGTGAACGTACCGTCCGCTATGACGTGCTGAGAATTCGCCAACATATGAAGGTTCGAACGAGTTGTAAAAATGGGTATATCATCGGCAGTTACATAACAAAATTTTTCCCCCTTCACGCTAATTTCGATGTCCCGCAATTGGGCAATCGCTTCTTCGAACGTTTGTGGAAGGCTGGGCAGAACCTTTCGTCGCACTGCATAGACACTTTCCCTCAACCTTTTACAGTCGGAGTGGCGGCTTAGAAATTTATTTTGAATGACAACATCCATTGCAATTGAAATGACGAGAACGAGAACTGACGAGACTGTCGAGCTTATCTCACAGCGAGCTAATCGGGCCAAACTCAACGTGACTCCTGAACCCAAACCCATCGCTTAGAAACGGACCTTTCACTTCCGATCGGTCCAAAGTCATTACTCCAAGCAAAATACGTGTAGTTGAGCCAGGAGAGAGAGGCTGTAATCATTATTACTCTTTACAGTCGTCAATTGAACCGAGATTAATAACTGAAAAGTTGCGCTGCTATTCAGAGCTCTTTAGTCGTCAAAGTTTTCAGGTTCATACCGATTACTCGCAGCTGCTAAGTAAGCTATCACATCACTGTCCTCTTGAAATTTGAGCCACAATTCTTCCAGCAACTGGAGCTGTTTGCGGGTCGCAGCCCTCAGAACATTCGTGCTTCCTGTAAGGAAAAAAAAGTGTGGTACCAGTTGTAAATATAAATGTATTGTAATATAAAATTAAGTGTGTTCTTGCTCTTGTAATTATTTTGTGAAATAACGTTTTTTCTTCATATTTTGTAAATAGTTATGTACCTACCTTTTTTGACGCTCATTATCTTCATGTTCACTTCAGCTTGAATTTCCTTCAGGACGCCGATGACGAGATGGATATTGGGGTGTGGTGAGTAGAACTGCTGATTGAAATCGCGATGAAACGACTCGGCTCCGTTGGTCGTTCTCAGAGAGTTGTCTGGTGGTGCAGAAGCCCAAACTTGTGGTGGGAAACAGCAGTCATCTTCAATATAGGTCGTCAATATGTAATACGTAAAATCCGTGGTCCCAGCTGGGGCGTCCATCATTAAAGTGGTGAATGCGTTATAAACCGAATCGGGTGGCAGGAAGCACAAGGCGAAAAACTGTTTTAACCATAGGCCTTCCTCGGTTTTTTTGACGTAGTGCCTCTGCAGGTTCTTGCTTTTTTTCAGTCGTCGATACCAGGCTTGACACAAATGAAAAGTGCATCCGTAAATTGCGGCATTCGGGAAACATTCTGATAATGCCTTGTGAGCCGCGTGCTCGAAGTCCACGTGAAAAGTCGTCAATTGCAAGTGTTTTTTTACGAGGGACAACACCAAATCCTTGACATTCATCCAGAGACTGACGTACACTCCCTTACTTTTCCCCGAAAGAAAGGCATACAACACCGGCATGTGAAAGCCATTGATGCTGACGTGTACAGTGTACAATTGGTAAAAGTGCTTGGGGGCATAGGTGAACGTACCGTCCGCTATGACGTGCTGAGAATTCGCCAACATATGAAGGTTCGAACGAGTTGTAAAAATGGGTATATCATCGGCAGTTACATAACAAAATTTTTCCCCCTTCACGCTAATTTCGATGTCCCGCAATTGGGCAATCGCTTCTTCGAACGTTTGTGGAAGGCTGGGCAGAACCTTTCGTCGCACTGCATAGACACTTTCCCTCAACCTTTTACAGTCGGAGTGGCGGCTTAGAAATTTATTTTGAATGACAACATCCATTGCAATTGAAATGACGAGAACGAGAACTGACGAGACTGTCGAGCTTATCTCACAGCGAGCTAATCGGGCCAAACTCAACGTGACTCCTGAACCCAAACCCATCGCTTAGAAACGGACCTTTCACTTCCGATCGGTCCAAAGTCATTACTCCCCAACATTCCTCTTGCTTTGATTTTTTGTCTTGTTTTCATGTTTTCGAGAATTACAGTGAAAGTTTGCATGGAAACTCCCTCTGTAGTTACCATCATCGCTGGCATGCCATTTTCTGGTTCCATCTGTCCGTGATCTGCAAGTGAGAGTTCTTCTTCTGGAAAGATTTTTGGACAAAGACTTCGGTGATGCAGTCCAACCTTCCGACAATGAAAACATGGTTTAGGGTTAGGACAGTTACTTGGTGCATGGTTTCTTAGGCACTTGATACATCTGCCTCTAATTTGTAGTTTTCTAGCCTGGATCGTTCTATAATTTCCACACTCATCACTCCAGTGCTCATCTTCACAAAAGGCACATTTGGGCATCACAGGCGCTCCCAGAAGAGCTTCAGTAGTGAAGTAACGTTTTGAGGATGATTCTCTTGGTACGTTACCGACAATGGTAGCGTAAGCACGCTCTTGAGCCGTAATCAAAACCTTCAATGCATCAAGCAAATCCTCAGTCGTAAGATCTCTCTGTATCCTTTGGCGCTCAATTTCAATTCTCAATGAGGGAGGAAATTTATTGAGGATTATCGAGTGAAATGAAGGAGAGTCAATTCTCTCTCCCAAGTTTTGTAAATTTCGCAAGTGCTTCTCAACAGAGTCAAATGTAGCACGCATGCTTGAGTGGTGATTAGAAGCTGGAGATAGCATGTTCAACTGTTGGTAATGAACTGACACTAATACTTTCGGGTCTCCATACCTTTCGTGCAAAAGTTCTACTGCTACAGCATAATTTTCATTCGTAATATCCAGTCCGGATATTCTTTCCTTAGCTGCTCCGGAAAGATAAGACAGTAGATACTGAAATTTTTGAATATCATCAAAATTGTCATTGTTTCCAATGGTGGAATGAAAAAGCTGCCAGAACGCTCTAAACTCTAACATGCTACCGCTATACATAGGAATAGTTAACTTTGGAAGGGTCACTTTAACCCTTTCTGCTGAAATTCTTAGGGTATCATCCTCAGACATGTAGAACCATTCCTCCAAATCGGATTTTTTTAAATCAATTTCGTAGGAGTCGCAATCGTGATCATACACATACGTACATACATACGGACTTACATACACTTTTCCAAAACGTGGAGAAAATTGATCAGATGTCGATTAGGACCAGTTAAAGGTGGTGTTCTAGAAATTGGGTTTTCTGCTGATCGCAATACTTTCCATTCACCTTCAGGTGGGCTGAGGAAAGAAAAAATAAAAAAAGATGGGCAGGAATCTGAATCCAGGCCTACATTTCTTGAATCGTCCTAATTGTTTTCTGTTTGGTTGAGGCCTGCAGTTGGCAAGGCAGTGTCAAGGACCCACTTCACAATAGTGAAAGTGAACCCAGACAGTAATTACGAATAATCCTAGGTGAAAGACCCCATGGGACCAAGGTTGAGGACAGGTAGTGGCCCAACAACCCTTTTGTCGTCGTTTAGCAGTCGACCAGTTTTAAGAGGTGTGTTTTTAGCTCATGTTCAACTCCTGTTGTTGAAATACGTCGAAAAACGGATCTCACATTTTTCGACATAAATCCGTCGACCAGTTTTAAAGATGTGCGTTATCGACGTTCTTCAACACCTGGTGTGGAAATATGTCGACAGGACGTGTCGACCAGTTTATGTGTCGACATATTGCCAAGTGCCCCCTCTGTCTTGTCAGATATAGTCTCACAAAATTATAAGTTGTTAGGTTAGTCAAATCTATTCCATTACATTAGAATCTGAGAAGGATCCATTTCATCCGATTCCAACTCGATTCGCTAAGTTCTGAAGACGTGACGAAGGTACGAACGTACGTAGCGATCGAACACGAGTTATGAGAACTTGTATGAGTAGCTGAAGGAAGTTGCCTCAACTTCTCCTGAGTCTGATTTCAACTCGGCAATGAGGTTTTCCTAAAGTTGAAGGTAAAGGATGAAGAAGGAAAACTCGGTTGATAAGTAATTACTCCAGGACGATGTTTCATAACAAGTCCACCTGGTGAAGTTATACTCGTACTTGGGATGATGGATTGGATCGAATCTGGTTGAGCCTCGTTTTTCGTAGTGTTTCTCAGGTCTTTTCTTTCTTGCATTCTTTGCTCTTCATACAAAAAGGAGGTTTTTTCGCGTCTGGGGGTACCTCGTGAAAAGAAAAGCTTCAACAAAACCATGAAACCGCGGGCATTACTCTTGATCAAAGCTTTTGGGGCCTACGCCCTCCCCTTTTTCTTCCCCCTCTCGCGTCCTTTGCCTGTGGAATTTTTCATAGGTTATTCCGTAGCGGGTACATTCATCCTTGGCTGCAAGCGAGCCACCCCTTGGGGGCTACCCTCCCCGAAAATCCTTTGAGGGCGGGAAAATGCCTCCACCGCCAAACAAGCCTCACTTGAAAGAACTGTTGTAGGCTGGTTGTACCTACTTCCTCATGAAAATGTAAACATTCCACCGCGTTCTGGGCCGAAGTACCATCGCTGCTCCTGCTTTCTTTCAAGGTATTACGCATGAAAGGCTGCGAAATTTCAAATGTGATTTGTTGAACTATTCGTTTTAGTAGGGCTAGTATTCCCATCGAAATGTACGACTACTGTTTCGCATGAATTGGATGTTGTTTCTATTCTATCAAAATACGCCTCCCAAGTTGGACTTCACGAATACGATAAAAATGAAGCAAAAACTAATGATCGGCAATGTAAAGTTAAAGTTCTGAAAAAAAATATCAATTAGATCCATACCCAGTAAGTTGTTAATCCAGTATAGTAAATGTATAGTAGATGTACTATGAATGTAAAGGGTTAAAAATCATTACAATTTCCAACAATTCAGGTTTGTTAAATCATAATACTGTCAGATCTCTAACAACCAGAAAAAGATGGAAAAAAAGTCTGCTGAATCAGACTGAGAGGCGGGAGAGTATTGCAGCTTCATGAGAGTATCGGTAGATGTAGCCATTGAGGAGTTTAATTCCAAAAGGTACTTTCCATTTTTGTCAAACGTGAGAAAAACGCGAAAACCCGTAGCGACCTGAAAAACGTGCTATAAACCAATGATGTTATTTTTTATATAATTCTAAATTATAATGTGCTTTTAGAAAAATAGGTAAATCAGTTCAAAGTTTAAAATTATGTTGAACGAGATTTGAAATATCAGATTTATGGATATAGTACTTTTTGTAACAAAACGGTTAAAATGGTTAAAAAACGGTGGGTTAAAATTTGTTTTTCTTGGTCGATTCTACAGGCTCATTATTGAAACCATAATTGTTGGCAGTGTAAAAATCGTCCTCAGAGCGACGGACTGAAAACTAGCAATGGTCGGACTATAATTATGCTTCCCTTTTCCACAATGTTATCTTTGTTCTCCGAATGACGGTAAATTAGTTATGGAACTCCGAAGGGCGGGAACCCGCACTTGAGTCTCTCTAAAGATATCAGGCCTCTGTGATTGTTGAGAAAACACCTCTGCATTGTACAAGCAAACCCCCATCTCCAATCCTCTTCTTCAACTACCATTACTCCTCCTCGTTAGGGACTCCTCGAACCTTATAACCCCAAGCCCCTCATATAGCGGTCCGTGCGGGACCGACATTTACATATTAATACGCCCCCGTTCTGAAATTAAACAGAAATTAATTTATTCCTTACGGGGTCTCCTATTGTCCCAAACTAATTGGAAAATTTCGTAATCAATTAAACCATTGAGGATCTGTAGCCGCAGACTTGGGGTCCGCTGAATAGATACATTGTTGAATATTTAACCACCTACGAAGAGTTCATTAATTGAAGACTCGGTTCAACAAACACGTCGAAAAGTCAGCGGAATCAAGTGAGCAGTATAACGTTCTCACAAAAAATAACATTGACGAAGTATAGTATTCGTTAGTACCTATACCTCATGATTGTACAGGTGAAAAGGACGATTAACGAATTTTGCGATAGAAAATGTAATTTCCACGATCATTTTTCTAGTTTTATGAGTTGACTGACAATAACACGATTGTGAAGACGTTCTTATCGGTCTTGTTCGTAAGGCAACAATTGGCTTGGCCTCATTAACCTAAATGGTCTTGTGGAATACCATGTAAGGACAAAGACGGAGGTTTATGATGGATTCTAGACAATAGCATGGAAGGACCTGATTTCTTCTGAAGGACCTCTGGTTTCTAATGACGAGTAGTGCAAGATAATATCGTTCGATTTATGAAGCACAAATAGGAAAAGTCCATTACTTCTTGGATACAATAAACCAGATCAATCCTAGAACAAACTAGGAAACTATCCTTTTCCCGTGATGTGCAGAGTGCTTACTGCTTGTGGATAGCCTTTCATCAGGTAGGCGCTTCAAAATCGTCACAGGGGTGGTCTGTCAAGAGCAGTCTCTGCATTCCAATGGGGCTCGCTCCTGTCAGAGGCAGTAATCTCCTTCGCTACGGTGCCACTCTGAATACCCTCACAAGTTACTTACCCTTACCCAGAATCACTTCTCCCGAAGCCATAAGATGGGGTGGGGAAGAAAAGAGCTTTTACATAATTTAGTTGTATATCTTCCCATCTGTAGGGGTTGAAGGAGGACAGGTTTACCTGCTTGGTTCCTATAAAGGAATTTAAAGGCGGGCGGGGCTTTTCAATCAATAAGGAAAACGGGGGAGCTGAGTCGTCCTAATCCCGCCGCACCCTCTGGGTCGTTTCGTGACGAGAAAATGGATAAGCAACAAATCCTTCACCAATTCATACTGCCGTTCTCTGGTGCTTGCTCCAACATACTTGGGTGGTCGTCTTCGTTATGAAAGTCTAGCCCCCAATAATCCTTGTCGGGTTTCAGCGCTACTTCCCGCCACTTCAACGAACTACCATTCCTGATTACCTTAACTACCATTCTAAAGATTGTTGTCTCGTAATCGTTTTCGTTTTTCGTATTTCTATAACATGAACCAGTGACGATCTTGGAGATCAGCATTGAAATTGAATGACTTTGGGCACGTTTCCCAACATAAAACGACACTTGGCATCATTTTCACGTCCATAACTTACTGTTCAGAGAGAAAACTATAAAAGAACGAAAACGTTTACGAGACAACAATCTTCAGAATGGTAGCTATCGTAATCAGGAATGGTAGTTTGTTGAAGTGGCAGGAGGTAGACCTGAAGAGCTAGTCTCTCATGTCTTCGTTATGGAAGGCGTAAATTGCGTAACAAATGCTAGGCTTTTACGTTTTTACTCATATTCTTCAGTGTTTTCACGATACATTGGTCAAGAGTGGAGACATACTTTCCTCCATGAGAATACTTTAGCCTCAAGCACTGCTGATCGTCTTGAGTCGCTCAGAATCAGAGACTCTTGGACTTCGATGAATATTGCATAGACTATCTACCCACATAACATGGTCATCGATTAGTTTCATAAATTAACTTAGTTTAGATACTCTGCAGTTACTTACAATTCATTTCGTAACTTGGTTGAAGATAGCCCGTAACAACGCGAAATTCGAAATAACGTCATAAATTACTCTGTTCATTCATACCTAATCATTCACATTACATACACACATCAACATACTGATGGCAAATGGTTCCTCCTACACCTAACAAATTGGCAGAGAACATAAATCAGACACGGCAACATAACAATGTAACTTACCTGATTTCGCCCCCTTGCGATTTTCAGCACTAAGCATACCATGTTCAATAGAAAAGAGTCGAACAAGTCCCTTCTGATACGATCTTCCCCTGACATTCAGGGTGATCGATCATCCAAACCATCGAAAAAGAAACATTATCTCAACCACGAGTTTGATATACTTTTCAACAAATTTAACAACATAAGAGAATGGACAAAAAATCTGATCAAGAATTCAATGGCGATCGTAAGTTTGGAGACGGATATGAATATCAAAGGGTATTTGGAGGATTCGGAAAAGAAGCACCTTGGACGCACCAAACTTGAAGTTCTAGGCATTGACATGATCAATGCTGCTAAAGGGAGTGGCATAAAAGGCGGATCATACGAGAAAGCGTTGATCAAAGTTGGCGAGTGTGAACGGCGTCTTGGCGTGTATGGTAAGGATTTTGTCGTCGATGTATGCAGCAGTTTTATACGGCCTCTGAAGTATTTTCTGGACGTTGAGCTGGGAAAATTGGTTGAGGAGAAAGAGATGTTGACAAGTAGGAAGATCGACTTTGATTACCACGTCAAACAAATAAACAACGGCAAGATAGATAAAACTGTTCAGCACAAATTAAAGATGGCGGAAATGGCTTTGGAATTTCAGTACATCCATGCTAAGGAAGTCCTACAAGAAATCGAGGCTTCTGAGTGTCAAATTGGTCATCTTAGTGATCTAATCAGTGCCCAATCTGTGTATCATCATAAATGCTTGGCTGAATTGAATAAGCTGAAAGCGGATTTGAAGAAGATCAGTAGTGCCACGGATAGTGAGAAGAAATTCTCCGGTGGGAACAGCGATATCAAAAAAGATTCTAGTGCGTCTAATGAGAAGAAACCATTACTGGAAGAGGGTTCTCCCGAGGGAAGACCTTGTGGGCAGGATGTTGGTAGTAATACAGATAAAGACCAGCGTAAATCTAAAAATTCATCTAAGAAAGTTGAGAGACCCATCCCTGATGAACGGTTCCAAACTGGGGATCAGATTACTAGAGCTGACTACCGTGATGATCGGGCTGACCAGCGTAATGAACGGCCAAACCAGCGAAATGATCAGCCAGACCAACGAAATGATCGAAAAAACCAGCGAAATGATAGAACAAATCAGCGTAATGATAGAAGAAATCAGCGTAATGATCGAACAAACCAGAGCAATGATCGAACTGACCATCATAGTGATCGAACTGACCAGCATAAAGACCGGGTCGAACAGCAAGGAACTAAGCGACCTGGTAGGACTTGCAATTTTCGAGCTTCAAAAGAACCACAAACCCGTCCTAAAAGGAATGTCGAGTCTACAAATGATACAACCAAAGGTAGGAACCCTCATAGACCTCCCACCGACGATAAGTCACCTTTAGAGAACATCACGGACTCTTCCGGCCAGGATATAGTGAATGATCCGCCGAATAGGATATGTTTGAACAAAAGATCGAAGATGAATGTTCCTTCCCAAGCCATCGACGGGAAGAATCACGCTAAACAACCATGCCACCTTCGTGTTGAGGACGATTCGAACGAGAGTCCAACCGAAGAAATTAGTTCGGAAGATTCTACCTCCAAAGAAACCCACGCCATCCCTATACCCACGCGGAGTAACTACCGGAGGGATGTCGGTAAAATCTATTTCACTCCTCGTCAAGACCTGGAATAAATCATTCTTCCACCATTCTGTTAGTGTTCAGCAGCAGCTTCTCAATTACAGGAAAATTAGGTTTACAAAATTTGTATCGTTAGAATCCTTCAAAGCCTGATGGAATAACCAGCTCTATTATTACCCAGTATTTCTACCCAATGATTCGAATATGACTTAAAGTTATCAACTAAATCTATATTTATATGAATCGGGTATGGTTTAATAACAAATCGGAGTTTGGTTTATGTTGTTTGAATCTTTAATCGTATATAGGTCCTAAATGAAATGAAAATGGAATTTTGGGTATCAAAGGAAAACCGCAAAATATGAATGAGAAAGGAGGGCACTTACTAGAACGAGGAGTGCAAGGTGACTCAAGGCTCTCTCTCTCTTCTTCCATCCAGGGGAGCGTCCTCACATTTCATCCGCGGAACAGTTCAAAGAACTGATACATTTGAAAACCTCATATATGAGATCAGATTATGATCACTATCAGTCCCAACTCCTAATCAAGGCGTGAAGAGGTTGCGTTGGAGTTGACGCCAGTTACTGTTTGCTCATGGGTTTGCTCACTCCTGCCATTTTATGTTAGGCCTTGAAACTCAACGACGATCTTCAATGCCAGTATCGTTTCAGGAAACATCATTTCATGAAATGGTCTTGAAAGTGTGTTCTATGTGACAGTGGATCTCGCAAGCTTCTCCTATGTGTAAAGAACGAATTCGAACTTTCTTCAATCTGCTATATGCACCACCGTCTCTAGTCAGTCATCTCTCTTAAGATCTGAAAGACGGAGGAAGCGTCCCTTCAATGGGAGTTTTATGGGATTTGTGGGAAACGAAGAGGTTTTGGGAGGAGGAGGTTTAGCTAATGCTTCTGAATTGGCATTCCTTGTCGCTCGTTCTTCGCCTCTCTGTCAGCTTTACGGTAAAACGGACAGGGACAAACTTTCAGCGCTGAACAACTTCTTAGCTTGATGCGATTCGGCGGAAAAGACACTATCCTGTAATCTTCCCATCGTTTGGGTGATTTGTAATTGGGAAAGAGGAGAAAGCAAGTAGGAATATATAGCATGTAGGAATGTATGGCGTGCTGTACTTTTTGACCGACTTCAACAGTGCAGATAGGCGCGCGAAGGAAGGAGGTATACAGTTCGGTGTATCATGGGAGGACGATTTTTTTTGTGGACTAACTTCAACAAAAAGTTGAATTGCGTACAAACAATAATTAATGTCGTTGTGTGTACTCCTCTATTTATAATTACTCATCTGCCAACCTATTATTCACTAAAAAGTGGAGTTAATTTGGGAATCTCTTCAGATGCGTGAGCACTCAGAAGAACGTCATTCTGGGGTAAAGGAGGGTGTCACAATTGAACTCAATTGCGAAAATTAACCAATCAGTCACTATTACGATCTCCGTCCACACAAATTGCAAGCTATCTCTATAATTAGCTACCCTCAGGCTAGACAACAAAGCGTAACAAACATACGGAAACTGTTTTACTGGAAGTCGCTGCGAGAATTGGACAGCTTGTAACTTGAAATGACTTCGTGGTTGCGACTTCCATTTGCGGTAAATACTAGTCCTGTGGTAATAGTACTCTTAAAAACGCTGCAAATTATTACATAAAGGTTCATTTTTTTGGATCACTCGCCTGAAAAGAACACGGTTTGCCATTGCCACTACCAACCAACCATATTTCCGCTTCACAATCACGTTCATTCGGAAGAAATTAACGCTTCACACTCAATTTGAAGAAATAAAGAGTTGTGAGTGCTTTCATTAGAAAATTTTATTTCTGGTTGCTAAGGACGCAAAACTGAGTAGGTACAACTTGAAGAAACGAACAACGATCACATTTTGGTCAGCCTAAATTTGAACGGAGATTAGGCCTATTTTACTGTTCACTCTCGTGTTTCTGATTTATCGTAAATCCAACCCAAACGGTTGGTCCTACGGAGGTCTGGGTGGTCTCATTCGATTCTAAAAATGTAATGCATTTTTAAATTGGTGAAAAACAATAGCTTTATATTGAAAGTTTTTGAGCTAGGACGTTGTGAACATTTAAGCACTTATTTTTCAACCCTTAGAAGTGATTTACGCCAGTCTTCGGGGCACAACCAGACCCCAAATGGAGCCCATATACCAAATTTCATCTAAATTGGTCCATGATAACTAAAGAAAGTGAGCCCAAAGTGAGGTGTGTGAGTGTGGTGGACGGACGCCCAAATTGTTATTAGAATTTTGGATTCTATGAGTAGGCACCTTGGGACAAATACCAACAATTTTTTTTTGGGGGGGGGGGGGGGGTTAAAAATATTCTTGGTCGATCCCAAAGGTTCATGATTGAAAATAATGAACCAAAATTGAATCAGTTTTGTAAAATAATAATTTATTTATCACATGCTTATTAGGAACACGTGTATAACACCTTCACTAGGTACCTGAAAGAATTTGGAGTGGTATCTATCTATATAAGGGTGTAGGTATTCCCCCATCAACATTTACGATAAAATAACATTGTCTAAACGAACATTTGGAAGCTCGCAGTCTAACTCGAATTACTCGGTTTATGTTGGGATCAGCTCGGCGGGGCAGAATCGAGTCTAGCAGAATAAACCGCATTTACAGAGGTAACAGATGGAGTTAACTTCACAGCCACCGAAGCTCAGCCAATCAGCGTATACAACGGCTACAAACCGGCTGATGTGTAATTTGCCTCTCCGAACAGACCATTAGGGTCAAAGGGAGAGGAGATGTGATTTCCATTCGTTCCAGGTCAAGCGGAACATGGAACAGCTCACCTAGGATAGACGGTTTGGAGACAATCAGCAAATCACAGTCTAGAGCGATTCAAAACGACTAACCGGGACTCACACAATGTTGTAACTGTCAATGCAAACAATAATCTTAATTATTCATTGCTTGAGTATCCGCTCGATTCTCACGATCATTCTGGAGGGTATACAATCACTGGACTTGCTCATCCAAGTGATCACCAGACTTTTCGGTTGTGATGTGTAGTCTAACGAGATTAAAGTCCCACAGGATTTTTATTCTGCTCTGCCTTCTCTTTTGGAAATCTTCATGTTTATTCCCCATATTGATAGTTTTGTACCGTCCAACTTTCTTTATATCGTCTACCCCCTGAGGGTTGATCCAAGGTAAAAAAAAACTTAATTTACCATCAGGAACCCCATGTTTCGAGATAATAATTACCACGATGCAGAAATTCACATTGAATCGGCCCAGCCGTTCAAAATGTTGTGCATGATTCCTAACGGCTCACTATGTCCTGAAAGTGTCCTTACAGTGGGTATACTTAAAAAATTTACCAAATTTGGTTATGATCTGTTGTGCAATTTGGCAGTAATCGGTTTGAAAAGACAAATAAATAACAATTTATCGGGCAACGCAAGGGTAAAATTTGATGTCGACGTCGTAAAGTTTGATTCCCTGACTATGCTAAAACTACTATGCTACAACACTATGCTAAAATTCTCATCAAAATCAGTACAACCGTTTGAAAGATGAGCATAGTTGTGATCTTTCGGAGTTTAATGCAGTAATTTCCCTTTGGGCGGGTATATTATTTAATCAACCAAATTTGGTGAGCTGTTTCGCTGAAATCAATAACAGATAAAGTGATTCGTGCATAAGTATTCCTGAGTAGATAAGCAGAATATGCAATTTTAGCTGTTTCACTTCCAAATAGTCTCGTCTTTCGACACAATATCTGGTGATTTACGTATCGGTGATGCGTCTAATGAAAACATGAGTTGTCTTTTTTCTAGTCGTTGGACCAGTGGCTGCAAGATCACATGTGTTTTCTGAGACCGCCAAATCTGCACTTGAAGAGATTTCAATCAGTTAGCAAGCGGTTCATGGCTGATTGGAATTCTTCAATCTTCGTCTATGAAATAAAGATTGAATTCCCCTTAGTGTGACAAGTTTGAAAAAAATAGGACTCAGTTGACCAGTATAGAACTTTGACCTATCCACTTGGTAGGTAGGTATTCAAAGTTGATAGATTGGAAAACTTAGAGACTCCTTTACATTGGCAGTCAAGTTGTTCTCAAGTCAAGGAGTTACCGCGTCTAGCTAATAGCTTTGAAACTTGGAACTACTTTCTTCGCAGTCTAATTTCAAGCCACTGAAAATCATCGAAGTTTTGCTGGAGGGAACCAATACTAATATAAATATGGATCTTCCTGCTCTCTAATATTTCCTTGTGAAGTGATGTAAGTAGTCAGGTTGTGACTTTATGGGTTCCTTTTAGCGAATTTTCAAAGAAAATAAAAATATTACATTGTAGACAACACTAGGCGATCCAAATTTCAAAAAATATTGTTTCGTAATGCCACTCGAGGCGACATCCCGTTGGATAAAGATTAGTTCAATTTCAACCAGAATCGATGAAAACTATATTTTTATTCACCTTTCTGTCTTACAAAACTATTTCACTCAATTCAGTTAGTAATTACCTATTTTGAGTCAGAAATAGTGGACCCCCTCCCCTATCTCTTAGCCACCTTAACGATTCTAGCGGCATTCGAGCCTCGAATTTGAACGGCATTTTAAAATCCATAATCTACGATACCAAACATACGAATTCGATATCACCTTCCTCCATCGGTGCCAGTCTGTCACCATAGACCATGTCTGGCTCCAAAGCGGTTATACGTCTTAACGCTGAACTAATACAACGTAGATAGTCTGTATAAGATCACAACCATATTCAAGATGAAACACCCAAAAACCCATGAAATATGCGGTTTCTGGTGTTCTGGCACCATGGTGACACCACTAATTTGTTCCATGGTGACACAAAGAATAATTCATGAAATTCCAGAGGTATATTGATAATAATTATGGTATCCAAGCACAAAAATTGGGAGACAATTATTGTCTCCCAATTTTTGTGCTTGGATACCATTAGTAAGCCTTAACAAGAACTGAATAAATTATCGAAAAATCGTTCAATTTTTGAATAGTATCCTCCCATTTCCCCCCTACCCATGTAAATGTCGATACTCAGATGAGATAATGTAGAACTGGGAAGTTATCTCAGTCGAACAAAAAAAGAAGTACAAAGAATTGAGAATTAGGAAGCGCGCTCGTCAGAGATATATCGTCAGAATGAACCTTATTTTCACTAAATAACCCCACGACCCTCCCCCTTGAACTCAAATTTCTAGGGCCTGGGGAGAGTACACGAGATTTTTCACACACATTAACTAGATTTAGTGGAATTTGAATAATGCAACATCATATCACTTCAAAAGAATAAGATCAAATAACCCACATAATTTCATGACTTCTAGGGGTTCTGAGATCTAGACCGACTAACTCCTCCTGGCGGCATAGCCATTGTGCCATAATGCCAGAGATTGGTCCATCAATCATAGACCAATCATGATAAGGGGGCGAGCTTGAGTTCATGGTCTCCTAATTGTCGTAAACACGCTTGATTTCCATTCCTGTCCGCTTATTCATCAGTTTTAAACTCTACTGGAACAAGTGCTACCCAATGATCCAAAAAGAATTCTCTCCGTCACCCAATCCGCTATCAGCCTCGAGACTCCTATGCGACCAAATTGATCTGCCGATCTATGAAACCAGATTCTCTTCCATGAGAAAACCAAAGTAATCAGAAGATATTCTGTCACGTGGTATCCCAATCAGTCTATACGATCAAATCAAGAAAGACGTAATTTTTCATGAATATATTACATTTTGGTATCAATTCGGGATGCTGAATGATGCAGTTCGTGAGCGCTTCTACCTACATTACCTTACACCTGGTTCTCCAACTAAGTAAAAGTAAAGTAAACAACCATCTCCGGTTCAATTTCCGTCCAACTGTCATTCTTGGCATCGCGGTCATCAGATGTCTTCCAAAGGGAAGAATTGGTTCTGATGATTTCGTTCATGGATACTTATTTTTCCACCCGCTTAAGTGGAGCTGGGTTCACCAACCCGAAAAAGCACCCTCGAGCGGTCACCAATCCAGATGATCTCCCGGGCCAGCCGGTGATCTCAAGGGAACCGGTTCATTGAACCATCTAAAGGCCGTTGTTTGGTTCTCCTATTACCTCATAAGAAAGAGTCTAAACTGGACTAGATCGAATGACTGTGGTTAATATGTTTATTTCAAATGTTGTGGAATCCGTCTTGAGTTGATGCTTTCACTTCTTTGGCGGTTAGTAAATGACAAGTCATACCAGCACACCTGTCATGGACTCCTCAATGGACTGGCCATCGGGCTTATGAGAGATCAATCTTTGCATCATGCCTAATTATAACAGCTGTCATCATGATGGGCGTTTACCAGGAGACGTACGGACAAGAGGCTGTATGTAGGTCAGAGCAGGAACCACCTGTTCAACCCGGGATCAATACTTCCACAACTCCCGCTGCTCCCTACAGCAGCGTTCACTTTCTTTCCTGGATCCCCCTTCCCTTCGACAGTCGAACTGTCCACCCCTTTCCTGAATAGCTGATTTCATGAAGAGAAAGTATAGTTCCCACTTTATTGTGCTATTTCTAGAGTGGTGTCTAACGTTCATATTGATAGAATGATCTAATTTTGTATAACTCATTTTTTGAAAACACATTAAAATCATGTGTTTAATTTTTAAACCCCTAATATTTAGGTATACACTACACCAATAGAAACGAGATTTTTGCATGTTGCGTGTGGATTCGCTCATTGTTTCTCTCTCAATTTATTGAATCATGAATTTTTCATGACTCACTAAGACTTATAATCTCCAATATAAAATAGGGAGCTGTTTGTAAGAACGAAGTTGTGCGTAATAATGTCGTTCGAACGTGCAAACGTGCGCAAAAACGACATACGAGAGGGAAGTGGGCAATGTTTGTGGGACACCTTACATATATGAATATTAGAGGACCTTGTGCCACACTATAGTGGACAGTGAGATTACCTTGCATAATAAATATAATCTCGGATTTCGTCAGAGAGACAATGCTTCTTCTCTCGGAGTTGGGTGGAAAATGTGCCTACGTGACATCTTCCAGCCTCCCTCCATCTTCCTTTTCCGGTTGATGAAATTCGGATCTCTCTTCATCTCTTCTCTTCTCCTTTCCGCTTCTCTAGCTAGTCATTCAAGATCCCTTTCATCCGAAAATGTTCCGAGCCTGAATCCATTTCTCTACAGATTAACTGCCTAAGCCTTTTTGGGGAGTTTCGGACTTGCTTACAAAACCAATTCCATTTCACTCTCCCATCGGCTTTTCAAAGGTTGACCTTCTGTGAAAAGCGACATAACTTTCCGCGGTAATTTGTTTCAGACGATCTCTTTGTGTTGGTCATTGGGTTGTTGGTCAGTTAGTCTTGATTTTTGTCTGTTCATATACTGCCAAAAAGTTTCCATATTATATTGCCGATTTATTTTATTTTTCCACCATCACAGTTACAAGTTTATCAAATTACCTGGAAATAACTCGAGTGTGAATTGAAGAAAAAAATTCAGTCCTTAGCACTAGGTAAATCTTGACAGAACATAAAACATGTTTTTGGATCCAATAAAACTGTTAACTTCAAAGATTTATTTAGTTTTAATTATATTTTATTTTCAATTTTTGCTTTTTATTTTATTTCATTATTTTTCTTCATAACTCTCCCTCGACTCTTCTTCTCAAATTTCAGCTTTCTGAAAATTGAATTGGAGAGAATATGGTTTTTGGAGCTCTCTCAGCTGATCAGTAATCACTCAGGCACCTTCGGCATTCTCAAGTGACCCTACCCTCTCAAATTTCAGTTTCCTGAGATGAATAGGATAGAAAATGAGAGCACACTCAGCTATTCACCGATTTTGATCAAAGTTAGCATAATGCATAATATTTGATCAAAGTTAGCATAGTAACCATATTATGGTTACTACTGGAGAGTAGTAGTAAAATCAGTAAAGTAAACAACCATTTCAGGTTGGATTTTCGTCCGATTGCCATTCCTGGCGTCGCGGACGTCATCAGCTGTCTTCCAAAAGGAAGATCAGAATTTGTTCTGATGATTTCGCTCATGGCTTCCCGTTGCCTCACCGCCCTGGGTTCCGATGAGAGCCACGGCCGTCGAAAAACGCGCGCTGCCGGCGATTAGTCTTGAACCCACGACCCCCGCAAAAGAACCCAACGACTCTCCATCTGGAGTCTAGTTGTGCCGCGAAGTTTTTGGTTCTTGTCATTGACTTCTAAGGGGTGAAGATAGGGATTGTCATTTTCAAAACACCCTAGCTAGAAAACTCTCGGTATTAAGATATTTTAATTTCATCAATTCAGACCCCCTGAGCTGTGGGGGACTTATCGTTCTCCCTATAAGGACTTTGGGGTTTTACTTAAGATAAATCTGAAACTCTAGTGTGAATTGATTTTTGACATTTTATGTCTTTACTATGGCACATAAATGAAAAATCGTCACGCGGGGAGCGTTATGAAGGGAGCGTTACGAGGGGAGAGTTACGCGGAAATTTCTGATGATTTTCACGTACAACCAATCGTTCCTAGGGAAAACTAACTTCCTCATTTTCCACCCCACAAAAATCGTTCACCACTCATTGGAAAGCTCTCAATTTATTAAACATAAGACATAAAATGTCTCTCGTGGTTGCGTACTTGTACGAAAGCTGTATCCACCGTTTTAGTTAGCAAAAACAAATATTAAGCATTCTTAATTTAATTTTTTCTTCAACTTTTACTTTGAAGGGCTTTTGGAAAACTGTTCGCCTCAGAGGCGCTTTGTTAGTATTGGTGAGCAGTCCATTTTCTTTATTAAGGCACATGCAACCTTCAAGTGGTCATGGGCGCAAATTGAATGGTTACAACAAATTATTGATTAAAGCAAAAGCTTTTACAATTTGTAGAATAGTGAAAGAAAGTGTGTAGAAAGTTCTCTATTTATCGAAGATAACGTTCAACCAAGCTGAATTGTTACCCTGGAGCTCTTCTAAATTCCTCGAAGTTTCGGGTGGGAGGTTGTTGAAAATATGGCATTCAGTCAGGGAGTGGGTTATAGTCAGAAGGCATATACAGGTTGAGTAGTTGGGGGGAGGTGTTGCTTCTCGTTCCATGAGGTGGACATGCTTTAGGCGGGTATGTCCCATTCGGAGGCGAGCCACTTCCTCCCGGCGTCAGTACCATCCGAGAGCTTTTTCGTACGACATGACGACGACCAATTCTTCGCAGCCCGTAGCTTTTGGTGACCCATGTTCTGCCATTCGGTTATCCAACTGTTCTATACTTCTCTTTTTATTGAACATTGGTAGTCAGCGCATACATGCAGAAATGTGGAAGTGGGCTTCTCAGTTGGAATCTTTGCATTACTGAAATAGGGCTAATATCCGTTCTAATTCCAGCTAGCTAAATGCGATTATTGTTCGTTTCTATGAATAAAGTTTCGCGTAGTACTTAGTTTATTGTGCTTGCTCTGCAACCAAGATCCAAATTTCGTGATGAAGGCATCCACAACTCTTGGGCAGCGATGTTATTGATGTAATATTAATAGAAAAGCCGCGTTATATCCTGACGGCTGAGCGATACAGTAAAATTATGAACCATTGCGTAATAATTTGCAGCGGTTTTTGGTTGAATTCATTCAGAAATAATATTTTTTATGCGTAAGTGTTATTATTTATTTCGATATCAGAGTAAAATATAATATCGTATTAATCGAGTTTATTGTTTCTTCTGTTGCAGGTTAGTCTAATAGGACCAGTGAATGCACAGCTTCGAACAAGGTATTTAATAGATAGAATGCGGTTCAACCTTTCAAGCACCTTATCCAACTTATATTACAATCTCCAGTAAATGTCATGACAAGAACCTGTCATCCGATTGAAAACTCGAGGTCCGAAGAAAAATGTGACAAGGAGTGTTAAAAGGTTTCTTTATCGTCTACTAATATGAATTTGATCGACTAGGATTTTTTATTTAATTAATTTATTCACTTTTTAATTGCCTTTTTCCGTCATTCTGATCGCCCTGATTTTACTGCCATCGCTTGGGAAGAACCTGCGAAGAAGGAAGATGTAGAAGGAGATCAGTGAAGTGGGATTACGCGCATATCTTTAGATAATCCGATCGTATCTTTGATAATCAAAAGTCATACTCTGCAAGCGCTATTTCCTCTTAATTATGAAGGTAATTAGTATCAAATCATGTATTCGTGAAATCCAATGAATCGTGTTCAATAGACGCGAAATCAATCCAATAAAGCTATTCTTATTCATTTTTATTAATCTTAAAACTGAGAATGTTAAAACATTTGAAAAAACACTTCAAAAAATTATCTAAAACTGGACTAAATTCCTAATGAAACCAAATTCCCCGCGGTAATAATCGCTTTTATTTAAAAACGCTGCAAATCATTGCCTAAAGGTTTATTATTTTATGTGTAGATCACCCTTCTGTATAGATCCCTCCGTACCAACCGTAGGTACCTACTGGGGCATTTTTGAAAATTTCAAACCCAACCACCAACCAAATGAAAATGAAGGGTGACATTTTAAAAAATGCCCTAGTAGGTAGTGGGTACTTACGGTTGGTAGGGAGGGATCTATACAGAAGGGTGATCTACACAGAAAATAATAAACCTTTGAGCAATGATTTGCAGCGTTTTTTTTTTTTTTTTTTACCTACCAAATTTTGTTACCTATTTTTTACCTACCAATGTTTTTTTTACCTACCCACTATTGGTAGGTACTACTTACCACACCATACTGCCTTCACACCTTCACAATCAAGTTTATTAGAAAGAACTAAACGCTTCACACTCGATACGAAAAATAAGAAGCTTCATATGGAAATTTGATTACTGGTTGCTCAGAAAGCAAAGCTGAATACAAATCGAAGAAATGAACAGCGATCTCATTTTAGTCAGATAAAATTTGAACGGCGATTAGACCTCTTTTGTCATTCACACTCGTGATTCTGTTTTATCGAAGGAAAACCCTTAAGTACTCGTGGGGAGCGAACGAATTGTCCTACAGAGCTCCGGGTGGTCTCAAAAATTGTTAAAAATTCATACTATTTAAAATTGGTGAAAAAACGATAACTTTATTTCGAGAGTTTTCGAGCTAGGGCACTCTTGAAAATTTCAACCCTCGATTTTCACCCCTTTCATCTACCAAAAGCTTTGCAGCATAACTAGACCCCAAATGGAGCCCACATACCAAATTTGAACCAAATCGGTCCAGTTTTGCTAAGAAAAGTGCCGCGGTCGGACGGGAAATTTTTTATTGGATCTTCGGATTCTACGTACCTTGAAACGTGAAACATCAAATTTTGAGGGGGGTTAACATTTTTTTTCTTTCTCGATGCCAAAAGCTTATTATTGAAAATATTAAACCAAAAGTGAATTAGATATTTTAAATCCAAAAACTCAATTTTCAATGACAGTTCTTGGGATAAGAACCTACAATGCTCACAACTTGGGTTTACAACATAATTTAATCGTGTACTGGTTATCCAAGTTAATTGAAAGGGAAAGATTTTCGATAATATGACTAAAGGAAGTGTCGCCGTCGCCCTCCTCATATATTCGCAAAAGGTGCTGACTTCATCAAATACTTTGTCAAGTCGACAATATTGCACTCCTTGTGGCTTTCAAATGATCAATATAGGTTTGAACAAAACTTAGATGTAAATGATAACGACGAAGCACTTGGAGGCGAAGGAATATAAACACGAGAACTTGTTGCTGCTTACTTGTAGAGATGATGACGTTTGTGAGTCTGATGTAGAGCTCCCAATTCATTTTCACGGTAAAACAAATAAATATGTTCAAACTCAAATGGTAATACGTCGTGTATTTTATAAGGGATTCATCAAAACTGCGAGTCGTAGAATGATAAGATAAATTATATAAATTTAAGAAAAATCAATTTTTCAAATCAAAATTTAGCGGACACTTTGTGTATGCACTTGTAAGTTGGATAATCAACGGTCAGGTTTTCCCTATAAAATTTTCAACCTATCAGATTTGGCGATGAGTTCGAGTGGATGGCGTATCGAAAAGTCCATCTCTGATCGTTTTTAATTTGGCGGAAACGTCGATTTGGTACAACTTATGATATTGATGAGTAGCTTTTAATCAGAGTACAGGAGATGAGTGCTTTCGATGTCAGGACATCATCATTTGGCCGCAGAGAAAGTACTAAATTCAGACAGTTTCTTTTGGTTATAGACTTTTGGTTACTTATATCGTCAGGGTGAAGGGATCAGAAAAAAGGGGCCCCTTGGTAACATACCACGTGGTGAAAGGTTTTTTGTCAGACCTGTCGAGTGAAAGGAAGAAATAAAGATGACCCTTTCACTCGACAGGACTGACAAAAAACCTTTCACCACTCATCAATCTAATTAGTACCGGACTGACTGACTATAGTACCTTCTATATTGCCTGCTGAGGGTGTACTTACATCGAAAGCGCTAACTCAATTTACTCGGCTTGCTGGTTACGTCGGGTTCTCCAATGAAGTACGTAAAGAATAATTGTATTATCACATCTAGCAGAATAAACCCCATACATTTAATTCCATATGTTTCAGTTATTTGACACCAAATCCCAGCAACGTTCTAGCACGTTGAGAGTAATTGCAAGATTTGGGTAAGAGAGAGAGAGAGAGAGAGAGTGTATACAGGGTAATACAGGTAATACAGAAAGTCCTGTCCTAAACTCAAATTTCTTGCTGAAGGGTACAAAATCTAATCAGAGGCTTGCAAACAGCTCGATGCGGACCTAATCAGGGTTTAAAAAAATATGGTCAGATGCCTCCCAGCCGCATCCAGTCTAAGCTGAACGATAATTTTATCTTACATTTGTGAGGGCTTAGGAATATTTTACTTGTTTTCCTTTAGATGTGGGACCATCGATGTGAGAAACGTGATGAATTATCTAAAGTTCGCTTTAGTATCGGAAAGGGTAGAAATTCCCATTACAGATTGATTACATTATCTTACTAAGGGTCGTATTCGGTTGAACTTGCTTTGGCACTAAATTTGTAGACTAGAATTCCAACATTCATTATTTGTACAAAAAGCAAAAGTGAAGGAGAATATGCTTTCAATATACTCCCATCATGATGAAGAATGGGAGGTTCAACGGGCCGGGGAGAGGTCACAGAGCACATGATTGATATAAATGAACGTAGAGGCAATCATATCCAACATTCATTAAAGTCAGGCAGTTTTTTGGATGGATGACGCCGCTAAAACTCAATCCTTATCAGGTTTAAACTCACGGTCACAGTCTTGACTTCACTTTCGCGGCTTTTGTTGGCAAACTACGATATAACCTCCGGCAAATCCTCTAACGACCAGCTTCTCAGGTAATGACTGGTCTGTGGAGTTTAGATTGTTTCGAAACTGTTCTATTGAAGGGCTTGGAGGTTTGTTTGTGGTATAATTCCAGCTTGTAGTTTATATCTGCGGTGATAGTTTTGAAGTGACTCTGGCCCTGCTTCTATTATCCCCTGGGGACCGAGTTTTGATTATATTCAACTTTTCTCTCTTCAATTAAATTCGCACGATCTTCACTAGTTGAGGTTGAACACGACTGCATCAAAATTGTATAAAATCTGTATACAACATTGAAAACAATCTGGAAGTTATCAGTGTTTGAAACACTGGCACTGGAGACAAATCCTCTAATGTGGGTGATTTGAAATGAACGTTTAAGGATGAGAGTTCTTTCTGAGGATCACCTGGGTGAGCAGTAAAGCTCAAACTGAGCGATAACTTGTCTCCCCGTTTGCAGACTGATGAAATTTGGTATGCCGCCTGTTTAGGATCACTGGAGGTGATAACGAGGAAGTTGAGTCAGCAGGGTCATCAAAATGACGTGTTTAAGGGTTATGAGAATGTGAACCAGGGTTATTTAATACACCACATAGAAATAAACTATTTAAATTTGTATCCAGCCGATAATTCATGAGATTTTATTTATGACGATAATGTATATTGTTGCCGGAGCTACGAGTGTATTGTGTTTTATCGTATCGTTTCGTTGTATCTTCTATTTTATGTGATCGATATTGTCGGAAAATTGGTCTAGATTCTTCACAAAAGAGATGCAATGGAATCTGTATCTAACTTCACACTTCCATGAGCAAAACCTTTTGAATTTGGAAGTGGAATATTGAAATAAATATGAGGGAAATCTCACAGAACTTTCCTGAAAAAAAAAAAAAAAAAATCTTGTTTGGGATAAGGGATGGATCCTACTGGCAAGGAATATCAATAGCAATAGAAAGAGGCGAACTATATTCCGATGTGTGGAGCAGAAAAGACGGCATCCGGGGGAAAACCACGTTGTTGGCAAGATGTTGGTTCGCCCTCGGGGTTGTTCTATTTTGTAAGGGGTTTCTCAAGATATTACCTATACGGCTTTTGGTGCCGAGGACCGATCATTTCCCTTCGGCAACTTCCCTTTTAAGCTGGTAGTGGTTTCATATCCTGCCGTCAGGAGTGCTGTATCCTCTTTGAGGATGACGGCCTTTCCTCTTGACAAGTTCATGTCGCGAGAAGTCGAGGGAGTGACTGACAAGCAGTCAGAATGATGTTGCATATTTGTCTCAGAAAAGATTGATATCGTAAGATGCCAGTACACGGAGAATCGGCCTTTGCCAATCTTACGGAATGTATTTTTGATATTCTAATGGAGAAATCAGTTACTGCTCTTCCACCTCAATGGGGAAGCTTCAAGTTTCAAACTACGGTTCGAGCCTCCTAAGGCATTTCTTGCAGCTGCACATTAAATCTTACTATTCACGAAGAACAGTTTCAAACCCGAGTTTGTCCCTCTTGGATAGTGTACGTCTTTTGCGTCTACTGTTGTGCTCGGTTCGGATTAACTTCTCAAGTGCGACCTTTAATTGAGGAGAAATTGGACTCTCAAGATATAACAGATTGCTAAGGAAAGGCATCTATAGTTATCTGGCATTTATTCGATTTCTAAATTAAATTTAAATTCCAACTGTGAACCCTATCACAGTTTGTACGACAATACATTGCGTTAAAGAAAGTTGTTACAATTCCTAAAAGGTCAAAATCAGGTCTTTCCTTGACGTTGGCTATTCACCACATTGCGAGAAATACATCTGCTTGAGACAACAAAATTGTTGTCCCCGAGACAAGGGGCTCAAAATGTTCACAGCTAAATAGGAGTTACTCCCAATCTACGCCTCTACAATTCTCATAAACTAAAGCACAAAGCTTTCTCGCTGACGTTTCACAACGCAGGAACTCCAGAAATTCCTCATATCCAGTCAACATTTTCACAAAGATTTAGATTCTGAAAAATATACGATGTTTTAGGAAAAGTGATCGTTGTTTTAAAACTTCCTCAAGAGGGATTTACATTATCTCAACCATTGCACTTCCCGAGTGGACATTAAATTATTGATGGGCTTTCCAGCCCCCATGCACGAGTAGTAAGTTCAAATTTCCAGATTGAGCATCCTGTGTATGCAGAGGGGAACTCGACCGTTATCACTTCATCCCATGTTAAGTCCCCCTTTATATTGCCCGCAACCCCTCTTTTCATTGCGGGATTTTTCCGTGAGCTTATCAATAATTTATCATTTTGTGGCCGGTTCATGATGTTCTAAGTTGGTGTCAGGTTACACCCTCCGCAGAACGGTTTCTGGTTCCTAAACCAACTTGGTAGCTAACCATATTGTTATGTTGAAACGCAGGGCAAAATACAAAAAGCTTGTTTACACCAAATGTGCAAAGTTAGTGCAAGTCGCACAAACGTAAATGGATCAATATATTTGCTAATGCAAAGGGAGAATGGATCCACATGGACTGAACGCTCATCCGGACTTCCCTTCATCATAATGCGAAGGTCCGTACATAAACTTCAAGCCGAACTGAACCCTGGATCCCTTGAAGTACCTACATTCATTCCTACAAATATAAATACCTTTGCTATAGCCTCTCTGGTAAACTTGTTATGGAACTTCGCACGGGTTGGAATACGAACCAAATCCTTCTGGTTGGAAGTATAAACATTTGCAACAGTATTTCCCCCGCAAAGTTCTCCATGGATCCCAGAAGTGAATTTTTATAGCTGATAATGCCAACGACTCCAGGGCAGTAGGAGACCAAGTTTCGAAGTCTTTATGAACCTCCCAGGAGACTACAATACATAATTCATGTCGAGGGTAACTAGCATAGCACCTCACAAATTGTTTGCACTGCCTCCAACACACCCTGTATCTGAGTTTATCAGTCTGCCCTACATCAATCCATTATTCATGACAAAAATATGCGAAATTATGTTACAAATTTTATGGAACTGGCACGAATTTATGGAGTTGTCCATACTCTAAAGTCTGATGTAAAAACGCTGCAAATTATTACAATGGTTTATTATTTTTTATTTTTCTATACAGATCACTAATCTGCAAAACCACCAATCATCCAACATGAAGATAAACATCGATCGCATTTCGGTCAGCTAAAATTTGAACGGAGATAAGGCCTCTTTTGCGATTCACACTCGTGTTTCTGATTTATCTTACGTCAAATCCTCGAATTCTCCCAGGGAGCAAACAGTTTGTCCTACAGAGCTCTGCGTGGTCTCAACAATTCAAAAAAAATCTATACTCTCTTAAATTGATGGAAAAACAAAACCTTTATATCAAAATTTTTTGAGTTAGGGCGTTTCCAAAATTTCAAAATTTATTTTTTGACCCTTAGAAGTGACTTACATCAACCAAAATCTTCGGGGCACAACTAGACCCCGAAAGGAGCCTACATGTCAAATTTCATTAAAATCGGTCACTGCTATCTGGGGAAAGGGCCGCGTACGGCGGACAGATGGCCAAATTTTTATTCGATTTTTGGATTGTACGTACCTTGAAACGTAAACCATAAAATTTTGAGGGGGTGTTAAAAAAATGTTTTTCTTGGTCGATTCCAAAGGTTCATTATTGAAAATAATAAACCAAACATATTGTTTAGTAATGCATGCATTCCAGGGGACGTCCCATTGGATAAGCATTAGATCAGTTAAACCAGTTGGTAAGCGATAAAACTATTTCACTTGATGTAATTTATTCATTACTTTAGGCAAGAAATACTGACCCCCCCCCCCCACCATTGTCCACCTTAACATTTCTAGCGGCATGGGAGCCTCGAATCTGAAGAGCATTTTAAAATCCATGATCTACGATACCCAACATGCGAATTCGAGTTACCCCCCCCCCCCCCACCTCCCCAACGCCAACAATGGTGCCAGTCTGGCACCAAAGCGGAAATACGTCGTAACATTGAACTTTCATCTGTTAGTTTTGGTAGGCAGTCCGTCGAAGTTCACATCCGTATTCAAGGTGAAACACAAAAAAAAAACCACGAAATAAGCGGTTTATGGCATCATGGCACCATGGTGGCACCACTATTAGTTCCATGGTGGTACAGAGAATAATTCATGAAAATTCGGAGGTATAATGAGAATTTTTCCTCAATTTCAAAGCTTGGGTACAATTAGTAAGTAGTAAAGGAACCAAAATATTGAAAAATCGGATATTTTGTGAATATTATCCCCCCACTCACCCCCTCCCCTTGCGAATTTTGGTACTCTGGTAAAATCATGTACAACTCGGAAGTTATTTGAGTCAAACAAAAAAAGAAACACGCAAATCGGTTGGAAATTGAGGCCTGGGCAGAGTTTACAAGATTATGCACGCAAACGCACGTTTTTTAAGCATTAACCCCCCCTTTCCCCCTCTTAAAAAGCAAAATCCAAAATTCCGGCGCCGTAGTGCACAACTAGATAGTATTACGCGTCAAACGAAAAAAGAACCACGAAAATCGTTTGAGAACTAAGGCCTGGGCAGAGTACACAAGATTATGCCCAAAAACGCACGTTTTTCGAGCATTAACCCCCCCTTTCCCCCCCTTAAAAGGCAAAATTCGAAATTCCGGCGACGTAGTGCACAACTAGATAGTTTTCCGCGACGAACAAAAAAAGAACCAGGAAAATCGGTTGAGAACTAAGGCCTGTGCAGAGTACACAAGATTTTGTTACACACACACACACACATACACACACACATACACACACACACACACACACAGACATACACCTATGGGTTTTTTCGCGGATTTGGATTCAGAATGGTCTAAAACGGATTACTGTGTGGTTATTTTTTTTTTCTGTTGAGTGTTGTCTTCCTTCACCCCAGATCGATCGCATAAGGACGCCCAAGTCTTACTGTGGGACGTCCTAAAAAACTGCAGTTTTAAGAAGTTCTATTGAACCTAAATCTATGAAATTCAGATCGTACCTGGTTTAGGGTGGGCCCTGTCAGAATTTCTTGTAAACTTAATCGCAATTGGATCAGAAGAAGCCAAGGTGCATGCAAAAGGCTTGAGAACGTTATGTAAAGTACAGTTATAACAACTTTTCCTATGAATGTTGTAGGTTATTTCCTAGCACTTTCATAATCTATAATGGAAAATATAGAAACAGAAACTAAACTTCATCGACTAAGAACACAGAATCATCTCTTTATTCATTATTTGGTCATTGGTTTGTCTCAGTTACCATGGTGACAAGGTAAATATAACAATACTGTAGTAGAACTACATTCAGTTCGTTACATCCTCCCCAACTTGAGAAGTTGCATCGTCCGATCGTTTGAAGTACTTCAGAAGATTTTTTATTGCCACTACTTGTTCTTTATTAGCTTCGTCTTCGTAGATCACATTCTTGGGATACCCGTTCATTGTGATGACCTTCGTGATGATGTATGGCCCTTTGACTATCGGCGTTTTATTGTCAAATCCGGCTTGAACCAAAATGTGGTCACCTATTTGTAATTTAGGAACAGCGCTCGAATGATGCCGGTCAAAATTGGATTTCATATTTTTATTATACCTGTCTATTTGGTCATCATTGTAAGGGGTCTCGAGAATCATATCCTCCGTGATCCCATATGATGCATCTGCTGGATACAACTGTACTTTCCCGTAAGCTTTATAATGCGGTGAACAGCCAATTCCAGATGAGTAGGATCGGTTCAAGTGTTTCACTGCAGCTTCTAGACATGCCTTCCAACCTCCTCTAAAGTGAGGATACATAGATAAAAACTGTTTCACATCGCGGATTTTTCTTTCTGCAAGGCCATTACCAGCTGGATGGTATGGAGCTGTGCGAATCAGCTTGATTCTCCTTTCCTGGGCGAACTTTTGAAACACCTTCGAAGTGAACTGAGGGCCATTGTCAGTAATCACTGTCCTAACTTGGTCAATAATAGGAAGGTTTTGGAGGAATTTTATAACAGCTGTTGATGTTTCTCTCATGCTTTTCGCAAAAGTGAATCGGGAGTACTCATCTATCGCAATGAGAAAGGATTTGGTGCATCCTTGTCCTTCAGATCTTTTTGATAGTTCGCCGAAGTCTAGGTGTAAAGTGTGAAATGGAGTAGAAGCCTTGTTTGGGATCACTAACGTGTCTGGTTTAGCTTTGTACTTGAATTTCAAAACTTGGCACTGGTGACAACTCCTGACATAGTTCAAGATATCTGATCTCATTCCAGGCCAGCTGAACCTCTGTTTTAGTTTAAGATAGGTCCTCTTGAATCCATCATGTCCGCCTGAATCGGCATTGTCGTGATATGACCGCAAAAATTCAACTTTTCTGTTTGGATCCACCGTAATTTTCCCTCGCTCATTCTTCATTATCGCATTCAATGGTGCCAGACCGTCACCACCTGTAGGAAGTTCAATACACAATCTTGATATTGCGTCTGCGTCTTCCAGCTCCAAACCACGGCGGTGATTAATTTGGACGTTGAATCCCATGAGGAATACCTGCCATCTTGCTAATCTGCCTTTCGCTTCTTTCATTTTCATTAAATGGGCTAAAGCTTGATGGTCCGTGTGTATGACGAAAACTCTACCTTCCAGGTAGGACTGGAAATATTTAACGGCTTTGACTACTGCAAGTCCTTCTTTTTCTGTTACCGAGTAGTTAACCTCTGCTTTTGAGAACGAGTAAGAATAGTATCCGATGACTCTTAACTGCATGTTTTTAGGTTTTTCGTAGTCCCTCTGGTACAAAATTGCCCCACAGCCATAGTTAGAGGCATCCGAGCACAGTTCAAACCCCAATCTCCAATCTGGGAGCTTAAGAACAGGATTCGATGTAATTTTGTTTACTAGGGTTTGAATCGATCTCTCACAGTCATCTGTCCATTCGAATTCAACGCCCTTCTCTTTTAACCTATCTAATGGCTTTACGATTTTTGCATAGTCCTCTATAAAAGCTCTAAAGTGTCCTGTCAGGCCTGTAAATACTCTGATAGTGTGAAGGTTGTGAGGTCTTTTCATTTCCCTCACCTTTTGGATGGACTCCTCTTTGGTGGTTTTGTTTTCTCCATCTATTTGACGTCCAAGAAACGTAATACAGCGTTGACAGAATACACTCTTTTCCAAATTTAACTGGAGTCCTTCTTCTGATAACTTCTGAATAACTTGGAAGGTCTTGAGAGCACATTCTTCTTCAGTGTATCCTCCTACAATGATGTCATCGATGTAGACCCATACTAAACAATCTTCCAGTAAGGAACCAAGAGCATTCACCATATGCCTCTGAAATTTTGATGGAGAATTTCTCCTACCAAAAGGCAGCTTATTGAACTCATATTGTCCAAACGGCAATACAAAGGAGGTATAATGTTTAGTTTTCTCGGATAAGGATAACTGATGGAAACCATCTTTCAAGTCCATTTTGGTGAAGTAATTGCAACCACCTAAGCTGGAAATGATATCATCGATTAAAGGAAAAGGAAACGGGTCCAATTCCGTGTATTCGTTGATCATCCTGTAATCCTGACATAAACGCATCTTTCCATTTTCTTTAGGTACAATGACGCAAGGAGAAGCATAGCTGGAATCAGAATGTCTTATAATGCCCTGATTCAACAGTTCCCTTATTCGCTCTTGCGCCCATTTGTACTTCTCTCTAGATAGCCGATAGGGTTTAAGTTTTACTACAGGAGCATCTGGCTTTAAAGTAAACTGTATCTTCTGAGAAGGTCTAGCTAATCCTGAAACTTGCTTTGGGAATAGATGACAAACGTCCTCCTTATTGTAAACGGAATTTCGGTTCTTATCAACCACAATTCGATTGACTGGTGACTTACAGGGCTTTGTAAGGTGAACTCCTAATGCTCGTAAAGTCGGCCAACCTATAATTGCATCGTAAGGGAGGTTTTCAGAGACATAAGCTCTTGCCTTGACGCTTTTCCCTTCTAAACAAACAGTCAAATCAACCGCCCAGTCAACTTTTTCAGTTGATCCATTGAACCCTCTCAGTACTCTACTTTCTTGAGTACAAGACCAGGCATTATCCACAATGGTTCTGCTAGAAACCAGATTAACCATCGCTCCCGTATCCAGGAGAGATTCAATTTTCCTGTTATTGAGGTGAAGCGAATAAATGAGAGGTTTTCCTTCGGAACTTTCCGACAGATAAGAAGAAAATACTCCAAGTGTCAAAGCCAACTCACCATTGTTTGTGGTTTCCCTCCTCCACGGATCTGGGTGACTGGAACTATCCAGCGAGATCTTCTCCGAGGATTGACTTCGGCTTGATTGTAAAGAGTCTTGATGAGCAATTGGTTTCAAAAGTTCCATCCCTTGTCTGAAGCTCTGAGTTGAGTCAAGGTCTGTCCCATTATTCAAGAGTAGGTTTTGCATGTACTCAGGTAAACCGTTCAACATCAAAAGATTAAATGGTCGAGAAGGTAGTCGCCCAAAAGCTAGTAATAGCAAGCGTCTTTTTTCATAGTAGAATTCCATAAGATTTCCACTTCCATAATTAAACTTCA
This sequence comes from Apolygus lucorum, assembly GCA_009739505.2. NCBI lineage: Eukaryota > Metazoa > Arthropoda > Insecta > Hemiptera > Miridae > Apolygus > Apolygus lucorum. The sequence goes on along the minus strand of CM019176.2, from coordinate 50,403,727 downwards.
ATGCATCATCAACTGCCTGAATTGGGTTTTGCCCAAAAGCCGTCAAGAACGATTCCTTCCATTCTTTCCATGAAGCACTGAGGTCCTCAAAAACTCTTCCGTTGAACCATTTTACTGCTATACTCTCGGGTTTAAAGTGACCCAGCAAGTTATTGATTTTTTGTTCGTCGGAGAGCCAATTATTCTGTGAACATGCGAGTTCATATAAGGACATCCACGTAGCAGGATCAGTAGTCTTTCCATCAAAATCTGGTACCTTCATCTCTTGAGGTTTATTTGAGATTTTATCCAAGGCCAAGTTGAACGAAGCAATCATAGATTCCATGAGCTTTTCTACGACCAAAAGCATCCCTCTTTGTTGATCTTCAAGCACTGAGTGCATCGCAGATACCAATCCGGAACGGAATGGATCTTGTGTTGATTGTAAATCGGGAGCGGACATTCTTCCGTAACTAGACTGCGCCAAAATGTAGGTTATTTCCTAGCACTTTCATAATCTATAATGGAAAATATAGAAACAGAAACTAAACTTCATCGACTAAGAACACAGAATCATCTCTTTATTCATTATTTGGTCATTGGTTTGTCTCAGTTACCATGGTGACAAGGTAAATATAACAATACTGTAGTAGAACTACATTCAGTTCGTTACAAATGTATAATTTTATTTAAATAAAATTTAAAAATAAATAAAGTATATTCATTTATTTAAATTAATTTCTCTGCAGATTTCATAAATTAGCGGGTATTTTGAATTTAAGTTGTTCCTCAAGTAGGGCGTTAAGTCAATGGCTTCACTGAATTTCTTCAATGTTCCTCTTCGCTCTCTTTTTGCCACGCTCTCTCTTGTGCGTTAGGCGAAAAGTTTGCTAAAAATAGCTCTTAACTCATTTTTATCGGAAGAATGTCGTCAGAACAATTATAACCAGCCAGTATCGATTTCTTCTTCATGGCTCGAACTATCGTGGATTTTCACGGTGAATCCAATAAATTATTTCGAGGGATATAGGTAGGTACAGATGGTCTGGCATTTTTAGTTATAATCCAGACGAAGGACACTCATATCATAAACAGTTGAATTTATTTCGTAAGCTCATTGCATGGGTCTTTTAACAACAATCCGTTGTAATATGCACGGTGCAGTGCACTTCTAAAGTCGGTCTGATGACAAAAAAACCCTACTTCGATCTGAATTTTTTCCCTTTTAGCGCAAACTGCATTCAGGTGCCACGAACAAAGAATTAGAATGGATGGAGCTTCACTTGAAGCTCTGCCGGGCTATGCAAAACCCTCATTGTCACTCCTACGTTGAAAAGAGATCAGGGTACACAAATCCCAGTTTCAATCAGAGGAGAGACGAGATTTTGATTGGAAAGGAAAAGTTAGGGGATTGGAATAAAAGGTAAACTACTAAAATGAATGAACGAGTATTCGATTTCATCATCTGGAATAGTAGGCATGAACTGTTCCCACCGTGGTGGTTATTATTTTCAACGATCCAGTGGGGAGAATGAATCCTGTATAGGGTGAAGTTACTAGTTATTAGTCGGCACCAACCTAGTGTTCTGAGAGGCTCTTCCAAGTTATTGGCCGACATGGAATTGTGTTTTTCGTGCCACAGAAGTCTCTGAGGTTGTTTCACTCTCTTGATAATTGACTACTCCTAACTTATTGCAAAATAGTTTTGATGAATTTATTTTACAAATTTAAATCTCGGTAGTTTTCAACCCAATTACAATACTACTCTTCTAACATTTCCTCGATTTGTACTGAGTTATGAGTCATATTAGTCATATTAGTATCACATGAGGGCGGCTGATATAAAAAAATCACGCCGCAAATGAGTCAGTTATTTGCGAATATTTATCACCCTCTATCCGTGCTTGGTTTTTTTAGTCCTCGTAAGGAAAGTCATATCTTTATGTAGTGGAGAATAGGAAAATGCCATGAACGAAAGGGTCTCCAGAATTTGTAGGATTCATGCAAAATTCTAGAGAATCTATTCAATCATGGGTTGGTCTGACGTTGCGCGCATCTTGCTCACTGCACAAAAAGGTGTTGAAAACCTTTTCAATATGAGTTCAGGAATAGGAGTTCAGGAGAACACAATGATGTTGGGCAGTGGCTTAAATTATTTTTTGGACTGCCTTTTTTACACCCCGATCATGTTCAGCCGACCTTTGACGAAATTGCACTGCAAAAGCCACTCATTGGATCTAAGTCTCAAACACAGTTTACTACGTATCTACGCACGAATTATGTTAGCTGTAACGCAAAGAATCCTCCAACCATGTGGGCTTCACCCTCATCGGAACTAAATTTAACAACTAATGCTTGTGAATCCTTCCACTCGCACTTTGACTTCCCTAGTCCTCATCCGCACATATTCAGCTTCACTCGTCAACTTCTTGAGTACCAAAAAGAAGTTTTAATAAAAATAAATAGTTGCTCACATACCCCACATACAAAAAACTCTCATACCAAGAAAAGACAGTTCCTCTCACGGCAACTCGACAAATACCTCGTAGGGGCCCTTACACTATTTGGTTTTCTGGCCAGAGTAAGCCACCATTATGCGCCGAGTATAATATATTATGTACGGTTTGAGGATTGACGGTTTGACGTTTGACGATAGTCACTTTTGACTTAACCTTGTGATATTCTAGTATTAAGAAAACTTGACTGTGACAATTATATATGTTCCTGTGACGATCTCTAAATATACGTATAAACAGTCCTTTGGGCCGAATTTTTCACTCCCCAATACCTAAACCTCAGGTAATATTTTGTTTGGGCCGAATTTTCCACTGACCGGAGGGTCTCTAATCAGCTTGGGCCGAATCTTCTACAGGTATTAGGGGTCTGGGCCGAATCTTCCATCGCCCAGTTCAGGTGCGCCTTTTTACGGATAGACTGCACACACACCTGCAATTCTTCATCAACCCTTATGTCTGTCACACTGGCCTGTGCGGCGTTGCTTATGCACCACACCACCGTCTCTCTCTGCTTATTTGCAGGGATAAAAAGTCTGCCAAGCTGCACTTGAAATACATTGAGAGATTGCAGGCAGGTTGTTCTATTAAATAACCAATAGAGTAGGTGGGGGTAAGTTCCCGCATCTTTCGTGATAAGGCGTAATAAAAATATATCAAATACTTCCATGGTTCTTTCCCTGTTGTGTTCATCAGCCTGCTAGTTATTAATGCTTTTTTGTTACCATAGTTCAAGGCTCAGCTCACAGGTTCCGCGGATTTGTTCTGGATGAGTTCTGGAAGGCGAGTGGTCGCGGGTCAAAACAAACTCTCCATCCCCATCTCCCTCTTGAGAGTGTTCCAGGAACAGTAGAACCTACTATACCCTTTTGTCCACAATCAAATGAGCTCCCGCTACAAGCCTGTTCCCTAAAACTGCTCAACCCTCTCACAGACTACCAGACCGTTTGTTTGGGACGTCCCCCTCTTTTCTGGCCCTTCCCTACTTTGATTATTGTGAACCCACTTAAAACTTCGTTATTTGTCTTTTGGCCTGCTCATTCCGATGGAAACAGAGAAAATGATGTTGATGGAGACCTCGGGGCGTAGTATGAAAATCAACATGAAACTTTCCCGGGATTCTGAATAAGTTCCCGCGAGACTCCTCTTCTTCCAATTTGAAATTTTCTGCTTGAGAGGTTTTATGATGGAGAAAGAATTATTGAACTATTCCCACTCTCGTGAACCATCTCCACACATTCTTGTTAGGATAGTTGAGCTAGGAAATCACTAAACATTTTGTGATTCTATAAATTAATTCGGTTTTGACATGGATATGTCTTAGTTCTGCGGGTCATTCCAAAATTTTCGACACAAAACAATGCAACGTTTTTTTTGTGATGCTGTTGAACGCAGGAAGCTGAAATTTGAGAGGCAGGGTCAATCGATACATACTTCTATTATAGAAATAATAGAACTGTTTGATGATGTATAATACATCATCAAAGTTGATGATCACAACCAATCGTTCCTAGGGAAAACTAACTTCCTCATTTTCCACCCCACAAAAATCGTTCACCACTCATTGGAAAGCTCTCAATTTATTAGACATGGTACATGGTCCCTAATATGAATGTACCTGTACGGAAAGCTGAATTATGCGCATGTTTACTAACATATGATCGTGAGTAACAAATGAGATGTCAACATGATCGTGAGAGGAAAATAGGTATCGTCATCCAACAGATCCCTTTGAAGCGTTACTGAGGCACGGTCAATAGAGTATGCTGAAGGCGCCTGAGTGGTCACTGATCAGCTGAGTGAGCTCCAAGGCCATTTTCTCTCCTGTTGAACGCAGGAAGCTAAAATTTGAGAGGGAGGGTCAATGGAGAATGCTGAAGGCGCCTGAGTGGTCACTGATCAGCTGAGTGAGCTCATCATTTAAATTGCCATCATAAGACATATCCATGTACAGATGTATCTGCATGCAGTGTAGATACTCGTCTTTCTACATACCCATCGTAATTTTATGATAATCAGTGTGCTTCATCAATCAGCGTGATTAAATAAGAGCGATGCCAATAAATGTACGAGATATCGTACTATAAATTATAGTACGATTAATATTTATTATCTTTTTATATTTTTAGTTAGGTATGTGAAATATGTTTCCAATTACCAAGTTTATAATATAAACTAAACAAATATTATTTGGGCTGAAGGAGATTACCCTCACTCTGAGACAGGATACCCCATTATAACCGTATATTATATTTTTTCTTCCTTTAACCGATTCAATCCTACAATTCAATGGTCTACCTATTCAGCGACCGAACAAATTGATGTTGATTGAAGTTGGTTTTTCAACTTCTTCTCGACGTTTCTTCAACTTCTTCTTCTTGTTTTACCTACTAATCTACATGCAACGCATTTTAGAATAGAAAATTCTCCTATTGCCTAAAACAAAAAACCATCCAAATTTGATGGATACCTATATAAATTGGGCTAATAAAAATTAAGAAATCGTAGTTCAATAGATTACATATTAGTCAATGAAACTCATTAGAATGGTTTTCCTTTCTTAAAAGTTTCATTGAAATTACAATAATTTAGTATGGGTTTGCCCAAAAAATTGGTTTTGTTAACAAATTTACAAGTTGAAGTTAAAATAGGTAAAACCCGCGCATTCAATCCTAATAAGTGAACGTGTCAATAGTTTTCCTGGCTAAAATAAATGAATGTAAAAAATATAATAATTAAATATAATATAATAATAAATATAATAATTAAAATTAAATGAAAATAAAATTTTCATTTAAAAAAAAATTGTCAGTGAAGAAAGAGACAACGCTAACTTCGAGAACTTTTTATTTCTAATATCTCTGAAAATGCGCGCACTTGCTCCGCTTCTTAAAAGTTTTTTTTCCCCTACACCATTTGACCATGTGGCCCCTTGCAGCCCAATATAGTTTAGATGTTTTCGACCATCTGGTGTCGTCAGAAACAAAACATTGTGTTATGTCCCCAAGTTGAGGAGAGTCAAATAAGTGGTCGGTTGTAATCATTTCGGTCGTCTAGGATAGTGAGCAGGTTGGGCTGTTCTTCACTCGAATTCTGTGGAGATGGGCGTTAAGGTAATCGTGACCTGTTAGGTGTCGAAAACCTGCCACAGACTCTTTGCGCGACAAATCTTACGAAACGCGATTTTCTTCTTCCAGCAACCCATTCCATCGTCTACCATCTGCCGCGCGGCTGAAAGTGCACTTGCCCTAATATTCTATTGGAAAAACTGCTGCAATCGAAAAATTAAATAATAAGGTGGGAAAATAATACATAAAAGCAATTTTAAAGATTGAATTGTGAAAGTTCCTAAATCCTCAGTTCCTACTTTGCACTGTGAAACTGAATTAGAAGACAGAGGTTGGAAAATGAGCCATTATTTGACTCACACGACTACGAAGTAGCTCAAAATTGTACGAGTATCAGCAGTCAATAAACACCCGATCTAATAAAATGAATTGTTAGAAAGTCTATTTGAATAACCTGGCTGGAGAAATAAGCGATGAGTGCTTTTCACCGCATTTGGTTGTGTCGCCCTTATCTTTTACGAAACTACGGTACATTTCATTGTTCAGGGACACCTACTGCTAGTTTAGTAGCGAACGCGACTTGAAGGTATCTAAGTGATAGGTCTCTCAACCAACCACTTATGCAAATCAATGTTGAAATTCCTTAAAAGTTCGGGTTCTTTTTTGTAGAGGGTGAGGAAATCTTCAAGATCCAGGGGTGGAAATTGGATCTCGTGAGATACCCGAGGGAACCGCTCGCACGGGTTATGTGAGATTCAAACCCACTAAAACCTCACCTCCTTTTCCCACGTTGGATCTCAGCCTGGAACTGTTAAACACATTTCTTCAGGCTGAGTTCTGGGAGTCTTCTTAGTTCTCTGCTAGGAGCCGGTTCATGGTTCCCCTTCGCTGCCTCTCCCGTTCTTGAAGGATTTTTGTTCATTATTTTTTCAACATAATCTGCCAGAGTGGTCCAGTTTTTTCGCTTTCCATCATCTTACATATGGCCGCCATTGGGGTTGTGTCCTGTGCTGCGAGATGCAACTTCTCCCTTAGCCAGTTTCTCTACCCTGTCCATCGCATGAATTCAAAGAATGTATGGAATGCGTCATCATCATTGTTCTACTGGCAGTTGGGACAGTTGAAAGTGGTGGTGGGTACCAACAGTCGGACTCTAAGGATTTGTGTTGCTTTGAGAATTTGATAATGATATATCGACAGTAACTATGCAGAAGCAAGCTTGTCGTAATTTCATAAATTTACAAAAATGTGAACCATATTTACCCAACAACTCTAACTTCCATTTTCCTAGGATTTCTATTAGACTTTACCAGAGTTATGAGATCAATCTGTGTATGACGGTGGATCATCATTGATTTAAATTCCGAAAAACTGGAGCTTTAACGCCATTTTAGAGAGATTTGGTAATTTTGGGCGTACACGGTTTTGAAGATTCGCTTTCGTTATCTTTATTGGGAGACCCATGAAGAGTATCGGGATGGATAATTGATTCTCTTCTTTCCAAGGCTGTTCGTTCTTGTAATCTGTCAAAATTACGGGTAATATGCATCACGATAACTCGGAGAGTCGCACGCGAGTTGTTTACTGCATAGAAAATAACACGCATTTGCGCCTTATCTGAGAAGTAAAGAGAGAAGACGACCTGAAAATTGCTCCCCAGACCCTCGCACCTACTAGCAAAATCGACTGCGACATTAGAAAAATTCTCACGCAACCTTTTTCGGTGTAATATCTGTAGGAAAGGCAAAAGAGTAAAAAAAAGAAACTCAGCCTAATCTGAGTCCAAATTGTAACCTCCTGTCCCTTCCAATCTCCCACAAAAACCTTTGTTCCAGAGTTTTAAACCCTTTTTTCGGAGTGGCGGTCCTAATCTTCTTTCAAATTGTGATAAATGGGAAGTGGTGTGGGCCTCGCGGTGGAGAGGAGATAAGGGCGAGTTCCTTCCGTTTTCTTGGGGGGTGGGAAAGAGGCGAGAATTGATGAGGGGAGGTCTGGCAGGCAGTGGCGAACACCGGCACACGGCACGAACTCATCTGCAGCACTAGAAGTCATCTGAGCTTCGTTCGTGGAAGAATGTATTCGTACCTTATCGCTTCCTGAGGTTCAGGAACTGACGTTGAAATTATGATATTTACAGGGTATGGAATGACATTTTGCATTTTGGAACTCAAATTTGAGTTTGACGCTGACGGCAGCATCCGTGAGCCGATTGTTTCCTCAAAATTCTTCCAAATTAAGCCAAATGGGAACTGAAAAGCTGTGGGTACCATAACATTGCTAAGGGACGCTTGATGTCAGAAAAAAGTGCCCTGCCTCCTCTCCGTTTCGTGGTCTGTGACGTCGTAATTACTATTTGCAAAGTCTTTCACTCTCATTGGATAGGTATCACGCTTAATAAGATCTAGGTGTTAAGATCTAATACATAAACCCCAACCATTCGTGTAAGTCGCCAATCGTCCGGGGAACACGGGTTCGACTCCAGGCCTTGATATCAATTTTTTTCTAATTTAATAAATTTAACTGTTGTTGGCGTTTTATGTCTCGGTATTACGGTTTTCTTTTCACATTTATCTACGATTTATTTTTGACAGCTTTTAGCAGCCTCTCAGCTAGTTCTTAATAAGAATGGAAACACTTCGCACACACAGCTCTTTTACTCTCACAACAGAAAACGTCTCAGAGACTTCTCAAGCTGAGCTCAAGTAAACCGTTTAAGCCTGATGTCACAACAGAGAACGTCTCAGGGACTTCTCAAACCGGGCTCAAGTAATACCGTTTAAACCTCATTGAACTATCAATCGACAATCTTGTTTCACGCTATTGGGTGAAGAGGTCCTCTCCTTCATTTTGTGACAGCTATACAGATTGGAGTAGTGAATTCCATTGGGCAAGTCAAACCTCAAAGCCTTATACTTACACCGTTCCATTCAGCATTCTGAAATCCACAATCCCCACAGCAGAGCTGCCTCAATGAAACACCTGGTTCGATCGAAACACAAGCCATAGAGTTTTAATTTTAAACTCGAATAAAAAAATCAAAAAACAAATACTTCCTGAACATTTGTGTATCTGAAAAGTCTAAAGTACTGTCATAGAGGGAGTGTTGCTTTTTTGCACGATGTCTCACTGAAATTACTCAGTTTATTTCAACATTTTGGTTAGTTTCAGTCACCTCTAGAAGTGATATATATTTTAGATCAGAGGTTACGGTTAATTTTCGGTCCATGATTTTGATAGGGGACCATCTACACCCATATCCTCATGATCCCTGTAAATTTCATCGAAATTGGATGGAAAATGTGAGTATCATAGCTGTTACACGGATTATACGTTTGCGCATACGCACTGGCTACTATCAGTCTGGGGGCAGTGATTTTGATTGGCGGCTATCTACATTCCAATCCGCATGATCCCTGAGAATTTCATCAAAATCGGATGGAAAATGTGGAAGTTGTGGCTGTTACAAGGATTTCACGTTTGTGCATGCGCAGCAGCCACTATCAATTCGGGCGTAATGATTTTCATAGGGGACCTTCTACTCGTCAACCCGTACAATCCCTGAAAATTTCATCGAAATCGGACAATAACTTCGTACAGTTATGAGGATTACAAGGGTTTCATGACAGACACACAGACACGGAACCAAAATTGTTCAGAAAGGTCCTAAACGTAAAACGCGAGTGGAAATTTCGATTTTGGAGAACTTTTTATTTTCAACCTTGAAAAGTGAAAACAAAGCTTCCACTACCTTGATAGACTCGGGAGCAAAAATGGAAGCAATTTAACGCTTATCAAATACATCAAAGGAGTTATTATCATTTTAGTTACTATATAAGCTCAAAATCACGAGAAAAAATTCTCATTTGTCGGAGAGCCGAAGGTAAAATGTTCTACAAAAGTTTTTGCAAATTCGTAACAGATCCTGAAATTTCGTCGTTCTTACACCGAACACCCAGTAAACCAGTCAATAATTTCGGAGCTGCATTTCAATCTATGAGTATGTAAATCAATGTTTGTAGAGACGTTCGCCGATGGTCGGCAAATAGAATGGAAACATCAAAACACGAGAGGGAATCAACGGTGTTTGTGTCAGTTCGATGTAATAATTTTCGATTAAGAAGGTTTCGATCTCCAGTTCTTCATGTCTGAACTACACACGTGTTTTCACTGCTCAAACATGATACCTACACCAAATACCGTCCTTATTGTAGTAAAACACACCTGCCGCCGAAGGATAACTCGTAGTAGGTTGGTATAATTAATTAAGAGTTATCTTTCAGTCGTATCTACCCTTTTCAATTTCGTCCCCCTCTTTTTTGAGCATGATGAATTGATCGGCGTACGAACGGCTTTACTTTGTAACATTACTAAATAATTGGTTCAGTTCATGTCTTTCAGTGACCGTAATAATTAAACACATTCGAGCCAAGGTACTCCCCACCGAAATTAACCCCCTAGAAATTAATCATCCTAATTGTGAGGGCGCCTTATAATGATCCGGCTGACTCGTTGAGAAGTTGCGCGACACCACTCCCTATTTATGTGTCCGCCTTAGTATATGGGATTTTCGAATGTTTTGATCTCATGGTTTTTCTCCTAATTAAAAGTCGCTAATCACATTAATTGCAGAAGTTGCGATTTCATCTTGGAATAACAGCGGTTTAGAAAAATTATCTTGATGATGAATTACTCTTGAAGTAGAATTGGGAGTACAAAAAAAGACGGCTGCTAAGATGAGTACTCTGTAACTTTCTCATGAAGTGGGGGAAAAGATTCACGTTTGAGATTCGGTCGACAATAGTTTAGCTTCCGAGTCTACCAAGGTAGCGGAAGCTTTTTTTCACTTCTCAAGAATGAAAAAAAAGTTCTCCAAAATCAAAAATTGTTTCATACCATCCTGAACAATTTTGGTTCTATGTCTGTCTGTGTGTATGTTCTGAAATCCTTGCCACAGCCATAACTTCTACAATTATCATCCAATTTCGATGAAATTTTCAGGGATTGTGAAAATCATCGCCCCCTGACTGATAGTAGCCAGTGCGCATGCGCAAACGTATATATACGAAGGAATATATAGTATATTTTTTCGTATATATACGAAGAAATATATTTCCTTCTTAAAGCCATAACTCCTAAATTTTCCAACAATATTCAGAGATTGTGCCGGTTGACGTGTAGAGTCAAGTATTTTTCCTCAACTTGGTGGGTCCTGACCATGAATTACTCAACTGGAACCATGGATGGTAACAGGATAATAAGAAGGCCGTGGAAGGTGGAACGAGGAAAACAGTCAAGGTGAATGGAAAGCGTTGCGGTTGAATTAAAAGTTGGCTTGAGCTCTCGCCTGTCCAGCGAAGTCGACACCCGCTTCTAATAGCGCTCAAGGGAAACTCGTCGGACAGTGGACACCCTGGTGCCACTACTTGTTCACCGCATGCCTACTGTAATTGTTTTCCTCTGTTTCCATTGTTTCACTTTGTATGTAATTCACTGGGGGACAGTTAAAGAGTCTTGCATTTCAAATCAACCTGTTCCTTCTAATATATGAGAGAACTGATGAAATAGGATTTTACAAATACATTGGTTTTAGACGAAAAGATTTGAAAACACCTATATTTTAGAAATGTTGTTGCAATTTTTTCATATTTCAAAAATTTATTAATTTCAAGACCCAATATGATCATCTAGTCATAGCTTATTAATAAGGTAATGCGGCAATAATATGGTTGTATTAATATGATGATAATATTATTATTATATAATATGTTATGTCACTTTTAGTTGTTATGTTTTTATGATGTTTGTGGTGTGTGATTAAAATTAGATCCATCCTGGGATTTATTATAGTATCTCATCTCGAATATTCACTGCAATGGAATCGGTTGAACAATTCCTTGTTCATAATGTGGAATTATCGAAGATGTTAATAAAATATTGTTGTTTATGTTCAATAAGTCGCAGATAATTTTGATCCAAAGAGTGCTAAGAACAAACAAAGCCCACCAAGTTGGATGAATAAACATGGACATAGACAGACAAACGTGGAACCAAATTTATTTTGGAAGCTCTGAAATGCGACTTTACATCCTACTGAACGGATTCTCTACCTTATAGATAGAGAATAAACAAAGCGGAAAAATACCTATAACAAAGAAAGCCTCTTGTGCAACTCTGAACAAAAAGATTCGATGATGGGTTGGTATTATTGTTGAAGTGGGTGACAAAAGCTTCGTCACTCCCTGCCATTCTGTGGAACGTGAAAACCCAGAAAAGTCGTAGATATTTTCATTGGGCAACCCGTAAACCAGGGCATAGCTCTCAGAGTGTCTTCGTGAATTATTAGCGTCAACGGCTCTTCCCAGAGCTGTGAATAAGCTGGTTCCCTCATATTCCTGCGACCCCGCAATGAGCTTTGAAAACACGGTTTGAGCAGAATGACTCAATTATGGAGAGGCCAGGTTTATGTGGACTATCCACGCCCAAGGCAGGCGTTTTACAGTTCGAAATAAGAGGTTTTCAGGGAATTGAAGTTTCACTGCTTAGTTAGTTCGCTTCTCTCCACCCTACGGAAATAAATCTGTTACGTTGATGAAACTCTTCATGCCTTTATTCTCCCGAGGGAAATTCGATGATGATTAACGCACTTTTCCCGCTAGCAAAAGCGTGAAAATTTGTGCCGATCGATTCAAACTCCCGAAATCATGGTTAAAGCATATCTAATTGTTGATTGTAACTATCGGACATTTACCTGGTATCGTTGGACTCCACACAGTCTATCCGATACCATCACAAAATCTCTGCTCGAATTTCCCTCATTTCTATCTACTTCGTTAGAGTCTCCTGCGGTCGAATGGAATCAAAGGCCCAACTAAGGACCGCCAATAGCGTGAAACGTGGTTACTAGAGTGTCTAAAGTATGCTAGTCTGGGTGACCTTCTTTGAAGTTAGACTTCTATGACATAGACTTCTACTGAAATGTTTAAAACATACCTACCCTGTGAATACAGAATGTTGCAATGTCCCTTATTCAATTCCTTCAAACGGGGAAGTTATTCTTCAAAATCCACACTTTCTCGTTGAAAAAAAGATGAACCTAAAGAATTGATATAAGGCTACAATCCTTCATTAAAACGGGCTACTAATTGATTAAGGGGAAATTGAATTTGAGTCTCATCACAAATTCAACAGGTCATACAGGAATTGGAAAATGAGAACTCACTTTATGCCAATGGGGTGTGCGCATGGGTCGGAAAAACTGTTTATTGTTATTTTTAACCTAAACTAGACCTCATTCTGAGAATTTTGAAAGCAACCGCGACCTTCTAACGCGAGAAGACCTTTTTCTATGATTTTTCAAAGTTTCGGATGTTTATGACGTCACAGTGGGCTGGGGTGTCCCGCCTGGCGGGACACCCCATCCAAAAAGAGAACGGCTGGTGTCAACATTCTCAGAATGAAGTCTACTCTCTATTAAACATTTTTTTAAAAAATCAGGCGCACCTCCCATTCAAATTTATTGCCGTACAGAGCGTGACAATGGGGATGATTGTTTCTTACATTAAAAATATAGAAGAGCAACTCTCCACAAACAAACTATTTATTTGAAAAATGACTCCATTTAATCATCAGTGGCACTAACTAAGATATAGCGCTTACTTTATGCATGGACGGTTAAACATCCATTCATTGAAATGTTTTGTTCCCAATGAGATTTTAACAGTTATGATGAAATCGTCATCGGAATTTCAAAAATTTCAATTCCAAACGAAGACAATATAAAAAATTATATTCAATCCGTATGATCCCTGAAAACTTCATTGAAATCGGTTGGAAAATGTGGAAGTTATGGCTGTTACAAGAAATTCACGTTTGTGCAAGCGCACAGGCTACTGTCAATCCAGGGGTGATGATTTTCATAGGGGACCGTCTACTCGCTAGACCGCACAGTCCCTGGAAATTTCATCGAAATTGGACCGTAACGTTGTAGTAGTTATGCCCGTTATAACGATTTCATGACAGACACACAGACAGACAGACACGGAACCAAAATTGTTCTGAAAAGTCTGAAACGTAAAACGCGAGTGGAAATTTTGATTTTGGAGAACTTTTTTTTTCAACCTTGAAAACTGAAAATATTTTTTAAAAATCAAGAAGCGAGCATGTGCCACTTCACCACTCTTGATTCTAATCGTTATTCTTATTATTTTCAATTCTCCGACTGCCGGAGAAGAAGTGTCCGGCCCTCTCGCGCCTCCACCTCTCTACTCTACCTACTCACCTCCCTTGACTACTATCTCATATAGCTAATATTCAAATTTTCTTAACCATAGCCTTAACATTTTTCTACGAAAATTCGGTATTAACTCATGTTGCATGAATGGACTTTTCCCTGTTGTTTCCTAGTTAATTCTTATGTGTTTTCATGAATTTGGCGCCATTCTGATGAAGAAAACAACCTATCTCGTTGATAATCGCTTTTTATCCCTGAAAGCAAAGCATCTCGGAGAAGTGACGTTTCAAAGAGGGAGGTTTGAGGATTTAGGAATTCCTTTTCACGAAAATCCTCCGTGTCCTGGTATTAATTTAGGAACCAGAAGCCTGGTGGGTGGGCGATGAAGAGCGGTCTGAGGGGGGGGGGGGTTGTTGCCGTCTTCAAAAGGTCGACCTTTCCAGGACAAAAAGGGTTGTTCCGGAGGATGTTCCGGGTAAAGAGTAGGAAGAAGCTGTCGGAACATCTTTCCCCTCAATTAAAACAGACGTGCCGCCGCCAAGTCTCTACCCGCCCACCAGGCTGAGCCACCTCCGCCAAACTTGGAAAAGTTGTAAGAAGATATAATCCCATCAATGACCCCCCCCCCCTCCAACTCTCCGCTGTATCTTCGAACTTGTTTCTTAATTACCTTTTCTCGGAGTTTTCCAAGCTCTCACGTTTCTTAGTTTCCTTTCTTGGAATCAAGTCCGACGCCAGGTTCTCCTCCGTTACTTTCCAACTTTCCCTCGGTGGGTAAGTACATTATTGAGACAATTCCTGTTCTTGTTTCACGGATAATTCATCAACAATATAATATTCTTGGTTCACTAATATCATTACTGATCACTTATTAAAATACCAATAATAATAATAATGGAATTGGCGGCTACTCATGAATAGATACAACTTTCTGTTCCATACAAAACAAAAAGTGTGAGAGGAGAAATCATCTTTTGCCAATCACTTTTTTCAGAGATTTGGCTTCTAGCGAATTTTCTTTTGGATTTGAATGTAAATTGAAGGTCCCTCTTTACAGAGCCCTGGGTTTCAACTTCCTTCTTGATGTCATTTTTCAAAAAATCAACCGCCTGCAAGAGTCTTACGTAATGGCTCCCCAGTAACTCGGCTGGTAACGAAACAAAAAGAAATGGCCAACGTAACCCAATGAAGATACGAGGAATGTCGCTGGGAGACTTGAAAGAAGGGATTCGAAGGAGGTCTACAGTTTAGTCACATAGAGAAGAGGTATTTTGATCTCATGTTGCTACACATCACTTTCTAAACAACTGTTGAAGATGACATTGAGGTTAAGTTTAGATGCTGAATTTCCATGGATTTTCCTACACCAAAGCAGAGTAGTAAGTTTTCCAAATTGTTGAATCAGAATGCTGTTGAACGTATTTTGTTAGAAAAATATCATGTAAAAAGAATTTTCCGACGCACTGACTCAAATTCCCCGACCATACAACTTGAACGGCAATTTTTACCTGTATTTCATGAAAGTTACGGAAAAGTTCATGGTAGAAGGTGATATTTGGATATGACAAACCTACCCTCAATCAACGTTTTTATTAGTTTTTAGGATCCGCACTTGATACTTGGGCGTCCTTACGCAATTAATCCATGATGGAGAAGGATAGTTGTTTGTTGTTTTGTTGTGTTGTTTTTCTCCCAACAGAGAGAAAAATAACCACCGTTTTAGACCATTCTGAATCCAAATCCGCGAAAAAAGGTATGTTTAGCAGGTGTATGTTTTATTATCTGCATAACTATTCAGTATCCCAGTGAATCGAATTCAGTTGCCCAGAGTATCGAAATTCGCAAGGGCAGGGGGCAAAGAGGATATAATATTCACCTATTGTACTACTTTTCAGTATTTATCTTCCTATAAAGACTTCTCAAATGGTAGTGAAGCTTTGAAATTGTGGGCAATGTCAATATACCTTTGGGTTTTCATGAACTTTACTTTTTGGCACCATGAGATGGTGTCAGGACATTAGAAAGAATATAGAAAGAATATAGAAGAAAACCAGGGCGTGTGAGGAGGTCGTGTGAGGAGGGCGTGGGTTTTTGGGTGTTTCGCAGTTCTACGGACTAGCTACGAAAATAAACAGATTGAAGTTCAACGGTACGACGTAGTGGTGCCAGACCCCATTGATGGTGGATGGGGGGGGGGGGGCGAATTCACATGTCTGGTATCGAATATCATGGCTTTTAAAATGGTGTTCAAATTCGAGGCTCGCATGCCGCTAGAATCGTTAAAGTGGCTATGGCGAGGGGGGAGGGGGTCCACTGTTTCAAAGTGAGTCAAAATACTAACTTAATAGCCTTAAGTGAGGCAGTTTTTTTTACAGTGGAAAGGTAAATAAAATGTGTCTTTTATCACTACTGGTTGAAATTGAACTAATCCTTAGCCAGTGGGACGTCCTCTGGGACGCATACTTTGCTAAATAATATGGTTTATATCCCATCTAGTTCTTGAACGAGTACAAGAATACACCTCCATTAATTAATTCTAAAAACAAATTTTATTCTAAAAAATGTATAGGTATTTATTCCAAATTTTTTTTTATTGGCATCACTTTAATATTTTTACCGAAGAAACTCATTCATAAACGGATGGAATATTCCATCCATACCAATATTTTCAAACTGTATTTATATTTAGGGTATTAGTGAACTGTGACATCTATGAAGCGAATGCATAATATATACTTCGTTCGATAACGTGTGCTAAAGCTTACTTTGACTACGCAATTTATACGCAAATTTATGCAAATGCAGACGAATTGCGGGTGAAGTGGTGGACGATCTACTTGGTACGATCGAACCTCAGGGGGATTCACCAGTTCACCGCGCAAATCTGGATTGGTTGTGAGGGTCATACATATAATAACTGTGAGTTTCATTCTTTAAAAAAATCAGTTTATTGACATTTTTTGTAAAATATATAAAAGGTGACGCGTTCAAGAGATTTATTTGTCGTTGATACACTGTGATACTTATTATAGAGTGTTTTAGTTGCAACTACTTCTTAACTACTTCTTACAAACATACCTGCTGCTTCTTACTATGTAAAGGGTGACCAATACGAAGTACATAGTATTTTTTCAGATTATTGTGAGTGTTGATTCCCTATTACCGTAGATACAAAAACTTTTACTAGATGCAATTCAATTTCGAAATTTTCTCATCTTGTCCGTAACATTTTGTGCATATTGGTTTCTTCTTGGTGTTGATCTGAATGTCTGTTTGTATATCATGTCCAGGGCAAATCGTATGCCGGACTTCTAGACCAATTGAGTCTATAACTTTCATACTATTCTCATCAGTAGGCCGAGGGCGGCTGGTAAGAGGGTTTTACTCGTAAATACTGTTAGACATACCTAATGGTCCAGTTTTATGATATTTTCAGGCATCACCTTTTCTTTCAGAAATGCACGACTGATTCGGCCCACATTTGGAGGAGGGTTGGGATTGGTCTGCCATGGTACATTTTCTCATAAATCTGTTTAAATTTTAGTGTTCGTGGAAAATTTCATCATTTTGACCATGATTCGTGTTTCACAATTATTATGGAATTATTTATATTTCTGATTGAAGTCAAGTTTCCATTTTTTCAATTATTTCTAAGTAAATTATCATTGATTTAAAAAAATTACTTAACTATAATTCCCAACCAATTTGGCAGCTGTATTTGTACACCAACCGGTCCTTCATTTCGAAGTTTCGTGGCAATGTTAAAGGGGAGATAGCTTGAAAAATGGGAGATTTGCGGACGAAATGAACGTTTTCCTGAATTCACTCGGAAATAATAAGCGATTCGCAGTTCGTAATCCTAATAAGACATCGTTAAAACCAGAATAACCAATCGGCGTTCAGTTACGACTCCATAAACGCCGCGACACCGAGATAATCACGGCACGCACTGCCGGAAACACGAACTCCGCATCCAATTTCCATCCTGACCCCGTTTTTCTCTCCCGTAATGCCTGATTGGGGGCATAAAAATGTACGTTGGTATATCCGACCAATATCTGCCTTTTGCGTTTGAATTCCCGATTGAGCCACCATAACACCGACCAATTATTCAAACTTGATTTTCTGCGGGAATTGATTTTGATAATTAGGTATTCATTCGGTACATGAACTCTTGGATGAGATATAATCCCTGTTACCCGTTGGCTTTCAAGGAAACGAGAAAATTTTAATTCCTCATTAAAAGCACCATTGTTTGTGATCGTTTTTGTTGTCGAATGACTAATTATGGGTAAATATCCGAGTCAGCACACTTTTACCGACTTGTAGTTCAAAAAATATAGTAGGTGATTAGCTCGAAAGAAAACTTGTTCTGAGCAGTAGGGTATCCTACTGGGATGAATTTATTTCTCTTATCTTTATGAAGATTACAAAACATTATGTCCAATTCTACGGTAACCCAAAAAATATTCTCAAAATGGGAACATGTGAATCCTGGTAGGTTGCTACGGATAACAAGTTACTAGAATAACTTTCGAACGGGTTGGAATGAGCGCTGCGGAACGAAATGGCGCTAGCTCTGCTCAAAGTTGGATTGGAACAGGACACAAGAATTCCATCCCTAGTCTCGATAGCGTGCACTACTCCCACTAGCCTTTGCTGGTTCCCCAAAATAAAGCCTGATCCGTAGTTACAGATTGCATTGTAGGTACCCTTACTGAAGTATTCATGGTAATTAGCCAAGTTGGGAACCGACTCTATTCTCGGTTATAAGCCACATAATTCGCTATTTTTGCACCACCTTGAATGCTGCGACAAGTCAAATCCTCGAATTTTCTCATTCATCACTCAAGCTGATTTCTAGATGTCTCGATGTATACAAAAGTTTCAATGTTAGGACTGACTCGACAGTAAAAGAGTAGGAGTTGATTCACATGTATTTTTGAACTTTAAGAAATTGTAATAATGATTTATTACTGCTATTCATTGTACTAATGTACAAGTCATTATTAATTATATAAAGTAAAACGGGGTGACTATGTGTGATGTGGGGGACGATGGTGCAACAACCATTTTTGAAATTAAAATTTATGTAGTTCCTGGGAAACCGCGGATATGACTGCGTCCAATTTTTACGGTTTTAATGTTTAATTGAAGAATAACCTCCTTGGTCCATATCTCTTCTCCAAGAAGATTCTCTTAACATTGGAGAAACAATGTGGGGGAAGCAGTGAAAAAAATGTGTGTCCATAGTCACCTCAAATCAAGGGGTGAGAATAGAGTAGACAATTATCGATCCGGGGGTGATGATTTTTATTGGGGAACATCTTCACGCCAATTCACACAACCCTTGAAAATTCCAGGGGAATCGAGCAAGGGTTTCATGATGGACAAACACACAGTTGAACTCGAAACCGAAATTGTTCAAGAAGTTCTAAAACGTAAAACGCGAGTGGAAATTTGATTTCTTCAGAACATTTTTTTTATCCTCAAAAAGTGATAACTATGCTTCCGCTACCTTGAAGATTCGGAAGCAGTAGTAAAAATGTTGACAACATCAGAGAACCCTTAATGTTTTCCTTAGTCACCCCCTACAGTCAGACCTTTTAATAAAAATCAATTTCATCTAATTTTTTTCCACACATCAACATTTTTAATGTTTATTTCGCGACTGATATGGAGTGGATATACATGGAGTCGTGACGTGACGGTCGAAAAAAATAATGGAAACCTCCAGGTAGTCTAAGGTAATTTATGAATAATATTGCTAGGTTGGGAAATTCATTCAACATGATGTGGTGTTTGACAGTCGAAAATGAAATTGAATAATGAAACGGCGGACGGACGAATTTTTTTAAATTCGATTTTGGGTTCTACATACTCAGATAATTAAAACTTCAAATTTTGAGGGGTTTAAAATTGACATTTTATGTATTTACATGAAAAAGCGTTAAAATTAAGCGTTAAGTTTGGTTTTCTGATGATTTCCGCTTACAACCGAGTCGTTGCTTGGGAAATGGTACTTCGTCGTTTTTCATCCTACAAAATTCGTTGACCATTCGATAGAAAGCTTTCGATTTATCACGCATCTCTTTCGTACTTGTTCTTGGTACTTATGTCATGTATTACATATTTATTGATGTTATTAATGTGTGTAGTAAACAGTGCCGCTTGTTTAGTTGTCACTTGGGAACTAAAGACATAAATAGTCCCAATGAGTTGCGGCCTCGTATGCAAGCGTTTATCTTGAGGTTTTAACTGTAGTTAGGTACTTTTTTTTCCTTCATTGGCTTCGAGATGAATTCATACAGCCGGTACTTAATGAAATGGTTGCGTTAACAGTAAAAAATACTTTGCATGGTTATATATACTTTGGTTATATACTTCGCATGGCTACTCTCTATAGAGAGTAAAAAGTAAGAAAATTAAATTAGCGTTGCAGAGGCTCTTAGATCAGATTAGAGGCTCTTAGATTTATATATAAATCTCTGTCGTCTGATCTAAGAGCCTCTGCAACTCTAATTTCATTTTCTTACTCGATTCCAATGGTTCGTTATTGAAAATAATAAACTAAAATCAAATATTATGCATCTGCATATTCTACATTCACCATCACTTACGCGAACTCAATTTAATATGTATATTCTTTTGAGCTGGTCTTGTTTCAAAAACAAAGGCCCACATCTGTTCTTGACGATGAGTGGGAATATGAACATGAATACATACTGTCGCCATCTGCTTTCGTCTTACTTGTTGTTTTGATGACATGTAAATCAGTTATGTTTATAATACCTTGACAATCAGTCGTCTTATTTTTTGAGGAACGATAAGGAAACGGAGCAGGAGACAAGGGTGGTATCCTTGTTTGTTTTCGGTATTTAATGCAATGCTCTATCTCTTCAAATCCCTCTTTCCTGAAGAGGTTCAACCCTTCCATTAGAAGTTGTTTTTCGGCTCCTTTCCTCTCCCTCTTTTCCTCCTAGTTCTTGCTAATTCGTTTTAATTAATTCTAACCGTGGACATAACGGACGACCGCCTAATTAAATGAATTGTCTGCTCCCAGGGGCAATTTATTGCTAACCCGCTTCTCCAAGCGGTTAAAAGGGGTCGAATGACTGGCTGGGTTAGAAGGGGTTGATGTTTTAAGAATCTTCGTTTTTATTCTTCCTTCCACTTCAGTTCTAGTTTAAACTCCCTCTTTCTCGGAGAGAGTAGAAAAACAACGCCAGGTAATTTAGATTTTTTCTTCTCATTTAAATAATCGTATTATGCTGATTTTAACTACCAAAAGAAATCAGGATCTAAACTTAGAAGGAATTAGTTCACTTCACCCCCAGCTATCTTTAGCTGACCTAGCTATCTTTTAATGTTGTTGAAATGAGATCACGTATTCAAACATTCCCTTGATTATCGGTGGGTTAAAGTTTTTCCGGAACGTTGACCAACCTAAACTAGTAACTTGAAGCGTTCATCATGACATACCTCAACTTTTGGCTTTTTTGAGTTATACATGAATCTCTATTGGAAATTTGGCGCCCAATCGCCCGGAGTAAACAGTTTTGTGAAAAAACCCGCTTAGTTCGCCACAATCGTCGGTTTTGCTAACAATGCAACAGCCATCATGACATATCTCCTAGTCTTTAAGGCTGTTAAAAAAAGGATCTTAGAGACATGACCAGTGATGAGTCTCTGAAGAGTCCTTTCTCGTCCCATGTTAAAAAAATTTGCCGAAGTTACTCTATCAATTTACGAAATTGATACTTTCGAACACATTTCTCCAAATTTTTTTTCTTCAAGTGTTCTTCAAGTGTTCGTTCAAGGAACGAGTTGGTATTTCACTCTTTTCTATTGTGATTAGTTAGTTTCTCTACTTTGTTATACTCGAAATAGCTTGGTATTGAACTTATTCGTCTACTGACCTTCCATACTAATTAATACTTTTCCCTCCAATTTGTAGGGAGTTCTACGTACTTCTTATAACAATAATTCGGTAAGTTTTGTAATTATGATGTAATGAAGCATATTGGTCATCATGACATAAGGCAATGTATACTTATGTCATCAAGACATAACTCGGCCATTTTTTCATTAATTGATTCTGGAGAAAATACCTATTGAAATGGGTTACAGAAACGGCTAATGAAGAAAAAAGTATTCCAACGGCTTCGGACATGTTTCTTGTTTACAGGGTGTCACTAAAAACCGAAATATCTCAGGAACTCCACAGCTGTCCCAAGGAGTCACCGGCGCGGCGTAACCAAAATTAAATTGCAATTTCAAATTTAATGGACAGCAAAATTTTTTGTACTATTGGGAGTCTTATTAAAGTTTAGAATAGTCCTATAGTTTTGATAAGAATTTCCAAGGAAAACAATGAAAAAATTTTCAAAATTTTTTTACTTTTAATAACTTACGAAAATAGTTTAAAAAATTCTGGTCTGTTTTGATTTCCAAATTGCAATTTAAATCTGTTAATCTGGTGACATCTTGGGACAGCTGTGGAAATTATAAGATGTTTTCGGTGACTCTAGTGACACCATGGTCCAGTCAGGGTTAAGCGACGATTTTCCACAATCGAGCTCTGAATATTGTCCTTCATAATTGATACGAAAAGACTTGAGTACAGCAATCAATATTAGTGATTAGGTACTGTATGTTGTCAGTTTCTTGACGTTCTCCTTCAAATAAAACAAAATTATGAGGGTATCTCGAGGGAGCCACGTGTTTGCAAGAATAGCTGAGACTAGAGGCGCAACCTCCCATCGTCTCTCGCCAATCTCTGTTATATATCAGGGTAGCTCGAGGTACCACCTGTACCCATTCTATTCCAATGCACTAAAGAATAAGCATATATTTAGTGAATTCCCGATTTTGGTTTATTATTTTCAATAATGAACCTTTGGAATCGACCAAGAAAAAAAAAATGTTAACACCCCCTCAAAATTTGTAGGTTTACGTTTCAAGGTACGTAGAATCCAAAAATCGAATAAAAATTTGGCCGTCCGTCCGCCGTACGCCGTACGCGGCACTTTTGCCACTTAGCATTGACCGATTTTGATGAAATTTGGTATGTAGGCTCCATTTGTGGTCTAGTTGTGCCCCGAAGCTTTTGGTTGATGTAGGTCACTTCTAAGGGTTCCAAAATCAATTTTGAAATTTTGAAAACGCCCTAACTCAAAAAATTTTGATATAAAGGTATTGTTTTTCCTTCAATTTAAGATTCTATAGAATTTTTAGAATTTTTTGAGACCACGCGGAGCTCTGTAGGACTAACCGTTCGCTCCCTACGAAAATTTAAGGGTTTATATTGAAATATATATATACATAAATCAAAACACGAGTGAGAATCACAAAAGAGGCCTAATCTCCGTTCAAATTAGAGCTGACCGAAATGCGATCGATGGTTGGTGATTTTGATTTTGCTTCCTCACTACCGAAGGTAGGGAAGCTTTGTATTCGTGAAAGAAGTGAAAAAAAAAAAAATGTCCTCCAAAATCAAAATTTCCACTTGCTTTTTGCGTTTTAGAGCTTCCCGAACAATTTTGGTTCCGTGTCTGTCTGTCTGTCTGTCTGTCGGTCTGTCGATCTGTCGGTCTGTCTGTCTGTCTGTGGTCAATCCTTGTCCCGGGCAAAACTATACTAACCTGTGGTCCGATTTTGATGAAATTTTCAGGGATTGTGCGGGTTAGGTCCTAGACGGTCCCCTATAAATTTCAGCACCTTCGGATCAGCTGAGTGAGCTCCAAGGCCATTTTCTCTCCTGTTGAACGCAGGAAGCTGAAATTTGAGAGGCAGGGTCAATGGAGAATGCTGAAGGTGCCTGAGTGGTCACTGATCAGCTGAGTGAGCTCCAAGACCATTTCCTCTCCTGTTTTTCGCCAACTGATTCTATACGTCCATGTTACAATGAGTGAGGAAGCTATACTGCCCACCCAACTTGGCAGACGTTTTTTTTTTCTTCTCTTCATATTGGATGGTTGGTGATTTTGTAGACGAGTGATCTATATAGAAAAATAACAAACCATTGTGTAATAATTTGCAGCGTTTTTCAATACTTTTCATGCCACCTTGGTATCAATACCAAATCTGTGGTGTCACATGATGCTAAAGATGATGTTACTTCCTCAGTGAACGGAATTACATCGGATTTAATCGTTAACTGTTTGACATTGAAAGAACTGCTCCTTATCCAATGGGACATTCCTGGAATGCATGCATTACTAAATGATGTTTCTTCGTCGTTAGTAAATTCTAAGGAAAAGTCGATTTAGTAATTCATATTTTTGCCATTTAAATTATATTTAAACTTTTTTTTAACACAGTCAGGAATAGACCTTTGTTGTACTCGAAATAATTATAATAAAATTATCGGGATGCTATAGTTTTAATTGGAGGAACGTACGTCCGACTCCATTGCTTGTAGATTGGAACTCCACTGATAGAAACTCAAATGGAATAAATGGGTCGATACCACAATGGGTTAATTCCTGTATAAAGAAAAAAAAATCGTTTCAATGGTCCTAGGGTAGTGCAAATTATCAAAGCAAAACTTTTATTCATGAATGCAACGTACTGCATTTAACTTGTACTTCAGTGATGCGGCGTGAGCATTTCTCTCCTCTTTTCGTTCCATTCCGCTACGTTGCTCGGTGCGTAGCTCTTCTTTCCCAGGAACAAAAACGCTGGTATGCACACAACTGTCGCATACACAGTGTATTTGAAGAACCAACAGTTATCAAAGTAAAACCGATAAGGGAATTGTGCTATTTTAGCCGAGTACGTGTACGGGTATATCATACGCCTGCTGCTCATGGCTTGCTTCCCAGATCCGTCACTTTGAACTGTTTTTTTCTGGGCTTTTTTGTCTTTCATGTTCTTCGATATTTCAGCGAATCCCGTCTTGATATCGTCGATTCGGTCCTTCAAGGTGTACTTTTTCTTATTGGATTCATTGTCCTCTTCTCCGCCTTTGCCCTTTTTGCCAAGTACACTCAATGGAATTTTATCTTTTAGGGAGGCTTTGGGTTTTCCCGAGGCCATCTCTTCGCAGTCTTTTTTGGATGGTTTATTCCCATCTGTAGACATGATGACCTGTATAGAAGGAGATAAAGTTGTTGATGATAAAAGCTGCTGAACAAAAGTTTGAAAGCATGATTGACAAGAAATAAGTTCAGAAATAGATGCAAACAAAGTTTTACCATGGTAGGGTCCTACTTGCAGGCGCCACGCCTGTTTTTATTCAGTTCATATTTTTCCATTGTATAAACTGAGGATGTTTATTAACATGAATCTGATAGCCTACCTAAGTCGTTGTAGCCGATCTTGAAAAAAATGTTTTTGTAGAACTTTGGGTGAAGTTCTTTTGTATCATAATTCACTCGAAATCCTACGAAAAACCACGCCGAATCTTCATTTTATATAGATAAAAGCTGTCCGAAGAAGCAAAGCAGAGTCCACAAGCAGCCCACACAGCCTTCACCAAAGCTTTTAAGCGAGAATGAGCCTATGTGCAGCGAGCGGTAGGTGGATTTGAAGAGGAGTACGTTAATTTGCGAGACACAATTAGAAACAAGTTGGCTCCTGCCATTCTTGGGCGAGAGGCAGGATTTTTACAAGAACTTCTCGAATATCCAGCAAAGTTGGGAGGCCTAGCTCTTTAAAATCCCACCAAAGCAGTTTCAATGGCTTACGAGACATCCTGAGAAGCCACAGCGCCACTTTCTGATGCCATAAGGAGTGGCAGAACTTTGGATGTTGCCCAGTACGAAGAGAGCGTGGTGTCAAATTTGCGAGAAGTGGCAAAACAGCGAAAAACCACTGAGCTTTCAGCCAGCGAGCAGCTTTTGACATCACAGGCAACAGTAGGCAACAGAGAACAATGGAGGCATCACAATGGCTCAGCGTCCTCCTACTTGCAGCAGACAACTTCGACTTGTCATCTTCTCAATTCTGAGACCCACTAGCCATTCGGTACGGTTGGGAACCAAGAGGTTTGCCAGTATGGTGCAACGGATGCGGGAGTCCCATGGACATGAACCACGCCCTCAATTGTATGAAGGGCGGTCTGATCAAACAGGGACACGACCTGGTTCGGGACGAATGCGCAAAAATAGCAAGCCTAGCATGGAACGGTATTGTCACAGGGCCAGTTCTTCTTGAAAGTGCTGATTGCAGCCCCGGCCTGGTAGCAGACGTGAAGGTTCATGGTGTGTGGGATCGTGAGAGACCTGCGTTTTTTGATACCCACGTTATAAACGCTGACGCAGTCTCTTACACTTCCATGGACTGGCCTACCATCTCTCGCCATGCTGCCCAAGCCAAACATGCAAAATACGACAGAATAGCTGGAGATCTGAGAGGGTATTTTACGCCACTCGTAATTTCATGCGATGGAGCAAAAAAGAAAATCAAGAATGCCTCCCTACGCCTTTTCAACAAATGGTCCAAATCCTACGCTCAAGTGATGATGTGGACGCGAGTGAAAACTCAATTCTCCGTCCATCGAGTGGTTTCCATGAGGCCCAAAGAAACATGTCCGAGGACTCGGACTGGAGGACGGAGCAGCGATTTGGCTCCCACAATATTAACGTCTTCCACATTCAGCTCGCACAAAAACCTTTGGTGTAAATCAATTTGAATTTTTGGCAAACTTTTGGCATACAAATTTAAACTTTTCGCATCTCAACTTGAACTTTCGGCAAATCCATTACGTTTCGACTACTACTGGAGTCGTTGTCCACCTTTATTCCTTCTACAATGTTCAATAAAGTGTTTTTTCTCTCTCTCAAAATAAATAAACAAATTGAATTCTTCTAAAGTTCTGTTAGTTTCATCTTTAACAAATTAACCCACTGAAATTGAAATAAATACATTTACCAAATTACAATCCGAGTGAAGAAGTAACCCAGCAAGTCTTCAGTCTGATTATATCCGCGAGATGATTGAAAGAACGATCTGAAAGCAACCTGGTACTTAATTATGACGTGTGAAATGCTCCACATCCATTGATGAAGATCATCGAAATCAAAATCCTGGAATATCAACCACGAACTCAAATGAATATTAGTATTTTCCTTAATTATGTTGTTCCTAATGATTTGTTATGACAACGCCATTAATATTCTACCGTAGGTAAATACTTTCGAAACTGAGCAAATCTATTTTGTTACCCAGTTTCAGCAACAAGCTGAATCATAATAATACAAAAATAGTATAATAATTTCAACACAAGATGTGTTTTTACGGTGGTTATTTGGTTTGAAATTGTCCATTGGAGTGATAAAATTAACCTGGGCAAGCTAATAATTGAGCTTACCCAGGTAAATTTTATGAAATTGAAATTTCTTATTTTTTTCTTGAAATTTCTCGGAGTGCCTATTTAAGACTGCTGATTCTGAATGATAAACAGAGATCCTGGGTGAGCTAAATTCGCTCGAACGCTCCTGGTGGACCCAAGAAGTTGAAGTTTCACAGGGAGCCAATCAAGGGAGGGGTTCGTTCCAAACCATTCTCCATTTCGACCAATGAGATCCGTCGTCGTAATCGGAGAGCAGTGAAACCAAACCACATCAGATGTAGAAGATTCTTCTACATGAGAATGAAGTAATGAGGTTAATTTTTCATCCATTTAAGGTGGTGTTCAGTATTTATAAACGAATGAAACCACCAATACGGTCACCTGACGTTAAATGACCGTTTATTGTAAAATTTATAAATAATAAACCTCAAATTATTACAAAACTTTTTTTTCTGATCAATAGATCACTAGTCTGCAAAGATCCTTCATTACGGAAGTACAACTGATTGACATGAAACTCTATTCATCGAAACGAACAAAGAACGTAGTTGATCAGCTGAAATTTGGACAAAGATTTCGAGACAATTTTTCGTCAGTCTCTCACTGAAGGCTCTATCCTTTTACTATAAGCTGTAAATAATTTTATTGTAAAATGTTGGCGTCCATGACCACTTGATAATTGCACGCGCATAAATAAAAAAATAAAAAGTAAAAAAAAAAGTTTGCACTCTTGTTTCTGATTTTATGTAAGTCCAACCTCATGGAGAGCGAACAGTCAGTCGTACTCTGGGTGGTCTCAATCGACTATTAAAATTCAATTTTATTTCAAATTGATGAAAAAACAGGACCTTTTCGTCAAAAGTTTTTGAGCTAGGGATTTTTAATTCGATTTTATTGGATTTTTCGTACCTTGAAACGTAAACCTTCAAATCACTTTCTGTATTTAATCGATCCTTGATCATAAGAATAACGATCAGGGGTCTGCATAAATGTTCAATCAGAACCACTAGCTGTTAGACACCCCAAAGGCAACTTTTTTTTCCCTGAAAACTTTCTAATTTTGGTTTATTATTTTCACAACACTGGACCGATTTGGTTCAAATTTGGTATATGGGCTCCATTTGGGGTCTAGTTGTGCCGCAAAGTTTTTGGTTGATGTTGACTTCTAAAGGGTGAAAATCAAGGGTTGAAATTTTCAAGAGTGCCCTAGCTCGAAAACTCTCGAAATAAAGTTATTGTTTTTTCACAAATTTTAAATAGTATTGAATTTAAAAAATTTTTTGAGACCACCCGGACAAACCAGGCAACCCAGGACAAACCGTTCGCTCCCTAAGGGAACTTAACGCTTAACTTTTAATTTAAAAATGTTTTTTTCTGGTCTATACAGAAGGGTGATCTATACAGAAAGTAATAAACCATTGGGCAATGATTTGCAGCGTTTTATTATCATAGGACTCGATCTTGAAACTCGACTACTTAAAATAATATTTTAAGATACATATTATGTATCTACGTGTTATGATAAACTTGTCATCAGTTTTTTTTTTATCGTTCTTGATTACCGCGCGCATAGTTACCAATTTTCATTCTCAGTTTTGTGATGACCCATTCTGTCAAACAAAACCTAGTTCAAGGGTAGGTATTGCTTTCATATTTTCTATTACAATTTATTTGACGGAATGTACCGTCCCTTGAACCTTCTGTACTCGACCTCGATGCTGATTCAAGCTTAGCAATAACTCACTGGAATCATTGGCCACAGAAATTCACGAATTTCGTTCGAGCTTTCGAAATCATTGGGCGCCTTCCCACCTGAAAGACTTTATGACGTTATGACTTCATGACATTATGACTTTAAGACGTTATGATAAACTTGTCATTAGTTGTTCTTATCATCCTTGATTATCTATTTGCGTTCCCAGTTTTGCAATACTAACGTCTAAACCGCACCGGCAGCATTAGTTCAAGTAACCTCCGCTCGGGCGCTACTGATAACCATTAGGCGAATAAGTTACATTCATGGGAAATTACCCCAAATGGTCAGGTGTCTACTCCAACTCCGCCGAAGTTTGTAACCCCACAAAATTCACTCTTCGTCATTGTTTGCACAAAAGAAACGTCATCATTGTATGGAAATATAGAACTAGAGAAGAATGATAACGACAGGACTGATGAGCAGTGGCGTCAGGTGAGAATATTCGTCAGGCAAACACATTGACCAGTCTTAGAGGAATTACCAATAATGAAAAACGCAGCAAATTATTACACAACGGTTTATTTTTTTTATAGATCAAGCGCCAGCAAAGAAAACTGCTTGCCATTGTCAGTACCTTCCAATCATGTTTTCGCTTCATAATCGGGTTTATTTATATGAAATAAACGCTTCACACTTCATTCAAATAAACAAAGAATTCCTTCATTAAACTTGATTACTGGTTGCTAAGGAAGCTTAACCCATGGCTTAGTATCCATGGCTCATCTTTCAATTTTCTCTGCTTTCAAGGTCACGAAACAGCTAGTCGATTGTTTGCCTTTGCTTATGCTATTATAGTGGAGGTATAGGATTACTAGACCCCGAACTGACCTACCCGCCGATCGTCTTTTCTCATCCAAAACAGTCTCGCAAAATTCATTTCTTTGAACTGCTTGCCTTGCATCGCCGGTCCCCGTGCTAGTTCACATACCATCCACAATCGATCGTAGTTACCAATCTCTACAACACTCTGGTGTGTTGCGGGCTAGTATTCTAGGAAAAAATACGTACCTAATTATCCAATTCTCCTATTTCATCTAACTTCCTTGGTTATCATGAAATAGTCCCTAAATTTTATTAAAATTTTCCAAAATCGGCTAAATATTACTTCTTAAAAAATGGAAATATAGGATAACCTCAACAAAACTTAATTTGTTCATTTTGTATATTTTTAGTAGGGCAAACAGTGTTTGCTATGTTTGCCTGGAGGAGACGCCACTGCAGATGAGATAAGCTCTGATATTTGATAAATCTCGAGATAATTATGTGAAGCAGTAAATTCAATGGAACAGCGCTCTACTATCCCAGGCGGAGGATAGATGAACTAATGCTGCTGTTGTGGTTTAGTCGTTCGTTTTTTTAATGACACATTCCGTCAAATGAAACCTAGCTTAAAGGAATTCCTTTTAAATTTTCTAGTAAACTATGGTTCTTTTTTTTTAATCAAAATTTATCATTTAGTGTCTGTTCAACTGTTCATAGTTTGAAGTTTTTCCTGTTATTGGAAGATTCTTCCTGTATCATACGAAAAGATACTGGTCATTCAGTTCATAGTTTCCGTTTTATCACTGAACGGTGAAACTACGTAGAAGGAGACCATCTAGGGATAAATTCACTCGACCCGCTATCGGATTTATGCGTAAAGTTTCAATGGATTGCGTTATGGCAGTCTGAAACTCCTTAAGTTTTGACTGCTATTGCAGGCAATCATTTAAGGTACAATGACTCTGTTATAACTTCCAAATAGTGTCTTCAATTGCTCTAAATCGCTTTTCTGTGAACCCTATTTGCCATCTTTCAAGAAACTATTGAACATAAACACCTTCTATCTTAGCTAGGATTCCTATCAGGCTTGTAAATTCATTTTGATGTATGCAGTCTAACGATTTCGAATTGGGAACAATGCTCAATATTGTTCATCATTCTCAACATCATTTCTGAATCTGTCCCTACCTCCTTGTTTGGAGAAATACGAAAGTAATTTATTTACGAATCAAACTGATCACGTTTTTCATTCTCTCAGTGTACTTTTTTTAATGATTGACATCGTTTCTTGAACAAATAGAGCCTCTTGTCGTTAAAATGTATCAAAACCTCCACTTATGCAAGTTTACTATGTTAAATTATCGATGATCTAGTCCCACTATACTTTCATTCAGTTTTGCATGTTCTGTACTCCTTTGACTCTAGCCCCGAGCTTTTAAAACTTCATCTAATGGTGATCGAAATACAATAGAAACTCAATCTCCCAGTTACAAGTATACTTACCTTGATAGATGTCCAATTGAAGGATGAAAAAGGAAGCGAGAAAAAAAAACTGCCAAGTTTGATGGGCAGTACATAGTTTTCGTATTCGACAAACAGCCGACGATTGAGAGATTGATTGCTATTATTATGATGAAATGTCAATATTTCGCATGTACTGAGGCTCCAAATGATTGGACAGTGATCAAACAAATAATTATTCATTTTAGCCAAGTCCCAATTCACCTTTTGAATTTTGAGGAAAATTACGTTTGTATGTCAACAACAACAACAACTCATTGACATTGGGCGTGAATCAATCCAATCGATAACGATGTATTTGAACATTATTTAGAGGAAAAATCCCTACATGGTGGATCTCAAAATATGTACCTACAAGTCTACAGATTCATGAAGTTTATATGGAAAATCTCGCGGATGCGAACAATATGAGGATTTATGCCGAAAATTTTGATAAGGTAGGAGAACCGCGCGAGAAGCATGTCGGCACGGAAAAATGTATTTCGTATCATATTTTCACCGTATTTTCCCGAACCAACAATCTTGGTTCGTTGCACCACGAATGAAAAACGAAAATTGAATCGGGGGATTAAATCAAGCATCAATCTTCCTTCCCCTCGAAAGGTCTCATACCGTTCAAAAACCTCGTTTCCGACAACCGCGTGAAAATACGAAAAAGAGACACGGCACGTCTCGACAGGGCACATCGTATTTCCATAGGACCGCCTACATTTCCCTCCTCGCATGTACACGTCGCTACATCCTTCGAAGTTCGAGGCGTGAGATATCACGTGCCAGTGATATTAAGC
The DNA here is from genome assembly GCA_009739505.2 of Apolygus lucorum. Lineage (NCBI taxonomy): Eukaryota > Metazoa > Arthropoda > Insecta > Hemiptera > Miridae > Apolygus > Apolygus lucorum. The sequence goes on along the minus strand of CM019176.2, from coordinate 50,371,813 downwards.
CGGAAGGAGGTTCCCAGACTGGCAAACACAACATACCTCATAAACACACCGCTTCCTCAGGAGGACTACAGGGATTTACAGGGGAAATCCACAAGGTGACATGGCTCACGCCTTTAGGAGAATTCAGGGAGTGCGACATGTCGTCATTATCCGTTGAGGAAATCATTGCTCGGAGAACCTTTATAGATGACAAGTCATTACAGCATCTTGCCTCGTGCGTGCAAAATGGATTCAGCTTTCATCTCTTTATGGGCTCTTGGGAATCGTGGTTAACCAAGAGTTAGACTAGGAATGCAAATTTTCGTGTACACCGTTTGCTGTATGCTGGTGGAGAAGATCCATATTTTCAAAGATCCACTCAAAACCCGAACTTTCTCGTGTATAAGTTGTAGGTATTTAAAGTGAAAACACTGTCTCTTCGGTGTTGAAGGCTGCCTTCTGGAAACTATCCTTCAACGTTGGAGTGTCGTGCTGGTAGGATATAACCCAACGCCTTCCAGATGGTCTGCTCTCTCGCCGGGTAAAGGAAACGTTCATTCATACGCAGTTTGCTGCACTTACCATAATAATATTATGATATATTATTCTACACACATTCTTTCATAATACATTTCTAATTTTCTATTCAGCAATAGGTATTATTTCTCAATTTTCGTCGGTTTTTTATTAATAATAATTGATAAGTAATTGATTGTTTCTCGAAATCTATCAGAAGTATTTGACGGGGTTCATCATTCACTACTTTTTGTCATTGTCTAGAGTATAGGTGTTGTATAGTCCTTATCACCATATAAAAGGGGTATTAAACAGAGTCCTAAGAAGCCTGAAAAAATAATCGATTATTCTTGAATGATTTTGAATCCTAAACAATATCATTGGCACAAAAGAGTGCACTTGAGGGGGATTCCGTTCTCCCACCTGGATCAAATCACCTTTCAGATTTGTCTATAATACATGATTTTGGATTAGCAACATGAGGATAAATTCAAGTATAAAGGGAATAAAATTTCATCCCCGAATTTTTATATCGCAAAATCGCTCTAGGATACCAGCTCGGTAAGAGGAATCGAGCACTCTAACTCTTATAGCTGTGTTAGGGGTAATGAGCTAGCTCATTACTCAAATCATCATTCGCCTTGTTTTATATTACAAGGAGTCCGCAGTATTCGCCCGTTTGATGGAGCAACCATTCATCAAACAGTAAATGATTTTGGAGAAGACCTATTTACATTATTTTTCGTTGAATTTCGATTATTATGAGCAAAATCGATGGAACCGCTCAGGCTGTCAAAACACTTCCCGCCTTAAAATGACGATAAGTATTGGAAGTGATTTAGGTTCACCTTGGAACTATTTGTGAATTCTTGTGAGAAATAGTAATTGATTGAGTTAATTGTTGTTGGAAGTGGTGCTCCAGCTCGTCAATTACAGAGGAAAAATTATCGAGTACAATTATGAGATTTAAGAAGGGGTTGTTTTCTGAAGCATTCGTTGGATTCAAGAGGATGAGCGGTTCCATTGTTTGTTCTCTCAAGAGCGAATGCTCCTGCTGAGATAAGACAGGAGCTTCAGTCTCTCGTCCAAATTCCTTTTAACCCCTGAGGATTATCCCTAGAGTTTTGTCCTAAATCCTCAAGAAATTCGCAGGTTACGATAGGCATTTTCGAGTGGTTGGAAGGAGGCCGTTTGTTATTCTTTTGTTTGTTCTTGCAAACTCAATACTCTTTCAATCAATGTCTTCATACTTTTGTGCACGACCTAACCCCACTCATTTTGATTATAATTTATTTGGGGGTATTATGACCATCTGATCGACCAGAAGTTTTGACAACATTCAATTTGTGCGAGACATTTTTTAAAATTTCCCTTAGTATTTTGTATATTGTACTTTAGCCAGAGAAATAGAAATTAGGCGTTGGATCTTCAAATGGAAAACTACACTTACTCAAGTGAAACTAAATTTACTCAATTTATGTAAAGACCGACATCCGACACAGCATAGTCGTGGTCCGTTGAACAGCGTGTTCGACAAGATCACGGGTTCTTTGGATACCGAGCTCTGTGAAAATGTTGGTCCGTTATCATTGACGTCACAGGTGACGTCAAGCTTTAAGTTATGTTGCCTTGGTAACAGAAGTAAATGATGACAGTTTACAATAAAAATGTGTACTGTTATAAATAGACAGGTTCACCAACGTTTGGGATTCTAAACGGACATAAAAATGTCGTCTGTTTTTGGGAATCAATAAAATTGCTGTCAATGTCTAACTGTTGACCCGACAGGCATCCAAGCGTGCTCTTTGTCGTGTTCTTTTTCGAACAATCTTGTTGTGTTCTTTCTCGATTTTAAACATTTTGATTTTCATGTTTACAGGTGATGGAAATCCAGGAGTGAAGGAATGACCAAACAAGCCTCAAACATCCCTCCTGCTGACGGGTAAGTCACATTTTATTATGAAACAATAAAGACTGAATTTGACCGGATCATTTGATCGATATGAATCTTTTTGTTCATGTGATAGTATTAATATAACTCAAGGCATTCTTAAGTAGCAGTAATTCATTTTCAAAAGCCTAAAGCCAGTTCAGAAACTTGCTGAGTTCCTTGGAGAACTCTGAATTCTTCGGTAGGGACGTTTTGAAGTAAATCTAAAGCACACTCCAATATTTTGAACAAGTCATGTAATAGGATAATTAAATTATCCTATTACAAATTTTGTTCAAACTATCATCAAAACTTTAAACGCTCCCACAATTCTGCAAATTTAGTTTTATTAACGAGTTTTGAAAAGACGATGGTCGCATTAAAAGGACGATTCCATGTCGTACAGTGTGCAATGCAGAATCAAGCCGAATATTTTGTATCAATTGATTGATAGGTGAAATAGTTATAAAAGAAACCATACTCTTGGTTTTATTGAGTCAAGTTTCATCTTTAAAAAATCCATTCTCTGAGGCTCTGTTTCGAAATGAATTATTGAAATTTACGATCAGACCCCTCTGAAGAAGTTTGTGTCTCGACAGACCTTAACGATCGAGAGCTCATATTCCTGTTTACAACCTTCCTTAAGACTCCCTCAACTTTTCTTGCGTTGGGGTGCCCGCAATCGAGATTTACAACCGGGATTTATCGCATGCAGATGATTCCCGCAGTTCCTTGCGGTGTATTGAGTTAGGACCGTGGCTTCTAGCGTCGTTTGTTGGCGGCATTGGAGTTCTTATCACCAGGATAATGTTTATTATCCATTCAAGGGTCGTGTTCGACGACTCAAACCTCTATAATAAAATGGTCCGTGATATTTTTCGTATTTATCGTCTTATCGATTAATTTATCAAATCTGGGTCAGCTCGATAAACGTTAGGTCACCTTTCAACATCAATCTGCACCTCTATCTGGACTCGGAACCGAGAATAGTAGTTCCATCGATGGTAGATGAGATACATTGAATTTGATTTCCTGAACTACTCGTAACTATGTATCCACTTGAAGAAATTAGGAACATAAATAAACCAGATTGAGAAAGATGTCAAGTTTTAATAAATTTCAGAATTTTGGCCTTTGAATCGAAATTATTCCTAAATAAGGATTTTGGTTTTAGAAGGAATGGATAAGAAATAATCGTCAGGATTTGCTTACCGCACTTTCAATTGCATGAGAAATAATATTGGTAGCTGTGGCTCACCTAAACTCAGGTTTTTTTCCTGGTTTTCCAATAGGGTTTTATAGTTGGAGAAAGTTCTAGTCATGCAGCATGAGGCGAATTTTCAAAGAAGATTTTTGGATTCCAGGTATTTTAACAAGCTAGGGAGATCCTCAAGTTTGTATTAGACGCACTCCACTGGCCATGGCTAATGGGTTTTAGACTCCATATACTTACAGTACTTTCTTTCAACTATTCGAACTTTCAGGCGTTCGATCTCAATATCTCTTTTATTGAAGAGCACATTCTCCAGGCCGTTGAAATTATTTAAAGCTAAATTTTCTTCGAAAAAACTCTAATACGCGTGTCTTTTGCTAACCAAGAAAAAAACTCGAAAAACTGGAAACATTTGTCAAGTGAGTGCTGCATATAGCTTTTCTAACTCCAACATATGCTACATCCAACATCAATCTCTAACTACCTTCCACTACCCTCATATGGGCCCACCCGCACAATCCCTGAACATTTCAGTGAAATGGGACAATAATTTCTTTAGTTTCGCCCGTTACAAGGATTTCTTGACAGACACACAGAAAACCAAAATTGTTCAGGACGGTCTAAAACGTAAAACGCGAGTGGGAATTTTGATTTTGGAAAACATTTTTTATGCTTCCGCCTCCTTGGTAGGCTTGCACTCAATAACGTGTCTACTTTATTCATACTATTATCATTATTCCATTTACAGACGAAATGATTTGATTTTGTGAAAAGATCGCTCAAATTACAATCACGAACGCGTGATTCTATGTCGATGAATACTTCTTTCCTAACTTTCTTCGTGCTTTGTCAAGGCGTAAGTCGTATACTACTATGTGACAGTATCATAATATAGTGGAAGACATTGACGATAGTAACGAGATTGGCAAAGGTCATTCCACTCGGATGAAAAAATATTTACCTTGGCCTCCGTCGTTGGGTATGTTTTTATTTCGGGGTCAATAAACCTATCTCGGAGAACAGTCCAAGTCACTTAAGAAATTGGTTTCAAGCTGATTGCCCAATGGGGAAAGTATGTATTTTTAGTTGATCTGAACGTTAAACTTTTTTGAGGTTGGAGTAGTGTTTTGCTTTTTAACCATCAGATCTAAAAGCGGAAAAAGAGAGCAGGCCATGAACGCACTAATGCACCACTTTGTAGAATGACAGTTTGCATGCTCCTAACTATTAGAGGTGTCAGCACTGTTTTTCGTTCAACGATGCTGTATTATAATAGTTCTTTGGCAGATTGAAGACCCTCATCATTTTGATGGGATCGTCAGTGGCAGAGAAGGACGAAAAACATAATTTCGAATTATTCTAGAATACTCAGATCTCCGTCAATCTTGTGACTAAAATAAAAAATCCTTTCATACAGTATGAGTTAATGAGCTAATCATCAAAGCTATGGTTGAAAAAAAATCGAAAGAGATCGATATGACAGAGTAGTCAGTCTTGTGGGAGAGGTACATTGTACGAATCTTTAAATTTGTTCAATCAACCCCTTGGTTGAAAATTAAACCGAAACCTCATAAAATACTTTCCTCGTCTCCCCGAACTCAGTGAGTACCCAGACGTAAATTGATATTTTCCCCTATTGCTTCATAGTCTACCAAAGTAGCGGAAGCAGTCGCGTTTCAAATTTCAGACTTTTCTAATCAATTTTGGTTCCCTGTAAGTGTGTCTGTCTGTCATGAAATCCTTGGCACAGCCAAAACTCCTACAATTATCATCCGATTTCGATGACATTTTCAGGGATTGTGCGGGTCGGCGTGTAGATGGTCCCCTATGAAAATCATCGCCCCGGACTGATAGTAGCCGCTGCGCATGCGCAAACGTGAAATCCTTGCCACAGCCATAACTTCTACAATTCTCATCCGATTTCGATGACATTTTGGGGATTATGCGGGTTGGCGTGTAAATGGTCCCCTATGAAATTCACTGCCCCCAGACTGATAGTAGCTTCTGGGCATGCGCAAACGTATATTTCCTTGTTACAATCATAACTTCTACATTATCCAACAATATTCTGAGATTGTGCCGGTTGACGTGTAGATGGTCGCCTATAATGGTAGTGCAAGGTACTTAGAGATTGATGTTTTGAGATTACCTAACTACTATGCACCGGATCATCTATTCAATCGGGTTATGGATACGATGAAGCTATGTGCTAAACTCACTTTACAGACGTTTTTCAGTACACTATACCAACATAATGTATGCACAGGGTACGTTTTGAAGGTTTTAAGTGGCCATATTCTTGTTTTACTCGTCTCCACAAACTCATAGTTTAGATACCCACTCAGCTATTGTATGTTTTGCAGTGAAAATGAAATTTAAAAAAAGTCCATGCAAAAAATCTTCATTTGCAAAAATCCATGGCAATAGCTCCGTTTTCCTTGGAAATTCGCTAAAACACAAAATTATACTCTTCGGTCGAGGAAAAATAACTTAGAAGACGAAGGGGGGAACGAAAAAGGAAAAATAATGACGTCATTTTAAAATAAGCCGGGAAGAAAAAATCGTGGGCTTTCAGGAGTATTAGGTGGTGGAGTGTGAGAGGGGTGCAAATAGGAGCTCTATTAATCTCGAGGGCTCAACGATGTGTCCTACTTTATGCTGCACCTCGGTGTGAATTTACGGGCGACCGAATTAACGGGTGTGTGGTGGCGCATTTCAGGTTGTGCGGTATTTCCTCGTTGACGCACGCTGGTTATACGTTAATATTATGAGTGCTCTCAAGCCTCTGAGACTTACAGTAGTTCATTTACTATTCTAAAGAGATCAGACTCGTCAATAGACCAAATTAATTTAAATTTTACTCTTAATCTGAACATGCTATAATTATGTACCTACCTAAATGAACTTTAAAAAAAACTTGACAGCATTATTCATAGAAATTCCGGCAAAGCTACTTAAGAGTTCTTCAGAACAACCAGTTTCACGTGGAATGAGATAAAGGTCAACTCACTAGATTTATAATTTAACTATAGTATTCATAGAGAAGTGTGTCAAACATTAGTTTGAAAATGTATTACATTTTATAAGATTTTTTTCTCATGGTCTTTCTCATAACCACTGAATCCGTAGGTAGTTACTTCAATTTCTAGATTTTATAGTCCTCCTTTTTGCCTCCTTTTGTCCTCACAAATATCTTAATGTTTCAACTCTCAGACATTTTGGAAATTTCAGGTGTGGGAAACCTTTCGATATTTCAAATATTGATTATTATCTCACTTAAAATTGTCATAATTAGATCTGAAACGAGATCCTTTGGGTATAGGGTGATGTACCCAATCCAGGGAGTACCTACCGTAGGTTGCTTATTCTCTCGTGGTATGCAATAATTATGCTAGACTGGTTACTCACACCATAATGAACTTATCGAACTGTCCTGCGAAATTTGAGGCTGCAAGACCTACAATTTCTATTATGATTATTGGAGGAGGCCGCTTTGAACTCAAGCTCAATAATTTAGCAAATAATGAAAGGGGAAATCAAGTATGCTTTGATCGAGCGGCTGAAGAGAACTCTGAATGTTGGCAATATTACATTTTAAAACTCCGTTGGAGAGGTTATTGAGAAAATGAAAAAACAAATAGGTAGATGCCTGCAAACGACAGGCGTTTCTCGGAAGTCACTGATGATGGTTTTCAGTAAACTGGCGTTCCTGAGGTTCTTTATAAAAAATATAAAAAATCGGGTAATTTATTCCTTCCTAGAATTAATTTGTGTCTGAAAAGTACAGGCTTTATCACTCTTGGCTCGATGGTTGACAGATTCTATTAATCACTTCCCGTTTTAACTCGCTCGAATGAGATCGTATGGGGCTGAAAAACAGGGAATTTCAATAAGCACCGTCCTCCCTTACCAGGGGATAACGTGTAAACATACCCGACAGGAGGTGGCCCACGAGAGCCGATGAAATGTTAGGTTGTATACGTAGTAGTTCCATATCACAGTAATGGAATGAATCGGATCGTGTTTAGATCTCTAAAATTCTAATTGTCGTGAATAATATTACATATATCTCCACAAGGTTCAAGACAGAGGTTCATGGGACCATGTAAATGAAGATCCATCTTCGCGTCTCATTGGTACCAACACCGTGAGTTGTACCACAGTCATTTAAGCCCACGGAAAAACCATGACATTACAATCAATGTACATGTCAATGTACATCATGCTAAAGATATTAATTTCTCGCTTGGTTTAGGCATGGGTATTGATACCCGATATTTTTAAATATCGATACTTCCGTACGAATACACGATATTTTAGTATCTATACAGTACTATCCGATATTTTTGGATATCGATACTTTGGATCCGATATTTCCAAATATCAAATGTCGATACAGTCCTCACAGACGGGTAAAAGATGAAAAAAATGCCAAGTGGGTGTGGCACATAGCTTCCTCGTATCCATAACCCGATTATATAGATGATCAGATGCATAGTAGTTAATCTCAAAACACCAATCTCTAAGTACCTTCCACTACCCTCATAGGGGTCCCCTATCTACACGCTAATCTGGACAATCCTAGAAAATTTCATCAAATTCGGATGCAAAATTAAGTGAGTAGATATATGTGATTGGATCAAAAAAATACTTAGCCTCGGCTGAGATTCGAACCCGCGACCCCTGGGGGACGGTAGAAGTTATGGCTGTTACAAGTAATTCACGTTTGCGCATGCGCAGTCGCTTTTATCAGTCCGGGGATGATGATTTTCATAGGGGACTATCTACAACCTAATCCACATAATCCCTGAGATTTTCATTGAAATCGGATGGAAAATGTAGAAGTTATCGCCGTTACAAGGAATTCACGTTTGCGCATGCGCAGTCGCTTCTATCAGTCCGGGGATGATGATTTTCATAGGGGACCGTCTACACACCAACCCGCACAATCCCTGAAAATTTGATCGAAATCGGACAATAACTTCGTATAGTTATGCGCGTTACAAGGCATTCATGACAGACACACAGACAGACAGACAGACACGGAAGCAAAATTGTTCAGAAAGGTCTAAAACGCAAAATGCGAGTGGAAATTTTGATTTTGAAGAACTTTTTTTTTTTCGTCCTTGAAAAGTGAAAACAAAGCTTCCGCTACCTTGGTAGACTCGGAAGCAATATAGTATATTGATAGTAAGAATGACGAAACATTGTTGAAAAAAACATTTTCTTTGAGAATATTGGATAATGTTGATATTTTGTGACGATAAAGTATCGATACTCGATATTTTGAAATATCGATACTCAAGCCAAACAATACATGGGATATCGATACTTGAATACAATACAGTATCGATAAAAATATCGATACTTTTGTTACGATACCCAACCCTAGCCTGGTTGCTTCAGGTGTCCGCTACTCTGTTCTGAGCAGTATCTGCTTCTAAACTCCTCAATTTTCCAGCATTCCCAAAATCAAGAATTCAAACATTCAGATTTTGTCGTTAGAGACTCTTGATTCTCGGTAAATGAAAGAGATGAACGATTATTGATATCCAGTTGGTATAGGTTGGAACTCCAGAGGTATCATTTAAAAATGCGTGTTTTTCTTGTTTGATGGTTCGGATATTTGTACTTGGTTCCTTTTCTCAAGTTCATTTTATAAGGTTTTTCTCTGCTTCTTAAACTCTTACTGTTCCAATATTCTCAGAACCAAGAAGTCAAACAGGCAGTAATTCCATAAATTATCGGAGACTCTTATAGTATTTCAGGGTGATGGATCTGTTGTGAGGCAATTTCGAGGGAAGAGTTACGGTCGGGTCTGGCAGTTCTCGCCCTGCTAATGGTTACGCATAATCTCGGTCCTCCGAGGAATTGGAGAGGTTTAATTCGATTTTCGAAGGAAAGCTTCCTCGAAGGGGTAGTATGGAGGATTGATGGTCGGGACAACATTTCTCGGGCTTCCGCTTCTGGTGATCGAAAATACGGCGGCAGTCACACAAAATGCTTCCTTTGTAGTAAACACGGCGATGCATTTCAAGGAGTTTGCAGAACAACATCGATTCCAGCTTTAAAATCTACATGAATGTAGTTTTTTAGCAAGACTAAATGGGTCTTTCGCTCGAGAGTAGATAAACTGGTCGGAATATGGTGGCTGAACTCCGAAGATGGCCCATTGAGATCTTGAGGGAAGTGCTCCAGAATAATGCTTTCGGGATATATTTTGGACCAGTTTAATGTACCACTTTCCCCCCAGACGAATAAACTGGAAACATCCGACCGTAAACAGGTCAGCCTACTTGTAATCCAGTTACTGACAGATCTTGAAACATAATTGGTCAGAAATCTGCTACTTACGTAAGATGGGAGTAATAATTTTTATTTCGAGGAACCAAATTTTGTTTTAATTGCAACGCAAATGGAAAGTTTTCCAACCTTTAGTTGTAAAGAAGCTAAAGGTACTTCAATAAAATTTTACTGTGTTCGATAGAGGAAAGGATCGAGATTGGAGTTATGATAGGAGATGGAAACGGGCGGAACGCCAACAACAAGGCTCGTTGTTTCAACAACGCGGCTTTATGATAGCACCAAGTAGGAGAGGGTATTCAAGATGATATCGCAGCGGGCATCCCTGCCGTCTAACCGACAAACATTACTACAACATCTCATTACCATTTATAAAGTCGTTATCATTTCTACAGATAGCGATTCAACAGCTAATAATAATTTTGTTTTGAAAAGCGTGGATCAACGCTCATTCAGTTCTAGTTTTTTTATTTTGTTTTTTTCCTCGCACATCCTCAACTCACCACTTTACAGTTCGTTGGATGAGAAAAATGCTAGAAGCACAAAACAATGAAGCGCAAATCGATTCGTAGTATGTAGGTAAGTTAGTAGACAAAATTAGCTTGTCAAAATATTAACAATCTTCTGGAATAAATGTGCTGGACTAAAAATACAAATATTCAAATATATATCGTACAAGGTATGAAAATATACATACCTATAGTACAAACCCACATCATGATCGAGATAGTCGTACATGCGACGTCCGTGCAATGAAGAATTTCACCATTTCCTATTTTTTACCCCAAAATCGGATTCAGCACCTCGAAAAACATCCTACGGCAAACTTTCAGCCCGTACTTCCTCATTTACGAATAAACAAAACAGTGTAGAAAATGTGAACGTTAATGAAAAACAAGAAAGGTACGTAGAATACGAAAATCGAATAAAACAATTTCCGTCCGTCCGCCGTACGCCGTACTCTGTATGCGGCACTTTTCTTAGCAACACTGGACCGATTTGGTTCAAATTTGGTATATGGGCTCCATTTGGGGTCTAGTTGTGCCGCGAAGCTATTGGTTGATGTAGGTCACTTCTAAGGGGTGAAAATTAAGGGTTGAAATTTTCAAGAGTGCCCTAGCTCGAAAACTCTCGAAATAAAGGTATCGTTTTTTCACGAATTTTAAATAGTATTGAATTTTTAAAAATTTTTGAGACCACTCGGAGCTTTGTAGGACAAACCGTTCTGTCCCTACGAGTACTTGAAGGTTTTCCTTCGATAAAACAGAATCATGAGTGTGAATCGCAAAAGAGGTCTAAAAGACGAAGCGTCTCCATTCAAATTTTATCGGACTAAAATGCGATCGCTGTTCATTTCTTCGATTTGTATACAGTTTTGCCTTCTGCGTAACCAGTAATCAAATTTCCATATGAAGCTTTCTATTTTTCCAATCGAGTGTGAAGCGTTTAGTTCTTTCTAATAAACTTGATTGTGAAGGTGTGAAGCCAGTATGGTGTGATAGGTAGTTCCTAGCTGGTAGGTAAAGAGAAAGTTGGTAGGTAAAAAAAAATGTTGGTGGGTAAAAAACGCTGCAAATCATTGCTCAAAGGCTTCTTCACTCTTCAGTTCACTGATCAGCTGAGCGAGCTCCAAAGCCATTTTCAATCCTATTGAATGGAAGTGCTCTTCCAGGCGTCTCCAGCATTCGAGGAGATCTTCTTCACTCCTCAGATCACAGATCAGCTGAGTGAGCTCCGAAGTCATTTTCAATCCCATTGAACGCAGGAAGATGAAATTTGAGAGGGAAGGTCAAGGGAGAATACAGATCGTAGTAGGTGCTATTGATGGAGAACCAGTGATCAAAACAGAAGGGTGATCTATACAGAAGGGTGATCTATACAGAAAATAATAATCCTTCGAGCAATGATTTGCAGCGTTTTAAACACATAGTGATATATCGACGGTTTTTTTGCGGTTTTAAGACATGATCTAACGTGTCCACCAAAAATCTTGATTTAGTCACACGGTTTGAGCGTAGATATTATCTCAATGATTCCTACTCTTGTATCTGTTTTGTATTGCTCTATCGACGCATTTAACACCAACCAGAGCATAGAAGTAGAATATATACTTGCGTATGTCTGTGTCTGTAGACGGAACGCTACTTCAATGCGTTCCTATCTTCTAACCAATCTGAATACGTTTCAATTATTATTTTCTGCTTTTTAGTAGTTTTCCGTCATCATTATTGAGATAAAAAGGTTTTTATGTTGTAATTGTTTATTTTTCACTTTTAAGTGGTCCTTCGTTAATTTTTAAAATTAGTACCGCTGCAGTTTCTCGATCAGTTTCCGTAATGCAGATAATATCTGCATTACGGAAACTGATCGAGAAACATATTATGTTTCCGTACTGTGTATCAGTTTCCGTTAGGTAGATTTATGTAATCCGGATGAGCTTCCATAGTATTCATTAGTTTTTGTTTTGTGTTCCATTTTCCCTGCAGTGGGTAAGTTTCTGTACTGCAGAACAGTTTCACTATTGATCCATTAAGCTCACAATCACACTATAATTTGAATTATGTTGAAGATGACGCAATGTGAACATGCAATGTGCTATGTGCTGCACACACTTAACAGACTACTCGCTCATCACCTAACTGTTTGATATGTCCCTCATATTTGTAGGTTACTTTGCAGTTCTGACTACCTCCTATCCCATTACTTACCCAACCATGTTATGGATGACGAGGAAGCTAGGTGCTACATACACTTGGCAGAGTACTCTCACATCACGTTATCGTTCGATTTTCCTCATATTCGGTAGGCAGGGAATTTCACTTGACGATGCACGAATACGTCTTTTAAGACTCTTGAAGGTTCCGTACTTTCAACAAAGCAAAATGAAACCCCTTTAAAACGGGACCCCGTGTATGCTGGTAGAATTATAATATAATATAAGAATCAGGCTGATTGGTACCAAAATAAAAAAAAAAGCAAAATGTCCCAACATTTTTTTTAAATCTCGTCAAAAATTAACGTAATTACGAGCCATCCAAGTTCAGAGGTACTGAGGAGAATGTATGATGGAATGCGTATAATAAGTCAATAATTAATCATCAAGGCTCAAGCTATTGTTCTTCAACAAAATGAGACGTTGGAAAATAAACAGACGTGACAAAAGCCTTTGTTCTACTGATTGTACCTCAACCGCCCTCCCCCTCCTTACCCAATCTTCTTTTTAGAGGCTCCGAAGGTCCCACCGGCAATTATGAGAGCCAAGGGTGGGTGCCAACTGAGGATGGGGTTGAATTATTAAAGGAAACGCCTTTTCCAAAAGGCTGGGGAGAAATGATGGACCTGTTTTCCAGCCGCTTTCTTGCCTTCTCGGATTATGAAGAAAACGGTCGAAAAGATGAAAAGGGGATGAGGGATGAGGAGAACAAAATCGGGAAAATGGTGATTACGGGCATATAATGGTTCAAATGTAGTGATTTATATATTTTCTTATCAGAAAGTGAATAGTTTTCAAAAGTAAGCAGAATTTTTTCATGAGGGGAGTCCCATGTTGATTGTATAGCTCTCAGACGAAAGCTCATGTTAACCCTTAATTTCTCACTTGTTAAAAAAAACATTTCCCTAATTAAAAAAAATTATGATTTATTTTGACAAAACTAAAGAATATTTGAGCAGATGGTTCCTGAAAGGGCCTGTTACAGTCTGTCAGCTCAAGAATGACCTTTCCAAGGGCCACACTAGAGCTATCTCTCTGCGTCAGCAGAACCTTTCTATAAACCCAGTTTTGTTGGAATAGAAGAAGGAAATTTGGAACTATCCAATTGGGTACAGAACCAAGAAATAAGGTGAAGGAGGTCCACTTCATAGAGGGATCTGTGCTACCATAGACAGTGGCGCCATCTCTGACGAGGAAACCCAACTAATAACGTACAAGGCGAGAAATGAGGGTAGCAGGTACCTTGACCCCCTATTAGGGTCAGTCAACTCGAGAATTATTTTGTTTTTTCTTTGAGTTATTTTTTTATGATATGTTTTCTTACACTATCAATACATCAAGTATTATCAAGTATCCAATGGGTATCAGTTTAGGCTTAAAGGTGGATGAACCGTTGCAGGTAAAAATCGGACTTCCAAAAAGATACCTCAGGATATTAAGGGCTAAAGATGAAATCCTTCTTAAACAAATTAAATGATTTAAAACAAATTAAATTGATCCCCAAAATTTAAAACAAATTAAATTGATCCCCAAAATTAAATGAAAGCTGTTCTTGATAGAGTCACGTAAATTATCCCCTAGCCTATCATTAAAATTATATTTTTGCGGAGTGACTGATTTTTCAGAAAAGATAAAACGTTGGGGAAAAGGAAGATTGGTTATGGAAATGCCACGTGGAAATTAAGCGTGTGGGTTGTGAAGATGATGGGGGAGGGTCGTAATGACCACGTGTAGCACGACAGTTAACAACGTCATTTGCGTCACGCAGAGTGCTCGTCCACGCAACTTTTTCCTTTTTTGCCTGACGATCCCCTTGAAAGATTTTCCTGTCCGACTCCAAAGGCTCTTGGATAAGTAAAAAAGAGTACTTGTCAGTCTGTAGAAAACCTCTGTGAGGCAGTGAAGTCTCGAGTGGATGGAAGGCATTAATTATTCAGGACGTCATTAGTTTGACGACGGCGGTCATGAGAGGTGAAACCGGCCATCAGGTGAAGCAACGGTGTAATGACCTTTCGCGGTTGCCTGGTGTTTTCCTGGGGCACGAGAAGAGAGCGAAAACCGTATGTTGAAGGGTTGAAACATAAACCACCGCCATTGCTCTCTAGATTTCTCAACCCTTGAAAATTGCAGAAGTTTGAATGGCAGAACGACTCTTGAAATATCACATACTGAGTATTTTTCGTCGAAACTCTATTGATCTTCCCTATTTTTCATCAAATTTTGTTTCCAAGATTTGAATTCGCCCAGCAAGGTCTCCACATTTCATCTGTCTGTACTCCACACCAATCACCAATTTCACCACCAATCATCAATTTAATTCGTATCTCCGGTTCAGTTATTTCAAGAGTAAAATTCCAAAAGCCATCAAAGTTTTGCGAATTGTGATTCTACCCTTTAGTTTCTGAGTGGTTTAGTGGATGGATTTTCCAACATTTAAAAGGTACAGATAACCACCTCTCTGTACAGAGCTTACACTCCACCAAAGGACGTCGAACAAAATCGTAGTGCCTGATATCCAAATTTCTTTTCACATACTGCGTTTCAGAGATTTTTGAAGAGTTTTGCTTTTGTTGAGCAAAAATATAAGGAATAATGGACCAATTATGATGAAATAATGATGGATTGTGGGGGTTCTTGACTAAGGGGGTGAGTATAATATACTATATAATATTATTATCTTCTAGACGTAGGCTTCTGCTAATGGAGTCAGTTGAGGCATCACTGAATGCTCTCTGGAACATGAACTCGCCGTACATCAATCAGCCATTCCTCAACCTTTCCTTCATCCTCTATTTTATAATACCTTTCATTCATGTCCTCAATGAACAAGAAAGAACGATGTCGTAAATCCTTTTACAGAGCCTTAACGTGGACTCATAAAAATCAAAAACCGTTCCTCAACTTTGCCACCTTTCATAAAAAGATTATTGTAGTCTGGAAAGAGGGGGAATGTCCTGAGATTGGTGCAAATTATAATCCTGTTTCCCTTTTGTGGAAAGACCTTGGGTCGGCGCCGGAAATTCCCTTTTATTGCCTTCAAACTTAGAAGGAGAGGAGGAAGACAAACCGAAAACTAGAAAGAAAGTAACGACGGGCAACAAAAAAAGAAGTTTTCTTTGCTTCAAAGTTTATAGGAAGCGTTAAAACTCTCACAATGTCCTTATCAGGAGGCTTCTACTCCCTTTTCCAGTCGCTTACTACTACAGGAGCCCATTAAAAGAATTGGTCGAGCAGGGTTCCCTATTCTCACCTTGTATATCCCCTCTCCCTCTCACCTCATTCAACCTACTCGACATTGTTTACGAGAACAGTTTCCTACTTATTTCGGAAGTTACGTCGACGCCTATTTCCACTCCCACTTCTAGACTCCTATTGCTCTCTTTTATATGCTGCCTTCTCAAAATGAGAGGTTCTTCAAGAAACACCACTCAATACTTTGTATCCCAGAGTATTTCTTCGGATATATGGTGACCTCTCTTCTTGAGTATCGATTGAGCCTTGTAAGTGTCGCCTCCTCCGCGGTTTCAGTGGTTGGGCCTGACTTATTTTTTCGCCTACTCGTGGATTGGAATTTGCGATAAATTTCCTTTGTCCTGCCTAGGCGCTAACTTTCTTAACTAACCTAGCCGGGGATCCGGTAATTCCGGGGCTATTGCCTCCAGATTTAATTACTCGACTCTCTGCTTGTCTCTAAGTACTTGATACCTTCCGGCTTCGTGGAATTTTGAGAGAAAGCACTGGTGTTGGTTTGATTCTAAGACGGGTTCATTTACAGTTGGTGTTTACTGTTGGCTTGGTTCTTCTTTTACGGTATTTAATGAGTTTTGACAATGTAAAATAAAAATTGAGCCATAGGTGGTAATTCAGCTTATTCCTACCTAAATGCCTCCTGACCGCGTGTCGTCGCGGGATTACAGTGTTGCGCGGATTCGCGACGGCGAAGGCGGAAGTCAAGATCAGTTAAGCTGAAGTTTAAAGTACCTATGACTGACCTGGCGATCCTCTCTGGTCCAGATAATCTTTAGTGAGTTTCGCTGAGGAACGTCGAAGGTGGTAACTATCCACTTCTTTCGTGGAGGCGGCTGGTTCCCTCGGACGGACGTAGCCTGGAGTGATGCAGCTCTTGCGCTCTCAGCGGAAGGCAGAGCAGATGATTCGGATGTTTCTGGATCGTGAAAGCACTTAAGCACAGATTCTGATGCACAACCCAGATTTTGGCAGAGCACAATGGTTTTGTCAGACGGCTGGGGGCGTATCTTCACAATTTTTGGGGATCAAATATTTAGGAACTTGTCACTGTTGTTCTTCCTCCTCTCCATACTGATTGGGCGTAGGTTTTTTCGTTAGCGTTAATTTTTCGGCTGATTGACGAAAGCGGGGATAGAGAGCCGTCGATTTGCTTCTCCCGGAGTCGAATTGCAACGATTCGGTTTCCCAGGGAGTGACACGAAACTTTGTCAGCGTGAGCGTCTGACAAGCCCTTTGGCTATAATCGGTACAGGCAGACAAACAACGGGACAAAGAAATGAACTGAAATGAAATGGAATTTTAATGACATATAAAAATAATATACAGAAACTGATTATTACTACAGTGAATACAGCGATGGCTATAGGCAAAGCTCATGCTACCAGCAAGAGTTAGGAGAACTACCTACTTCAAAATATCAAATATGTAGGAAAGTAAAAAGTAAACAACCATTTCAGGTTTAATTTTCCTTCAACTGTCATTCCTGGCATACGAATGAAATCTACTGTCTTCCAAAGGGAAGATCAGAATTGGTTCCGATGATTTCGCTCACGGCTACTCATTTTCCCAGCCGCTGTTTAAGTTAAGTTTATCTCATCTAGGTATATTCAGCTCGTCGATTCTAATGTAACGTGCCAGATCTTGAAATGATTTTATTCTCAAACTGTTGCAATTCTCCATCAATGGTCTATCAACGATCTATTTTCAAGTACATAATAGAAATTTCCCTGTATTGTGTACTTTTGGATTCTCCAAGCTATATTTGTGCTTTTGAGACATTTCTAACATAATCAACGTCACCTGCTTGATGATATCCCTTGTCTTGTATATGCCTCCCCACTCAGTAAAGTAAGCCTGTACCATCCTAATGTTACCTTGTTCCCATCATAATGTTCTATGTAGCGGTAGAGGTGGTGGTGAATGTTTGGTGGTGGTTTTAGGTGATGGAGGCAGCTGAGCACGCGGCCGCCAGGTCCACCGATGTCCCCTGGAATCCCCCCACTCTCTCTAGGTATGTTCCTTGCATGTTGACTCACCTTAGCACGATCGTAGAATTTGAATTTGACATTTCGTCAAAGCACCAAGTCATTTTTCTCAGTGAAACATCTCAATCATTGTTATAAAATACTTCGTTCGTTTATGATGCATTCCGTAAATTAGTAACGTTAAATGTTCTTGAGGTTATTATTTATGGAAGAATGAAGAACGTATTTTATGCTTCTAAAATAATTCATTTAATTTAGCATCTTCCCTAATGAATTTAAATCCTTGAATGTCGGAACAGCTCAAGCATGTTCTATTCAACCCTGGCGGTTTTCACAAATTCTTTTGTTCTGGGAGAAAACTGGATATTATAATTGTATCACTGATGAGAAATATACTTAGATGCCTAAATTTAATAGAAACTTTAGCACATAGAAATCCCTGAGAACAATATATATATCTCAATTGAACCTAATTCGACTACCGTATAGGGTGGCGGATTTATTTTATCTTTCCTTCCGAAGGAAATCCTACCAGATTCTTCCCCATTTCGATCAAGCCACCCCCCACCCAACGTCTCTGGTTCCCTGAACCCCTTTTCTTTCTTATTTGATTCATAGAAGGCTACAAGTGCTTTCAATTGAAGGAATGTGCTTCACTGGGCTCAACTTGAAATGCCTACTCCTTTCTCCAGGCTCATTCGTCAAGACGGCATTCAAAGAACTTCCATTTTACCATTCATCCTTTCGAGATAAATCCATAAAAACTTTAAATTTAATTTGGGTTCAACAAAGATTCAAATAAATTAATTTTAACTGAGAATACAGTTCTTCAAATGTCTTCCAAAGGTTGTCTGTATTTAATGAGCTCTTGAATGTATATTTAACAAATTATACAATACGATTTTAGCGTGTTCACCAGTGATGCAGACCCTGTTCATAATAAATAATATCACTAGTGAACGAAATGAGAACAAAACAAAATGCCTTGTTCCGGTTGTCATCATATCTTGTTGTTGTGAATTTTCAAGACTTTTCCTGGTCTTGTGATTATTTGTTCAGGTTAATAATTTTATAGAGTAACTGCAGCTCATGCGATTCTTGTGATCCAGTAGGACGGTGACGTAATACAAATGATTACTAATAGAGTTAACCCTAATTGGGCTATTGTGTCACCGACAACGTCTCAGAAACTCCACAGATAGGTATCCCAAAGTGTCGTCGGTGTAGCCAAATTAAATATTACAGCAGAATTTTTTGTGGACCATTGAAAATCTCAAAATAGAGTTATGACAACAATTTCCAAGGAAATCGGTGAAAAGAATTTTCAAACTTTTCGTCATAAAGTCAATTTCAATGATGTACCTTTGGAATCGACCAAGAAAACAACATTTCAACCCCTCCTCAAAATTTGTTGCTTTACGTTTTAAGGTACGTAGCATCCAAAAATCGGATAAAAAATTTGCCGGCCGTACGCGACACTTTTCTTAGCAACCCTGGACCGATTTGGTTCAAATTTGGTATATGGGCTCCATTTGGAGTCTAGTTGTGCCGCGAAGCTTTGGGTTGATGTCACTCACTTCTACGGGGTGAAAATTGAGGGTTGAAATTTTCAAAAGTGCCCTAGCTCGAAAACTCTCGAAATAAAGGTATCGTTTTTTCACCAATTTTAAATAGTATTGAATTTTTAAAATTTTTTGAGACCACCCGGAGCTCTGTAGGGCATTCCGTTCGTTCCTTACGAGTACTTAAGGGTTTTCCTTCGATAAAACAGAATCACCAGTGTGAATCACCAAAGAGGTCTAATCTCCCTTCAAATTGTATCTGGCTAAAATGCGATCGCTGTTCGTTTCTTCGAGTTGTATTCAGTTTTGCTATCTGACTCAGATATTCTGAGCAACCAGTAATCTAATTTCCATATGAAACTCCCTATTTTTCGAATCGAGTGTGTTGCGTTTAGTTCTTTCCAATAAACTTGATTGTGAAGGTGCGAAGACAGATGGTTGGTAGGTAAAGAAAGAAAACGCTGCAAATTATTTCACTAAGGTTTATTAGTTTTCTATATAGATCACTCGTCTGGAAAAATCGTAGCTTAGTCACTATTTATTTATTTTTTATACCTACCAACCATAGGTACCTACTAACTACGAGAGTTTTAGAGCAAGGGCACTATTGAAAATTTCAACCCAAAGCTTCCTGGCACAAATCGAAATTAACGGTTGAAATTTTCAAAAATGCCCTAGCTCTAAAACTCGTGTATTTAGTAGGTACCTATGGTTGGTAGGTAAACAAAATAAATAAATAGTGACTACGTCAAAGCTGCGATCTTTGCAGACGAGTGATCTACATAGGAAAATAATAAACCTTTGTGAAATAATTTGCAGCGTTTTGACTTCTAATAACTTACAAAAATAGGTTTAAAAAATTCAGCTCTGTCCATTAATTTTAAAATTTCAATTTAAATCATGTTAATCTGGTGACACTTCGGGGCAGTTTTCGGTGACACTAGTGACACCATGGTCCAATTAGGGTTAAATGTTCATCCATTAGAATTTAAATGGTTATCGTTCATTAGTACATTGTCATCAAGACTTTATAGTTGCTATAGGAAAATGCATCCCGTTTGATAACTGTACTCGTTGTTCCCATTCCTTGGATGTTGGAACGAGCAACTTTGCTCACTATTCCACATCCTAGTTAATGTCTTGCTCTTTCTCTGCTGTGATTTGCTTCGCCAAGCAAAGTGGGAAAAAACCTGAATAGCTTGGGGAGGGGAGGGGTGTAGTGTAGTCTAGTCTGTAAGTCTCCCTCGTGTGTAAGCAAATGTCTCATGAAAAGGGCTCGTCTCCCACCCTTCAAGGACCGAAAGGGCTCGCCGAGGGGGTGAACGAAGCCTGAAAAAGCTGGAGAAAACGAGGGTGTAGACTTGGGGGAACGTTAGTTGGCGTAAGCAGGAAGATGAACAATGAAGCTACTAACGTCCCCCCGAACCCGTTGCATTTTGGCCTGAAAAGAGCCCCAACCTCTCGTACCGGAGTGATGTCTTTCCTTAACCCTTCCAGCACCTCGTATCCCTCTCGCCTTCTTCCATTGTCCGGACACGGAGAACCCAAAGTGCCTTTTTCCTAAGGTAGAAATCAGAAGGGGGAGCTGGAGTGAGAGCTGCGCGCGCCTGGATTCCTCAATGACTAATTGAAGTGCTCGTCTCGACTCAAGTGGGCCTCGTAGGCCTGCTGTGTTTCCATTCCTCTCTTCAACTTTTTGAAAGAAATTTTCTTTTTCATCCCCAGCTGGTGTTTTCTTTAACTTTGTACAGTCTTGACTCGACCTGAATATGGGAGGTGCATTAGCTCGGGCTTCAGACGTAAATTCCCTTTTCTGTAATTTTCATTATCTACCTTTCGTGGTGCATTCAATTTTCCCTCGTGCCTTTTCAACCCACAGCCGAAGCTGCAATGAAAAATGAATAGATACGTGTGAAATACGATTCATTTCTGGTATTTGCCATCATTACATCTCTTCAGCCCGTATAGTGGCAGTGAATAGCTTCTGAAGCCGTTTGGCTAACGAGAATTCGTCCTTTTCCAAGAATTTGCTTTACCACTTTGCTTGCCTTCTACATTCTATGATCACATTTGACCGGCCATTTATGTCCTTTTTGCAACTACATTCTAGATTTTTTCATCAATCATTAATTGATAAACTTTCTATCAAATTA
The DNA here is from genome assembly GCA_009739505.2 of Apolygus lucorum. Lineage (NCBI taxonomy): Eukaryota > Metazoa > Arthropoda > Insecta > Hemiptera > Miridae > Apolygus > Apolygus lucorum. The sequence goes on along the minus strand of CM019176.2, from coordinate 50,350,210 downwards.
CTTGTCAGACTTTTTGCAAAGTGAATACTGAGAAGGTTTTCGTCTTCTTGACATCACAATTTTATTGCTTGGGAATCCGATTGCCAACTAATCAATCATAAAGCCATACCTGCTCGCTGTTAGGTTCAGAATCTTCTGTTATTAGTCGACAAATTATATTATGTTTGTGACATCAAAGTATGATTAGCAGAGTGTGATTCACACTCAGCAGTGACGGGAGCGTTGGACCAGTCAGTCTCATCTGTCTGTTCCTCCAGGACTCTCCTACGAATCTTGCACAAGCAATCAGATTATCATCTCTTACGGTCCTCGGCCACAATTTTATTCCTTGGGAATCCGATTGCCAACTAATCAATCATAAAGCCATACCTGCTCGCTGTTAGGTTCAGAATCTTCTGTTATTAGTCGACAAATTATATTATGTTTGTGACATCAAAGTATGATTAGCAGAGTGTGATTCACACTCAGCAGTGACGGGAGCGTTAGACCAGTCAGTCTCATCTGTCTGCTCCTCCAGGACTCTCTTACGAATCTTGCACAAGCAATCAGATTATCATCTCTTACGGTCCTCGGCACAGCTTTCATTAGTCAGGAGAGCTGCTCAGCCGAATTTCTTTTTCGGTTCGTCAATGTCAGGCTGCTGGATTCTCGATTCTCGGGGAAAATAGAGGCGTAGCCGGCAAAATATTGCGAATTAACTCGACAAATTCCTCGCAACGAAACCGATCCCGACACAAATCGGTGCGCTAGTGTACTCGTTCTCAATATAGATTCACCAACTTACAAGATATCTACTGACAAAAGTGCTTATGAACTGGGAAGAAGAAGGCGTTTCTGTTTCAAGCTCTGGCTTGCCAGTTATAACCTAGGTTCCACTCAACTTGAATTTATTTCACTGTTACTGTTACTAAGTACGAGTAGTTCTCTCTGTGTTCATGGATTAAACAGGAGCTTAGGGGAGATATACCGGCGACTTTAGTGCGGTAGAGTGAGCCTATTACTTGCCGCTACCGCCAGAGGTTTTCGGGGTAGGTAAGCAAAGGGACCATCAAGTTGTGTGAACATACCTTCCTCCGGCTCATTGGGCTGCCAACGACGCTCTGCAGCTCCGCTCCAGATGATGTTCTCTTCCTACCTTATGGTCACCCTCGTTCCCCCTTTTCCTCTACTCAACCTACACATTCACCTGCTAATCTTGATTTTCTTTCTATAAATTCAACATTTTATTTCACTCCAAGGACCGTTGGCTTCAGTTTTCTCAATAAGTTTATTATTAAAAACTTTCCCATTTATTTTCTAGGTATTAACCAATTTATTTGGAATTAGAACAATCATTTAACTTGGACTGGAAACGGGGGGGGGGGGGGGCTCCGAATTCTTTATAGAAAATAATGAGGCAAAACTACCTACCCTATTATTTCCCTCAAAATTATTTTGTGTATCTACAATGATTGCCCAAATCCCTTAAAACTTCAGGCATACATTTTTCAATTTGGTCTGGTAGATTTCAACAAAACATCTCATTTCCATGAGTTTGGTTTATTATTTTCAATAATAAACCTTTGGAATCGACCAAGAAAAAAAGTTTAACCCCCCCCCCCCCCTCTCTAAAAATTTGATGGTTTACGTTGAAAGGTACGTATAATCCAAAAATCGCTTCCTAGCACACTTTTCTTAGCAACCCTGGACCGATTTGGTTCAAATTTGGTATATGGGCTCCATTTGGGGTCTAGTTGTGATGCGAAGCTTTTGGTTGATGTCAGTCACTTCTGAGGGGTAAGAATTAAGGGTTGAAAATTTCAAGAGTGCCCTAGCTCGAAAACTTTCGAAATAAAGGTATTGTTTTTTTACCAATTAAAGATAGTAGGTATTGAATTTTTAGAGACCGCGCGGAGCTCTGTAGGACATTCAGTTCGTTCCCTACGAGTACTTAAGGGTTTTCCTTCGATAAAACAGAATCACTTGTGTGAATCACCAAAGTGGTCTAATCTCCGTTGAAAAATTTTATCTGGCTAAAATGCGATCGCTGTTCGTTTCTTCGAGTTGTATTCAGTATTGCTATCTGAGCAACCAGTACTCAATTTCCATATGAAGCTCTCTATTTTTCGAATCGAGTGTGATGCGTTTATTTCTTTCTAAAAATCTTGATTGTGAAGGTGTGAAGGCAGTATGGTGTGGTAGGTAGTATCTACCAATAGTTGGTAGGGATGGTTGATTTCCATTCAACCAAATGGAAATGAAGGGTAGAAATTTTCACAAATGCCCTAGTAGGTAGCTAGTAGGTACCTATGGTTGGTAGGGATGGATCTATACAGAACGGTGATCTATACAGAAAATAATAAACCTTTTGGCAATCATTTGCAGCGTTTTTGCTTCCGAGTCTACGAAGGTAGCGGAAGGTTTGTTTTCACTTTTCAAGGTTGAAAAAAAAAGTTCTTCAAAATCAAAATTTCCACTCGCGTTTTACGATTCAGACCTTCCTGAACAATTTTGGTTCTGTGTCTGTCTGTCTGTGTGTTTGTCATGAAATCCTTGCCACAGCCATAACTTCTACAATTCTCGTCCGATTCCGATGAAATTTTCGGGGATTATGCGGGTTGGCGTTTAAATGGTCCCCTATGAAAATCATCGTTCCCAGACTCATAGTAGCCACTGCGCATGCGCAAACGTATATTTCCTTGTTACAGCCATAACGTCTACATTTCTCAAAAATATTCAGAGATTGTGCCGGTTGACGTGTAGATGGTCCCCCCTGAGGGTAGTGCAAGGCATTTAGAGATTGATGTTTCGAGATCAACTACTATGCATCGAATCATCTGTACAATCGGGTTTTGGAAACGAGGAAGCTATTTGCCACACCCACTTGGCATACTTTTTTTCAATCTCTACCTACTTTTTGAAAGTAATTTCAGTTTTAAAATTAATTTAATATATTCCTATATGTGAGGAAGAAAAATGACAGTCAAATAAGAAAATATATTTCGTTCCGAACATTGTATCACACACATAATTGTTCCTTTCATCCTGGAACAAATTTTGTCTTGGTTGCTGAATAATGGATAATTCTAATCGAGATGGGTTCTCGTACTAAGTGAAATCTTCATACCGCACTTGTCCGGGAATATGTTCTTTGGTATTGATTTGAAGTCCAAAACAAGGTACCTATCATGCCTAAAATGTCCTCCCTGGTGAAGGTGTATCAGTATATAATGGGGTAAATACCCGGTGGGTCGAAAGTTCAGGTTTTTGACCTCAAATTTGGATTCAACACCATTGAAAACCTCTTCACTACAACTGTTTGTCCATTGATATTATAACATGTGGTAGAAAAATTAAATAGAGATCACACGTTTGAATAAAAGGCGGGACTCCATTAACGCACACACATTACGCCGCGGGCGTGTGTGCGTAGTATTTTGCAGTATCCAAGACCACGAGGCGTTCGAGACCGCACGGGATTAGTGGTTCCAAGGTCAGCAACTTAATACGCCCCTACAACTTACTACGTCACATCACTCAAATCTTCAACTTTCATTAGCTTCCATAATTTCTTCTAAACATTTTCTTGACGAACAGACCCGATTACCGTTGTACCTGACCCATGCTCTTTTGAAAATTTCATTTTTTTTAATTGACTGAAATACCCTATTGAGGGTAAAAACCTAACTACTGACAAGAACTGTGATCATCTTGCTTGTTACAGTGTTTTTTGTAACTTTATTTTACTAATAACATTTTTATTTCTTTTTATAGTGGTTTTGATTATTCAAAACCCTCAAAATACTTGTCACTGTGTTTCTTTGACCATTTAAATTAAATGAGTAAATCATTCTAAAATTTTTTAAGGATTAAGTACAGAAAATAGCCAACGCTGTCCACAGAGGACTGTAACTCGTATGACTTTCCAAATTTTTGAATATATATAACCAGTAAAGGGAAAATCTTAGTTTTTCGATGTAAGATCGGGAGAGAGAAAGTAGGGGAAGACGATACTCCGAAAATGGTGTTGATAGGAAATTACCAAAACTTTTTTTGAGATGTTACAGTATTCCTCGATTTGTGTGATATCTTGTGTCCTTCTAGGCCGTTCGTTAGTGACTTTGAAGACAGTGGATTCTGTTGGATTCACGGTTCTGTGCTAAAGGTGATTCAAGAGTCCATGAAGTAAGAACGCGTTGCAGTGTGAACTGTCTGTGCGTCGCTTGGTCTATCAGAATGAACCATCGCGTCAGCGGAGTAATTTAAACTGGACCCAGATAATCTTAATGGGGTTGTTGGGCTGGAGCTGTTACTTCCATCGTTCCCTTATCAATGAGATCAGTAAATTTTTTATGATCCTTTACAGCATCAGTAGCCGTTTGTTGGCGGTCGATAACATCGGTCTGGAAGCGCCGCTCGTATTTCTTAGTTGGCCCGGTTCTCTATCCGTTTTATTTGTCTTATCTACACAAAAGCTCTTAGAATGGCTGCATTGTACGAAGCTTCATCCCATTGCCGATTGCTTTTAACTCAATGACCAAAATCGAGCCATGAAAGGAACTAAACTTGTTAATTTCATTCTTGTGATTTAAAATCACCTGTTTACTCAGGTTTCAATGTTTTCTCTGAATTTAAAAAAAAATTATTAAATAATTTTATTCGCTTAACATGATTGAGGTGGTATTTTTTTTAATGACTTATTGATTGTGATAGTATAATACCAGTGAGCCAAAAACGTACTAAGTATAATAATACAATTATAGTAGATTTATCTGAAGTCTTGTATCCTAATTTTTACATGATCCTAGAAAAAACATCTCCCGCGGAGTTGAAAAAAATAAATGTATTAAAAAAAAAAAAAAAATGTGGGTGTTAATAGCTGTTACCATAATTCACGATTGTGATAATGCGAGCAGCTACTATTCAATCTGGGTAAGTATCCATCATCATAGGGGACCATCTACACGCTAAGCTGAACAATACTGAGAAAATTCCGTCTCGAAATCGGATGGAAAATGTAGAAGTTAAGGCTCTTACAAGAAATTCACGTTTACGCATGCGCAGAGGCTACTGTCAATTTTAAGGCCTATAATGCATCATTCACAATCTAATCCGCTCAATCACTGAAAATTTCATTGAAATCGGATGAGAAATGTGGAAGTTATGGCTGTGGCAAGGATTTCATGGCAGACAGACAGTCACGGAACCAAACTTGGTCAGAAAGGTCTGAAACGTGAAACGCGAGTGGAAATTTCAATTTTGGAGAAACGTTTTTTTCAACCTTGAAAATTGAAAACAACGCTTCCGCTACCTTGGTAGACTCGGAAGCAAAAACAATATTGCAGTGGAATGGAATAGGAAGTTCTAAATGGAAAGCTTAATTTTAGATAAAGGATTCTCACGTCTTTCTAGTAATCGAAATGGAACTGTATTCTTCTAGATCTGTTGGGTTTCCAACTAAATGATCTATTTCAGACGTTCTTTATTCCGTGCGGTAGAATCCTGCGAAATATTTCCCTGTATGAATCACAATGTCCGCTAAGAACTGATACGAGTCTACCGATGTTTTGGAGTAATAAGTGATGAATCAGCTTTACTAATATCAGCCGTGTTTAGGAGATGGAAACCCTTTTCATAATCTCACCTAACCTACGATATAGAAATCGTGTGCTTTGAAATACTGTAGATTTGTACAGTTGGCACAATTTTCTACGTAATTTTGTATACGGGGGCAATCCTATGTATACTTCCATGCTCGCAACCTGAATCCAACCGTTTCCCATAATCTTAACAGTTGGAGTCTTCTCGATAGTTTCCAACTGAATAACCAAGTACCTCGGCTGATTTGCTGGATGCGGTGGTCGAGATGTCAGCCATACCTAGTTCGGTTGACAACATTATGGTTTTCCTTCAGAGGGATATTTGACAAAGGGCTGTTTGACGAGAAGAGCTTTGTGTAGATCGTACACTGAGAAGATGGCACTTTTGGACTCAGTTGGTGTTTCCTTGATGAACTGGTTGACTACAATCCTTATAAGCTAAATATTGATGAATAATTCATTAATTATTTGAAATTCGGCTCATAGCGATGTGTTCAATATAGAGAACGAATGTAGCGTGGAATAGGTTGAGACGAAGGCGGCGGTTGTAACCTTGATACTAGTAGTAAAGAGCGGCGCCCTCCACTCGCCCCACCATCACCCCAGTTCAGTCGATATCAGCTCTGCTGGGTGACTTTCACTTTCTAGACGGCCCTCGGCTGAGTTTCAAATGGAACTGGGCCTTTATCTGTCTATACTAGCTAAGACGCGCTCATTAAACTTGTGATGTTGGTTCGTTACCATCCAGGAAAACCTGTACAGACAAACGAAGTACATACCTACTTTTTTGCTCAAATATATAGAAATGCGGGTGATAAACATCGTGATGATGGATCCTAGTAATTGATATCATCGTCAACTGTGCTGAGGAAAGAACTCAAACCTTGTAATTATGTTGATACAGCAATGAGACCTGTGATGTTTCCTTCCTTGTGGTGGGGGGTGGGGGGGACGACATGTTGCGCTGGAAGAAGGATCCCAGTAGAACGAGCTATTACTAGCTAAAAGTTCAATTGCTTCCGAGTCTACCAAGGTAGCGGAAGTTCTGTTGGAAGTTTGGAAGTTTTTATATTTCAAGGTTGAAAAAAAGTTCTCAAAAATCAAAATTTCCACTCGCGTTTTACGTTTCAGACCTTCCTGAACAATTTTAGTTCTGTGTTCGTCTGTCTGTGTGTCAGTCTTTCATGAAATCGTTGCCACAGCCATAGCTTCCACATTAAATGTGAAATTTTCACATCCGATTTCGATGACATTTTCAGAAATGGTACGGGTTGGTGTGTAGATGGTCCAAATCATCACTCCGGACTGCTAGTAACCGCTGCGCATGCGCAAACGTGTATTTTCTTGTACCAGCCATAACTTCTACATTTTACATCTGATTTCGATGAAATGTTCAGAAATATTGCGAGTTGGTCCCCTATGAAAATCATGGCCCCCAAAAAAAAGTATTTTGTGCGCATGCGCATACGTAAAATCCTTGTAACAGCCATAACTCCTACATTTTCCAACAATATTCATAGATTGTGCGGATTTACGTGTAGATCGATTGTTGTCATCGTGGTTGGTATTTAGAGATTGATGTTTTAAGATTTACTTCTATGTATCGGATCATCTATACAATCGGTATATGGATACGAGGAAGCTATGTGCCACACCCGTTTGGCAGATGTTTTTGAGTTGGATCCGATTGAAACCAACTTAATTACTCATCGTCGTCTTCAACTCCCGAATTCAGTTGGATCTGCCATTTCCTCAGCAAGTCTTTTCTTGCCAGAAGGATGAACTGTAAAAAATTGCTATTCCGTACGAAGAAGATTCACCAAAAACTGTCGGTTCCGAGCGGAGGGCTAGTGGGGCTATGAAGGAAGATATGAATTACTGAAGGCTCCGAGATGGTCCTGTCCGAATTTCAAAGAACGCATTAGTTTATTCATAGTCGAGATGCTTTCAAGCCCTTGGCATACCCTCACGAGCTACAACCTGCTTCAAGTGCTTTATCGATTCCTTCAATTTTACACGTTGGAAGCATAGCCGCCCGTCGCTAATCCGTTCATGTATCATATTCCCATGGTCTCTTCCTTCCGTGTCAGTTTCACGTTCAATTTGATTCCCCCACTACTCTTTCTGGCCAGCTCTTTCTGTACTTCTTGCCGTATCCATTTTTTACCCGTTTCGTTCAGATGGAATCCATCTACATTGAATTTGAACTAAACATCTATCAGTAACTGATTTACGACTTATGCGCTCTCCCTAATTTCTGTAAATAGGAAGGTATACAGGGCGTCCCATGTTGAGGACCGGAAAACTCCGGGAGTTGATTCTGCAACTAATTTAAGTGAGAAAATGTCTTGATAGCAATTTTGTCTTAACCCCTTGTTTTTAAAAGTTTTTCCCATTTTTAAGATTTTTTTCGTGTGTTCGAACTTGTGTCACTAAAATTACCATAACTACCTTAATTTACCGTAGACGAGTAAAAATAGAGGCACGGTTGGAAAGGGTGTCAAATTTCCCATTTTCAAAGGGCCTACAAAAAACTATTTCCGGCGTCCTGACGGGTGATAGGAGGAAATCTTCTAAAAGAAAAGTAAATTTCCATTTGGAATTCTGAATTAGATTTGGTGTTCAACAATCAATGACGTTCAACAAATTCATATTTGAATCAGATTAGATGTTCAACCTCCTTTAGATGAGAGTGGATTAAAATTATTATGGTTTCTAACAATTGAGGTCTTTACAAGTTGTCAGACGGGAGAAAGGCCAACAGAGAGTACTTCTCTCTCGGCAAAACCTTATTTCCTGAAGGTGGTGTACTCCAATGTGACGGAGTACAAACACAATCCCGCGACTTTAACGCTACAAAGTCAACTAATTAGCGTTGCTCAGTGCTGTTCGTTGCGAGTCGAGAGAATTGTTACTTAACCGTTAATGAGGATCCTGGTGTGTTTACTGGGGTCCTGGGGGAAATTTCCCGAAAAAGATATTCCAGGAAGGTATCACGACTCGTTAGGCCTGTGAGAACATACTTAGTCCCCCAAGTGATATTTTTCTATTCCATTAATGGTTTTATTTCGCATTTGGTAATGTCCAAACTGAAAATGTTCATTCTTTGCCTTTCTTCCCAAGACAACGCCCTGTTTTCGCCTACGACAGCAGAACAATATTTAATGACTCTGATTGAAATTTCAAGAATTATGCCTAATAATGAATAATTAAAAATCATCATTGTTGTCGGACTTGAATGAGGTGACATCCTATGAGTGTACTCAATTGGAGGTGTATTAAAAATTCACATTTTTAAATTAAATCTTTTTACGTCTTTTGCGTGATATTCTTCTCAAAGGTCTCTTTAGAGGAGTTCGTTGTAAGCTTCGTTGTGGCTCCTCTAAATGGGGTTTGGATGAATGTAACTTGAATTCATGTTATTGTAGCCAAGATTTTCTGAAACGGCGGTACCTAGCTAGAAATTACAGTGTATGATTTCAGACAGACAATTAGCTTTGGTGACTGATGACACGTTAGACTCACTTTTGGGCTACTTGAATCCTGATGTGGAAGTCAACTGGGACAGCAGAAGTTCTAACATAATATGACGATACTTAGCAGCTCACTAATTTTGAAAGGGCGTCTCGGAAGGATTCTATATCATTGTAAACTGTGTTTTTAGTTTCATAATTACAATAATCAGCAATAGTTTACGATAATTTTCTCTCGGAAGATGATAGTATGGAAGCTGAGGCAGGAGTACTAACCATAATATGGTTATTATTAGCGACATGCTCCACTACAGAGTTGTCTAGATCCTCCTGAGAGGTTCTTGGACGACTGGATTCTATTTTTTTTTTAACGCCTATCTGGTGGTTTCCTAACAATTTTTTTTGAAAATACCTTTTGACTTGGCATTTTGTCAGCCAAAATAAAGAAAAACGAGTTCATTACACGACAACAACAAATCACACGGGAAGGTTTAAAAAGCAAGGTTATAATAACAAAGCCACTCAGGAAGTTTCTTTGAACCATGGAAGGTTTCGATACCTAATACATGGATACTCGAAAACCACAGATTTTAGACAGAAACAACGACATGAGCGGGAAAGCTAGAATTTCGAAATTCGCCTCTCCTGAAAAATTACATTTTTTATCCTATAAGTACCTTTCGCTCTGGCTCTAATCAATAAAATTGAATGCAATTTTTTCCATGCGTGTACCAACTATCGATAGGTACATATTTAAGTCAGACAACCTTTTGAAATTTGTAGCGGATCTGAAAAAAATTAATTTTTCAAAGTCAACATTTCACTAGCTTTTTTTATTGTTTGTGTTATATGGCACTAATTTTTGTGTATGCAGTATTTCCAGAAGTCGCCGGACTGAAAGTTACATAATAATACCTATAACAACTCCGTAACATTTTAAATTGATATCTTCAGTAGATTTGGAGAAAAAGCTAGTTGAATATGGCTGCTTTCTAAGCGTTTTTCGATATGAAAAACAAATTTCATTCTACTCTCAGGATTTAATCAATTGTTACGACAAAAGTGTTCATAAATACAAAGCGGCTATTGAGCTTTTCAGAAATCAAAAGCTGTCTTCATAGCCTCCACGTCGCATGAACTTAAATATTTATACTTTTAGAATGATGGAATATTCAGGCTTGTTCGTCTTAGGCTTTCAGGAAGTTCTCTATAACTCTGTGCGTTTTTGAGAAAAAGTGAGTCATTTGTAAACCTAACTTGGAGATTGGAAAATAGCATCCGAAAAATAGGAGTAACTTAGTAGCAAGAGGACTTCCTAGTCGAAATTATCAAGTTTCGGCCTGCTGAAAAGCAACACCGGAAGCATAATAGGAAACAGAAATCTGGACAAAATCATAGTTCGTTTAGTTGCTAGTTTATCATCACTCTTCAGCTCATCGACACCTTCGTGTTTTTCCTTCCATTTCCTTCCCCGAAGCCCTTTCTCTCTTCTTTGGGCTTTCAAAGGGGTTTCCCTCCAACAAGAGCCGGGTTCTTGAAGAGCATTTGAATTTCTAATGCCTCTTTCCATCACCTCTTCTACCGGCTGCAACGATCTCTAAGCGATGAGGGAGACGAATTTTAAATGTATTTCAGTCCCATTCAACTTTCCCCTATCGTACTTCCTACTCTTTCTTTCTGTTCTTTCTTCCTCCTTCATTCTACATTTACATTCCGTTCCCCAGTAAATACTGAAAGAGAAAGTGATCAAGTTACTCTTTTGGAATGTAAAGTCAACTTCTGAAACAATTCGGGTTGTAGTAATGGAGTCAACAGGTCGACCCACCAATGTTCAATGGCTAGTCATGGATAAACCATTCGGACTTACAAGTCACCACTTTGGCGTTATTATATTCGTATGTAGCGCACCCACAAGGCTGGCTAATATTTCAATTTTCCCAAACAAAGCTCTGAAGATTTCTATCGGTTCCTTCTTCATTCCCTCTTATCGTTCTCTCAGATCCCAGGTCGAACTGGGTGACACAAAAGGTCAATCAAAGGGTTCTCGGTTTTATGAAAAGCCCCTAAAAAAAAGGAGGTGACCTCTCAAACAACAATAGGTCACTCGGACTTGAAGAGCGGCGAGAGGCGGGGGATCCGGCCACGCGTGAACCCGCCAGATAAGTGCGGTAGGTGAAGCACCTCGTCTCTCTATGGTACACCCTCCTGCCTCTTTCTAGATATACTTCGACTCCTCTCTCTGCGCCCTGACTCTCGACTCCAAGCCCTTATCCGAACTCACGCCTCAGTGGCGATCTACCTTCTGCCCGCCTAGCCGGAAATGTCCAGCCCTCCCTCCCTCCGATTTAACAGTGGTTTACACTGTTTATGCTCTCCCATTGTCTGTCGATGTTTTCATGTTTCTTTTCCCTTCAGAAAACAGCATTTCACAGCGGCTATTCACAAAAGGAAACATTTCGGCCCCTCAAAATATACCTAGCTCTTTCAAATAGAAATAAATACCTTCTAATTAGAAAAAACTATTTCACAAATGGAAATATAAAAATTTTACAAATAAAATTAACAATTTTACAAACATAGAAATAAACTATTTTTAATTAGAAATAAAGATTTTCTAAATAGAAATACTTACACAGTTTTAATTAGAAATAAACATTTAACAAATAGGAATGCACATTTCCAATTAGCAATTAACATTTTTCGATTAGAAATGAACATTTTGCAAATAGAAATTAACATTTTACGAACAGAAATAAAACATTTCCAAATAGAAATTAACATTTTACAAATAGGATTAAACATTTTTCAAATAGAAATTAACTTTTTACAAGTAGAAATAAACATTTTACAAATAGAAAGGAGAATTTTTCAGTTAGAAATAAACACTATGCAAATAGAAATGAACAATTTCCAATAGAAATTCACATTTTACAAATAGAAAAAAAAATTTCAAATAGAAATTAGGTACCTTTTTACAAATAGAAATAAACATTTTTCAATTAGAAATGAATATTTTACAAATATAAATTAACATTTTACAAATAGAAATAAGCATTTTTCAAATAAAAATAAACACTACAAAAATAAATTCTTACACAGTTTCAATTAGAAATAAAACATTTTACAAAACATTTTCAATTAGAAATAAACATTTTACAAATAGAATTAAGCATTTTTCAGATAGAAATAAATTTAAAAATTGAAATACACAGTCTAAATGAAAAATACACATTTTACAAAATTTGTTTAGTTTTATTTAATAAAACTAAACCTTTTTTCAATTGGAAATAAACATTTTACAAATAGAAATGAGCATTTTTCGGATCGAAATAAACGCTTTACAAATATAAATTTTTACACAGTTTCAATTAGAAATAAACATTTTACAAAACATTTTTCAATTAGAAATAAACATTTTACAAATAAAAATAAGCATTTTTCAGATAGAAATAAACACTTTAAAATCGAATTACTTACTCACTTTTGATTAGAAATGAACATTTTACAAATAAAACTAAACATTTTTCAATTGGAAATATAAATACTTACACATTTTTGATTAGGAATAAACATTTTACAAGCAGAAATAAACATTAAATGTTTATGTAAAATTAAATTAATTATGTAAAATGAAATAAACATTAAATGTTATTACAAAGAATAAAATAAAATAAAATAAAATTATTACAAATAGAAATAAATATTTTTCAAATATAAATTAACATTTTTCAAATAGGAATGAACATTTTACAAATAAAATTACCTACACATTTTCCAATTAGAAATAAACATTTTACAAATGGAAAAAAATAGTGACATCGGCAAAGCAGTGATCTTTGCAGAAGAGTGATCTATACAGAAAAATAATAAACCGTTGAGTAATAATTTGCAACGTTTTTCATTATTTTCAACAATTAGCCTTTGAAATTGGTTCATGTTTCAAGCTGTTTTGATAAAATTTGGGGTCCAGTTGTGTCGCTGAGCTTTTGGTTAGTGTCATTCACTTCTTATTGGTTGAAAAGTAGGGTTTGTTTATGAAAAACTCTCGAAAACGCTTGATATAAAGGTATTGTTTTTCACCAATTTTAATTAGAATTGAATGTTTAGCGATGAATGAGACCAGGTAGAGCTTTTGTAGGACATACCGTTCGCTCTTTATAAGAATTTATGAGTTGGACTTACAATAAATCAGAAACACGAGTGTGAATAGCAAAAGACTGTTCACTAGAGGAAATAGGCCTAATCTCCATTCAAATTTCAACTGATCAAATGCAATCATTGTTCTTTTCATTGAGGTGAGTTTTGTTTTGTACATCCTTAACAACCAAGCATCAAATTTCGTAATGGAGGCACCCACAACTCTCGGATACCGATTTTATTGCTATTCGTTAAATGTCAAAGCCGCGTTATATGCAGAGTGATCTGTTCACTAAATGATAAACGATTGTGTAATTATTTGCAGGGATTTTCCAACTCAATTCCGAAGTTTCATATTTTACTGTAGTAAACCAACATTGAATAAACACACCGACTACCATACAATATTACTAATTCATTACGTTCGTATAGCTAAGCTTACTCTCATATTTATGTGTGTTGGACTTATCCGGCCTCAAGGTGATTCGTAAAGTGATTAATTTCCGCTGGGCGCCGACTCAGCTGTCAGTCGTAACTTATATTTTCACTCGGTGTGCGGTAGGGCGATAACTTCGCTGGTAAACAAATATTTATACTGCCTCTTTTTTCCTTTTTTCGTAATTTTCAAGCGATGAGGGCGTAACGGGAGCGATGAAAGCGCCCGAAAAGTCTAAACGACGTTCCGGACGTCGGATATACACGCTTATATACGCGTTTATATAAGCTTATATAATATATAAGCTATAATATATTCTCACATATTATGTGAGAAGCGAAAGGGATTTATGGCTGTCTGGTTTTCGCGGTCCCCCTCGACAACAGTTCCTGCGCGATTTGCAAGCCTCTCCGCTCATCGAGATGATAATTACGTGACCCCACTCACTGTTCCCGCTGACCACTTCCCGGTTCTATGAGCATCAAATGCGGTTCCTGCAGATACAAATTGTGGCATTTGTCAACGTCACTTCAATCTCAATTTATATTCGTCAACCATTTCAATGTACGCCCGAAACGTGAATAGTAATACGTAGTTTCGCTACTTCAACAACCGTGGGTATTTTTTTTTTGTTATAATAATATAATGTATTATTTACGTAAATAGTATTTACGTATAAACTCAACAACATAACAACAACAGTAACAACTTAACCAAAACATGTGAGTGAGTTCACTGTCAAATTTTGATGGGGACGTAGGTAAGTTCAATTTTGAATTCACTAATTTGAAATCTAAAATGTTGAAGTTTATATGGGCATCAGGGCACCGTCCTGTAATCCCAGGCATCTCACTCTCCTTCTGCATCTGCGAAGTCTCATCGACACTGCTTGGATCACAACCATTTGTGTTTTGACACGTACCCAGCAGGTCGCTTGAGAGAGAGGCTTGGCCCACTTCTCGGACAGTACCTCTGCTAGCCCCTTCAGAAATTTATCATATTCTCGATGGAGAGTTCCATCGCAGGCTATGACGAGGGGGGTAAAAGAGCCTCTCAGGTCCTCAGGGGCCGTACGTCGGTGATGTAGACTACTGTCATGGAGCAGCCTTTCCCGTTTAGCTAAGGCAGCAGCTATGTTCAGGGTTTTTTCCTCTTCCTGTACTTCTCGGACCCGGCTTCTATGGCTTCTGATAATATGCTGGTGGACCTCTTCGAAGCATTATAATTCACACCAGATGTTCAAACAGGGTCCTCCAGTGCCAGTCCACCTAGCTTGACAGGTAGCTCGTAGAGTTCAGCTTCCCAGTTGCTGACAGCTTCTACCACAAGCGCTTGAATAAAAACTCGGTGGATGCAGTCTCTTAAAGGTTCAAGTTCCTCAGAACACCCTCCTACTACTCGCTGTAAGAACACCCATTCTCTGGATAAAGATTTTGTGAATGCCACGTAATCTGCCTGAGGGCTCTGTTTTGTGGCAGCCGCCAGTTTCTTCGTATTTTCGACCCATCCATGAATTTTGGCTCTGACAAACTCGGATGTTGAGGTCTGACGGCCTCCTAGGAAACGTTGAGAGTTCACCACTCTAAGATTTGTCCCCTCAAATAAGGCGTGAGCCTCATTTTCTAGCCCATGTTTGAGGATTAAGTAGCTTTTACTGGCCTCTGGAAAGTACCCTCACTTAGGCCCTTCAATTTGTAAATGAGAAAACCATGCCTTCAGTTCTTTGAGTCTCCCAACGTATGCCGAATCATCGGCGTATCAGTTTTGCTGGTATCTATTGCTCTTAAGATTTTGGATGAGTTTCGCGTGTTCGATTTAAAGACCAAGTTGGTACAGAACTGACCTGAGTTGGTTCGCTTAGGAATTTACTCAAAGAGAATCTACCTTCTTAGAGAAAGGGCTCACGAATCGGCGCCTGTCAAGTTACTGAGGTCTATGAAGGAAGTATACAGAAATCTATCAGGTCGGCGCAGTTTGAGCCACCGCAAGATTGATTGATTCTAAGAGATATTAACAAGGTATCTGGCGCCGGTTGAGCTACCACAAATACCTTGCAAAATGTGAGAAAAGAAAAGAGGAGAGAAGTCATGAACGAAATGGATCAGTCAAGTTTTGAGGTGAGAATGAATGAAGAAGCTTGTCGAGGGCCCATATTTATACTGCCTGTTACAACACAAGACCTTGTCATCGGTTGCAAAAAGTGTCTCCTCAAGACGTTTCTCCGTTTCCACTTTTTTCTGAGACCTACAAAGGTGTTTTCAAAAATCACGGATTTTTAAAAAATCAAAAAATAGATTAAATTTGAAAAAGGTATATTTTCCATCGTTAACATGTTGACTATTTTTCCACATAGTCCCCATGGCCTTCCAAACATATTTGGTACCTGGTTTTCAGTTTTTTAATCCCCTCCCGCGTGAGCTCTGTGTCGTTAGCAAAGCGCCGACCTCCAAGAAGTTCGGGGAACAGGTGGTAGTCGGAAGAAGCCAGGTCCGAATGGATGGCCAAAAACAGCCCATCGAAACTGATCCAACAAAGCTTGGGTTTAACGGGTGGAGTGGGGCCGAACATTGTCGTGAAACAAGAATACAGTTTTGTTTTATTATTTTCAATAATGAACCTTCAGAATCGAGCAAGATAAAAAATTAACCCCCCTCCCCCTCAAAATTTGATGTTTTACGTTTCAAGGGACGTAGAATCTGAAAATCGAGTAAAGAATTTTCCGGCCGTACGCCGTACGCGGCACTTTTCTTAGCAACGCTGGACCGATTTGGTTCAAATTTGGTATATAGGCTCCATTTGGGGTCTAGTTGTGCCGCGAAGCTTTTGGTTGATTTCAGTCACTTCTAAGGGGTGAAAATTAAGGGTTGAAATTTTCAAGAGTGCCCTAGTCGAGAACTCTCGAAATAAAGGTGTTGGGTTTTCACCAATTTTAAATAGTATTGAATTTTTAAAAATGTTTGAGACCACCCGGAGCTCTGCAGGACAAACCGTTTGCTCCCTACGAGTACTTGAGGGTTTTCCTCCAAAAAAAAGGGAATCACGAGTGAGAATCACAAAAGAAGTCTAATCTCCGTTGAATTTTTAGCTAACCAAAACGCGATCGCTGTTCGTTTCTTCGAGTTGTATTCAGTTTTGCTTCCTTAGCCACCAGTAATCAAATTTCTGTATGAAGCGCCTTAATGTTTATATTTACAAAGTTGGCCGTGCTTGAACCCTTTGTATTATCCACACTGTTCAATTTTTTCATGTTTCATTTTTCAATATGACTTATAAATTTTCAGGAGAGGATGTTACATTTTGCACTTTTGGTTTCGCTGTAGTACTTACTTTCTGAAAAAAGGGGGGGTCTTAGTACCAATTGCCTTCTTTGGGGAGTTCAAATTTAAATTCATAATTCTGACACTTTGTTCCATTATTCTCAGAATAAGAAAATAGTGGCTTTTGTGCATTATTCTTTGAATATCTCGTCTGTTCTATTTGTTGGAAACAATTCCTTATCTGGATTTTATCGTTTTTTTTTTTAATTTCTCCAGGATTTCCTTTCAATATTTGCGTCATCTGTGATGCATTTTGACGAATGCTAGTTTAAAAATATTCGTTTGCTATCGTTAGCTAAGTATAGTGTTGAAAGAGTTCCAAAACACCTCATTTTAGAAGTCCAATCATATGAGCAACTTATGTATAACTGATCGTTTGGGAACCAGGTAGGTATGTGATATTCGACAACGATGTAATGAAAATATTGTAATGAATTGGTCATAATATTGATCATAATAAATGACCTATGCATTTGTCTAACTGAGTTGAGTTACCTTTTCAAGTTCCATTGTCAGTAAGGGAACGAGTAAAAAAATATTTTTTTCTAATACCTACCTACTGATTGTTGGTGAAGACGCCTGCAAATAATGATTTATGGAGTCATTTCGTGGAATGAGTACCTCTGAAAGCTCTACTATTCCGAGTATTGCAAACCATTCTTGACTATCATAGCCCATTGTTGCAGCCGAGCAACAAGAAACACTATCTGGCTGCCCTATGTTACACTAGAGCGACAAAATTTTAAAATTTGATAAATGAGCAAATTTTTTTTTCTTCAATTTCACGTAGCAAGAGCTGTTTTTAATGAGAAATCAAGAAAAAATCGGAAAGTTTCGAATTATTTCATGTCTTGGGCTATTAGGGGTTAAGGGATGTTGTGCAATCTAGGTACTCTAATAATGATTACAACCATTATGCCCATCCGATGAAAGTTCTTTCACAGTTTGGTTCAATATGCGTGAAGACAATACACAAAATACGCAGGGTCTATATGTTCATTGCTTGCTAAACACAAACAACGAGAAAATTCACTTGACAAGATTTTTCGTTTCTATTTCAGCCGACCCTAGGTGTGTTGTAGGCTCGACTACAAGACATGGTCATCAATGAGCCAAAGGTAAACTACTCTTGTGTATGTGTTGTTTGTAGAGGCCGATAACTGAAAGCTCTTGGAATTTAGTTTCACGCTGTGCGTATTTGCTGGCTCTCAACATGCACAGTAGACATATTTATGTGTTTTTAAAACTTCATTATCTGTGTTTGTTATAGCGATTTGTGAATATCGCGTACCTAAGTGCTTGAAATATTATCGAATTTATAGAAGAAAAATCGCGAGGATCGTTGAGAGTACTTCAAGATATCGCTAATTAGAAAAATGTATCAGGAAAATTATTGGGTTTCTGGGTAGGTATATATTATTACTGCAAGTTACTACTACAGTCGATTACAATTACAAATTACTGTTACAGTTGATCAAACCCATTAGATTACAACGAAAAGATGTGGATTTATATTTTCTCGCATTGCATCTCACAAATTCCTCAGGCATGTGCATGGTAGACACCTCTATTACCTCTTCTTTTCACTGGTCTAGGAGCACTGAACGCTCTGTGAGGGGGAAAAAGGAAAAAAGGTTACTCGGGTGTAAACGGTTACAAACCAGAAGATAAGCAAGACTCAGAAGAAGATAAGCAAGCTTCAGAACGTTATGTTGGACGTGCCAAATGTTTAGTGAGAACCGCCATATGTTAGGTGATGGAAGTACACAGGAAATATTGGAAGTACGTCTCCAACAGGTAGACAAGGAAGACCGTATAGATGGTTCTATCTATAGTTCTAAATTGTAGATCTATAAATGCGAGAATCGTAGGTTGAATCTGATAAAACAATTTAGCGGTCCATTAATTTATTCGGGCTCAAAATGCTAAAAAGTTAGAATAAAACAGACTATTGTACCAAAAGATTTTTTTCTCTTCTTGTCTAATCAAAGGAGGGAAATCCCATTTTTCTTCCGGGGAATTTAACTGGGGTTAGGAATTGCTTCCGAAAGGGGGAAGGAGGAAGAAGTAAGAAAATATATATAGCGAGAAAAATACGTTGGAAAATTGGGGGTTAGTAATGAGTAAAAGGATGAGTCAATGAAAATGAAGACCATTCGTCAGTTTTAATCAACGAGCTCCCAGTATATCATGCGGAAGGCTTCAGTGAAAAAATCCATTTTATTCATCATTTCGCCGTAACTTTGAATAAAATAAAGATTTTTTCCACCTCCGGTCGTAATAAGGGAAGATTTTCTCTTCGTTACAAGGAGCAGAAATTCGCGTTTTTCGTGATTTTTTATTCTTTTCCATTTTAATAGCTTTTAGTTGTTTCTGTAGTCTGTGGAACCAGCCGTTTAAAAATTGACTTAAAACGTCGTTTATACCCCGAAACCGGAGGGGAGGTTGAATTGTTAATGAGCCGTGGGAGGTATTAAGAGGGGAAGGCGTCCAACAAACTTTTTAAGTTGTTGCAAACTGGCTTCCGATGAACTTGGGCTGTGACACGGTGTAATACTGATGGAAAATGAGAATTTAGGCGTTCACTTAATACGAAAAACACGAAAACTTTGCGGTTAATAATTTCGATCTGTGCCGAAGGTTTCGAGGAGCATGTTTCCAGTTTGTTTATACTGTTTGTAGACTACGGAAAGTATGGGTGTTATTAATGGAATAGGGATTTATAATGAAATGGAATCTCCAAGAAGTTAGTGCGAATGGTTGTGATGATGACGAAAAATTCCATCTAAAATGAGTTTAGGTATCAGGCAGGATGATCATCTTTCTATTCAACTTAGATAGTCTACGTGAGCTTGCAAAAATACGAATAAAAAGAACACAATTATCTGCAAATTGCGGTAAACTCAGGTATATTGCTGAAGATTTACACTGTTAGGGCGAAATTCTGAAGAGCGTTCCGAGGTTTTGCACGAAGAAGAGAAGCTAATGGGTGTTTTAATCAAAGAAAATAAAACCAAATAGGTACCTCAAATTGTCCGATATTGTCAAATTGTGGCCTGAAAGTGCCTCAGGAAGGTGGCATTTGGTCTACGTTAGTTTGATGAGTTCCTTCAAATATCCGGGTTGCCCAGTGAATAATAAAATACTTTCACATTAAATGTGAAAACTAAAAAAACTATGTGAAACTAAAATTTTTAGTTATGGCACTGACTATTCAATACCAATAACAATCTCTAAACAGGGGTGTGATTTCTAGACCTCAAAGCTGAGGATTTATAAATTCTGATGGATTATCTCGATTATATGATTTTGAGTGCTACCTGCGGTTTGTCATGAAATGGTATCATTTGAGTGGGAGGTATTCGAGACAAGGATTGTTAGAATAATATACAGGATGTCTACAATTAATAATGGGCATACCTTCAGGGTTCGATTCTACAAGGTATTTTCAACAAAACATGTCCCCTATCAATGTTCTTTTAACCCAGTCAAAATGCTTTTTTTTTCACTGCGAAGTTTTTTTTGCGTTTTTGACCTTACGGCACTGATGTTCATAACTCCCTTATTTATCATGCAAATTGAAATCTGACTACACCGTTGGAAATGCGTTAAATTCTCAAGCTACCTAGTGCAAAACCAAAATCTTTCAGAAATAAAATACGAGTAGTTTCAAAAAATCCAATCAAAAAGCCAATAACATTTTTCTTAAAACTTGACTTTATTTGACCAAATTTTTACTCTGAATCCCTCCCCGTTTCGATGGTCGTTGTTCGGAAAAAAACATGCTCACATTGTCAGCTTTCCAATGGTTTATCAAGTATAAAAGAAAAAAAATTGAAAAAAAATAAAATAAAATAAAATTGGAAGAGTAAATCAAGTTTGAATGCTAAAAAACGTGTGTTTTGCCAAAAAATCAAGTGTTTTACGCGGTGTATGGTCACCCTCGATCTCAAGATGACTTGACAAGTTTGGTATCATTTCCTATGTAATTTTTTCCCGCAGAATCCAATGATATTGTACGAATATACTTGCGAAAGCTAGCTCGACATGTACGTAATATAATATATTACGTATTCATGTTATGAATCACACTGAGAAACTGCCTGTCTGATGAATAAAGGCATCATCATGAAAATGTCGTACCTGTGTCCTTCTACTCACGAATATCTATTTTAAAAGTCTGCTAAGTTGGGAAGATGCATGGCTTTCTCACTCAGAGTAACAAGGACAACATGAAACAAGAAAGACGATGCACTTCAAACGGATTTATGAGCTTGTACAGATATTTACTCTCGACCACTGTTAGCATGTATATGTATGTTTGAAATTTTGATTTTGGAATACGGAATGTATTTGAAATTGAAAAATGGTAAACGTAAAGATTTTTGGTATCTCACTTTTTAATTTTGGTTTTTTGCTTCCAAACTTCTTTGGAATCAACCCTACTTATAGTACTTCATCGCTGCAAGTAGGAAGGAAGGTTATTTTCCACAATTAAAAGTTTTTACTTGCTCGTTTTCTGTTTGCTTTGCTTTTCAGACGGTTCTCAGATACTTAGCTGAGTTGGAATATGGGACTGTGCATTGATTCAATATCAGCGGCTTATTTGTAATTTTTTTGTTGGTGAAGTTCACATGAGTGGATTTGGTTTCGTTTAATTTGAGGCGCCATTTTCGAGTCCAATCTCCAATAGCATTCGTAGCTTCCTGTAGCTTTACTGTAGAGGTTTCAACTGTGTCTGCAACTGCCAAAACAGCTGTATCGTCTGCGAATGTGGCTATAGTTGTTCCCAATGTGCGAGGAACATCATGTGTATATAGCAAGTAAAGGAGGGGTCCAAGAACACTTCCCTGCGGGACACCTGCTCTAATTTTGTTGAGATTTGAGTATTCATCTTCGTTTTTAATTCTGAAGTATCTATTGCTGAGGTAAGATTCCAGAATTTGGCAATATTGATTAGGCAACATCCCTTGCAGTTTGTTGTTTAGTCCATCGTGCCACACTTTATCGAAAGCTTGTGACACATCAAGAAATACAGCACTACACACTTGTTTATTTTCCAGTGCATTTTCAATTACATCTGTTATCCTATGGACTTGTTCAATCGTTGAATGTTTTGTTCTAAAACCAAACTGGTGTTGTGGAATTAAATTCCTTTCTTCTATTATGTTTATGAGTCTTTTCTTTAGTAGCTTCTCAAACAGCTTGGAGAGAACCGGAAGCAGTGAAATTGGTCTATAGGACTTGACGTCCGAAGGTTCTTTGCCTGGTTTCAATATCATGATCACTTCAGCAATTTTCCAAGATTGCGGAACATGATATAATCGAAACGCTGCATTTATGAGGTGTAGTAGCTTACGCAATCCTATCTCCGGAAGTTCTTTTAACACTTGACCAGTGATCAGGTCATATCCTGGCGCTTTTCTGGTTTTTATCTCATGTTTGACGCAATTAGCGAGTTCGCTAAATTTCACAGGTTTAATTGGAATACTATCCATTCTGTGGGGTTCATTCAGAACTTCTTCGCTCGGTGACTGCTGTAGCAGGGGGGAGAAGGTCTGGGAGAGATAGTTCGCAAATATTGTCACTTTCTCTTTTGCGTTTCTCGCCCAGTTGTTCCCAACCCTGATGGGTCCTAGAGGTTTTCTCGACGTTTCCGTGCCTTTAGCTGCTTTGTACAGAGAGTAATCCGTAGTTGTATCTGCCGTTAGACTTAGAATTTTTCTTGATAGTGTTTCTTGCTCTATTTCATCGATAAGTGTGCCCAATTTTTTTGATAATCTGTTAAGTTCATGACACTAGATGCGAAGCTGAAGTGGAAAGAACACGTCAAAAAGAAAAAGGAACAGCTAACAATCAAATTCAGAAAACTGTATTGGCTCCTGGGCCGACATTCACAACTTAGCTTACACAACAAAGTGCTGTTATACAAAACAGTACTTATGCCAATTTGGACCTATGGTATACAGCTATGGGGATGCACAGCTAAAAGTAACATGAAAATTATTCAAACGTTTCAAAATAAGATACTGAGGAGTATTGTGAATGCTCCGTGGTACATTCGTAATGATGACCTCCACAAGGACCTCAAAATTGAGACTATTAGCGAGGTAGCAAAAAGATACGCGAGAAACTACGAAAAGAGGCTTCACGCACACACAAACCCAGAAGCCATCCTGCTTCTGGACAACACTCATGAAATCCGACGTCTAAAAAGGATCAAGCCACTGGACCTTGGATGCTGAAGTGTAACTTTAATGTAGTGAAAGTCATTGGACTAACACTTACATGAGAAACGCGTAATATATATGTGAAGTAAATATCTAGATAGTTACGTGATGTATAATACCTCAATTGTAACTAGTTGATATATTGACTAATAAACGCTTAAATAAAAAAAAAAGACGGTTCTGAATAATATTTTTTCGTTTGATTTTTGTTGTAGTAGCACTTTGTCCCAAAATGTCAGTACTGGTATTCTTATGGCAGAGTTAGCATAATTTTGATGAATCCATAATTTATTCACGATGTTGATCAACGTTTTTGGTAACAATATGTCTTAGGCCAAACAATGAAATTTTCTTTATACTTTCTCACTTTTGCTAGTCAATAACTGCTCAAGTATCGTGGAAAATGTCACTTTAAATGAAAGTGATAGTACTTTCTAATGAGGCGGCACCCCTTGAGTGTCTAAGATTTTACCTTTCACGCCAACTCCAATGTATTCCTTGGCCTGCTTTATCTTTCCGACCAAAACGCCCATCTGCCTTTCAAATCTTCCCGTTCCAATTCATGCCGTTTTGTTTCCTTCTCTGTGGAACTTTTTTATACTTTCCTCTGCGGTGGATACTAAAACATTTTTCGAAATCTTCTTTATTATTATTTCAATGGCCAATCTTGATAAATATGTTATATTATTGACGGTTTTATCCCAAATTTAATTTTTTGAAAACTTCTTCGATAAGAAAATAATGGTTGCGACATCCTCCACAAGAAATCAACATCTCTCTGACTGCCTTCTCCAAAAACGTTCGAAAAACTCAAGAAATCTTAAACACGGGACCCAGGATGCACAAGGCTGACCATCGCGCCTCTGTTTGCGGCTAGAGCGCTTCGGCAAAAAATCCAAAAACTAACGAGGGCCAGAAACTCCTCCGTTCATCTTATGGAGCTCTTTAAAAAGAACGGTACTCAACAAGTCACCCAGATAGTGAGAGGGCAACTCTCCGCATTACTTGGTCAGATCAAACGTTGCTCGCCCGCGACTCACTGACGGTCGAGACTACTATTTCTTTCTCATCCTCTAACCATTGTGTAATTTGTTCTATACTTGGCACCAGTCAACACATAAAACTCCGGTGACCGGATCTTTCGCCCACATTAACTCATACAACCCATCTTACTCAACTATCTTCGATCGACATAACTACCTCACCTATCTTACCTATCTTAAGATAGCCGGACCTTACATCCAGAAGTATCCATCTGCACACTCTGATCTGCGGATGTTCGATCACTTTCCGAAACTATAATTTGACCGACACCCATCGGTCCCGCAAATTCACTCAGCTAAAACGAATTCCATTCAATTTCAAACTCCAACCATGCTATACTACAGAATACTACTAATGCTGTAGTGTTGGTACCTATGCTAAAACTTCTACCGCTAGCCACTATCAATGGTGGTACTCCCAATGGTGACACTACCAACAAATGCTACTGGTATCTTCCAGTATGAAGACAAAGCACAACTTAAGTGCTTCTCAGTCGGTCGACGTTCGTTCCTCGTTCCAGGTCAGTATTTGGCCAAATCGAAGGGGCAAAAACTTGAAAAGTTGTACTTAAATTGGAAATTTTAAAGGATTTTAAAAATTCATTAGTGCACGGCCCTAGGGAATTGAATAACTGAAATATTGCCGTTGGAATCATCAAAATCAAACAATAATTACCAGAGAAATAAGGGGAAAACATGGGAAAACCCGTTTATTCAGTAGTTTTTCCCATTTTTCTTTGGCAAATATTGTTCGATTTTGATGATTCCAGAGGCAATATTTCAGTTATTCAACTCCCTAGGGCCGTGCACTAACAGATTTCTAAAATCCTTTAAAATGTCAAATTTTGCTACAATTTTAAAAGGTTTTGCTCCTTCAATTTCGCGATTCACTAAGAACGGACGGCGACCCATTGAGACCCCCTTAATGCATTTGATGCTAGCTAATGTCAATGCTGCCAGTCCAGTGATGATACTGCCTATCGTATGAGCAACTATACCTTTGCGGAAAATAACAACCAACAACGCTGCTAGTAACTGCCAATGCTTAAAAGTATCGATTATCAACATCCAAGCTTATCAAATACAAACGAGCACTGATGAACAATTATTGATACTAAAAACCACAGCTAACTAGCACCTAACTATCCATAGCACTGATTAACAATGAATCGATGCTCATACTATCTATTACTAGTGGTTACTGATGACCAACATCAGTGTACTGTCGTGTGAAATTGCCATTTTCATATATTAAGTAGTAAGAACAGGACTATTTTTTTTCTGTTAGAGATTGTTTGATTAATTTTTGTGTACCGCAATCCGTTAAAAATTAATTAAAGAACCAATTTGGGGAATATGATTGCAAAATTGTCAGTGTTTCCTCTGTCCTTTTAAGGGTAGGTCCATCATGCCATCGTAGAGTTTCACGAAATAAAGTTTAAAGCTCTGAGATGGAAGTTTTAGAGGGGTCGTGGGAAAGTAGCTGGAGCTTGCATCCGGGTTTTCCTTCAACTTGAGCTCCTTGGTTAATTACAATGGATTGGCATTTACTATTTACTGGTACGGGTTACCGATTTCCTTCGTTTTACATATATAATATCACAGGTTTACACCTTAACCCTATTGGACCATGGTGTCACTAGTGTCACCGGAAACATGTTAGGAATTCCAGAGCTGTCCCAGGGCGTCACCAGATTAACTAGATTTAAATTGCCATTTTGAAATTAATGGACAGAGCTGAATTTTTAGACCATTTTTTGTAAGCTAGTAGGTCAAAAAATTATGTTATGAAAAAATTTTGACAATTTTTTTCTTCAATTTCTTGGAAATTTTTGCCGTAACTTTATTTTTAGATTCCCAATAGCCTACAAAAAATGCTCCAATTCTATTGTCCAACAAATTTAAAATTGCATTTTAATTTTGGTTACTCCAGTGACACCTTGGGACAGCTTTGGAGTTCTTGGGATGTTTTCGGTGACACTGGTGATACCATGGTCCAATCAGGGTTAATAATGTTTTCTGGCAAATCATGTTTAGTACCGTCTACTCATCGTGTTGCCTAATTTTGAGTCTGCCATTGCAGCAATAATTATGTCCTACGACAATTCTAATGAGGGTCCAAAGCGACGCACTTTATTATGTCCTCTCGAGGTTACATAATAATATTATGTTATATTATACATATTACGTTCGTGTAAATGTGTTTGGTACGTGCCTTTGCTGAAAACAGCTGATTTTCAATAACCTACAATCACCTTGGGAAAAATGGTGGCCGTATGACTTACACAGCGTAGTTGTGGGGCTGTGGGACCCCCGGACGCGGAGGAAATTAATTTCCAGAAATACAAACGGCCACTCGGGAAGAGCGACCCTATTCGAAATGATAAATGCAAATACCGGTCTTATCCCCTGGCGAGAGGAAAAGCTTCCCAGCCCGTTTTCACCAACAAATAAGTTTCATAATTCACCCTAAAACCTCCCTGAATGTTCGGTATTTCTACTTCAACATACGAGTATACTGGACTCTGACACGGTTTCACATGCCTGTCAACGTTATTTTCAGTTCATCGTTCTGTTGATTTTGAATCTATCAAAAGAAGCGCTTGCCAAACGTTCTTCTTCCGACGTTCTATTCCCTAAGTCTAGAAGCTGAAATGGAAATTCTTAGTTGGGCTGGCAAAGTGATACTTATCACTTTGCCAGCCCAACTAAGAATTTCCATTTCAGCTTTAACTACATATTATAATAAACAACATAACATATTATAACATATTTAATAACATATTATAATATGTAGTTAAAAACTCAAATAGTATTTCTGGTTCCAACTTATGAATCAGTGTCCTGAAAGTGTCTAGCGCGTATACCTAACCTTTGCGGAAACTGTTTGATAAGCAATCTGCAGTGGTTGTGGGTCAGGTTATATCGTGAATAATTTCGATGCAAGCGAAGATATCCTGGTTACACACTAATTTTATCGAAACTAAGTCTGCTATTCTGGAAAATTTATGATGTTGGGATTTAGGGGAAAATGAGGTAGATCCAGAATTGTTGCGTTTTTTTAGTCATTCAAACCTTGCGACATTTTAAGAATATCTTCAATTATTGCAATCTAGTTGTAAATTTGTCTCTTCATTAGTAAAACAAGCACAATATCATGTACCTTCCAACAATTTTTTGAAACAAAATTGACTCAATTGCATCATTACTTTGCTCTTCACCCAATATTTTAATTACAGCTGGGTGAGGGGAGGATTAAGAAGGCTGGTCCTCGTTTTATAGTTTACTCAAGTACTTTCGCCGGGTAGGCATCATCAGGAGCTTAACTGTCTAGTGGATGGGGGTTCGCTTTTCCCTTCGTTATACATGGTAATAATCATTAGGCTGAATTTCCATTTGTCATAGGGGCTTGCGAATTTGCTGCTTAGGGGTGGGAAATTTGAGATTCTTCTCTTGGTTTGCCTTATTCTTCATTCCAAACTTTTTTGGTATTTTCCTTGTACATTTTTTACATGTAGTAGATGTAGACATCCTTATATGGTGCAAATGGGTCACCAGAGCTCCCTGTTTGGGAATTATTCTTTGGCACTTTGATTGAAAACCAAGGAAGGGATATTATTTAAAAAAGCCAGTGGAAGTTTCCCAGTTTTAAAAAGGTTAAGTTCTTCCACTGGCTATTTTAAATAATACCCCTTCCTTGGTTTTCAATCAAAGTGCCAAAGAATAATTCCCAAACAGGGAGCTCTGGTGACCCATTTGCACCATATAAGGATGTCTACATCTACTACATGCAAAAAATGTACAAGGAAAATACCAAAAAAGTTTGGAATGAAGAATAAGGCAAACCAAGAGAAGAATCTCAAATTTCCCACCCCTAAGCAGCAAATTCGCAAGCCCCTATGAAAAATGGAAATTCAGCCTAATGATTATTACCATGTATAACGAAGGGAAAAGCGAACCCCCATCCACTAGACAGTTAAGCTCCTGATGATGCCTACCCGGCGAAAGTACTTGAGTAAACTATAAAACGAGGACCAGCCTTAATCCTCCCCTCACCCAGCTGTAACTACAAAGTAATGGCTACCACTATATGTGAATATTTTAATTTTTATTATAAATTTTTATACGATTACAGTCACATAATAATTATTTCATCCATTATCCCGCGTGGCCAAGAGTGACGTGAATCAGACTTCACCTCAAAACAAAACGCCAAACTTCTAACGCAGTGGGTGCAACTCGATTAAATCTACCAGCAGTTTCGGATGAACTGCCACAAACCCGTTTGAAACTTGAGTGGAACTCCCGCTACATTCTAATGATAACGCTGGTGAAGTTAGCTCGTTACGTGTTATGTCAGGATCACGCGTTCAACCGTTTTTGAGCTCTTCTTCCTCTCGACGACGAACACGAGCCGTCATGGAAATAGGGCCATGTTTTGTGTCTTAGTTTCTGATATCTTTCTCTGCATGGATGCTTCTTTCTGACATTCCAAGCCTCAGGGCTCTTCACACTTTCATTACATATTTTTAGCGAAATTGGATTATAATACGGTCTAATCACGCTTTGAGAATAACAAGGGAGGCGCATTAGAATGAAAATTTGAACAAAAACTGTCAGGTACCAAAAATCCCTCATGAGGGTCTCAAAAATTGGTTGGCTCCAAAATTGAAACATTTGCGATGAGGTCTTCCGTTTCGAACCTTCAGAACTCTCTTCTTGTTTATTACTTATTGGACTGATATAACAATGCGACGATGTCTCTATGTGTACTAAATAATGAACCACTGGAATCAAGCAAGAAAAAAAAAGTTACCCCCCACAAATTTGATGATTTGCGTTTCAAAATATGTAGAATCCAAAAATCGAATTAAAAACAAATTAAAAATCCGTCCGCCGTACGCGGCACTTTTCTTAATTACCATGGACCGATTTTCATGCAATTTGGTATATGGGCCCCATTTTGGGTCTAGTTGTACCTCGAAGGTTTTGGTTGTCAGTCATTTATAAGGGGTGAAAAATAAGGGTTGAATTTTCCAAGAGCCCTAGCTTTTTGCCCTAGCTCGAAACTCTCGAAATATAAGGGAATTGTTTTTTTCACCAATTTATAGACTCGATTGAGACAACCAGGAGCGCTGTAGGACAAATCGTTCGTTCCCAACGGGAACTTAATAGGGTCAGTCGGCGCCGTTCCTTCCTCGATATGGGATAGTATTTCCCTAAATTGCATGGGCGAAAACTTTTTTAAAATGTGCAAGCTTTTTCTCCAAAGCAAAGCAACCAAAGTTTTTCTGTGCAACCTTAGAATCGTGGAACTGACGTCATGAGTTGAACTTCATTGGAAAATTCGCTTTGTTGTGTTTTCTGGCCTTCAGATACCTTTGTTGCACTCAAAATGAAGGCTCCGATCAATCTCTGCACTGTGTGGAGCAATTCAGTATGGAACAATCATGTCGGGACGTTCCTTATATTGAGGGGACGCGAGAGGAATGTTTATGTTCATCATCCTCTTACGAAATATTGTACGCTTAGGCCCTAGTTTGTGTAATCTTCTCGATGAAACGAATCGGGCGCTCGCAGTTTTCAAACTCTCAATAGCAGCGTTCCCCTAAGGTTCGGTTCGGCAGTAAAACTGAACAACTCCATCGAATCGGAAACACTTTCTTGCCCACAGGAACAATTATAGGGGAGATATATGTGCGTACAACTGGGGAGCACGGAAGTACATTGAAGGGCTGCACTGTGTGGGTTGGGTGAAGTTGCAACAAGAATAACAAGGTTTGCGAACAATCAATAGCAAGTGCTTTGGGGAAGGGTGAGTTGTAAACAGGATAATGCGTCGTATTTACGGCCGATGGGAGAGCAAATATCGCGCACTTTCTCCAAACAAAGGGCTTGAGAGGGATCTTAATTCCACTCAAACTTACACGAAAGGATGCTCTTTTTCAACCCCGGTGTACATCCTTGCTGAAAGACGCGTGGAATGGAAGCTTCGATTACCTTGAATGGGAAGTGTACAATCAATAATCAATTCTCCATTGCTTCCGAGTGTCGTATGTAAACATGTGGGCTCGTGTAACGCACTGTTATTCGCCTGGTAGATCCAAATATATACCTTGTACTTCATATTTTGTTATTCATATTACTTACTGTTGTTAGGGTCATATGTTTCAACGAAAAAAAGTATATATTTTTAGTAATTCGTGCATTCAAGGGGACGTCCCATTGGACAAAGAGCAGTTCTTCCTATTCCAACCGGTAAACGATTAGACATACCAATATTTTTGAAGGAACGCAAACCAGGGTATCCAAACGTACCTTCGTTTGTCGGAAGCTTACGGGAAATCAAAAGGTCTTATCAAGAGAGTGAGGATCCATCTGAACATTAATTTAGTACCACAGAATCATATTTGGAATCAAGCCCATGTATACAGGCAATAAAGATTTGCTGGGCGGTGTATCTCATATCAAGAAAAGTTCGAATCAAATCCGAATTGGGAAGCTGGAGCATTACTTATAACTCAAACCACTATTCCTTAAGGGACGACTTCATGCGTGCAATTTACACCTACTAGGTATCTACCAATGGTCGATAATTCATGTAACGATGATCCTCCGTGCATCAGTTTATCTACAAAATTATTTAATTGATGGGGGATCTATGGAATAAGTACTTCTTACTTTCAATGTGTTGTATTTACTCGAGGTAACTGTAAATATTTACTTCGAGAATACGAAAAAAATCGATTTGTTGAAATACTATATTGCACTTATCTTCCATTTTTTATGAACGAATGAGAGTAATGAAAAAGTCTGCCAATTGGGTTTGGCACATAGCTTCCTCGAATCCATAACCCGATCGTATAGTAGAATCGATGCACAATAGTTAATCTCAGAACATCAATCTCAAAGTACCAAGCACCACCCTCTTAGGGGACTCTAAATTGTTGGAAAATGTAGAAGCTGTGGCTGTGGCAAGGATTTCACGTTTGCGCATGCGCAGTGGCTACTATCAGTCCGGGGGTGATGATTTTCTTAGGGGACCATTTACACGCCCACCCGCGAAATACCTGAATTTCGTCGAAGTCGGATGAGAGTTCTAGAAGTTATGGCTGTGGCAAAGATTTCATGAAAGACAGACACACAGACATGGAACCAAAATTGTTCAGAAATGTCTAAAACGAAAATGGAAATTTTAATTTTGGAGAACGTTTTTTCTTCGACCTTGAAAAGTGATAACAAAGCGCCCGCTACCTTAGTAGACTCGGAAGCAACATACTGAGAAATCACCCGTCCCTACTAGAGGGCGGGATTGTTTTCTTCCAAAACATGAAAGGTATTCGATAGGGCCATTACTCCCTCTCACACTCGGGAAAAGCCTGCACTTGCACTTTCACGAACACAGGGGACCGGATGCTGTCAACGACCGTCGTTTGTCCATTCTATTATGGAACCCTCAGATTTTCCGGAAGGGTGGTGAACTGTGGCGTCATTAGGGACCAATTACCGACCACCTTTAGTATCCCTTTCCAATGCTAACACACGCTCGGTACGCACTTCCACGGAGACACACTGCTATCCCCCATTGTGAATTTCACTCTCTCTTCGGAGCCCGAATGTCCGATGGAATCACCTTCCCCCTCAATTTTGATCGATTGGCCTTTGAATTCTGCGGGTCTGAATTATGAACTTCACGATATATATGTGATCACGGGAGAACACTGGTGACCCAATTAGGAAATTTTCTACAATATCAAGAACAAAATTCTCCTCATATCTATTTACATTACAAAACCTACCCCTATCGTTGGATACCCTTCTTGTCCACTTTTTTAAAGCTATCGATACAAATCGACGAATCGTCAGGGTATAAACAAGTTGTACATGAACCCCGTTATTTAAATCCTCAGTAGTTTATTATTTGACGATGTGGATAGAAAGTCAAATCTACTGTATTATTATCTTTCAGCTCCGTTGAGTCCTAATGCGATATGGTGGCGATTATGCAACCATTGTTGGGATGGGATATATAGCTTTTCCAGTTTGAATTAAACAGTTTTCAAAATGAAGCCAACACTTATCAAAATGAACTCAACACTTTTCAAAATGAAATAAACAATTTACAATATGAATTGAACATTTTACAAAATGAAATAAACAATTAACAAAATGAAATAAACAATTTACAAAATTAATTAAACACTTTCTTATATGAGTTTCAAAAGCTTGTAAACAATAATTTGAACGAGTTGACCAGTTGGGGAGAATATGGGAAAGACCGTGCATACATTATACTCTGATGATAATCTCTTCTGAGTGTGCCTTTCACGTAATAACGAGATGGAAATACCTTCTCTGTGAACTCGTCAATCTCTTATCGTCTTGCTCAATGTGTATCAATGATTTTCTTGTTTCTCTTTAGTAGTCTATCTATTTGTTTGATGCGTTATTTCACCTTGTTATAATGTCGGACACCTCTTCTGATGAATCGGTTAATGTGAGGGCGCCAAGAAACCGGAGGCGAGTGAATGTTATTGCGTCCTCCAGCGAAGATGCCAGTACGGAAACGGGACAGGAGGAGAGGAGAAGAAGGAGGCGGAACGGGAGGTATGAGCACGTTTCCGTAGATAAAAAAAAGTTATTGTTAAAACTGTATCAAGGGGGATTCTCCATAAAAGAAGCCGCAAGTACATGTTTGATCAATTACAACACGGCGAGATTTATTGTAGCGAAATCTAAAAAAAACATTTTTTCGGACACCCACCACTGGAACACGCGGGCACCGAGCAAAAACGCTGCAAATTATTACACAATGGTTTATTATTTTTTATTTTTCTATATAGATCACTCGTCTGCAAAGCCACCAACCATCCAACATGAAGAAAAACATCGATCGCATTTCGGTCAGCTTTAATTTGAACGGAGATTTGGCCTCTTTTGCGATTCACACTCGTGTTTCTGATTTATCGTACGTCCAAACTTTAAATTCTCGTAGGGAGCGAACGGTTTGTCCTACAGAGCTCCGCGTGGTCTCAAAAAATTCTAAAAATTCTATAGAATCTTAAATCGAAGGAAAAACAATACCTTTATATCGAAATTTTTTGAGTTAGGGCGTTTTCAAAATTTCAAAATAGATTTTGGAACCCTTAGAAGTGACCTACATCAACCAAAAGCTTCGGGGCACAACTAGAACTCAAATGGAGCCTACATACCAAATTTCATCAAAATCGGTCAATGCTAAGTCGCAAAAGTGCCGCGTACGGCGGACGGACGGCTAAATTTTTATTCGATTTTTGGATTCTACGTACCTTGAAACGTAAACCATCAAATTTTGAGGGGCAGTTAAAATTTTTTTTTTCTCGGTCGATTCCAAAGGTTCATTATTGAAAATAATAAACCAAAAACTCACACCAGAGGTCCTACGTGCAATAGAAAATGCGGTAGAAAGTGCTCCCGACATAACCCTCAAGGCGATTCAGGAGAAGTTGGCAGAGAACAACATAGTATTAAGTGTGACGACAATCGATAACGGACGTCGTGAGCTTAGGATCACTTTAAAAAAAGCGTCCATCGAAATCGATCGAATGAACTGTGAGAGAACCCTTCAGCTTAGAAAAGAATATGCTCTTCATCTAAACGAACTAGCCCCCCAGAACAGGGACAAATTATGTTCATAGACGAGTCTGGGTTCAATTTACACCTCAAGCGAACCCACACTCGATCTAAAGTGAACACAAAAGCAGTGGTCTCCGTTCCCACAGTAAGAGGACGGAATGTTTCTTTAATTTTGGCGTTGAACTGTCAAGGAGTTGTTCATCAGAAAATAATTAGCTGTGAGTGTCTTCATTACAAATTTGGTTCTTTGTTGCTAAGAAATCCCTACCGAGTGAAAGGAAACTCTTTCCAACAAAAACGAATCGGTTCTAACCAACTTACTCTATTCAAAGAATTCGATCAACTAAAATGTGAACCAACGTCTGCTCCACAGCTTGTTGGACGGAGCATAACTCCTATCGACTTCGCCATAATGTGATATCACTTGAAATCACTGTTGAATTCTATTGAACTGAATTTAATAGAAAGGAAATACATTCGTCGTTCTCGAGAGAATAATTATTATCTACGTTTAGAATAATTATGATCACAATGTGATCATAATTATTATCAACAGGACAACCCTGATTAATAATAAACAGATGTCCTGAATAATAATCAACAGATGTTAACAATAAGTAACGAAGTTAGGTTGCTGCAATGGAAGGTACTAATTATTGAAAAACCGTGTTCTTCGCAGGCGGGTGACCTATACAGAAAAATAATACCTTTGTGTGATAATATGCAGCGTTTATTTATTGGGTTTTTACATTTTACGTACCTATCTCAAAACGTAAACCATCAAATTTTGAGGGGGGCTTAAATTTTGTTCTTGCTCGATTCCAAATGTTCTATTCGTTATTGGCAATAATAAACCAAAAACCTTGTCATGATAGAATGAATGACAATCGACTGGGAGAATTTGTGGACGGAGTGCTGTCCACGGCGCACAAGTTCCACCTGACCATCAAGACCGTACGGTCGTCCGGGTTTTGCCTACTCAGAGTTTTTCTTTTCCCGAGTTGCCAACAGGCCGATCGGTAGTGTTTCATCCTTGGAAGTCATTGAATCTGCTCATATTAAATTTTAGAAACTATGCCGAGATGGGTAGGCCGTATAGATTCCTTTCATAGAATAACATGAAATGAATTATCTAGTGTAAAATGCTCAGAGTTGAGCAGTAAGGCTTACGATTTCGATTAGGTATTCCCGGCCATTGATCTCAAACAGATAGACAAGAAACCAAAGCCGTTCTGCGAGTTGTTCAAACGAAAAATGCTAGTGGAAATTTTGTTTTGGAGGATCCACATTTTCAGAATCGACCTTCCTTCTTCCCAAATTCTAAGCTACTACTTCCAATTAAGTAATGTATTTTGTCAAGTATAGCTTACTGGGGAAAATTATTTCACAGTATTAAAAATACATGTAATACTGCATGATGGAGTTATGAATCATACCTATCTAACTCTTTAATAACCATTTTAACCATTTAATAAATATCGATAACCATTTTCGGAAGTAAAGTTACTGCGATGTCAGTGTAATAATTATTTTTGTTCCAAAATTAAGAGGTTGGAACTTCATAAGTAACAATATTCATATTCCATGGAACAAAGTGATGAGAGTTTATTCTCATGGAATATTCTTAGCTGTCGTGTTGTTAGGGTCAAACTATCGAGTCGTTCTTTGCTCTGTTGGTTCCATTGATAAATAATGCAGAGCTTTCCCACTCCAACCCCGATGACAACCAATGTTATAAAACTTGCGACTAAAAAGAGTTGAAACGTTCGTAGGAGAAGAGAAATGAGAGGATCCTGGCAAAGGGACTAGATAAAAGCAGTTGATTGCACAAAGGGAGGGTTTTTGCTTGTGTGGAGCTTCTTCCCAAAAATGTATTTTTCGACTCACACTCCGACTCCACAAGCACTTTATACCATCAACCATCTTAAACCTGTTTCATCGTTTTTGTGGACGACCCTCACCTTTCACGCTCGCTCCGTTGACCTAAAATCCTTCCCAAAAAAGCAAATGTTATCTAAAGAAGAAATACAAAAATAGAATTCCTAAATCAACTTTTTGTGACACGGCAGTTGTAGGAATGTACTGAGCTTTCTGAACACGTTTGGTACCGTGTCTTGTATATCTGTCCATGGTCGATTCCTGGTCCAGGGCGTAACACTACTACCTACCTTCATTGTCATGCCAATTTCTGATGAAATTTTCTGTGTTTGTATAGATTAGCTCTGAGGCGGTCCCCTATGAATCCCCATCGGACCTATAGAAGCATCTGGACACCCTCGTACATGATTTTCTTTTAGCATCAATTTTCACGATCAAATTGCCTAATTTCGCGAACGATTACAAAGTGTTTCGAGCTGAGACCAAGATGATTGGTTTTATCGATTTCCTCACGGTCAAATCAGTAAGAGCCGCCCCACAAGGTAAAATCAAAAAGTATCAAATTGATCATGAAACTCAGGCAATTATCAGTGATGCTGTTCTGGAACAGTTCAATACCTAAATTTTACAGCAACGAAATCTTCATGTTCCTTATATTTGAGGAGGTTTTACATGTTCATTGTTATTATTTATCGGAGGAAGCTGTACTGCTCATCCAACTAATAAAGGTAGCTCTTACAATGCGGGGTCAGGGATGGAAGTTTGTTCCGGTGATAAGTCAAAAAATTTGAGTCCTTCAAAATGAAAAATTTCTGTTACGTTTTTGAGGTTCCTGAATTATTTTGATTCCATGTCGGATTGCACGTCTTTCCCGGGAAACTATGCGTCATCGTGGGTCCGGTTTTCAAGTAAGCTCCAGAACGGTCCCCTAAGAATTTCTTCATCATCATTGGAAAGTGTTGGCACACATCCTCGCGATTCTCCTAAAACTTTTATTTCTGACCTATTAGACGAATTTATTATCTTATCCAGAGAAAAGTTGGGACTGGTCTCAAGGCCATAGGATGTTTTTATGCCCAAACAGCCAATGATATTTCATGTGAGGTACCCCCCACTCTAACAAACTTCTTACTATTATAAAGATGGTCTTTTTCATATAATAGATTAGTCGCTGACTTCAAAAGCAACATTCCATTACCAGAAGTTAATAATGCTTCCCAGCAAAAATGATGTTCTTAATTAATTGGTAGTTCAACTGAGTTTTATTGCTGAAGTAAATGGTTCTGCTACATTTATTACGGAATCTGAAATGAAAGACAACCGTGCAATATTGAACTATTGGAGGATTCCAGCTCGGAGTTTCTCGTTAGAAGAGACTCCTATTTTTAATATAACCAACGAGAATCAAGTTCCAAGA
Organism: Apolygus lucorum; assembly: GCA_009739505.2. Taxonomy (NCBI): domain Eukaryota; kingdom Metazoa; phylum Arthropoda; class Insecta; order Hemiptera; family Miridae; genus Apolygus; species Apolygus lucorum. Next base: position 50,313,085 of record CM019176.2, on the reverse strand, counting down.
AGTCTCGGTATTCGCGGAATTGATACGAGTAGCCGAGTGAAGAAGAACGAAGCAGCTGTTCCCATCTACTGAGTTGCAATCTATCAACCATTTTCTTTGTTCGTGAGCCACTTCCCACTCCCCTCTCCAGACTTCTTCCACCGCGACAGAAGGCGAGACATTTAAGATTGATTTACTATTTGAGTTACCAAATTGAGTCCGGACTCGGATATTTGTTACATAAGTTTTTTTTTAGTGCCTCACGCAGTTTTTGAACCTACAACGGTTAATAACTCAAAGGGTCATTTTTTTCAGTTTGACCATGAGTCGCATGGTACGCGATGGTTGCAGTATTATATCATAATGTAGTAGCCAATGAAATAAAATTATATGCAATACCAAACATATCTAATTATACTATACATTGCTGATATTTGGTAAATTCAAGGATAAAACTCTGAAATCTCTGAAAACTCTGAATGTAATTATTTTCAGCAAATTAATGGAGTTATTATCAATTTAATGACATAAAGTCAAAATCACGAAAAAACTTAAAAATTAAAATAACTCGGAAAAGAAGGGTTTAAACGAAAATTGCTATGAAACATTTTTTGTAGCAAATTAGCTGTAAAATTGACCCTTTGAAGGAATGAGACCTGCTTTATAGATACCCTGTATAGATTTCCAAATGATAAACCGTGGACTTAGATGATTCAAGAAAATTGTGTGTTTTCAATGGGGCAGGACACGTCCTTTTATTTGGGGGACGTCCTGGTAGGAAAGTGGCTTTTCTTGCGTTTATATTAAATATAAATTTTACGATATTACTTTCTTAATTAATGTCTTGACCATAGTCTTGAATGTTAATTTAATTAAAGGCTTGATTTTCACTACCATGAATATAACTGAATTTCTTGAATTTTCTACTGAATTTCCTTCTGAAGAATTTCTAACTACCTACCAGTGAGTGGTCTGCTCAAGGATCCCAGGATGCTACAATGACAAACTTCCTTCCAAGCATCCTATGAATCAGAGCTGTACAGCTTATGGAAGAAAATACACAAATTTTTATAGTGTATACGAATTTTTCTAACATGGAACTCACAAATGAATTACCTACACGATCTGTCGATGCGAGTACTTCTTTCAGGAAGGACACATCGATATCCAACGTCATAAATACTGCATGAACTTTTGTGAACTTGCATTTTCTTTTACTCGGTTAAGCAAATTTTGCAAATTGTAGAAGAGTATACGATAATAACGGATCCTTTGATTGCGTGGTAAGTACTCGAAAATTGCCAATCCGACTACACTAGTTGCATGGTCTGTCATCTTTTGGTTTGGCATCTTTTGTCAGGTTCTTACCTAAACACGGAATAATACTGCAACTCAATGGATACAGAGCACATCAATCTATAAAATCAGGTTTACTGAGATCAAGACTTGATTGGAGAAACCAATCATTGTTTACCGTCTCAGAGATATCCTTATGGCTAGCTAGTCAAACATGTGCTGTATGTGCATTTGCTGTAGGGACGTGTGCCAAACTGAAAGACGTTGAACACGTACCTACATCGAACTTCAAGTTCCTAACGGGAAGAAAACTGCGTTCCCCAAATTCAATAGTCAACCTTCACAAGAATGGAACTCCTGAAATTACCGAAGAGGCACCTCTACAAAGACAACTAATTTCAAAATTTAGTGGTTAGAAAATGTTATTTTTTACTTGATTGACTCTAAAAATAGATTTTACTATATTATAAACATGGGAAGTAATTGTGTAAACATGGAAAATTGAATTGGCAACAGTATTCAGCAATTATTGGTATAATAAACCTAAACCAAGCCCTAGGTGGAATTAAAGAGAACCCGTTGGTAGTTAATCATAGTTTATTCATTCTTAATGAAATGTGTAGCTAGTAGGAGTCTTATGAGTTATGTCTTATTCATTTCGATGGATCGGAAGATTGGACAAAATTCTGGTACTGACCGTATCTCAAAAGACGCCGAAGTAACGACCCTGGGGATGGAAAATGAGGGGTAGAGCTATCGAGAGATAAAGGCAACAAGACGTCGCATTTACGACCCTTTCCGACCCACCGAGCGCTTCTGTTCAGAAGATTTCTCCGTACAGAGTGACGCCTTTAGGGGTTTCCATAGTTTTACGGCGGTTTATTTATATTATCCGTATTCATCAGTTTTTTCGAGTAAAAGGGGAAGGGAGTTGGACCAACCGAGCCGTAAAAGTCAGTTTGTTATACGAGAGTGGTTGTCACCCCTTTCGGAAACGAAAAAAATGGGTTCCTCCGTTTATAGGACTCCAGGCCTCCTCCCTTGTTTATGGATAGCACTCCCCTTCTTACTCCCTCACAATTTTCCCAGGACAGGAAAGCTACTTCCATTTTTCCGCACAATTTGGTTATGTCATAAGGAAGGGTGAAGTTTATCAGCGTTCCAATATTCATTTCATCGAATACTAAAAGAAACTCGTTTGCTAAACTCAGCCACTCTTCACTACTCGAAACTTGGTGTTTTAATATTTTATTTTCCACGTCATTATTCAACCCTCCTACCGTAAGAATGACATGAATAAATTCATTTAATCAAATTAAATACTCGTAAATGCAATAAAAATTCCGGAAAATGAGTTTAAAATATTCATGATGATCATCAAAGATCAGAAGTTGAATTCCTCTCCGAATTTTTTGATCGAAAAGTCAGGGAATTTCGTAAAAATCGGTATGGTTCGTAGGATCCCGTCAAACTTTACCCCACCAGGGGTAACTTTACCCCAAAAAGTGAGAATCTTCAATTGTGACGTAAGCGTGGTAGAACCTAGATAAAAGTTAGCTATTGTGTTTTCGTTATACTCCACATCCCAGAGAATCGATGCGGCTTGCGATGGCGCCTTTATCCATGTTATCAGCTGTTATCAGTCATATTTTCCTGTTCAGCTGTTTTTGTCCTGTTTCTCGTGCTCCAAAATTTCTTCCATATCAGGTGTTTGGAGTGGATTTACCAGGCAAGCCCCTCATCATATCACTTTCAATATCTTATTTTGAACAAAATACACTAATCAAATTCTCAAAAAAGTGTTTTCTTAGTTATGCCTTTGTTTACCAAAAATTTGATGGTAACGTTACTCCAAAAACCGGATATCTTTACTCCACTATAAAGGTTGGGATAAAGGTAGCCTCACTCATATTTTTCTTATTTAATCTCGAAAAATATTTGAGTTTTATAATTTTCGCAGTGTTGAATGTAAGGTTTCCAGTGTATCTCATGTCAGAAGTTAGAGATGGGGAGAAGAAATGAGAAAAAGCTTAGTACGCGCCCCTACCGAAACTTTACAACTGAACAGCTGCATTATGATATGAACATAAACGTGCTTTGGTCTCATAAGTTGTGATTTACAACATTATTCACTCGTGGGTTAACTTTGAAATTTACCATTGCAATTCATTTGAAAGTTATCGAATGTGAAACAGACTTTTTCTGTGATTTTGTTAAGTCATTCGTTTATCGTTTATTATCCTTTAATATTTCTTTACTTGTAGAAAGTTTTGCTCGATTACCTACATAAGTCTGTCTATACTGGAAGACTGAAATTGTGATCTCTTAACCAGAAATATTGCATTTCAAGCAAATTCGTTGAAGTAAATGATCATTGGAATTTACATTTTTCTTAGGTATAACTTGTATTTTTCAAGCTAAAAAGTTCAATTTTTCAGAATATATTTTATAATAATATTATAAATACTTGATATTATCAAGTATTTCTGGGGTAATGAATTCAATCCCGACTAGTATCATTGCACCACTGCCCGTTTCTGTAGCGATAACCGTGAGTTTTTCAGAGTGGAGTAAAGATAGACGCACTCGTAGGTAACGTTACTCCAACAATTAAATAGGGGGGTTACAATTATCTGATCAATGAGCTCGACCACTCAAAATGTTCAGGAAGCCCTGAAGATCAATTCACTTATTAAAAAAATCAATTTAACCCATTTCGAGTGGGAGAAATTGTATTTGGAAATGTTCAGGAGTAAATCTTGGGGTAAAGTTAGACGGTTTTACGGTACCATTCAGGAGTTTTCGTCAAAACCATTACGATAACTTTGAATTTCATCAAAATCCTAACCAGTTAGGGGTTTTCATTTGAGAATCAGTACAATTCAGGTAAATCCATCAAAACTCAACCGATTTTCACCAAATGTGTACGGTTGTACCTATTTTAATTTCAATATTTTCATAATGATCACTTGGTACCGTTTTCGAAGAAGAAATTTCGACTTCTGGAACCATTTCTAGCCGTGAGTTGCCCGAGGAATCAGCGAAACCTGTCTTGAACCAAATACTTCCCAACAGTTCACGTTATTTGGACCACCACAACCAAAGAGCCTAGTCTAAACCACTTGGTGAAAAGAGCAAAACGAGTGGACTTGCATCAGGGAATTGTGAGCCTCAATTGAGTTACCTATTGTATCAGCAGTGCAGATCTAACTCCTGGCTTTAGACGATATTAATTATTTTCACGATTTGTCTCAGTTATCCCATATAGAGCGCCTTATGAATTTTCTCTTTCTTAGATCCTTGGTTACCTTTGAGAAGTGCATTGTTAGTCGTGGCATTGCATCGGCCGCTCCGAACTTGGCTCGCAATTCCCTGAAGTTGATTGTGGTGTGCTCTGTTTTGGCTCCTTTTGGAACATTAAGTAGCTCATAGCAAGTAATATTGGAAAAACTATTTTCCATGGGTTTAACGGTAAACCGAACCTCATTTGATATGCCTGTTAATACTTTCAAAATCGAAAAAGCAGTGAGTTTTCATATCCATGATTGACTGATCGGAGGGATGAACCGTTAGTCACGTTGATGAACACTAATGGATCTCCGATTCGAATTCACCTCGACGCGTTCAATTTCACGGGTGGTGGAGCGATGCCAACAAATTGCTATGGCTCATGAAGATAATGAGTTGAGGTAATTGATTCTCTAGCCCAAGGCGACATTGTTACATCATGGCTTCAGCCTGTGGCATATCCCCTTACTTCGAAGAGGGTGTTTTGGCTGTAAATCTTCCTATAGTTGGTTTACCTTGAGCCTCCTAACAGTATCCTTGTATCTAGTATCACTGAGCCTATTGTAGGTGTATTGTAGACCTTCAATGTAGTGTAATCTATCGTTACCATGATAATCAGGCAGTCGTTAGGATTCTCAGGCCTGATTCTCTTGATTCTGTCGATAAACCTACGTTCGGGTATGTTGGTGGTGGTGCGGTGTACAATTTCGCGACAACATTATCTTTATTAAAATGTAATATTTTTATCAGAGAAAAATTCATGTTATTTGTTTTTATTGGAAATATTCACCCAGCCTAGGCGGATGAAACATTTAGACAAGGAAAAAACGTCTGCCAAGTTGGGTGGGCAGTATAGCTTCCTCACTCATTGTAACATGGACGTATAGAATCAGTTGGCGAAAACTCGGCGGGGGCTTCGCCCCCTGCACCCCCGGATGATTTCCGCTTAGAGCCTAATGGCTAAAATGTGACATACCTTGAAAAGGTTTTTGCTCCCTCTCCCTCTTTATCTTTCTTCCACTGTAATATTTAAGCTCACTCAGCTGATCAGTGACCACTCAGGCACCTTCAGCATTCTCCATTGACCCGCCCTCTCAAATTTCAGATTCCTGCGTTCAACAGGAGAGGAAATGGCCTTGGAGCTCACTCAACTGATCAGTGACCACTCAGGCACCTTCAGCATTCTCCATTGACCCTGCCTCTCAAATTTCAGCTTCCTGCGTTCAACAGGAGAGAAAATGGCCTTAGAGCTCACTCAGCTGATCAGTGATCACTCAGGCGCCTTCAGCATTCTCCATTGACCCGCCCTCTCAAATTTCAGGTTTCTGCGTTCAACAGGAGAGGAAATGGCCTTGGAGCTCACTCAGCTGATCAGTGACCACTCAGGCACCTTCAGCATTCTCCATTGACCCTGCCTCTCAAATTTCAGCTTCCTGCGTTCAACAGGAGAGAAAATGGCCTTGGAGCTCACTCAGCTGATCAGTGATCACTCAGGCGCCTTCAGTATTCTCCATTGCATGCGCAGCGGCTATTGCTTGACCAATTTGATTGAAACTTATAGGGTGTCTCTTAGAAGTTAGTCCCTAACTAACCTCCAAATTTGAGCAAAATCGGTTCATTAGAAACCGAGAAACCGAGGTTCCAGGAAATTCACGTTTGCGCATGCGCACTCGCTCCTATTGGTCCGAAGGTGCTGAAATTTATAGGGGACCGTCTAGGACCTAACCCGCACAATCCCTGAAAATTTCATCAAAATCGGACCACAGGTTAGTATAGTTTTGCCCGGGACAAGGATTGACCACAGACAGACAGACAGACCGACAGACAGACAGACAGACAGACACGGAACCAAAATTGTTCGGTAAGCTCTAAAACGCAAAAAGCAAGTGGAAATTTTGATTTTGGAGGACATTTTAACACAGAATGTGTTTTTGCGATGACCTACCGAAAAGAAATCGTCACGAAAAAGCGACAGAAAAAACATCTGGTGATATGTTTATTGGTTGTCATGTTAATGTCAACTCCACATTTATTATTGTTGTTTTTTATTTAACGGATGACTAGTATCGCAAAAACACATTCTGTGTTCCTATGATTTCATACAGAGTATGGAAAAAGAAATAAACCGGGGGGTGCAGGGGGGCGGAGCCCCCCGCCGAGGCGCAAAGCGCCGAGTTTTTTTTTCACTTCTTTCACGAATACAAAGCTTCCCTACCTTCGGTAGTGAGGAAGCAAAATACAAGAGTAAAGGGAAATTTTTTGCACATTTTAATTTACGAGAATTTCTATCCACTTACAGATTCATTCACTTGCGCTTCTTTTGGATCCTCGGGTAGGTATACCAGCCTTTAGAGGTCATCTCAGTGAAGGGTATCCATAGACCATAACACTGTAATGATTCACTACGGATTTAATTCTGCCGATTTTAGGCGAACGGACGGCAAATTTTTTCGAATACTCGATTTTTGTCTCATTCTGAATTGAATTTCATAATTGCTTCATTAGGAGTTAGTTTTATGGATCCTAAGGAATAGTTTTTGAATGTTGCGGTGTATAAGACTTCCCATAACGTAATGGATTCAACTACTCCTCCCAGTCACTGATGCGTGCTAGTGTTATTACATATTCAGTAAGTACCTAAGAATTTCCACACATTTAGACGTAGTTAAGATACACATGAACCAATGTAGCAAAAAGGCAGACTCGTATGAGATAAATGCAGTCAACGAAATTAACTTTTGGTGCCGGATTCGCGGGTATTATAGAAGTTTTGTCCGATGACCTCATTTGATTTTATTGCTCAGGTTGGATCAATAAAATTTCTTGTTAAAAACAATTCGGTTTTGATTCCTACCTCTTTTCACTTTCTTCGTTAATTATCTAAGTTTTTTTCCTGTTGATTATCCTCCACATTGATGATTCCGCTCAATGATGCAGGAATGCTTAGGATGCTTTCACTATTTCTCGAAAGTTTCATTTTGGATTATTGGTTTCTATCGTATGGCCATAATCACTGTTGTCTTGGGTTGTGTGTACCCAGTGGAGCATGGCAAGAGTGCAAAAGTTTGCTCATGTGTAGCATGTTTTATCATTTCAGCCTTCAGGTTTGATAGCCCGCGAGTTTACTCGCTTCCGTAAATTTAAATTCCAGGGGCTCGTGAGCCATTTCAATTGTAAAACTGGTTCGAATATTTTGTTTGTGGAAAACATTGGTATAGCAGATTATTCCCATCAATGAAAAAAAGTTTGAATGCAAACCAACTCGAAACGTTGAGTCTCGGACCAAATCTTATTCCACGAAATTCCCCGCTGCCGACAGACCGGCCGATATGATTTCCTGTTCAATCGGCTTCCCGGCCAAATTGAACATTACCTGGTGAGCGTGGATGGTGGTGGTGGGGAAGGTGGAAACGGATATTGCTTCAGGTGGTGATGGATGAGGGAGGCAGGAGACCCGCTCAGCGAGAAGTGAACTGTGTGATGAAACTTGGTCTTTTCATTACGGATTCCATACGCATCCAGTCTCTCGAGGCCCAATGTGAGCTTGGAGTCTCTTCCAGAATAATTTTTTGATGATAACGTATTTTTATAGCTACGCTCTCGATAATAACTTACAGCAATATCTCGATACAAGCCTTGCTTCCTACGAGGCCCCTCTTTAGTTTCGGTACTCACTCTTTGGAAAGCCGTAGGTCATTAGCTTTAAACTCGAGAGGAATACTTGCTTTACCCTACTGTCTTTTAGTTATAGAATGATATAGAATATGATCGAACGACGGTAGAGGAGGGCCCATCATTCCTTACCTTATTGGCTTGTGATATGGTTTTATCCCTAACCAAGGAGGTTCCCATGTTCAGCAGATTAGGCAGCTTTTGGCGATAAATTCTAGTTTGATTCTGAGTGGATATTTTCTACTACAAATGAAAATTATTGTCTGCATGACGGGGTACAGAGTAACATACTTAAAGGCCCAAGTATCATTTTGAAAAGATGAAAGTAAATTATTATTGAGATGTTGCTCTAAAGGGTGTCTAATACAAAATAAAATACAATAGCTCAGAAATTGAAGTGTTCTGCAAGAAACCTCCGATATATTTTCACGCAGATTTGCAGAAATCAATTACTCATGGCCATCCCCTTTCACCATTCAGCAGAGCAACAGCCTCATTACTGGATAGGGTGCTACTGCCAAAAGATGGCCACCTAAATTCACGCAGAATGGGACATACGCATAAAAAGTGAAAAACACCCGGAGATTGCACAAGGAGCACTCATCTCGAGGGCTGGGCCTGTACGGCCTCGCGTATACGGTACAATAGTTCTGCTTATTTTTTTATTTTTATTTTTTATTTTTAATAAACTCCCCTGAAAGACGCAGGGGGCACGCCATAAAATGAAAATAAATAAATAAATCAAATATAATGGGGAGGACGCCCAGGACTCACCCGACGCCGGCCCTAGGGATATGGGAAGATGAGAAAGGTGGGGGTGGGAGAGAGTTATGAAGGGAAGTGCCTCTATAAAACGACCACCAGTTCAAATATGAGCCGAGCAGGACACGGGTGGTGATACCACGGAGTACGCCTACCGAGATGCCCAACTCGCGCAACCCCGTGGCATTTTTCCCGCACCACACTCCGCGCCTAGACAAGGACTCATAGCCATCACCTTGATGTTGTTGGGTGCCACTCCTTTTAGCTCCGACACTGCTTGCCGTAAATCATCTCTATCATACTTTCTTTCTTACTTTTCTTTCTTTCCTTTTTTTTCTTTCTTTCTTTCTTTTTTTTCTTTCTTTCTTTTCTTCTTTCTTGTCAGAGACTGACAAGCTGGGATCATCTTGGGCAAATGTTCATTGGCAAATGTTACCATAACAGTTCATCACGCTCTTTACAAACTTCTCTATTTCTCTATTAAATCTCTTTTCTAACGCTCTTTAGCGAACTCTAATTTCCAGTCTAATAGTCTCGATAGAGGCAATTTTCATTCATTCAAGTCTCATTTATTTCTACCGTGAGGTGTGATGGGAGAAGCAGGCCCTTTAACTATTACCTCATTGGATTTTGATTTTGTTTTTTTACTCGATCAAAGAGCTTGTGGGGCAGAAGATCTGGTTAGATTTCATACTGCGATGCAGTAGTTCTGGTTACATCAGAGACTGACTTGCAACTGAATCAATGGGTAGCTATGGTGGCTACTCATGTCATCATTACAGCTCAACACGTTCACAAACTCTTCTACTTTAAACTGCTATTTACAAATCCAAACTTCTACTCTACAAGCTAGACTTTTAAGAGGCAAAATCTCATTTACTTCCAGAAAATGTACTTTTTTCCCGTACTAGATTCCAGCGTTTAGTTTGAAACAAAGAATTGCTAGAGGCACGTGACAGAGAGAAAGAGCCCTGTTTATCTCCCTTGATAAGGTGAAATCAAGTTTAATTGGATGTAGTGTTGGTTGGGAAACAGAAGTTTTTCAACATTTACGTTTCCCAGCGAGGATTTTCCTTTTTACCGCTCTTCCCTTTAAACCAGCGCACTTCTCCTGTCGCTCTTTTGAATTCATCTTTTTATTAGCGGTTTGTACCTCTTGCGTTTTCTTTATAATTCTTCCTTCATTCTCCTTGGCACGTCTTCTGTGATTGTGTGTGATTCTTCGGTTAGTTCCTTTGACTAAAAAAGTGTCTAAAGACAAGTCGTAAGTCGCATTTTCTGATCGTAGTAGATTTTTTTTTCAACTTGCTTAGCCTCTTCAGTATGAATAAATGATTACTTACCTTTTATTTTAGTGGCGATTAAATGAATTGCTAAGATCACTGGACTTTCTTTTAAATCCTTGATCGCGTTATCAATAAAAATCAAGCACTTTATTCATCTAATAATACATTTTGAAATTTTCAGGTACGTTGGTGTTGCGTGTTCACAACATACATTTATGTAAGTTATTTACGATCACCTTACAACTTTTATTGTGGAATTCATCATTCTATATCGTTGGTATATTTATTTGGTGGGCAGCTCGTATTTTAGCATTTCTGCTAATGATGGATAGTGACGATTCGATACTTTCAATATTTATTGATATCGATATTTTGTTTCGATATTACCGATATTTTTATCGATATTTTTCTTGCGATATTATCGAATATCGAAAGGAAAATGTTGATATCGAAAGAAAGAAAATTATCAGTTGTGATGATTGTATTCCTTCCCATTGTAATTTATAAATTTCTCCTAAAATATAAAAAATAAAAAACACAATAAATAGAAACGGAAGATGAACGCAACACGTAAACAACAATGTTAAAATAACATGACATCCCACTATGTCCGACATACAGTCCTCATGCTCGACAATCGATATTGGAAGAGGGACAAGACATCGTTATCACTTCTTTTCAATTCGCGTTCGCCATTTCTGTTTTGTATTAATTTAATATATTATGTAATAATACAACATTTCACGAGTAAAATTTGAACTTGCATATGGTAGTAGATATCGATAAAACGATGCAAACATATTCAATATCAGTGAAATCAATATTTTTCTTTCGATAATTTATCGTGATTACTGGTATTGATTAAAAAATAAGATGCAAAAACATATTCGATATCAGTGAAATCAGTATTTTTCTTTCGATAATCTATCAATATCACTTATATTGATAAAAAAAGATGCAAAAACATATTCGATGTCAGTGAAATCAATATTTTATCGATATCAGTGATATCAATATTTTTCTTCCGATATTTTATCGATATCCATACTGCCTTCCGATATTATTTCGATGTTAAACATCGCATCGAAAGGTCTATCGAATCGTCACTAAATTAGTGAACTATAATAGTGAACTATAATAGTTGCGGTAATATAGTAGAACCCAATTTTAACTTACTCGTTTCTAACATGAACGTTTTAGTGACACTTGGATTACACTTAATACGGCTTGACGTTGAAAACATAAAATTTATTTGCGATTTTAAATTTGACGTCGACTCATGTTCAGAAGTTGTATAAGTTTGAATCCGGATGAATGAAGATAATCATCTGGTTAGAATAAGGTTGATACACCTCAACATTTTTGTCCATGATAAGCGGGGATAGTTGATCCCCCACCTCTCACTTCAGGCAGTCAGTCAGTCTTGGATATCGAGAGTAGGTGTATCGAGTTCTGTCAATAAACGTATTTCTTTAATTTATTCTGTCGCGTTATTAATCAAATCCCCCACAGCCTTTACGAAGGTATTGGAGAAGATCCCTACACATCATCTGGCGACGAGGATGGGATCTTTGGACTACGTAAATTTGACAAATTTTTAAGAGGGCATAAATTCACAATTTACACGGACCATGAGCCGTTAAAATCTATATTCAATGAAAATAAAAAGATACCAGTACAAGCTTCTGCGCGTGTGGTACGTTGGTCGGTAATTTTATCTGCTTACCATTACAATATTGTACATAAAAAACGCTGCAAATCATTGCTCAAAGGTTTATTATTTTATGTATAGATCATCCTTCTGTATAGATCACTGGTTCTCCATCAATAGCACCTACCACCATCTGTATTCTCCCTTGACCTTCCCTCTCAAATTTCAGCTCCTGCGTTCAATAGGATTGAAAATGGCTTCGGAGCTCACTCAGCTGATCAGTGATCAGAAGAGTGAAGAAGATCTCCTCGAATGCTGGAGACGCCTGGAAGAGCACTTCCATTCAATAGGATTGAAAATGGCTTTCGAGCTCACTCAGCTGATCAGTGATGTGAGGAGTGAAGATCTCCTCGAATGCTGGAGACGCCTGGAAGAGCACCTCCATTCAATAGGATTGAAAATGGCTTCGGAGCTCACTCAGCTGATCAGTGATGTGAGGAGTGAAGAAGATCTCCTCGGATGCTGGAGACGCCTAGAAGAGCACTTCCATTCAATAGCATTGAAAATGGCTTCGGAGCTCACTCAGCTGATCAGTGATCTGATCAGTGAGCAATGATTTGCAGCGTTTTTTACCTACAAACATTGTTTTACCTACCAATTTTTTTTTACCTACCAACTATTGGTAGGTACTACCTACCACACTATAATGGCTTCACACCTTCACAATCAAGTTTATTAGAAAGAACTAAACGCTTCACACTCGATTCGAAAAATAGAAAGCTTGATATGGAAATTTGATTACTGGTTACGCAGAAGGCAAAACTGAATACAACTCGAAGAAATGAACAGCGATCGCATTTTAGTCAGATAAAATTTGAACGGCGATTAGACCTCTTTTGCGATTCACACTCATGATATTTAGACATTCATCAACGCTTGAATGATTGTTTACTTTCCTACCGTTCAACTCCATCATCCGTCACTGGTGTATCCCCTATGTCAAAAATGATTAATTTTGACCCAAGGATACCTTTGTCGATGTTCAATCCCAAATATAAACCACGAAAGGTTGTTCACAAGGTAGAAAGTAAATTTAAAGCAGGAGATAAAGTCCTTGTAAACATGCATCATATTAAGCAACATATTCAATGGTTTCCAGCTGAGATAAAAGTAATTGTCAGTCCAATGGTATTCATATGTCAGTTAAGTGGGGGTGAGATAAGAAAAGTTCATGCAAGCCAGATTAAATTTAACCGTTTGGCTACGAAAGATAATTATGATGATAAGGATCAATACAATTATTATCAAACTAAAATCAAATCATCAGCTAGCCCAGACTTGTCAAATGAAAATGTTGAAAGTAATTCTGATACTACCAGTATTCCCACTGGTAATTATTCATCATATGGTAGGCAAATTAGAGCGCCTGTCAGATTTTCACATAGCCAATTTGGACATTATATATATAATTTCTGATTCATTATAAGTTTTAACAAGGATAATTATACATTGATTTATTTACTGCTTTTCTGATTTATTATAATTTTCATCAAGGATTATTATTATTATTTATTTATTATTATACATCAAATGGAAATTATTTAGAATTAACGAATTGTTACATATTTGAATATGTAATTGTTTAATGTAAAATACGTTACATTTGATCATGGTAGATTGAGTTTAATTTTTGAAAAATATTTAAATATGAATGAATAAGAATAATGTAATTTTACGATTCTAATGTAAGGGGAGGCGAATGATAAGCGGGGATAGTTGATCCCCCACCTCTCACTTCAGGCAGTCAGTCAGTCTTGGATATCGAGAGTAGGTGTATCGAGTTCTGTCAATAAACGTATTTCTTTAATTTATTCTGTCGCGTTATTAATCAAATCCCCCACAGCCTTTACGAAGGTATTGGAGAAGATCCCTACACATCAGTCCACTCGACTTAACGTATTTGAAGGTCTTAAACCTGCTTCACACCTAACGAAACGGTCCTCTAAAACATGCTATAACGAGGTTGTTTTCTATTTTGGGTTGTTGTAAGCTACTGCAATCTACTTGAATTTCTACTTTAAGGGGGTCTCACTCAGTGAATAAACGGGTTTTCCCCTTTTCCTCTGGCAATTATTTTTCGATTTTGATGATTCCAGCGGTAATCTTTTGGTTGTTCACTTCTCTTGGTAGGTGCAATAATAAACTTCAAAAATCCTTGAAAATTTCGAATTTAAGTACAAATTTTTTACTTTTGGAATTAAACAAATGCAAGGGTGTAGAAGTTATAAAATAAGAAGAATGCCACAAGAAACTTGGAAATCGGATGATTATTTCCTAAGAAAAATGGGAATAACTGTTGATGAAAACTGACCAGCTACGAAAAGGCTGAGGAATGGGGGAGGCACAGGGGGTGGTGGATGACATTGTTGCTCCTACAGACGGGGTGGGGTGGGAAGGGGCCGTTTCGTAAGAGATTAGACTAACCCTGAACGAAGAAGGAACGGCGACCGACTGAGACCACCTTACGAGGCGAGTCGTGTATCGTTGCTGAGAATACCATAGTTCATAGTTTTGATGAATTAAGATCGGTTCTCAGATCGCCTTCAAATTTTGAATCGGCTGCATGTAGGAAACTAATTGATTACACATCATTCAGTTCTATCATGGATCGAAGGTAACTTGCAATTTTCACAACGCTGTCTACGTGAACCTCGTTGATCGCACACCCCCTGCGTTTTATTAGGTACGTTTTCTGCCATTCTACACGAAGCACGGACCATCCTTATTAAACCTCTCCCCTTCTCGTGGGAATAATTAGACTCGGTAGGCGAAATTCCCTTCACGCTTCACTATAGAGTCTGTAACTGTTTCAGAGCAGCCCATTTCTTCTCCCTCCCCGAGGAGTAATTTGTAGGTTTTTTATGGTCTAATTTAATTTTTTATTTTGTTTTGTTCTAACCATAATAATTGTAGTGCTTAGTACAATGTTTAAAGATATTGAAATTCAAGTACCTATCAATTAAATGTTCAGTGGAAAAATTAGTATTTTTATTATTCTGTCTAAAAGAATAGTTACTTATTCTACTAGTTATTGTAGTTAGTTATTCTACTAATTTCTTTGTTTTGACATGAAGAACTAGATGAAAAAACTCTATAATTAGTAATAATTCCAGTATATCATTAGGGGTGAAGTAGATACCTACTTGTATTGTCTTAAACGTAGCTTATGAATGGGAACGATGGTTGATGTCAATTTTCCTAGTGCGCAAGGGTCAACCAATCTACATAATATCAATAAATCTATAATACAAGTACTTAGAGATTTGTTTTAATCATTTGCTATCCAACATTTTACTAAGTTGCCGATAACATGTTTATGCTCTTGGGAGCATACTGTACGTATATGAAGCAACTTCCCGAAGCAACGCAATCCTAGCATTTTTGCTGAAGCAAGATTGGATCGGTAACTAATTAAGAGTCGATACTCATTTCCCATGTCTGTAACTGCATATAAATTTTAGTGTTCGTAGAATAATTAGTAACCAACTCAATCCCTAAAGTCTAATCGAAATCATTCTAATTTGATCTGAGGAAGCATTTTTCTTTGATTTTTGACTTTGACCGTTCAATTACACCGTACGTCAAAAAATACTTAAAATAAATTTTTATTAATTTCCGTGACCTGTTTTGGGCACTTCTACAAAATTGAGAAATACGTAAAAGGAATCTGTCCAAATATATCTACGTTTTTGTATTCCTTTTGTGAGAATATTACGCCAGTGGCACAAATCGCGGTGTTCGGGATGCCTTGTCTACCTCGAGATGCCGAATGGGTGTCGGGAAAAAAGACAGATCCCAATCCGCCGACGGGCTTAGATTTCCCATCATGATACAGGGAAAGCTGATCCCTTATAAAAGGATACGACGACCTCCTTCGACGAGAGTTCAAAAGATTCTTTCCTGAGAAAAAGTCAAGACCCCGTCTGATTGACATGCACGAGTCATTTCCCTACACTTCGTGAGGCATGGGGATGAAAAAAGGTCCTTTCTCATTGATTGAAGACTTGGAAGAAGGGGGGGAGACCAGACGGCGCCTATGCCCTGCGTTTTCTCTAAGACGAAGATACACCCTCACAGCCGCGACCCCTTCTGTTTTTTGTCTTTTTTTTCAAGTATGGGGACTCTTCAGTACGTTCATAACACATTCATATTGATACAGTCATGTTCTTGCTTTTATGCCTGTAACTATTCTGACTGATACCAGGCAAACAGCTGAGCCAACTTCTACCAAAATAAGTAAATTCATGTAGTAAGCCCTTCTCAAGGTACCAAGTATGTAACTTTAACTACAAGGGGATTGTGGGGTATTATTCCTATTTTAAAGGATTCGAAAAGTCTTATGACAATCCTTGTCACCCTAAACAGAGAAGGAGACTTGGTAGCTAATTCGATAAGTTTATAAATGCATGCCAGGAAACTTGATTAAAAATGTAAATATGCATAAATAGACGAATGTAAAGTAATATGATATTTTTAAAAGCAGCAAATTATTACAGTTGGTTTATTATTTTACTGTATATAGATCACCGGTCCAGCATTTCAATATACCACTTACTAGAAATAACATCGCTATCCGAGAGTTTTGAGGGCCTTCATTACGAAATTTGGGTCTAGGTTGCTAAGGATGCACAGATGAGTTTTTTTTTTTTTTTTTTTTTTTTTTTTTTTTTTAAATTATATTTATTGCACCAAGTAATTCAACTTATTAGCAACATTTCTCTGACAATGTATATAAATAACTGAAAGGAGAGTGTGGTACATAGCACACCTCCATACTTCATGTCGGCTATTTTATGTGTCTTTTGACGCACAAGATTCACAGGAGCGCACAGCACAACACTCACTGAACAACTTCATGAAAACACCACTCCCTACTGCCACAGATCGTGAGGTTTTCGTCTTTTCAGCCGCCTGAGTAGATCATCAACATCCAGCAACTTCACAGCCTCCTCGTTGATATGACCTTGTAGCCTCTGGTGATGGGCTATTGCTTGAGTTTTGATGACTTCATTTATTGTGGGAATTTTAAGGTCCTTATGGATGTCGTCATTGGTTGAGTACCAATACGCATCAACGCATGAGCGCAGTACTTTGTTCTGAAAACGCTGTATAATGTCACGATTGCTTTGAGAGGTGCAGCCCCACAGTTGTGCACCATATGTCCAGACTGGCTTAAGGACCTGATTGTATAAGGTTAGTTTGTTCTGTATTGACAATTTTGATCGTCTACCAACCAACCAATACATTTTTCGGAGTTTGATGTCCAATTCTGTTCTTTTATTTTTCACATGCACCCTCCAGCGGAGTTTCGTATCCAGAGTCATACCCAGATATTTTGCCTCATTAGCAAAAGGGATGACTTTGCCATTAAGATATATTGGTATATGTTTGATATGGCGGTTGGTAAAATCAACATGGACTGATTTGGCTTCATTCATCTTGATTCTCCACTTAATTGTCCAGTCATGGAGTTTCTCGATGGATCTTCTAAGTTTTAAAGTTGATTCGCGATTGTCTTCACCAATAGCAAGGACTGCAGTATCATCTGCAAATGATGCCAGGGTGTTACCCTCGTGTTCGGGTAGATCGCTAGTGTATAGGACGTACAAGAGGGGGCCAAGTACGCTTCCTTGCGGGACTCCAGCATGAATCATTTTTGCTTCTGAGTATGCATCATCTTGTTTGATTCGGAAGTACCGATTTGATAGGTATGAGTGGAGCAACTCAGCGTATTTTGCTGGAAGCATTTGTCTGAGCTTATGATTAAGTCCCTCGTGCCAGACTTTATCGAACGCCTGGGTAACGTCGAGGAAGACAGCTGAGCAGACTTTTTTGTCTTCCATGGCTTGTTCAATAATATGAGTGATCCGGTGCACCTGATCTATAGTCGAATGCTTATGGCGGAACCCAAACTGGTGTTTAGGTATGAGGTTTCGTTCTTCCACAATTTTTATTAGTCGTTTGTGGAGCACTTTTTCAAAGAGTTTTGAGAGTACAGGTAATAGTGATATCGGTCTATAAGAAGTTATTTCTTCAGGAGGTTTACCTGGCTTCAGTATCATGATGACTTCAGCGAGTTTCCACAGTTGTGGAACATACCGAAGTTTGATAGAAGCATTTATGATTTGTGTGATCTTTACAAGCGTCTTCCGCGGAAGGTGTTTGAGGACTTGTCCAGTGATCAGGTCATATCCAGGGGCCTTCTTTGGATTTATCTTGGTGTTGATGGTGTTTTGTATTTCTTTGACAGTGACCAATGGGATGTCAATTTGTTGATCTCCCAAGGGAACTTCTTTGAGAGATTCCTCATTAGGACAACCAGAATTGGGCGTGAAAATATCTGCTAGATGACGAGCAAAAGCATCAGCCTTTTCTTGATTGGTTTTTATCCACTTGTTATTAGTTGTATCTTTAATAGGTGGTGCTTGGATGATAGGTCTCTTCAAGTGCTTTGTTGCCTTCCAGAGAGAGTATTCAGTGTCTCGATGACTGGTGAGCGACGTGAGAAGATCTTCTTGGGTTTCTTCTTGTATCTGTTCCATCATTTTCTTCAATTTGTAGTCAAGTTTGTACCATTCAGTTTTGAGAGTGGGGATACGTAAATGTTGCCATTTACGTCTAGCTTTTCGTTTTTCCCTGATCGTATTCACAACTTCGCACGGATAGTTGAGGCCCTTCAGCTTTCTCGTTTCTTCAGGGGTGTTTTGCCATGCCGCAGTTTGGATGGAGTGAACTAGTTGACCTAGCTCTCTATCAATTTCATCCGGTGATGTCAGTGCCACACTGAGATCAATGTGTTGATTTACGTTGATTTTGAACTGATCCCAATCTGTCTTTTTGTTCACTAGGACTGGATTATGTGGTTTAAGAATAATCGTTTCACTTAGTGTGAGAACTATTGGCGAATGGTCCGAGCTGAGGTCAGCGCAGTCCTCAACAAGTGCATAGTTCGCTGAGATATTTTTCATGATGAAGAAATCAATTAAATCAGGGCTCTTCTTAATGTCTGTTGGCCAGTATGTTGGTTTCCCACTTGACAACGGTATACAGTTATTTGATTGCACATACTTGAGAAGTTGCGTACCACGAGGTGTACTAAGTCGCGAACCCCAATACGTGTGTTTAGCGTTGAAGTCCCCGCCGATTATAAAGCGATTTCCTAGTAGGGAAAACGCTTCAGCAAATTCTTCTTCTTTTATGATATGCTTTGGTGGAATGTAGATACTGGCAATATCGGCTTCAAAGGATTTTGTACTGATGGTGATTGCACATATTTGAAGCTTTTCTTCCTCTATTTTGACACATTCATGATGCTTTATATTTTCTTTGATCAGTACCATGCTGCCTCCTCTTGCATTATTGCTGGGATGGAGAGCATTATAGGACTTGAATCCTTTGATTTTAAAATATGACTCCTTGGTAAAGTGAGTCTCAGAAATTAGGCAGATGTCTATTTTGTTTATATTAAGGATCGTCTCCAATTCCAATTTTCGGGACAAGAGTCCATTGGCATTCCAGCACATAATTCGTGAGTTGCGCATCATGGTGATTTCTTTCGTGTTTGATTGCAACCTTTTTCAAGGGCAGTTAATCTTTGATTGACGTTGGACAGAGTGTTTTCTATTCTGCTTTGATTTGCAAGTATGTTTTGCAATAACGACTGTATACTATTATCAGACTGCATGGGTGTAGGCTGGGTGACTCTGTCACCTACCGCTTGAGCGTATGAAGGCTGATGACCGAAATGTTGGTTTTTCTCATGGATTGGAGTTTTCGGTATGAAAACTTTTTTACCCTTGTTATTTGGTATGGTTTGTTTATCGTCATTTTGAGAGGCCTTTGGGCCTTGAGATCTTTTTTTCTGAATCTCGACAGCTTCAATGGCGGCTGGACATTTGCGGTAATTAGCTGTATGAGAATCACCGCAATTTGCACATTTGGCTGGGGTGGTGCGAGGTTTGGTGCACTTTTCTGTGGGATGAAAGCCTGCGCATTTAACGCACCTTTCCATTTTCGTGCAGTAGTTTTTGGTGTGTGCCCATGATTGGCACCTCTTACATTGAGACACAATTTTATTAGGTTTGAGGTTTTCAAATTTTACCTTCGACGAGTAAAACTTAGTAATTCCATGTATAGTGTCAGGGTTGGTTCCTGGGGCAAAATCAACTATATACATATCAATAGGTGCTTTTGTTCCCCATTTCAATTTTTGGGTTACATTTAGGACTTTGAGGTTTGGATATTCGTGAGAAAATGCATCTTTGAGCTCTTCTGAAGCAAGCCCCCTTGGAAGTCCTTTAAGCATGACTGTGTAAGGCCGTTCCTGTTTGTTTTGGTATGTCGTAAATGGACATTGTTTATTAATAAGCTCTGATCGAATTGCACGAAAATCATCAGACGTTTCCGTGTTAATCTTGACTTTTCCGTCACCAAGGAGAGTGAGGGTGACATTTGGTACAATCGTTGTTAACCATGTTCTTATATGTTTAAAGCCATCGGCATCTTTGAGTGCTTCTAGCGTAAATGGAGGAGGTTTTGGTTCTTTTTTTTTTTTATTGGGGTTTTTGTGCCTGTTGTTTCCTATTTTTATTTTGAGGTACCTTCACTGGTTTGAATTCAACTCCAGTGGCATTGTACGATCGAACTTCATCGTCTCCGACTTCATTAGCAAGATCACTTGAGTCTGTATGATAGTTCTCCCCATGTTCTACTTCATCAAGTTTAGCTTGAAGGTCGATGACTTTTTTCTTTTCACCAATAACGACTTCGTTACATTGAGTTAAATAATCACAGAGAGATTTAATTAAACTATATAACTCACTGAATGCATTTCTGAGTAACGCATCTTGGATTGTGCTGGTTCTCTGTTGATGTTGCGCAAGGCTAGCCTCTGCTTGTGTCACGATTTTCGCTACCGTCAGCTCGCCTTCGCGGTCCAAGTTCATTGCCGACCGGTGGAGGCCTCACGGCACGGGACAAATATTTTGGTTTCACTGCTCGATGTTTCCACCTTGAACGTTCGCGGGAGACTGCACAGATGAGTGGCATGGAACTCTACATGAAGAATGGAAAAAGCTGCAAATTGTTGCACAAAGGTTTATTATTTTTCTGTATAGATCACTCGAGCAAAGAGCACAGCTTTGCCATTGTCGTACCTACGCCAGATTTTCACGCTAGCTCCACTATCGAGTTCATTTTGAAACAAGAATTACCTACCATCGAAGCATCGTTAATCCGTTTTCGATTGCTATGGAAGCAATACTGAGTGTCATGAAACTCAATTATCAAAGAAAACTCTTCCCTTCGGGCCTCGCCAGGGGGCAAGCCTCCTGGACCTCGGATGCTTTTCCCTTAGAGCCTACGGTTAAAATTCAGGAAACATGGAACATGCTTTAGCCACGCTTTCTTATTCTGTTTAATTTTATTGTTATTATTTGGAAGAATGCAATCAAACCTATTCTGCTATTTCGATAGCCTTTTAAAAAATCAGTCTTCAGATAGGAAGGTATTTTATAGTTGTATTGAGATTACAACATTATTTTGACATTAACAATGTCAAACCGCGTAAGTTGAAAAACTATATTTTTCAGGAGGCATAAAAAACTTCTAAATGACTTAAAAATAGAAGTTTTTTACGTCTCCTGAAAAATTTCGTTTTTACAACTTACGTAGTTTTACATTGTTACTGTCGATTTGAAACAACTCCATCGCATAGGTTACACGATCCTTAGTTCGGTATCAACGACTAAGCAAAATTTCGTGACTCGATACCATTCCCGAAAACACGTTTTGCGAGTTAGGTCAAGACTAAAGCATGTTCCATGCTAAAAACAATTCAACATCAGACATTTGAACGGAGATTAGACCTATTTCCATCAGTAAACAATCTTTTCAGACTTGTGTTTCTGATTTGTATTAGGTCTAACTGACCTCAGCGAACGATTGGTCCTGCAGAGCTGTCGATGGTTTCATTCGATTCTAAAAATTAAATTCTACTATAAAGTGGTGAAAAAAAAACAATAACATCAACTTCATATCGAGAGTTTTTGAACTAGGGCGATTTGAAAATTACAACCCCAATTTTTCAGCCCTTAGAAGTGGCAGACACCAAGCAAAAGTATCAAGACACAAATAGGTTCTATATGGAGCCCATACCAAATTTCATCTGAATCTGTCCACGAGACTAGAAGCATTTTCCCTTACTAGGGTAGGGTGAATCAAACCCTAAAATAGAATCGTACTTGGTTGGACTCCTACTTGTGAGCGCCAGCAATATTATTGGACGTGATAGAATATTTATAAAATTCTCGACGACGTTTATTCGTTCTTTCTCCATCCCGGTGGAAAATCGGTTCGCAACCCTCTCATCTGGTGTAAACCAAACTCAATAACCTTTGTTAAAAATACCCTCCCCCCTTTCAGTTGGTTCGGACCATTTAGCGGGCTGCCCGTTGCCATACCTTCTGGGTTTTCCTTAACTCCATCGGCGGCCGCCATGGCAACTCATCCACTCACACTAATGAACGGGGGAATTTAATTTGATGTTCCCATCCATCCGCAGGCCTCCTGTTCCTTCATTCTGATCCCGAACTGAGATTCTGTTGTCTCTTTTTTTACTTTCCACTACGTGTTACATAGGACTTTTTATTTCGATTCATATAAAATTTCGTTCATGAAAGAGACTTTAATGAATTAAAGGAAACATAGCTGGATGAGTAGTTACTTAATAAAAAGTCCCTGCCATATTAAAATGAAATCCCTATAGAAATCGTTCCACAAAAACATACTAGAGGTGTGTCGGTCAGGAGTGAACGTATTGAAAAGACCTTATCTGCAAAATGACCTTGTCAGAACTGAACGGGTTATCAAAATGAACACGGTCATTCGTTCATCAACCCACCAATCGAGTTTTCCAGTTAAATTACGAGAACAACGGCAGAAGGCCAACAAAATAAATTAATTGCCCGCAATATGGATGTATAATGAATATTTATATACATGCATGTTTGTACATGGATCAATAATGTGTGAAAATGACAAGGAAGTATCAACAGAAAGAAGTAGATGGAAGTGGTTTTCTAAGCACTAATATAAGGGTAATCTAGAATCGAGTATTAACCGAATTATTACAACTTTTAGATACCTACTATAGGGTTTCTCGAGCTTTCTCAGATATTCTGAGAGTCGACCTAATAAGAGCAAGACGTTCCAACCATCCAATAATTCGTGATTTTCGGTCAGTTTCTTATAGCATTATTTTGGAAAGCCAAAAGGGAAGCATTTTTCAGTGGATTGATAAAAAATTGTTTAATGTAAGTACTTTTTGGCGATAAGAAGGGTGCCTAGCCAGAAATGAACTGAAGAATTAGATCATTACTTTTGAACTGAAATATTGCTTGGTGTCTATTCATAATATGAATTGACACCAAGCAATATTATATTATAAACACCAATGTAATGTGAATCAAAGTTCAAATTACAATCATTGAGAATTGAAGCGTTAGCTGTAACATTATGATCAGCTGGCGGTAGTGAGCTAATAGCGACATCTTGATCATACATGGTGTCAGATGTGGGGTCTGGATTTTCGATTTAGTTCACTCTCGCTTTTGGGTACGATTATAACCTGACACCATGATATAACATCGACATAGAAACAAGTATTGGATGACCTATTTCAATAAAGAAGCTATTTACTCGCTGCACTTCAAACAAGTTTAATCGATTTACGAAAATCTGTGGTTGGTAATTG
This sequence comes from Apolygus lucorum, assembly GCA_009739505.2. Lineage (NCBI taxonomy): Eukaryota > Metazoa > Arthropoda > Insecta > Hemiptera > Miridae > Apolygus > Apolygus lucorum. The sequence continues at coordinate 50,289,339 of CM019176.2, read as the reverse complement.
ATCAAAATAATGCCTTATTATGTAAAAAAAATAGTAATAATAATTTTTTGGTTGTGATATTTGATTTTGACTCCTAAAGATGATGAACTATTTTTAATAAGTTTTGCTTCCGAATGTAGGTAGGTAGAATCGCTTTTAAACTTATAAAAGAGTGTGGGGTTTGAATAAAACACGATCTCACATGATAACTCCTGCAATTTTCATCTGATTCTGATACAATGTTTGATGGAACAGTGCGCCTCAGTAGATAAATACCTAGATAATGTAGATAATAGAGGACTTGAGTCTTGTAATCGCCACTTAGGAATAACTATTATACGAAGCAGATACCTATGAAGTTTTCTGATGATATTCTATTTTCTGGATATATTTATTTTGTTGTAAGTCTGGTTATTTGATCATTACGTTGCTATTATCCGTTTCATCCATGGAAAAAAATCGGGTTCAAATTCAAAATAATGCGAAAATTCGTGTGGTTAAAAGACGAGCTTTTAGCGCGGCTGTTGGAAATTCTTGAAACGACGTCAGAGCGAGCCGGAGGGAGCCGTGATTAAGTAATAGATTTACCCCGGAAAGCCATCAGAGCCGAAAATCTCTCCAAGATGGATAACCAGGGCAGGCGGTGAGTGTGGAGGGGGACTTCAAATTAGTTTAGAGACGATGGATCAAATTTATATCCGTCGTTTGACACCCCACTCTCGGGCGCGGGCTGTCGTTTTTCATATAGCCACGTGGAGAGGTCTCTGTTTACCGTGTGGTAGCCCACGATATTGGATTCAAATATTACGAACCTAAATATTGTATCGAATTCCATTCTCGACGAGAATGACACAATACGGAAGTTTGACACTTATTAGATAGTTTTTGACACTTATAGATAGTTTTGAATAGATTTTATTTGTACCAGACCAAGTTTCTGGTACAAATAATCTATAATCTATCTATCTATAGGTGTCAAGTTTTTGACACTTATCGATAGTTTTGAATAGATTTTATTTGTACCAGACCGAAAAACCTCATTGCTGTCAACATGAACGCAATAATGATAAATATTCACAAATAACCAAAATACTTAAATATTAAAATATATTGTTCAGCGAGTCAGCTTTCGAATAGTAGTAGATGTTTGTAGCTTGTTACAACCTTGTTCGGTGACTTTATCTTGCTCTAATTTGAAAAAGGTCAACATCGGATTGTTCTTCACAATTAAATCTGTTTCAATATTTATGCTGGAGGATTTTATAGGTATTCGTGGAGCATCCTTTGTTGGGCGATCCATCTGAACAGTTCATTTGGTGAAAGCGTGTTTTCCTTCACTTGAATCAAGTATTCAAGTACAAAGATGTACTGTTATCGCTATTGTCCGTTTAAGCCAGTTTCCAGCCAGGTACTAATATATTTTTTTTTTTTTTGTTTGAAAATAATATCAGTTATTTTCTCAGAGAACCATGGAATAAGACTTGTGGCTAGTGAATATGCATGATGTACTATCAGGGGAACATGTAGGAACACAGAGGAAACCATTCTACGAAGAAGGAAAATACATGGTGCCAGTTACGGAGAAAGTGTTTCTATGTGAGGCAACCATGAAAATCGATTGTTCACCAAAACGTCAAACGCATTTTTTTATTTTATTTATTTATTTTTTATTTGGCACTCAAAAACACATCATAGATACAAAGAATAGGATAGAAAACAAAGTCTTATGAAATACGAAAACAAATTAGCTCAATACCTTCCCCACCAAGGGGCAAGTTCTTACGAACTTGTGTCCCCTGGCGGAGTCTTAGTAAGTACCTAATTAAAACATTTTTTTTTTTTTAGACAAAATTTCGATTGAAGTTATACAAAGTATTAAGTCCAAATTAGTATAACCACACATCAATAAATATACTATACAATATGTGTACCCGCATTAAAACAATAAATTTAAATCATACGCACCACTCACACCAAATTCGAAAAAACTACCGACCAATACTTCTATAATCCAAACACACCACAAAAACTAGACACATCAATCTTGTGGTGGCAAAAAAAAGTTCACCGCGGCAATATAAGAATTCGTCTGATAAAGTTCAGTGCGGCAACGTGGTAGTAAATACGTTGAATTCAGCATAAAGTCTGGCAGTGGGGTACCTGCAGCGTTTGTTAAGTAATATTTTCAACAAAGCATTTTGAACAGTTTGCAGAGCAATTAGGTGTGTTTTGCATGTCCCACCCCAAACTCCTCATCTCTATTTTAAATCAGGGTACTTGCATCTACCCGTTTTGCTAGGAAGATATTTGACTATGTTTGAATAGTGTGAATTGAAATTAAAATTGTTGAAAAGAACAATCAAAAGTTGGATTCGTAAAATGTTAATTTCAATTTGGGAAAATTATGATGAGTTGAATTTGGAAAATACTGGATTTCAATCATGAAAAAAATATTCATTTGTAGAACTCATTAATTTCAAAAACCTATAATAAGGATTAGTCTCTTGAATTTTGCTTCTTGAGCTGCATTATTACTACATGCATTCTGAACTGGAATCATTACTATTTATGAACGGGAATAAGAGAGAACTGGCAGCATCCCTTAGTTAAAAGAAACTCAGAAAAACAAGAATCTCGAGAGAGAGTTTTCTCTACAATCAGCAATAGCACTCCGTCAAACTTGAGATTGTGAGTTTTTTCCTGATACTTTTTTCTACACTTACAAAAAAAACCATCCGTAATGGTTATCCAAAGATTGAGATTGGAAAAAGATATTTATTTTCCAGTAAAAGCGGACAAGAGTTCTTGGAGAAGAAGAAGGGTAAAAAGAAAAACTCAATTCGTCAAGAGGCAAGTAGAGAAGGTGCAGGGGGCGGAGAGGAAAGGAACGAAAGAAGTGAAATAGAATAGGGGAAAATGGAGGAGAACTCGATGGACTTCCACAATAAGACCGGGCTAAATAACCCGGATAGAGGCCCCTGATGAAGTGGCAAGAAAAGACTTCGAAACGCTAATAAGAATCTATCGGATGTTTGCGACCGTCTGGAGCCTAACGGAAGGAGAACGAGAAAAGTAGAAAATACGGGATAGATCTCGAGCAGATCTCTCTTTCCCGATAATTCGGTTTACTTTTAACTTCAAATCTCTTCCATTGGCCTTTTTATTCCTTTCCGATGCTTTCTAAAGGATCGGAACCATCCTGGAAGCTTCGGAAGCTCCTCTTTACGGATTCTTCCGGGGAGGGAGGACAACCCGATTGCTTTTCGGGGTTAGGGATGCGTGAAGAGGCTGTCCGTGACGTTAGGTCTTTCATGTGCCGAATGAAAGACCTTCATACAAGGCCACGTGTAGAGGTGTATTTAGGAGAAGAAGATAGAGATCTGCTTTTGTACTGTCTTTATACCTAGGTCGAAAAGGTTCCATGTATCCACGGATAATGTTATACGGTCGATTGCTAGGATTACCTAGTTACTATTGAAATTTCACCAAAACTTCAATTTTGTGATAGGTCAGCATTTTTTTTTAATTCTCCATATTTTTTTGGGTTCTCCAGAATTCAGAAATTCGGTAAAGTTCGAAGTGTGAAGAATTGTAATTTAAATGACCCTTCTCGGCAATGCAATCCTTCATCGCATTTTGGATCATATCGTCCGTTTTGTCCGCGATTTCTCGTCTCATTGCCTCGTTTTGCTCCTGACGTTTTTGTTTTGTTCGTGAACACTTTGGATATCTTTTTGGATTTTTTTCTGGCGATTGTGGGGGCCAGTGTTAACATCGCCAAGTCAAGAGATGTGCATTAGTTTTTCTATATGAATTTGTCCATAAATCATTTTCTACTTGATTCGCCACCATAAGAGTTTGATCAAAAACACACCTTTTTTGGAATTTACCTTCCCTTTCACCTCTCCCTTCAGGAAAAATTCAAAATTGAGGCGACGTAGTGCGCAACTAGTTAGATTTCCGTGACAAACAAAAAACGCTGCAAATTATTTCACAAAGGTAATTATTTTTCTTTATTGATCACTCTCTAGCAAAAAACACAGCTTTGCCATTTTCACCAAGTTATAATATAACTTGATGAATAAACTATAATAAACTAATTTATTATATTAGTACCAACCATTGATACTACCAACCTACTTCACAATCTACTTAGAAGAAATGAGGAGTTGGGGAGCCTTCGTAACGAAATTTGATTATTGGTTGCTAAGGTCGCAAAACTGAATGCAGATCAAATGAACGAATAGCGATCGCCTTTTACTCGTAGTTACCTAAAATTTCAACGGAGATTAGTCCTCTTTGGTGATTCACGCTTGTGATTCCGATTAATATTAAGCCAAACCCTTAAGTTCTCGTAGGGTGCGAACGGTTCGACCTACAGAGCTCCGGGTCGTCTCAACGATTCTAAAAATTCAATAATATTTAAAATAGGTGAAAAAAAACAATACCTTTATTTCGAGAGTTTTCGAGCTAGGGTACTCTTGGCAATTTCAAACCTCAATTTTCACCCCTTAGAAATAACTGACATCACCGAAAGCTTCGCGGCACAACTAGACCCCAAATGGAGCCAAATTTCAACCAAATCGGTCCATGGTTGCTAAGATAAGTGCCGCGGACGGCGGACGGATGTATTTTATAAAATTCGATTTTCGGATTCTACATATTTTTAAACATAAACCATCAAATTTTGAGGGGGAGTTGAACATTTTTTCGATTACAATGGTTCATTATTGAAAATAATAAACCAAAATAGCCACCCAAATCGGTTGGAGGCCTGGCAGATTTTGTCTCACACACAGACATTTTTGCGGATCAGGATTCAGAATGATCTGACACAGATTTGTACTAGGTTATTTGTTCCTTGTTGGGTCTTGTCCTGATATATCTCAGATCAATTGAACAAAGACGCCAGATCTTACTGACGGAAGTCCTAAAAAGGTAACGTTAAATCATAGAGTTCAAATACGAGTAAAACAATGGGAGTATCCTGTTGCTTCCCTTCCCTCCGTTGGACTAACACCTGACACGCAGCTTACTCCATCCTTCCAAGTCATGGTAGTGGAAATATTATTCTGGATTTGGAACGTGAAAAGAGTAAAGTGCTCCTAAACCAAATCTGTTATTCGTATTTTATATTTTTGAACCTTCCTGAATGGTTTTTGTTTTGTCCTAATAGGCTAGAAACAGAACATTGGACTCATAGAAAATAGACCAGAGACCAACTATTGGTCTCATGTACATTCAGGCTGATCCTGGCTGAACCCCTCCCGCTCACTGAAGCACCAGTCCCATCTCAGTCGCCGTAGCTGCCACGTCTTTGCTCCGTCAAACCGCCTCTATAATTGTAACCCCGCAAAATAATTTATTAATCTCAGTTTTTGAAAGTGTGGTTAAATTACCCCACCTTTAACCATAAAATCTCAACCGCGTAAATCCGCGAAATAATACACGGAGAAACCGCGAGCTTTAGGTCTCCCACATATTGTCTGTGTGCTCCTTTTTCTGCACCCTTCTGCTTTGCCTCTTTGCTGAACTTCTCGCCGATTCACACCCCACCCGGGGTAAGTACCGTCTGCAGACACCATCGGTGAGTGGAGTTATTTTCTCATCGTAATCCCGTATTACCTACCTCGATTACCTTGCACAGACAATTCTAATATCAGCCCTATATACCCTTTTGTTCAGGTCGGATTTGAGCGATCTAGGCCAGCGGCCCATCACACAACGTTTTACAACTTAATTTTCCCTTCTTCTTGTGTTGTGTGAAATCTTTACCTATAACCATAATCATCACAGTCCACTCGAATTTAGTTTAGCCCAATAACTACCAAACAATTTTTGTTCCGCGTTTGTCGTATAAAATTACGTTCTGATTCCGGGAGTAGAGCCGGTTGGAGTAAGATGGGACCCCACGAATTTCATCGACAGCCCTTCGCATGCGCTAACTAAAATCCATGTAGCCTCGTCTTCTCACTAGATCTCTCCCTACAACGACTTCCTATCAGATACGAATCTCCTAACCGTTCGAATTTCGTATGAGAGGCGGACCTTGCTGCTTCCTATCAGCGGTCTTCCGACGCCCTCGTTAAAAACTCACTCGGACAGAGGCGACCCCCATTTGTCCCGCGGACTGAAGGGAACTCGGAAGGGTCCAACAGAAAGACGGTCTCCAGGATGAGGTCGAAGGCGAGGGGGTAACGGGGAATGTAATGAACCCTCGCCAGTCTTCTGTGACAATCCTCCCCCACCGCAGGACCGCTAATACTTCCCTCGTCCTCCGAATCCCACTCGAGGCTTAAACGATACTTGGAGTCCCTTGATCCGGGCAGAGCTCAGCAGCTCAGGGCTCTAATCATCTCAAGGACTTTTGCAGGCCCGCGTCTCCCTTTGGAGTTCTTTCCTGTCTTTTGTCTTGCGAAGTAAGAAACAACGCCATCATTTCTTCTGCATTAACAAAATGGCCATACCTGTTACCTATGTCCTTGCCAAATAATCAAAGGACTGCAAGTTTAATTTGTGGAGATGTCAGTACAATGGGCATAAAATCCGAAGCGAAGCAGCCCTCTTACATGTCCTAATATACTCACTTCATTCTTTGCCCTGTAATCGCAGAAGATGCGCCAAGTGAATTTGTGCCCTTGGAATATAGCGGTAGATACACTTCTAAGTAATAATTGTAAAAATATTAGCATGAGAGCTGGAGTGCTTGTCCGTAGAGCGAAATTAAGTTTTTGTAGTTCCTATTCATAGGTTATAATAGTTGGTATAACAGCTTTTTGCATTACTTGAATCAACATAAATAATCCGACGACAAACTGAGGTCTTGTCAATACTGTAGCAGAATGTTGTGGACTTGTGTTCACATTGATTAGCATTTTATCAACATCTTAGGGAGCCTTGGGTTCTATGAAGATGAGTAAAAAGTAAAAAAAGTAAAGTAAAGTAAGCAACCATTTCAGGTTGAATTTTCGTCCGACTGCCATTCTTGGCGTCGCGGGCGTCATCAGCTGTCTCCCTAAGGGTAGATCAGAATTTGTTCTGATGATTTCGCTCATGGCTTCTCAAACATCACCGCCCTGGGTTGGAACGAGAGATTGCCGATCGTCTAATAGACAGAACACTTTCTGCCTTTCAGACTTTCAGACTCGAACTCGCATCCCCGCAAGACGGTTCTTATCTTATCACCGCAGTCGGTACACTGTCCACTAGACCACCGACGCCCTCTATGAAGATGAAGAGATTATAATTTAACGGGTAGGTTTCGCGTATACACTTTTCCTCCTACGTGGAGCATAGATAAAATATACGCCAATAGGAAGAACTACGAGATAGTTCAAGGAAGTATCCGCAATCTATATCTCAGGACAGATATGTGTTCTTTAAGCTCAGATATAGCCAACTAAAGCCGATGTTTCATTCCTGGATGGTGTTTAATACAAAGCAACCTCATCAAAATGGCATTCTTCGACTGAAATGCTGGTCAATATAGTTATATAATATATAACATATTATGTTTGGATTTACTTTGAATGATTGACTAGGCTGTTTCCAGGTCGCCACTTACTGCCTTAGCAACAGTATCCATCTCAACTTTCAGAAGTTTATTGGTAACACAGCTGCTTACGACATTGTTAAAGTTCAGTCTATGCGTGTCAGCTTCAAGTATGGATAACCAAAATAATGAAATTCATTGCTTTTGTACTTATTATTATTTGTCTCGTTTCCAATTATCTCAATTTGTCCTATTGATTTATTCGTGTGATGCCTAATCTTGCGATTTCATCAGAATGAATGCCGCCAGTTTTTTCCTACGCCTAGCGGAAGTAGAATAATAGTTTTTCCTGCGTCTAGTGGCGTTGGTATGCCTCATTACTGGAAGGAGAAAAGTTTTTTTGTGTTGTACTAATCTCGGTTTTCCATTAACTCTCAAAAAGAATACAATTTCTTTAAGAAACGATATCTGTTAACTATTGTCTTTGGAGAATCCAATTCTAGTTAGGTAAAGCATACGTAGGCACTTTCAATAGAACTCTAAACACTTTCTTCGCTATTTGTGTTCTTTACCTCTATACCTATATATCTCAATGCTCTCCCCAATGTTTTCCGTGTCCCTGGAGTATTATTATTTTCTTTTTCGGCGTCTTCTGGTATTGCAAACCTTGGGGTAACCTCAAGCATTTGCTATTGACGTCTCCTCCACCGTTTTTCCCACACAATCGACGCAATGTGAGGCGGGATGACATTTTGGGGAAGGGGTTGTCCTGGAAGCAATAACTTGGAAATGCTGAAACGTCGGCACCTGGCTTATTGACGAGAGCTCAGGAGTTTATTGCCTCCCCTCTCTATAGAGCTTCGATTCCCGCTTGCCCCATACTCTATAGAATTCAACTTGTAAGTATTTGTTTGTCTACTAGTCATTTGTTATTATACAGTTTCATAAAACATTTACCTACTAACATTTAGAGTCTCGGTTTGCAACACTGAAATGGTGCAATCGTTTTTGACAACAAATTATGTGGGAAACCACCTAGTTTTTACCTATTATATTGTATAATAATAAACAAAAGATCAAGTGATGGACCTTCCACCAGCCAGTCTACCTCCCCTGGGGAATCCCCAACACTTGAGAACTATTCCCAAATCTTGGGGAATCCCCAAGCACAGGAATGGGGAACTCGTATAAGTATTCTGCTTCCTAAGGCCTTTGGTACAGTCTGGTGGAAAGTCTTGAACGCAAAACTCTTATGAAATGAACCTCTTGCTTTCTAACGAAACACCCTGAAACCTTGCCAAACTGAATCTAAATACTTTCAAGTTCAAATTGGTCAGTTAGAGCGCAACTTCCTATATATTGTGATGTTCGGTAATCACAATGATCCCAGAGTGGTCAGCTGATCCTGGACACTTGGTGGGGAGGGTGCCCCCGCTCTCTACTTCCTCTCAGTCTGCATGGGAGAGCCAACAAGTCGACCAGCAAGTGGTGCATTTCCTGCCCTTTTAAAATCACCTCATCATATCTTCAAGTTTTTTTTTGGGATCCTCGTCAAACAAGAAGATCACCGTCCGGAGACCTCAACATCAAGAGGAATTGGTTCGGCGGAGAAACTGCGCTTCCTGTCATCCACCCTGGTGTCTACCCACTGGGAACTACAACGTTCCTATTGATTCATTGATGCCATCACCAACTTGGTGGGCATCCGCGGTGAGTGGCACTCTCCTTCTCCTCTCTCTATCGAGTCACGAACATTACTACAACGTTTAATTTCAATTTCCAGAAATTTGAGGCCCTTAGGGAATTTGGTTGCGGCTATTCCTAATAAATTTCTCAGAATTGTGCTACAATTTATTTTTTTTTATTGTTAATCATTCCCCTAGAGCTCCTTAAAGGCGAGTACGCCCCCATCCTCTGACAAATTCATTGAAGTAGGTAAATTCGTATTACAATATATTGTTCCTATATATTGTTCCTCAACTCAATGGGCCGTGTTGACCGTATGGGGCGAGTACTAATATTATCCTGACCTAAGGCGAACCGACGCAGGAATATCCTGGTACCACTAGCCAAACTCCTTACCTCACCATTCTGGTTTATTATTTTCAATAATGAACCTTAGGAATCGACCAAGAAAAAAAAAATGCCAAGTTGGGTGGGCAGTATAGCTTCCTCACTCATTGTAACATGGACGTATAGAATCAGTTGGCGAAAAAATTATGATTCAAAGAGTTATTGAATACCAAAATATTGGCGATAATATGCGGGATAGGGTTGCAGGTATTAATGTTTATAATATTTTTATAATTTTTATAAGGTATTATAGTTTATAATATTTTGTATTTTCAACGTAGAATTTTATTTAGCGGTCCACAGTCTAGGACCTAAACCACACAATCCCTGAAAATTTCATCGACATTGGTTGAATAGTTGCGGAGTTTTGATTGTAACAATAAATTTAAAGTTCGCGCATGCGCAGCGGCTATTGCTTGACCAATTTGATTGAAACTTATAGGGTGTCTCTTAGAAGTTAGTCCCTAACTAACCTCCAAATTTGAGCAAAATCGGTTCATTAGAAACCGAGGTTCCAGGAAATTCACGTTTGCGCATGCGCACTCGCTCCTATTGGTCCGATGGTGCTGAAATTGATAGGGGACCGTTTAGTACCTAACCCGCACAATCCCTGAAAATTTCATCAAAATCGGACCACAGGTTAGTATAGTTTTGCCCGGGACAAGGATTGACCACAGACAGACCGACAGACAGACAGACAGACAGACCGACAGACAGACAGACCGACAGACAGACAGACAGACACGGAACCAAAATTGTTCGGGAAGCTCTAAAACGCAAAAAGCAAGTGGAAATTTTGATTTTGGAGTACATTGTTTTTTTTTTTTTTTTCACTTCTTTCACGAATACAAAGCTTCCCTACCTTCGGTAGTGAGGAAGCAAAATAGTTAACACCCCCTCAAAATTTGTTGATTTACGTTTCAAGGTACGTAGAATCCAAAAATCGAATAAAAATTTGGCCGTCCATCCGCCGTACGCGGCACTTTCCAGACATATCATGTTGATCGTATTAACTTGTGAACAGTCAAGAGACATTGTAATCATTATTATCTGATCATTAAATAAACCAATCTACAAAGACGGAGCACCTCCTCCTTCACCGTAGGAATTATCTGACTTATTATTTGGAGGACCCCAATGAAGATACCGGACAATGTTGTTAGTAGCCTTGAGCATTGTTCCAGGAGTATATTGATCCATCGCTGAGTTGATTTCTTTCAGTCTTTGTCTTGACTAGGTATAGACGAAGAAGAAGGCATGGAGGCGAGATAAGTTGTATAATGGCTCTAGTTGAGGATGTTCGAGAGGCGGTGATGTTTATACATGGAGAGAAAAGAGTCCCAGCGCAATCTAGCGACTTTATAGTGATCCAAGTAATTTAAAAATCATCTTGATCAGAAAATTGATTTGGGCGTTTTAAATTACAACAATAAAAACAAAGGCTTGTTTTCTCCTGCGATTGTTTGAAACACAAACGGTGGATACAGCTTTCGTACAAGTACGCAACCACGAGAGACATTTTATGTCTTATGTTTAATAAATTGAGAGCTTTCCAATGAGTGGTGAACGATTTTTGTGGGGTGGAAAATGAGGAAGTTAGTTTTCCCTAGGAACGATTGGTTGTACGTGAAAATCATCAGAAATTTCCGCGTAACGCTCCCCTCATAACGCTCCCCGCGTGACGATTTTTCATTTATGTGCCATAGTAAAGACATAAAATGTCAAAAATAACATAGGTAAGGTATGTACTGACAACTCATTGAACATTCAAATTCATCTAGATGTCGTACAATTATTTCGCAAATTGACATCAATATCATAACATTTTTTTCCCTTCGTATCTACACCCACTTGCTATTTTCACATTGAAAGGGACCTTTTTTATTCCTGATTGATGGACGTTAATTGAATTCCATTCATGGATACCTGAATCCAAACCTGTCGTAGCTGTTGAAAATTGGATTACTACTCCCGACGCATCGGTCAAGCCCCCGCGAGTCGTGAAATAGCGTATGTCGGCTGTCAGTCCATTCGAGAATTAGTGGCCAACACACTCGATGTCGCGTCGTTCTCTTCTCGTGACCTTTTTTCATCCAGACGCAATGACTCTATCAATTCCACCCGGATGAAGGTCACAAGGGCAAGGGTTCACTGAGGATAATGGCGCCACCTCTGAGAAATTGAGTGACATTCCTGATTAACATCGTATGCGAGCAGACCCTCTCCAACCTCACTCAAGCTATTTGTCATAATAAGGCAAGGGAAATCGTGATATTCTCAGTGTCAGATTTGGATGTACCGATTTTGGATAAAGTGATTGATTAGGATATATATTTAAATTGTTTTCCACAGGATTATAGGAAGCCGAATGGTTTTCAAATTACCATACATCTGGTATTAAATGTACCTATGTGATTAGTTCCGCTAGTTATAAGATTTATTTATTTATTGTTATCAGTCACTTCTAAGGAGCAAAAATTGGGAAAAAACATTTTCAAAAAGCATACCTCGAAAACTTGAGATATACAGGTAGGTATTGTTTTCTCCGTGGGATCAACCGATTGCCTGACGAAGATAATATTATTTAACTAATTTGGCAATGTTCATGATGTTTTTTATCGATTTAAGATAATATTCAATTTCTACAAACGAATGATGCCTACCAACTCAGATGATGCCTACCAATGATGGGTACCACTTAGACGATAAAAATGCTGCAAATTAGTATACGAAGGTTTATTAGTTTTCTAAATAGATCACACGTCTGCAAAGAACTCGGCTTTGCCATTGTCACCACCTACTATACCACAACAATACAACTTACATACCACAACCTACTTCACAATCAAGTTTATTTGGAAGAAATTAGCGTTTCACGCTCAGTTCAAAAAAACAGGGAGTTGTGGGTTCCTTCATCGGGAAATTCGATTACTGATTGCTAATGACGCAAATTAAGCGCAACTCGAAGAAACTTATCACATGGTCGATCACATGGTCAGCTAAAATTTGAGCGGATTTTGCGATTCACACTCGTGTTTCTGATTTATATTTATTCCAACCCTCAAGTTCTCATGGGGAGCGAATGGTTGGTCCTACAGAGCTCTGGGTGGTCTCATTCGATTCTAAAAATTCAATACTATTTTAAATTGATGGAAAAACAATACCTTTCATCAAAATTTTTGAGATAGGGGGTTTTGAAAATGTTAACCCTTATTTTTCAACCCTTAGAAGTGACTGAGGTCACCAAAAACTTCAGGGCACAACTAGACCCCAAATGAAGCCCATATACTGAATTTCACCAAAATCGGTCCATGGTAGTAACTAAGGAAAGTGCCAAAAAAACCAACAAAATTTGAGGGGTTTAAACATTTTTTTTCCTTCGTCGATTCCAAAGGTTCATTATTCACAATAATAAACCAAAAACTGTTAAATGTGCCTTTTAAACCCCTAGTGTGTCCCCTGAATCCTTCCCCCGTCATCTGCCACCTCATATGCCCCCCCCCCACCCTCATCAGCTATCTCAGTTACTCTGTGTTTGACAAATGAGGAGTCCGAAACACGAGTGTTAATCTCTCATGAACATTCGAATTTGAGCTGGTAAATGCAATATTTTTTCATTTGTTCGGACAGAATTGTATGTCACTCACTCGTGCTTTCATAACGACCTACCATCAAATCAATTGAAGGCTCCAACAACATTGGGATAACGATGTTTAGCTGGTAGAGACTTTCTTTCTAAATAAATTCGACTGTTATTTTGTTTCTTCGAACAGAATTTAAGTCACTCAGTTGTGCTTTCTTAACAACTGAAAACCAAATTTCGTAATAAAAGCACCCACAACTTTGGAATTAAGATGTTCTGCTGGTAGGGATTTTCCATCAAAAGGAAGGTACTAATAATGGCAAAGGCGAGTTCTTTGCAGACGGGTGATCTTTGCAGGAAAATAGCAAACCGTTGCAGCGTTTTTCACATGCGTAGGACTAATAGCATACTTCGATCCGACCCTATTCAAACTGTTCACAATAAGTAATAGAGGTAAGTTAGGTACCGCACTATACAAAATCTGATTTCAACACTCCATTACAATTGGGTTACTGCTCCATTTAAACCTAATCTCGACGATGGTAAGATAATCTAGAGGTCCCCGCGATAACCCTCACGGCTCATCCAATTACTGAACCTCACAACTTGACCTTAGCGCTAATGGACTCTGGGTTATTGTTATTTATACTTAATCCTAATCGGATTTGAAGTGTTGGTCGGCCGCTTGTCTGTTCGCAGCCCTTTCTAAACCGCAGGCTGAATCCCCTTCATCCACCTATATTGAGTTTCTATCGAAACAACTTCGAAATTTTCCTCGACTATTATCCACTTGTTGTTATAATGAATACTGTGGCACTAACAGTACCCACGAAGATGTGGAACTTGGTTTGATCTGCGCGAAATCGATTTTCTTGACCAATATAAGACTTTAGAATAATTAAGAATATCAAATGAACTTTCTCATGTATTTTTATGCGAGTATTGTATGAAAGTAAGTATATGAAAGCTTCAAGCTTGATATTTAAAAAAGTCTGACAAGTCAGTTTGGTACGCAATAACCTTGAATCAGTTATTAATAAGTAAAACGAACTGCTATTCACGCTCACGACATCTAAAAATGTAAGTCGTTAACTACTATGGTTTTAAAGAAAATAGGACTATTAGGAAGTGAAAAAATTAAGATTACTTAATTTTACGTTTGCAGGTGGCCACCAATCCTGGAGCTACGAAATACATAGAGAACCCTCTAGGACTTAGCCTGAACCAACCCGCGATTTTCAACGAAATCGGACTATAATTTTATATTAGGTATTCGACTACCAACCAAGCAGTTTTATGTACGACCATGAATTGTTTCTCCAGAACTGCAAAACGGAGAATCGTTAGCTAATTTTTCGAAGAAGAAGGTTCCATTTTCTATAGACTCAAAAATTTTAGGATGATGTATTTTGATTTTTTTTTTTTTTTTCACTGAAATCCATTGTAGAACATTTTGATGTATGAGCTGTCTAGTCTCGTAGTTGAGGGGACAGACTTCACTTCCCAAACATTGACCACACCTAAGAGTGGCATTGCTGAGAGCCAGTCACGAATATGTGAGTTACGTACTGCAATGTGCTTCTCTGCTGACTAAGTGCTGACGATATCAGCACTAGAAAAGCACTATTGGAAGTTGGAAAGTCAACCGAATTGAACTTAAGGATCAACAATCATGGGGCATTGATCAATCAGACTCGGCCGCTTCCCATAAAGATGCATGCCAAATCTCACGATGCAACATTTTTGATGGTTGCTTTGGCGTGAAGGTTATTCACAAGTTGCCCGAATCAGCCAATGTCTGTCAGCTCCTTTGGACCTCCTGGCGTGAATCTTAATGGTTAATTTGATTGTTTCAAGTAATATATAATATATATTATATATAATATATAATAATATATAATAATAATAGTAATAATATATATAATAATAGTAATATATAATATATATAATATATAATATATAATAGTAATAATATATATAATAATAGTAATATATAATATATATATAATATATATAATATCTACATATTATGTAGATTCGCCTTAATGAAACAATGATATGAGCCATTTCGAGCCAAGATACAACATCCCTTCAACAAGTTCAGATTCCTTCCATTGATGTGACCAAGAATTCTATTAAATATGTTAGTTTCATTCTGTTTCCTAATATTTAATAAAAAATCCAAGTTTTTCCAAAATGTTCATAAGAAACAATTGAAAAGAAGAGTTCGTCAACCAGGAATTTCTTACAACTCCAAGAGGTCAAAATGTCAACAAAGTATCTACACTGCATGCAGATACATCTGTACATGGATATGTCTTATGATGGCAATTTAAATTATGAGCTCACTCAGCTGATCAATGACCACTCAGGCGCCTTCAGCATTCTCCATTGACCCGCCCTCTCAAATTTCAGGTTCCTGCGTTCAACAGGAGAGGAAATGGCCTTGAAGCTCACTCAGCTGATCAGTGATCATCAACTTTGATGATGTATAGAAGTATGTATCGATTGACCCTGCCTCTCAAATTTCAGCTTCCTGCGTTCAACAGCATCAGAAAAAAAAACGTTGCATTGTTTTGTGTGTCGAAAATTTTGGAATGACCCCCAGAACTAAGACATGTCCATGTCAAAAAGTGTCAAAGAACATGTTTTTAGAGGTTTTGACATTTTAGGTTGGAATAACGTCATAGTCATAGGTATATTCGAGATTAGTGTATCATTTCAGATAAGGGCACATCTCATTATGCAAATGACATTCATGTCCCATAATGGCTGAAAATTGGTATTTTAGGACCAACGACGCATGCAATGATCGTAATCAAAACGTATCTATCAACTCAACGGTAGTCATGTGAAGACTTGGAGGATGAAATGGACGGCTACCATCTTCATATCATACCCCGTGCATACAATTTGGTAGTATTACGCCTACTAACAATTAAAGAGAAATCAATTATTTAGGTAGGACGTGTGGGTTCTCCATAACGATTCATTCTTGAAAGACAAATAAAGTATTTATTGAGGTTTTTGAGCTAGAATTTTTAAACTTTGAAAATCTATATGCTCATTTACTATATGCTGCACCTACTACTTCCAAGAAGTTCCTGAATTGACTTCTTTTGGTAGCTGGAACGTCTGCTTATCGTATTGAGATTCAAACTTACTGTGCATCGCTCTCAAATTCTAGTACGTTGTCGAAGCACCTGAACATATTCATCCGAAAATAATTATACATTAAAAATTGTTTCCATGCATAAAAATGTACGCAATAGGTTTTTGGACTTTTGGGATCTGTCTAGACGAGTCTACACATATGAAAATGGTATCAACATCGGACCATGATTTCTTGTAGTTCCTCATGGGAGATTTTAGTGCCGTCAATGGTCGATGTATTCTTTCAATCAGTGTAAAGAAATAACAACATATAGTGCTGAGAGCATTGTCTCACAAGAACAAAAGTATTCGGTATAAGGTGGCTGAATAGAGAGTTGTATGAGGCGGGGGTGAATCTCTCTCACTGAGGTGATATCAAGGACTAGGGGTGTCGGAGGGTGGACTTTCCAAGGAAATGGAACGTAGTCAAAAGCCCTTGATTCACCTCAAGAATCCTTTTGAAGTCTCTTCTGTACGCAAAGTCGGGAGAGGTCGGGGGTATGCGAGACTCAGCTTTACAGACGACCCCCACCTAGCTAGTTGTCGGCTGCAATGCGGACAGCTTCCTGAGGGTCGTCCGTTGTGTTTCTATTCCTTGGGTCAGCCCACAGGGGATTTGAGACTCCCAGATGAGATTCCTTGAATAATCCGACAATCAGACTTTCCACGATCTCGTCTTGAAGGATCAAGTCTTCTCCAAATCGCTGGTTATTGACGACTCCGATGTTTGTCGTTCATCTCTCTCCTACCATTACTTACATTAATTTATTTTGTTACCCTGTGTCAATTCGAGTCAGGAGGACAGAACACCCACCAGAACAGTATAACGGAAAAAATGGTGGAAACTATGCTAGATTTCTCAATATACTACCTAGTCCTGAGGTGAGAGTTCCAGTAATGAGGGCTATTCAAATTGGACCAGTGCTCAACCGCGTAAGAAATATTATTGCTCTATTATAGTTGAAAGACATTGTTTTAGGTCAAAAAATCATCGTAAAATCGGATGGGAAAACAACCAAAAAATCGCAATTTATTGCATTCTGGTTTATTATTTTCAACAGTGAATCTTTGGAATCGACCAAGAAAAAAATGTAACCACCCTCAAAATTTGTTGGTTTATGTTTTAACGTAAATACTTACGTAGGATCCGAAAATCGAATAATTTTTTTTCCGTCCGTCCGTCGTTACCATGGTTTGGATGAAATTTGGTACATGGGCTTCATTTGGGGTCTAGTTGTGCCGCGAAGCTTTTGGGTCGTCAATCACTTCCAAGGTGAAAAATAGGGGTTGTAATTTTCAAAATTCCCTAGCTCGGAATTTTTCAAAATAAAGGTATTGTTTTTTCACCAATTATAATGGAATTGAATTTGTGGAATCGAATGAGACCACCTAGAGCTCTGTAGGACAAACCGTTCACGGCTTATGGGGGCTTAAGGGTTGGATTTACGATAAATCAAAACCACGAGTGTGAATCGCAACAGACTGTTCACTGCCTGATATAGGCCATATTAGGCCTTATTATTATAACTTATATTACTGTTATACTTTCTTTGAATAAAGTTTCGCGTAATACTCAATTGTACTTCCTTAGCAACCGATAGGTATCGTACCTCAAAACTCATACAGTGTTGGAACTTGAGCATATAATGGGAAATGGCTAAGGCATATTTAATAAGAGGGTGGACCAATGATGTTTATAGAAGCACAATCGCTGGTAATTGATACCAATTTCTATCCTTACCGTGTAAGTGTGTAAGTAGAAATGCTTTGACGATTACTTCCTCTGACCTGATCCTGAACTGGGCTCTTGAGCACCTTGGAAATCATTTCATCGATGATGTTTATTGTTACCTCATAAATTCCCGATAAACTTCGGCCCCGGTGATTGCTGAGACCTCTCGAGTAAACTCTCCCGAGAATAAACTCGGGCAATTTCTAATAAATTACTGCCGATAGGGAATTTTAGAGGGCCGTTATTGGAGAAGTATAAACCGGGTTGTATACCGTTGAGGGGAGGGGAGAGAGAGATTGGTTTCTTACTTGGAGGGTTTTCCAAGAACTTCTTACAAGTGGGAACTGTATGAGTCTGTGGGGACGAGCAGAGTAGTTTTAGAAGTATTTGGTGTAAAATACTATCTTGATGAAGTATGGCATATTCGAAATCAGCGTAAAATTACCTAAAAGAGCATCTACCTTATATATTCAAGAAGTAGCTAGATATTCAAACCAGAGTCCCAAATACATAATCCCTGAACATTTCATACGATTCATCAAAACGAGAATTTGTTTAGTCTTGCCTGGATTTGTAGACACACAGAAAACTTGATAGTGGTCACACCTCTCCCTCAAAGTGGCCAACACCCTCAGTGTCTGCTGAACTCCTGAGCAGAGAGGTACTGTTTGCAGATGGAAAGAATGCGGATGGTTTGGTGAGATGTCCTTGTGTATTACAGTCCCAAAAACATCCTCCTTCTTCTACCTGCCACTCAAGCCAGGGAAAATGAGACCGAGGGTTGTTGACTGCCGACCAATGATGAAATAGAAGGGTTGATTTTCACAGACCGTTCGCGTACTTTAAGGCAGTGGTTCCCAATTATATTCAGGGTGTCAACCAAACTTCAAGGATCGATCTTACATCTAATTTAAGTAAGAAAATGTATTGTAGCATTTTTGTTTTAACCCCTTGTTTTTTCCAAGATTTTTTTTCAATTTCAAATTTTTTTTCGTGTTCTCGAACATGTCACTAAAATTACCAGAACTACCTCAATTTACCGTAAACATGTAAAAATAAGGGCGCCAAATTTCCCATTCTCCTACAAAAAATTATTTCCAGTAAAGGATGGTGCTTCTTTCAAATTTTAAAGGTGAATGAAGAGTAAACCTGAAGGCAAGTGAACTCACAATCGAGATGGAATTCTTTCTAACAATTGGCAGAGTGGAGGGGCTCTCTAACTCATTACGACTCGAGCTGCTCTATGCCCAAATCACGAAGGATATGGAGGCTCGGCCCTTTCTACAGCCTGACTCACCAGGCTACCTAAGATTTTGGAACAGGTAGTCGTCTATGTTAGCAGGTATACCCTTTGAAAAATTGGCCAGCCGCATTCTTTCTATCTGCGAACAGTAGGTGACTCACCTCTGCTGGAAGTGAAAGTCTGCTATTGAAGCAAACCTTGATAGAGTCAACCTCGCAGCACCAATTTTCCCTTCTTCTCGATAATATTATAAAGTAATAATAATATTAAGTGTAACTATCGTAAAACGCATATCTAAAATTGTTTAATTTTAATTGTACTTCTCAATAAACAACTCACCACTTTTACATCAAGTAATTGTATTTTTTTGTTCTAAGTAACTTATTGAGAGGAAGTTCATTCAACTTGGTAGATATTTTGTTTTATGGCTGAATCAAAGGAGACTCTGAATGATGTGTTCATTCGAATTTTTGAAATGAAAACATTTAACTAATTTTGCTTGCAATTGCATATTTTGTGAGTTGCTCCCTGACACTAATATTCTTAGTATGGAACTTGGTTTTATTGCATATTTAACTATTTTCTGTCCATTTGTGTTGCACTGAGTTGTGGAGATTAAGAGTTTATGACCAAATCGGATCAACAATTTGATTGGGCAGTGAAGTTGATGTAGAGCATTGGATCAAACCATAAATAAACACTATCCGACATTGCATACTTCCACTTTGTATTCTTTCTTAACCAGCTATCTCAACAACTAGCACCTATCGGATAGATCCACTCGAGCTCTCAACAAGTTGTAGGGAAGGGATCCCACTTGAACTAAATAGACGAAATCAGATACGATCACTTGAGGCGATCGAAGTGCACGGAACAGCTGAATCTGGGAGCTCTTTAGGGTGCTCCCATACGCACAAAATTTAAAAAAAAGAACTCTTCACCTTACCGTCGTCGGGAAGTAGCGATAAAATTACTGAGATAGCCTAGCACGCAAAATCTGCGTTGAGGATCGAATCGAAGGGATGGAGTGCCCTTCACTCCAGACTTCCCTAAGGGCCTCTCTCCGGGATAAAAGGTTCACTTTCCCAGTCGCGAGTGGGCTCAGGGGACCTAAAATCTACAGTCTTTCACTTAAAAAAAGAGGAAACTCGTCGAGAGATGTCGTAAAGAAAAAACTTCCAATCGTAAAAATGTGCGGGTCAACAATCGCAATCTCACAAGTTAAACGAACAATACTGCTCTTCCTGCCTAATACTACTCTTTTTCACACTGATTTTCGCCCCAAAACTTCAACATTGAGACAGTTGGTGGAGCAAAGATACCTGGGTCCAATGCGGATGAAACTCAGAGTGAATTTGCTCCTAAATATTCACTTGCCTCAAAGTTGATGGAAGGAGATTAAAGGCCCTTCATCACAAACGTTGTGATCAGCTACCTCTTCGCACATCTGTCCTTTAATTTCCTTGTCTCAGTGATAGCGCCCGACTCAGGTTAGTGTAGTTTAGTCGGAAAGTCTAGATATCGATCCCCAGTCGAGGTAGGTAAGTTAATTGTGGTTTGGAGACGACCAAGAATTTTTACCCCCCCCCCGCCCCCTCTCAAATTTTGTTGGTTTACATTTCAAGGTACGTAAAATCCGAAAAATGTTTCGTCCGTCCGCCGTCTGCCGTACGCTGCAAGTGCAGTCCTTAGTTACCATGGACCGATTTTGATGAAATTTGGTATATGGGCTCCATTTAGGGTCTAGTTGTGCCCCGAAGCTTTTGGTTGATGTAGGTCTCTTCTAAGGGTTGAAAAATAAAGGATGAAATTTTAAAAACGCCCTAGCTCAAAACATTTTTATATGAAGGTATTGTTTTTCGTCAATTTAAGATAGTATTGAATTTTTAGGATCGAATGAGACCACTCGGAGCTCTGTAGGGCCAACCGTTCACTCTCTATGAGAACTTAAGGGTAGGACTTACGATAAATCAGAAACACGTGTGTGAATCGCAATAGAGGCCCAATCTCTGTTCAAATTTTAGCTGACCAAAATGCGATCGCTTTAGATAGTATCTATGGTTGGTAGGTGGTGATAATGGCAAAGCCTAGTTCTTTGCAAACTAGTGATCTATATAGAAAAATAATAAATGTTTGTGTAATAATTTGCAGAATTGTTTTATGATGTGCTAAAAAAAACTGTAGTACCTAACTACAGAACGCGGACTGACTTCCGACTCCCGCGGACTTCGTATCAAGGTATTTTTCATTAATCAGTTCCAACATAAGGCGGACTGCGGACAGGTTGTAAATTTTTACTGAGTCCGCCCGCTGACAGAGACAAGATGAGTGACGATCGGGAGGGAACTGATGAAAAGTTCATTTTAATTATCAGGTTTTGGAAACAAACTCTTCAAATTAAGTGCGCGATATACTAAGCATCGAGTCTTATAAAAAACTCTTTCTAACTCTTTCTCTTTCTATGATTTATGAAGAGGAGTTCATTCGAATATAGCATTTGTATTGCCAATTTTCTGGTACCAAAATAATATGACGAATCGGGCAGTGCTTTTTTCGTTCGAACATTTATAGGTAAACGTCTTCAGAGAGACCTCTCCGAATTTGTCAGGACAACATTTATTCTTCTAAGAGTTCTTTTTTCATGGATTTTTCTATTTATGAAAAAAAACATTACAAATCACTTTATTAATGACAAAATTATTGGTCCGGCTTTAAAAAGTAATTAAACGTCGGATTAATACCCAACGTATTACCTATTTTCTGCTGGGTGGAATCAGTCTTGGTAAAATTATACAGTTATACAACAATACTGGGTGTAAGCCTAACTGTTCAGCCATACTGTACGAGTCGATTCTACAACTAATTTGCAACAAAAAATGTCTCTTAGCAATTTTTGTAGAAGGCTTCTTTTTCGATTTATTTCAATTTTACACTTTTTTTCGTGATTTTGACCATACGTCATTAAATCGGTAATAACTCTTTTAATTTACTGTGATAATTAAAATTGAGGATACCGTTGAAAAGAGCATTAAATTTCCTATCGAATAGGTCCCTTACCTTTATTTTGAGTCAAGGTTCAAGACATGAAAAAGGCCTCAGAAAAGAAAATTTTACGTAATTTGGGAAACCTCGAATTTGTTCAATTGAACAAATTGTTGTTGAACTACGAGGACCAATATTTTTTTAAATGCGACAACACTAAAAACTGCGCCATAATCTCAGCTTTCCAATGGTATAATTAAAACATATTTTACAACCAAATTTGGGGGAGAACTTTGTGTTTGAAAGCGGAAAATTGTGCATTTTTTCAACGAAATCAGCGCTCCGCCTAGAAGGTCCGTCGGTGGGCGGGCGCCGCAGTAGACCGCGTGGTCGCCGGAAACAGGCCAGAGATTTCGTTGAAAAAATGCACGTTTTTCCTCGTTCAAACACAAATTTCTCCCTAAATTTGGTTGCAAAACATTTGTTAATTATACCATTAAAAAGCTAAGATTTTGGCGCAGTTTTTACTGTTCTTGCATCTTGAAAAAATATTGGTTCTTGTAGTTCAATTTGCGATTGAAAAAATTCAAGGTTTCCCAAATTACGTAAAATTCTCTTTTCGGAGGGCTTTTTCATGTCTTGAACCTTGACTCAAAAAAATGGTAAGGGACCTATTCGATAGGAAATTTAATGATCTTTTCAACGGTATCCTCAAGTTTAATTATCAAAGTAAATTGAAAGAGTTATTACCAATTTAATGACGTAAGGTCAAAATCACGAAAAAAAAGTTTAAAATTAAAATAACTCGAAAACAGAGCCTTTTTAAAAAATTGCTACACGGCATTTTTCGTTCCAAATTAGTTGTAGAATCGACTCGTGCAGATGGCACACCAGTTAGGCTTACACCCTGTAAATTACTGTTATTTCTAGGATTGTATTTTGAGTACTTTTACAATAAACCTATCAAAGGAGGAATTTGAGAATTTGATACATCTTATGATACCTAATGATTCAGATTCCGAGAAGAGCTTAGCGCTGTGAATTGTTAGCCTGGAATTTTGGAGAACACTAAGGGTAAGAGGTCAAATTTCAAAAAAGTCCAAAAAACGTTTTGTGGATTTTGCCGTTATAATAGGAATTTATGGTATATTCGGACTTGTGTGTATCTTTAAACATTTTATATGAATAATGAAAACCTGCTTACCTATATTGGTTATATACTGCCGAGTCGGTACTTCTTGAGTTTGAGGAGACGAGGAGGGCATAGACTTCTAAAAAATGTTTAAACGTGCCCTGTGCATACACTATGTTGGTAGGGTATACAGATAATAGGAATAAAATATCAAAAACGTAGATAGCGTAGTATCAAGTAACGAGAAGAGTATTTTTTGAGATTTAAAAAAAAATTTAACCAAGAGGTTGATTGTATAATTTTAACGATTCGTGGTATATACCACCCACAAGGCTGACAACTCTCTCACATAGCTAATATTTCGATTTTTTAACCATATCTTTAAAGATTTCTTTGAAAATTCGCTCATTAACTAAAGCTCCATGGATAGACTTTTTGAGTGTAACTACTACAATGCATTGGGTCATCTATAATACAGTCAGGTAAGAGAAAGCTACAAATAAGCTTTTGGCGGCACTGATGTCTTTACAGTGATCACCGTCCATAGCTGTCATGTCAGGTCTGTATCCTCTTTGCTTTATGTTAAAATTACAATCATCCCATACTGATCATACTCCGCGTCAAAACAAATCTCCCCAGCCTTTGGTTTTCTATGTATTCGTTGAATATGTGATCACGATAACAAACTATTGTCGAGAACCGTGAAAATAAATGAGTCGGATGATTCCGAGGAAAGAAAATCCCACCATAGAAATTCCTCAACCCTCCCTCATCGCCACCACAGTGTCCGCTTTTCCGAAGCCGGGGGCAACAAACTCCCATAAATTCTGGGCGCCACATCCCCCTCTCAAGAGATATAAGAGATATAAACCTTTGCCCATTCCTTGGGAGTGTGTCCGAGCCACGTTCTCCACCTATTAGGAGGGGACGCATCATCGTTTATCGGGATGGAAAAGGAAAGTGGCCAAGTGATGCCCGGAGAGTTTGGCACAATGTAGAGTCATCGCTTCCCTCAGATTATGGCCTTTCGTAGGGGGATGATATAAATATATTTTTGTCATAGAATCAAGCCTTGTAAATAGCTATGTAAACCTACCACGTGAAACCACAATTGTTTAATTTGTTCAAAGGCAAATTATCGCTCAGTTAAATGGGCAATAATAATAGTTATAACAAAATTATTGAGCTTCTCATAGCAAAACAAAAGCGGTGAAAACCCTACTATTGGTCTGGAGGCGATGATATTTAGGGATGTTTGTATAGTCATGCCAGGGACAAGGAATTCGCCAAATACAGACAGACTTGGAACCCAAGTTGTTCAGAATGTTCAAAAACGCCAAATTCAAATGGACATATTTATTTGGGAGTCCAAAATTTGTTGTTTACTCTTCATCAATTACCGGAAAGGTTAGTTATAGTTGTTGAATAATTCGCTTCAGAGACGCCCCTATGTGCCCTAGAGCAGCACCATTTTATGGATAATAGTTGTTAAGCTAAAAATGGTTTATTGACTATCCACCAAGAAGATAGGATGATGGAAAGTAAAGAACACTCGCTGTATGCCGTAAAAAATTTTACTGATTGTCAGATTACAAGTTTAACCAGTTTTTCCTCCCACCCAGAGCTTTCATTCCCCTTCTAACTCCGCCTGTTATCTGAAATACGAGAGCTTACGTACGCGAAGTGAAAAAGTATTCTCTGAGCCGACTTTGCACGCCTCGCAGTAAATGATGATAGAATAATCCGGCCTTCCCAATCCTAAGTAAGATAAGATGCTATCTCAGTTCTGAAGACTCGAGGCTAGGGCGTCCCTGATGATTAAATTTATGGTTGAGCAGAATCTTTAATTTCTTTTGGATTCGTTCTTTTCTTAAATTTCTTCATCAACTTCTCCTCTTAAGCCCCTTTTTTTGAAATCCTCTTTTTTGCCATTTATAATAATGAGAAAATCTCTGAATAGATTCCTACACCAGACATTAAGATTTGTAGAAGTCTGTTTTTTTTGTTTTTTTTTTGCTTCCGATCTCCAAGGTAGCGGAAGCTTTGTTTTCACTTTTCAAGGATGAAAAAAAAGGTCTCCAAAATCGAAATTTCCCCTCGCGTTTTATGTTTCAGACCTTTCTCAACAATTTTGGTTCCGTGTCTGTCTGCCTGTGTGTCTGTCATGAAATCCTTGTAACGAGCCTAACTATACGAAGTTATTGTCCGATTTTTATGAAATTTTCAGGGATTGTGCGGGTTGGTGTGTAGACGGTCTCTTATGAAAATCATCATCCCCAGTCTGATAGAAGTGACTGCGAATGCGCAAACGTGATTTTACTTGTAACGGCCATAACTTCCACATTTTTTGTCCGATCTCGATGAGATTTTCAGGGATTATGCGGATTAGGTTGTGAATGGTCCCCAGGGGAAATCAAGTCCTTAAAATTGACAGTCTCCTCTGCGCATGCGTAAACGTAAAATCCTTGTAACAGCCATAACACTTACATTTTTCATCCGATTTTGATGAAATTTTCTAGGTATGTTTGGATTGGCATGTCAATAGTCCCCTATGAAAATCATCTACCCCAGATCAATATTAGTTGCTGAGCATGCTCAAACGTGAATTCCTTGTAACAGCCATAACTTCTACATTTTCCATACGATTTTGACGAAATTTCTCAGGATTGTTCAGCTTAGCGTGTAGATGGTCCCCTATGAGGGTAGTGGAAGGTACTTAGATATTGATGTTTTGAGATCAACTACTATGCATCGGATCATCTATACAACCGGGTTATGGATACGAAGAAGCTATGTGCCACACCCACTTCACAGACTTTTTTTTCAGTACCTACCAGCTTTATTTGGATATGGGAATATCATGAATTTTCTAGGTAACATAGTACGCATTTTTTGGACATGTTTGTAGTTCAGCTCTCATATTCACGAGAGTTTGTCGTATTTGTCCAGATTCTAGTTTTATGGGGGTCATTCCATACGCTATCCCTTTAAGCTCCCGGTCGTGAACGATGGTGATTTCAACGTAATACATAGTTCCCTCGTCTCGCTGAAATAAGACCAGAACTAGCGGTCTGAGGTCATCAAACTCTTTTGTATAGATCTGGGGGTTTTATCACCCCGTAAAGTCCCATTGGCAGCTTCCCGTAGCACCCGGAAACATGAATGGAAGGTCTCTTTAGTGGGCGAAAAGAACGTAAAAGACGGTGGGTTATGGATTCTATGACCTTCCCACCTGCACATCTGCCCTTCTGGATCCCCCTACCGGCAGCTTTCTGTTCCCCTCTCATTTAGCTTTAGGGCCGTAGGGTGAGAGCCCTTCCTTGTTGTCTAGTGGGAGGGCGACCAACCCTCCTGTGGGGTCCTGGGCACCAAGGTTACCATCACGGAAGGTTCTGCTCCCCCAGTCGTGTGCGTAGTGACATCGTGAGTGCCGAAGAATGTAAACAAATTCCTCAACATCATGATCCCAAAGTTGGGTTTTTTCTGGGATGGGTGAGTTCAATATTGCAGACAACCTACACAATCATTTCTTCTGTGTCTTATTCCTCGATTTAACTGACATTTTCAACCTTCTCTCTTAGAAAAGTGTCTCTAAGCGTGTAGAGAGTGCGCTGGAAATCCTCTTTAGTATGCTCGGTCGTGAGTACGAGTATTTTGTTCTTTCCCTGATTACACATAAACTGCATCTTTATCAATATTTCAACGACGATTTTCAAAAGAATATCTTTCTTTCATGAACACCATTTAATTTTGAGAACCCTCCAAATTATCAATTTATCTTGAATTAGTCGACAACTCGAAAGAAGTTGGATACCCTCTTCCTCTCCACTGGCTAACAAAATATACTCGTAGGTAGAAATAAATGAGATGCGTTGTTCAAACATGATTATTTCTTTTCATTTCTAATATTGTAGTTATTGCACTTATAAATTTCTCACTTTATTTTGACAGTACACAAATCTTAAGCAAAAATCACCCTGTTTTCAGTAAAAATGGCCTCACCTCCTAAAAAGTCGTCTTTAAGGTATTTTTACTTGTTCACTCAGCTTGTAGATTCCAGAAAGTGGCATCACATCCAGACAAGTAGCATGAAAATTCGAAACTAAGAGGTATGAGTGAAAGAAGGTTAATATCATGAAAGAATCCTTTATTGATTCCGCAAAAATGTCGGATGAAAGCAAATTTGGTGGAAAGCAAACACTGAATTTGGTGGAATTTCACAATAAAAGTCGATAGGCAGCATTTTTGTCGATAAGTACAAAATTTACATTAATTAATTTAGAAATTCGACCATCAGATCACATTCAACAACAACTCTTGAATAAAATTGAATGAGTTTTCAAAAATATTGTAAGAAATTTTTCGTCATATTTGAATTATTAGTAATAATGTTTACTTTATAACTAGTTCCCTTAGGAAAATTTTATTCCGACTCCGATTATACAAATAAAATTACGTTCATGATAGTATTTCCCATCAAAAAACCATTTCGAATCCTTTTTTAGACCCTTTTTATTGAAAATTGGATCCTTTGGAATTGAATTTCTGTATTAAGAATGAGCTTTGAAATATTTCGTTTGAAAGAATATTCTTACCTACAGGAAATAATAGAAATAAGATGATTCTGGATAGACCAATTATTGTTAATTCTAAGATTGTAATTTCCACTTGAAATCTCGAAAAACGTGATTTTGGACCATTTAAGAGTTGTAAAATGAAAAAGTAGGAACTCATATTTTAGTTTATTATTAGATACAGTTGATCTTTTTTGGTTTATTATTTCTAATAATAAGCCTATGTGATCGTATCGCAAAAAATGTTTATAACCCCCCTCAAACTTTGTCACTTTACGTTTCAAGGTGCGTAGAATCCAAATTTGCAATGTCCGTCCGCCGTCCGCGGCACTTTTCTTAGCAACACTGGACCGATTTGGTTCAAATTTGGTATATGGGCTCCATTTGGGGTCTAGTTGTGCCGCGAAGCTTTTGGTTGATGTAGGTCACTTCTAAGGGGTGAAAATTAAGGGTTGAAATTTTCAAGAGTGCCCTAGCTCGAAAACTCTCGAAATAAAGGCATCGTTTTTTCACCAATTCTAAATCGTATAGAATTTAAAAAAATTTTTGAGACCACCCGGAGCTCTGTAGGACAAACCGTTCGGTCCCTACGAGTACGGTCCCTGCGATTAATGATTGTGAATCGCAAAAGAGGTCTAATCTCCATTCAAATTTTATCGGACTAAAATGCGATCGCTGTTCATTTCTTCGATTTGTATACAGTTTTGCCTTCTGCGTAACCAGTAATCAAATTTCCATAATATGGAAATTTGATTACTGGTTACGCAGAAGGCAAAACTGTATACAAATCGAAGAAATGAACACCGATCGCATTTTAGTCCGATAAAATTTGAATGGAGATTAGACCTCTTTTGCGATTCACAATCATTAACCGCAGGGACACTTACATATTATGTAAGTATCCAGTAATCAAATTTTCCATATTTTTCCAATCGAGTGTCAAGCGTTTAGTTCTTTCTAATAAACTTGATGGTGAAGGTGTGAAGCCAGTATGGTGTGGTAGGTAGTACCTAGCTGGTAGGTAAACAAAAGTTGGTAGGTAAAAAAAGTGTTGGTGGGTAAAAAACGCTGCAAATCATTGCTCAAAGGCTTCTTCACTCTTCAGATCACTGATCAGCTGAGTGAGCTCCGAAGCCATTTTCAATCCTATTGAATGGAAGTGCTCTTCCAGGCGTCTCCAGCATTCGAGGAGATCTTCTTCACTCTTCAGATCACTGATCAGCTGAGTGAGCTCCAAAGCCATTTTTACTCCTATTGAATGGAAGTGCTCTTCCAGGCGACTCCAGCATTCGAGGAGATCTTCTTCACTCTTCAGATCACTGATCAGCTGAGTGAGCTCCGAAGCCATTTTCAATCCTATTGAACGCAGGAAGCTGAAATTTGAGAGGGAAGGTCAAGGGAGAATACAGATGGTGGTAGGTGCTATTGATGGAGAACCAGTGATCTATACAGAAGGGTGATCTCTGCAGAAAATAATAAATCTTTGAGCAATGATTTACAGCGTTTTAGCTAGATCCTTGGGTATTTCATCATCTGGAGTGACGTATACGAGTATTTATGTTTCCAACTATGAAAAAGTGAATTTCAGAAAACTTTTTAGAATGTTCCAAAACGGATTTACTTTGAAAAAACTCGAAATTTTCTACTAAAAAGATTGTTGTTATTGCAATTAATTCATTCATTTTTTTAATTCGCTGAAGGAATAGGAATGTTCGTATTCCACCCTTACCTACATTCACGTGTATAGGTATAGCAAGGATGAAGTCTCTATTGTAGCACTGGCAACCATGGTGTCGTACGACAGAACAGAACGGAGTGTAATGAATTTCTGAACAGGCTAATGAATGAGGAAATCCAACATTTCTTGCTGCGCATAGAACGTGTTACATTAGAGTTAAGCCCCCACATCCTCAAACCGAAGGGCTCGCGGTTTTCAGCTCCAAATACCAAAACCCCGCGTGAAAGTCCGGGTCGTAATCCGGGTAATTGAATTCCAGTCCCATTGATGAACGAGTCTGTTGGATGAAGAACCGGGCCGAGTCCGGAAGAACAATAAGCCTAATTGGCGGAAGTTGAGGGATTCCGAGGCACAACGGCAGCGATGTAGTCCTTGACAGACAGCCAAGTCAGATCGACTTCGCGCATACCGTTTTTCGTATAAATAAGATATTCCCTTCTCTTTGCTATGGACATAATATCAATGAATATATCAATAATATCAATAATATCAATGATCGGATAGATTGTACAGCTGCCTGAAAATTTACGTGCTGTAGGGTTTGCTTGATCTAGTACTTTTATTGGGGAAGATGATATCTAGTAGATGATACCAATCCACCTTATCTAAATTGATTTCTTGCTGTTGGTGGCACTCACAGCCGACGAAGGAACAACTAAACCACTCCATATCTTTCAATAAGGTACTTTGATTGGTGTAAAATGCATCATAAAGTACATCATAAAAGTTGGAAACATTATGTTGATCACTTGCATCATCTTACATGAATAGAAAACCATTTTAATACAGCTTTTATTATCTGTAGAGTATTTTTATGAGTATAAAATTTTTATGAGTCCCGCTCACCCGGTGGGGTTTCCCCCTACAGCGGACTTCTTGTGTTTATAGGTCGTGGAATGGACCAGTGGCTACAAAGACTCGATAGGATGGGTTCTCCATGGGAAAATACCACTGCATTTCAAGGGAAGTGTGAAGGACGAAGAAGAGCATCGGAGTCAATGGAGAAGAGTCAATGGAGTTAAGAGGGCGACGAGACATCCCTGCATGATCAATGAAAGAGTTTGTACTAGGAGAGAAGGCAAAGGAGGAGAGCAACTGATGATGAGCTAGCAGTTGCCTTGTTTGAATCCACAACGAGACTGGTAGAAGGGAGATGGGAGTCAGGACTACTATGGAAGCCTGACGACCCTTTACCTCAGAGCCGGAGAATGGCTCTAAAACCATTTTACAATTCAGAGAGGCTTTTGGACAAGGACCCGGTTTTTGCAAAGTAGAATATTGCAAAAATGGAAGAGTCAATAGCCAAGGGATATGCTAGTAAGCTGAGTTGGTTATGAAAACAAGAAGATAATGGTGTCTACCCCACTTAAACTTGTAAATCGCAATAAGCCAAGGAAACTCCGGATCCATTCCGATGCCTCAGGGAAAGTAAATCGAGTCAGCCCCAACGAGATATTGCTGACTGGCTCCGTCCTGTTAGTTAGCTGTCCAATACAGCTAAGAGTGAGCTGTCTACCACTTTCAAGAACTCCACGAATAACATTTCCACAAGACGGTCTTACGGCACAGACATTTTTTTGGCGGTGGTGCGACTGGTGTTAGACACCAGAAAATTTTGAAGTCCGTGGAGGTGTTCTCCATTTGCTGACCAGGGAGTCATAAATCGAAACACCCTGGAGCAGGAGCTGGGATCCGCCTGGACCATTTGTGGTAACCACTTCGTGAATGACTATCTAAATAGCTGCTAAGACAAAAGGAAAGCTGTCACTCAAGTTCATGACACCTATCGGATACACAATTTGGGCGGGTTTATCTTATGCAACTGGACTCAGTGAATGTCCTGAAGTTACCTCCAGAAGATTTGATATCTGCAAAAGGAGCTAGTCTGGATTTCGACGATAACCAATACGAATTTTCTGGGTGGAGTCCGAGTAGTGACGAATTTTACTTCCAAGTAGAAGGGAAACTAGCTGGTCATCAAATACTGACAAGCTAGGCATGAACTCGACGAAATGGACGCAGAACGTGGTAGCATCAATAACAATCTCAATCCCTCCAGATCGAGGTTCCCAATCGAATTGAGAAACAAATATTAAACTTTACCTTGTCTGTAATAATTGAGATAGAAAATATTAATACTTCTTCTCATTTATATCAACATGTTTTTATGTATTTACGCACATCTTGCTTGTGTATATTGTAATGTAGTCTACGAGGAGTATCCAACCATGTGGCCCCCTCAATCCCAAAGAAGTTTCTAATCAATCTCCACTATGGTACCCTCGACTATAATGCTCAATGATACCATTCATACATGATCTGGGACTAATTTTGCCACGTTTACCAAGCTTTCTGCCTATCCACACTTCCACAGGCCATGTCCGGGCAGCTTGGACTAACTGTTGGTATAATTGTATATTCATTGTTTCAGGGGCGATGAGGTGGAGAGGTCCTTGGAGCTTCTGGACCGAGTCCTCTCAGAGTTTGACGACCTTGAAAACGGGAATGTGGGCCTCGAGGACGATGGCTACATGAGCATGAACGGCCGTCGTCAGCTGAAGCAGGAATTTCCCCCACCCCCTGCTGAGGAGGCCCAACGAATCATATCAACTCTTTTACCCAGGTCTGCTCCAGTTATAAGTATATTACGTAGTATAATATGACACAGTTTTGTCACCAGCAAAACTCTTTTTTTTATAAATGGTTTATTGTTTAAGACCAATACAAGGTATTATACCTTAATGAAATGTGAATAACGGTGATGGACATAAATGATTAGTTTGCTTCAAAAATTAGAAGTACAACATTGGCATATGCTTAAAATAAATTAACAAATCAAAATTAGCTTAAAACGGTTAGACATGAAATATGTAGGCTGTAGTAAAATCAATCAAACATTTCTGGCAAAAATGTAGAAAGGTGACGTGGGTTCTTAAGTCTTTGGACATCGTATGGAAGAAGACCTTGCAGCACCAGAGGGTTGACGCTGCTTCTGGCAGTTTCGAGGAAGTTCTTCATGATCTTTTCTCGAAATTTCGTGGGTGTTTCTGAACCGAAATCTCGATAGAGGGTAGCATTCCTGTCCAGTGGTGGAGCGTGAACTAAGTTCATCTGGAGGGTCTGGTTCTGCTGCTGCTCGAGACGACGGAATTGGGAGGGAGAGCATGTTCCCCATATTGGTAGGGCATATGCCCATATTGGCCGGATAATGGTTTTATAAATCAGCATTTTGTTGTTTATTGATAAGTAGGTACTTACTGTGAAGTAGGGGTTTGAGCATTTTAGTTTGGTTCTTAAGTCGACGATACTTTCGGTTATGTGATCCTGAAAGGTTAGCCTTTGATCAAGAACGACTCCCAATTATTTGCATTTTCCTGTTTGGGGAATATTTTCGGTGGAGTATTTGACAGGCAAATGAGTGAATTTCCGTCTGTATGTAAATGTAACAATATTTGATTTCTGGGCATTAATTTTAAGGCGCCATCTGGAATACCAATCCTTAAGACGATCTACGGACTCTTGTAGTTGGGATGTAGCAGTTTCATCCCAACTACACCAGCAAAACTCGGAATATTTTTATTCACTTTCATACTTCTTCATTCAAAATAATAATAATAATAATAATAATAATAATAATAATAATAATAAGATAAACACAACTGGCCAGAGGAATCTCTCTTCAACATTATGAATGAGCGTAAATTTTAGGGAATTAATTGGTAAACCTTTATTATTCCAGGGTATCACCAAGTAATTCTAGTAAAAGGACCAACGGACGTAGAGGTAGAATTCACACCAGTTTGACATTAGGCCATGAACCAAGATTGGACCGGAGTACTATTACCACCATCGCAACTCAAACAACAATAGTAAGTATTGGCAACCTTCTTCATCGGCAGGTGTATTGATTTCGAGTAATATTGGTTTCATATCTGGTTTCATTCGACTGTCTGCGTTTTACTCCCTTTATGTAAATAACTCATTGGCGTCCCACTTTATAGTAGTACTTCATCCATTATACCTCCATTCATCATATATGAGCTAGATCAATCCTTCCCTAGCATGATTATTTTATCAGGTGCATCTTATGTTTTGTAGTTTGGTTTATTATTTTCAATAATAAGCCTTTGGAATCGAGCAAGAAAAAAAAATGTAAACCCCCCCCCCCCCCTTCAAAATTTGATGTTTTACGTTTCAAGGTACGTAGAATCCGAAAATCGAATGAAAAATTTTCCGTCCGTCCGCCGTAAGCGGCAAATTTGGTATATGGGCTCCATTTGGGGTCTAGTTGTGCCGCGAAGCTTTTGGTTGATGTCAGTCACTTCTAAGGCGTGAAAATTAAGGGTTGAAATTTTCAAGAGTGCCCTAGCTCGAAAACTCTCGAAATAAAGTTATCGTTTTTTCACCAATTTTAAATAGTATTGAATTTAAAAAAAATTGAGACCACCCTGAGCTTTGCAGGACAAACCGTTTGCTCCCTACGAGTACTTAAGGGTTTCCTTTCGATAAAACAGAATCACGAGTGTGAATCACAAAAGAGGTCTAATCTCCATTGAATTTTTAGCTAACCAAAACGCGATCGCTGTTCGTTTCTTCGAGTTGTATTCAGTTTTGCTTCCTTAGCAACCAATAATCAAATTTCCTTATAAAGCTCCCTATTTTTTGAATCGAGTGTGAAGCATTTATTTCTTTCTAATAAACTTGATTCTGAAGGTGTGAAGGCAGTATGACATGGTAGGTAAAAAAAAACGCTGCAAATTATTGCCCAAAGGTTTTTTATTTTCTGTATAGATCCCTGGTTCTCCATCAATAACACCTACCACCATCTGTATTCTCCTTTGACCCTACCTCTCAAATTTCAGCTTCCTGCGTTCAAAAGGATTGAAAATGGCTTCGGAGCTCGAATGCTGAAGACGCCTGGGAGATCACTGATCAGCTGAGTGAGCTCCGAAGTCATTTTCAATCCTATTGAACGCAGGATGTTGGTGCTGTTGATGGTAAACCAGTAATCTATACAGAAAATAATAAACCTTTGGGCAATAATCTGCAGCGTTTTACACCTTGTGTTTTGTTTCCTTATGTTTGTACTTTTTGATCATCTAGTTCAAGTTTGTTCTACTCTCAGTATATATATCTTCATTTTTGCAACTATCGAGGCTTATGATAAACATTGGAGTAGTAGTTTCATCTATCGCGGTTGTTCAGCGATTCCCACTAAATTACATTATTTGCGAATGATGTCCATATTTCTCATTGTTACTCATTGGTCAACCACTTATAGTTACTTTCCGTAGGTTAGACTTGGAGTTCCTGTTTTGAAGTTCTTTTTAAACTGTACATTCATCCGATATTCAATCAGCCTTCTTCACTTCATCAATGATTCAGACGGCGTTGAAGGAAACAGATTTGTCAACATGCAAAAATTCTTCCGTACAGATTTTTTAAAATGCTAAAAACGTATTCCATTCGCAAAAATTCTATGAACAGTACAGCTGTAGATTCCTAGGAAAATTAATGAATTGAACTTTTCTGAATATTACTTATTATGTTGTGTTTTCCAGCCCAAGACTCGACACCAAAGACCTTATGGGTGGCAGAATGGTGGAAACTCCTACTCCGGCGGTCCTAGCGACGGTAGCTCGGAGTGGCGGTTACCGCCCCGGACTGTGGCGTCTGTCGGCGGCGAGAGGCACCGCGAGGTCCGACGTCTGGACGAGGCGGCGACGACGCACCAACTCGCCGCGGTGGTCGAGAGCGTCGACGCCAACTTCTCGGACGATTCGTTGGAAGACGTGCCGCCACCTCCGCCCCCGCCGCAGGCCTCCGCTCCCACCGCCAAGAGGAGCAGCATCGCCTGGGAGGTTCCTCTCGACGACGACGAGGCCCTCTACACCCCTGGAAGCACCAAAGTCATCGGCAGAAGGAGACGAAGATCCACCGATCGATCAAGTTAGTTGATAAATATTAATTTAATGAATTATAGTCATATTTATTGACTGCTATAAGGAGATGAATCATGCAATTTCTCCACTAATCTCAATCATTTTTACCACTTTCTCGTGGTAATCTGTCTTTATTTTAGAAGTTTTTTTTTAAACAACGAAAATGTCAAACAACTAATCGACGGCACCCATCGAGAATCTTGGAGAATCTTTGGAAAATGGCTACAGAACCATCAGATAATCTTCTCTTTTTGGGCTGTTTGTAATAAATGAATGAATGTCTTTATTTTGCCGCCTTACAAAAGTTGTACATGACAAGTCGTCAGGAGATATAATAACTAAATATCAAAAATTGTCATTAGATAGATAGCAAGTCAAATAAGTATAGAAACAATGCCGTTAACAGCAATCGTCAGTCAGAGGTCAACAATACAAAAGATAAATATAAATTAAAAAAACGGGACAGGGAAGACGATTAAGAGAATAAATAATTTGAAATGGATAACGACAAGACAACTACGAACAACACAACTACTGAAAATAGGAACATTAGTTTAACAGAACAAAATTTCACAGCCAACAACGCACAGCACAAATTACATATCCTGCATCCACAGTTCCGGCGAGAACTCCTCCGCTGCATATGGCGACGGGGAGATTAGGGCGTTCTTGATATATGTTCCAAAGGAGCCAGGAGAGAGGAGGCGGATCCTTTCAGGGAGGTGATTAAAAGTCCTGACACCGAAGAAATCAGGATCCCTTTTCTGGGTAAGGGCCAGGCGGTGACGAGGAAGGCTGAAAAGGTCCCTGTTCCTAGTCTGATACTGGTATCACCAAGCTTGGGAATGTCGGGTGCTTCCCTCTTCACTAGCAGCAGTGATGCCAGGACGTACAATGCTGGAAGGGTTAGGATTTTTTGGTCCTTGAACAGGGGTCGGCAATGGGCATCAGGAGCGGCTCCTGCCAGAATCCTCACTGCTGCCTTTTGGAGTCTGAATATGGGTAGTGCGTTACTAGTGCTGCTCCCCCATAACAGCACTTCATACCGAAGGCGCGATTCAAACATGCCAAAATACGCTTTAAGCAAGACTGGCCTTAAGACTGCAAAGGAGAGCTGCCTCAGCAGGTAAACCATCTTTGCAAGGCTCTTTGCGAGTGCCTTCCACGAGATGCACTCGTCAACCCTTAAGCCAAGGAGTGTGACAGAACTGGAATCATTTCCACGAGCACCAAATCTCAGCGATTGAGTTTTGTCTTCGTTGAGGACAAGT
The DNA here is from genome assembly GCA_009739505.2 of Apolygus lucorum. Taxonomy (NCBI): domain Eukaryota; kingdom Metazoa; phylum Arthropoda; class Insecta; order Hemiptera; family Miridae; genus Apolygus; species Apolygus lucorum. The sequence continues at coordinate 50,252,445 of CM019176.2, read as the reverse complement.
GGAAGAAGTTCGAAGAGCACCACTGAGCTACTGTAGACTTGACATGCAAGGAACATGTGTCACATTCCTCCGAAGAGTGAGCCCTTATCAGTGCAGTTATGTCGTCGGCATACATAATGATCTGCAGCCCCCCGCTCCAAATCCCATCGGGCGCTCAAGTACAGCATGCGGAAGGTCATTAGTGAAAATGATAAAAAAACAGGGGACCCAAAATTGATCCCTGCCTGACTCCTGAGGGTAGTGTTCCGAGTTCACCTCGCGCAAATCTGTAGTAGAGTGAACTCAATTGGTGGACATTCTAAAATATTACGAGTATCTCAACTGGTAAAGTATATTTTGTTTTGCGCGCTACAGATCTTTCTGAAGAGTTGTTGCGACTTATACTGACTCTGTGTTACTTCAATGACTGAATGAAATTGACTCACTTTAATTTAGAATTATTTACTTAGAATTTACTCTGACTATAGAAAAAAGAGGTGAGATGTAATAGGAAAGTTGGCATCACCTGCGGCTTTCCTAGGGATCTCCACCGGCCCAAACTGTTGAATTGACGGAGGTAGGTGAGGCGTTGATCGCCCCGGCCCAAAACCGATAAGTAATTGTTGGAAGGTGGTAAAGTAAAAATTAAACGAGTTGTAATCTTGGACAAGACCAGTTTGTTGTCAGAAGAGGATCTTAAACGTGTATACTTCTGTTAGACTGTGCAAGACAGAGGAGGGACAGGCGAGATGAAGGAAGGTCGACTCCAACTGTCTCAACCATCACTCTAGGGAAGCTCACGTGGTAAAGCAGCACCACGGAAGCAGCAGCGTGGTTTGTTGTAAAATAATATATGAATGTTAGGAGGAGGTCAAGACAAGCTCCAGCCAGCTTTTCTGGGCGATTTCTTGGTGGAATAAGGGTGCCGATTATTTATTGAAATTGGTCTGCTTTTACCTCAGACTACTCACGCGATAAGGTGCCTTCCCAAAATTTCTTAAATTATCCGCTTGCACAGCGTCACAAAACGTAATTGATAGCTTTTGAAGGAAACACTACCTACCATTTCCTTCTCTATGCGATACTTGCTGTACAGAATGAGGCTGATGTTTGTTTTCCTTCACTATTCAATCAAAATAGGATTCATTTTATGTTGTAATAATATGTATTCATGTGATGAATGGGATTTGGATACTAATGAACGATGTTTTTCAGGTTCGGGTTCGATGGGACGCCTGCGGGACGCGGACGAGTGGCCGGACCCGCCGACGGGGACTGAGGACGGCTCCATCTCGCCTCTCTCAGACTCGTCTCACCTCGACTCCTCGTCGGCGAGCAGAGCGGACGAACTGTTGGCCGAGCTGTCCGGAACCGACATGTCCTCCGGTGGCACCTACGTCATTCGGAAAGGTCGTCGCAAGGAGAGGAAACCAATGCCGTTACCACCTGAAGCCCTGCAAAACCAATCTCAACCGCCTGCGAACCAAAGTAAGCAGTCATGTAACCCTCAGTCTGGAAGCCATAGGAAGCTTCAGCTAAAGTGACCGGAAAGCATCTTCCTAGACTTTTTATCCGCAAGGAACCTCCGCCAGGAATTACTACCATATGACTAATCCAACGTTGTTTTTCATTATTTCTATTAGACGTAGTGAAAGTTGGTGATTTTATGATTGGTTGATTTTATTTAAACTAGGAAAGGAAGTCAATTTACACGATTTAATGGGTGATTCCACTAAAAGTGGCGAATTCTGGGCTATGAATGAATGAATGAAGTTTTTTATTGAACAAACCCAATAATGGTATTTCAATAGTCACATTTCGGTAGGTACAATAGGTGAATTTAACATTTATGCAATAAGATGTGAACAGAATAACAGGTAAATAGGTACATTAAACAATTTTTCGAATGACTACGAGAATAAAAACTAAGAAACATTGTTTCTTTTTATACTTAATGTTCAGTATTTAGTCAATGAGGAAACTTATTCATTAGATTCCTATCTGTCTCAAACTTTTTTGCAAGCTCTGGGACCATCATCTGGATTAATACCTGTCATTGAAATACTAGTACTCTTTAGGTAAATACGACTCAACACTCAAGATCAGGGTTGTGTAAGCCGGGGGGTTTAGAATTGAGAATGGTTTTGGGGATTGAAGTTATAATTTAAGGTAATTCTGAAGTTCACTACTATTTGAGAGTGTTGTTGTGTGTGTTGGTAAGAATTTAGAATGAAAGCATTTAAACTAGAATATCAGAAATACCAAATAGGCTAACTTTAAGAAATAGCGTGAAATATAATTACCTGGAAGCGTAACTACGGCGGCTGGGAGATGAGGCTGCTTCTGTAGTATCTCAGATTTATAAGCCAGAAGGGCTACTTCGAAAAAAGATTGAGCTCAACTAGGCTCTAACCTGAAGGGTTTGAAACTGACTGAAAATGAACTGTACTCGATTGAGTGTAGAAAGCAAGTGAGTTTACTGGGCGTCTAGTGCCCCTAAGGACCTTTGTCAGAAAGTGGGGGAGTCAGGTAGTCTGCTGAAAGGAAACAACCCTTTAACAAAACGCGTTTGTATTAACAGGTAAAGTAAAAGGAACTTGGACCATTAAAGAGGTCAAAAATAACAATTGAATAAAGGATGGGTTTTCCCACAAATTATACTGTTAGCAACTTCAGTGTTAGCTTTATAAATGGTAAATGCCAGACTAGACGAATTATTGTATTACAAATGAGATTAAAGTTCCAAAAAGCTTAAGGTGAGTCGCTATTCGCTTATGGATAAGAATGTTATTATTAGACAGCTTCTCATGAATTAGTATAGAATTGTAGAGTGTCACTGCTAATGTGTTTATATGAGTCCTATCTCAGAAAACTGTGTCACAACCTATTATCATTGACCAATGAAACAATTTATCACTCATGTGAACCAGGTGCCCGTAGGAAGCCTTTCTACGATGAGGGCGAAGTAAAGTTCTCAGGGGATGCGCGTCAGAAGTTGGGATCACTCAGAGCACAGATGGAGTCCAGGGAGCTGGGACGAACTCACGACACTACCCTTTTACCGGGGGGATGTAAGACGGTTGAATGTTCTGCTGGGGTATACTCACGCACGGACCACAATACCGCGTTACTGGGGATACTGCGTACCAGAGGATAGCGTAACAGGAGATGCGTACCAAGGGTTAGCGTACCAGGGGATTGGACAGCTGCCAAATATACGCGGGCCTTATGCTCGACCGTCCACAAGGATAGCTGAAGGGGAACTGAACTCAACCCTGGCAGCAATGGAGGTCCCTCGGTTTCTCCCCTCCACTTTTCAGGTTGGCCAACTGCAGCAAATGGTCTGGTCTGTGTGGGTCTGTCCTTGGTATGGTGGCGGACATCTCTCTTGGTTGCTCGTATGGATGTAGTATTATGGAATATGTAAATATTATAATGAATGGAATAGAGGAGCCTGTGAGCATTCGCTCACAGTTGTTTCAAAGTGCAGTACATCAGGCACTGTGAAATAGAGATAACCCAATTATGGAAGAATAATTTACCTTTTCGCTTTATCTCTATCACCTGCCTTCCCTGTCTTCCTCGTTTTGCTTACCGAATTCGCGACCTAAGTACGCGGCCCGTCTAGTCCTTGTGAGGCGAACCCAACTGAGAAACTTAAGAGAAATAATGTAAGTAGTTGAGTCTGTGTTGTTAGAGACCATTCAAAGGGCAGCACAGGGAAAGTAAAACAACCATCAACTGAGGTCAATAATATTGCAGCATGCGAGGGAAAATTTCGTTTCGATGCAGTAAATCATGTAGGTTGGTAAGAAATCATACCAATTTTTCGCACAATTTGTTCACTCTCAGGGGAAGAATCAAATCAGTACTTTTGTGTTGCAGTTTTTTTGATGTTGTATATGTAAATGTATGCTGGTATACTCAAAATAAGCACTGTAAGAAGCACATTTTCAATGTGTTCTGAAGTCGAATAAAGACGATTGTCTAAAGTACCTTACCAATCTTCTTTCAGCTACTCCCACTCAGAACGGCGACCTGAAGAGATCGAGTACAACGTTCGACAACATCAAGTCCCTCCTCCGCGATGGCCTCATCGACGGCCTCGACGAGGCGCCTCCGGACTTCGCGCCGCCCAACCCTCCCGCCATCATCCGCGTCGTCTCTCTGCCGTCCATCAACTCGGAGGACAAACCGAAAATTTCCGAGTTGGATGTCCCCAATGAGGAAGACGAGGACAATAAGCCTGAGACCCCGGAGAAACGCGAGATTGGGATACAAGCCTCAGTAAGTTACCTAAGAGCATAGCAAACATAGGATGGATCGTTGGTAATATTTGCCAGTTTCAGCCAATTCAGGTGAAGCATTCTTAGCATACATTCGAATTTTGCCTCAATCTGGTTCAAAATGTTTCCTGGGCTCACTCTCAGGATTCTTATGGACAAAGGAAATCAAAAACAGTTCAGAACTCTTGAAATATGCAGCTAAAAACTCATGTAAGTGAAGTAGCTGGTCAACTTCCAGCTACATCGCGAATCAAATTTTGAAAAGACTGCAAAATTATATTTCAAGACCATTAAGAATCCTACATTTTACGAACGGCTGTGGAAAATTTTCATTCATTCAATTTTTCTATGAGATAGAAAGATAGAACTTTTCTTCCATGAACTACTCACACGTTCCTTCCTGCTCAAGAAGAATTTCCAAATTTTGGTTGAGCATACCCTTCTCCATGGTCTTGGACTTTGGAGGCCTCAAGGGGACCCTGAGAATGTCTCTCGACGTGTGAGTTCTGCTTTGAACTCGGACACCAGCCTGTCCTGTTGGTGGAATTTCTGTTAGAAAGTTCAGCCTAACCTGAGGTGTTTTAGACGAACTAAAGACTCAGGGGAGTAGACGGACATGACCAACTCTCCTGGGGCTCCAGAGTGGTGAGTTCCTTCCACTTCCCCTATGTGAGGTTGCGCAGTCCTGTATGGATCGACACTCCTTTAATCAAAATAGTAGATATTTCCTCAAGTAGTATTGGCAGAAACGCGACTTGAGTCTTCGCAAGGTTCAAGTACAAGAGGGTCAGTTGGTAACTGCTACATATTGTATGGAAGACAGCTGCCAGCCCAATGTGCAAATATTAGGGCACCTTGCATACTCGACTCAAACCCATACGTAGACCTACTCAACGTAAAGTCTTTGTCTGTTCAACACTACCTACCTCCCTTACCTTCCAGATGAGAAAGAATAGTTTTTGACACAATGAAGTTAGAGTGAAAAATATAGGAAAGTACTCCAGTTTTCTTCAAGTTCTATTTCATCTCATAGTAAGCATCAACTCCCATATTTTATTTCTCAAAAATATTGATTTATCCAAATTGTACGAATCAAAATAACTTTAGCGGTTACCTGGATTTTGGTTCCATTAAGTTGTGCGATCAGGTTAGTTCAGAACGGATAACCAACTGCAAAAGATCAAGTCGAAACTAAAACATCGTAACTACGAAAACTAGTGTTCATGTTACTGACTATCTAGAGAAAGTAACTGAAACACGACTGTGAATCTTCATCTATTTTAATTCTCGATTCTAATTCAGACCTTTATCAGCAGTCTCTGCTATTTGAAGTTGGAGTTTGTTCGGTAAGTAAAATATAACTTCATTCTGGATGGTAGGGACTTTCCAATTTTGTTCAGTTTTCACGCTGAAAATTGTACGGTATAAATAAAGAGTATAGACAAGATAAGGTGGAGCAAGTGCATTTAAATGTTGCTCTTGACATCAAAATCTGGATACCATTCGGTGGCTTTGTTGGGAATAATGGGAGTTCTAACTTCTAACTCTACCAGGAAGAACCAATTACCTCACCAGGTGGTTTCCAGCTGCAAAGTTGCTTGAGTCGTGGAAGTTGAAAACTAAGTGAACTGCTGTCCAATTTGAAAATTTTACGGAACAAATTAATCGTTTGAATTATGATGGTATTTTAGGGAGGCAGTCATCGCTTTTAACCAATAGGATCTGCACTTTTCCCATTTAGAGGAGACAGGTGGCTGATTTGGACTTGAAAACTTCTTTGGTCATTGTGATGATCACTTTTAACGATATTGAAGAACCCTTTGTACATTTGAGATCAAGGGATTCAGTCAGGAAGTTATCCTGGGATAATAGGAACATTACCCTTGCATTAACTTGAATTGTTCAGGTCTTGTTGAAGTTAAACTTTGCATGCCATGCACTCTTCAAGAATATCTTCAGTGATGTCTGGGGCTGAATGTTCTCAAATGTGCTAATTCCTACTTCGTTGATCCTCCCAGAAAATGAATCTCTAACATAGATTTTATTCCTAGGGCATACTTTTTAGGGATACTTAATAACGACTTGAAGACTTAAGGAGGACACGGGAGTGACGACAGCGAGCCAGGACAAGTCAAAGACGCAACTCTGATTTCTTTGGCGACTAAACGTTCATTAATATTTTATTACAGATGAGTTGATGATAGTATCATAGTATGGATCATGTAGTTGATGGAAAATGCTGATGTTCCATCCATTCTAGGTTGAAGACTTGGACTCCCTGCCATCCATTCCGAACGGCATAGCAGAAACGGACTCTGACAGCGAAGGTCGGAAAAGATCTGTGGTGATGGTCAACGGTACGACGGACACCTCCTCGAATGAAGCCCTCATGGCTGAGCTCAAGAGAGAATACGACACTGATAGTATAAGGAGTAGTAATAACAACGAAGGAGAAGAACTGGTAGTAGAAGACGAAAAGCCAACTATCGAAGTAGCGAAAGAATTGGAACTGGAAGATCCGTGGCTTACGGCAGCTGAAATCAGCCAGGTGAGTACCTAGAGTAGGATTCATTGTTTTATCAAGCCTTATATGTACTCAATGATTGGGAATAAGTGGCGGAATTACCAGCAGTAGCTAGTAGGAAGTACTTACCGAATAGTTCAGAGTCATTCGAGAAATCATCCCATCCCTCACTTGAGTGGGGCACATCTGACGACAGTATATCTGCCCGGTAGTTGGCGGAGCCTGTGTTAGCAAGAGCTGAATGGGACTATAGTTGGATACTACATCGTACAGGTAACATCTCCCAACTGGTTTGTGAGCTTCTTTATTGGTAGGCTCTTGCTGACTTCATCCACTAAGAGCTGCTACCTCGGTTCATTTTTTGGTACAAAATGTTGTAATTCGTTATTGATGGCTTTGATGTTGAGATTTAGATTCATCTTATTTCTTTTCTTTCTTCTTGGTACGTGCAGGTCCAAGTGATACCAGTTGTAGAGGAGAAGCCCCCCGAAGAAGAAAAGCCGCCCAAAGAATTTAAAGTCAAAGTGGAAGTTGTGCAGCACGAATTCGGTCCTCTTCCGCCGTCTCCCGTCGAAGAAGACGACGAGTATGCAGACGTACTGAGACCAAGCCCTGCTCAGACACCTCGAGGAAAGACTCAGGGCAATGAGAAGAGAGAACCCTTCTACAGGTACACTACCATCTGCCGTAATACTCTCATGCAAAATCGTTGTGTGCACTGTTGGTATGTAGAAACTCAATTATGAGTAAATACTGCCCTACCTACTATTGGAGTAACAAAAAGTAAAAATCAAATTTTTAGGGTTGCTTGAGTCCATTTTCATACTTAATTTCAAAGGTGAATTGAAAATAATTACCCAAAAGTTTTATCTCGAAAGTGGAGAAAGAAGGTGGGAAGTTGGAAACGGGAAGAGCTCTAGTGCAGTTCGGCTCTTCCTTTCACCAAAACTCCTACTCCCTCCCTCTTACAACTCCTTCACTCTTTCACTAATAACACTAGATTACAAAAATTTAGGGGTGGTCTGGCTGCCTCGTTCTTTCACCACTTTTCTTATGGTATTTGGTGCGCTGAATCCGAATTTGACGCCAGTTTTTTTGGTTATGTCGGATTTTCAAGATATAGCTAGTTTTAAGATTTTTCTAATTCTCACTTTTCTTCATTTTTTAGTGAAAACTCATCTTGCTCAAATCTCCTCAAAAAGTACTCAGACTTATAGGAAATTTCATGTGGAATCCGAATATGTACTTAGTTTTTAAGTAAAACTGTGTTAAACCCCCTATTTTCCACAAAACGTATCGAAAAACACCGGTTCTCAACGTTTTTTCTTCGGGTTTTCCCTTACATTTTGCCACTTGAAAAACAAATTAAGGCTAAAAAAAAATTTCTCGGGCTTTTACTTTGTAGGGGGGACACCCCAGAGGAGAATGAGACCAATCGCAGCCTCCTAAACCCATTAATATCGAAGGAATGAGCTTTTTCATGGCACAGATGAAAATTCACAAAAACTGTTAGTTAATTTTTCGAGATAAGTATGTGCGTTCCTGAATCTGTTTTCCTCAAATGGATTTTCCTTTCTTCTACATTTTTTAAGCTTGTTGCCTATTAAGAGTAAGATCGAAAATAGGTACTCAAAGGGGGAGTAAATCATAATTGGGAAACTCTTGTTTTGTTAAGTGATTTTAATTCAGTTTTACAAACGAAACACAATAAACTGCAGAAAAGTTAACGGTGTGGATTTGTTTCATGAAGGCTCAGATGAATCAAAAGTTGGTAATACCAACATTATACATTATACTACAATACATTATACTATAATACATTATACTATAATGTTTGGTTATTCCTCCACCTCAGAGGTTTCATCGCCGGCATCTATGTAGCGAAAACTTCGCCGCCTGAGGTAAATCTCTTTTCAAGGTCCAACAATAGTCCGCCATCTATGTGAACTTCCCAATACCCTTTGTACCGTTCTTCCATGGTTTTATATCTTGGTGGAACCTCTGAGGTGGAGGAATAACCAAACATTTTACCAACTTTTGATTCATCTGAGCCTTCATGAAACAGATTTACACCGTTAACTTATCTGCAGTTTATTGTGTTTCGTTTGTAAAACTGAATTAAAATCACTTAACAAAACAAGAGTTTCCCAATTATGATTTACTCCCCCTTTGAGTACCTATTTTCGATCTTACTCTTGATAGGTGACAAGTATAAAAAATGTAGAAGAAAGGAAAATCCATTTGAGGAAAATAGATTCAGGAACGCACATACTTATCTCGAAAAATTAACTAACAGTTTTTGTGAATTTTCATCTGTGCCATGAAAAAGCTCATTCCTTCGATATTAATGGGTTTAGGAGGCTGCGATTGGTCTCATTCTCCTCTGCGGTGTCCCCCCTACAAAGTAAAGGCCCGAGAAAATTTTTTTTAGCCTTAATTTGTTTTTCAAGTGGCAAAATGTAAGGGAAAATCCGAAGAAAAAACGTTGAGAACCGGTGTTTTTCGATACGTTTTGTGGAAAATAGGGGGTTTAACACAGTTTTACTTAAAAACTAAGTACATATTCGGATTCTACATGAAATTTACTATAAGTCTGAGTACTTTTTGAGGAGATTTGAGCAAGAAGAGTTTTCACTATAAAATGAAGAAAAGTGAGAACTAGAAAAATCTTAAAACTAGCTATATCTTGTAAATCCGACATAAACAAAAAAAACTGACGTCAAATTCGGATTCAGCGCACCAAATACCATAAGAAAAGTGGTGAAAGAACGAGGCAGCCAGACCACCCCTAAATTTTGTAATCTAGTGTAATCTACCAGGAAATATGAGTGGCTACCTGAAACTTGGAAGAGCAAGCGGCTGGAGGGAAGAGCGTTGAGTCAGTACATCTCTTCCTCTTACAAAACTCCAATTCCATCCTTCCTCTAACAACTCTTCCACTCCAATCTACTAGAAAATAGTATATGATATCTGTGGCTAATTGAAACTTTGAAGAGCTAGCGGCAGGAGGGAGGAGCGCTAAGTCTGTACAGCTCTTCCTCTTACAAAACTCAAATTCCATCCTTCCTCTAACAACTCTTCCACTCACCAATCTACTAGAAAATAGTATATGATATCTGTGGCTAATTGAAACTTTGAAGAGCTAGCGGCAGGAGGGAGGAGCGCTAAGTCTGTACAGCTCTTCCTCTTACAAAACTCAAATTCCATCCTTCCTCTAACAACTCTTCCACTCACCAATCTACTAGAAAATAGTATATGATATCTGTGGCTAATTGAAACTTTGAAGAGCTAGCGGCAGGAGGGAGGAGCGCTAAGTCTGTACAGCTCTTCCTCTTACAAAACTCCAATTCCATCCTTCCTCTAACAACTCTTCCACTCACCAATCTACTAGAAAATAGTATATGATATCTGTGGCTAATTGAAACTTTGAAGAGCTAGCGGCAGGAGGGAGGAGCGCTAAGTCTGTACAGCTCTTCCTCTTATAAAACTCCAATTCCATCCTTCCTCTAACAACTCTTCCACTCACCAATCTACTAGAAAATAGTATATGATATCTGTGGCTAATTGAAACTTTGAAGAGCTAGCGGCAGGAGGGAGGAGCGCTAAGTCTGTACAGCTCTTCCTCTTACAAAACTCCAATTCCATCCTTCCTCTAACAACTCTTCCACTCACCAATCTACTAGAAAATAGTATATGATATCTGTGGCTAATTGAAACTTTGAAGAGCTAGCGGCAGGAGGGAGGAGCGCTAAGTCTGTACAGCTCTTCCTCTTACAAAACTCCAATTCCATCCTTCCTCTAACAACTCTTCCACTCACCAATCTACTAGAAAATAGTATATGATATCTGTGGCTAATTGAAACTTTGAAGAGCTAGCGGCAGGAGGGAGGAGCGCTATGGCTGTACAGCTCTTTCTATCACCAAAACCCCTTCTCCTTCCTCCCTCTTACGACTCTTCCACAATCTACGAGGAAATATGAGTGATAACCTGAGACCTGGATGGGCCAGCGGCAGGAGAAGTAGCGCCATCTCTGGTAAGAAAAGCCTAGTTTATTTTCACCCATTTCATTTTTGTCTACAGGTGTCTTGAACCCCCAGCTAGTGACCCTCTCGGGACCAAGTTCCTCAATAAATCGAATCCGGACCACCACTACCGAGATGGAACGTCATCTTTGAAGACCAGATCGATGGATGCTGGATTCACGAGAAACCATCGAACCCATAACAACTCTTCCTCGAGAAGAGGGGAGGTGAGGAAACAGTGTCATCATTGTCCACACATCTATGCCAACTCGGGCCCGTTTCCCATTTATTTTGTACCTACCTGGTGCAAGATACCTACTAGTAATCTTGGTAAATAAGTAGGTAATTAAAGTGGTGCTGTAGAAGCTGATGAATGTGTGATTCCTGGGTGTCAAAAAATGATCCTGTGTTGCTCAATGAATGATTATGGTATTTCACATCACTTTTTGTATCACTCAAATTTGACGTCTTCGGACGAAAAAAACGCTGAAAAGCGAAGTATCGGTTGAAAATTTAAATATTTAACGGTCTGAATCTTTTAGAAAATTGCCAAAAAAATTTGAGAAAGATTACATTAGTTGTGGAGGAAAAACTCCGTTTACTTTTCATATTTGCAATTAAAATGTAATATTTTATCTGTGGTTTCTGTTTGGGAGCTTCGATATTTCTACACGTCACAATTTTCTATACTCCCAGATTTAGGACCAGATAGCTGTGCATGGCTAACCGATCTACTAATATCTGGTTACCTCAGTAGCTCCTAGATCCCCTTAGTGCCTGGAAAGCCATCTGAAAGCTCTCCTGGGCTTGCTTCGGATCTTCATTTCATTGGAGATCCTCACACTCATAATGCCCAAATTGCACCCGTAATGTACCCCTAGGTTTGTAGTTGTGCTCTGTGGTGCCCCCTCTTACCATGAAGAGCCAACTGGTAAGCCGTGTTCTTCGCAGATGGGTAGTCTAAAAAAGATTAATAATATGCCGTTATTGAACCATTTCCGGAGTTTTCGACTCCAGTATGGTAATTCTCTCGAAGTATGTACGATTCAGCCGCTTGAGGGCAATTCATTGCTCAGCTACCAAACAACAATTCGCAATCTTGATACAATTCTCATCGGCACTAAGCTGCACTCTTACTATTCAACGTTTTGTAACGAACTACTAAAATCGAAATACTGACTACCGAACTACTAAAGCCAAGCCAATTCAACTACCGGAATTATGTTTATTTCGACAATTTGCGATTTGAGTCGTTGGACCATCAATTTGCCAGAGTAGTTTATCGGTATCGTGAAATACATTGTCATTTCGTGAATTTCCGGCGGACCTTCACCCAAAAAAAAATGCTGCAAATTATTTCACAAAGGTTTATTATGTTTCTGTATAGATCACTCGAGTGCAAAAAACATAGCTTTGTCATTGCCACTACCTACCAATCACATTTTTGCGTCACAATCAAGTATAATATGAAAAAGTGAAGAGTTTTTGGTGCTTTCATTAGGAAATTTGATTACTGGTTGCTAAGGAAGCAAAACTGAGTAGTCAAAGAAACAAACAACGATTGCATTCTGGTCATCTGCAATTTGATCGGGGATCAATTGCGATTCACATTCGTGTTTCTGATTTATCTTATCTGACTCATCTGACATATCTGACTCATCGGCGTCAAGGAGATAGTATTGAACTAGTATACTACCAATCTACTGACTAGCAACCTACTCGTTCTACTTTCACCTTTTTACATCAATTTACATTTTGACATCTCAAATATCTTTTATTTTTTACAAGACAAAAATGTCTTTTACAAGCTGCAAATTACTACACTAAGGTTTATTATTTTTCTGAAATATCACTCGCCTATACAGAACACAAATTTGCCATTGTCACTATCAACCAACCTAAGTTCGCTTCTCATCCAAGTTTAATTCAATGAAATAAACGCTTAACACTCAATTTTTTTTAAAATTTGCGTCTCTAAGGACTGAAACAACTGAATTCAACTCGAAGAAACGAACAGCGATCGCATTTCGGTCAGCTAAAATTTCAACGTTGATTAGGCTTCTTTGACGATTCACACTCATGTTTCTGATTTATCATGAGTCCAACCTTGTTTTCTTATAGGGAGCGAATTATTTGACCTACAGAACTCTAGGTGGTCTCATTTGATTCCAAAAATGCAACACTATTATAAATTGATGAAAAAACAATACCTTTATATCTAAAGTTTTTGAGCTAGAGCGTTTTGAAAATTGTATCCCTTTTTTCAACCCTTTGAAGTGATTGACATCAACCAACAACTTCGGGGCACAACTAGACCCCAAATGGAGCTCATATGCCAAATTTCATCATAATCGGTCCATGGTAACTAAGGAGAGTGCCGCGTACGGCGGACGGACGGCAAAATTTTTGTTCGATTTTTGGATTCTACGTACCTTGAAACGTAAACCATCAAATTTTGAGGGCGGTTAAAAAATTTTTTCTTGGTCAATTACAAAAATTCATTATTGAAAATTATAGACCAAAAACATAATATTTGTCAATTGATTGGGAATGAGGTCTTCAGAAATAAAATTCCTCCTTTGCCGCGCTTTTGGTGAATTTATCACCTTCCTCAGAGCTCGAAGGTTGTGATGTTTACCGTGTGAACATCACACAGCGTCAATCAACAAACCAGTAGTTTGTTGAGATGCCACCATACCTATCTGATGGGAATGAAATTTAGAACTATTGCAGGTAAAATGAAAAAGAAGAATTAAAAGGGGGAAATTTAAAACGTCATTCCATATATAAATATTAAGTCAAAATATCAGGAAACACAGCCTTGAGTAAACAGTGTTAATAACCACTTTTTATTACCAATGTTAATTAACACTGTTTTCTCATGGCTGTGCTTCCTGATATTTTGACCTAATATTTATAGCTGAAATGATGTTTTAAATCTTTCCCTTTTAATTAGTTTTTTAATTTCACCTGCAATAGTTCTACATTTCATTTCCCACCAGTTATGGTGGCATCTCCAACTATTGGTTTGTTGATTGACGCTGATGTGATGCTCATACGGTAAACATCACAACCTTCTTTTGAGCCCTGAGAAAGGTAATAAATTCACTTAGAGCTTGGCAAAGGAGGAGTTCAACTTCTGAAGACCTCATTCCCAATTAAATGACAAATTATTGTTTGTTGGTCGATCATCATATTTGCAAAAACATATCCATGTTAGATATATAGATGCTTATTTGACGAAAACAGTTGATAGAAAAAACTGCTTGAACATAGATATTGCAACTTGCTCAGATTTTCCACCCATCTTTAGGCTTGACCCGTGTTGTAGGGAAAGTTCTTCGTGAAAACGCTCACTTTTGATTCGGCATATCTAAATTACAATAAGTAGTAGTATTGCAATGTTCGTTATTTTTACTGTAGTCCTAAGTTACAATAATTGTAATCCAACTTTAGGTACTTAGAATTATTGTACCAACAAGCTCCACTTAAAGTAACGAGAGCCAGTCACTGGACGGATACCCTCTGTCACGTTCCACTGTACTAGGTACAAAAACTAAATCTTTTAATTGCCACAACATAAAAGTTTAAAAAATCTATTATAATAAGAACCTCTAGGACTCAGATATCCTACACTGAGCAACGGTAGGCACCTGTTTTCTCAGAGTTCTGAGCGTTGCGTTTTGTGTAGCAGGTTCCTTCCGAGCGAAGAACGCTACCGACTGAGCTGCAAGGCCCTTCGCGACGGAGGACTCTCCAAAAGCGAGGAAACTCCCGGGAAGACAGCGCTAGCGTCGGCGGCACGACCAACGGCAACGGCCACATGCAGGTGTCCTGCTCGCTCCCGGAGACGCCCATCTTCGCTCGAGGATGCGACATCCCCAGGACGCCCCACAGACGGGCGCCGGACGTTCCTGTCGTCTCCCGGACGACGCCGCGGCAAATGCCTTCCTCCACGTTCAGGAACGCAGGTAACCTAGGTACGACAAAGTTCACTCGCGTGTACATTAGCTTCCATAATAACATAATGCTTTGGAAAGTGCTGGAAACAAAGTTATTTCACTGACATTGTCTCATGTTGTAGTACGTAAGTATGTGTGATGAGCTCACTTCAAGACATCATCATCATCATCATCAGTAATCGCAGGTGCAGGTGTAGGCTGGACCTGTACAATGTATGAGCCCACATAATCTTCTCAGTTTCGACGTTGTTGAATATCCACCAGGATGGTATTCAGCATACTACAGTGATAGATTCAGATGAATCCCCATTTTCAAGCCTAAATAGGTACATGATACTGCTCTCATTTTCCTCTAAAAGTGTCACGGTAGGTAGGTAAAAAGAATAAATCGGTAAATTAAGACTAAACTGGATTATTCTTCGTTTTAATGAAGACTAAATTTGAATTAAAAAGAAAAAAACTTCTGCCAAGTGGGTTTGCTTATGGCTTCCTCGTATCCTAAACCCCATAGTACTAATGATCCGATGCATTGAAGCTAATCCCAAAACATCAAGTTCGAAGTACTTTCCACTACCCTAACAGGGGACCGTCTACATGTCAATCCACACAATCTCTGAAAATTTCACCGAATTCGGGGAAAATATGACTGTTTTTTTTTTTTTTTTTGTAACTCCCCTCAAAGACAAAATGTCTTTTTTGACGGAGGGGGCACGCCATAAATAAAAAAAAAATAAATAAATAAATAAAATAATGGGGAGGACGCCCAGGACTCACCCGACGCCGGCCCTTGGGATGAGGGAAGATGAGGAAGGTGGGGGTGGGAGAGAGGGATGAAGGGAAGTTCCTCTATAAAACGACCACCAGTTCAAATATGAGCTGAGAAGGACACGGGTGGTGATACCACGGAGTACGCCTACTGAGATGCCCAACTCACGCAACTCCGTGGCACTTTTCCAGCACCACACCCCGCGCCATGATAAGGTTGCAGCCATCACCCTGATGTTGTTGGGTGCCACTCCTTTTAGCTCCGACACCGCTTGCCGTAAATCATTTCTATCATACTTTCTTATCTTAGCCCGCCAAGTCTGCTCCATGTCCAAGCTGCCATTGACAACTTGGACATCCAGGATAATGCAAGACTGGTCGGGCTTGACGGCAACGATGTCGGGCTTCTTACCCTGGTCACTTGGCATGTGATACAATCTCTCTCTCTCAACATCCCAGCCGCTAGATGACAAAGCACCTGCTATCTGCTTGGCGACCGCATCATGACGTAAAATGCGGCCCCCGTGAGTCCGAGGACACTGCTGCACTACATGATACAGATGTTCATTTCCACTCCGACAGGCGCGGCAAAGGGGTAGAGTTGTCCCACGACTACCCCTCGAACACCGTACCGCAGTTGGCAGAGTTGCCATGCGGACGGCGTGGAAGTGTCGGTAGTCGCGGGCCCCAATGCCCTCCGAAGCCCAATCTACCCATTGAGAAGAGACAGGGCTTTCGGAGCACTGTCGGAATTCTTTACCATCCACTGACTCATGCAGCGCAGCAGCGAACTCAGCAGACGAACTGGGTTTTGGAGCAGATGGTGTTGCTCGGTCGCACCATGCTAACTTCTGCCTGACAAAATCAAGATCAGCAGCCGCACGGGCGACCTCCCAGCTCGACCCTTGAAGGGCTAGCAGGCGCTGGCGGCGCAATGAAAGGATACATGCCGAGAGAGACACAATGCCAAGCCCACCGGATTTGACCGGTGCGTGAACATAGGCACTTGGACACCAGGTGAGAACCTCAGCCGAGAGCGCACAGCAGAGCGAACTCAAAAAAAAAGGGAAAGGAAATTCAAGTTTGCGCATGCGCACTGGCTACACTCAGTCCGGGTCGAAGATTTTCATAGTAGACCATCAACATCCCCGTACAATTTCTGAAAACTTCATCAAAATCGAATGGAAAAAGTGGACGTTATGACTGTTACAAGGATTTCACGTTTTGCGCATGTCCAGAGGCTATAATCTGTTTGGAGGCCATGATTTCATTAGGCTACCATCTACTCCCCAAACCGAATGATACCTGGAAATTTCATCGAAATCAGATTTGAAATGTAAAATTTACGGCTGTTACAAGGGATTCTCATTTGCGCAAGCGCAGTCGCTTCTATCAGTCCGGGGGTGTTGATTTTCATAGGGGACCATCTACAAGCCAAACAATCCCTGAAAATTTCATCAAAATCGGACTGTATCTTCGTATAGTTATGCCCGTTACAAAGATTTCATGACAGACATGCACGGGACCAAAATTGTTCAGGAAGGTCTAAAACTTGAAAATTTTCTAAATTGCGAGTGAAAATTTTGATTTTGGAGAACATTTTTTTTTCCAACCTTGAAAAGTGAAAACAAAGCTTCCTCTATCTTGGTAAACTCGAAAGCAAAATCTTACGATTATAAAGTTGAAGTTTTACTAATTGCATTGATTGAAGATGTACAAAACAAAATAAATTGTGATTGATGTTGAATAGTGCTGAATTCAGACGAAGGTCTTAGTCTCCTTGAAGAAGAAATAATAAATTGAGAAATCTATGACGCTGAGGGGGCAGATAACCAAAGCTAAACCCGCGATTATGTTGTGTTATTCTAACTGAATCAACATACGTGTGAACTATTCTGAAGTTAATGACTCTTGAAACATGAAGAAAAATTATAATATGAACCCAATGTTATTCAGTGGTAGGAGAAATGCTCACACGAGTAGGAGTGGAGGTAACCAGCAATTCAAGTACATGCTGCTCCGGCTGTGGCTTTCCCGCGGTTCTTGTTATTCTGATGTTCCAACTCCTAGGTATGAATTATTCTGAAAATGATGTTCTTAAAACAGGAACAAAACGCTGCAAATTATTGCACTACGGTTTATTTTTAAGTATACATCTCCCCTCCGCGAAGAACACAGCATCCCAACCAGCAAAGCATCGTTGTGGGTGCCTTCTATATAAAATTTGATTCTTGGTTGTTATAGAAACAGATATAGTTTACATGAAATCGTATTTAATGAAACGAGAAAAGATTTCATTCAATCAGCTGAAATTTGGCTCACTTTCGAGAGAGAAGGTTCTCGTGCCATTCATACTCGTGTTTCTGACTCACCACGTCCATCCCTCAGGGTACGTAAAGGGTTTGCGAAAGATCCATTCGTCAACTCGCCTTCTCTAAGGACCACTGATGGATGTGGTTGGATGGGGGTTTGGATCTTGGGGGCTGAATTCGCAGGGCCGAATGTCCCGATTAATTTCACATAATAAACAATAGTAAAAGTAATAAACGCGGATGTATTATTATTAATCGTCTTGTTGGTTTCATTCGTTCAAGTTTCAAGCTTCTTGGGAATGTTTTTTCCCCACTTTTTCCTCTTTAGAAGTGACTGACAATAACCAAAAGCTTTGGGGCACATCTAGACCCAGAATGGAGCCAATATCTCAAAGTTCATCAAAATTGGTCCGCGGGAACTGGGCAAAGTATCGCTTACGGCGGACCCACGGAACAAATTTTTATTTGACTTTTGGATTCAACATGCCTTGAAACATGAACCATCAAATTTTTATGGAGGGGGGGGGGGGTGTCCTTGCTCTCTTCCAAAGGTTCATTATTGAAAACAATGAACCAAATGATCGGTTAACATGTCCAAATAATGTAACAGACAGCTAGCCTTGGTAGAGTAGCCTGTAACACGATTGTGAATCGTTCTCACTTCAGTTTTCCAAGATTCTGGTAATTTAATGGTTCAAAATCCAAATAATTTTTGTTAAATACATCACCGTACACAAGGGTTCCGTAATTGTATTTTTCCAGTGGATAAAAGTGAATTCCTGTTGGGAAAAGTGAATCATTGGGAAATCTAATGTTTTGTGACACCTAAATGTAGAATGAATAATGAAGCAAAAATAAGATGGATTTTTAGGGTTGATGACCAGGTGATGGTGTCCTTCATGACTGACACTGGAGAAAAGGTGCAACGGCACATGTGGTAATCTCCAGACCAATTTTCGAAGGCTGAAGAAGACGACAATGTTTTGCCGAAACATGTACTACTGACCAACAATAAAAATTTAATAATAGACTCCAACCCTTTATCATAAAGTATTATTGTATGACATACAATAATGGAACATACAATAAGGAACATTGTTCCTTGCTTGAATGTATCTCCGGGCATCACCCAAACGCTGAAGTGACTTTTTTGTCACATTTCCCCAAATTTGAAGTATTCAATTCCTCACAATTTGTTGATTTTTACATAATAGAATTTTCTTTGATCATATTTTTGATTTGTCTTAAAGGTACTCGGTTTTACCCACCTTCCCTCAAAAATAGCAGTTTTGGAATTTTGTAAAAAAAAATTGGAAAATTTTTGTTAAAAACATTTTGGAACAAGTTAGACCGAATTTCTTCATATTTGTAACAGGACTCAACAGTCCAGTTGTGTACAAGTACAATCAGGTCATATTTGGGTAAATTAGAATTACAGGAGAGTCAACATAATGAAAACAAATTAGGTACCGGTTTTACGGTCAATTTCGGTGTGCAAAAACCTATGTAGATACTTAAAACCCGCCTTTATTATTTAAATTCTGCTCATATCCAATTTTATTCCTTATTATTTTGAGATGAAAAGTGATACTCAAGTTATGTTTATTTTTCTTTAAGAATCCAACTCTCTAGCTCTGCGATTATCTTGCCTCAGCTCAGTTACTATCTTAAAACGCTTACTAATGCTGGTGATGTTGTGCTCTGCTGCTTTGGTCATGTACAGAAATGTAATACTCACCTACCTACCAGTATATTAACTTATCTCTCCATTTCGATGTATGTACATACGTATAAATCCTTGTAACCTACTTTTAAAACGTCCGATCGTCTTGGTTGGTTCTTGCTTGTTATTTACCTGTCTACTGTTCAGCTCTTTCTCTTCGGTTGTCTACCTTTCCTAACTACCTATTACGGTAAGCTCTACCAAACTGAGTCTAAATATTGTTCTTCCTTCGAATTGATCGAATATATCCCTAATATACTTAGCGGATTGTTAATCACTGCACTGTTTTGAAGTACCTCCTTTGAGAGACGTCTCAGTTCTTGTAGACACGTCAATCAAACACCAGCACCCTAACAGCCAGTGTATCGTGATTATTATAAATTAGCGATAAAATAACTCGGCCAATTCACGAAACACGAAGGAATATTTTATTAGAAGTAAGTAAACATTTTCGGTATACTTGATAACAATTTGATTGTCTGTAGTGGCAACCACTACAGGAATCCCCTTCATGTTTCTGCGAGATAGGCAGGTTTCAATCTATCAATACTGATACCGTCTGGACCCCGGCTGCAGTCTCAATGTCGAAGGTCTTCTCTCGAGCCCTGGCCACCCTGAATGGACCCTCATACGGGTGCTGAAGGGAGGTCCTTGGCCTATCCACTATTAAAAAACGTACTTGGCCGTTGCTAGGTCCTTGGGTACTTAGGTCACTTCAGTTCACTTGTATGACTTCAATTCAATGTGTACAACTGAGACTTACCCCCTTTAAAATTGCACCTACTCGCCTAAAATGCTGGATAATTATATTGACATGCACCGCTTCTTGTTGTCGGTAGGTAACAATTTTTTGGGTAAAGAAGACAGTCCCTCATTATGTATTAAAAACTTATTGTTCAATGGAACGGCCAAAGCTCTGAAACATGAATCGCGAGCATAGTAATGACCTGAGAAAGACCTTCTTAAAGTTCTGAATAACCTAGTTGGCAGGTACTTCTGGGAGTATCTCGCTAATCTCACTACTAGATCGAGCAAATACGATTACATACATGAAAGTTCGAAACGAGTGTTGACTCGAAAACGACAATTTTGGAGCAGGTTCGTTGCTCTGCGTCTCCAATTTGTAGCATTTCCGCGAACAGCTCCGCGGAATAGGCCTGAGGAGGCGTCGCTACTCTCCTAGACTGGGAACGAGCTCGGCATTCAGTCACCTTCCAGACCTCGCTCTAGTAAGTGCCCTCCTTTCTCATTTATACTTTGCGGTTTTCCTTTGATACCCAATGTAAGCTGGTGTGCTCACACGTTGTGGACAGAGGGAGGGGGTTAACCTACCACTGTCACCAAGGTATGAGCGTATCGTTCAATGAGTGACGACTAGGTCGTTAATCGTTGAACAACTTTGGCACGAGTTCTGTGGGGGAGAAACAAGCAAATACCAAAACACTATTGAATAAGTTAAAATTAAAAGGGGTAGCGTGAATATAATTACCTGTAGCGAGGCGTAGACAATTTAGAAGCTGCGTGGCGAAGTCGTGTCGAAACTGTTTTAGCCTGAAGGGCGCATGAAATTGAAACAGATCACAAATGTGTCTGGCCTGAGGGGCTTAAATAAAAATCCTGAAGGGATTGTGCAAAAGAACCTGAGGTGTGTCGATGCACGTTCCTCGTACTAGTTATTCTGAACCAGGAAAAGTCAGAAACAACTACAAGTTTACAACAAATAGCTTGAATTTATTGTAGGAACAATTAGCGTGCAGAGCACGAGGAAAATGCAGCCTGAAGGGCAAATGTTTTAGGCACGTTTGTGACTCAAAGAAATAATATAATGGGTACAACTCAATTCCGTGTTTTCATTACAAATTCATTATCCAATCTCAGTTTAGCAAGGTTCAGTTCCAGGTCATTAATCGTAAGAGGCAGTTCGGTTATAAAAGTTAGATCGTTTTTGTGTTCAAATAGTACTTAGCTTTTACTCTATCACTCACTACTTTGGCCAAAGCTTCAAAGTAGTATGGTTAGTTTGTGCGCTCACTCTGACAGGGCCCTGAGGAAATCTGTCGGATTTGTGGCGAAGGTGAAGTAGGTGGTCCTCCTCTGAAGCGCAGGGTCATAGCAGGGGAGTACGCGTTTTGAGTCGACTCGTGGTGAAATTGTGCGCACAAGGTAGACAATGGGGGAAAATGGCGAGATCAAGTCGTGGGGTTGGGCTCACTGCGACTGATCTAGCTGACAGTTGGTAGGGAACTGAAGCGACGCCGCTCACCCTTCAGGAAATTCCGGTGTCACTCCCCACCCCCCCACTTGGGTGAAGATCTGGAGGGCTTCGATTGGCTGGACGAGGGGCCAGCTGTTCCGCCTCGTCGGGGAGTTGGGACGCTGAGGTGGAGGTCGCGTCCCGCTCGTCTAGGGGCTACAGGAGGGAAGCTAACTGCTTAGCCCAGCCCCGCCACTGAAGTAGGTGGAATTTCAGTGAGCGGGAGCTCAGACCCAAAATTCCATTTTCATTTCATTTTGGTCTTATGTACGATTTAAGAGTCGATCTATATAAACCACACTCCGATTTGTGATTGAACTATACCCAATTCATATCTATATATATTTGGTTAATTAATAACTTTAAATTATATTTGAATCATTGGGTAGAAATATGAGGTGGTTATTCCATCAGAATATTTCCAACTCTATTTCATGGTAGCAGAGCGTGGTCATATTTTGGGTATCAAAGGAAAACCGCAAAATATGAATGAGAAAGGAGGGCACATACTAGAGCGAGGTCTGGAAGGTGACTGAATGCCGAGCTCGTTCTCAGTCTAGGAGATTAGCGACGCCTCCTCAAGCCTATTCCGCGGAGCAGATCACGGAACTGCTACAAATTGATTACATAGCAAGTGTACTCCTGTAGTAGTCACGTATTAACACACTAGACGATGTAGAGACACAATTTATGTAAAGTGAATTATTTTTCTAGCCTCGCTCTCGACTGTTTGTATGGTGAACCTGCAGTTGTGTATCTTAGTACTACCTACTCCGATTAATATTTCATAGCGCATCTACCTTAATATCTACGTCAAGTTAATTGAAAAATTACTCTGTATGATTTTTAATGATAGATAATCGTGATTATTTTCAAAAGTATAAATGAATTCAATACTACCACGATTTTGGCTCACTTGGAAGGACAAGGCAGTATACAATGGTCGAAAATAACGGCCAAAACTCTAGAGAATATTTAACTTTTTCCCTAATAATCATGTTTTATGATGTATTGCTCCTTGGCGTACTTTTTTAGAACAAAAATAAACGCCAGAGACGACCCTTAGCTCTGTAAATATACCTATGAACCTAGGCAATCATATTGAGAGGCATGAATGCACCTTTTCAGCGATTCCTACTCGCCAAATCACTACCTTTTCGGGAAATTCAAAAGATTCCGGTTATACCAAAATATTAGCCATTATCTCATAAAATACCTACCCAAATGTGTCAAAAATTCTGAAAAAACATTTGAAATCCCCAATGCATTCTTTGGGTATTAGTTGGAGAGTTTTAAAATTGAATGAAAGAAGAAACATAAATTCCAGCCTGGTCACGATCAGCTACAATTTGTATGTTTCTTATGGTAAATTAGGTGGTTCTCAGGTACCTCCTCTTATCTAGTAACTTTCGCTTCCAGCACTTTCTACTTGTGTATTTTGATAACCATTTTTGTTGAATGAATTGAATTTTATCTCTTGTGACTATTAGGTCCCGCCCTACTTAGATTTTGATCCTACTTTTTAATTTAAATTCGACTTCCTTAGCAATCCTTTTAGTTTCTGGAATGAGAAGCGAGTTCACTTAGAAAATGTTACCTTATATTTAGACGTAGTAATGAGGATGTGACAGTTGTTGAGGTTCCGTCGAAATGACGAAAACTTTATATTTCCCACCGTTTCAACCATTTATTTAGTCATTATCGAGAGAGATTGTGGACTCCTCAAACATACAAAATGCACCAATTTACACTCACTTGACTAAAAACTTCAGTAAACTTCTGAAGAACTTGTGGCTCCGGTTTCCACGAGACCAAATATTGATATAAAAGTTTCATCGTGGAAACCATAGCCACAAGTTTGATCTTCTGCCGTTTTTCAAGTTTTCGGTATCAAAAATTGAGGGGGTCTCAGTCGGTCGACGTTCGTTTCTCGTTCCACGTTAGTATTTCCCTGGATTACCGGCGCTTTAAGTTTAAAAGTTGTACATAAATTTGATATTTTCAAGGATTTTCGAAATTCATTAGTGCATCAGTATTGGGAATTGAAAGATTGCCGCTGGAATCATCAAAATCGAACGATAATTACCAGAGAAAAATGGGAAAACCAAACTGAATAAACGGTTTTCCCATTTTACTCTGGCTGGTTCGATTTTAATGATTTGACTTTGAGCGCCGGTAATCTAGGGAAATACTAACCCTGAACGAGGAACGAACGTCGACCGACTGAGACACCCTCAACATTCGGAACGTGGCGGGAAACTTGAATAACGGCAGAAGCTCAAACTTGTTTATTAAGGTTTTGTATTTATACGGTTTATTTTGTCTTTTGGAGGGATCCGCATTCTTTTTATGTTTTTGCGCCTTTAATTTCATGAAATACTAAGAAAGAACAGCGACCGACTGAGACCCCCTTAATGACTAAATAAATAGGTAGTCCAAAAGTTGCAAATTTGCGTCTTCATCATTCTGCCCGAACCTCTACAACCACCACAATTAATATCGAGTAAATCAATCACTACTATCAAAAATCAAAGCAATGAAAAGTCAACGTCTGATCCCATTCTTGAACCGTCGGCCTTCACTGTAGGGCAAAATAGCCTGCTCAAAAAATCGAATCCTCATCTGCCATCAAGGCTTTCCACATAATTGGATTTGTTTAGGAATTGAAATAACATTGCGTAAGAGGTAGTAAAGCCTCGCAAAACCACAGGTTACTAACATAGAGGTCATAGCAGGAGTGTGGTTGTTGAGGATAGGTACAAGCAAGAGGCAAGATTGGTGCCATGGGCGATTTGAGTAATGTAATGAAGAATTAGTGAGGGCCATAAGGCTTAGGGTACATCCGTAAGGAGATCTTATGTCTTAAAGTGTTCTTAAAGTTGTACTGAGAGTAAGATGCGATTTCACGAGATGAGGAGAGTGAGAGAAAGAGAGAGGGATGTTGTGAATATCAGGACGGAATTCAGCCCAGACTAGTGAATGACGACCCAATAGTGGCGTAGGGGGAATTGTTCATTAAAGGTGTTAGATATGGATCAGATTGATTTCATTGAGGATTCACCTGTTTCCTGTCCGTATTTTTGAGAGTAAAAAACCAAATAAATGCAGCAAATTATTAAGTGAAGGTGACATTGACTAGGATAAAAAGGCCTTGCAAGGGAGGCTAACATCTACAAGAGGGAACGTAGCGTGCCTTCCGACAGAGGTCCCATGAGGTATCGAAAACTGTGTGAAGTGAAGTAATAAATTATAGGAAGACGTCGTGTCATTGCTTTAGTCTTGTACTACGCTCCCAAAGTGTCCAGCTCGGAATGGACTTTCAATATTACCCACCAACCCATCATGCCGTCAATATTCAGTTCCTTCGGCTTCTCTGAAGGTATCTCTTATATTCTATATTTGATGATTCACTCACATATTTAGTTTATAGATCGATTTCAAGTTGTAAAGAGGGGCGCTGAACCTGTTATTCCAACTCTCACCTCTACTTCCTTATAAATGGAAGTTACACTGCTTCTTGTTCGAAACAACTATAAGACAACAGGTGCTCTATACAGGGTGTCCGAGAAAGATACAGCCACACTTCAGGGGTCGTTTCTAAAAAATATATTCCAATAAAATATGTCTCGTAGCAATTTTCTATTAATCCCTTGTTTTTTCAAGTCTTTTCAATTTAAAGATTTTTTCGTTTGTTGAACATTGTTTCACTAAAATGATTATAGCTCCCTTATTTTACGTGGAAATTCAAATCTGATTACACCATTGATGTCTCATCAGATGAGCTACAATACACATTTTATAACCTCACATCTAGTTAGATTTTTTCTAGTCCAAAATTAAAACTTTGCAATTTTTGATTTTTTTTGACGAAATTCTCAAGAGATTTTCACCCATTTTCTGTAGAGCAAAATCAGCAAAAACATCCTCAAAATCTCAGGTTTCCAACGGTATAATCAAATAATATTTTACAGTCGAATTTAGGGGAGAAATCTGTGTTTGAACGCAAAAAAACGTGGAATTTTTTCCAACAAAATCGACGTTTTGACGGGAGGATTCAGGGGTTGGATGGATGGTGAGAGGAGCGGCGGAGGACCACCCCGAATCATCCCGTCGAACCATCGATTTTTTTGAAAAAAAAAAATCACGTTTTTTCGCGTTAAATGTGTGTTGTAGCTCATCTGATGGGAAATTTAATGCTCTTTTCAGCGATGTAATCAGATTTGAATTTACATGAAAAATAAGGGAGCTATAGTCATATTAGTGAGACAAGGTTTAACAAAAAATAGAAATCTTTAAATTAAAAAAAAAACTTGAAAAAACAAGGGGTTGAAAGAAAATTGCT
This sequence comes from Apolygus lucorum, assembly GCA_009739505.2. NCBI lineage: Eukaryota > Metazoa > Arthropoda > Insecta > Hemiptera > Miridae > Apolygus > Apolygus lucorum. Next base: position 50,226,275 of record CM019176.2, on the reverse strand, counting down.
AAGAGATATTTTTTGTTGGAAATATCTTGTTGAATCGACCTCTGAAGTTTGGCCGTATCTTTTTCGGACACCTTGCATTGCCGATTTTATTTTTTTCCGATCTAGCAATTATCTTTAAAATGTTCCAGAGATGTTAGATAAGATAGAAATTTTTCGAAACCTGATACCCGAATTTGTTCATTTTAGAAAGTAATTGTAGAATTGGAGTAGAGTCGATCTTTCCTGCAATGTTGTCTTATACAAAATAAATGCTGCCTCCCATTCTAAAATGAGATGTAACTAAGTTTAGGGACTTCCTACATACGTGCTGTGGGTGATAGAAATTAAGTTGATGAGTTGCAGGGTCTTCAACAGACTGAAAAAGAGTGACGATTCACTTATTGGCTGTGTTGATGAACAACAGAATGGCACCGGGTGTGTGAGTTGTACGTAGGAGAGAATTGCAGCTGGTTGAGAGGACAAATAGGGTATGAATCCCACTGCTTCCATCCTTCCATCTCCTGTGCCCTTCCAAGCATGGTATTGAGAGTGGAAGGGGGGCAAGCCGCCCTTGATGCTATCTACTTGAAGCTTAAGGCGTAAATTATAAAATATGGAACATGTTTAAGCCAAATTTAGTGCAGAACCTTTTGTCGTAGGTAGCTATAATACAAAAGTTATATTATCCCTAACAACATAATCTAAAATGCACTAAGAAAAACTGAGAGCTTCGCGCCTCGAAAACCGGAGTGTTGAAAAAGGCGCGTGATCGAAGTGTAGGCAAAGGCGCATCCCCTTTCCACGTAACGTTTTTCGGGTAGTTACCGCAGGGCAAATACATGTTCCATGTTAAAATGATGAACGATGAGAAGTAGAAGATCTCCTCCCATAGCCCTCAGAATGGTTTGGTCATTAAGAAGAGAAGTTGGTAAATGGAGGAGGAAGTAGGACCGCAGCTCACATCTACCTGCCACTGGCTTATCCAAGTATTAGGTACTCGGCATGGATATGAGTCTTTGATCAGAGAATTAATAAATTGAGAGGAGCTGCTCAGTTTAGTGACTTTTAAAGAGTCGATTCAATTTATATAGCCACTCTTATCACAGCAGTATCTAGTGAACGGAGTTTTAGGTCTAAAATAGGCAGGGATCAGACTTGGACTTGTTATCACAGGCTCGATTCTTGCTTGAATCTATTATTTGGTTTCCAGATCTGTTCAACTTGTGGTTAGAACAGTTCTCTCAAGGTACCTACCTATCTCTCTCCAATTAAGTTTGTCTATCAATGGGAGGGAGATGGGAAGAGGTGCCTACTCATAGGGTTTGGAACCTTTACTGACTTGACGCCGTAATGTAGGTATGAGCCTGAATGAAGCAATGACGGGAGCTGAGCTGCTCCGGCTGGCAGGGGGCCCAGCGCGGGGGTGGTACCCCCGACATCGGCAAGCCCGTCCCGCCTCTGTCGAGCACCTCGACCGCCTTCACCAGGGGCTCAGCCCAGGATCCCACGGGCCGCCTCCGGGCCCCTGGGACCCCTCGAGGAAGCCACAGACCTTACCGCCCAACCTCACGCCCAAGTTCTTCCACAGGTCGCCGCGAGAAGCCCTTCGAAGGGTCACCAGCCTACTCATCAGGAGAGGTATAGTACCCACTAGTCTTGAAGTGTTCTTCTATCTGTGTTTGTCCCTTCCTTCTTCCAATAGCATGTTGATTGTTTAGTGATCATACAGTAGGTACTTATCAATTTTAAATACCTACTTTATACGCCTATTTAACATTACTTTCTTGTTGATATCTTTCGGCCATTCGATTCATTGCTGCTATTAAGATTTTTCCCGTAACACAGTACATGCTTAGGTACCTACCACCCTGTCTAATACGAAATAAATAAACCTCATGGCGGATCTTGTAGCTTCGTTCATAGTAAGGTACTTATTGCTTCCTCACTACCGAAGGTAGGGAAGCTTTGTATTCGTGAAAGAAGTGAAAAAAAAAATGTCCTCCAAAATCAAAATTTCCACTTGCTTTTCGCGTTTTAGAGCTTCCCGAACAATTTTGGTTCCGTGTCTGTCTGTCTGTCGGTCTGTCTGTGGTCATTCCTTGTCCCGGGCAAAACTATACTAACCTGTGGTCCGATTTTGATGAAATTTTCAGGGATTGTGCGGGTTAGGTCCTAGACGGTCCCCTATCAATTTCAGCACCTTCGGACCAATAGGAGCGAGTGCGCATGCGCAAACGTGAATTTCCTGGAACCTCGGTTTCTCGGTTTCTAATGGACCGATTTTGCTCAAATTTGGAGGTTAGTTAGGGACTAACTTCTAAGAGACACCCTATAAGTTTCAATCGAATTGGTCAAGCAATAGCCGCTGCGCATGCGCGAACTTTAAATTTATTGTTACAACCAAAACTCCGCAACTATTCAACCAATTTCGATGAAATTTTCAGGGATTGTGTGGGTTAGGTCCTAGACGGTGGACCGCTAAATAAAGAATCATAATTTTTTCGCCAACTGATTCTATACGTCCATGTTACAATGAGTGAGGAAGCTATACTGCCCACCCAACTTGGCAGACGTTTTTTCCTACGTACCGTGACTGCTTGTTCTATTATCTAGAAGCCTCAAACCATTCCCCACTGCTCCCCTTTACCTTGATATTATCATCTCTTACTACTCCCCAATTATATTCCTTCAACAAGTTACAAAACCAGTACCCGTAGTTCCTCAACATTGACACCTCTCATTCTGAGGGGTTTCGCTCAGTTATACCCCTCCTCAGACGGAAGAACAATATTTTCCTCATATTTAATTCATTATTATGGTATGTAGATGACAAATGTTTGCATGTTTTGAATGATGTTGGAGTTGGGCTTTGATACGAAGCGCATGTGGCCTTGATCTAGTTTCTAAATCTTCTTGCTCTTCTTGTCTGCTTTGTATTACCCCTACTAAAAAATCAAGTTTGATATGATAATGGCCAGGTTGTCAAATTAAGCATGTATTGGTTTTATTACATAGGTATTTATTACTTTTCTATAGTTTTGACTGTACTTTGCTAATTTTTGAGTTGGGAGTGAAGCTCATTTGAAGTAAAACCTACCTAGGTACCTATCTATATTTATTTGCACCCTATTCCAAAATGGGAGTAGGTATTTTAGGCAGGTAGATACGTCATGGTTCATACTGCAGACCTAGATAGGTACGTACCTATGTAATAAAGTTCAAAAACGTACTGATGTCTAAGAAAATACAAAACCTAACAATAGACACGAAACGCGAAGGGGCTGTTACCTCTTTGAAAAGAATACCTGCATACTTATGAAGTGAGTGAAGATACCTATAAAGATGGAGAACAAAATAAAAAGTAAAGTCTCAAAAAAGGTAAAAACATGTGAAGCGGTTCCTACGAAGATGGCCGGCCGGCAATTCAAAGTAAACCTGTTTCCAAGAGAAATCGACACGTGGAGTCCGTAAGGTGGCGAAGTCTGGCGGGGAAGAGGAGAACTATTTCTAAACCCCCCTGTAGCTGGGGGCGATCGACGCTGCTCAAATTCTCGTGACTACCTACTCTCATTCATCCCAAGCTTGGAAAGGGTGTGAGAGGATCAAAGCGTTGCACCTTCTCGTGAGGTCTAATCCAGACCTAAGTTAGCCCTTCAATGCCTTTTGACATCATTCAACCGATTAATTTTATCGAACATCATCAGCTACACGTATGATGTAGATGAAAAACGGCTGCCAAGTGGGTGAGGCAGCTAGCTTCCTCGTATCCTTACCATGATTGAATACCCGACAGATGCCAACTTACCAATTTTGAGACAAATCATATTTTTAGGTGGTAAGAAAATGTTGTTTAGAAGTATGTAAGGGGGTCTTAGTCGGTCGCCGTTAATTCCTCATTCCGGGTCAGTATTTTCCTCAATTGAAGGAGCTCAAACTGAAAACGTTGTAGGTACCGAAATTTGAAATATTCAAGGATTTTCGAAATTCAATAGTGCATAGGCGTGGGGAATTGAAAAACTAAAAGATTGCCGCTGGAATCATCAAAATCGAACAATAATTGCCAGAGAAAACGCTGCTAAAGATTACACAAAGGTTTATTATTTTTCTATGTAGATCAGTCGTCTGGAAAGAACTCGGCTTTGCCATTGTCACCACCTACCAACCATAGATACTACCTACCTACCACGTACCTACGTGGTCGCATTTTGGTCAGCTAATTTGAACGGAGATTAGGCCCCTTTTACGATTCACACTCGTGTTTCTGAATTGTTGTAAGTCCAACTCTCGTTAAGTTCTCGTAGGGAGCGAATGGTTTGTCCTACAGAGCTCCGCGTGGTCTCTAAGAATTCCAAAAATGCAATACTACCTACCTTAAATTGATGAACAAACAATGCTTTTATATCAAAATTTTTTGAGCTAGGGCGTTTTCAAAATTGTAACCCTTATTTCTCAACCCTTAGAAGTGATTGACATCAACCAAAAGCTTCGGCGCACAACTAGACCCCAAATGGAGGCCATACACCAAATTTCATCAAAATCGGTCCACGGTAGCTAAAAACAACTGCCCTACGGCGGACAGACGAATTTTTCATTCGATTTTCGGATTCTATATACCTACCTACATTGAAACGTAAACCATTTAATCGATTCTTCAATATTGAAAATAATGACCCAAAAGGGTGTAAACAAAGTAGTCAGCAAAGCAGCATTATGTGCGTGGACCTCTTGAACAAACTGAACGCCTCCCCGATCAGCCGGGTGAACTAAATTTCAGGTCTGGCGGCCCTGAAAAGCTGAAATTTCGTAGAGGGATATTTAAGACTCCCTAATCTGAATAACAAACTTTCATGAGCATCATGAAACATGATCCGTTTTTAGTTTATAATTTTCAATAATGAACCTTTGGAATCGACCAAAAAAAAAGTCTGCCAAGTGGGTGTGGCACATAGCTTCCCCGTACTCGTAACCCAATTGTATACCTACCTGATTCTATGCATAGGTATCAGTTGATCTCAAAACATCAATATCTAAGTGCCTTACACTACCCTCATAGGGGACCATCTACACGTCAACTCGCATAACTCCTGAAAATGTCATCGAAATCAGATGGGAAATGTAGAAGTTATGACTGTGGCAAGGAAATACACGTTCGTGCATGCACAATGGGTACCTTCTGTCTGATATCAATGATTTTCATAGGGGACCATCTACACGCCAATCTACACAATCCCTGAAAATTTCATCGAAACTGAGGGAGAATTGTAGAAGTTTTGGCTGTTACAAGGAATTTATGTTTACGCATGCGCAGTCGCTTCTATCTAACGTGTATGATGATTTTCATAGGGTACCGTCTACTCGTCAATTCGCACGATACCTGAAAATTCATCGAAATCGGACAATAAGTTCGTACACTTATGGCTGTGGCAAGGATTCCATGACAGACACACAGACAGACAGTCAGCAGTCACGGAACCAAAATTGTTCAGAAAGGTCTGAAACGTAAAACGCGAGTGGAAATTTTGATTCTGAGAAACTGTTTTCTCCAACCTTTAAAAGTGAAAACAAACTTCCGCTACCTTGATAGACTCGGAAGCAAGCATTTTAACACCCCCCTCAAAATGTGTTGGTCTACGTTTCAAGGTTCGTAGAATCCGAAAATCGAATTTAAAATGTTCCGGTCGTACCTACGCCGTACGCGGCACTCTCCTTAGTTACCATGGACCGATTTTGATGAAATTGGACATATGGGCTCCATTTGAGGTCTAGTTGTGCCCCGAAGCTATTGGTTGATGTCAGTCACTTCCAAGAGTTGAAAAATAAGGGCTGAAATTTTCAAAACGCCCTAGCTCAAAAACTTTTAATATAAAAGTATTGTTTTCCTTCAATTTAAAATAGTATTGAATTTTTAGAATCGAATGAGACCACCTAGAGCTGTGTAAGACAAACCGTTCGCTCCGCATGAGAACTTGAGGGGGTCTCAGTCGGTCACCGTTTGTTCCTCGTTCAAGGTTAGAATTTTACTAAATTGTAGGGGCAAAAACTTGATTAGTTGTACCTAAATTTGAAATGTTCAAGGATGAACAATAGCAAAGCCGTGTTCTTTGCAGGCAGGTGATCAGTACAGAAAAATAATAAACCTTTTTGTAATAATATGCAGCGTTTAAAATGTTAGTACCTAAGAAATTTGACTAGCGGTTCATACCTAAAATTTATAATGTTACGCTGACAAGTATCTGTTCAACTAACTGTTCGATGTTATCGAAACATCGATGTTTTGACTCCGATGTTTGATGTTTGGAGCCCACATCTATGTTTTAGTTCGTTGTTGATTTTCTTTCTTCGAATTTAGTCTTAATTGAAATACAAAAAGATTCATTATGGAAAATAATAAACCAAAACTGTAAAGAACAATAAATAAATCAATAAATTCATGAATTTGATGCTTGTGAGCGTTTTTTTTTTTTTTTTTTGCTTCTGAGTCTACCAAGGGAGCGGAACCTTTGTTTTCACTTTTCAAGGATGAAAAAAAAAGTTCTCCAAAATCAAAATTTTCACTCGCGTTTTGCGTTTTAGACCTTTCTGAACAATTTTGGTTCCGTGTCTGTGTGTCTGTCTGTCATGAATTCCTTGTAACGGGTATAACTATACGAAGTTATTGTCCGATTTCTATGAAATTTTCAGGGATTGTGCGGGTTGGTGTGTAGACGGTCCCCTATGAAAATCATCATCCTCGGACTGATAGAAGCGACTGCGCATGCGCAAACGTGAATTCCTTGTAACGGCCATAACTTCTACATTTTTTACCTGATTTCGATGAAATTCTCAGGGATTAGGCAGATTGGATTGCAGATGATATCCTATGAGAAGCATCACCCCCGGACAGATAGTAGCTGCTGCGCATGCGCAAACTTGAATTCCTTGTAACGGCCATAACTTCCACATTTTCCGTCCGATTTCAATGAAATTTTCAGTGATTATGCAGATTAGGTTTTAAATGGTCTCCTATGAAAATCATCACCCCAGGACTGATAGAAGCCGCTGCGCATGCGCAAACGTGAATTTCCTTGTTACAGCCATAACATTTACATTTTTCATCCGAATTTGATGAAATTTTCTAGGATTGACCAGATTAGCGTGTAGATGGTCCCCTATGAGGGTAGTGAAAGGTACTTGAAGAGTGGTGTTTTGAGATTATTTACTATGCATCGGATCATCTATACAATCGGGTTATCGATACGAGGAAGCTATGTGCCACACCCACTTGGCAGACGTTTTTTTTGTTTGTGAGGTCGCACACTTGATCTCGGATGAAACAAAACAAATCGTAAGACTTTTTTAAGGAACTTGAATTCTGAATCGATTGTGATGGGAGTGCACACTGATTATATTTAGAATCGATTTCAGACTGCCCTTGATTTGATGGGGAAAAAATCTATCAGAGGAAAACATAATGAAACCTCGGCGCTCCGTGCCTCAATAGGGGGCAAGCCCCGTGGACCCCCGGTTACCTCTATTTACATACTTCGGACGAAATTATTGAAACACAGAATGTGTTTCAGCTCACGTGTTTCACATAATTTCGCTACTTTCCTCCCAATCTCAATCAGAATCAGAATCACCAGGTTACTTGATCCTTAGTTCCGTATCATCGGTATCCATGTTGTCGTCCCAGATCAGTTCTTTAAACTCAGAGGTTTAAACTTAAACACTTGGTTTCTTCCATAATTACAGTGGTTTTGGCAGTATATAATTTTTGCATAAATGTAGGGCTTTCCAACGAATGGTGAACGATTTTTCTACTAACACGAATGACGAAGACAAAGATCTTTAGCAACGACTTGGTTTTAAGTGGAAATCATTGCAAAATCGGCGGATTCGCTTCCTATTTCGTCCCAGCTTTTTTTGGCTAGTTAGTCCATGGCTAAAACACATTCTGTGTTAAAATTTTGTTAACGAACTTTAAATAATTAATTAGGTATATTATAAGAAACCAGCAAAATAGTTCATGATGAAATTTATCGAACATCGTTGTTATATCGATGTTTTACCCACATCGATGTTGAGCGTCTGATATTAACATTATAGGTATTATGCTCTCCATGTCGAAACCCTACTGTCAACCGATTCATAACACACAGACCCAGATTCATGACTTAAGAGTGTTAATTGATTGATCAATTCAATCATCTCTGAACCAAATACCTTGTCGAGAGTAAATAATTAACTTCGGGGTGGATATGCGATGGCGGGGAGGGGGTGTCAGACGTCGGCGAAGACTCCTCTCGGGAAGGTTGGGTCGTTGACCCCTGCCCGCTCCTCCAGCATCTTCCCACAGCAGCCAGAGGTGGGCGCTCTGTATTGATTTAACATAAAACCGAACTGGGACCCAGTTATTGCCTCCCCCACCTCGTCCCACCAGTCAAATCCAGCAACACTTCGCCTGTTTTCCTGTTGATTCACCTGATCTCCAGAGAGACTTACTGAGTATTTCTCTGACTGGGATTTAATCAGGCTATTCTGCTTCCTAGTCCGCCATATTGGTTGATGGAGCTCAACAATTGCTTTTGCAACAATTGCTTTTCACGGTTTATTATTTTTCTGTATAGATCACTCGTCTGCAAAAAACACAGCTTTGCCATCGTCACTATTTTTTTTAACTCCCCTGAAAGACGCAGGGGGTAGGGTAGGCCATAATTGAAAATAAATAAATCAATCAAATATAATGAGGAGGACTCAAAGGACTAACTCGACGCCGGTCCTAGGGATGAGGGAGGATGAGGAAGGTGGAGGTGGGAGAGAGGGAAACCATAGGTACTACCTACATACAATATAACTACTTCACCAACTTTATTTGGAAGAAATAAACGCTTCACAAATACCTCGAAGAAATAGGGAGTTGCCTTCATTGGGAAATTTTATTACTGTAGCTAAGGATGCAAAACTCAGTACAACTCGAAAAAACGAAGACAACTTTTTAGAGAGATTATGCTTCTTTTGCGATTCTCACTCGTGATTCCGATTCGAACTCGTCTTGTAGAGAGCGAACGGTTTGTTCTACAGAGCTCTGGGTGAACTCAATCGGTTCTAAAAATTCAATACTATTTCAGACAGATGAAAAAACCCTACCCTACCTTTATTTCGAGACTTTTTCAGCTGGAGCACTTTTGAGAATTTCAACCCTTAATTTTCACCCCTTAGAAGTGACTGACTTCAACCAAAGGCTTCGAGGCACAACTAGACCCCGAATGGAGCCCATATACCAAATTTCATCAAAATCGGTCCATGATAACTAAAAACGTCTGCGTCTGTTCGTATCCATAACTCGATCGTATAGATAATCCGATGCCCAGTAGTTAATCTCAAAACATCAATTGCACTACCGTGTTAGGGGACCGCCTACACGTCAACCCATCTATGAACGTTTCTACGGAATTGGATGGAATATGTAGAAGTTATGGGTGTTACAAGGAAATTCACGTTGCTACGCATGCGCAGTAGCTACTATCAGGCCGGGAGCGATGGTTTCCATGAAGAATCATTTACACCTCAATCCGCATAACCCCTGAAAATGTTATCAACTTCGGACAATAACTTTGTATACTTAGTTATTATATTATAATTTGATGAAATTTTCAGGGATTGTGCGGGTAGACGGTCCCCTATGAAAATCGTCACCCCCGAACTAATATAAGCGACTGCGCATGCGCAAACGTGAATTCCTTGTAACATCCGTAATTTCCACATTTTTTATCCGATTTTGATGAAATTTTTATGGATTATGCGGATTAGGTTGTAGATGGTCTCCTATGAAAATCAAAATCACGTGCGCAAACGTAATATCCTTGTAACAGCCGTAATACTTACATTTTTCATCCAAATTTGTTAAATTTTTCTATGATTGTTCAGATTGGTGTGTAGATGGTCCCCTATGAAAATCATCACCCCCATACTAATAGTAGTTGCTGCGCATGCACAAAGGTGAATTCCTTGTAACATCCATAACTTCCACATTTTCCATCAGATTTCGACGAAATTTCTCAGGATTGTTCAGATTGGCGTGCAGATGGTCCCCTATGAGGGTAGTGGAAGGCACTTAGATATTGATGTTTTGAGATCAACTAATATTCATCCGATCATCTCGTACGATCGGGTTAGGGATACGAGGAAGCTATACGCCACACCCACTTGACAGACTTTTTTTTATTATTCGATTTCAAGATTTTGCATACCTTGAAACGTAAACCAACAAATTTTGAGGGGTGTTAAAAAAAATTATCTTGGTCGATTCCAATGGTTTATTATTGAAAATAATAAACCAAAATGGTGACCACTCCGGTTTACCAGTTTCCCAACAGAGTAAATGAGAAAGTGTTGGAGGTTAGTGAACAGCTATTGAAGAGACCAGACCAGAATCAATATTTTGGAGCTCAGTTGTTCCCCCACTCTCACTTGAACACCTATATGTTCACTCATGGAACCAATTTGAGTGGATTGGGGAGGATCGAATTGAAATCACTGTCTGTTCGCAACTATGGGCAGATGAAGCAATTTCGACTTCCTTCCTCTTTGAGTTTCAGGTGCCTAAGATATTTGAACCCTTAATCTTGGCTTTGTACTCTGCACTTCTAATTTGGATTTTCCTCCTTCTCTCGGAATCTACTCCCAAAATAGGTGGTTTCCACTGCTAGGTAAATTTGATAATTGAATAGTAAGGAAGAAAGATGAGCAAAGACGTCGAGACCGAACAATTTCATGGTAGAAAAAAGTTGATGCAATGATTGCTGCATGGAGTATGACCAGATATTATGGATTGTATATTGCGCAATTAGTTTATGATCACACACCTGTAATACCTATCGAGCTCGACATCCCTTTATGGAACCGTGATCTGAGTTCCGATTATGACACACGGGGGTCTGGAAAAGTGAAGCGATGTGTTCCATAGATGGAGTCGTTGAATCGGCGATCGCCTACACTTCTAATCCCTCACAACCCAGTCGACTAATACGGGAGGATCGGATTACTAAGTCCCATCAATCCGACACCTACTTGCCACTAAATGCTGGCGGGGAACGTGTTACAGGTGTAATGACCGCTGAGCCAATCAGTTTACGACAGATTCAGCATGGTATCGACATCCTTAAAGATTGCGACATGAGTTCTATATCAGTGTTTATTCAACGTGAGGAACATATCAACCCAACTTGGCATGACTGAATCGATGGATTTCGATTAAATTTGTTAGTTATCCACCTGCTCTACTGTTAGGTAAGATGAGAAGGTACTTACTCATGCAGTAGCATGAGTTGAAGTTTCTATTTGGTTTATTTCCAATAATGAACCTTTGGAATCGACAAAAAAAAAATTAGCCCACCCTCAAAATTTGTTGGTTTATGTTTCAAGATACGTAGAATCCAAAAATCGAATAAAAATTTGGCCGTCCGTCCGCCGTACACGGGAGTTTCCTTAGTTCCCATGGACCGAATTTGATGAAATTTGGTACATGGGCTCCAATTGGGGTCTAGCTGTGCCCCAAAGCTTTGATGTCGGTCACTTCTAAGAATTAAAAATTAAGATAAAAAATTTAGTATTGAGTACATAGAAATTGAGTATTAGTATTAGATAGTATTGAATTTTTAGAGACCACGCAGAGCTATGTAGGACAAACCGTTCGCTCCCTACGCGAACTTGAGGGTTGGGCTTACGATAAATCAGAAACACGAGTGTGAATCGCGAAAGAGGCCTAATCTCCGTTCTCATTTTAGCTGACCAAAATGCGATCGCTGTAGGAACGTGGTAGGTAGGTAGTATTTATGGTACTAATAATACTAATAATAATTCGCTAATGGCAAAGCCGAGTTCTTTGCAGGCGAGTGATCTATATAGATAAATACCTTCGTGTAATAATTTGAGATTCGTCTAAGTTTCTATCAATTAAGGGTTTCTTTTCATGAACCCAACGGCAACCAACCTCTTAAGAAGGTGTTGAAATCACACTCCTTCCTTCGTTCTGTTAGTTTAGGAATCACTTAGCATGTACATTGAAGCCTTAATTTACCCTGAAAAACAACCATTTCAACAAAAAAAATTGATATCTCACTGAAGGCCCAAGTAGAATTGCTGTGTAGATTACGTACGCCGAAGGGGTTATGATTGAGTCAAGAGCGTTACAGGGTGAAGAAAATGTAATGAAAGACTTCGCCGTGGACAGGCGCTTACAGCCATGGGAACCCCGGCGGTAGAGGTTTTTTGTGTCCCACGACTTTGACATATGGAGTGTCACTTTTGTTAATCTACATCAGGACCCTCCATCTCTCCTATTCTACACCCACCATTAGGGGCATTATGAACAACTCAGAACCTTCTGATCCCCAAAGTGGTGTCTGGGTTACTTCTCCCGATACCACTCCTGAAGTTCAAGTAAAGGTAGGTAGTGGATATTGGTAGAACTAAACACATTCTAGTATACTCCGCCATACCTTCCTTCAACAATATGATTCAAATAATTGTATTAGATTACATTTTCTATATTACATATGATAAACAAACTTAATGAGTCCAACCTTCAAGGAATCGATTCTTCAACTTATTTCCAACAAAATTAACCTTACTGAGAGATACCCCTGGTTTCCTGGAGTATTTTAATTTTTAAGATTAATTTATTTATTTGCCATTATATCACTAAATTACCATAACTACCTCAAATTTATCGTTTAAATGTGAAAATAAAGACACCGATGGAAAGAGAGTTAAATTTCCTATCTTCCTAATGCCAAACAAAAATATTTTGAGTATATTTGATGCGTAAAAGAAAAGAACAAATTTTATTTTTTGGGCCTGTTTTAAGTTTTTATTAGGTATTGCTTTTGAAAGACAATATACGTGAAAAACTTCCTCAGAATCTCAGCTTTACTTTGGTCTATTAAAACAATAGCTTACAACCGAATTTGGGGAAGAAATTTGTGTTTGAATGCGGGAAAATTCAATCAGCCAGCGTCTCAGATTGAGCGGATTCCCCTCCCCCTATCCCCAAAATCTCATTGAGCCCTTTTCTCACGAATCAGATCTGCTCAAAATATTTTTGTTTGGCCTTAGGGAAAAGAAAATTCCAACTCTCTTTCCAACGGTGCCCTTATTGCTTCTGAGTCTACCAAGGTAGAAGATGCTTTGTTTTCACTTTTCAAGGATGAAAAAAAAAGTTCTGCAAAATCAAAATTTTCTCTAGCGTTTTGCGTTTTAGACCTTTTTGAACAATTTTGGTTCCGTGTTTGTCTGTCTGTGTGGCTGTCATGAAATCCTTGTAACGGGCATAACTGTACGAAGTTATCGTCCGATTTCTATGAAATTTTTAGCGATTGTGCGGGTTGGTGTGTAGACGGTCCCCTATGAAAATCATCCCCGAACTGATAGAAGCGACTGCGCATGCTCAAACGTGATTTCCTTGTAACGGCCATAACTTTTACATTTTTCATCTCATTTCAATGAAATTTTCAGGGATGTTACAGATTAGTATTTAGATGATCCCCTATGAAATCACCACCTTCGAACTGATAGTAGCCACTGCGCATGTGCAAACGTGAATTTGCTTTGGCCATAACTTCTACATATTCCATCCGATTTCAATGAAATTTTCAGGGATGTTACAGATTTGATCCAATTTCGATCAATGCTGAGGAATGTGATGGGTATCACTGTAACCTGGGATTGACAGTCTTCCAGAAATGAAACGTTTTAACCAATTACTCCTTCGTCATTTCATAATTTAATAATAATAAAACATATTTTCACCTTTCTCGTGGTATGCTTCTGCATAACAATAACCAAACTATATTCCACATTCTGCCCTAATCTACAACTCCGAACTGATAATTGAATTTATGATTGAGTAAATTGATTGAATAAATATTTTCAATGACGTATACAGTGGTTACGGTGACGAGGAAGCTATGTGCCACACCCACTTAGCAGAGGGTTTGAGGGGTTGAAAATACCGTAAAGGGATTTTTGTAGGAAATTGGTTGTAGAATCGATCCCTTCAAGTTTGGATCACTGTAGGTGTACTCGATCATCCAGAGAATCCTTCGAATAGAATGTGAACATGGATCATCAACAGCGTGATGTGAACCACTAGATCACTGAAATAATTAATATTTTCAGTCAATTCAGTAATATTTTGAGATCGATACAAATAAAATACCCCATACAGCAGTTAAATACCTGGGTATGACCCTCGACTCCAAATTAAACTGGAAAAAACACATAGAACAGAAAAAGGAAGAAATTAAAGTTAAATTCAGAAAGATGTATTGGTTGATGGGAAACAATTCTTCTCTCTCTCTCTCTCTCTCTCTCTCTCTCTCTCTCTCTCTCTCTCTCTCTCTCTCTCTCTCTCTCTTTCTCTCTCTCTCTCCACAATGAACTGCTTATTTATAAGCAGATCCTTCGAACTAAATGGACCTATGGAATTCATTTATGGGGCTGTGCCAAAAAAAAAAAAAAAAATCCACAAAATCCAGACCTCCCAAAATAAAATACTGAGAAGTACAGTGCGTGCACCTCGGTACATGAGGATTGATGATATTCATCGAGACTTGAGGATGGAAACAGTCCACGAAATTATCGCAAGGTTCTCAAGGAGGCACGAACAACGCCTTCACAATCATGAAAACCCGGAAATGCTCTTGGTTTTGGACAATGAAGGTGAACTCCGGCGACTCATGCGAAAAAAAACCACTGGGCATGCTGTTAAAGTGCAATTAAAACTCGTGTTGAAGATACTGTTACGAGAAGGGGCTGGGTTTTACTGTAAACGGGCTCTCAAGGACTGTACAATTCATATGTAATATTTGCTAAATGGATTGTACAAGTATTTTAATATCCAGTCGCAATAATTAATCACGTTAAAAAATAATAAAAAAATAAAATTAATTTATTGCAGGAATGCTGCAGGATAGCCCCATAGTCGGTCAATGTATGTAGCCAACCATCTCTTAGTACCACCAGTACCATCCATTAGGTAATAGTATCAACCTCAATTCGGAACGTATCTGTTCCCTTACGATCAACTGGATCAAATATAATCCGAACAGAGGGACACATTCTCCTGAACCCATTCAGATAAATTGCCGAAAACCGGGGATGTGACATCTATTTATAACTATTTATATTTCGACACGAATTCTCTAAAAATGCAATCCTGGCTGTTCCGAAACAAATTTTCCTTGGCCCCATTCTTTAGAGTTGTTTATAAGATATTATAGAAATAAACACAAGTTATTTGGGTACTTAATGACCTCTGAGTTCCGAAATGTCATTATTATTTTAGTATTTAGTAGTTTTCCCGACTAACCTCGAAATTTTAGTCAAGTTCATTGCATCTTTCTCACCGAAAACAAAAACTCCCATAATTTCAAGTCTAGTAAGCGCTTGGGAGGCTAAGATAACCATTGAATATAGTACCTATTGTCTATTTTCTAGATAGACCCCCCCCCCCTTGCGTATTCCAAAAATTTTCACCAGATTAAATTCATAAACTCCACTTTGCTCAGACGATCTCTAATTTGAATAATTACGATTAGGAATGTACCTGTTTGCGATTGTTGTTGAAACCAGCTGAAAACGTACATCCTTTCCAACAGCTCCATCTTCCACTCGTAAAGTAATTGAACCAGTAGTGAATAGGTAGCTTCAACAGGTATGTGTTTGGAATTCCAGTGGTAAGAGTTGACCGTCATGAGTTGGTCCATAACTGTAAGCATAAATAACGCAACTAAAATATCAAATAGAAGTTCCAGAAATTATCGAACTTACTGTGCTGTACCTGTACGATATGTTTGTTGCTGTATGTTGTAACCTGCCTCTTTGGTACGATGATCTCACTCACATCTGTCAGCGTTAACTTTTGCTCGCAGACACTTAGACGTTTATTGCAGTAAAGTAATAAAAGAAGTTCTACAAGAAATTATATCGACCTGAAACATTTTAGGTTCAGTCACAGAGCCGGTTCAGCGTAGCTCTGTAACGCGAGCTTTTCAACTGTTTCGTTGTGCAAAAGATCTACAATTTAATCGGATTTGAAAGTAAATTGTAATGCTATATGGGAGGCAGCTGTTTCGCGTGTTTTTCAGATGATCTGAACATATCAAAAGCTCATTTTAAACTTCTTAAACCAAACGGGGCTGAAATTTACAATAAACTGATAAGGAACCAACCAATGTTCCAATTACACAATCCCTGTAAATTTCATCCAATGCGGATAGAGAGTATAAAAGTTACGGTTGTTACAAGGATTTCTCGTTTGTGCATTCGCAGTGTCTACCACTGATATGATCATCTAAAGTCTCACACGTACAATTCTGGTCAATTTAATCGAATTCGGATGGAAAACGAAGAAGTTATGGCTGTTATGTTTAACTTATTAATCTAGGGGACGATGATTCCAAAGGCATTTACAAATCAACTCGCACAATCTCAGTACATTTCATCAAAATCGGTCGAGAAATGTAGAAGTGATGGCTGTTACAAGGGTTTTATTCTTGCTCATGCGGAGAGGCTACTATCAATCCGGGATTGATGATTATCATAGGGACCCACTTAAAAGCCAACTCGCTCAATCTCTCAAAATTTAATCAAAATCGGGTGGAAAATGTTGGAGTTATGGCTGTTGGAAGGATTTGCGGACACACAGGCCGACTGACTGAGAGACACGAAACCAAAATTGTCGGAGAAGGTCTAAAACGCAAAGCGTGGGTGGACATTTTAAAGGATATTTTATTATGTTCTTGAAAAGTTAAATCAATGCTTACTCTAATTAGGTTGACTCAGGAGCAAAATTGCAAAATTACTCGTAAATATGAATGAGTTTTTTTGCTCGGTGTTTCTGCATATACAAATACTCAAACCAATACAATTCAATTCCATGATATCGTAAATCAAAGCCCGTTTTTGGTTTCTTATTTTAATAATGATCCGTTTCTTAATTTTCCCGTACCGCAAGGGGGAGAACTTCCTTTCTACACATCTAAATATAGTTGATTGAGAACTGATTGTGGTCAAGTTTTACAGATCATGACATTTCTTAACAAGTTCGGTTGAAGGCGAAAAATAACGGTCGTTTCCATGAAGCCAGGAGGCTATCGGACATGACGTCATCGCGAGTGAGTCACCGGAGCAACCCCTATTAGTCATGATCATTTCCCGGTAGACCGAGCCTCCAGTCTCTCACGTGTTGCACTCCAAACGTCCCAGACTGAGAGATGATCGGAAACGTCAGCCAAAGGAGTGTGGCACATAGTTTCATCGTAACCGTACATGATAGGGCTAAATTAGCCGGATCATTAAATGATCCTTCAGGTGATCATCAGAACCATCACCTTTCCTCCGTATTTATGGACAATTAAAAATTGATAAATGATGTTTAGAGGTATTTGTATTTATTTGATTTATTTGTATAATAAATCTGACTTAAGTGGAATTTATAACGGACAGTCCATGGTCCAACTCACATCATCCCTGTACATTTCATCGAAATTGTAATAAACTTGTGGAAATTACACTTAATGCTCCTATCATGAAGATATTGAAGAAATCACTGGACATTAAAAAAAAAAAATAATAATCCATTAGTTGTTTTGCTTAAGCCAAGTGGCTACACGAAATTTATAGAGGACCCCATTTAGTGTCAAATCCCCTAACATAAGATTAATACGTTTAGTGGAAAAGTACCTACCTATTTCATTTCTTATCGTTGAGGATTTCTTGTCCTAAGACGGTAGAAACTGGCAGAAATACCATATTGCATTCAATATCACGATATTCCGTAATATTCTGTAATGTTATGTTTGGTTGGACGAAACCTCTTGTTTCACTCTTCTTAGAACGACCGGTAATTCCAGCTTTCGCTACATTGGAGGACCGTAAAATCGTTGACGACGCAAAAACTATTCAAAACATCCTGTTATTTTTCAACATTCGCTGCTCACTATCAGTCACTCCACAAATCCTTGTAACGTGTTGTTCCATATGAAATCCATAACGATCAGTTCAATGCTAGACAATGCGCACGGCCACAAGTGAAATCCTTAATAGGCCTAACTACCTACTACAGTTCCATTCGATTTCGATAGAACTTTCAAGGGTTATGAGTTTGAGAATTTGTATGGTTCCCTACAAATACCATCGTCATGAGATCACCTAAGTTCACTTGAAGAATTAAGTTTTGATATTATCTATAGTGCTTCCAAAAAGTTCAGGGACACCCCTCATTTGACACTCTCATTCCAGTGTCCCTAAACTTTCTGCTACCTACCTTGGTAAACATTTTTCCTTGGAAAACGAAACATTTTCGTAAAAAAAAATCTCCTTAAGTGTTTTCTTCAAGTTTTTATGAGAAAAAAATAGTTTTCAGGCTTGCGGCATATTTTCGCTGTTTTTGGGGACAAACAATTCTAGAATTTGGAAAATAATTGAGACATTGCTTTTTTTTCTCCTGATTTAATGCACTTTTACGTGGATACAAAATTTTTCACCCTCCGGTATTTCTTTGACAACTTTTGTGGGTTATAGGCTTTTGCATTCTTGATCCAAAACGCTGCAAATCATTGCCCAAAGGTTTATTATTTTCTGTATAGATCACCCTTCTGTATAGATCTCTACCTACCATCAATAGGTACCTACTAGCTACTAGGGCATTTTCGAACATTTCAACCCTTCATTTCAATTTGGTTAGTGGTTGGGGTTGAAATTTTCAAAAATGCCCTAGTAGGTACCTGGAAGCACTGTACTGGACATCGGATCATTTATACAATCGGGTTAATTAATTAATTGTACCCTATAGAGAATAGAGGACATTTTTACAAAGTGGGTGTAGTATTTAGCTTCCTCGAGATAATCAATTCCCTCCCATGAGGTTATAGCGAAATAAGTGACCGGCAAAATAGGTCTCGAGGTCTCTACACAATCATTACAATCATGTACCTAATTCGAATGGCTAGTACGAAATTTTTTGGGGAATTTATTTGAGATTGGGCGGGTTCAGCCGTATTGAGGAGAGGGGTTGTGTGGGATCTGGATTTCTGACGAAGATAGGTGTAGATACGGCCGAAATCTGAGCATGCGCGGTGGCTGCCGATGATCCGATCACGATGAAATTCATAGGAGACTTTACAAAGCTCAAACCTCGAGTTCTCCTTGAATTTCTCCTGAATCAAACTGTAAGTTTGTAGTCCCGATACAAGAATTTTCCGACAGACATACACGTGCAGACTAATATGAATGGAACCAGAATTGATGTTAGAGGTCATTTTGTTTATGGAGGACATATTTTTTCACCTTCCCTAATCAAAAACACGACTATTTGGTTGACCCATAGGCAATATCGGTAGGGTCAAAAGAAGCCCAAATTGTGATTTTCAACAAGTACTCAGATTGTCTGGTTGCAGAGTCTTAATTGTGGTGCTCCACACCATTATATCATCTTCCTGCGGGTAATATTGTGAGCGTAATTCTTCTTCTTACTTCCGTTCGTCCTCCGTTGTTATTACACCTCTTCCCGTGTTTCTACTGGATTGAAACATGTGTACAAACAATGTATTTCCGGAGAAGAAACATTTCCCATGTAAACCCGTTGACAATGTACCGACGCCTTAGTTCATCCGGCAGCAATTTTCCACGTGTTCGTCTGTCTCTACTTAGTGGCTTTATTGCGACGCAGAAAAAGCCTCTCAATTTATCCCTCTAGCCAGGACCTCGCGCAACCACCTGCCCTGATCGTGACTCAACCATACAAATTATTCACTCTCCCACTCTGAAATATTCATTCCGATCGATAGACTTTTTTTTCTCCGCCACATTCTCTTGATCTAGAAACATCGTATTTTTGTTTTTGATAGAGTGTATTTCATTATACTCATAAATACGAGTGGCCTTAAATTTTTTCTTACTGTCTGATGTTCTGTGAATTGGTGGCAGTAGGAGATACCTCGACAATGTCGAACTGCGCTCTTTTATACCATAATTCGTATTTCCCGTTAGCTAAAATTGTTTTCTTGTTCTTTGACACATTGGGAACCACGTATGGTATGTAATAGGTAATATTTTTCTAAATATTGGTAACACATAAGCACTACGCCGATTTATTGAGTATTCGCGTTTTTGGCAACAATGGAGGTTTTTATCTCTAAAGTAAAGTAAACAACCATTTCAGGTTGGATTTTCGTCCGACAGCCATTCGTGGCGTCGAGGACGTCATCAGCTGTCTTTCAAAGGGAAGATCAGACTTTGTTCTGATGATTTTGCTCATAGCTTCCCATTGAGCCCCACGCTCTTTTGTGCGTTTTTGGACGCACAAAAACACACGTTACCGGCAGTGAGATTTGAACCCACGACCCCCGCAGAAGTTGGTCCAAAAAATTCCTCCGCTAAAGAACGCTCGCCCCTACGATCGTGGCTACACCGGAACCCCATGTTATCTCTATCTACAGGGTGTTTCATAAGTCAAGGGCCACCCTTTTTATTTCCGTTATTTGTGTGAAAATCAAAAAAATTGTCGAAGTAACCTCCCCTTATTTTTTTGCAAAAAATTCGAACATGACGTTGTCTCGCGTCGCGCATGCGCGCAGTGTGTACCAACTTTGATTTTTCAAATGGAACACCCCATTTTTTTATTGCAGATTCGGATTCTACGCGCGAAAACGTGATGTTCGATTTCTTTGCAAAAATCAAGGGGAGGTTACTTCGACAAGTTTTTTGATTTTCACACAAATAACGGAAACAGAAAGGGTGGTCCGTTACTTATGAAACACCCTATATAAGGAGCGAAATGCTATGTACCTAATTTTCAAGTTTTAAAACATAAAACTTGTGTTATGAAATATGTAGTGATAATAAGGATAGAATAAGTCGGATTACATTGAACAAACGTCAGTTCTATTATAAGGGATTCTCTGGAGAAGTCACTACATCACTTGTCGACTAAGTTGGCTGGACAGTAAAGCTTCCTCACAGCCAAAGACATACAACATATCGATACCTTAGAGCACAAAGGCGCTATGTCCATCCATCTTCCACATTTTTTATTTTCTTTTAATTTCAGAAAAACTCAAATTCAACCAAATTATTATTTACCTTCTTGACGATTATAGCTTAAAAATTCATTGAGGAAATTAAAGATTTTAGTGTAAATTGCCATTATTTTAGGAATTTTGCACTGGTCATAATATCTTTTGCGTTTTTCTCAAAACACCGTTTTTGGACATGGCCCCTTTGTGCTTTAGGGTATCGATATTTATTGTAACATAGAACAGCAGGGAATTGCTCAAATCCCCAATATGATCATTATTTTCATGATAATGTCGGTAGTTCTACGAATTGACAAATATAAATAAAGTTAAAAATTGCTCCCTTTGAATGATTTTTAGAATTTTTACATTTACCAAGGCTCCATAATGTTCGGATCAATAAGAAAATAAAAACGCATTTATTCCCAATTTCATTGTGTTAATTAAACCTTTCTTATAATGACGTAAGTAGATTAAGGGAAGGATAATTTATGTGACTCGGCTTTATTGGTCTCGTGCACTTTCGTTTTCCCAGCATCGCAAGAATTCTTGTTTTGTTTTTGTGATATACAGTTCCTAATCTAGTTTCAAATTCCCCTTTGCCGAACTCTATTACATCAAATTGCCCCGTTTAGCTCTAATAGTTTAGATGTCTAAGAAAGTGATTGTTAAAAGAGAAGCCCGAAATTAACCTCGATTCCTCCAAATTAATTTCTCTCTTTCAAATTCGTGGTACTGATGATACATAATATATCCCTCCTTTTCCTAACTTACTGGAAGCTCATCTTATATCGATACAGAATTTTCATCAATGCACAATTCCTTTGAAAAATGGCTTATTACACTAAACTCTTTAATTTCTCCACGAAATTTTCAAGGTATATTTGTCAAGAAGATCAATAATAGTTTTGTTGAATTTGAGTTTTTGTAATTAAAAAAAATTAAATGTGGAAGACGGATGGACATAGCGCCTTTGCTCTTTAAGGTATCGATAATATCTAGTCTCTCTCCGAACTCATGGGCTATCAATTTTATGGTACTGAACAACTACTTTGATGATCTATCTCATAAAAGGATCATTAAAAAGCAAGATCGAAATAACTTGGGGTTTTCCCAAAGTAAAGTGGCTCTTGCATGTATAGTACTGATACTTATGATTTGATAGGTACCCCCCTCCTAATCGGAACAATCATTATATAACCTATCTAATGGAAGTGAGCCGATTAAGCTGGCTTAGCAGAACCAAATGTGGGAAGGAACTGTACATCACATTAATAATACAAGAGTCCAGACAAAAACTGTGAAAGCGAAAGTGCACGCGATCAATAAACATGAAACGAGGAAAGCAGAGACACAATTCTTTCCCCCAACTTACCTATTCCCAAGTTCTTTGACCTGCTGCGTTTCTTACCTATTTAAAGAGCCAACAGTGAAGCAGAAATGGTTTTCTGCCGTTATTAATTAAATTATTTTAAAATTATTTTAGAATAGAACTCGTTTTGAACAAAATGAGATTATTCGTTCACCTTTCGGTCACCATTGGTCGAGTAAATAAAGTGGAATCGCAAATTGATACTAGTTGACGAAAGTTATGAGGAACATCAGATACCGTATTATACGAACATTTTATTACTGAGCATGGTATTACTGGGTTCTTACCTCAATTTTATTGGACTGAATGAGTGTATGAACTAACTATGCTATGATGAACTATGAATATGATTATATTATGGACTGCTGGTACATTTCCTTATTGATGCATGTAGAATTCTCTTTGACGAATCGCTCCTGCCTTATTAATACATTCTTACTGCTGTGGAATGATGCTTTTTGAAACCCAAAATGAACGATTGGTTATTTATAACAGTATCTGACGTATAAAATAACTCAGTAAGAGTGGTATCTTTGGAATTCTGTGAAGCAGGTACAAGTGCTACACTTAATAATTTGTTCTAATTATTTTCGTAATTGTTTCAGGTGAGTGACGTCTTAAACTGAATGAGTACGTTCCGGTAAGATTTTAAATTGGTTTTTAACTCACTCAGTCGCTGTACATACTTGGCAAAACAATCACCCTTACATACTGCTGCCTACGTCCAATATCAAATCACAAGCGGGATTGTTGGTCTCTTTCGCAGTCAATAGATAGCTTGAAGAGGCTACACTCTTCAACCTCAGACACATCTACAACCTTTCTATGAAGTATTTCCAAATTTGCATTTTCTCAGAGATTGTTTTTCTGCAATACAATTTGATACGTAAGTAGCAACAGGTAAATAAGTGCATCAAAGTCTTCATTATCCCAGTGATTGAATTTTTAGCATGGAACATGCTTTAGCCATCACCCAACTAAGCAAAAACGTGACGAAACCGTGGAACGAAGGTACCTCGGGATTTTGTAATGATTTTCACTTACAACCAACCCGTTTCTAGGGAAATGTCGCCGTTAGTTTTCATCCCACGAAATTCGTTCGCCACTCGTTGAATAGCCCTCAATTTATGCGTAAATTGTATATACTGCCAAAACAGCTGTAAATATGAACGAAGCTGAGATATAACTCTGATTTAAAAGAACTGTAAACAACATTAGCGGTAAAAACCAACATCGATTTACCTAGTGGATTATTTGATGTTGTTGGTTCTCTTGGTTTTGGTTTATTATTTTCAATAATGAACCTTTGGAATCGACCAAGAAAAAAAAATTTTAACGCCCCCTCAAAATTTGATGGTTTACGTTTCAAGGTACGTAGAATCCAAAAATCGAATAAAAATTTGTCCGCCGTACGCGGCACTTTTGCCACTTAGCATTGACCGATTTTGATGAAATTTGGTATGTAGGCTCCATTTGGGGTCTAGTTGTGCCCCGAAGATTTTGGTTGATGTAGGTCACTTCTAAGGGTTCCAAAATCAGTTTTGAAATTTTGAAAATGCCCTAGCTCAAAAAATTTTGATATAAAGGTATTGTTTTTCCTTCAATTTGAGATTCTATAGAATTTTTAAAAAATTTTGAGACCACCCGGAGCTCTGTAGGACAAACCATTCGCTCACTACGAGAAGTTAAAGTTTGGACGTACGATAAATCAAAAACACGAGTGTGAATCGCAAAAGAGGCCTAATCTCCGTTCAAATTATGGCTGACCGAAATGCGATCGATGTTTTTCTTCATGTTGGATGGTTGGTGGCTTTGCACACGAGTGATCTATATAGAAAAATAAAAAATAATAAACCATTGTGTAATAATTTGCAGCGTTTTACGAATGTAATCAAAGGATCTTGAATTTTTTGTTATGAACGCTGGCACGCTTTAGATGTTGTCGATTTCTTAATAATAACAATACCTTTGGGACACCAAGAGTTTAATGAAATGAGGAGCAATTTGGAAATCAGGCCCATAAAGAGCTAAATTAAAACAACAGACAATGAATTCCTTGTAATAGAAAACAGCAAACAAAACATGTTCCTGTTTCTTGAATTTTAGCCGAAGGCTCTAAGCAGTAACCATCCGGGGGTCCAGGGGGCTTGCCCCCGGCGAGGCCCGAAGGATCAGGTTTGTTAAAAGTTGTGATTATTGATAACGATCATATTTTCTATATTTGCCTTACAAGAGGATGTAGATACCTACATGGGCAAGCAGGGAGCCAAAATCTGTTATTCTAGCGAACCACAATCCTAATTCTAAGCGTTTACACAAAAATAAAATTAATTTTGTTAGCTCGCGAGTCCTCTCTTGTCGCGTACATCAAAAATGTTCGTAAGGGCTCATCGAAATTTTTTTTTCTCTGATGTTCGCCCAGTAAGGACCCGGTTTTTCACTCATCTTCTTTGACCTTAGATACTGCGACTTCTGGCGTTCCAGCTTTCCTCCCCTACCTTCATCTTTGTTTCACGTTGCAGCCGCCTTACAAAGCCGCTCGCGAAACTGATCCTTGACGCACTCCTGGAGTCGGCGGTGTCAATCGCGCACTTGCGGTCCTTGCAGGCGCATAAAGCCCGTCGCAAGAGTCGAAAGGTCCATTCACAGGTGACCTAGTCCAAACAATGAGAACCCCTTACATTTGATACAAGTCTCTAGGCCAGACAGTTGTTCTCGCCTCCTCATTGTCTTTCCCGCTTGTCTCCATCTTGATAGGCCGCCATCTACTTTGTGCCACTCGGAGTCTCCTTGGAGCCTTTGAAAAAGTCTCTTGGCCCTTGAAGTCTCTGATATTCCTCGCTCACAACTTTTCCTTCTTGTTCGGCGGTTGCTTATATTGTCTCTATCTGAATGTCTGTCAAGTTGCGATGTAAAATACACGAAAATTCCATCATCTTTTCATAAATCCACTTTCATTTCGTCGTTCTTCATCGAAATTATTTCACTTATTTTTTCCAGGTAGGGGAGAAAATGCTACTGCTGCTATGATATGCTCTACTAAAGAATTATACACCTATCCAATTTATCAAAATGTCCCACGCATCGAATATTCAACGAATCATAATGTCCACGTATCAAATTTTCGTATTCATCAAAATATCCGACTCATCAAAATGCACGAATTTCCTATGTGTAGAATCTCCAACTTTTCAAAATATCCAACGTATCAAAATTTCCTTTGAATCAAAATGTCCATCGTATCAACATGTTCAACATATTGAAGTGCTCCAGGCACTCACTTCCCTTCTTTCATTTCATCCACTTCCGTTCGTTCGTGTTCCCCTTTTTTTAAAGCTTGCAATTAGAAGCACAAATTGAAACAGTGTTATAAAGCGTCAGTCAGTCATTCAGTGTTCAGAATTTTCGGGGATATTTCGTGAAACCAAGTTTCATTCAAATCATGGCGATTCGGTCAATATTATAGAATTTTGAGTTTAATTTGTTTTTGTATACAAAAACAAATTAAACTCAAAATTCTATAATATTGGTTCCATATGTATACATATGGAACCAAAGGACATAGGGGACCATCCAAGAAAAATCCTTCCAAATGGGACCATTGCTTCGTGTGATTTTGCCCAGACAAAACATATTTTTGTGAGTTATATATTTGTGTTTCGAGCGATTCTGTATTGATCAAAATGCCTTAGCCGTATATAAATCGCCTTGAAGCTTACATTGAAATACCCTCTGAGATTTGAGATTTATAACTAATGGAAACTGGGAAATTGTAAATTCAGCAAATAACGATGCCATTACGCTTATGCACAAATTCAACGCCTTTGGTCGGGGCAAACATAATTAAATTATAGCTTGCTTGGTATAAAAGTTATATTTCATTGATATTCAAAAGCATCCGTTGGAAATGGATATTAAGGAGTTACTTTAATGCAAACTTTTCAATTCGTGAGCTGAAGAACTCTTTTGATCTTCATTTCAGCTTGGTCGTCAAGCTCTAGTCTTTTATAAACCTTTGGCCGGATTCCTCAGGACGGCTTCTTGAATTACGGTGGAAGAACTGAGTGCTTGTGGAGGGATGGAGCTCACTTTCCCGCACGCGATGCGTTCTGGCGTATAACAACTGTTCCTGCAACTAGAAGATCTATTTTTACTGCTTCAAGGAGTAATTAGGCACCATCTTACTCACTGGTGTTCAGATATGCGTGCCTCAAGTCCTTGAAAGCTGAAACAGCAAACTCCACGATTTCGAATTGTTAACTGATTCCAGGTTTAAGAAGTTGGAGAGTCCCCAAATGACGAGACGTTCTATTTGTAGTTTACAGGGATTGTTGTTTTTGACTTTGTTACTGATTTTTTCCTCACTACTAACACTTACCTATGACTAGAGGTTATTCTGAAGAATATGTTCTTGACGAAAATTTGACGTAAGTAGTGTAAGAGGACAGAGTGAGGAAAGTAGTGGTAAAGAAAGGTGTGAAATGAAGAAGTGTATTGAGGGAAGTAGAGATTAGGGAAGCCCCGCAAGAGTACTATGAGAGAAATGTTTTGCATTAAGAAAATAGCACAAAAACGCTTTCACGAGATTTGTATTCCCATGTTCCTAGGTACGTTCGGCATTTCTACGACGTACAGCTTTAGTATTCTATAGTCCATAGTATTATGATACATGAAACAAACTATAAACCCCATATTATAAATAAAGGAGCCTTTTTGAATGAGGTGATAGGTTTTTCTATCGAACAGGTCTGAGTGGAAAAAGTTATTTCCGAAAGAAATAAACGCGAGCGAGAAAAAACGAAAAAGAACAGAACAATAGGCAATTGGTTTCTCCGACCAGGGGTCAAGCAATTTTTGGAAACGGAGGGTTGAGGCGGGTTGGAAATGAAAGATTTTATCAAAGAAAAGAAAACAGGAGAAGTAATCAACTGAGTTTGAAAGCCAGAGCAGTAAGTACCCAAGCAAAGGACACGCAGGATTTGAAAACATTTCAGCCTTGAGTTTCAACAACTTCCATTCACCATGATTGAGTGAAAACGAGTGAATTATTAGGCAGAGCATATTATAGCAACATAAACAGGTAATTGGCGTACATCATTCCCATCGTCAACTGTGAATAGGTACTTTCTTTATCGAGCTTTTAAATAGAAACCCCATCCTACGGAATATGAGTTGGTTTCTTCAACTATTGTACGCTCTATTATTAGAGTACTGAGTAGTATCCACAGTGTGTTACTAATTTAGGTTCATAATTTAGGAGTATTGCCATCCATAGAAATGCGTCGTCACTGTATCTGCCTACTTTCATCTAACGTTTGGCACATGACGCTCCGCAACGTAAACCCATTAAAAAATTACTGATTTTGTAAGCGAATTATTTCATGTAAAATATTATATCTTCTCTTTTGTTAAGAAGAGGGAAACTTGACTAGAAAAGTAGCAGCTTTGGAAAAATTTTGTATTTCAGTTATGCAGGTACACATTTCAACAACGATGTGTCGCCTTCTCTGCTCAGTTGTTCAACTAATATTATAATTTTCATTCAAAGCTGGTTTCGACTTCCGCAACTGTTTCAACACCTAGCAATAGGTGGGTCGCTTGAAACGTTTGCTAGTAAACTGCAAGGAACTACGATTATGAGAAGTCAATGAGAAGCAATCATTTACATGACCCATACGAACGATTTCCAGGGGAAAACGCCGCAAATTATTACACAAAGGTTTATTATTTTTCTATATAGATCACTCGTCTGCAAAGAATACGGCTTTGCCATTTTTACCACCAACCAACATGAAGAAAAACGTCGATCGCATTTCGGTCAGCTAAAATTTTAACGGAGATTAAGCATCTTTTGCGATTCACACTCGTGTTTCTGATTTATCGTAAGTCCAACCCTTAGTTCTCGTAGGGAGCGAACGGATTGTTCTACATGGCTCCGCGTGGTTTCTAAAAATTCTAAAAATTCAATACTATCTTAAATGGATGGGAAAACAATACCTTTATATAAACATTTTTTTAGTTAGGGTGTTTTCAAAATGTCAACCCTTATTTTTCAACCCTTAGAAGTGACCTATATCAACCAAAAGCTTCGGGGCACAACTAGACCCCAAATGGAGCTCACATACTAAATTTCATCATAATTGGTCCATGGTAGCTAAGAAAACTGCAACAGAAAGCGGATAGACGGATTTTTTCAATCGATCTTTGGATTCTACGTAACTTGAAACGCAAACCAACAAATGTTGAGGGGGGGGGGGGGATGAAAAAATTTTCTTGGTCGATTCCAAAGGTTCATTATTGAAAATAATAAACTAAAAGCAGAAAAATGAGCGAATACAAGCAAATCGAGGAATTATGATTGCTCAACAACAAAAGAAGTACTCCCTAAGCATACTAACGAAGAAGTGGACTTATCCGTCGAAAACGAAGATCAGTGAAGCTTGGATCACCATATTACCAGTGAACAAGGTTGAAGAAGACTTCAATCTATCAATAAAACATTCATTTGAGAAAATAAAATGGGCTCCAAAGCTTATTTTTACGCGAAAAAAGGACTTGTCATGCAATCTTCACCAAAAATTAATAGAACAAATTAATGTTTAATAGTGTAAGTACCTACTATTTGAGATTTTGAGTAAAATGAAATTAATATAAATAATGAATTAGGTAATTGGACAATTAAAACTTCAATAAGTGGGCGTTATATTATAATGATTGCCGTAAGCGAACAGCTGTTTCTTCATGAATACCGCGCCGGGAGAGGACTGACAGGCCATCCGTGTAACTGAATTCGCGATTTTATCTCGTCAGAACAATAAATTGACGCAGCGCAGCGAGACCTGGCGTCCGCTCACGAATATAAAGCCAGTTGGAAATTGCCGGTTAAGTTTATTGCCTGTAATCGTCATTTCTGCCGCACACTTTCTTTGACTGAACGTCGACCTGACAGTTGCTCTTCACCAAGGGTTTCACTTTCCTCTACTCATCTACAAGGTGGTAAGAGAAGTTTTGCAACCGCCACAAAACCAACAATTTTCTGTTTCTTCAGAGTAGGAATGATGTCAGCACCTGATCAATTTGCCTCCACGTTACAGAGTAAAGATGTCTGTATGTCCATTTGTATATAATGATGAATTAATAGTCAAAGAAACGTGGACATGGTGCAGACCTAAAATGAGACAATTTTATAGACAAAATCTGAGGCAAGTGGTATTTGAGCCCGAAGCGAATCCCACAGAGTTACTAGAACTGGGGATCTCGGCGGGAATGCTCTGGAATATCACCACCACTTTCTTGGTGGTCATTCTATATAGGCACGACTTTCTATCTTACCTCCCTCCCACTCACGACTTCCCCAAACCTTGGTAGTCCTGGAATTTAGTGAAAAGTTGCACTCAGCTTAAAGCAACGTCTGAGGTTGGGGAATGAATCACATTATCCTCATATCCTGGTGCCACGGTGTTAGGATTAGTGGTATCACATGATCAGGTCGCTGATAGTTGAGAGTCATCTTGGCAGAATGTGGAACTAGATCTACTAGATGCTGCAGGTTCGAACTAACAAGATAATGATGATTCGTTCATTGAGTCATCTGCCTTCTCAAATCGTTTGTTGATCAAGCTTTCATCGTTTGTTTCGAATACAGTTTAATTTAAGTTTAGCCATTGAGGTTAAGTCGCTAAACGTTTTAGCGATTTTATCAAGTTTCCAGGAACGTGGAATAACTCTTAGCACACTAGAGCAGTACTTATACGTTCCTCTGACTTTAACATACAACTTTCATCTACAACCTCAACTTGTAACCGGATATATGAAATGTAATCAAATCATGTTGGTACCGTAAAATGAGGTGAGATGCGGCCACCGGGGTGAGATGAGTCCAACTCAGCTTTTTCACATCATAACGCTACCTAGCGGCCAATGTAGTAATTAGAGGATTCCGCCTATTTTTCCCAGATGGGAAGATTGTGCCAGTAGCGCGCGGTGCCGAAGAAACCTTCTTGAACGGTTTTGTTTACGTTTTGTGGTGATTTCCGTTTTTCATACTTTTGTTGACCTCTCGGAAAAGTGGCAAAACCTTCAGAGGAAATCCAATTTCGAGTTGTCGTGTATGCTTGGTAAGTTGATGTTTGTGTTCTTATATCGTCTGAGTAAGTGCAGGAGAAAGATCGTCTTTGTGGGACGACTCGTTCCCACGTAATTGAAATAAAACAAAAAGTTGGCAATTGCAAATCAAGGGGAAAATAGGGTATGCGCCTGGGTAGGAATAACTGTTTATTGTGATTTTTAATCTAAGGTAGACCTCATTCTGAGAATTTTGGTACCAACCGCGATCTTCTAGCGTATGTAAATCTTTTCCTATGAATTTTTAAAGTTTCGACCATTTATGACGTCACAGTGGGCTGGGGGGCCCCGCCCAGGCAAGAGGGGCGCGTGACGTCCTAAACGGTCGAAACTTTGAAAAATCATAGAAACAGATCTACTCACGCTAGAAGGTCGCGGTTGGTGCCAAAATTCTCAGAATGTAGTCTATTTTCGATTAAAAATCTTTAAAAAATCAAGGCGCACCCCCCATTCCTCCGCCTCGCAAAGTGGGAGACAACAAGTTCGCCGTCTCCTTGAAAAAATGAGTTTTTTCTTCAATATTTTCAATTTTTTGTTGGAGAAGAGTCGAAGTTTAATGAAGTTCTATTGTAAAGTCGATGTTTCTGTCAAAATGATGATTTTAAAGTGAAAATAATAATTTTAATACAGTGTTATTGAAAAGTTGATGTTTTATATTTGTTAACACCTATTAACTAAACAAAAAAGTTTTTTTTTGCAAATCTAATGTGCTCTAGTTCATAGGAGATGGTGTTAGAAGGATCCACAAGCTTTTATAACGCGTAGTTAGGCGAAAAAAGTCGGTGGCCCTTTTTCACCACGATGGCGGTGTGAGATGGTACCACAAAAAAAATTTTTGCTCCCACCCCCCTTGGGTGAATAAAATTTTTTTTTCGACGGAAATGGAAAGGTGAGATGTGTAGCTATGTGATTAAAAAAAAATTAGCCCTGTGCGATTGGTTTTGAGGTAGTTATGATGAAAAAACCTCAAAAGTGGCCTCAACTCACCCTCAATTCAATTCATTAATGTTTATTTGCACAAATTTTACTATACGAAGAGTTGCTAAATGGATGGCAAAAAAGTCTGCCAAGTGGGTGTGGCACATACTCGTAGTTTCCTCGTATCCATAACCCGATTGTATGGATGATCCGATGCACAGTAGTTAATCTCAAAACATCAATCTATAAGTACCTTGCACTACCCTCATAGGGGCGCATGAACTTTGAATAATTCGCCGAAATCGGATGAGTAATGTAGAAGTTGTGGCTGTACGGGGTTCACGTTTGCACATGCGCAGTCTGGAGGCAATGATTTTCGAAGGGAACCGTCTGCACGCCAATTAGAACAATCCTAGACAATTTCATCAAATTCGGATGAACAATGTGTAGGTGTTATAGCTGTTACAAGGATTTTACGTTTGCGCATGCGTTTTTTTTTTTTTTTTTTTTTTTTTTTCAATTTAAGCATGATCCCTGAAAATTGCATAGAAATCAGAGGGAAAATGTAGAAGTTGTGACTGTTTTTTTTCCAATTAACTCCCCTCAAGACAAAATGTCTTTGGTGACGGAGGGGGCACGCCATAAATTCTTTAAAAAAATAAATAAATCAAATATAATGGGGATAAGGGAAGATGAGGAAGGTGGGGGTGGGAGAGAGGGATGAAAAAAAAAGAAAAGGAAATAGACGTTTGCTCATGCGCAGTTGCTACTCAGGGAGCGATGATTTTCATAGGGGACTATCTACACCCCTATCCGTAAAATCCCAGAAAATTTCATCGAAATCAGATGGAAAATGTGGAAGTATTGGCTGCAACAAGGAATTCAGGTTTGCGCATGCGCAGCGGCTACTATCAGTCCGGGGGTGATGATTTTCATAGGGGACCGTCTACATGCCAATCCCTGGAAATTTCATCGAAATCGGACAATAACTTCGTATACGTATGGCCGTTACAAGGAAATCATGACAGACAGACACGGAACCAAAATTGTTCAAGAAGGTCTTAAACGTAAAACACGAGTGAAATTTTGATTTTGGAGAACTTCTTTTTTCCAACCTTGAAAAGTGAAAACAAAGCTTCCGCTACCTTGGTAGACTCGGAAGCAAAATAAAATAATAATTATTTACCATTATGGTATGATAATATTCCTCTACAAAATAATAATGTTGTTCTGTGGCACGTTCTATCACATGTTATATGAAAATGTAGTTGAATGGTAACAAGATATAAGGGTAACGTACAGTTGCAGTTATTTATCAAGACTACTGTGATATGACGACTATAGTTGTTAGTAAGACTCAATTGATCCAATAATTATTGTACAAGAATAATTTATTATGTTACGTTAGGATATCTTGGTATCGAAGACGACAATAATTACGAAATGGATTGTAGCAACATGTGGTATAACATCCAAAGTACTTCCACCGGAAAGAGATCAGGTTTTGGATTCTAGCTGATGATTTACGCCATCTTTGGAGTCATAACTGTCATGAGCATGATTGAATTCCAGAAAGAAATCTTGATGTGGCATACAAAGTTCTTTCCACTACCTGTCCAGTTAGATAATCAAATTAACAGCTTAAAGTTATACCTTTTGACTGAAGGCATACTACTTACACCTGGTTACCTGTCAACCTCCACCGCGGCTCCACCGTCACGTACAGACATCACGAGCGGTTTGACTGCGGCATTGCGCCGCGGCGTTTATCTCGGCAGGGAAGCATCCTCGTTAGTAATATCGTACCATCTTCAATCGTCTCACTAAAGCACGTGCTTCCACTTCTCGATTTCATGCCTTTTGAGAGCTCAAGATCCCTCAATTGCCTCCCTTAAGTGGGGTTAGGAAGAGATTGGGTGGGTAGTTCATCCAGTAGGTTTCTTATGTGCCACAATCTGGATGAAACGTATCTTGAAGCTATTCGTCAAATAACAATGATTGTAGAACAATATATTCACCACTTGCTTCCTTACAAAGTTATTAAGAGAAGACCGCGCTATCTCTTGAACATAACACAGAAGCTGCCAAATGAAATTGTTCCCAAATGCTTTCTCGATAATCAGCGTAATTTACGGCAGGAAATGGAAAATCCATTGGAATCCATTTCACATTCTGGTTTTTTTTTTTTTTTTGGTCGTTCTAGATGCTCTAGATGTTGGGTAGTAATCGGTTGTACCTAATTATCTTAATTTTCACCAATACTTGACCAAATTTGTAGAAATTTTTCAGGATTGAATGAGTTTTTCTGTAATATTTGACCAAATTTGGTGAAAATTATCAGGATTGAATGAATTTTCCCGTAGACGTTTTTTCATTTCACATGCATTTCTACCAGTGGTATATTTATGCCCCCCCCCCCCTACTTGTAGGAGTTTTTAACTTGCTCGAAATCAGTAGAAATTATCGGATGTGCCCCTTGACGAAGATTCAAATTTTGAAGTTACTTTATGAATGATACACTAACTGATTGCTTATAAAATCTATTAGGTACCTAATCATTTTATTGAAAAAACATTGAACAATATTTTATAACTTTCTGATGACTATAATTTTCTACATTGTTGTTTAACGTAACAAATTGAATTTGTCAGTTTTCAAAATAAATGTGTCGCTTTTCATTCGTCCTGCATGAAGAGGTACAAACTTGAAGGCAACCAGACTAAATAATTGATGCTGAGATATCTTTTCTCGAAGAAATAGCGTTGGTTTGCAGGTTCAGAAGATGTTTGCAGAGGTAGAAGCCGATTAGAACTTTCAAAAGGAACTGATAAAACAAATTTACAAAAATATTGCAATAAATTCATATAAAGTCCTCTCGGACTGGAGGACGAAGCAGCAATTTGGCTCCCACAAGATTAACGCCTCACACATTCACGCTCGCAAAAAAACCCCCCTGGCATAAATCAATTTGTTTTTTTGGCAAACTTTTGGCATACCAATTTGAACTTTTGGCATCTCAATTTGAACTTTCGGCAAATCCATTACTTTTCGACAACTACTGAAGTCCTTGTCCACCTTCGTTCCTTCTACAATGTTCAATAAAGTCTTTTTTCTCTCTATAAAAAAAATTAGAGGCTGCCCTGTCGCTGCTTTAGGCATGAAGAAAAGCATGAGCCTTACGAAGTTGGAACAGTCAATGGGGGGAGATCGATACTCTCTATTAATGTTTCACGAAATGAATGTTATCATGGAATATTTTTAGTCTTGTTATCTTCAAGATTTTTGTTCCTCTCTATGAAGGACGAATTCATTTTGTAAAAGGAATTATTACTTTTGCAGACGGACGAATTCGTTTTGTAAGAGGTCAAATTGTAAATGCTATAAATAACAAGATTGTGGTCACAATATATAGTTAAATTTATAGTGTGTATTAATTTATACTCAGTCATCGTCTGAAATGAAGACACCGGATTTTTCTGTTTTATAAGATAGGAAACAAAGTTTTTGTCTTGGCACTAAGTTAAGGCGAGTGCTAATGGTAACAGAGGGCTCGGCTTTGAGGTAGACTACCTCACCAAAGAGATATGATAACGACAGTTGTTGTATCAAATCCCATTAGCTCAACTCTGAATTGCGAAAGTTAGATGTGGGAGAGCCCTTGACCAAGTTTCTTTCGGAAAGCCAACAGACCGGAGTCAGTAATGCCGAACACGTGTAGGTGAAAATCCTTATCTTACTGAATGGCTCGTTTCATATTTTTCCACTCGTATTCAGTGATATACCCTCGAACTTGTAGGTATATAAATCTAGTAATACGTCTGATATTTTACTCGTGGACAACCTTACGTACATTTTCGAACCTCTTATAAGGGTGATGAGGGGGGAACATATGTAGATAAAATAGAGAAGTGTTCACCTCCATATTTTCAATTTAGTACATTACTTAATATAAAAGTGTACTATAATATATTTTTTCTAGGGTATGGTTATTTCACTTTATAAGATTGAAAAAAATTAAAACTAACAAGGATTAAAAAAAGTCCATCAAGTTTGGTGGGCAGTATATTTTTTTAAACCTACTCTATGACCTTTCAGTTAGTTGTGATATATATCTGGCTTATGTAGAAACGACGTAGATTTTACTGGTAATAGTAGATGAATTAAGGTATTTTTGCCTGTTCGAAGACCGGAACTACGGTCAGCAAGAAATGTCGGAATTGCCAGCGATATCATATAACTACTCGCAGAGTGACTGGTTGTTTTGGATTTTTCATTGGACACCTGGCATCAAAACGCACAACTTCGGTGGCATATGTTATGTGTCCGTTACATTCTCACTCCCCTAGTGAGAATATTATGAAGTTATCGACGAAAGAACCGCCGTTTTGCTTCCGAGGCTACCAAGTTGCCGAGGCCTGGGCAGCCTAGACATTAGACAAGATGTCCAAAAAGGAACGTTGCATCAACATTTTACTCTCGTCCTCCCCCTTCAACATGCAAGTTTCAAAATTTCTGCTTTGCAAGATATAACATAGCACAATCCACCTATTTGTAGATCTTGCAAACTTTGCAAACCCAAATGATTTTTTTTATCATGTTGTTAGGACCTCTAACGGTAGTTTATCCCCTAATTTTTAAACCCGAAAACCCTGTGGTACTGACAGCAGTTCACTAAAAACCGTGCAATTTTTGCCTTTTTTCGGTTCATCAACGATAGGTAATTTCTCAACTATGATGGTTTTAATCATTTAGGCTCTGTTACTTTTTAAATTTGGTACAGTTTGAAACCGACTTGAGCTCAGTAGGTTGAACAATGACGGAAATACGACAATATTAGGAAAAATTAGGAAAAATGGGTGTATTTTCAAAAAAGTGAAAATTTCGTGTGTTGAGTCTTTTACTTGCTAAACTACTCATTTTAGAAAGAAGTAAAGAAAGAGGAATTTTAGAGGAAATTTAATCAGCTTCAATTTAAAACCTAAATCCAACCAACCAACCCTTCCAACCTTAATTCATCCTTTTTCAAGACATGTAGCCGTCGAAGTATTCTCAATAATAAATTAAAACCAAAAAAATTAAAAAATCATGTTTTTGGGAAAAAATTAAGAAAAATCAACAACACTTCGAGAATTGGTTATTAAGGCCTGTTCACAAGATTCGGTCAGAAAAGGACTCCTTCGTAGTTATTTTTTCTCTATAACGTCTCTATGGCGTCCGGTCCCAGTCTTAGAAAAGTGTCCTTTGTGTTATGGTCCTTTGGTTTATTTACTCAACACCCTGTTTTGTACTTTCATCCTGTGCGGAGAAAATATTCACAAATCAAGACCTTTAGTTTTAAGGGATTTTGAAGAATCTGAACAGAACGAAATTCTTATTTATTTAATTAAATTCTTTTATTATTCACGAAGCTGCATGGGTCATTAACGGATCATAATTTCCACTTGCTTACGTGTATTACTTACTCCCTAATGTGTCATTATTATCAATCACATTTTAAAAAGCTGATTCGTCCTTTCAATGGTACTCGTAGCAAGATGACAGAAGATTCAGTCTCGTAAGCGTGCT
Source organism: Apolygus lucorum (assembly GCA_009739505.2). Taxonomy (NCBI): domain Eukaryota; kingdom Metazoa; phylum Arthropoda; class Insecta; order Hemiptera; family Miridae; genus Apolygus; species Apolygus lucorum. Next base: position 50,189,261 of record CM019176.2, on the reverse strand, counting down.
TTTACGAATTTTTATGGTTATCCCGGAGATTATGAGGCTTCAACAAGTTGGGGAGGGTCGTTCTTCTGGTCGTTCACTCTGATGGAACTGTAGGGGAAATATCTCGTCGTAAATCAGCCTGGAAACAAAATAAGACATTTGGGGCGCCCGCTTGACCAGCTGCGGTGGGCTAACGAGGAAATGATTACGGTGTCTCCTATTGATGTTTCACTCTCGCTTCGATAGTGGGATTCTTTCACTCCATTAACGCAATGCCATAAAAGTAATGTATTCAGTTGAAGCCTATCCAATACATTTCTCGTTTCATCCCAAATACTAGGTTCTTTATCAACCAGCGACACATTGAAAACGTCTGTCTGGGAAATCGCATCGCAGTCGGATGAAAAGTTTGAAGTTAGTCGTGGAACAATCGTGTGAGTTAAAAGTAGCTGCCATGGATTCGATCGTAATAAAAAATTGTTCATATTATTAGGTAGTTAAATAAATGTCATATTAAAATTACTTATGATTCATAATTAAAATTATTTCATAATGAAAACGCCTCCTCAGAACTAACTTTTAAGTTTTAGCTAATTTATATCATGAAGTACTAAGTATGAAAGTGGAAAGATATATCGTTTGCGCATGCGCAACTATGTTGTGTCAGTTCATTATCATCCTCGGGGCTTTGGAATCCCTCAGAGACTATCTGAAATATTATTGTTTAGTAATGAATGCATGTCAATCTACGTCGGATTGGACAAGAATATTCCATTGGATAAGAAATGGATCTTTCAATTCGATTAGATTTTTCGGTAAGCGATAAAACATAACTTTTTTATTTACCTATCTATTAAACAAAACAGTTTCACGCTCAATCTCCAACAATACCATGAAAATGTGTTTGTGTAAAACTGTAGTCTCTGCGCATGGAAACCGTAAAACCCAACAGTCTTTTTCCCATCTCATATTGTCCCAGTTCGCTCAAAGTCGGAGGGATGTTGAGAACTGACGTTTTGGCCATCCTGTATGAATTTCATGGTTGAGAAATCGATAAGCAATCAAATAGATGACATGATTGAAACCTTTAGACCGCTAGGTACCACTAAACCGCTAGCAATACAATTCATTGGAAACATCTGAGGTCTAACCCCCCATCAACCTTGAAATTGCATCAATATTTAGCGCTCTTTACCACATACCGTCACGCAAAGTATGAAAACTTGTAAAGACTCAAGTTTTGGTTTTTTATTTTCAGTACCAAATGAAAATTTGGTGGTTTACGTTTCGAGGTACGTAGAAATGAAATTCGGGTTGGACTCATACTAAATCAGAAACACGAGTATGAATGCAAAAGACTCTTCGATGGATGACGGAAAATCATCCTTCGTTTCTTTGAATAGAGTTTCATGGCACTCAATTGGACTTCCTTACCAACGAGGACCAAACTTTATAATGAAGACCCACAACTCTAAGCGATATTATTCCTAGTAAGTCTGTAGTGCCAATGGAAAAGTCGCGTTCTATACTAACGAATTAACAGTAAAACAGATTGTGTAATAACTTGCAACTTTATTTTATTATTTGCTGCAAAGAAGAATATTTTGGTTGCAAAATAGATTTTTAAATATCGCTTTAAGTAGATTATTTCATTACAGTAGTATTTGTGTTGTTTTCCAGTAAAATTAAATGGTTGGTTTTGGGTCCACGACGATTTGAGGTAAAATACTTACTTTTGATTAAATAATTTCTCCTTTTATTGGAATAGTGCAACATTTTTCGTGTTTGTTGCAAATTTAAAAAACATATCTGAAATCGGACAGATTTGTATGGCATCTATGACGTGCATCCTCATTAGAGAAGTCTTATGAATTAACCTACTTAACATCAAATAACAACAAACTCGTACCTTCTTCCAGATAATATACCCACGAAAACCTCATATTTGCTCAGCCACCAAGTCAAAGCCATTTGAATAATAATCCGAGACCCGAAAACGAAAAGCCCTTGTTCTAATGCCCCTGAGCTCATTAGCGACCCTTGTGGCAAGATAACTCGTCTAACATCCCCCTTGGGATTCAACGAACCGTCTTTTTAATTATTGTTTCTCATTCATTTTAATGTTAAACAGAGAAAGCTCCCGCAACTCTTCTCCAAGAACATTCTCAAACTCGTGATAATTTTTGCTCGTTTTATTACTATCTCTGTAAATATACAACGGAGGATTCGGTTTTCTCCCTCGTAAGGTAGATAGTAAAACCACTTTTGGTAGTGTCGAACAATTAAATTGTTCTTAACTTATATATCATCCTTAATTTTAATTGTTAACTCCTTGCAATATTCATGGTTAATTTCTATGAAGTAATTGTCCTCAATTACGCTTGGTGAATCAGAATTGCTATAACATCAAATTTATTACGAACAATCAGCGGGGTAATTTCTTCATTTCGTAATCACCGTTTAGAGTAATATCATTAATTGTATCACTCGTATAATGGTGATATCGCTTTTCTTACTAATTGTAGATCACTATGAAATGTATTTTGAAGACTACCTTGTTTGTTTACAGGTACCTGTAGTACATACTACGCATTTCATAGGTACCTCTAGGAATGGGTGTGGCGGTGGAAATAGTTCTACACGTTTACATAAGCTCTCCTTGTTTGAACTTGGCAACTTATCAAGTTCAGGAACTAGGGCAAGATAGATGAAGACAGTTGTTAGTCACCCCAACCCTCCTCTAAAATATGTGAGAAATGACAAGTTCTATTTTCCAACTTGTAAACTTGTCTTTGTTGACGGGAAAGGTTATTGCAAAGGTACCTTGGGTTAGATATCAATCATTCTTAGTAATCCATTGCCAGGTTATAAGACCATCATAATAACTATGTTGTATTGGTCTTGACTGATCTAATGTGTACTCTGCTTGATATTGCCTATTGATGGCAAGTTATTTCATGAAAGTTAACTCGTAAACGGGTCTTTGGAGTCAATGAGCGATTGAGTTGAATCGTGTGTGTCAGGGAAGGTTGTGTGGAGTGTGTGTGAAAGAGTTGTTGAAGGGAGGAGGTGGGAAAGTGTCGTTAACAGGAAGGGATACAGGAAATTTAGTGAAAGAAAAAGCTGTGCTGCTTCAACTTTCCTTTCTCCTGCTAACCCATCAAAGTCTCAGGTAATCTTTTACATCAATTAACAGCAGTTTGTAAGTTATAGTGGTTAGCCCTTGATATGTATGAAGAATTCAGACTCTTTTGAGCTCACTCTAGAACACTTTGAGAAGAGTCTCAGGGTGCACAGGCAGTCCTCTCCAGGCAGAATCTTTCTCGTTCCATCTCTCCTTCTTTAGAATCCTCTCAACATAATACGTGTACAGTGTTGTCCTAAAAATACTGGTTTCATAGTTTGGGGGGACAAGTCCCAGAACTTTTGGCAGCCAACTCCTCTCTGTCGAACATTTTCCGCATTTGAAGAATATTTGGCACTGCGGGCACGTTGGGGTCCTCATCTTTCCTACCTAACGTAAGTTGGGATTGAAAAGTTATTGCCAGAGAAGAACAGTGCGGAGGAGAAGTTTATCTGTTCTGCTGCAACCGTATCTATGTAATGTCAGGTATGACCCTGACCCCATTCTAATGACATTTACCAGACCTATCACTCTTAAGAATCCCAAACTTTTCAAGCACATCCAACATACCTCCCTTCGGGCAAAAATGAGAAAATTCTATGTACTTCCTGCTTGTTAGATCAAAACCATAGCTATGATTGGATTCTCTTAGCAGAATCATCTTTGTTATCCCTGAAATCCTTCTCGTGCTCTTTTATTATTTCCCTAAATTTCCTACCAGTTTGACCACAATACTCAAGCCCACAAGAACATTTCACCTTATAAACCCCACTTTTATCTTGAACGCTAATTTTATCTTTAGCAGAACCCAACGAAGCTTTAAGATTAGATTAGATAAGATTTTATTTAAGCTAAGATTTAGCCTTAAGCTCTACACTTTTTCCTAAGAACATCATTCCATATGGAATCAATGAGACATCCCCTATATCCATTCCCCTGACCCATTCTGTAAATCTTCCAAGGTGCTTTCTCGTTCTAATATCCTGCCTCCTTTCCATTGGCTCCTCACTTTGTAGTGGCATGGTTGGCAGGACGAAGGTCAAAATTTGCCAAAATCCATGCTAAGTACCCTCGTCTATAGTAAGTTTTCCATGAAAACCAGGGCTGAAGGAAGCCCTGGTTGGCCATATCCCCAAATCTCTAGGATTCTCTAGCTGATCCACTCAGTGCTGAAGCTGTTCAACTAACAATAGGTAGTTCTAATTCTCTCGTGGCTTAGTAGTATAGCAAACATTTTAATCTGGAGAGATTCAACTTGACGCCCAGTGTACTTTAAAAAGTACGTATCAATTTCGTATAATCTCATAATTCAGGATTTCGGTTTGAAAACATTTTCAAATACGAGTACTCGACCAAGTAATGGCGAACCTCATCTTAAAAAGAAATGGTCTCGAAGATGTGCTCAGCTATGTTTTAGCAAGTAACACCTCCCCCTCATAAATTACGTAGCTCCGGAACACCGTAGTTAAACACTGTCAAACCCCCTCGCTTGCGGAAGATCTCTCCCAGAATCAATTATGGCGAAGCTCCTTCTAAACAATGGACGAACCCCTTCTCATTATCCAATTCATTAGAGCTATATTCCGCGTCATTAATTTTGGTACGTAGTCAGCCCATTGTGAGGTCCTGAATAGCCAGCGCCGGTCAAAAATTGCTCGAGAAACATTCGTCGCTCTGGTTTATAGACTCTGGTTTATAGTTTATATACTTCTGGCCTTGTACTTCATACAGCTCAAGGTAATTGGAGACCGAGCTTTGAGGATTCGCAAGTTCAATTTTTCCTTTGAGTAGAGATTTTGTGTCACTATAAAAATAAGCGCTATTCCTGACAATTTTGTTTGATTTTGTTATGGTGTTTGGTCCGAGATGGTGATAATATCCTAATATAATCCTCGACCAGACCTGGTGAATATTTCTATAGCATCTTCCACGATGAATCTAGTTCTGAAGCTCATTTTTTCCTTCTCGTATAAGGATCGCTAATAATCATATTGTGGTTTAGTAGGTAGTACTAATTTCTTTTCAAGCAATTTTGACCTTTGCAACAATAATAGGTGTTTCCTATTTTCCAAGAATAAATTTTTAAAACTCTGCAAAGTGGGAGGGCAATTCGGTTTCCTCACGCAAAATATCATGCTCGTTTTATTAGGATTGGTGACCACAGTGAAAAATATCCATAACCCGATTATATAGATGATCCGATGCATAGTAGTTAATCTCAAAACACCAATCTCTAAGTACTTTTCACTACCCTCATAAGGGACCATCTACACGCTAATCTGGACAATCCTAGGAAATTTCATCAAATTCGGATGTAAAATGTAAGTGTTGTGGCTGTTATAAAGATTTTACGTTTGCGCATGCGCAGAGGGTACTGTAAATTTTAAGGCCTTGATTTTCATTGGGGACCATGTACAACCTAATCCGCGTAATCCCTGAAAATGTCATCGAAATCGGGTTGAAAATATGGAAGTTATGGCTGTTACAAGGAATTCACGTTTGCGCATGCGGAGCAGCTACTATGAGTCTGAGACTGATGATTTTCATAGGGGACTGTCTACACCCCAACCAGCACAATCCCTGAAAATTTCATCGAAATCGGACAATAAATTCGTATAGTTATGCCGGTTACATGGATTTCATGACAGACACACAGACAGACAGACACGGAACCAAAATTGTTCAAGAAGCTCTTAAACGCAAAACGCGAGTGAAAATTTTGATTTTGGAGAACTTTTTTTTCATCCTTGAAAAGTGAAAACAAAGCTTCCGCTACCTTGGTAGACTCGGAAGCAATTAGATCCTGATCAACCTACTGCTATCTGGGTTTTCCATTAACCGATTTTTATGAGCTGTCTCTGGCCATTGCTCTGAATCTATCACTCATAACTAGCGTATAAAAGTGGTCAGAATAACTCACGATAGAAAAATGTGGATATTAATCCGATATTTTGCTAGGAACGTGAATTGTGAGACATTAGGTCCCCAATAACAAAGGAGCGGGACTTAAATTTATTCAATTGGGTAGTGATCTGGAAAATTCTCTCAAAATCAGAAATTCTTCTATTTTTAGTTCCGAAACTCTTTGAACACATTTGGTTCTTTCTGGATTTGGCAGCCTGATCATAGTGGATTCCTATCCTTCTCAAGCAAAAACTAAGTAACTGCACCTATTCGTATTGTGGGAGTAGCTCGTGTAGTCACTAGTAGGTGAATTCCACCGCCGTCGAACAAATAGGGTAAGCATTAAGCAACCAGTTCTAACAGATGCCACCAGTGGAAAATCCAGATCCAACAGAGAAGACTGCCAACTCCCCATAGCCTACATAGGTCAAAACCCTCTCCCGAAGTCCTCAAGAGTTCAATAACGATCCCTTGAATTCCTTGAGAGCTCATCACTAATCCCTCAAGGTCCTACAGAGGTCAAAACCGTCTCTGGAATCCCTACAGAGGTCACTATCGATCTCTTTAATTCCTTTAGAGGTCTCTATTAATCCTTCAAGGTCTTACAGAGGTCACCAATCTCTCCAGGTTCTACAAGGCCTACAACCAATCATTCCAAATCAAACAGAGGCAACCAACAATCCCCTCAAATCCAACAAAGGTTACCACCAATTCCAAAAATTGTGTTTAATAAAGAAATGTATTATAAGAGAATTCGTCTAGTGTCTCCTGAAAGATAGTTATGGAGTGATAAAGATAACTCGTGAGTGATAGCTCTCCCCAATGTAGACGGATGGCTCGTCATTGTCGACGAGCTCGCTTATCGCTATGCGTTGAGCACATTTTGAGTGCGTGACAGTTCATACATCAATATAAGTGGTAACCATTCATTCCTCGATTCGGCCAGTACCGCTCCAATATTTGCTCATAAATGCGCATTTTTTTACTATTGCACTTTAGTTCCTCCTTATGGGCAATTGCGTGTGCTTGTAGGAGTGCTACTTATTGAAAGGAATTAATAGGTGACAGTAACGAACCTCAACCACATTCATGCATGCTGAAATCATAACATACCAAGTTCATTGTGGGACACTTACCTATATTATTCTCCACCTCCGGTTGAGTAGCTTTTCATACAATATGTACAAAATATTTTGATTATATTATAAACGTTTTATATCTATCGTCATCCTTTTCCCTGAACGGTTGAGTTCTCTGATGCTCCATTATACAGCTGTTTAGCTGTAAGTACCCTTACCACCGCCATTGCTTCTTGAATGACAATTGCATCAATTCTCCCAACTTTTCGTGGTCTTCGTTGTATTTTAAAGAGTTTTGTGCGCGGGTTGATGGGACTTTTGTTGGAATATATTCGTGTCATGTCTCATTGTTTGATTTATTACTGAACACATTTTCTTGCTTGTCTGGATTATTCATATTGCAGATTACCATATTCACATTCATCAATTATAGTTCCCTCTTCAACCTTCAGTTTCATATTGTTTCAGCTGACTAATCAATGAGTCATACTGCACTGACAACAATCTGCACCACAAAAAACCTCTTATCCTGCGTCCTTCATTAGCTGACGAAACACAACATTTTGACTGTTTTCTTTCTCAACCATTCTTGCAGGCTATACTCCACCAATTCTGTTGTTGTGGTTTGTTGTTGTATAACTGATCTATGTTTTTCTACAGACAAGAAACAAGGGGAGTTCTGACAAAATAACATTACTCGAGAGTATATCACAAAGTTTCCTGGTATTCAATTCCTCGGACAATAGATAGAATTTACGGTTGTTGATATTCTTCTGACATAATATTCCATTGTTTTATGTTATTGTAAAGGTTTCGAGTATAAAAGGACAATTCTTGACGATTCAGTATGAGAGTGATGTAAAAGTGGCGAAAATTAAATTTGGTGACAATTCCAACTAAATCAATCAAGTTTTCGGAACCCATTTTGACAAATACGGGATCGCTAGAACTTAGTATAGTTATTTTCTCAAAGTAATGAGTTACGAAGTCAATCAGTAAGTAGTTCTTGTTTGTTACTAATGATGTCAAAATATTCAACAGTCGAAATCGATTCAACTTTGTAACTCATCATGAGAAATAACTCCATTTTGATTTATTATTCTCAATAATGAAACATTGGAATCGAAAAAGAAAACAATTTTTTTAACACCCTCTCAAAATTGGTTGGTTTACGTTTCAAGGTACGTAGAATCCAAAAATCGAATAAAAATTTGGCCGTCCGTACGCCGTACGCGGCACTTTCCCCACTTAGCATAGACCGATTTTGATGAAATTTAATATGTAGGCTCCATTTGAGGTCTGGTTGTGCCCCGAAGATTTTGGTTGATGTAAGTCACTTCTAAGGGTTCAAAAATTAATTTTAAACTTTTGAAAACGCCCTAAATCAAACCATTTTGATATAAAGGTATTGTTTTTCCATCAATTTAAGATAGTAGAGAATTTTTTGAGACCACGAGGAGCTCTGTAGGACAAACCGTTCGCTCCCTACGAGAATTTAAGTGTTGGACGTACGATAAATCAGAAACACGAGTGTGAATCGCAAAAGAGGCCTTATCTCCGTTCATATTATAACTGACCGAAATGCGATCGATGTTTTTCTTCATGTTGGATGGTTGATGGCTTTGCAGACAAGTGATCTATATAGAAAAATAATAAACCATTGTGTGATAATTTGCAGCGTTTTTGTTAATGCAATTAATACAAGCAACGAAGTATGATGCAATTTTATATTTCCCACTTATAAGATTTGGATCTGAATGGAGAGATCTTCACATGATGAGGAGGAATTTACATTTTGGAATCTATCATGTATTTATTTAAAAAATGTTGAAGTGAAAACAGGTATTTGATTATAAAAATCTAGAGGATGATGGATGGGCACCTCAAATTAAACTGTACTCCGATCCAATAATTTATTCACAAAAGCCTTGGATTTGGTGGGTACATTTTGGTCATATGTTTACCTCTTGTCTGTACCAGTGGATTTTAGATAAGGTAAGCAACAAGAAATAGTAATTCGCTCTTTGTAGGTCAAACAGTATGCAGGGGGGGTTGCATCAGTTATTTACCACTTTTGATTATTCAAACTACTTTCAACTACAACGGTTTTGTGGGATAGACTGGAAGGCCAGGTTCTGAACTGCCCTCTAATGTTTAAATAAAGCGGGTAATTTTTTAGTGAGAATTTAGATTACTGATCCGACAGAGCTCAAATTATCAGTGTGCCGTCTAGCACAATGACCCGCACAATTCCTTATAATTTCAATGAAATCAATTAAAAATGTATTGTGGAACTTGAGGCTGTGGAATATTCAGTTCATTTACCAAATTCTTCCATAACGTTGAGAAAATGTTGAACTAACCTTCCTCTACTTTCGATTTACTTGAAATATACACTACCTACTTAATTTCATATTTCACAACAAAATGAGCATAACTCAACAATGTATTTTCTAAGGAATAAAACGAGGTTGTAAAAATGGCCAAGTTGTCCCAGCAGGGCAATGGGTGCAGCTCAGTTGGGAGACTGTTCGAAATCAATATCAACTCTCTTTTGTCGAGAGAGCGAGAAGGGAATCGGTGGAGCGAGATAACCACCGCGTTACCTTCCTCCCTGTAGTTCGTCGGAGCATGTAAATATTTAATAATGAGCGAACCATCTACGCGTAACCGGAGTTTAACCCCCTCAGTACCAAGGTGTGTCATTTACGGCTCGACGAACATCATTGTGATTGGGAAAAGGGGTTCGCCCGGTAAGTCCGGCGTATCGGGTTTTGTGGAACAATCGGGTTTGCAGTTCCGATGCTTTTGAACAGCCACGTAACAATGAAATAGTTCATTGCACAACTTGGCTGTCTGATATCGAGGGCACAAACCAACTCGTTAACAGATACGTCTCCGGAATATGATGTACAGTGGGCACCAGCCTGTGTAGCTGTTGCCTTCCTTACTCCAGGCTCTGACAGCACTGCTATAATCTTGGACCAATCAAGAGTCCAATCCATAACCCGATTGTGAAGATGATCCGATGTATAATAGATCAAAACAACAATCTCTAAGTAGTTTGCACTCCTCATACGAGACCATCTACTGACCCACCCGCACAATCTCAACATTTCATCGAATTCGAATTAAAAATGTAGGTAGATCTTATTACTGCTACAAGGTGTTACAAAGCTGCAATCGATCCGGGGGCGATGATTTTCAGGTGACCATCTACACACCAACCCGCTAAATCCTTTGAAATTCCATACCGGACAATTTTCGAACACTTTAGATTCAGTTGTTGGGACGAACTTCGAGGCCTTTGCAATAAAGAGGCTCTTAAGAACAAAAAACTCTTGTTATAATTTTATTCTATTACGATAATTATTATCCTGTAAAGATGACCCTTCTGGAAGAACACAGCTTTTCCAATGATAGTACTTACTAACTGATGTACCCTAGGTTGTTATTATGATATGTTTCCATCCATGTGACTACAATTGTTTATAGTGATGATTTTCCAAAAATATATCATTCGTATTCTTGCATTAGTGAGTCAACTATCGTAAGACACTACACTAACCATTATATTATTTTCGCTCAAGGTTCACTGTCAAGTTTATTTTTACTAAAAGTTCCTACCAGCTAAACATATCGTTATTCCTAAGTTGTTTGTTCGCTGTCGAAGTGAGCTAAATTTCAGCTGATCAAATGCGATCTTTTCTCGTTTCTTCCAATAAAATTTCATGTCAACCAGTTGAGCTTTCCTTACAACCAAGATTCAAATTTCTTATTGAAGGTATCAACAACTTTTTGAGTCGAATGAGACCACCAACAGTCCTGTAGGACAAACCGTTCGCCCCTTTCAATAAATCAGACTTCAATATGGACTTCAATAAATCAGAAATGAGAGTGAGAAAACTGTCGGAAATACGCCTAATTTAATAACCGTTCACATTTCAGCTGATCAAATGCGATCATTGTTGGTTTCTTTGAATAGAGTTTCGTGTTGTACTCAGTTGAGCAACCATAGCAACCAAGAACCAAATTTCGTAATGAAGACTCCCTCAACTGTCGGATAGCGACGTTATTGCTAATAATATGGAAATTCCGCGTTCTATGTAGACGCGTGATCTATACAGTAAAATAATAATCTATTGTGTAATAATTTGCAGCGTTCTTTCCGTTATCACCGTCACAGACAGACCCAAACCAAGTTTGAGTCTTGCGGATGAGGCCATAGAGGTTGTAGGGAACTAAACTGTTCACCTCTTCTGTGTAAAGAAAGGTTTTACTACCATTATTGAACTCGGCGGCAAAATATTTTATTTTCATTTTTCCGGCCATATCGTGGGAAACCCATATTATATATTGGATGACGTTTTTCAGTTTACATACCGAAGAAGCGAAAAGTCTAATAAAAACTCCCGTGGGTTGAGAAACCAATTCCAATCAAATTACCATGAAATGGAGCGGCAGTCGCACAAACAGTGGGGACCATTGCAATTTGATTCGGCGTTGGGATCTATCGAGAGCTCATATCCGACATCCCCAACAGAACGGTTATATTCACCCCTTCGGCGGTTCTACGGAACTAGACACATCCTACAGCGACACGAACGGTTTTAATGTAGAGGGAAATCCTTTGTCCCTACAGGAAGTTTTCAAGACCGTCTGAATTTAACCCTGGGGTTGGACGACTTTTTTTCCATTTGCCCGTTTTCCTTGCGCTGAAAGTATGAAGTGGAGAGGGAGACTCATCAACTCCGTGAGCCCTTTGGTATAGAGAAAACGCGTGAATGGGCAAATGAAAGGGCAACGGCGAGAGGGTGGGAAATTCAATTATCTTTCATAGCGTAGAGCCTGTACGGCTTTCGCTTGCCGATATATATTTATATTGGCCCCGGCGTTTCTAAATGGCTGTTTGTTGCTCCTGCGACGATGCCCAACCATAAGAAAGGTATGGAAATCCTGTTCGCATAACTTATATAAGAAAGCGTGGCCATATTGTACGGCATAACTTCAAAAAATAAATCATCTTTGAAAAAAATACATTTAATATCCAAGTGAGTGTGGCAGCTTCCTCGTATCCTTAACCCGATTGTATAATTTTTTTGTTTTTTACTTGTTTTATTGCACGAAGTTACAACTTATAAGCAACATTTTTCTTATACATAGTGTACGTGAAGAAAACCAAGGTACCTCACTCAGTTCTTATTGTCCTGAAATTTGCACTTCACGATGTTCACACTAAGTGGATTAGGGTAACGGCCCCAATAGTTGGACAGTTGGTTACTTTCTTCCTAATAAATAAGGGTTCAGTTCTTTTACCGACTGTGGATCCTTTTTCCGGCAAAATACTTAATCTTTACTAAATTTATTCTATCATATAGCTACAAATTCTGAAAAGATAAGGAAGAAAATCTAGGAAGATTTACTAAAATGCTGATTTTACAGCGAGAATTTTAGTGATAGAGCCACCTTAAGTGTCCAACTATTGGGCCCGTTACCCTAGATCGTGTAGCTAAGCAGATCATCTGTGTTGAGAAGCTGGACGATATCCTCATTTACATGATCTTGGAGCCTCAAAAGGTGATTCATGGCTTGGCTGCGAATGACCTCATCGGCAGATTCAATCTTCAGCTCGTAGTAAAGTCTGTCGTTTCTTAAGTATCTGTATGCATGAACAGTACAGCATCGCAGTACATTATTCTGAAAGCGCTAATTATGTCTCGATTGCTGTGGGTCGTTCACCCCCCCCCCCCCCAGTTGTGCATCGCAAGTCCAGACGGGCTTTAGGACTTGCTTACTTAGTATGAGCTTATTGTGGACAGACAGTTTTGACCATCGGCCCATCAGCCAGTTCATTTTCCTGAATTTAATCAAAAGTTCAGGTTTTTTCTTCTTGACGTTGGACCTCCAACTTAGTTTGGCATCCAGCGTCATTCCAAGATATTTCTCTTCATTGGTACCTATACGGTATCACCTTGTTATCGAGAAACGCTGGTACATAGTTCAGCCTTTTATTCGTGAAATCAACATGCACTGACTTTGCCTCATTCATTCTTACTCATCATCTCACTGTCCAATATCGTATAAATGATCCGATGACATCCAGCTTATCTCCAAACATCAATCTCTATCATCCCCATAGGGGACATTCTACACATCAACTCGCGCAATCCCTGAAGCTTTCATCGAATTCGGGGAGGAAATATGACTGTTACAAGGAAATTCAAGTTTGCGCATTCACTGGGTACTATCGGTCCGGAGGTGATGATTTTCATAGGGGACCATCATCGTCCCAATCCGTACAATCTTTATCGAAATCGGATGGAAAATTTGGAAGTTATGGCTGTTATAAGGAAATTCACTTTTGCGCATGCTTAGTAGCTACTATCAGTCTGGAGGTGATGATTTTCATAAGGGACCATCTACACTCCAATCCGCACTATCCCTGAAAATGTTATCGAAATATGGAAAAAGTAGAAAACGTAAAACGAGAGTGACAATTTTGATTTTGGAGAACTTTTTTTCCACCCTTGAAAAGTAAACCATGCTACCTTGGAAGACTCGGAAGCAAAATTCCTTTTTATTTGATGACTTTTAAAAAACTAGAATTTTTGAAACCCGAACTACTTTCTAATATCTTAAACCTTCTGAATTGAACTATCATGCTTGTAACGTAGCTGTTACGGTAGATCTAGGAACATTTTCTTAACGTCAAAAACACCAAAGAACTCATCACAAACGAAGTTATGTAATAAATTCACATAAATTCTGCTCCAAAGATACCCCAAGTATGACATTGACAGACTCTTTAAGCAGTGTTCCCAACTTGTGAAAATTTCCCCGAAACATGGTAATTTTGAGCCTTTTTGGCAAATTTCGTAAAACTCCTGTAAATTGGGAAATTGGTGTGAATTTTTTAGCGTCACGTTGATTTAGAATAAATGCCTGATCCAGCATAACAAGGACGATTATGATTTAGGTCGGTACTTGTACCTCAAAGCTTTAAGTAACTTCCTGATTTCTAGATGGATTAAACCATGCTATTATTTCAATCACAACTACCATTTTTATGACACGATAAACTTGGGTAAATTTGACAAATTCATGAATTTGTTAACTCGAAGAAACGAAGACCGGTCGTATTTTATCAGCTAAAATTTCAACGGAGAAGAGGCCTATTTTGCGATTCGCACTCGTGTTTCCGCACTGTCGTAAAATCAACCCTTAAGTTCTCATAAGGACCGAACGGTTGGTCCTACAGAGCTCCGCGTGATCTCATTCGATTCTAAAAATTCAATACTATTTTAAATTGATGAAACAACAATACCCTTATGTCAAAAGTTTTTGAGCTAGGGCGTTTTCAAAATTTCAACCCTTATTTTTCACCCTTTAGAAGTGATTGACATCAACCAAAAGCTTCGGGGCACAACTAGACCCCAAATAGTAGGAGAAAAAGAAGGGAACAAAAAAAAAGAAGTAAGAGCAAGGAGAAGGGAACAAAAAGCCAAAGAGAGAAGAAAAATGGAAAGAAGGGGATAAACGAAAAAATTTTGAGCAGAAATGTGTTATAGGTGGAGAAATATGACCAAAATTACTCTTTGGGTAGGTATGATAGGGTAAGGAAACAATAAATTGTAAAGCAACAAATCATGCACCTAGGACATCAGTCCATATTGACTATTGAAACAGGACCAGCGCAAGAAGTCTTTTGGTGGTTTATTCGCCGACTGGGACCTCCCCTCCAGTAGTTGTCGATTTTCTCTCTCGTACGAGCGATTGTTTCACAAAACCGTCGAGGGGAGTTCTGCTCGGTATTGACCGCACTTGTGGCCACCGCATCTCTCCGCAGAACCTGATTTATTTGGTCAATTCCTCGCTATACAATTCGAATAACCGTTCGAGTAGTAATTGTATACTCAGTTTACCTATGAAATTAAACTCGATGGCTAAGAGACAATATGTGATATGGAAATTCTACTGGTTTCAGGAGAACGAAAAAACTCTTCCATTTTGCTTGCTTTGGGTCTGTATAAAAGGTAGCTATACGTGTTGATAACACTGGTTGTCTCAACTGTTGTTCATAACAAGTGTTGCTCAACTTGAAATTAAAAATGTCCAGTGGTTCGAACAAAAAAGAGGACCACACCACTTGATTCCCATTTTTTTCAAATCACATGTGAGGCATAGTTTTTGCTTTTGGGGTATGAAAAAAACATGTCCTCCAAATTCAGACTTTCCACTTGGATTTAGACTATGCTGACAATTTAGATTCGTGTCTATTCGTATCTGTTTTTCGGGGATTACAAGTATTGGTTTTTACCTGTTTCGCTGTAAATGTCACCGCTCTTGGTACGTAGGGACCCCCTGTGCATGCGCAAACGCAAAACCAAACATCTTTTTTTTTGCAAGTTACCTGATTTCGCTCAAGCTTTGAAAAAAATTTGTGACTGAAGCTTTAACAATTTCCTATGAATTTCATTTGTTTGGATCATTGTTGCCACCCCACATGCGCCGAGTCAAACTTCATGGGCACTAGTTGGGGAGGGCGTGTTGTGAGTGCATGTTGGCAGGATCTGTGTTGAGTCCCTCATCTGAGATACTTGGTATTTGGCCAAGTATCTCAGGTACTTCGCCTACCGCTGCTGCTGAGCACATTTCTTGGTATTTAGTTTCACTATTGCCTCCCTCAAAATTAGGAAAATCGCATGAAGGTATTTGGTTCGGCTCTAAAAACGCCAGGGTATGGAGAAGACATCAATGTTCAACAGCGGCAAAATCCCACTTCTGACACCTCTGTTAATCACCTCCTCAGATCCTACTTATTCAATAAATACCTGTTATGACCCACATTTAAACTTATTATTTAGTTCTTAAATAAAGAAGTACGAGAGGATCCCTGAGTGAGACACCACCCGCAAGGGAGGGACGAGGTATGGGGAGAACACGTCATATGACGTCACCCTTCCACCTATCTCTCCCTCAACTAATCTCACGAGTATAAGCTCACTCAGGGATGCTCCAGTATGCCTTCTAGTCCAGTCTTTCATCTTGTTCATTTCGCTCTCCAACTTCTCCTTCATCAAGGGATCTCCTCGAAGTATTAGGCTCACTAGGTAAATTTCGCGCATCCCGCCAGTCGGTTTCTATGAAACGCCGAGGCTGACGGGCTAGCCTGCAGTTCCCAGTACTCCGCATGCTGGTTTGGCTCTTGAGCCGCCGATGCGAGAGTACTGCAAGTTAGGATAGGGACTTTTCTCTCTTCGTTGAGTAGGGGTTAAAGAAAACACAAACGCCGCATCGAGAAGTTCATCTCCTTCACTCGACGACACGCAAACATAACAATACCCTTCTCTTTTCAACTCACAATTGAATTATGAATTTATTAACGTTTTAGACATGTAGGTAAACATCCCTGAAGTTGTACAAACAGACGCAAATTAGCATGTCCTCACTGTAGAGACCCACTTCACAAATAGGTCTTTGTAATGTGCTAATGAAAGCATCGTTTTAATTTCGTGTCGAAATTTTCATTCACCTGCACTTCCATGATAGCTTCA
Organism: Apolygus lucorum; assembly: GCA_009739505.2. Lineage (NCBI taxonomy): Eukaryota > Metazoa > Arthropoda > Insecta > Hemiptera > Miridae > Apolygus > Apolygus lucorum. The sequence continues at coordinate 50,172,621 of CM019176.2, read as the reverse complement.
ATTGCAAAATCATTCTTGATAATATGTTCTCAATTGGAGTACTATTTTTAAAATGCCCGAGAAATCAGCCGACGTTCGAATAGAACCGTCAACATGTGAGTCACCACAATGACGGGCGAGATAGCGTTCGAAGGCTTCTCGGTTTTCACACGCTTCACAGAAAACGGACCTCAACCTATTTAGAATTTCGAAGCTCTATAATTAGCAGGCGATTGGGCGCGCTACCGATTCAAGAATTTTCCTCGCTATTATTAACGTGTGACTCAGCTGGTTGCAGCTACAACAAAGTTCACGGTGAGTGCCGACCCGACATGCGAACTTCATTGATTAGTTTGTGCCGCCCACTTTTCCACCGGGTTATTTCGATGGACCGGCGCGACGCGGTAAAACGCTATAATATTTATGAACGCCGACATTGAAATTATTGGGAGTGGGATGTGTGTTTATGGGAAGATAATTAATGACTACTGTCACGATCATGCGCACGTAGGGTACTTCCACGTCTCTAATTGGGAAGGTGGGGAATGAGGGAATGTATAGCATTTATTTAGTTTCAATTGTAATCATTTCTTTTCTTCTTTTTCACTTCAAGGATCTGGCTGATCAACCTGAGTTCGTGTTACACTTTACATCTCTTCGTTGAGTCGTACTAACGACCATGATTTGCAAGCCAAGATGAGTCCATACGTAAGCACCCTGCGTTCAATTGCTCATTTGTATCCACGAATGAACGCATCCATTTGTTGAGAATGAACAATTAGGTACAAAAGAACGTGATAATATACTAGCAAAATAGCAACTCCTCGAATGGGAGCAGTTTCCTCGCCAATGTAGGAAACTGGACGAAAGATTTGGAAGGGGAACTGGTTCAAAAGTGGAAGAAATAATACAGCTACAACTATGGTCTAGTCTCTCCACCAGGGAAAAATAGAATTTATATGCAGATGGTTCAAAACACTGCAGATGCAGATGGTTCAAAACATATGCAGATGGTTCAAAACACCCTAGATGGGGTTCCAACATCGCAAATCCTAGAGGGAAATTATTACATGAGGTTGGATACAGACATCAGATTGAATATGTTAATCCTATCGAACCAACATACTTCCCCCATAATAACGGCACTCCCGACGTCTTGGATATATTTATAGGGAAAAATGCTAGTCATTTGTGTTCAAATGTAACAGTGTGTTACGAACTTCACTCCGACCACTATCCAGTGCACCTCACGCTAAACGCTACTTGCCAGGTCAATGAGAAATCACCTTCTTTGATAAAAATGCCCTTTGATTGGGGAAGATATAAAGCAATAGTCGAAAGTAGCATTGACCTAAATGTGCGACTGAAGGATTCTAAAGATATTGATAGAGCAGTCAGTGAGCTAACGAGATTAATTCAAAGAGCAGCCTCAGAAGCACACGTACAATCATCCCCATTTAATAGGAAGGGGGACACCCATAGAAAAAATACGCCTCCGCCCCCAGCTCACATCGGTTACCTACTTAGAGTGAAACACCAATGTAGACTGCTATGGGAACGAACCAAGTATCCGCCTCATAAAAAATGCTATAATAAGGCTACAGAAGATTTGCGCAGAGCCCTGAAAGTAATACGCACGCAACAACTGCAAACTTCTTTGGAGCAACTCGGCCCACAGGATGGTACCTTATGGAGGAAAACAAAATCCATACTGAAACATAAAGAAGGCATCCCGCCCCTAAAAATTAATAACCGCTGGATCTGCTCAGCGCAAGAAAAAGTGGAAGCGTTTGCTGACAGCCTGAAAGATCAATTTACTCCAAATCCATCAACCGATGTGCAGTTCTGTGAGTCAGTTAGCGAAATTCTGCATGAGCCTCTACAGCTATCACCTCTACCTCCGCTGTTCACACCGAGGGAAGTGGCCGCAGCAATAAAAAATTCACCCACCAGAAAAGCCCCTGGTCATGATCTTATAGTGCAACCACTTCTGAAGCACCTACCCAAGAAGGGACTGGTTTTCTTAACACAATTATACAACGGAATCCTGCGCACAACGCACTACCCTCATCAGTGGAAACACGCAAGCATCATTGTTATCCCGAAACAAAATGGTTGCAAAGCTGATGTAAAAAACTATAGACCTATCAGTCTTTTACCATTGATGTCTAAAACATTTGAAAGACTTCTTCTGATGAGGCTTCTCCATCATCTAGAGCCCTGCATTCCACCATCGCAATTTGGATTCAGACCACAGCATTCCTGTTCCCTGCAACTGCACCGTGTTGTGGACGAACTCCTCTCTACGTACGAGGAAAAAAGGTGTGCCTGGGTCTATTTTTAGACACAGAAAAAGCATTTGATCGGGTGTGGCACGATGGTCTACTTGTTAAGCTAAAAGGACAGCTCCCAGACACGTTGTATAGAGTAGTACAAACTTACCTACCCAAACGAACGTTTGCTGTTAAGTATGGAACTGATGTGTCCCGATCATTTGAGATCCAAGCGGGAGTTCCCCAAGGCAGTGTGCTGGGCCCCTTTTTGTACCTGGTCTACACTCACGATTTTCCAGACAACAACTCGTTGAAGATTGCTCACTTCGCTGATGATGTAGCTGTCCTTTCTAAAAAATCCATCCAAGTCTCATCTGGTCAACTTCACCCTCCAAAGAGCCATACCACGAAGCTCCATAATGTTAACAGGCTCCTCAATTAACGAAACGGGAGAAACAAGATACCTCGGCTTGAACCTCGACTCTAAGCTTACGTGGGCATCCCATATTTCCTCAGTCGTCCAAAAGACACGTTCCCGAATGTACATGCTGAAACATATGCTAACTAGCCCTGCAATACCTCTACATACGAAGAAACTTATGTACGTGCTACTCATTAAACCAGTATGGCAATATGGATGTGTCATATGGTCATCAGCAGCAGATTCACACGTTAAAAAGGTACAGACGGTTCAAAATCGAGTGCTACGCCTCATAACCAATGCAGACTGGTTCGTCAGCAATAAAACCATCCACAAAGACCTAGACATACCGGAGGTAGAAGATGTTCTTATGCTGTCGTATGACAAACATCAGCAAAAAATTCGAACTCACCCCAACGAACTCATAAAGAAAATCATCGAAAACCCTCCAGCCCCAAGAAATGAAAGAAGGTTGAAAAGAAAGTGGCACTCTGATCTCGCCGGGAGTTGAAACTGAAACTCTTTGCTAGTAGTCAACACACTGTGATAAATTTTCGTTAAATTATATATATTTTTGTTATTATTTATTGAACTAAGTGTTAAATGCATGTTTTAATATATAAAATCAATTTTGTTGTGGCCCACCACTGGGTAGATCCCACAGTTCATGTTCCACGTTAAGTTGTATATACATATCACTAGCACAACTGTAATGTACTAAGTACAATAAAGTTATTTAAAAAAAAAAAAAAGATGGTTCAAAAGCGGCAGATACCTACTCGAATTGACCAGTTTCTCACCATGGGTTTGGTCCTAAGGAATAGGACTCATTTATACCCTTTGGCCATTGTCAGTCACTTCGAAAGGATAAAAAATAGGGCTTGAAATGTCCTTGAAATGTCCTTGAAATCGCCCTAGCTCGAAAACTTGCAACATAATGGTATTGTTTTTTCGCCAAACCACCCAGAGCTCTGTAGAACCAGAGCTCAGATTGAACTTGAAATAAATCAGAAACGCGAACATGAATCGCAAAAGATTGTTCATTGGCAGAAATAGGTCTAATCTCCGTTCAAATTCCAGATACATGTTTAATTGTTTATTTCTTCGAATTGTGTTTCATGTCACTTAGTTTGTTGTTCTTCCCTATCAACCAACAACCAAATAACGATGCTTTGCTGGTAGGTTCTTTCCTAGATCTCTTCTCAGTTGAACTCATCCAAAGAAAAATTTTTGGTTACGAAGAGCGTACTTCCCCTTTCCGTTTTCTTTCGGACAATACATCGATACCTTAAAACGTATACGCGCTGTGTCCATCCATCTTCCACATTTTTTGTTTTTTAATTTCAGAAAAACTCAAATTCAACAAAACTGATATTGACTTTCTTGAAGATTAAAGCTTGAACATTTATTGAAAAAACTAATGAGTTTGGTGTAATAAGCCATTATTAAAACTCCGTTTTTGGACATTGCGCCTTTCTGCTTTAAGGTATCGACAAGATATTGCCAACTTCCAGCGGTAGTACGTAAGTGTCGTCGTGTTTCCAAGTAATCTTCCTTCTGATGGAATTATTATATGAAATATGTCACGATCCCAAGTATACACAATATCAACAGGATGGATGAACTAGGCTTGAAGGAATTTCTTATTGCATTCCTAAGAAACCCAAGGACGGTCAATGTGAGCACGTCCCTCGGAATGAAATAATCGATTTTCTTATGTACAACTGGGTAAACTTAGATTTGGCAAGAATGTCCAACTCTCTTAACATTACTTACTTATGTGTATTTATGATCACCATCACTTAGCATGTAGATCAAGTATTTATCTTGATGTAATACCCGTTTTTTACTGAAATTGTATGGGTAGTTGAGAGTTCCGGATCGCTTACATTTTGGTCATCAGTTGATCATTCGGAGCCTCACGATAAATACTTTGAAAATACATAAATGAAATGAGAAAAAATTCTCATGCGTAGTTTTCAGAATTGTCTCAGAATCTAGAAAACTATTCACTTGATTAAGAAAACAGGTCCTTAACTGCAAAAATCAAAGTCACCCTAGAAGAATCAGACGGTAAAAACCGTCAAAAGTCTGGGACTCATTACAATTGTTGAAAGTCGGAGAAATCTGATATCCTTTTGAGGAATCTCTTTTGAGCCAGTGATTCCACTAAATTTCTTAACGATGTTCTCGAATGATCACGAGCTTTTAACAGGTTGATTTACCCCTATAAATTTGATGTTTTACATTTCATAATTTTTAGAATCCGAAAATTGAATAAAAATTTCGTTCGTAAGCCGCCCAGACCACCTGTGCCACGTAAAATTGACCAAAATTGATAAAATATTTTGGTTTATCGGCCACGAAGCTTCACACTTACGGCCAGGTTGAAAAATTGTGGATGAGAATCGAAAGTGTCTTTTTTTTTTTTTTAATTCCAATTTAAAGTATTTTGCTACTTTTTAAATGAATCCACACAATAGTTGTTCCCAAGAATTGCTTAAAGGTTGAACCGAAAGTTGATATTTAGATTAGAACTTCGAGTAAAACAAATATTAGTAGGTAAATACTCAGGAACTTTGATCAACGCAGAATGGGTATGTAAGGCGAAATGATAAGCCGCTTTGTTATCATTTACAGCGAGTATCCAAAGAGATTTGTAGAGGGAATTCCATTCTATTCAATGTCCTTGTCATTCATTTCGAGCTCAACTTGGCAGAATTTTCTCAACATTTTCTTTGTTTTCCCTTAAATTCATTTTGGTAGTTAAAGTTTGGCTGACAAATTGATAGGTACCTACTACCTGAAGAATATAACGAGAGGAACCGTGGTAAGTCCCTCTGGCGACATGTGAGTCGGTAATGAAGTAGCGGGATGAGAAGGTGGCTTGTAAGGTAATGTGGTAAGAATCAGTGGGGGCGGCAGCGTAAGGGGGTTGAAACGCTCAGGGGCGGTGGAGGACGGGTGTGGGACTGCAGTGCGCGCCGGGGGCTGTGACCCCGCCCTGATCAATAGCTACGGCTCAGTCGGCCCAAAGACCCCGAATCAGCCGACTGCTAATTAAAGAAAAAAAACGCAGTGGAATGAAAAGATCCGAAAAAATCCATTTAATCGGGAATTGTGTTTATCGCTCAAAAAAGTGTAACATCCCATTGAAAACGCCTTCGGTAATTTCCGGTTCCTTCAGGTCGTTGAACCCTTTGTGCTCCCCTCCCCGCTCTTCCAATATGACGTCACTTTTGCCCAAATTTTCGCGGGGAACTGAAATGTTTCTGGGTTGGTTGATAGTCGTGCGCAAGCGCAGTCCTGGCCCTTGAATGGGACTCGCCCACCCACGTGATCGACTTCCTCAATCAGCCCTACCTATTTTTCACCGATCCAGGAGAAATTTTGATGATCCAAAACACTCCGTTCTGATAATACCTATTTTATTGAAAACGTTTCTGTTCATTTAAATCCAATGAAACTTTCACGTACTAATTATTTATTTTAATAAGATGCATATTTGTATCAATTAATTTATGCCTACTGAGGGGCCAGAAAAGGTATGGTTGAACATGAAGAAACGATTCTATAGCTTCCTTCAGACATTTTGCTGCACTCATAGTTGTCAAATTCAGAGATTCATTTTCAACGTCATCAATGATTTAGTACCTACCGTTTGAAATTCTCCTCGCATTCAAAGCTGAATCTGTCCCGATTTGCCAAACCCTGTTGTGAAGCTTGGAGATTTATAACAATATAAGTCCTCCGAATTCCAAATTTTCATTCGATTTGCATTTCAGAACTCCTTGAAGAACTTGGGTTTCGTGTCGGTCTGAGGTCATTTCTTGTCATGCATAACTACAAGAAATTATTGACCGATTTGATGAAATTTTCAGGCTTGATGTAGGTCAATCTAGATCTTATGAATTTCATCAACATCGGATATAAAGTAGCTTGTGCGCTTGCGCTAACGTAATTTCACCTACAAACACCTTTTTTTCAAATTTGGAGGGTACCTAGTTTGGAATTGGGGGAAGAACGCACATTGATTTCCTCACATACAGTCAAAACATGCGAAAAAGAGAAGAATTTTCAACAAAATCGCGAAGTCATCCTCAATTACTGCTGTTAGTCTTCTCAAAAACCCGAAATGAATGTGAAAATAAATTTTTATATTTGGGAATTTATCAGATGTGTACTTCATTCCATAAGCCCTCGTTATTTTATACTGCCCACCCAACTCAGCAGACGATCCATTTTGACGTGTAACATTGTTGTACCCTTCCGCAATATCGTGCCTTTATATGAAAAATAATAATATATTTTTTAACAATAAAGTAAATAATAAACTTTTCAAAAAAATCCCAATGTTAGCTATTATTTGTCGAATTATTTGAAAAAAATACTTTTTTATTAGTTGATAAATGTGGAAGTGAATTACCAATGTTCATGAGTCATTATAACTTCTGCTCTAACTTCTACCTTTCAATAATAAAGTGTGGCCATTCACAACATTTAACAATGTTTTGTGGCCGTCTTTCTCTCTACTCTCCTTCAATATCAACCTAGTTTTATCACCCTGACGAAAAACGATGCGACAGGCAAAGATCGAGCTCCTCCCGTCGGATGAGTGTATTTGCATGTTATTTCCTTGATAAGATAAGGGATTTGCCGCTTTTTCAGACCCTGATCCGCTCTTCGCTGAGGGAAATGCCTCTTGATGTATTTTTCACAAACCCTCACATTGACATCCTCTTACTTACGTTCTCTACGAGAACCTCTGCCTCGTACTACACTCTAACGTTTTCATTCTTTCCTCCAAGAATCCAAAAAGCTACCGATACCTGAGATAAAAATTTCTTCCTATCTACTAACTTTAAATCCATACTAGTTTGGGATATCAATTCGCTATCCCCTACAATTATTGTAGTGAGCAGAGAACATCTGAGCATGCACGTAGATTTGTAGTTGCTTCCTCACTTCTAGTCAAAATCAAACTTTTTCTTGTATCCCAGTGCAACCATTTCCCTTCATGGTTCACTCGGTGATTCCACTACCTGGAAATTATTTTTCCATCATTTTTATCCCCCTAGCACCTCAAATAACCAAGAAATGCAATAAAATCAATGAAAATCCTTGAACAGTCCATTTTTGAGTGGTTCCTTTAAAGGAACATATTCCTCACATCAACATGTAAGGTGTTCCTTAGAAGGAACATGTTCCTTGACAGTGCTACTATTCTCTTACTTTGATGGAAGAAAGGGAGATAAAATAAGGCATTATAGTTTCAGTATTTTCTAGTTTTATTACCTGTATGGATAATTGAGTCTTATCTGCCTTCCTGAGAAACAGTAGGTATCACATTTTCAACGGTAAGAATGTTACTATATCAACCGGGTGACACGAAAGTTTTGTAGCTTTCTTTTTGACTAGTTCTAATTTACAGACAAATAATAAAGATTCTAAATTAATTCTGAATTGATTAATTTTACTAGGCGTTGCAGTATTTTACTAAGTTTTGTGCGATTTCTATTTTGAATTGATTTGAAGGCTTCGAAGTGCTTCGTCTTCCGAACCTGAATTATTGTTGGGAATCACAACGAGAGCGAGATCCATAAGTTTTGAGCCCCGAGGGACATATCTCTGTCACAAACGGTCCATTATTTGCTTTAAAAAATCAGAAAAAACACAATATTAGCTGAATTTTCCTCAGAAAGAACCCAAACGAGACTTTGTTCCTTTGAAGGGACACCTGTATTTCACCTTACAGGAATCTGTTCCTTCAGAAGAACGTAGCTTTCACGTTCATAAAACTGCGCTTTACTTTTAGAATATCGTTAAAATTATGCATGAGGCAGTCAATTCAACTCACCTTCTCCGAAGATATTCCTTTTTTGAGGCGAAAAGGCATGGTTTTGGGCAATAGCAATATCTTGAAAAATTCACTTCACATGGACCGAGCAGACTGAAGGAGGTACCGCACTTCAGAAAGGATTTCCGCTTCTTCCACACGTTAGAGTGACCTATCCATTGATGACACAAACCGATACTCCATATAAGAAAAAACATGGGAAATATCCAGGTACCTTCGAAGTGGGTGTTCCTATGCAAAATTGAATCTCTTCGTTTACTCAAATGTTTGTTGCGTTCCTCTGTCTACGCGAGTATGTTGTTCAACCTGACACTCATTGATATCAATCAACTACTCATTTTCAACTAATGATCCTTCAACTAGGTTGCAAAACTTCGACGGCTTCTATTTGATTGGTTTAGGCTGTGGATGGTTCTCTATTAACTACATCGTAATGGGGTGATCGTTAGCCACTGGGTATGTGTGAGTGCAAAATTCTTGCTGTTTACACAACTTCACAATTTTTGTGATCCCGTTGATGGTCCCCTATAAATTCCATTTTATTCAGATTAATTATATCCATTAAGCATCCGCAAACGTATCTCCATACATTATTTAGCCGTACGTTGACCCAATATGTCCAAGGTTGGGAACCTACTCACCACGAAAATGTGAGGAAATTGATATTGAGGTAGTTTGGACCTTCACATTCAAGTGTTTTTCGTTTCTTGTTCTTACCTACTGAAATAAATGTAGTACTTCGTCAGAATATTCAAGACTACCTCTTTAAATCCAACAATGTGATTTTTCCGACCCTGCTATTTTTTTTAAACTGTTGAATTGAAAATTACTCTGTCGATAGTTTTTGTATTCAATAGTTGAATTTTTTCGTTCAAAGTCAGAAAGCTGATCGCCAGAAAACCCTCTTAAACTTATTGTTGCCTTTATCCCTTTTTGAAGATTAATTCGCCGATTTGACCGATTTTTCGGGTTGCATAATGAACGGCAGGCTTATCGGTGGTACCGTCGTTGAAGAGATGCTGGTTTAGTCACAGGGCTTCCCCACCACGTCTTCGATCTGCTCCTGGTTAGTCACACTTTTACTACGGACAAAGTAATGAGAAAGTAAGAGCACGTCCAATCAGGGCGTTGCTCCAGGTCAGCTTCCTGTGCAATCGAGTGAAGCGCAACCGTGAGGTTGGCCAGACTGGGAGTTCTTTGTGCGTCACATCTTTTTAATTGAAACGAATCGCAAGTAGCTTCAATCATATCACAACTGCTAAAATTATATTTCAGTCGTAAAATAAATAATATTTGATGGTAACATTCAATTATGTCACTTACTCAAGAAACCCTCTAAACGGAAATGGAGGAATTATTGCTCATTTTCTACTTCTTGATACTTTTTGGATTAGGCTTTTCGTACCGACCAAAAAAACCCTTCAACAGCTTGATTTCTTAGTCTCGAAGATTCAGTAATTTGTCAGCATAGAACCCTATTAAGGTTGCTAATCGGTGTCCTAAATCCTCGCTTTCTTCGTAAAGAAATCAATCTACCTTAGTGACGTTATACTATAGTTTAAAGCGCATTTTCAAGCCATAATTTAGATACAAACCCGCTGCAAATTATTACACAATGGTTTATTATCATGCTTTATAGCCACCAGCAGAGAACGCGGCTTTTCCTCTTTTCTTTCTTACTACCTACCTACTAGCGATAATTACTACCTACCACTACCTAACTTACTATGAACTGGCTATCCGAGAGCTGTGAGTGCCATATTGACGAAATTGTATACTTTTTGCATTCTCATTGTGTCCCCTACGGCGGACGAACGGAAAATTTTGTATTCGATTTTCGGATTGAGTATTTTGTAACGTAAACCGTCAAATTTTGTGAGGGGGTTACACAATTTTTTTCTTGCTCGATTTCAAAAGCTCATTATTGAAAATATCAAACAAAAAACTATTGAAAATTTACAAAAAATATTGTCATTTTGAAAGAGGAATAATTTATAGTCATCGTTATTTTAAACTGAATTTTGTGAAACTCAAGCATCATATTGTGCGTCTTTTTAGACAGCTTAACCCTAATTGGACCATGGTGTCACTAGTGTCACCGAAAACATCCCTGGAACTCCACAGCTATCTAAGGTGACTCTGGAGTTAACTTGAAATTGTAAATTTGATGACAGAGAAATTTTTCGTGGGCTATTTGAAGTCTCAAGTAGAGTTATGAAAGAAAATTATGAAAAAATTTCCTAAATTTTGGTCATAACATCATTTTTTGACTTTTAATAACTTAGGTACAAAAAATACTTCAAAATTCTGTCTATTAATTTTTAAATTGCAATTTAAATCTAGTGAATCTGGTGACCCCTACGGACAAGGTACACTCAGATACAGATATAAGACTTTTCGGTGACTCTAATAATTAGAGTCACCGAAAAGTCTTATATCTGTATCTTATATCTGTGTATAATTATTATACCATGGTCCAATTAGGGTCAAGTAGAAGATAAATAAATGAAAGTTGCGTCATCGTTTCAATAAATTGCTACAATTTAATCTCGAATTGTTGAAACACCCCCTCTAATTCAAGTTTTTATTGCTGGAAAGAACAGAAATTCAGAAGAACACAGTTTGAATTAACTCAGGTGACAGTGGAAATGAAAAATGCTTCCCTCATTCTACCTCTGCGAACATAAATCTTGGCACGGTTTTTTTATCGCTCATACTACTACCTTCAGCGAGGAAAAAAATTGTCAACAAAGTAATGCCTTGTTGGGAAACGAAATGAACAAAGTAAGGACATTATATTAGGGCGAGTTAAATCGTGGCCGGTCTACATCATGAAAGTGCACAAAAAAATTTGACAGACACAGGTGGATTTGGCGCTGTAGCCTCTCATGTGACTTTCAATACGTTCGCCTCCTCTTTGCATACCCTGTGCTGTTGCAGCATCTACAGAAAACACTTTTAAAAATAGATAGACTCTGACAAGTTTAAAATGTTGTTGTTGCATTCCATTAAGTACTTTGTATGGAACTCACACCCCATCGGTGAATATAATTTCATTCAAGATTCTGTGCCCCAGTCCTAATTTGGACCACTGGCCGCCGCTGGTTCAACTCAACAATCAAATTGCTGTTAATTGCGGAACTGTGGAACTAATCATACATTGAACATCATTTGTAGTGCATCTTACCAAAACACCGTTCGCGTACTCGGCATTATTTGTACACGCCGGGTACAACCCTCCAGTTCCTAATGCACCCTCCAGGGTGCACTTCTTTTTAGGGCTACAAAAATGGAATAACGCCCGTGTAACACTTTAGCGCTTCCAAGGGTTGCTTTAGAAACTTTATATGCTATGAAAACAGTTTGAAGCAGATTATTGGAAACCGGCGCTATTTATCCAAACTCGTCTAATCGCTTGTATTTTGCGGAGACTGAAAGTGTTGAAGAATCCAACCACACAACATCCATCATGTCCATCATGTCCCTAGAAAAGTATGTAACTTTTGTTTCTGCCAGATGTCAAAATGTTGGGATGAATCACAATAATTTCGTTTCAGGAGTGAGTATAAGTGGAGTGCACTCTACAGGGTGCACTAGGTGCTGTGCCAATTTTTGGTGCATGACCAACTACCTACGTGTTTGAATGTGTATTCTTTTAGAAATTTAATGTTTTGGGTAAATTTGGACTAATTTTCTTGTTGTGCGTCATATTGTATTATATGTATGTCCAACGTCAACTGTTGATTTAGTGTGAGTGGAAGCGAACTTCATAATAGTATTTCCATGGTTCATCACTAGGTGAGTCGGAACTTTCTCAGATTGGTTTTGGAAAGTAACTGTGCTGTTACAGCAGAGAAAGAATCCTTACAGTAAGGATATGTGTAGGTACCCATGATTCCTTTAAATATAAAAATCAGTATACCTACCTATTCGTTTTTGTTTTAGGGTTTCTTTAGAAGAAATTGGATTGGCATTGGATTCTATGAAAAAATGAAAAAGATGATTTCTGTAGAATGTCCGTGTCATTGTAAAGTAAGATTACTTGAGAGGCGTGGGCAGGTTTGATGAGAATTTGGGGTCGCTAAGATGTTGATGGAAGGGAAGGAAATGGTGGCCCTATTCATCTTTGGAATTGATTCTGCTTGGCAACTATGGAAGAGCAACACAGGAGAAGGAAATTCCTACAGCGATTTTAGGAGAGCAGTGGTAAAAACGTACTCGTACTGCTTTATGTACGGGACGCCCCCGAAGCGTTCAAAATTCATGTCCAAAGTCCCGAAATCGAAAGTCATGAATCAACCCGTTTCCACTCATAAGAAGTAGCCTGTGGTCAAAGGAGGTGCAGGAAATGCCGTAAAAATACAAGATTTGCGTGCAGAGCTTGTGGAGTTGACTTAAATGTTCATAGTTGGTTTGAATACCACAAAGCTCTCAAGTGAGAAATTTTTTGTTCTTATTTTCGTTTCCGAGAAACTATGTTCAATTTTAAATAAAAATTGTTGCAATATTGCAATTGAAACTATGTTCAATTTTAAATAAAAATTGGTGCATTTTTTTAAAACCTGTATATTTACTTCTTTAGGTGCCAAAAGCTCAGAAAATCTTGGGAATAATTAAATTCGATTTTCCAATTAGTCACAGGAACTGGTCATGAATCATTTCGTCAGTATACGCTTACGAAGTTTTGATTTCATCCCCTTAGTTTGGTTGAATCAACACATTTGACATACAATTGCTAGCGTCCTCGGCAGTTGCTCCTGTGATCTGTTTGACTTCGATTTCATTGAATCCCGTTAAATCCGGCTGCTTCAGGCACTTCCACAACACCTCAGTATGTTTTGGCTGATCTCTGAATGTGACTCAATTGAATTTCCCCGATATCTCCTTGTCATAACAAAGCCTGACTGTAAACCTTAATTGTGTTTATTCGTGCTACTCAGCGTTCGTCATCCAGACATGAGCTCCTGAACACTCAGTGTATCAGCTCAAAACCCCCTCCCTTCAATTGTTGGTGTAGTATTAAATTATCACGTTCATACACTCCAATAAAACCGTTTGCAACTTTCAATTACATTCTACTGCCCATCTATATTCCACAAACTTATATTGTAATAATGATTATTGATCAAACCCTCCAAAAATTATCAGGCAGTGTTAGATATGGGGGAGGCGTACACAAAGAGGAAGCCATGGAGGGGTAACTACTCGTACGTAAATCAAATAGGTGAGTTTTAGGCCCTTTTCTAGACTATTTAACCCTGTTGGAGGATCGAGACAAAGCAAAACGAAAAGACAAAAAAAGTCTGCCAAGTGGGTGTGGCACATAGCTTCCTCGTATCCATAACCCGATTGTATAGATGATCCGATGCATTAGTTAATCTCAAAACATCAAAACAAGTTAATCTGTAACATCCCTGAAAATTTCATTGAAATCGGATGGAAAATGTAGAAGTTATGGCCGTTACAAGGAATTCACGTTTGCGCATGCGCAGTGGCTACTATCAGTCCGAAGGTGGTGATTTTCATAGGGGACCATCTAAATACTAATCTGTAACATCCCTGAAAATTTCATTGAAATCGGATAGAAAATGTAGAAATTATGGACGTTAAAAGGAAATTCAAGTTTGCGCATGCGCAGTGGTTACTATCAGTCCGAAGGTGGTGATCTTCATTGGGGACCATCTACAAACTAATCCGCATAATCCCTGAAAATTTCATCGAAATCGGGTAGAAAAAGTGGAAGTTATGGCCGTTACAAGGAAATTCACGTTTGCGCATGTGCAGTAGCTACTATCAGTCCGAAGGTGATGATTTTCATAGAGGACCGTCTACACACCAACCCGCACAATCCCTGAAAATTTCATCGAAATCGGACAATAACTTGCGCGTTACAAGGAATAGGGTGTGCGCCTGGGTAGGAAAAACTGTTTATTGTTATTTTTAATCTAAGGTAGACCTCATTTTTAGAATTTTGGTACCAACCGCGAACTTCTAGCGTGTGTAAATCTTTTCCCATGAATTTTTAAAGTTTCGACCGTTTATGACGTGTCAGTGGGCTGGGGGGTCCCGCCCAGGCGAGAGGGGCGCGTGACGTCATAAACGGTCGAAACTTTGATAAATCATAGAAACAGATCTACTAATCCAAAAAGAGAATGGCTGGTGTCAAAATTCTCAGATTGTAGTCTACTTTCGATTAAAAATCTAAAAAAAATCAAGGCGCATCCCCCATTCATGACAGACAGACAGACAGACACACAGACACTGAACCAAAATTGTTCAGAAAGGTCTAAAACGCAAAACGCGAGTGAAAATTTTGATTTTGGAGAACTTTTTTTTTAGACCTTGAAAAGTGAAAACAAAGCTTCCGCTACCTTGGTAGACTCGGAAGCAATATGCTCAAAAATGCTTTATATCTCGGCTTTTGAAATTCTCAACTTATTGAATAATACTCAACTAGAGCACTGTTTTGGTACAAATTAAGCCCGAAAATTAAAGAATAAAATCAAAATATGAACCTAAAGGTTCTTTTTCATACGAAATTTTAAGCACAATCTATTCCATTATCATATCAAACTAGTTTATCAACTGCTCAAAGGCAGCGTTATTTTTATAACAAGAAACATATTTTTCAGAAGTCGCGTCCGCCACTGGTTATGAAGCCTGGTTGTTTGTGACAGAAAATTTCGAGTGTAGAGGAAAGTTGTCGTTGACATCGGAGGAAGAATTCCTGACGCCTTAACGATAGAATTATTGACTCAACATGAAGCAAACACGATTACATGAAGTCATCCCCAAGTTGGGAAATAAACGGCGCGTAAAAGTCGGAAGCAAGAGAAACTTTGCCTTTGGATGTCTAAGAAAAAGAAGAGGAATATAACAAACACCACTGTAGGAAACAACTTTTTTGATAAGAGAAATAACCTTCTAAAACTTTGTGGTGGAACAGAATGCAGACCGTATATACCTCTGTAATATAGGTGGTAGTTGAACTGATACTATTGTAATGATCGATTTACGCCACTCAAGTATGGGCGCCAGAAATCATGTTTCAGAAATTTGATGAAATACGGAGGTAATGTTCCACTCACCAAGTCTACCATCATGGCATGATGTCATATGCCGTATTTACGTATACCTATCGAGTATCGTTGAACATGAATTTTTCAAAACTATTCACCAATCACCAACATGAAAATTTTACCTCCTCCCACTATTTTACTTTTGAGGTCAGCCAAGGGTTACCTGTGTATTTCTTGGTAAAATACCTACCTATTACACCTTTTACCAACTCGCGAGACTTGATTTCTGTCACCCCGGCTCTTGTATCAGACACCATACTGACTCCACTTGACGTCACGGTAATAGCGTAGATGACAGTTTCACAATTGAATAACATTTAGAAATCACGAAAATTCGAGACCGCCACGTGAGCCCCTGGTGTAGGAACATTTTTTGACCCGCGAAAGATCACCTCTTAATTTATAGGTTAAAGACCCAAAACCAATCACCGACACTGATACAGACGCCCTGAATAACTATATATGCTAATTTCAATTCGAAGGGCCATATATGCAAGAACGCACCTGTAATAAAAGGCCTCCTTAAGGGAGCATTTATGAATCCTTTTAATCAAGTTACGATGCAGAGAGCTCCCTTTACTACTGATAACAGCAGCCTTTAAGGAAACCTCCTTTAATCTAAAGGGACTCCCCTTTGCGAATTTCTAATGCACTGATCTTCCTCAATGCCTTGATAGTCTAGAATTAGTCCTCTAGTACCTTAAATCGGTCAGGAGTTATAAGGAAACCTTTTAATTTGGAGGAGCCTTCCTTTAGTTGTAAGGTTGATCGCGATGTATCTTATAGCTTCCTTTGGGTTCAAGGAGCTGTTTTATTCGACATTTTAGGATTAATTATTGTGATGAAATGTCGGAGGCGCCTTATTATTATGGATCTCTTGATTTCATTCAGAGTTCCAACTTTCAAAAATTTCCGATATTTCCGCGATGTTTGGGTGAAATCTGTTCTTTGTGTTAATTGCGAAAAATCTGATGTTCAACGTTATTTATGTATTGCAAATGATTGAGGAATTCTCATGCAATTTTTTATTCCATTTTCTGAAAGGTTTACCTACCCCTAATTAATTAACCTTTAAAAATCGGACGTTCGAAATTTTGGACATTCCCTCTCTAGATAATCGATGAGTAACTCTGGTGGGTTTGGAGTCACACATGACTGTTGAAACTCTGCTTTTTGTTTATTTTCAACACAAAAACATTAAAAAATAATTACCAATCGAGGAAAATTAATATAATTGAAAAAACGCTACAAATTATTGCACAAAGGTTTATTACTTTTCTGTTTAGTTCACTCGCCAGCGAAGAACACAGCTTTGCCACTGGCACTGCCTACCAACCATATTTTTGCTTCCCAATCAAGTTTATTCTGAAGAAATAAACGCTTCACTCAATTCTAGGGAATAGTGTTGAAAAATCAGGGCTGACATATTCAAAATGCTCTGCTCGAAAACTTTCCAATATAGGTTTTTTTTCTTCAATTTAAGTTAGTATTGAATTTTCAGAATAGAATGAGACCACCCAGAGCTCTGTAGGACCAATCGTTCGCTCCTTATGTGAACGTTATGGTTGGACTTGCAATAAATCAGAATCACGAGTGTGAATCGCAGACGAATGTTCACTGACGGAAATTGGCCGAACCTCCGTTCGGAAAAGTAAAGCTGATAAAATGTGATCTTTTTTCGTTTCTTCGAATAGAATTTTGTGTCACTTTGTTGCGTGTCCCCAGCGACCAATAATTCGTAATGAAGGCATTCACAACTCTCTGATAAGAATGCGAATGCAGTTGTAGTTGGCTAGGGAGATGAAGATGTTTTTCTATAATGATGGTATTGCTAAATGAATGATTACGGTGAAGGAATAAAAATGTTGGAAATTACCAACCTACATTTTTATTTGAAGTAAGACAAATAGGTACTTACCGAATAAGTAATGTTTTTACTGTAGGTACTTTCTTTCAAAATAAAGCTGATAGTGAATGTAGAATGGATGATAAGGCACCTACTTATGATGGAAAAGCACTGTTCTTCACAGGCGGGTGTGTACCTAATGTGAAGCTTGCGTTGTAATAGAATCCTAAATAATGCACTTAACTAAATAAAATAAAGTACACAGACTCGACTTGACATCAGACTTCACAATAATTTAATTTCGACATAGGTTACGGTTTTTCACATTTATGTTTACTCGTTGCTAGGGATGTTATTTTAATAGTTATGGAGTAGCCACTTCAACAGTCCTGTTACACTCTCCCCCACTCAAGTTTCATCATTGCTCCTGCAATGATATCGAAGGACATTTTTTATTGCCGCGCATGCTGTCTGTCCATCGTCAGAAGCATACTTGATGGCCTTGGGAAATCCATTCATCAGGATGATTTCGTTTATTTTGTATGGCCCCTTAACGACCGGGTTTTTTCCTGAGTAGCCATGCTGAACTAGAATAAGATCGCCAACCTTCAATTGTGGTGTGCGACTACAGTGGTTCTTATCAAAATTTGCTTTCATTCTCCGACGATATGCATTTCGCTGTTCTTCAGTCAAAGGTTGTTCCTTAAGCTGGTCTCTTGTGATGCCATATTCACCATCTCCTGGAAATAAGGGTGGGATTCCAAATAACATGAAGTGAGGAGAACATCCAATTCCTGCGGAGTGAGTCCTATTCAAATGCTTAACTGCTGCTTCGAGAGTCACTTTCCATCCTCCAGCATTTGTTGGGTAACACGTCAAAAACTGTTTCAAGTCCCGAACTTTGCGTTCTGCAAGCCCATTACCAGCAGGATGATATGGCGCCGTAGTTATCAGCGAGATTCCATGATCATCAGCAAATTTTCGAATCACGGCAGACACAAATTGAGGGCCATTATCCGTCACTATTCTCTTCACCTTATCCAGGTATGGGAAGGCTTTCAGGTAATTCAATACTGCTACTGAACTCTCCTTCATTGCCTTTGCATAGGTATACCGTGAGAATTCATCGATCAGGACTAGAAAAGATTTAGTTTGCCGTTGAGTCTCGGACTTCTTAGAGATTTCTGCAAAGTCGAGGTGAATTGTTTCAAATGGATTTGTTGATGTTTTCGGAAGAATTAGAATATCTGGTTTGGATCTATATTTAAATTTGGTAATTTGGCATTGATGACAACTTCTTATATATTTTAATATGTCGTTCTTCATTTTTGGCCAGAAAAATCGTTGTTTCAACTTTAGATACGTTTTAAGGAAACCATCGTGTCCCCCCGAGTCACAGCTGTCGTGGTAAGTTTGGAGGATCTGAGGTATCATCTGTGGGTCAGCAATTATCCGATTCTGTGAGTTTCTCTGAATGCTGCAGGCTACGTTGTGAACTACTGGTCCTTCCAGGCATAGTCTAGAGATGGCATCAGCATCCTCCAGCTCTTTTCCATGACGATGGCTAATTCTCAAACTGAATCCCATAAGAAAAAGTTGCCACCTTCCTAGTCTTCCTTTGGGTTCTTTCATATTCATGAGATAAGAAAGGGCTTGGTGGTCTGTGTGAACCAAGAATTCTCTCCCTTCAATGTAGGACTGAAAATACTTAATGGCTTTTATCACCGCCAGAGCCTCTTTATCAGTTACAGAGTAATTCACATCTGGTTTGGTAAATGTGTGAGAGTAATACCCAATCACTCTGAGCTGTTGACTCTTACGTT
The DNA here is from genome assembly GCA_009739505.2 of Apolygus lucorum. NCBI lineage: Eukaryota > Metazoa > Arthropoda > Insecta > Hemiptera > Miridae > Apolygus > Apolygus lucorum. Next base: position 50,153,343 of record CM019176.2, on the reverse strand, counting down.
GGTTTACATCGCGCTGGTAGAGAATAGCACCGCAGCCATATTGTGAAGCGTCTGTACATAGTTCAAAAGGTAGGGACCAGTTCGGGAGCTTGAGTATTGGGTTGGATGTTATTTTCAGTACGAGAGTTTGAAAAGCTTTCTCGGCTTTCTCCGACCAGACAAATGGAGTACCTTTTTTCTTCAACTCATCGAGAGGCCGCACTATGTCTGCATATTTGGGGATAAACGCACGAAAGTGTCCAGTCAATCCAGTAAACACTCTGAGTGTGTGCAAATCGTGTGGGCGTTTCATGCACTGAACTTTCTTCACAGATTCTTGTTTAGTGCTCTACGTTTCTCCATCAATTATCCTTCCTAAAAATGTTACCTGCGGTTGTACAAACTCGCTCTTCTCCATGTTAAGCTTCAGATGGGCTTCCCTGAATTTCTTGACCACTAAATAGGTTTTCTCTGCACACTCCTCTCTCGTTCGACCCCCTATGACTGTGTCGTCAATATAAACCTTTATTAATGGGTCATGGAGCAAGACACCAAGAACCGTCGTCATAAACCTCTGAAATTTTGATGGCGAGTTTTTCCATCCAAAAGGTAGGCGATTATATTCAAAATGCCCAAATGGTAGCACAAAAGCCGTGAATTTCTTTGTATCTTCGGTGAGAGGGAGTTGCAAAAAACCATCTTTCAAATCCAATTTCGAAAAATACTGGCAACCACCCATGTTACAAATTATGTCATCAATGATGGGAAACGGGAAAGGATCAAGATCTGTGTGTTGGTTTACCTCACGATAATCCTGTAAGCCTCCATGAACCCCCTTCCTTGGGAACAACTACGCAAGGAGAAGCATACTCAGATGCTGACGGTCTTATTACACCCTTTTCTAACAACTCTTGAATTTTCCCCTGAGTCCACTCGTATTTGTTCCTTGAAAGCCTATAGGGTTTTTGCTTTATGACGGGTGCATCAATTTTCAGATTGAATGGAATGGAGTAAGTTGGGTAGAGATTGTCTTCACCAGGAAATAGCTTGAAGATGTCCTCTTTACAGAAAACACGACGAACGCAATCTCCACCAGACACCATGGATACTTGATCAGCTTTGGGTTCAATCAACCTGTAGCCCAAGGCAGTCAAGGTTGGCAGCCCAATTATTAGATCATAGTTAGAATGATCAAGCATGAATGCATCCGCACTTATGACCTTGTTCCCTAATGTTATAACTAACTTGGTAGAGCTTGTTACTTTTTCCAAGGAACCATTGAATCCTCGAAGGACATGATCAATTTTAGAATGAGACCAACTATTTTCCAATACTGCGTCCGTTCGAACCACGTTCACAGAAGCACCAGTGTCCAACAGTGCTTTCATTGGGACGCCATTCACAGTGAAACTACGAATCAAAAGAGGGTACGTCGTATGCGAACGTGAGTGAAAAGAAGAGAATATGTCACTAACCGCAATTGATCGAGATTTATCTTTCTCCGCAATTTCACCTCCACCGATAGTTTCTTCATCTCCTGAACCTGGGTAGATTGGCCTCATGGCTCCTAGCTTTTTCCTCAGGTCACCTCTTGAATCTTGCAAGCATGGGGTTAGAAGATCTTGAAGTGAAGCAGGAAGTCCCATGACTATCTTTATGTTGAACGCTCGGTCTGAGATCTTTCCGTATGCTCTGTGAATCCGTCGTTCTTTTTCGTAGAAATAGTCCATGAGGTTTCCACCACTGTAAGTCCATTCATCTGCCTGCTGCGCTAAATCCAGTAGGTTTTGACCAAAAGAGCTGACAAAGGACTGCTTCCAATCAATCCAGCATTCCTTTTCTTCCCGCATCTGTGCATAATACCATTTTTCAGCCATACTCCCGGGCGTAAAAGCAGACTGTAAATGAATTATCTTGTCGATATCTGAATCCCATCTATTATACTTGCAAATACGTTCAGATATGATCATCCACGTTTCTGGATCATCAGTGTACGCATCAAATTTAGGGACAGACATGCTATCGAACGGCTGTTGAGTGATTTGCTTCAATTCACTACTGAATTTACTGGCCAGGGTTTTCAACATTTTAGCCTGGTTTTCTTGTTGGGTTGACATGATGGTTCGCATGAAACCCAATAACTCACCACTGGTCGTATTTCCGATTGAAGAAGTTGAACCAAAACATGTTGCCATCGTAGGTATATCCGACTGCGCCAGTGTGAAGCTTGCGTTGTAATAGAATCCTAAATAATGCACTTAACTAAATAAAATAAAGTACACAGACTCGACTTGACATCAGACTTCACAATAATTTAATTTCGACATAGGTTACGGTTTTTCACATTTATGTTTACTCGTTGCTAGGGATGTTATTTTAATAGTTATGGAGTAGCCACTTCAACAGTCCTGTTACACCTAATAAGCAGTGTTCTTTGCAACTGTTGTATAATAATGTGTAGCGTTTTTACTCATTTCCAGTTAGTTTTATGATGAAAACATCAAGAACGAATTTTCGAGGAAAAAACTACAACGAAATCAACACAAACAACAACTGATAAGGAGAAAGATTAGCTTGAATTTGGTCTGGAGGAAGCAACTGCGGCGAAAGGTCCCTTGAGCTCTAAAAGGTTCCCTTTCCCAATAAGGTTGATCTCTGCATTCCGTTTTTAAAAGGGACACCCCTTCAAGCTTTCTTTCAACTTTAAAGGAAGTTAAAAGGAAGGAACGTTCCTTTTACTAGAGGTGCGTTCTTGCGTACGGTCCTTAGGTTCCATTAGGTCCAAGGTAGGTATGCCATGAACATTATTATTAGCTATTTTTATAATATCCCCTGTCCTCATCACTTTCCATAAATACAACAAAAAATTCTGAAACGTAGTCAAAGGTAGTGTAATCTGAATTTAACTCTGCTCAAATTAGTGTTTCAGTTAATCCGAGGCTACATGTCGTGCGACGGTCTGGAAGGATAGACGGGGACCGTTCTAGCCTCCTTCCTATCGCATTTGAAATAAATAAATGCAAGTGTGTCCTCCCCAACTGATTTCACTTGGATCACGAATGACGGTTAGTGAGTTCCACAAGATGAGAACAGCAGAGCCACGATGATATACAACAAGCGTCAAATCTACCTATTTAGCTAGGTTTTGACGCAGAAATCGATACATTGCTCTCGGGGGGAGCTCTCGCATTGTGCGTGACGGTGGTTTATCGTGAAATGCCATTCATGAAACCTTTGCTTCCAACTATCGCCGAGATAACATTTTAATTTAAAACATTTTTAGTCAGACGGTTGAAAAAAAGCCGTTTCAGTGCAGGGTGTACAAGGATGGAGGTTATCTAAATAGCCATGGAAAGTGGATTACGGAGGTATAATAATTAACGAGATTTAATTTCCTTGTATACCTTATCCGAGGGGGAAGACAGTGCTAATTAACTTCATGCGACAGTATTAGGTTCGTATACAAGCTTATAAGAGTTTTAGGTTGTACGTAAAAAAAAAACTGCAAATTATTGCCCAAAGGTTTATTATTTTCTGTATAGATCACCCTTCTGTATAGGTCCCTCTCTACCAACCATAGTTACCTACTACCTACAAGGGCATTTTTGAAAATTTCAACCCTTCATTTCCATTTGGTTGGTGGTTGGGGTTGAAATTTCAAAAATGCCCTAGTGATAGTTGGTACCTATGGTTGGTAGGGAGGGATCTATACAGAAGGGTGATCTATACAGAAAATAATGAACCTTTGGGCAATAATTTGTAGCGTTTTTTTTTTTTTTTTTTTTACCTACCAACCATTGGTAGGTACTACTTACCTCGCCATACTGCCTTCACACCTTCACAATCAAGTTTATTAGAAAGAAGTAAACGCTTCACAATCGATTCGAAAAATAGGGAGCTTCAAATGGAAATTTGATTACTGGTTGCTAAGGAAGCAAAACTGAATACAACTTTGAGGAGGGTTGCAATTTTTGTAACAAAAATTTTGTTTCCTTGCTCAAAGGTTCATTATTGAAAATAATAAACCAAAATCGAGTTTTTCCGATGACTCGTACGTAAACCAGGTAGGTGCCAAATACGGCGATGGCCGTTCCTAAGAATTTTGAAATGTTAATGAACACATAAATTTTTAAAAAATTACCATTTGCCTTCTTAACATCAGATAGGTAACATTACATATAATTAAACTATACCACTTTAATCCTTTTGTTTTTTGGAAATTCCGTAGAACTCGTTTATCAAGTAGTATCATTAGTTCGTCAGAAGAGAGGCTATCTCCATCCGGTCAACGTAATTTTGTTTCCTCCTTTTGTTGTTGATAAGAGATTCTCCTTGAGACCCCCAAGATGAAATCATCTTGACTGTATCAATTGTCAAGTGAGATTTTTCCTTGATCTACGACGACCCCCGGACGCTTTTTAATCGCTGATTCGCATGAATTTCCTGTTATGAATTTGTTTTGTACCATCTTAAAAAGATACAAGCATATTTTATTGAACTAAAAGGTGGTTATACTGTTGGTTTTGTGGGTGAAACAACTGTATTCTTCAAGCTGTAATTTTTTAACAACGTTCCTTTTTCAAAAACAAAAAGTTTGCATAGTGTGATAAAAATAATTTCAAGATTTTAAGAAATTTTTTCGATTAAATCCGCTGTAGTCCATTCTAAAACGATCCATACATTTATATGCGTATCATTCCAGGAACAACTGCCCCTTAGAACGGGTATATAAGAAGGAAGGCTAATAAGCTTAAGGCCAAGTATTTTTATAGCCCAATATTTTGGGAACCTCCTTAGGGGTTATCCAGGTATAAGAATAAATTATAAACGGCTTGTTCTAAATCAACGCAAAATTTCCTAAAATAATATGAAAAATTTTGCAAGTGTTTTAGGGTTTCCGTTAACTTGAAATGTATTTTTCTATTTGCATAAATGGACTTGGGTATCGCGATGTTCATGATGTTTGCCTCTGATGTAATTTCCCCAAAATTGATGTTATTTCTGTAAAGAACGATGATTAGAAAACCATGAATTCAATGTCACAAAATACCCAAGAAGACAACATTTCTTCTATTTTTTAAGAGGTTTTTTCCCCCCTCACTTTCGAAACTTTTTCTACCTCATGATTGATTAATCTTGGGAAACAGTTATCCCGCATTGCTATCGAAAGTATTGATATGTCAGATTCATTGAGTAGTTGGTGAACTTGAAGAGAAAATTGCTGTGTAAATTCATATTAACAGTCAAATCGATTTAGTTTGCCATACTTTCGTTTTCATTTATTGTTACTAATTACATCAAATGACAATTTATTGCGGTAGGATGTTAGTACCAATGAAACCAATTAGTTCAGTAATACGTTTGTTAGTGGGCGGCTGGGAAAAGAAAATCCATCTCCCCAAAAGCCTGGATAATTTGTCTTCGCCCTTCCTTTTGTTGTTCATTCTTTTGCCTCTTTCGCAAATTAACCAAGAGGGATTTCAACCGAGAATAATATAATTTGTTCTACTTTAAGAAACTCCTTGTATCTGAAGTTGGTAAAAACCATTCTTCACAACCAAGTGTACAATAGCAGTACATTGGCTCCATGGGACGTTCCCTTCGTATGAGGAGTATAACGTTCAATAATTGAAGTAAGCGATGAAACATGAACTTTTCATTGCCTTTCTGGCTAAATTTGATTTATATGGAAAACGTTTGGCAGTATGTTATTCTTCAGTATAATCTGGAGACGAACTTTATCATCGTTTTGAGAAGAGCCTCGTCATAATCGATGTTGCCATATCGGCGTGCGATTGAGTCATAGACAAACATTCACTTGATAAGTGAAAGGGGAAAAGAGGAAATATGACAGACAAACTACTATTTTAAATCCCATGAGGTTTTACAAAACAATGGCAATGCCCCTGGACAGGTTATAGGCTACAGGAGAGTCGTCACCTCATTCTTCCACTACCTAATAATTGTAGCGACTTTTTGAACCAACTTTCGACGTACAAAAAACGCTGCAAATTGTTACGCAATGGTTTATTATTTTTCTCTATAGATCACTCGTCTGCAAAGAACACGGCTTTGTCATTGTTACCACCAACCAACATGAAAAAAATCGATCGCATTTCGCTCAGCTAAATTTGATCGGAGATTAGGCCTCTTTTGCGATTCACACTCGTGCTTCTGATTTATCTTTTGTCCAACCCTTAAATTCTCGTATGGAGCGCACGGTTTGTCCTACAGGGCTCCGCGTGATGTCTAAAAATTCTAATAAGTCAATACTATCCTAAATTGAAGGAAAAACAATACCTATATATCAAAATTATTCGAGTTCGGGCGCTTTCAAAATTTCAACCCTTATTTTTCAACCCTTAGAAGTGACCTACATCAACCCAAAGCTTCGGGGCACAACTAGACCCCAAATGGAGCCTACATACCAAATTTCATCAAAATCGGTCAATGCTAACTGCTGACGGCGGACAGACGGCCAAATTTTTATTCGATTTTTAGATTCTACGTACCTTGAAACGTAAACCAACAAATTTTGAGGGGGGGGGGTAAAAAATTGTTTTCTTGGTCGATTCCAAAGGTTCAGTATTGAAAATAATGAACCAAAATAAGGATCAGATATTAATATTGGATTATCCTTTTCAATAAAAAAAAAAAAGTTTTGTATTGAACAGACACATTTTAAAATGTTTACTTCACGACTATAGAAAGCTGAATTACCTTATGAAGGCTAGTGAAGAATAAATATCAACATCAATGCAATTTATCCCTAGGAGTCATGGCTAGTTTCTTGATTGTTACAATAATACTTGGTAGAATCTCACTATTAAAAGGCGAAAATGTAAGACTTCTGTTCTATGACTTTTTTCCTTTCCAATAATCAATCCTGGAACTTTTTCCAGCGATTAGAATAAACTGGTTTCTATGGTAAGAGACAATCAATAATATAATAATAACCAGTGATAATCGATTTATGTTATGCTATTTGTTTCTCGATGAGAACTCCTGTATGTAGTGCAACATTCAGACTCGAGCTTCTCTGTTTCTAGGTTACATCCTCTCCAGTCCAGTAAGCATAATTATTCAGTACGGTCTACCGAAAGGTTTCATCAAACAAGTTCAATAAATATCCATGCTTTCATGCTGTCGAGTTGAGGGCGTGGTTTTGCAAGCTGCGTCCAGAGTTTCTTGTCCCTCGCCGATAATCATCATTGCCACAGGAAGATGGAGGTCCTCCGTCAACTCGGCGTATATTTCCCTTGAGACTCTCGGTTCGTTTCTTGAAGCAAATAATATGATAGGAGCACTCCGGTTCATTACAGGCCGTTAACCTTACGATATTGTCATTTTATAAGACTAGCTCTAGATCAAGATAGCCGACGGTAGGTCAAGATGGCTTGAAATTTTTTGCAGTTGTAGGAACTTGAAATTCTACGTTCATGAGCCTGTTAATCCTTTAAAATACTTTTTGTCAAGTTGAGTGGGTAGTTTAGCTTTGTCACGTAACATGGACTATAGAATTAGTGGCATAAAAATTATTGAATAGAATATTACCGAGCCATACCTCTGATGGATTCCCTATATGACTCGTGATCATATCGATGAAATAAGTAATATTTAGGTTTAAATTTCAACTTGATCGAGAAGTTGTTCCTGATTTTGTTTATCATCTTTTTGTTTTTTAATTGTGCCGTGCTTCCACCTTATGGGATCCTGATGCACAGCTTTCTTACCTTTGTTAGTGAGGAAGCCAACGAATCTTGGTGGAACCACAGTAGCCTAGTGCTCATTTCATTTCAATAAGATGCCAGAAACAGAATTTTTCTTTTATATTATAGAATTTTTTCTTTAATATTATAGCTGAATGAGGGTCTTGTTGCATGATCAGGTCGTACCTTCCACCATTCTAATGCTATAACTACAATAAGTTATGAAAACAAATTTATCATATTATTATTAATATCTTCCCATTAGAGTTTATCCTAACTTGAAGCACCCTTTTGAATCATCACCCACTTCTATAAAAATTTTATATTATAAAATATTATAGAACTATATATTATAAATATATTATAAAATATTATATTTTGTATTTAATACAAACACAGGTCAGGTGGATCCAATTTCCCGGTCACTAATCCTTGAGTTTGAGAGATCATCCATCTCAGTTCTATTTGTTCCGCTCTTTTTCTGATGGTGAAAAAGGATGATAGTTTCTGAACACCTGCTCCTGTTCTTCGACGTCTTCGCCTTCTGCTTCCTGTCCCCGCTTCCGCCCTCAGTCAGCGCCGTTTAGGTCATCCTGCTTCTAACTGGGTCACCTGGCTAATGGAAGTTAGACTAAATACTTCAACCCACAAAATCCACCCACGTTGTTAGGGAATTATTTCAAAACGTTTAACAGGCTGTCAAGACTCTTCTTCCACTGAAAGGGTACGAGGACAACACCTCGGTCAGAAAAATGCAACCAACACTAAAAGCTCCACTTATTTGCCAGGAACTAACTAATTAATCAGGCATCTGACTGAAAGTCGAATAAGTTCTATTTACAATGACTGATTCCTGAGCACGGATTTCTTAAAATATAAATAATAACCTTGCGATTTAGTGACCGGAAATTCACAACTTTGTTGGATACTACGAGTTTACTTGTTCGAGTTGGTTACTCGTAGTTTACCCTCGTGTTCATATTGCTTATACGATGTATAGAGGCGGAAAAATGATATATCTATGTACCTATTCTATGCCTACTTCTACCGACCAAGCTTTTTTGTACTACACGTTCATTAAATGCCCGATATTACAAAGTAATCAAGAATTTCCAATTTGGAGGGAAGAGGATCTACTGTAAGGTCATTTTTTTAAAAGTATTTGGCCTTATTTTCGTTATTAATTTTTACTAATTTGCCTCATACCTACCCACATATTTTGATGTAAAACACATGTATAGGCATTATTTTCTATGTTTGTAGTATGTATTATGTATTTTGGATATTTTAACGTAGGTACCGAGAATCTATTGTCAAGCATGCTTTTAATTGGTTTGAGTAGCTCATGTTGTGGTTCAAGTTCGGTCTCGTTTATACCAATGTGCCAGTCAACTACCTACTGTCAACCTTCTGCAAGGTTAGGTTTGTTCCAATGGTTAAACAACTATTGAAACAATAGTTGTCAGCTGGGAAGAAAGAATTGTTACTACCTTCTTCCAATCTAGTTTGAATCACCAAGCTCAAGTCTTGGTTTACTCATGTTTTGATTAGAAATAACGACGTCAAGAAAGAAAGAATCTCATTTGTAGAATGCGACGCTCAGGTGTTGGTTTCAAGGGGCCCGCCGTTAAAAGTGATTCCTCGGGCCTTTCCATGTGATAAAACTTGCAAACGGCCGCTCACAGAGAGAACGGTTCGGCCGTAAACGTTTTTAGCTGATGCCCCTGAGGGCAGATCGTATTTCCACTCCCTTGTCTTGTCCTCCTGCAGAGAGGCAACTCAAGATGGGGTCCTGCGGCCAGACCATGCAAATGTGCCTGTAAGCCTCTAACGGTACACTGGTGGTCTATTTGCTCCGAAGCAGCACTCGAGCATTCGGGAACAACTTGTTGAGATAAGCTGAGTCATAAAGAACATTTATCGCTGTTGTCAAAACTAACTTAACGTACTTATGTTAGAGTGGTAGAGTGAGTGTAGAATTAGAGCAGCTCGCAAATTTGTAATTGTAATTTGTATCAACATGGTTCTCAGCAGAATTGTTATCTACTTGAAACCAATAAAATGAAAACTAGGTAAGTCCTTCAAGAGTATGACAGTGCTAGAATATATGTAGACGCTCCAAGTTAGTATGACAGACTTTAGAGGTTTATTTACTCGACTTTCAGCCTCGTGCGACTATGCTTTGCACTTGGTGTTTAATTATCAACGAACCATTTCTGAAACGGCTCGATGGGTTTCCGGAAAAATGATGTACAGCGTTCTTACTCATAATAGGCACAGTGGGTGAGTACTTGCGAAGTACCCATGCGGCCTAGTGTACGATTCAGAGTCCTCGACGAGAGGAAAGGTGTCAGGACACGAGGATGGAGCATCAGGCTCATGAGAAATAAGGCTCCAAGATAATGCAAAGACGCAAACTAATTTTGTTTGAGTATAAATATGCTGGCTGGGAGTGGTTTCAAGTAAAAAGACCAACACTCTACCTTCCTATATATACTCACCACAAAGTTTTGTCTTGTAGACCCTGTACAAAAGATGAGTGAATGAGCTTGTTTCCTCCAGATTACTCTGTGATACAGTCATCCTGACAGAAGTTGCTCAAACTCCTATGTTGCTAACTAATGAGTGAATGACCGTGTTCTCCCCAAACCACCTGCGCTACTATTCTCACAAGAGATGCTCAAACAAGTATATGTAGCAGCTCAACAAAACTCAATAGCAGAACAGAACAGAAAAACGTCTGCCAAGTGGGTGTGGCACATAGCTTCCTCATATCCATAACCCAACTGGGTTAAGGATCCAATGCATAGTAGTTATTCTCAAAACATTGGGGGCCATCTACACATCAACCGGCACAATCTGTGAATATTGTTGGAAAATGTAGAAGTTATGGCTGTTACAAGGATTTCACGTTTGCGCATGCGTAGCGGCCACCATCATTCCAGGGTTGATGATTTTCATAGTGGACCATCTACACACCAACCCACACAATCCCTGAAAATTTCATCGAAAACGGATGAGGATTGTAGAAGTTAGGGCTGTGGCAAGGATTTCATCACAGACAGACAGACACGGAACCAAAATTGTTCAGGAAGGTCTGAAACGTAAAACGCGAGTGGAAATTTTGATTTTGGAGAACTTTTTTTTTTTCAACCTTGAAAAGTGAAAACAAAGCTTCCGCTACCTTGGTAGACTCGGTAGCAAAATTAACCTTAACGAAGAAGAAAATTGAGTCAAGAAAATTCATTGCCGATTTCTGTAATCCTTGTACATAACTAACATAAATATCCGCTCGCCTAATCAGGCTGTATAGATGGACTTTCCAAGAGGTTTATACTTGTTGGTTATGTTTTGACGTCTAGCATTATTCTAGTCTCGCGAGATTGTAGTCTTGTGGCGTCGTAGTCTCGCAGAATAGTAGTCTCGGGATTTTAATCACACAGGATTGCATACTCCCTTTTGGCAGTCGTTTCAGTCATTGAAGAGAATGACGAGCCCGCTGCCAAAATTCCCACCGAAATCGGTGCTATGTTCAAAAATTGAACACAATGTTCTATAATAACTTATTTCTTTCCTCCAAACATACTCTATAAACTACACATATTGTACTAAATTTGTCAGTAATTTGTTTCGGACAGTCAGAAAGACAAACTTTATTATAATACCATCCTCAGTATCTTATTCATTTCAACGGATCCGAAGAAATGAATGTCCAACATTCTCATGTCAGTGTTTTTTTGTTGCAGGAAACAGCAAAGATAAGAAAGACGCTCTGTCGCCGACGTCTGGCTTCACAGGTTAGTTGTAGCACATTCTAATGACCCCTTTGCCTCTGCTATCCGCTTCATTTCTAACTAGAAATCTAATTTTTTTTTTCTACCGGAAAGACGGGTAGGTTGATATCGGGACTTTTACTCATGCAGACACCCTGAGTTTCTCAGTATATTCCTACTTTCTGAACCACTAAGCACATAAGAATAGAACATACAAAACTCAAGATTATTACGCATTCATATCATTGAATGATATCTCATAAAATTGAAAACCAGTTCATAGATACCTCATTCCATGGATAAAACACCTTCAGATAGCATGTTTGAAAATCTACAGATACCGAGGAACACTTTTCTTTTCATTCAAAGAATCTTTATACCGCTGTAGTTGAGTCTCTTCACAAGAAATAGGAAGGTTAAACTGGCGGCGATCGGGATGCTTCGATCATTCTCGGATACTGTCGGAAGGGACATAGCTAGGAAGTGACGTCATAATGACTAAGGAGGTGCACGTCACAGGTGATGTAGGCCACTTCAATGCGCCTGCAGCTCTGCTAGGAACTCCTCAGATCCGTTTTGGAGAAGAGGTTTAGTCACGAATTCTGAGTTGAAGTCCTTATTCATGACTTGACTTATTTCTTGAATCCTTTATTTCTTGGATGACGTAATGGACTATGATATTGATGGTATAATTAATGAAAAAATCGTATTAAAACAATAGAAAACGAGGAAATGTGGTTTATGCTATATTCCAAACGAACATGCGAGGATTTGTGTATCATATTTCTCTAGCATCAGCATTATGTCGAGATTAATCGACCTGTAAGACACTTGCACGAGTACTCATAGAGATGTTGGTCCAGATCAATGTCCCTATTTTGCTTTGTTTGACCGGACTCTCACTTAATAACTAATTATAAAAATTGCTGCTACACGAATTGGACCAGTAACCCTTTTAATTACTAGTTTGCAATTAGGCACGTGGCGGTAATTGGGGGCAACTTTTGATGGGTTAAAACTATGGGCCTAGTGATCTGAATTTCAACTGGGAATGCGACACAGAGCACGTTCGTATCAATGAAGCAGGAATTACTAACTACAAGTGGTTATCAGTTGAATGGATGATCGGTGGCGATCGGCCGAATTAACAGTTCTCTGTTTCCCTCACCATCAATCAACTTGACATCTGCCTCTGGGGGACGGCGATTCAGGAGACAACCTTCGACCTCCATGATTTGTCGATTTACCGAATGATACTCGTATCTGAAGTGAATGATTCTGAGGTATGCGGTCATCGGAATTATGGAGATTTCTGATCGGTTTTGTTTGGATGTATTTTAACTTCTAATAAACTGGGTCGCATATACTTCACCGTATGGTAAAAGGCAAACTACAAGGATCAAGGAATCCATCGCAATCCAATTTTCCAATCCATGTCCAATCTCATGAATGCTAAAGAATTTTTTTGAATTTATGCTTCTGATGCTATTGCTTAGAACTCTTCCTTCTATAGGTTAGTATAAACAACTTACAACACCATTCAGCTTCAGAAAATTACATTTTTCCTGGCCGGTCCCCAGTCCGTGTTGAGAAAGGAGGAGGGAAAGATCAATTGTTTGTAGTTGGTACCGACTCTTCAAGTGTAAACATTCAGAAATTAACAGAAGGGGTATTCAAGTAGTTAATCAAAAGGCCATTTTCCTTTTAAAAGAGTTTATTCTTCGTCGATAATTTGATCAAAATGCCACTGATTATCACCACGTGATTCAACGTAAAAAAATACTAAAATATCATGTGTCACAATGCGCAATGCGCACCGTGGTCATATTTGAGATCCTTGGAAAAAATCATAAAGATTCAAAAAAAAAAAAAATTTTTCAACCACTATCTGGACGATTTTAGCTGGGGAGGAACGTTTAGAAAACACCCTGTATATAAAGTTCACTTAAACGGCAGACCGTGGTTTCTCCTTTTAAAAAAAGTTTATTCGTTAGTTTGACAAATGGGGTTTGCATAATAATTTATGTTTCGCAATATTATCAAGGACTCTTAGATACCTTAAATAAAATCGGGTTTAAAGTCGTTTTCTCAACTCTTCAATTTTAGAACTACCTAAGAACTAATTAGATAAATGTTGTCTCTCCTCCGAATAGTAAACTAGGGGCTCCTAACAAAAGTGGAGTGATTCACTTTTACATATATTCGAATTATAGGGAAAATTGGAATTATTCTTCAACTCGGGGAAAAAACTGATGACAACTGAACTACTGGGGAGAGGGCTAGAGACTGTTATCCCGAACTGAATCTGAATTTCAAGTAAGGAATTTCTGCTTTAAAAAAATGAACTGAACAACTGAACTCTTACAACAATGAAACATCACGATTTCCATTCCTTTTATTTTGTACCTATCTTTAAGTTAGCGTTGAGGATCATTGATGTCGGATTGCACGGTTGTTTTATTACATTTTCGTCCTTCGTCTCCTCGGTCTGTGTCCTCGGTTTTCCCTGCAAGGACCGCATTCCACTATCGACTGAGTACCTACATGCAGTGATGAGGGTAGGCCGATCGCGAGAGGTCTCATAGAACTCAAAAAAATTACCTACTTTGATGTATTCCATGTCTAGTTCGAGCTGTGAGTGGAGTGATAAGCGGGGCATCCGATGAGCGTAAAATGGATCTTGATCTAACCCTGCCTCCATCTAGTGGGGAAAGCACTTAGAATTTCCCACTTAATTGCAAATCTTCGCCCCAAAATCGTTTCCGTCGTTATAAGTTGCGAATTAAGTAAACCGTTCTAATATATCACTATACATAATTTTAAAGAATAGGCTTAGTAAATATCGGTTGAGGCAGTAATAGTGTAAAGGAGTCACTCTATTAAATTATAAAATTCTACGTTATTCACGAAAAGGTTTAAATTTAACACTTCATAATTATGTTTGAATAAAAGTTTATTGTGTATTGACAATTCTGAGAAGTTGTGTTTTTCCTTCTATCTATCAAGAACGATATCGTTATTAATTACCGTGTAGGTAATTATGCTAGGATAGGTTCGAATATGTTCTCTTCCCGGTAAATACGTAGAGTGCATCACAAATAGTTTTGAAACACCCAGCAAAACAGGAAAAGAGATTTATAATTACTGTAGTTTACTAACCACACATGATGTGATTTATTGCACAGTGCGGTTGACCCTGTGAGGGAAGACCTGATGCAGGTTATAGGTCCCCGCATCCAATGATATCCTTGATATCTACCTCTCTCGCCTCTCTGACGTCATACTTCCTTTCGAGCAAATGTGTCACGCTTCTAAAACTACTTCCAACTTAGGAGCAATCCGACATTCCCTCCTTATTAGTCACTCTGAGGGAGTTTCCCTTGAGAAGTCAAACTTGACTATTACTCCGTCGAGCTGCGTCTGCCTCCTAATGCTTTCGAAATTCTAGTAAACTATTCATTCGTCGTAACTTGGTGCTTCATGACGGTTTCCTGACAGTAATTCAAACTTATTGCATGTTTTTATTGTTATCTACCATGTATATTGTGAATAATACTGCTTCACTATTACCTAATGTAGTCCACCAAATGATTTGGGTAGACTCAGAAATAGTACGTATATCAAAACATATTACCTATCATTTCGAATGAAAATGTTTACTTAATCAAACTAGCTAAGTGATGAAATAGATAAAATCATTTATAAAATGTGAATTTATTTCCTCGATCAGAACAAATCGAGTATTCTCCATCAGTCAGCCGTGAAATATGAATACGCTTCAATTCGTATACTTCCACTAACCCATCCTTGTAGCTGGTAGCCTCCTTACCATTAAGGTGAGTGAGAGGAATAGCTGGGAGAAATGAGTGAAAGAACGATTGGAGAGAGAGAATTTTTGTCGTGAGAGGAAGAGCCGTGTTGCCACTCCTCCTCCTTGAATCACATATGAAGAATCGATAATACCACTACTAATAGACACAGTAGCATAATTTTTAAAAATAACACCTTCGTGTCCCGAAAATTAATCATACCAATTAATTAATAAAATGATTAATTAATTAAATTAATATTAAAAATAACAAATTATACAAATAATTTCAAAATAATCATTAATTTATTAATTTTTTTTACTAATTAGGTAAATATTTATCAGTTATTGTTCCTATTCGATGGGTGGCATAACGTGACACAACAATATATTATATTTATGCTCCATTAAGTGGGAATCATAATTTTCCTGTTTGTCTTCCTACAAGTATAATTTTCCATTGTCGACAATCAATTTGGATATCAAACTGCTGCCCAGAAGCCCTAGATCGACCGACAACCGTGGAAATGCTCTTCTACTTCGTAATCGGATTCGGCCCGATTTGTTCCTATCCGGTTTGATAGAAATTCTCCGATTGATTTAACGGCTTGTTTCCTGGGTCCTATTCGATTTAATTTTCGACGGCCACCGCCGAGCAGCCAAGGCTAACGGATCTATTGACTCAGCTCTGAATTGATGCAGTTATCGTCAATTTGTATCACCTCCCTGCCATCTTTCATTGAGCCGCTCCCCGGATCGGGGATTAGTCAAATTAAATATTTTTTAAATCGAAACCAACTAACTCCGATTTGATTACCCGTTGCCATCACGATAGGTGTTTATTTATTAGTGATATTTTTCGTGTTTGAACAAACCTGAACCGTGACACATAATCCCTATGAATCGATAAACTATTAATACCAGCTACCTCACTATTCCATCTACAGACTGAAAAACGCTGCAAATCATTGCTCAAAGGTTTATTATTTTCTGTATAGATCACCCTTCTGTATAGATCACTGGTTCTCCATCAATAGCACCTACCACCATCTGTATTCTCCCTTGACCTTCCCTCTCAATAGGATTGAAAATGGCTTCGGAGCTCACTCAGCTGATCAGTGATCTGAGGAGTGAATAAGATCTCCTCGAATGCTGGAGACGCCTGGAAGAGCACTTCCATTCAATAGGATTGAAAATTGCTTTGGAGCTCACTCAGCTGAACAGTGATCTGAGGTGTGAAGAAGATCTCCTCGAATGCTGGAGACGCCTGGAAGAGCACTTCCATTCAATAGGATTGAAAATGGCTTTGGAGCTCACTCAGCTGATTAGTGATCTGAAGAGTGAAGAAGATCTCCTCGAATGCTGGAGACGCCTGGAAGAGCACTTCCATTCAATAGGATTGAAAATGACTTCGGAGCTCACTCAGCTGATCAGTGATCTGAGGAGTGAAGAAGATCTCCTCGAATGCTGGAGACGCCTGGAAGAGCACTTCCATTCAATAGGATTGAAAATGGCTTTGGAGCTCACTCAGCTGAACAGTGATCTGAGGTGTGAAGAAGATCTCCTCGAATGCTGGAGACGCCTGGAAGAGCACTTCCATTCAATAGGATTGAAAATGACTTCGGAGCTCACTCAGCTGATCAGTGATCTGAGGAGTGAAGAAGATCTCCTTGAATGCTGGAGACGCCTGGAAGAGCACTTCCATTCAATAGGATTGAAAATGACTTCGGAGCTCACTCAGCTGATCAGTGATCTGAGGAGTGAAGAAGATCTCCTCGAATGCTGGAGACGCCTGGAAGAGCACTTCCATTCAATAGGATTGAAAATGGCTTCGGAGCTCACTCAGCTGATCAGTGATCTGAAGAGTGAAGAACCCTTTGAGCAATGATTTGCAGCGTTTTTTACCCACCAACTTTTTTTTTACCTACCAACTTTTTTTTACCTACCACATCATACTGGCTTCACACCTTCACAATCAAGTTTATTAGAAAGAACTAAACGCTTCACACTCGATTGGAAAAATAGAAAGCTTCATATGGAAATTTGATTACTGGTTACGCAGAAGGCAAAACTGTATACAAATCGAAGAAATGAACAGCGATCGCATTTTAGTCCGATAAAATTTGAATGGAGATTAGACCTCTTTTGCGATTCACACTCATGATTCTGTTTTATCGAAGGAAAACCTTCAAGTACTCGTAGGGACCGAACGGTTTGTCCTACAGAGCTCCGGGTGGTCTCAAAAATTTTTAAAAATTCGATACTATTTAAAATTGGTGAAAAAACGATACCTTTATTTCGAGAGTTTTCGAGCTAGGGCACTCTTGAAAATTTCAACCCTTAATTTTCACCCCTTAGAAGTGACCTACATCAACCAAAAGCTTCGCGGCACAACTAGACCCCAAATGGAGCCCATATACCAAATTTGAACAAAATCGGTCCAGTGTTGCTAAGAAAAGTGCCGCGTACGGCGGACGGACGGAAATTTTTTTATTCGATTTTCGTATTCTACGTACCTTGAAACGTAAAACATCAAATTTTGAGGGGGGGTTACATTTTAACACAGAATGTGTTTTTGCGATGACCTACCGAAAAAAAATCGTCACGAAAAAGCGACAGAAAAAACCGTTACGCGCCTTTTATAATGATTTTCACGTGCAACCAAGCCGTTGGTAAGGAAATAGAACTCCCGCAGTGTTCATTGCACAGAAATTGTTCACCATTCGTTGGAAAGCTCTCAATTTATATAGTATTTTTCTTGTAGTTACATATTTATTTATATAACATTTATAGGGTTTTAGACCAAATTAAATGTCTAACAATTATTTATTATTGCCAAAGACTCCACATTTATTATGTTGTTTTTTATTTAACGGATGACTAGCATCGCAAAAACACATTCTGTGTTCCTATGATTTCATACAGAGTATGGAAAAAGAAATAAACCGGGGGGTGCAGGGGGGCGGAGCTCACTGATCCCCAGAAAAAACGCTTGCATACGAGTCTGCAACACATTGAAACATTTTCATGCCCCCCTGGTAATATCAAACTGTGAAGTACCCACCTACCTAACAACTTCACTTCTGATGGTCATAATCATCATTGTGGCGACTTGGGACAAATATCGTTGCAACAAATATCGTTGCATCAAATTTCGTGACGATTTTTTTTTTATGTGCCATATGAAAGACATGAAAATGTCAAAAAAATCGTCACGAAAAAGCGACAGAAAAAACCGTTACGCGCCTTTTATAATGATTTTCACGTGCAACCAGGCCGTTGGTAAGGAAATAAAACTCCCGCAGTGTTCATTGCACAGAAATTGTTCACCATTCGTTGGAAATTTGAGAGGGTCAATGGAGAATGCTGAAGGCGCCTGAGTGGTCACTGATCAGTTGAGTGAGCTCCAAGGCCATTTCCTCTCCTGTTGAACGCAGGAACCTGAAATTTGAGAGGCAGGGTCAAAGGAGAATGCTGAAGGCGCCTGAGTGGTCACTGATCAGCTGAGTGAGCTCCAAGGCCATTTTCTCTCCTGTTGAACGCAGGAACCTGAAATTTGAGAGGGCGGGTCAATGGAGAATGCTGAAGGCGCCTGAGTGGTCACTGATCAGCTGAGTGAGCTCCAAGGCCATTTTCTCTCCTGTTGAACGCAGGAACCTGAAATTTGAGAGGGCGGGTCAATGGAGAATGCTGAAGGCGCCTGAGTGGTCACTGATCAGCTGAGTGAGCTCCAAGGCCATTTTCTCTCCTGTTGAACGCAGGAACCTGAAATTTGAGAGGGCGGGTCAATGGAGAATGCTGAAGGCGCCTGAGTGGTCACTGATCAGCTGAGTGAGCTCCAAGGCCATTTTCTCTCCTGTTGAACGCAGGAACCTGAAATTTGAGAGGGCGGGTCAATGGAGAATGCTGAAGGCGCCTGAGTGGTCACTGATCAGTTGAGTGAGCTCCAAGGCCATTTCCTCTCCTGTTGAACGCAGGAACCTGAAATTTGAGAGGCAGGGTCAAAGGAGAATGCTGAAGGCGCCTGAGTGGTCACTGATCAGCTGAGTGAGCTCCAAGGCCATTTTCTCTCCTGTTGAACGCAGGAACCTGAAATTTGAGAGGGCGGGTCAATGGAGAATGCTGAAGGCGCCTGAGTGGTCACTGATCAGTTGAGTGAGCTCCAAGGCCATTTCCTCTCCTGTTGAACGCAGGAACCTGAAATTTGAGAGGCAGGGTCAAAGGAGAATGCTGAAGGCGCCTGAGTGGTCACTGATCAGCTGAGTGTGCTCCAAGGCCATTTCCTCTCCTGTTGAACGCAGGAACCTGAAATTTGAGAGGGCGGGTCAATGGAGAATGCTGAAGGCGCCTGAGTGGTCACTGATCAGCTGAGTGAGCTCCAAGGCCATTTTCTCTCCTGTTGAACGCAGGAAGCTGTCCAGGTTGCCAAAGACTCCACATTTATTATTGTTGTTTTTTATTTAACGGATGACTAGCAACGCAAAAACACATTCTGTGTTCCTATGATTTCATACAGAGTATGGAAAAAGAAATAAACCGAGGGGTGCAGGGGGGCGGAGCCCCCCGCCGAGGCGCAAAGCGCCGAGTTTCTTGCTCGATTCCAATTTTTTTTCTTGCTCGATTCCAAAGGCTTATTATTGAAAATAATAAACCAAAATACGTTTAAATGTCGTTAAAGTGCGTGCATATAAAACAATGTTTTGAAATAATCAGGAGATGTGATTTGAGAGTTTTGACGATCGTCGTAAAATACTTGCAAAGCTGTTGAAATATTCGGAGTATTTTTTTTTCATTCATCTACAAGTGCTTGTCGTATTCATTAGTACCTCATTCATGAGTCTGATATACGTTGGTTCCTTCGTTTTAGTGATGGATTTATTGTTCGCAAAATCACGACGTCTCTCTTCCTTCGACGCCAGACTCCATAAAATATCAACTTGAATGAGTAGTTGACGGAACATTCGATTTTACACCAGACTCGACGAGGCCACCCTTCTGTCGTGTGTTTGTTATCGGGATATCAGCCCTTCCGATGGCTGGCGAGGGGTTGGCAACTCCCCCTCACGCCTTTTCATTCTCGACACGTTCTGAAGTGTGTCGAACGTTCTGAGCCGGGAGTAAAATTGAATTTTCAGATTTACACATATTACACACCATGTTCTTCTTTGTTGAAACATCATTTTGCATATCATCACTCTTCTCACAACAATATTATTCATATGCAATATAGAATGCCAATTTTTGCGTTTTTATCTGAATATGAGCTGTATTATGCGGGAATTCTCTATCCGCGTCAAGGTATAACTTCTGTTGAAATATAAGGAACAGAGTGTCGGCTAATGGTTGCTGAAGGATTATTTGCATCAAGTTAGTATTGAGCCACACACAGTCTAAGTTAAAGACAATCAGTTCGTTTCAATTTCATTCGCTTCTTGATTCGCTAATAAAATGTCTGAGGCCACTTGGAGAAGTAAACAGCAATAACTGGTACAGTACTTTTTTTTCTTTGTTTTTCATTACAATGAAAAATATGTTATTGTTCCTAATTTTTTTCCCCCTTCACAATCACTTGTTACCTTTCCTTGTTCAAATGGTACTCCTACAGCCAAATATTGGAACAATGTCTTCTTCCCCGATGGCCCTCAAGTGTTCAATTCGAAATTGGTTTCTGTTCTTAATCTTTGGTAAGAAAATTTCAACATGGGATTTGAAAAAATGGGTCTTTCTTAGTTAGGATCGAAAAATCAATAGATTTGGGCACACGAAAAACCAAAAATCAATCACTCAATGTACTTACTCGTACACTAGCACACCCCAGCTGGGAAAGTGCTCAGAGTGCTGGGGAAGTGTGCCGTGAGCTGGCGGGTGCTCTTCTTAGGTATATGTACCTCCAGGTACCTATTTTCGACCTCATTTGGATTTAGCAAACTCAAAAACCGATTTTCTGGTGATAAATTTGTGGAAAGAGAGCTTTTGAGTGATCGTTTAAATGGAATCGCTTGGCGCAGCGGAGTTCCTCCCTCCCTAAGACGACTTAGGAACCTCTCAATCCAAAATTCCTTTCCACATATTTCAAGTCTTCAGAAATCTCTCGCTGAGACATTTTAAATTGAGAAATAAAACCAACTGAACACAGTTCACCAAAGGATGTTTGGGACTTGCCTACTGAGAGAAATGGTGGTCTATCCCGCTGAGGGAGTTGGAAACTACCACCCTTCCTGCCAAGAAAATAACAGAAAATCGAATGTTTTTCAGTTTTTGCCTTGTAACTATTGCGATATGGCTTCTTAAATTTGCAAGTTGCACAATGTTCATAATTTTACCTTTTTGGATTCGTAATTTTAATTTCTTACACAGCCTCAT
This sequence comes from Apolygus lucorum, assembly GCA_009739505.2. NCBI lineage: Eukaryota > Metazoa > Arthropoda > Insecta > Hemiptera > Miridae > Apolygus > Apolygus lucorum. The sequence goes on along the minus strand of CM019176.2, from coordinate 50,131,711 downwards.
TAATACCACTTTGGGAAGAATCAGAAACTCCTGCAATTAATCGCATTTGTGAAATAGCTGGTTTGAGAAATTCTTAAAGCGGGCGATAGGGGAGAGACAATGCGATTCTCTCAAAACCATGGCTTTCTGGAAACTTAATTCGTTTTCGAGAGCCTTTACGTATACCATTACACCCAAATAATTACTGTTGTAAACTGCTGAGCTGCCCTTTTTTTAAGCCGCAAAGGATTGAAATTGTGTTCTCATCTTCTCTCCATTGCGTGGGTAGCCGTTGCGAGTGTGTCTTCCCGACGCGGGCAGACCACCGCTAAGCTCAGGGCGTTGCGCTAATTACAGTCAATTCCTCGAGGCCGAACCCTCTCTTGTGATGGGTTTAGCCTGAAGGGACAGTAAAGAAGTATCGATCCCCGAGAACCACATGGTGGGGCCCCTTTGGCCATTGTGAGGCGGTTGCTAGGGCTGGGGCGCCAGGTGGTCACGTCCTTCCGAGCCAAGTGGAACACTTGCACCTCCTCTCAGATCTGTGTCAATGCAACTTCCCCAGGCCCCAAGGCCGTCGCATTCTGTGTCACGGCTCCCACCGTCTTCCGTCTGGGCTGACCAATCATTCTGAGTATTCAAGCAATCGAAGCTCGATAATGTTGATCCCAAAGAAGCCCCCAAAACGAATCATTTCAGCCGAGGCATCCACACTTTGAGCTCAAACCACTGATTCTTGGAGCGCCTTCAAACCCATCCCTGTGATTCCGAGTGTGATAATTAATCAGTTCATTACTAATCAATCATTATCCTCTAGCTGGGATTTCACTGAATAACAAATTCATTGTGACTAATGCAAAAGGGGCCCCCAATGTTCAATGACGGATGGTGTGTTACTGTGTAATGTAATAGACAAAGTTGTACGGTGGCTGCTACTAAGAAATCAATAAGCAATCACTCATAGTTATTTCTAATATTCAGCCTTCATATTCGCCTTTTAAAAAATTGATCTGTTTTTCAGGGTAGTACTAAATCCAATTTTTTTTTTTTTTTTTTTTTTTTGTCCCTCCTTTAAAGTTTGTTGGTTTACGTTTCAAGGTACGTAAAATCTAAAAATCGAATAAAAATTTCACTCAGTTTCACAGCACTTCCCTCAGTTAGCATTGTCCGTTTTTGATGAAATTCGGTATAGGAATTCATTTGGGGTCTAGTTGTACCCCGAAGCTTTTGGTTGATGTAGGTCACTTCTAAGGGTTGACAATTTGAAAACGCCCTATCTCAAAAATTGTTGATAATGAAGGTATTGTTTTTCCGTCAATTCAAGATAGTAATCAATTTTTAGAGGCCACGCGGAGCCTTGTAGGACAAACCGATCGCTCCCTTTGAGAACTTAAGGGTTGGACTTAAGATAAATCAGAAACACGAGTGTGAATCGCAAAAGAGTCCTAATCTCCGTTCAAATTTTAGCTGACCGAAATGCGATCGATGTTTTTCATCATGTTGGTTGGTGGTAACAAAAAAAAAACGTGTTTTTTGTAGACGAGTGATCTATATAGAAAAATAAACCTTTGCTTAATAATTTGCAGCGTTTTTTACCTTTAAGATTACCATGGAAAAATTGATTCCAACGAAATCTTGTAGGCAGATTATTTTTGCGTCGAATGAGATGAACAATCAAGGATGGTTTTATTCATCAAAAACAATTTGACCAGCTGAGTCGGAAAACTTGTTACTCTAATTACTGAGAAGAACACAACTTGTGAGGATAAGCGCTTTGTGCCCTGAAAGACATGCGCAAGACTCCATTCATAACGGAGTTCCTGATGAATAATACCACATTTGAATCGTAATGAATTTATGCTTCCAAGTCCAATAAATACCTCGAAAAAAAGTTTTGTTGTAATCAAGTTTGCCTTGCCAACTTCATGAGTTCATGTACACCGATATGGCCGAAATGGAGAACTTTGAAAAATCATAACTCTCTTATTATAGAAGTTACAGAATCGCCGGTGGTCTCATTCAATGCAGAAACAATCTACCTAGAAGTCTTCGTGGAATGAAATTTTTAACGGCCATAGTCTTCACGCTAGAAAGTAAAAAGTACCAAAAATCGTGACTTCGGTTTTCGAAAAACGGCGGTTTTTAGCGTTTTGAGGTGAAATCACGTATTTTTCTGGTTTAAGAACTCGATTCGTTAATATATTTGGAATCAGCGATACATCGCCAGTAAGAAGAGTTTTTGTGGATTTTTTGGACACCTGTACGATTATCTGTGATTAACTAAACTGAAAAAGCCGGAAAAACGAAAAATTGCCAATATTTCAGAAATTTGGACGTGACCGGAAAAATGGAAGTTAGATTCGAATTCAGCAACCTCAAGAACGTAGAGATCGATGATTTTTTCCGAGGCGGCTGAAAGTGAACTTTTTTGTAAACCTGTTTTATAGTATCAAAACCAACCTCAACCAACTACCATATTTCAACCGAACTAACTCGGTTTAAAAGATATGAAATTTGGGGAAGGCAGCAGAGTGGCTCCGCGCTCGTCTGGCGTTTGATGTACTAAGAGCAAGCAGCTTATGCTACAGAGGCGCTCGGGAACGCTAGAGATGTGCCGACAACCTGCTAGGCCTCGATTGGGGTCCAGCTAAGCTCGGACCCATCGTGAGTAATGTCTTGGACTTGGCAGTATCGTTTTCACCATCATCACCATTTTATACGTTTTATCACCTTTTCTTCGAAAATATTCTCCATCAGCTCTCTCCTTTTTAATCCTCTTTCACGCGGCTCCTGTTTTGTTTTTCCTTCTAAATTGTTGACAATGAATTGTGTTTAAATTTTTTTTTAATAAAAATGTACGCGATTGGTTGATGTTTGAGGAAAATCACGTTTGAGCGCTCGCAGACACTACTAGCCATCCAATGACAGTTGGATCCTCTAACTGGGATAACTTGACGTCCAGCAGCTTGCACTAACAAACAAACAGAAAAACATCAAATTCAGACGTTGATTTTGTAGATCAAACTTGGTAGAAGATTTGAGTAATACATAGGTGCGTTGCAGTTTTATATCTTCAAATTTATTGAATTTTATGCTCCTTAGATAGGCTTTCCCATTGATAAAAGTTTGGTATGTGGTTTTGAACCTTTGCATCTATGGTTTGATTTGAACAAAGTTCACAGGAACCTTCAATTTGTCGATCCGTGTCGTCTGACGAGTATCCGATATCCCATCTCTACACGTTCAGTATACATTTAGGCTGTAATCAGGGGGTGGATCAGGAGGAGGGAATGAAGTCTAAATATAAAAGGCACCAGGGACAGATTTAGACCCAGACGGGAATAGCGACCTGAATCACGGAGGTGGCATATCCCTTCCCATCTCCACCACGCCCTGGTCCTCACCTTGCCAGTCCCCCTCACCTGGCGCTGCTACTGTGTACCTATAATACCTACCTTCTCTTGGCAACGGGGACTTGTCCTAACCTCGGGAACCCTCGTCCGTGTGGCAGGTCAAGCGAGCTGCCCCCGCCAACACCGTCGATCAAAAATAAGCGTTTTCACTTTTCACCCGACAGAAAACGAAAGTTGCTTCTTTTGGCCAAAATTTCTTAAGCTCATGCCAACAAACTAATCTATTATTAAAACTAACAGTAAATTGACCTTTACCCAATAAGCATAGTTTAATATACGTGCACTACAGTGTTGGCATAGCTGTGATTGCTAGCACAACACTTCAGAACAACAGGTGATTGGTGGTTTACTTTATTAGTATAATCATAAAACCTTCCAATACACATCCATCCTTGTGTCCTCAATGTCTCAGTATCACTTACTGAAAAGAATACGAAGCTGAAATGTGATATAGCTGTAATTATCACATGATAATAATGAAGTTAGAGGGGCGATTTTTCATCTTCACTCGAGCTTACGAGCCCTTATGAGCTTATTTTTGACGTGTTTTATGGCTTTAGGATGGCCAGCGATTTCAATTTTTGCGTGACCGGGACCGGATACACGAGCTTCAGCTGATCTGCTGGGCGAGTTAAATTTGCGTCTGGTGGCCCCAAGAAGCTGACATTTCGCAGGCCTATTTAATACTGCTGATTCTGTACAACAAACTGAACTCCTCGCTTATCAGTTTGGTGAGCTAAATTTGCATCTGGTGGCTCCAAGAAGCTGAAAGTTTGCAGGGATGAACGATTTTGAATGATTTTTTTTCCTGAATGACAGAACAGGCGTCTGATTCTGAATAACAAACTTACATCAACATGATCCGTTTTTAAATCAGAAATTTCAGGAGCGGTTGTGAGGAAATAAATTCAGTGATCTTTTTATTTTACTTATGAAAGGCTACGGTACATTTTGAAGTGACGCTCAGTTCTTCTAAACATCTCCATACTCACAGGTGATGTAGTGTGCTGAGAGCCATCCTTATTGGGGCTTTTACCTGTTTCGAGGATTAGCCAGACTGAGTAGCTGTACAATCTCTGCTTGTTTTCTTCTTTCCTTCATTTTTTGCTACCAAATGAATCCTGTTCGCAGTCTTAATTTCCATTGGATTCGTCGCCTAATGAGCGTCCGCTGGGATTATCCCCAAGTGACCAATGTGTTGAAAGAAGAATGATTCATAAGACAACCTAGGGTCCCAGGGTGATCTCTATAGCCTGATTGGGACTCACTTGCCTTTCTTGTACATACAACGACGTTTCAAGATTCATGTAGGCTTCTAACCGGCTAGCCACCAGTCCGCCTCACATACTCGCATCAGACTCAAGTCATCACTGAGATTTCTAATTTGTTTCCCGATTTCTCCGAATATTCTTCTCAAATTACAGAAAGTATCTCACAATTATCATTTGGCAACTATTTTGAAAACAATAACACCTTAGGAGTTAACGATTTTCCATAGCTCATTAGAAGCTTCCATTAGGTAATTGTTGTTAACCTCGGAAAGAAAACTTGTGTCGTGTAATATTACCAGGGGGGCCTCAGTCGGTCGTCGTTTCTGCCTAGGGAATTGAAAAACTAAAAGATTGCCACTGGAATCAAAATCAAAATTGAACAATAATTGCCGCAAAAAATGGGAAAACCCATTTATTCAGTTAGGTTTTTCCATTTTTCGCTGACAATTATTGATCGATTTTGATGACTCCAGCGGCAATCTTTTAGATTTTCAATTCCCCAGGCAGATGCACTAATGAATTTCATAAATCGGTGAAAATTTAAAATTTAGGTATACAAATTTTTAAAGTTTGAGCGCCGGTAATTGAAGGAAATACTAATCCGGGAATAGGGACGTACGGCGACCTTTCTGAGAGAGAGAGAGAGAGAGAGTGATTCACTAAATATTAGGGTATCCTGTACTCCTTATAGTTTATTATTATTAATTGCATTAGTATTATTAATTTTGCTGATTGTTGCACTTAAAAGTAATAACAAATATTTTTCATATTACGTGTGTTAGTACAGGACTCTTTGTATGTTCTTTGCTTAAACTACTGGTGAATGACCGTCGCAGGGGGGCCTTTCTGAGACCCCCGTAAGAGGAAAACGTAGGTCTCAAAACAACAAAAGTAGTTGTGGCTTGATCATTATTGATCATACCTATACCAATATTAAAGTGAGGGGTTTTTCGTATATCTTCTGGTTTAATAATAATTTCATTCAGAATCCTTCAGGTTGAAGCAACAACAGTTTTCGAGAATATTATGTGTAATTAACCAACGAAAATACGATTGAAAAATTCGTTTAAAATGTGAAATATCCTCCGAGGTCAAAATTGTTTGTCCAGGATTTTCGAACGGATCTGCAGAGTGGAGAACAGAGAAAAAACAAGATGTCCCTGGCTTGTATTACGTCATCACTTCCATACAGATGCAAGTCATTAAGAAGAGATGTATCGCCATGTGCTATCGAGCAACCTTTGGGATAAAACCACACGTGGTGGATGAAGATATTCATTATTTTATTCTCGAGAGAAAGTCAGCCCTATTTGACAATATTATAGCTTCCCCGTTCGTTTTCGCATGGGCATTGTATTAATATGATGCATTTAAGAAGGAGGAGAAAATGTTGTTATTGCCTTGCAATTAAATTTTAAATGCGAATAAAAATTATTTCCCTTTAAAATGTCAATTTAAAAAATTTCATCTCGAATATTGCGTTTTAGGCTTTCTTGAACAATTTTGGTTCTTGTCTGGTTCCTGAAGCTCATTAATAACATTAATTAAAAACGCTGCAAATTATTACACAATGGTTCATTATTTTTCTATATAGATCACTCGTCTACAAAATCACCAACCATCCGATGTGAAGGAAAAAAAAAAAAAAAAAAAAAAAAAAAAAAAAATCAGAATTACCAACCATCGATCGCATGTCGGTCAGCTCTAATTTGAACGGAGATTAGGTCTCTTTTGCGATTCACACTCGTGTTTTCATTTATATATATATATTTCAATATAAACCCTTAAATTTTCGTAGGGAGCGAACGGTTTGTCCTACAGAGCTCTGCGTGGTCTCAAAAAATTCTAAAAATTCTATAGAATCTTAAATTGAAGGAAAAACAATACCTTTATATCAAAATTTTGTGAGTTAGGGCGTTTTCAAAATTTCAAAATTGATTTTGGAACCCTTAGAAGTGACCTACATCAACCAAAAGCTTCGGGGCACAACTAGACCCCAAATGGAGCCTACGTACCAAATTTCATCAAAATCGGTCAATGCTAAGTGGCAAAAGTGCCGCGGACGGCGGACGGACGGCCAAATTTTTATTCGATTTTTGGATTCTACGTACCTTGAAACGTAAACCATCAAATTTTGAGGGGGTGTTGAAAATTTTTTTTTCTTGGTCGATTCCAAAGGTTCATTATTGAAAATAATAAACCAAAATCATTGGATTTCGTACCTAAGGAAGATTTGTAAAATTCATAAGGAACCATATTTAATCGATATGAACAGAACACCTGTTGAACAAAATATAATTTATTTTCATTCCTCATTTTCATTTTTTTTTTTTTTTTTGAACTTCAGACCAAAAACGTTGCAAATTATTACACAATGGTTTATTAATTTTTATTTCTCTATATAGATCACTCGTCTGCAAAGCCAACATCCAACATGAAGAAAAAGATCGATCGCATTTCGGTCAGCTTTAATTTGAACGGAGATTAGGCCTCTTTCGCGATTCACACTCGTGTTTCTGATTTATCGTACGTTCAACCCTTAAATTCTCGTACTAAGCGAACGGTTTGTCCTACAGAGCTCCGGGGGGTCTCAAAAAATTCTAAATATCTATAGAATCTTAAATTGAAGGAAAAACAATACCTTCATATCAACATTTTTTGAGTTAGGGCGTTTTCAAAATTTCAAAATTGATTTCGGAACCCTTAGAAGTGACCTACATCAACCGAAATCTTCGGGGCATAACTAGACCCCGAATGGAGCCTACATACCAAATTTCATCAAAATCGGTCAATGCTAAGTGGCAAAAGTGCCGCGTACGGCGTACGGCTGACGGACGGCCAGATTTTTATTCGTTTTTTGGATTCTACGTACCTTGAAACGTAAACCATCAAATTTTGAGGGGGTGTTAAAAAAAAAAAATTTCTTGGTCGATTCCAAAGGTTCATTATTGAAAATAATAAACCAAAAGAAGGAACTGGTTCAGAGGCAGCTCGTAGGTAAATGCGAAGTAATAAATTATTGCCTTTATTAATTAGATGCAAGCTATCAAAACGACAGATCTTCTTTTTCAAGGTGATCTTGTGGAGCTGATGATCGAGTTTCAAGCTAGTTCTGCAGTGTGCGCTGGTCTGGTCTTTTATACATCCACTTATAATATATCTTGGACAGGACACTCCTCGATGCAAGGTGCTTTCTAGTCAGGTTTTTCTAATGTCCCCTTACATGATTAATCTAAACACTAGTGAGTACCAAAATTCTTGTAAATGAGGCTTGGACCACATTCAAATTTCTGGTTTCCTACATCCTATTCTGGCACCAACTGCTCTCCGAATCGGAACAAAATCGGACGATTACATCTTGAGAAATCGATTATGGAGGGAAATCAAATTCATCACGTTTACTTTGGGTATAACAGGGATGAAATTAAAATAAAACCATCTAGAAACTAATTATCGAATTAATTTTCTCGTTTAGTTTTGCCGTGGACAGAGAATTCTACTTTTTTCTTTTTATCGAACACTTACCGAACGGCTCTTACTAAACTAAATGACCTTGCAATGGAAACTGATCAACTGCTATGTGGCTTTTGTGCCTAGTTATTGTAAATTTTCAACTCTACCCCACTTTAGGTAAAAGTGTCAGAATTGTAACCGGAGAGACAGGAATGGGTTTCTCTGAATTCAAAATGAGCGCACTGGATAGTCTAATGAGTAACAATATCTTCGACCTATAAGAACGAAGCAAATTAGAATGATAATCAGCGTCTGGAAATCTAGAAACAGATACATGAGATGGATGGAGGTGGAATCAATAGAAGGGATGGACAGCATGAATACTAGAAATGGAGGAACAAAGAGAACAAAAATGTTGTACAATAAGGAGAGTTAATGAAAGTGTTGAGAGCTGTAGATGATGCTTGGCAGCCTAGTCACTTGGTTACTAAAAAATAGTAATATCGATGTTGAAATAGGTTTTTTCAACAGCTCAAAATGAATGATGAAGATAGACCAACAATCAGTTACATTGTACGTCCTAAAAATCACCATTACCTGTCTCTTGAATAGGTTTATAATTAATCCATTTCAAAGGGCTCTTAACAATTTAAGCTGCCATCCTGCGACTAACGGACGCCCCTTATCTCCTCTTTTCTGAGGGGTTGTTTTCCTTCAGTACTGCGGTAGACTACTTCGTGAAATAGAGGGAGGTTTTGTGGCAGATCGGATCGATTTCGGCGCTTCTCAATGGAACAGACCGTAGCAGAGGTCACGTCACTTGGCACAAGACTTTCGCTAGCTCAATCCAACTGAGGATATTAAAAACTCTATATGTATAAGTGAAACTGAACCATTTTTGAAAAGAGAACCAGTCAGCGTGGACTTTTATAATTTGAGGCTTATCTGGCCAAATTAAATTTTGCCTCGATACTGTTGAAAAATTATAAAGAAGATGAACCAGAGTTTCATAAATTTCTTTACGCTTTTCTTTGCATCTGATTAGTTTACAGGAACATGAGATTCATAGGTACCGTCAGGTGGGGACCATTTTCACTACATTTTGTTCTGCCCTGCCTGGGCTGAGTGTTGAAAAATAATAATGAAGAGCGTTTTGGAAAGATGGGACCCCAGGCTATCCCTCGTGGTATCAAAATTGAAATACCACTACAGGGGAGAGTGTATATTTTTTTTCTAAGGTCGGTCCCAACTCTCCCCATTGAACAAAACGCCTTATCTTACTGATAAGAGGAAACGACTCCAAATTTTCAGAATATTCTCACAGACTAATCTAAAATACGCCTAGAAAACAATAACTTACGGGAGATGATCGAGGCTCACTGTGGAGATGGAAGTATGACTGGGTTCTGCTGAGCGCCAAAAACAACTGTTGAGAGGAGGGTGAAATTGGCGCACTTTGAACTAATAATAGTGATTACTATCATCGGGAAGGTACTAAAATTGAGAATCTTGAAGAATCGGGTCGCTAACTCGACATCAGCTCTCCTGGTGACCCTATTCATAACTTTTTGCGGGAAGTCGCACCTCTTCCCTCAATTCCCAAGTCTCTCCACCTGACGGTACCTATTTAGTTAACTTGAGGGATGTTCAACTTCCATTCCTGTGGTGTTTCCGAACCATTGTTTCAAGAATGATTCACTGCTAGTTTTTCTGATGAGCCGTGTGGTGGATATTTATTGTGTGATTTGGTCTAAATATAGATTAGCTCGGTTGGTATCACGTAGAGATGTAAATATTGAATGTGATTCACGATCATGTCCTCATCACTTGCCGTTATTCAGTCAGAAAGACAATAGTGAATTCATAGCTCTCAATGTTGGCCGGTAAATTGAAAGTATTTTGCAATCATGTTATAATCATTTGCTCGTAATTGATCAGAAACGCGATAGTGAATTACAACTTTCTATTTGGCTGGAATAAAATTTTAGAATAAAGGAATAGAGAGATGTTTACCCAACATTACCAACACTTAATTCCTTACATGAAATTTACTTAGGAAAATTGAAAGATACACGAAAATGTCTTATTGGCACGAAAATCTGATGGACAATATTATTATCTACCTAGTTTCAAAAATTTACTTGAGGTCTCCTATTTCTTCTCCTATCAAGAGCCAATCTTGATAATGGGAGCAAATGATTGTATAATAGATCACCATCTAACATCATTTTTGTTGTCAACGTACCTATTTGTAGCAGAATCCGTCGTGTGAAGGAGGCGAACGCGTTGATGTAAGGACATCATCTTTCACTCGACAGGACTGACAAACCACTTTGATCCCCTTCACCTCTTAGACCTTGGTTTCTTCCTTTCTAGTCCTTTGACTTATCTTCACCCAGCCGTTATAAAAATGATCATTGACTGACCTAAGTACTTTTGTAGATGATGCCCTTACATCAAAAGCACTTGTCTCCCGTACTTGACTTGCTGGTTACGACGGATTCTCCAACCTATAATTGTACACTTCGTTAACTATTGTATTTTTAGAACTATCAGAACTAAACCCAATCATCCCAGGCATTAGTTAGTTGTCATAATTGTCAGGTTACTTCACGTCGATGTTTGCATTGTTTCTTTCTCTTCCTATTGCACATGTTTGCATCATAAATGGAGTCAATTTTGACTTAAATACATCTCAAACGTTGCAAATCTAACTGTACAATCATGTTCATCTACTAAAATAGAAAGTCTATTGATGTGATGTGTGGCCATATCTACAGCTGACTTGAAGCAGTAACTTGATGAAATTGTTATTGAGTTTCAAACCATCGATTCTATCAGTAGGTGATCAATTGACGAACACTCAACAAGATGGCGATACATCAGACCTAATCAAACATCTTACCTTTTGAACGTTTATGCTAAACCAACTTGGCGCGAACAGCTCGCTCAATTTCCGTGGCGCACAAAGGGTGGTGACGAAGAACGGAGGGGTTCCGTGGCGGCGTGACCCGAATAGCCAACTCATTTAATAAAGAGTCCTTGAGGGACATCAAGCCTTTGCACCCTCCCTCACTCCTTCCACCTACCCATTACAAGGCATTTAATTCGTTATTGCGTCGTTAGTACTCTGCAGGTATGCCTTCGAATATTGGACTGCTCCTTAGGGCACCCCTCTTGAGCTTAATAATTCCGTTTTGAGTTGAAATATACAAGCTGTATCAGGGAAAATCTGGTCTTACACCACGCTGTGTATGCCTGTAAGTGGATCCACAAAAATAGAGGTACCAGTAGCGAGCAAATTGTGACAAACAAATTACAAACGCTTGAATATCTGAACCAAATTTTCAAATTTTTGAAGAAATTATTTTAGTTGGTGAGTTTTGTAAAAATGATGTTCGATGCTAAAATCTTGATATAACGGTGATAACATTTTCTTCGTAGGTATGAGGTTTTATTTTATTTCCATCAAGCCAAGGTTGAAGCACCCCCGAATCTTGCCAACTGAAGGTTCATTACTAATTTTTATATTTTCAGCCTTGAACCATTTCACAAAAACGCTTGCATACGAGTCTGCAACACATTGAAACATTTTCATGCCCCCCCCCCCCCCTCCCCTCCCGACACATGAACTACATACCTCCCATAAACACAGAAAAACAAAAAAGAAAAATATATTTATTTATTTTACAAAAATAACATTGTTTTATTCTTCCATTGGTTCAACTTCATCTGTCGCGGTAACACTGAGTAATGGGCGGTGATGAGAAAAGTATGAAAGCTGACTTGCGTCTCGGTGCACCGCCCCGAGGGATTCCGAATGCACTCTGACGGGAGTTTTGTGAATCGGGACTTTGATAACAGTGATAACTGTTTGATTATTAATTTTTGTTGTGTCGTCCGTTTTTGATTTGTGTTGTCCCGTTTCAAATAATTCTGCCTTCCCATTGCTTTATTTCATCCGGCTCGTTCTTTGATTTCTTTCTGGCTCGCTGTTCTGTGCAAGTGAAATAAGGGTCACTTATTGCTCGGCATGTCAGAGACACTTTTAGCTCGGCATGAGTCGTAGAATCTCAACTTCAGTCGTAGAATCTCAGTGTCAAGTTACGTGAGTTTAACACCCCGTATAGAAGAGAAAATAGTAGTAGATGTAAAATGTATGTTCTGGACCACTCATGTACGAACATGTTCCTCTGCCCTCTCGCTCCCACAGCTCTCTCGCTCCCCCTCGCCCATCGGCTGGGCCGCTCCCCCCCCCCCCCCGCCCGGACCTCCCACTCCCCCCCCCCCGCCGAGGCTCCCCCTCGCCTACCCAGGACCCCCCCCCGCCCCGCCTGTCATCACGTCCGCTCCCACCCCCCGCCTCGCCTTGCCGTGCCTTCCCACCCCCCGCCCGTCCATCTCGCGGCCGCCAGGCGCCCCTGCATGTTTTTGCATGCACGGCGCCCTCATGCCGGCGCCTACGGCATGTTCTTGCATGCATGGCGTCCCTAAAATTCGTAGGGGACCATCTTCCTAATTCGTAGGGGACCATCCTTCCAATTCTTAGGGGACCATTTGTGTGTGTGTTTCTTTTTACCTGTTTGTACATGCACTCCATTGTTACTGTATCAGCCAAGAGGGATGGGCAGTATAGTAACAATCAAGTGTGTGTGTGTGTGTGTGTGTGTGTGTGTGTGCATGTCTTTTTCCCTGTTTGTACATGCACTCCATTGTTACTGTATCAGCCAAGAGGGATGGGCAGTTTAGTATCCAATTCATAGGAGACTATCTTCCCCATTTGTAGGGGACCACCCTAACTAATTCGTAGGGGACCATCTTCTCAATTCATTGGGGACCATCTTACCGATTCTTAGGGGACCATCCTCCCAATTCATAGGGAACAACCTTCACAATTTGTAGGGGACCACCCCCCCCCCCTTCTACCAACCACTGTACCCCTTCTTCACCCTAATGACACACTCACTTTTTCATTTTTCCTTTTTGAACATGCTCTCAGCACAACAAAGGCTCTCCTTTGTGTGAGCCCCCCTTGTTTACATGTTCATGCTCAAACATGCGCCTCTCACCCTTGGACTCTTAAAACAACCTTTGTGTGAGCCCCCCCCCCCCCTTGTTTACATGTTCATGCTCAAACATGCTCCTCCCTCTGACCACCTGTTCGTGCATGCTTGATATGCTGATCACAACAGTTGGATTTACACCCAACTTAAGCTCTATCACCGCGCCAAGGTGGGGTCAAAATCGACAGAGTTTTTTTTTAAATTTCTATTTTCAAAAATCATTTTTATTTATTTTCATTTTTTATTACAAATTAAACATAAATTCTACATTCAGTTTTACAAACACCTTTTTATTCTGTTTTCCCTTTCATTTATTGACTCAAATTCTAAATTCAGTAATACAAAAACATTTTCTTCTAACTTTTTAATTTAAACAAAACTTACATGCTAAATTCAGTAACTCAAACATTTTTTTTTTGTTGATTTTTTCATAATTTTATATATATATATTTTTTTTTTTCAAATAATTTTTCATGATTGAATATCTTCGGACTCTTCTACTGTGGTAATCCACTGACAAATGGCTCGGCACTTATGGAATGAACATAGTGACGGAGTAGAAATGTGGTAAATACAATAGGATCCTGACGGTTGATCCAATGTTGATAATTTGGGACATCCCATGGATTCAACGTTCACAACTAGGGTAGAGCTTCCTGTCGGCAACAAAATCTGTTCAATATATTCGGCCTTCTGCAGTCCCTTGACGTATATGACGTTGAAGTTCATAGCGATGCGGTAGAAAATCTCGACGAGCTGGGCGTATTCTACATCGCCTTCGTCCCAAGAGAGTCTATGGACGTGCCTCTCGACCCAGTAATTCGATTTTCGGGCCTTGGGCACGTATATGCATATTCCTTTTGGTGGTTTGAATACCCAGTGTTGAGTCGCTCCATTGTCGAGGTCACTCACAGACAACTCCTTGACCACGTACTTCATTTGGTTGTTGAAGAACCAGTGGAGATCGACTACAGCTTCCCGAGATTCGGACGACATGATGATCATAACTTCAGCAATAGTAATAGTAGTAAACGCCTGTAACCAATAGAAGCGAAATTTATTAGATTTTATCGAGATAAATTAACAATATTATTCGGAAAATTAAACTTCAACTTACTTGTTGAAATTAATGAAGTGAAATTCGTGCTAGTGATTCTCTCTTCTGTATGGTTGCCTCGGAGTATCAATCTCCTCTTGGGCCAACACTTTGATGAATCGATTCGCCTCTAATAGGTTTAGGGCCGAACCGAAGGTAGAAAGTCTGTAATCAATAAAATCAAATTTAATATATTTCATCCAAATTAGAATATTATATTAAATTCGCTTTATTAGGGAAAATCGAACTTACTTGTTATACGAACTGTAGGTTGTGCTGGCGATTCACCATTCCCTTGTAGACAAGGCAAATAGTTCTGGTTGCCTTGGAGTTATATTTTTGAATTTCTTCTTCGGTCAACACTTCCGTGAATCGCTTGGGCAGGAAAACTCGTACAGGTCCTTCGGCTGAGCTGCCGAGGAATACTACATTCGCCACAACTGTAGGGCCAAACCGAGTTCGAATTTGTTGAAAGGCTAGCACTTCGTAAGTGGCTCCAAGGTGTAAGTCGGATAAACGTAGGATTCCACAAACTTGACTATTAGCTGTGTTCAGCTGTGATGAGAGTGAGCTCATTTTAGGCTGGATCTGAGTAGGCAGGTATGATCCGTGTGAGAGCGCGGTGAAGACTGATGAGGAGTGAGGGGCGCTCGGACTTATATACGCCTGCCCCTACCTGTCCGCCCGCTCCCACCCACCCACTCAACCAATCACAGCCTCGCGTCCATCCCCAATGTCACCTTCACGCCTGCTCCCACCCGTCCGCCCAATCACGGCCTCGCGTCAATCCCCTCCTCCCCCACTGCCACCTGCTCCCACCCACAAACCTAACCAATCACAGCCTCGGGTCAATCCCCAATGTCACCCGCTCCCACCCATCCACTTTACGTTCCTCCTCCCTTCGTTGCACGTTCGAACATGCAGTCCATTGTTCCTTTGTTGGAGCACCTTCGTGCTCAAACACGCCTCCCTCGGGCGCTTCGACGCCCATTATTTTCTGTATTTTAAGATAAATTTAGAAGAATTCGAACCTGAAATATTAACCCTCTTAGTTGTTGGATTTACACCCAACTTAAGCTCTATCACCGCGGCAAGGTGGGGTCAATAATCGATAGAGATTGTTTGTTTTTTGTTTTTTTTCAAACAATATTTATTCTTCTAATATTACGATAATTTTTTTATATTCCTCGAATAACATATAATTTAATTAAACAAACACTTTTTTTTTTTTACATTTTCTCAAATTTTCTTCAACAAAAAACTTTTTTTTTTTGAATTTTATAATTTTATAATTTTTTTTTTTTTTTTTAACAAATTTTTATACCATTCGATGTACAATGTTGGTTAATGGGTTGTATTCGACGGATCGATCGTGAATGATGAGGCAGTAGGCCGAGGTATCTGCGGGAAATGCTGCACTCGATTCAAATTCCAACATCACGTCTATGGGTCCAGATTTGATCGATTCACTCTGTTTTGAACAGTCCAAGACAACGAGAGCACCTTTCTCCTTGAACTGGCTAAGTGAGAGAAGAGGATGATTATATTCAACCCCGTAGTAACTTTGTTGAAAGGTAGCATACATTCGATAGAGGACGGAAAATTGATTTCTATCGAAGTTCACGTTCAAATCATCGTATGGATACGATTTCGAGTTCAAGAACAACTTGACATTGGTCAAATTACAATGGTCGAAGCGGCAGGATAATTTCCTCACCGTGTTTTTCCTTGCCGTTTGAAAGGCTAATATCACAAATCTTGGTTTTTCCACTTGACTCGAGGTCTTGACGTTCCACACGTGCTTCTGAGTGGTCTGAAGGAGAGGGTATTCGTAGAGTTCCAAGCAACGGAAATCCATTCTTATTGACTTTTCCTTTTGAAGATGACGATGCAGTTCCAGTCGATGATGGTTGTCAAGCGTGAGGTAGGGTACACGCCATGTGAGCGAACTCAACTCGATTTTAGCTCGTGCAGGGTCGGCTCCAGCTGCTGTTGGTTGTGAGAAGTAGCAGTTTTCATCTCTTCTCGATCGGAGAATAATCAGTTCTTGCTTCACGTTGATCACCACTTTTTGATAGCTTTCGAAGAATCCGAGTAGCATACTGAGGGGTAAACAGACGTTGAAATACCCTTCTGTGGATACGTTGAGAGTATCAGTTGCTACCCAACCGTAATTTTCAATCTCGTTCTCGGTGCCTTTCATGAACGATGCGATGCCTTTTATCGATGACGTAATGCCAGGATTTCTCACTCTATCGATTTCCGTGGCACATATCTCGTAGCGTATCTCATCGAAGAGAAAGGGAAATGCGTTGGTGGTCATTGACGCTCCTGGTGGTGGTCCAGATCCATCTTCCTTCAAGAAACGTCCTTGTAGCTCCAGGAAACTTTGACTCGGTAGGGTGAAGAGGTCTTGATGCTGTATGGCGATCCGTATCTCCTGTCCATAGTCCAAGGATGATCCGTATGGGTAGTGTGTATGATACTCCACCCTTTCAATCCCTTCTTCATTGGTGGCGTGCTCTTCAACGTTCAACATGTTGACTGTTCGAGATGCAAACGACGACTGATTGGTTGACCTCTCTGCTAAGTCCTTTTATACTATTTTCAGCGAGCGAAATGATCGGTATTGATCCAACTGTTATGTCTCGAGTCGAATCCCAACCATTTCACATAGGCTCGACCCTCTCCATCCCTTCTCAATATCTTCTCAACGAGGTACACATTCGGGAACTTGGTCAACTGCAGTTCTTCTTCGTAAAATCCTCCGGCAACGGGTTTCTTTTCACTATCCTCCAGGATGTAGGTGGGTGGCACGGTTCGCTTCACTCGGAGTATTTTGAATATTTCGGTTGACCACGAGGGTGTGTATCCCTTCTCAAATTCTGCCTTCCTCTTCGATATCCGCACGTAATCTCCCAACTTGAATCTTGGCTGCTTCTTCTTCTTCTTCTTCGCGAATAAGGTCTTGAGTACCAGAGCTTCCTTCCGTTTTCCTTTGACATCTGCAGGTGCCATCTTGATCGAACTATGTTTAGTCTTGTTATAGAGTCCAACGATTTCCTCTATGACGTTCACCCACTTGTAATTTCCCTGTAGACTGAACTGTTTCCAAAGCAATGTCTTCAGAGTGCGAATCACTCGTTCCACTATCGAGGCTTTCATATTGGTGTAGGTAGAGTAGTGGTTGATGTTATGTCTATCGAACAGCCTCCTGACGGTGGAATTGTAAAACTCTTTCCCTCGATCAGTTTGCAAATGGCGTGGTAAACGTGGCGTAGACTTCTCGAATATCTGCTTGAATCCCATACTGGTTGCTGCCGCTGTTTTGGATTTGAGTGGAGCTATCCAAACAAATTTCGAGAGGCAATCTATAACGATAAGTACATATCGATTTCCTCCGTTAATTCTCGAGTATGGTTGAAGTTCGAGTAGATCAGCTTGCCATAAATCGTCGATTCCTTTCAGGATGACGCGTCTTCTTTGGTAGTTCTTCCTCGCCGGGCGATGTAGCTCTTCGACGATTCCTCTTTTGACGACATCTGCCATGGTCCAAGTCTTGAGAAAGACTGATGAAAAGTATATAGCTCAACGAACTATATATAGGGTATTCATTCTACCCAACCGGTCTCCTCCAATCCCCTTACAACCGGCCTTTCCTCACCTGATTTTTGGGGGATGTTCACTGACCCTCCCATCCGAAGGGATTTCCACCTCAACCTCAAGGAGGGTTGCTCAGCGAAAACAGGTTCCCAAAAAAGATTTGTCCCTAATTTGAGCTGTAAGCTCACACTCGACTGATGACGTCAGTAAAATTCGGTCCTCACTACTCGTGCCTTATAGGTCTTACCTTTCGGATACTTGGACCTCGAGACGTTCAGGAGTTTCCTCCCGATAGTTTAATTTATTCCCTGTAAAACAGGTTCCTAATATTCCTAGAATTACTATTTTATTATAATTATTATTTTTTTTGTTCACTCGTCCCTAACATAATGTTCCTAATTTGAGCTTCAAGCCCACACTCGACTGATTACGTCACTAAAAATGGGTCCTCACTACTCGTGCCATACAGGACTTACCTTTCGGATACTTGGACCTCGACGTTCAGGAGTAATTTCCGATATTTGAATTTATTTCTTGTAAAATAGGTCCCTAATAATCCTTGAAATGTTGACTGATTTGTCCCTAACCTAAAGTTCCTAATTTGCTTCAAGCTTACACTCGACTGATGACGTCACTATAAATGGGTCCTCACTACTCGTGCCATACAGGACTTACCTTTCGGATACTTGGACCTTTAGACGTTCAGAAGTTTCCTTTCGATTGTCGATTTTTTTTTTTTACTTGTCCCTAACCCAAAGTTTTTTTGAAATTTGTGCTCATTTTTTCTGCTCACTTGTCCTTCACCTAAAGTTCCTCCTTGGTTTCCTGCCCTGAAAAATTGGGATGTTTACTGACCCTCCCATCCGAAGGGATTTCCACCTCAACCTCAGGGAGGGTTGCTCAGCAAAACTGGTTCCCTAATCGTTTAACCCTAATTTGTCCCTAATTATTCGAGCCCACACACTCGACTGATGACGTCACTATAAATGGGTCCTCACTACTCGTGCCTTACAGGACTTACCTTTCGGATACTTGGACCTCTAGACGTTCAGGAGTTTCCTTTCGATTGTTGAATTTTTATTCCGTGTCCCTAACCTAGATTTTTTTTTTTTTTGCTCACTCGTTCCTAATGTGCTCTTCCTTGGCTGATTTGTCCCTAACCTAATTTGTGCTCCATGCCCACACTCGACTGATGACGTCAGTCCTCACTACTCGTGGCCTATAGGACTTACCCAGACGTTCAGGAGTGACTTCCTGTAGAATTATTGGATTTCTTCCTCGGGTAGAGTTTCCTAATTATTGCCCATTTTGGATGTTTCCTATCAATGTTGAAATTCTCCGTGGAACTAAACCTTTTCCTATGCGCGTTGGTTTCATTCAATATCTTTTTATAAGATTCAAGATCGTGGTCCCTAATCAATGTCATGTCGGGATTCTCCTTGAATAGAAGTTCCAAAAGTCCGAGAGTGCAGTGAATTTTCAAATCCTTGCCTACCGAAATTTCATCGTCTTTGACGCTCACGTAACTGTCTCCCATAGTGAAGCGTTTAGATTCTTCGTGATAATGAATTCCGTACAGATCGTCAAACCCTTGTTCCTTATCGATCTTCTTTCTGATATATTCGGACGCTTGTCGACCATGAGAAGGTTCAACTTTTGATGACGTCGACGGCCATGTAAATGGCTCTTGCGGAGTTACAATAACTCTCACATCTTCTTCCGTTGTCGTGGATCCAGTCGGTGGTGTTTCCCCTGGAGGTATCACGTATGGAGGTACTGTAGCCCCTCGTCTGCGAGTTACATGTAGAGCATTCGAATCTGAGGACATTATGGTGGAGTCCTCCTCCTCCTCCTCCTCCTCTTCCAGTTCATTCGATGATCCAAAAATGTCTAAAATTCGTCTTGGCTTCCTCCTCCTCCTTTTCCTTCTATCCACATACCTCCAAGGGTATGGGGTAACTGTCTCCTCTAATTTCGGTCTCTTAGGCGATGGTAGATTCAGAATAGCCTCTCGAATCGGTTCACATCTCTTCTTGATCCGTTCTTCTGTATCTTCCCTACTCCTTCTTATTTGGTTGTACTTGGTCCGAATGGAGTTTCGTACCTCCGCGATTTCTCGCTCGATAGATGTTACTCCGTCCATGGTTCGCAGTAAACTGATGAAAGCAGGGTCGTGTCTCAGGGTATTATATAGGTATCGAAACCCAACCTGTACCTCCCATTGCTGACACTGCACTCTTTGTCGATAACCAAAAATCCGTATCTACTACCTTCCCAACATCTAGAGCAAATGTCTTTGAATTTGTCAAGTGACATATCCATATTCACATGATCCTCGTATATCTTTTTCATGTTCAAAGTGTCTTGTCTGAACACAATGATCAAGTTGGCACAGTCACGAATCAAATGTTTGGGTATACGACAGTAGCTTTGAGCTAAATAGAAACTGTCTGTCTGACTGTGACGGCCCATACTGAAGAACATCCTCATTCTATCTTGCTTATCGCACGCTACGTCATCGAATATCATTATAGAATTCGGTTTAGTTTGAGAGGGTAGTGGAACTTCATCGCTAGTCTCATATTTGAAGAAACCAATTTCAAGCGGCGCCATGATATCCGTTAATTGGGCATATTGTGGTTGGTAGAGAGTCCTACTAAAGAGATAAAGGTTCTCAAATCTCAACCCTTGAGGGGAGTAGAGTAGATTGAGCATCAAGTTTGTCTTACCGCCATTCGACGTGGCGCACATTATGCACCTTATGCTATTGGGCAGGAGCGAGCTATGCCTAGTTCGATTTTCAGCCATTCCCTGATTCAGTCCCACATTGTGGACTGGGAGAGCCACGTCTTGCTTCACCAACTGCATGTTGAATACTGAGGGGATGTGTGTGGTAGGAGCGGCCTTTATATATGCTATTCGACACTGTTGCCACCTTATCAAATCTCATCAGCTGTTAAAATATTTTGTATAGGTAAAATTTCATCGATAGTCCATTGCAATAGCTTTATTTCTTCCCCCCCCGGTTACGTATCCCAGGCCCACCCTCGCGATATGGAGCGAGCACTCCAAACACCAGTTACTACCAAACAGATATGAAGGATTGTGGATAGGGGAAAAAAAAAGAGGAAATCAACAAATCAACAAATTGAAAAACGGTAAATAAATAAATAATAACAATACTTTATAGTAGTTCAGCTAACCTGTGTGGTTGTAGTACTCGCTCCGCAACTCCCGGGAAACCATGAAAGATTTCCAGCTACATGAAGTGTAGCTTCAGTTGCTCCATCGATACGTAACCAGGGGGTGAGAAATAAAACCTAGATTGATGAAATTTGATAACCTATAATTGACCAGAATTTAAATAATTCGATAAATTTAAAACCTAGAATTGACTAGAGTTTAAAAATTCGAAAAATTTAAAAACCTATAATTCGATAAATTTAAAACCTAGAATTGACTAGACTTTAAAAATTCGAAAAATTTAAAAACCTATAATTCGATAAATTTAAAAACCTACAATTGATGAAATTTAAAACCTATAATTGACTATAGTTAAAAAATTCTAAAACCTAGACTTAAAAAGAGCTGATGAAAATTGATAAAAATGGTTCACTCAGGAGCCCTCAACCTGAAGTGACCTAACGCTAATGTGGAGATACCATCGTCTAAAATGTGTCGTTTATCGTCATTCGGGGATAGTGAAACCTTATTAATTGAAATTGTTTGTACTTTGAGATTTTTAGATCTTATACTGGTACAAACATCTCTCCTAATTGTTGAGTTTTTAAGACACTCGAGATAATGATCGATGGTAATTTTTCTCTCTACCACACATTTTTGTATCCCCTTTGCCCTCTTATAATTCCCCACTCCTTCAATGTCCATGGCATACATCTTGGGACGCAATCCTACAAATCGGAGGATTGATTTGCCGGCGGCCTCATCTTTGAATTTGCCCAAAACTTTCTTATTAATTGTGGAATAGAGTGGGTGGTCTTGCGGGTAGTTTGACGTATCAAGGTAATGGAGCATGCCCTCCATGTCCTTGTACCAGTCATCTGTCTTGATGGACATGACGAAACTGTCAGTGTCCATATATAGTAAATTGAGGGCTTTATTGGGGTAACGAGGCTTTAAAATGTCATAAAAATATTCGTACATGATTGTCTTGGATAGATCTAAAATTGATTGGCCAACGTAAATGGGTCTATTAAACTCCAGGACTGTTCTCTCCATTTGAATTGCCACGAGGTCTTCATTAAAAATATTTGCGTTTTTAAAATTAGATTTGGCTATCAGCTTTTCAGCTTGCCGATAGCTTGTGACCAATCTTAGATCTATCCGATTTCGGATGCACTCCATTGTCTTCCCGTAAACAGAATTATTGTATAATTTAAACTGATCTTTTTCGAAATCCGTTGTGGCACGTTTCCGGAATTCGTTGTTTAGCTCAATGTATGATTTTAACCATTTGGATTGACGGAATCTGAGAGCACGGTTAATTGAGACCAGTTTCAGACCATGGGTGAGGGCTTGTTTCAGAGCCATGTAGTGAACTACATAGCTCTGACGGCTACCCAGATGAGCAACCAACTTTCCCCCTACACTTGCCAGCTTCTCTGGCAAGAAGGGTAGATCATTATGATCGTCGTGGAGCTCATCTGGGTATTCGACCGTGACATCTAACAGATACCCATGGTCGTCATCAGCAGTCATTGTATCGAGATTTATTGAAGACAAATCCGCCACGAATTCAAAACTACCTGTGGGGAGTGCTAGTGACATGGCTGTGGAGTACAGTGCATTACAGTCCTGGTATGCTAAATATGTGCTCTCTTTCTTGGGATCGTATCCGTCAATGTATTTATTGTTTGCCTCGGCTAATCTACCCGTTACTTGGACGAGACCACCCCTAATTCCACTTTCGACCATTAAAATTTGATTATAGTCGGTGAGGAGATCTAGTTTTATTTGTGTATGTTTGAGCATAGCGTCCCAAGACATCATAGGTGCTGTGAAATAGTGGCAGGGGTCGAGTCCATGGGATTTAATAGTTATGTCTCTAAAAGATTCGAAAATGTCCGCGAGGAGAAGCGTATCGACTTTCATGTACAGATTGTTATAGTCTTCCATGGTTCTACAGTTGAAAACCTCCCAAACTTTTATGGCATGTGCGTATTGAGCGTCAGTGATGTGCTGTTGTCTCAACTGGCTATAAAAGGCTTCTTTCGGAGGAAGTGCCGCCTCGTTATATTTATCCCATGAATTCATATATTCATACGGGAAAACTCCCTTTCGCCTAACATACTCAAGTTCCTGCTGATTAAAAAATTTTGGTAAAATCTTAAAATCAGTTAAAACTTGGGCTAGGGAATCTAAACTTTTCGATAAAAATTTAAAGCTATCTAAAAATCTTAAGGATATCTTCCTGTCAACCTTCTTGGTAAAAGTGATAAAATTCTCGGAATTGGAGGCTATGACGTGAATAGGTTGATTATTATAGCCTAAATGGGGAATTATTAATTTTGAGTCATAGCCCCCTAAATTATGCAGGAAAATAGGTAGGAAATCAGGTACTTGGTATTTTAAATTGCATTGCGCATGCGCACTTCCTCGCCAGGTTCCCAAGAGGTGGCAGTGGTCTCGGACTTTGGGATTCGCTGGATCGTTAAAAGGTTTATTGCACATATAACATATTTTGGCTCTACTGTGACGCTCTTTTTCCTCTCTAGTTAATTTTGGCATTGCTTTGTTGAGACTATAGATTTTGCTGACTTCAAGAGCTATTGTGTTGAGGAATTTGAGTAGTTCTTCTACTACGCGCTCTCCATGATAGATGAAGGGTTCCTTCGGTAAGTTTTCACTTAAGGGTAGGAACTCTTCATCTATATGGAGATACGCACAAGCGGATGTAGGCACATGGGAATTGAGAGGTTGCGTATTTCTATTGGCGTTTGGGAGGTTTTCATCATGGATGTCTACGCACATGCATTCAAAGTCGGCGTATACGCAAAATGGCACCTTCATGGATTTTTGAACGTTTTCAAATTCGACGTACGTCTTCTCTGGGATTTTTGGAACTGCTGGCTTATTCTTATTGCACAGATTTTCATGGGCCTTTATGTCCCCAGAATTGTCCGTCCTCTTGAACCATAAACATCTCTTGCATATATTTATTCTTTCTGTGTGTTTAGTTATTTGTGATCTGACTAATTTATTAAAATCTTTGATAAAAACGTAATGGTTATTAAGAACTTCCCCAGTTGGGGATTTCTTCTCTAATAAAATCAGATCTCTATGGTCTTCCAGCTCTTGAGTCACTATTTTCTTTGGATAAACATTGCTATTGTCATCAAGCATAAATACGTTGATGGACATATTGTTTATTCTTTCAAATTTTCTTATGTCTGTAAGAGTGGCTGGGTAATTTATACATTCAAAGTCATACTTACTAAAATGTGCTCTATATAGACTAGGTCTTGCTGAATGGTTGGGGACAAATTTAGCCAAGACAGCATATTTGAAACAATAGTTATCATGGTTTTGGACATTGATGCAGGCTTTTCTATTTGCAATGTTCTTGGGGAGTTCAATAAACTTACCTCCCCGCAGTGGGGAGTATTTATTCACTTTTACTCGCACCCCATAAATCATGGATAGGGCCCACCCACTTTTCTTGGTCTCTAATTCGGACAACTCCTTATTGAGACTTGAATTCATACTTAATAAAATTTTATCGATTTCGGACTCGTGTAATAGTATTTCATTTGCCACTTTCAAATTGCAGTTCATCTCTTCCCCTAAACTATTTTCAACTAAAATGTCCAATACGAGATTAAATTTCACAGCACCATGATCATTCAATGATTTTCGGAGGATACCTATAAGTTTTGGGCGTATATCAATTAAAAATGAGGGTAGATCTAAAATGTGGTCGGATTGAATAAAAAATGACGATAATCTATTTGCGAAGGCCGATTCGTAGGGAGTTATGTGATCTTCAAGCGGGGCAATACCTAATAGTTGCCCCAAACTTGGATCTCCTCTCTCAATTCTAGAGGGAATATTGCAATTGGTATGATGGCTAATGAAGAGGTTAGCATTAGTAAAAATCGATCCACATTTTTCACATTGAATAAAATCACGGCAATTCAGTTGGTGGCTCAACCTCTCACAATTATCACTAAAATATCGACCACATTTCGTACAAAAATCTCTTATATGTTGGGCATGCTCATGGTTTGCCCTCTCATTTCCAGAATTAAAAGATAGGCCGCAATAGGAACAGATTGTATTAAAATATGTGGTTGTTTCGTCCTCTATAGTGGTGGATCTTTTCTTTTTGGGTGGGGCATGTACCACTTCGTGTTCTACCCTATCTTCTATTGAAGGAAAACATGCCCCACAATAACCACATAAATTACCGAATAATGAGGTATCCTCCTCAAGCATGGATAAGGCTCTTTTATTGGATGGTGGGCATAATCTGTCGTGACTTGGGGAGCTCTTATCATTGCCGCATATGACACAAGGAGTGGGGTGGTGGTATGTGACGGGCGAATTTCTTCCCAGTCCACAAGTGGCTTCGTGCTCTATCAATTTAGTTAGGCAAGGAAAAACCCTCTTGCAGATGGCACATTGTTTAGAACTACTCGCCATAGTTTGCAGAAAAAAAAAGAATTAGAGGGAAAAAATGAAAATTAAAATAAAAATTAAAAAAATTTTTAAATAAGGAGAAAAAGAAAAGAGAAGCTTGGGAATTAAAAAAAAAATTACTAACGAAGAAAGAACTAATCTGAACAAAAATAAATTGAAAAATCAAAGAAAAAGAGAAAAACTAAACCAAAAACCTGAAAAAACGACAAAAAATGAACTGAGAAACGGAAACAAGAAATTGAACACGAACAAAAGAGAACGGAAAATAAACAAATAAATTTAAGAACAAATTGAACGAAAAACTTTTTTTTTTTTTTTTTTTTTTTTTTTAAAGAAAGGTACCTACAAGCTAAAGAACTAAATGATTGGAAACAGAACAAACAAAATTAAACCAAGAAGCAACGTTACTAAACTGAACGACTGAACTAGAAATAAATTGAGAACAAACAAAGAACAAAACTGAGCCAAAAAAAAAGAAAAAAAAAACGAAAATGAAATAAGGAATACAGAAAAGCAAACGGAACAAACAAACAAAAAAATGAAAAATAGATTAAACACAAAACTTATTTTTTTTTTAAGAAAATTACAAACTAACGAACTGAACGACTGGAAACAAAACTAAACAAAGAGGGAATGATACAAAACAGAACAAAAAATAAATGTAGAACAAAAAAAAAAAGAACAAAATTTAAAGAAAAAAAAACTGAACAAAAATGAACTAAGGAACACAGAAAAGCAACTACAGTAAGGAAAAACCAAAGAACAAAACGAAAAATAAATTGAGGAATACAAATTCGAAAAAAGAAACAGAAAAAAGAAAAAGAAAATCAGGAGAAAAATAAATAAAGGGAAGGGGGGGGGTCCTAATAAGTATCACCTAATTACCTAATGCAAACTAGAGTGGATGCAGAGAAATTAGAGCAATTACTTACAAGACTGAAGAGCAGGGAATTCTGGAGAGCTACTGAGCTTGATGTTAGCTGGAGGAACTCTGAAGAACAAGTGAGGAGGAGGAAGGCTCCCGCTGGCCTTTTATAGGGGGAGGCAGTGGCGCATGCGCAGACGTGGCAAGGAGGCAGTGGGGGGGAGGAGCCAGTGGGGGGGGGGGAGGAGCCAGTGGGGGGGGAGGAGCCAGTGGGGGGGGGGGGAGGAGCCAGTGGGTGGCGTCCTTGAGTGAGGTGAGCCCCATGTTTGAGCATGAACATGTAAACAAGGGGGGGGGGGGGGGCTCACACAAAGGTTGTTTTAAGAGTCCAAGGGTGAGAGGCGCATGTTTGAGCATGAACATGTAAACAAGGGGGGCTCACACAAAGGAGAGCCTTTGTTGTGCTGAGAGCATGTTCAAAAAGGAAAAATGAAAAAGTGAGTGTGTCATTAGGGTGAAGAAGGGGTACAGTGGTTGGTAGAAGGGGGGGGGGGGGGGGTGGTCCCCTACAAATTGTGAAGGTTGTTCCCTATGAATTGGGAGGATGGTCCCCTAAGAATCGGTAAGATGGTCCCCAATGAATTGAGAAGATGGTCCCCTACGAATTAGTTAGGGTGGTCCCCTACAAATGGGGAAGATAGTCTCCTATGAATTGGATACTAAACTGCCCATCCCTCTTGGCTGATACAGTAACAATGGAGTGCATGTACAAACAGGGAAAAAGACATGCACACACACACACACACACACACACACACACACACACACTTGATTGTTACTATACTGCCCATCCCTCTTGGCTGATACAGTAACAATGGAGTGCATGTACAAACAGGTAAAAAGAAACACACACACAAATGGTCCCCTAAGAATTGGAAGGATGGTCCCCTACGAATTAGGAAGATGGTCCCCTACGAATTTTAGGGACGCCATGCATGCAAGAACATGCCGTAGGCGCCGGCATGAGGGCGCCGTGCATGCAAAAACATGCAGGGGCGCCTGGCGGCCGCGAGATGGACGGGCGGGGGGTGGGAAGGCACGGCAAGGCGAGGCGGGGGGTGGGAGCGGACGTGATGACAGGCGGGGCGGGGGGGGGGTCCTGGGTAGGCGAGGGGGAGCCTCGGCGGGGGGGGGGAGTGGGAGGTCCGGGCGGGGGGGGGGGGGGGGAGCGGCCCAGCCGATGGGCGAGGGGGAGCGAGAGAGCTGTGGGAGCGAGAGGGCAGAGGAACATGTTCGTACATGAGTGGTCCAGAACATACATTTTACATCTACTAATAGTCAATCGTGCGATAATATTCACCCTTCTTACATCATGAGTCTACAGTCGAAATTTACTGAATTGATCGAATTTTTAATCAACTAATTTAAATTTTGTGATATTATACTTTGGAGACTACCTAGTAAAATCACTAAAAATAGAGACACTTTTTTTATATTGCTTGTGTATTTTTATTATTCGTTTTCGTATTCCTACATTCTTCTAACTGTCGCTTTGCACTAATGTTATTGATGCGCGGGAGCAAATAAGGTTTGGTGTCGATATTTATATTATCTTGTATCCTATAATACAAGACAGTGGATTGGATATTTTTGTCTTTAATAATTAGGTCTCTTCTAGCAGTAGCTCAGTTAGGAAGAGCTCTCTGAATACATTCTATTGATCTGAATCGGTAATATGAAGTGATAATTAGGCTATTACAGCTATTTTAGAACGAGGGAAATAAAGAGACGTTGGGGTTACAGAGAAGAAATTTAGACAAACTTGCAGAAATTTCAAAACATTTTGAAAAGAAGGAAATTAATATTTATGTCGTTTTTGCCGTTACTTTCCACCTACTCTCTTTTTGACATCTATTTGAGCCAGAATGAATCTTCGTGATCAAATATTAGGACCGGTATTTGAGACCTTGAGTTGGGCTTTTTTTTCTCTACCATTGATAAAATAATGATTGGACTAGGAAATAATCCATTCTTTCGGTGCCTCATGGGAAAAATTTATTCACCTTATTGTAATCACTGCCACAATATTCAAGGGGTAGATGATGTGAACGAAACATTCCCCACAACGGAGAGTATTGCTTGTAGATGATAGAAACCATCCTGAGCCATCTCAAAATCAATTTCGATTGTACCGTAATGGAAAAGCTATATCAGTTTGCTAAGGATTACCAATTGTCATTCCGACCCCTATCACTCTCAAACCCCTTAAACATTTACACATCTCATTCCTTTACTCACACGTAGTAATTCCCGCAAATCACAAAAGATTATGATTGATTTTTCTATCACATCGTAAATAATACAGAAGTTATAACTTCTGTATTATTTACGATGTGATAGAAAAATAAATCATAATCAATCATAGTTGATAAATCAACTTTGACTTTCGCAACATCATCCACTACTTCACCAAAGTTATCATTGAATGTCTGGAATGGCTCCTCCAAAGATATTAAAAATTAGAAGAGTTTGAGTTGAGGAAAACTTCCTCGCAGTCCCGCAAGAGTGCATTCGGAATCCCTCAGGGCGGTGCACCGAGACGCAAGTTGAAAGCTGGGAGCTCGATTTTCGACTCAGCTGATCTGGGAGTTCGATTTTCGACTCAGCTGACCTGGGAGCTCGATTTTCGACTCAGCTGATCTGGGAGCTCGATTTTTGGCTCAGCTGATCTGGGAGCTCAATTTTCGACTCAGCTTATCTGGTAATATCAAACTGTAAAGTACCTACCTAACTGTAAAGTACCTACCTGTAAAGTACCTACCTGTAAAGTACCTAACAACTTCACTTCTGATGGTCATAATCATCATTGTGGCGACTTGGGACAAATTTCGTTAGCAATTTTCGTTAGCAAATTTCGTTAGCAATTAATTTCGTGACGATTTTTTTTTATGTGCCATATGAAAGACATGAAAATGTCAAAAACCTGGGATGCTTTGGCACTTCAATCTGACACTGAATAATTCAGATTTACATTTCGGCCATTTTATGGTTTTTGTTTCCTTGCAATTTGAGTTTTGACGATTGTTGAACGAATCTGGTTCGTTGATAATCAGACTAAGGACGATTCCGTGCCGAGAGCAAAACTATACGTATGACAAATTCTGATTTTTTTGTAATTTTTTGGAAATGTGCAGGAAAAGGCCCTAGTTAGTTTTTTCAATGCACCATGCATATCATTGAAGTTGGTTAGAGGATTAAAGGGACCACTCCACCCAGAAAAATTCGTATTTTTTCAAAAGTAATTATATTAAAACTACATAATATGAAAATTATATTGTAAAATTTCAGAATTTGTTGATGACGGTAAGTTGTACTTACAGACCACTAAAGTTAGTAACAACAAACACGTTAAAGATAATTTTGATAAACGTAACGGATAGCTGTTGTTGTTAATGATGAACTCAATATTCATTTGTTAGTCCTAGATAACCATGACAGACAGAAACAAATGGAACAGACAGACATGGATAATAGAAACTAAACGTAATAGATTCGTAATTCAATGAAACGAACGCGCGCACAGCGGCAAACCGCAGATGAGATTAGGTTGTCGAAAACTCGCTCTCCTGTAAAATTGTGTTTCGCACATTAAGATACACTTAACTCCTGAACCATTCGGAGAATTTTGATTATTTTTTTAAAAATATTCGTATTGACAAGCTCTACAAATCTGCGGATACGATTATCGAAACATTTTTTTGATAAACGCAAAGATTCATGCGGAAATGGGAAAAATGTTGACAAAATTTTCTTACTGAACCCAACAATCAGGACCACGAAATTTCAAAAATCCAACGCCGCACGTTTTTAGAGCTTAGGAAGATGGATACGCAGAAAAAAGTCAACATCTCTTATAGTGACAGAGGAAAATGTACCTAAGTGTGAAAAGTAGGTAGGTACCACAAACATCACCATTATTGATTTTTTGCATGTCCCCTATTATACTTTTTTTTTCGTTTCCATCCTGGTTTTTTTTCATCATACCTTTTATTGAACAAGTGATAAAAATGTCAAGGTCTTGGATTGAATAGGAACGGATATAATGGAGATTAAAGTTCGACGTAGCGTCAGGCGCTGCTGGGGTGGACTGGTCCCCATTTACTCACTAGGTTTATCCGGTGTGGCCGGGGTCACTGCAGCGCGCGTTCATTGGTGGCGGGATTTGAACCGACTTCTGCGGGGGTCGTGGGTTCAAGTCTCGAAGCCGAAGTTCATGAGTTCATGCGATCGTGCGTCCGGGGCTCATCGCCCCCCTCGTCCCAACCCAGTGTGGCGATGGGAAGCCTGCAGAGCGAAATCATCAAAACAAAGTCTGATCTTCCCTTAAGAAGACAGTTGATGACGTCCGAGACGCCAGTAATGGCGGTCCGACGAAATTCCAACCTGAATTGGTTGTTTACTTTACTTACTTTTCACTTTACGAGGTTACAAAGGGCGCATATTCGATAGTGTAAAACCAAAATAGGAACTTTTATGAGGAACCTCTCCATTGGATACCTACATCTTGACAATTTTGTCTCTGGCAAATAGTTGTGAATCACGCCCCATAAAACATCTTTATGTCAAAATAGTGTGGCCACATAGACAGTATTTCAGTCCTCGCCTGCTGTCATTGGTTGAGCAGTGCACTTTTGCTCCTCTCATGACTCCACTAAAATCCTTTGTAACACTCATACTTCCTACCTACCATAAACGCCAGCTCGGGATAGTCGTGGTATAATAATTCAAGGGATGGTTCGCTCCTTCCTCGACGTATCACCTTCGGAACTCGTGACTCCGAGGAAGCCGCCAAGGATGTGGAGGGTGAGACTGGGGTACTCCCGGGGACGACAGGAAGGCCGAATAGCTGCCCGGATGATGTTCTTCCAGTCTGCCGTAGGTGCCACCTCATTCGTATGCGGGGTTTGACACTTGGGTTGGAGGACCTTGGTGGCGGAGTTCCGAGACCCTCTACAAAATGTCGTCATTCCCGAGCTCCCAACAAACTTTACTACGTTACTGCTTCCTTAACGTCAAAGATACTCGTAGTTTGAGGTACCCAGAACGACCACAGAAGATTAGTTCTCCAAAGTACCTAAAACTGCTTGTTTACAGGGTAAAAATCACTTATAACAGCGATTTTTTTCCAACTGTGGTTCTTCCATGAACAATTTTAGTCATCAACCATACTTTATACGCACACTACCTACCATCCTGGCCATAGACCAACTATTTGAACAGACAATCCCCTTGAAATAGCTGATAGCATCCATTGCCATCCACTTTTGACCACTAATGGGATACTTTCTTTCCTATTACCAAAATCTTTTTTTTTCATACTTTGATTCCAAGTATTCCAATATTGAAATAGAATGAGGCTTGAAAAGTCCATTCATGCAGCAAGAGTTAATGAACGAATTTTCAATAAAATCTTTTAGTTGAAGGTATGTTTTAAAATATGGTGGTTCTGCCTTGTGGGTGTGGCATGTAGCACAGATCGTTAAATTAGGGTAGGTGGGGGTAGAGGTTTGCATGGGGCAAAGGTTCTCACGGAAGATTGAAAATGACTGGTAAGAGTTTTGGGGAGAATCAGGACACTTGTTTATTTAAGGAAGTTGCGTCGAGAAACCTCAGTGAGTCAAACACCGTCTCGTTTTGAAAAAAATGAAGTAAAGTGTATTTTTGACATGTGGTTTTTCGAAAGTTTTTATGATTTTTCAATACCGCGCATAAGTGCAAACAGCTTTGGGCGTAATTTTGCGAGTGAGAGGAGAAAATACTCCTTCAAATCCTACAATGAGTTCTGGGATTTCAAAAGTATAATCTCAAGGATTTGTTAAACACTGAACCCTTCGTGATGAGGCAAAAGTTTGCAGTCTTCATGGGGAAATTGTTCGCATTGAAATCTACTAAGGTTTTCTTTAATTTCAGTTTTTGACATTTTCATGTCTTTCATATGGCACATAAAAAAAAAATCGTCACGAAATTTGATGCAACGATATTTGTTGCAACGATATTTGTTGCAACGATATTTGTTGCAACGATATTTGTCCCAAGTCGCCACAATGATGATTATGACCATCAGAAGTGAAGTTGTTAGGTAGGTAGGTACTTTACAGTTTGATATTACCAGGGGGGCATGAAAATGTTTCAATGTGTTGCAGACTCGTATGCAAGCGTTTTATTGTTGTTTTTCAGGGAAAGCCTCGTTAAGAAGCAGGTATTAGTTTAAAAAGTTGATTGTTTCTCTAACTTAAAGTCTAATGCACTTAGATTTTCATAAGTTGTGATTTTCAAAAATAGATGAGCCTTATATTCAACGTAGGTTTTTATTATCCACTTACTTTTGCTACCTTATAAAATTATTTTGATCAATCATTTGTGAGATTCTGTACCTCCCCAGCTCAATCTAACCCTCAGGCAAAATGAGAAATTCGACATCAAATCATTTTGCTTCCTCACTACCGAAGGTAGGGAAGCTTTGTATTCGTGAAAGAAGTGAAAACGCTTGCATACGAGTCTGCAACACATTGAAACATTTTCATGCCCCCCTGGTAATATCAAGCTGTAAAGTACCTACCTACCTAACAACTTCACTTCTGATGGTCATAATCATCATTGTGGCGACTTGGGACAAATATCGTTGCAACAAATATCGTTGCATCAAATTTCGTGACGATTTTTTTTTTTATGTGCCATATGAAAGACATGAAAATGTCAATAAACCAAAATTCTTGGGACAAATATCGTTGCAACAAATATCGTTGCAACAAATATCGTTGCAACAAATATCGTTGCATCAAATTTCGTGACGATTTTTTTTTTTATGTGCCATATGAAAGACATGAAAATGTCAAAAAAAAATGTCCTCCAAAATCAAAATTTCCACTTGCTTTTTGCGTTTTAGAGCTTCTCGAACAATTTTGGTTCCGTGTCTGTCTGTCTGTGGTCAATCCTTGTCCCGGGCAAAACTATACTAACCTGTGGTCCGATTTTGATGAAATTTTCAGGGATTGTGCGGGTTAGGTCCTAGACGGTCCCCTATCAATTTCAGCACCTTCGGACCAATAGGAGCGAGTGCGCATGCGCAAACGTGAATTTCCTGGAACCTCGGTTTCTCGGTTTCTAATGAACCGATTTTGCTCAAATTTGGAGGTTAGTTAGGGACTAACTTCTAAGAGACACCCTATAAGTTTCAATCAAATTGGTCAAGCAATAGCCGCTGCGCATGCGCGAACTTTAAATTTATTGTTACAACCAAAACTCCGCAACTATTCAACCAATTTCGATGAAATTTTCAGGGATTGTGTGGGTTAGGTCCTAGACGGTGGACCGCTAAATAAAATTCTACGTTGAAAATACAAATATCATACTACTCGTGCCCACACTTACTTCCAGGTTCCCGTGTAAATTGCTTCTTTTATTGTGTGATCAAATGTTGTGGTCTGCAGGTCAATTAATGTTGAACCCAAATTGACCCCTCATCACAGTCTCTTTTGCATCTTTCTTTCTGTCATCGAGTTAGTGGTCCGCAGGTCAGTTTTGAGATGAAAATTGGCACTTCGCGTTTTTTGAATGCGCCGAACTAGGATTTTACAATGCGAATTTACACATTATAATAAACTATTATGAACATTAATACCTGCAACCCTATCCCGCATATTATCGCCAATATTTTGGTATTCAATAGCTCTTTGAATCATAATTTTTTCGCCAACTGATTCAATACGTCCATGTTGCAATGAGTGAGGATGCTATACTGCCCACCCAACTTGGCAGACATTTTTAAAACTTCATTCTTTTTATGGAAGGTGAGGGAGATCCCTAACTACTAAAAAAATCCCTTTTTCCGAGTAAAAGTCTTGATGGGGGCCAACAAAACGAAAACTCAAAACTGTAAACCTCTGCCCCCACCCACCCTATACAATCAACCCCTTGGTTAACATCTTTTTTAAACTCGAAAAATATTTTTCTCGCCACCCCGAACTCATAGAGTAGGTAACCTACTAGTAAATTGCAATTTTTACCCAATTCTCTTTATACCATACCAACGTACTGTATGCTCACGCACGGGGTATGTTTTAAAAATTTTAGTGGTTTGTATTCATACTCTCTTCGCCACCCCGAACTCATAGAGAGCGTACTCTATGAGTGTGGGTACACATGTATTTTTTTCGATTTTCAGTGTACCTAATGTACACACAAAGGGCTTGTTTTGAAGATGTTAGGAGACGGTATTCATGTTCTACTCGTCTCCATGAACTCAAAGAGCACCCACTCGGCTATTGCATTTTTGAGTACAATGGATGTACGCAGATTTTCATTATACAGTATATATTGAAAATCTGCGTACATAATTTCTGATATAAGTATAATTTTATGAATCCTTCGTCCCATATGGGCACGCTGGGCGGAAATTTATATAATATATCAATTTTTACATTTGTTTAATAATTTTTACCCATTTCCGCCCAGCGTGCCCATATGCGACGAAGGATTCATAAAATTATACTTATATCAGAAATTATGTACTGAATCCGAATATACTATACATATAATATATGATCATGTGTTACCATATGTTATCATATGTTACCATATGATTATATGGTAACATATTCATTTTGTTAAAACCTAAATACAAGTTTTTGGACCTTTTTGGGACTTTGAACCCCTCGGAGTGGTCCAAAAATGCTGGCTAACGAACTCATCGCTTATTTGCTGTTACGAACCAATTTCCAATTTTTAGATGCTACCCAGCTCAAGTTATCGTCTAAAGTTTCATAAATATATAAGTATGCCTAAATACGCATATGAAAAAGTGTAAAGATTCAATAAACGTATGAAGAATTTTTACAAAATTTTCCATTCTAAATTTAAGGTTATTGCAACAGCATCATTAAACGATGATTAATGGATCTGCTAAGGAGCCTAGGCGATGTAGAAAAAATGAAAATTGTCAACGATGGAGAAACAGTTCTAGATCTTGTTGAATGTAATTTTTAAGAAACTAGCAATATTACCACATAAGATCAAATCTACGTGTGGGAATCTTGGCTATACATTTTTTCCCTTCGCTGAACCAAGGAAGAAATGTTATTCTGGCCCAAATAGCTAGCTGAATCATTCCGACGGTTGGTTGGTCCATTCCTGTTTACACATTTTCTGAGTTGTCATTGCCATAACATCTTGTGAAACGCACACTTAGAAGTCAACAGAAAACACCTCAAAATACTGGACAGTAATACGTCTCCAATTGAATCGGAATTAGACCTTATGGACCGATACGTCCATAAGTATTAGACCTCATAATGATTGGGTAGTGATATTTTTATTCCTTGCAGTTGTGGATGTAGAGTAGATTAGAGAGGGAAAATTTGAAAGGCAGCACTAGAACGCGGCTTACTCAAAATATGGTTAGAAGAATATGGTTATACATAACTCTCAGATAAAGCAAGCAGGTGTTATTAAACAGGCGTACAACCAGGAATACGTAAGTTGCCAGTCTCATTTTCTCATCAGATGGATGGTTATGTTCGAAACACAGCGCAATGGACAATATAAGTAAACCCTAGTAGTATACAGGGTGTTGCCCCTTCGGATAGACGAGACTTGAAGGATCAATCCTACAACTAATTTGCAACAAAAAATGTCTCAGCAATTTTTTCTTAACCCATTCAAAATTCTTTTTTCCCACTTTAAAGTTTTTATTCGTATTTTCGACCTTGCCGCACTAAAATGATCATAACTCCCTTGTTTCTCATGCAACTTCAAATCTAAGTACACCGTTGGACAGAGCATTAAATTTCCTATCCGTTTAAACCCCAATTTCTTAACTCCATTCGTAAAAGTAAAAAATAGAGCAAAGTCAATATTTGTATTTTTTGATCCTACTTAGGTCTTAGTTCTGGGGGTCATTCCAAAATTTTTGACACACAAAACAATGCAAAGTTTTTTTTTCTGATGCTGTTGAACGCAGGAAGCTGAAATTTGAGAGGCAGGGTCAATCGATACACACTTCTATACATCATCAAAGTTGATGATCACTGATCAGCTGAGTGAGCTCCAAGGCCATTTCCTCTCCGGTTGAACGCAGGAACCTGAAATTTGAGAGGGCGGGTCAATGGAGAATGCTGAAGGCGCCTGAGTGGTCATTGATCAGCTGAGTGAGCTCATAATTTAAATTGCCATCATAAGACATATCCATGTACAGATGTATCTGCATTCAGTGTAGATACTCGTTTTTTTTCGAAAATCGCCATTTTTCACTCGACGGGAAAAACTACCCCCAAGATCACACCGTCACGTATGTCAGTTGTTAGGTTTAAAAAGGAAGTTTCTTGAAAAAAATTGAGTTTTATGAGAAAAAACGTGCTTCTTTGGGCATATTCCGCCAGAGAGTCGACCAAGTATTATTGCCTTCACTTTTCAAGGATTGCAATATAAAGTCCTCCAAGATTAAATTTCCACTCGTATTTTATCATCTATCATCTATCGCTCATTATCATCTATCAGGTTGGTTGAAAAATGGCTACCAGTGTAAGACAGTTTAATAGATAACAGTTGTACGGATAACTTGAGAACGTTGTCTATCAAGACTAGGGATTACAGTTGCTAAAGCCGTTCAACATCACCTGATAATTTTTTTTTTTTTTTTTCACATTCTGAACTCCACTTTTGGCTGACATTAGCATTACCGTCACCCAACGTCACTTGAGTCTTTTGGCCTTGACAATGAAGATGTTTTGCGAGTCAGCGAGACATCTGATCCTTTTGAACTCGCGAAGTCCCATCTCGGGGTCGTCTCCATCTAGATTTCCTTATAAACGTTCCTATGTTGTTCAAACTGTAATGTGATCTCATGAAGAGCGGGAGATTCCACACGAACCTACTTCCAAATCTTGTTTTTGAGAAGGCCACAGCAAACAATACTCTAGTTAATAGCTTCCGTTACAAGTTGGATTATGAGGCGTAATTTGTATATTAGTGTGGTATTTTGGTAATGAAAAGTCGTTCTGTTCATTCAAAGCCTTTGTTGTTTTCAAAGACCGATTCTGTACAAAAAACAGTTAACTCTTCGGTTGGTCAGATTTTCGTTGTTAGTGGAGACCCAGAACTCTTGGGATTGCTGAAAAGATATGGGATGGTACAGAAAATTAGCACAATGGATAGAATTAAATATTTTGTTGCACTAAAATACCATTTCGTATCTCAAGTTAAACGTTTAATTGTTATTATTTACTATTTTTAATGCAATAAATATTAAATTTTCATCAAAAATGTATAATTTGAAGAATATTTCTGATAAATTACCACTTTTTGTAGAGTACGTCTGGTGCTCATCAGAGTCCAATCCTTGTAGATATTCCACCTTTTAGGAAACCACTTCGTTAAGTATATTTAAAATTTGAGTAAATTTACATTACAATTACTTATATCTATTAGGCTGAGGCTCTAGGGCACTCATCTTATATACCATTCGTTGGTTTTGGACTTTTACGAATATAATATTTTACCTGATTTCGGATAGGTACAACCTTATAGGGTCAAAAATTCTATGTAATGTTAGTTGACCGTTGAAACGAGTCAAATGTTTTAGGGGAAACTCGGGTATCCGTCTGGTGATGTCCCATATTTCCCACAACCCTCGAAAAACGAGAGGAGGAAGATTGTCAACAACTAGGCCCATGACGTCACCGGGCCTTCCCCACAGTCTATATATTGATCTCAATGGGAGAGGAGTGCGGAGGTCGTGGTAGAAGGGACTGACTGCTCCCCTATCTCCTACTCAACATCTGCACCAAGAGATGTCCCAATTTCAATCCTCGTTTTCCCTGGAATCTTTCCAGACCACGTAAAAAGAGGAAGGCTACTTTCTTTGTCTGTCTGCTTTGCTAACTTTAACTTCTATGCAAGGAAAATCATTTTTCCTGTGGAAACCGTATTTTTCCGCGGCAAACTCACGAATTGAGTTTTATAACATTCTAGCTAGGTAGTACTTTCTCCTTAACAGTGGCAGATGGTATACTGTTTACTTAGTCAAAGACAGGAAAATTTAATCTAGGATGAAGAAGGAAGCCAACGAAATTTAAGGATGGCCCAGATTTGTATGTGAAAACTCTTTGATCATTTCGAGGAAAATTGCTCGAAAATTTGTTGAGCCGTTTATATTTACAAGAGCAAACTAAAATACGCATTGAG
Source organism: Apolygus lucorum (assembly GCA_009739505.2). NCBI lineage: Eukaryota > Metazoa > Arthropoda > Insecta > Hemiptera > Miridae > Apolygus > Apolygus lucorum. The sequence goes on along the minus strand of CM019176.2, from coordinate 50,093,069 downwards.
TTTTATTTATTATATAGGTGTATTATTATTGTATAACTATTATATTTAACATATTTTATGTATATATTAAGGTCGAACCATCGATAGGGATCGGTTCTGCAGCTACATGTTATGTTATATGTTGAATTATATAGTTTTATGACATACATTTTTTACTCCATTTAAAATCCGATTTTTTTTTCACGTTAAAGATTTTTTTCTCGGGTTTCAACCTCATGTCACAAAAAAACGCCCATAACTCCCTTATTGCTGTGGACTTGCTGAACTTGCTGCTTGAAAAAGACGAAATGTTACCCTGTTGAACAGGACTTGTTCGAGCTCTGTCTGTTGCTAAGGATTACAACCCCTGAATTCACGCATCTCTTGCTGGCTCCCTTCGACGTATTCAAGCTTGATAATTTCACACCCTTCGAAGAGCAGTCGAACTAGAGCTTTGAAATTACTTCCGAGAGATTTCTCAATAATCAAGGTGGGTGTTTAGGGTACACAAATTGGTGGAACATGCCCTTCCACTGTGGGTTTAACCCTGTTGAAGAATCGATTATTAATTTATTACGTAAAGTTTGGACATTCATCAATGATGGGTGTCCAAACGGCTTCATCGCAGTTAGGTGCACTCAATGGGGATAATTCTTAATAGCAGAATGTTTGATTGAAAGGAAGTTATGAGAAAACGATTGTGCCACCTTGGTCCAGTAATGGACACCTACACCACAAGATCAAGTGACTGGTCCGTCTGGTACCTAAGTTCCTGTCAGAAGACTCGTTCGCTCTGCTGGTCCTGTTCCGCTTTCTTCGTCCGTTCCAACCTCCGTGATGGCAACCACCCGGCTCTAGTAAAAATTTGCCCAATGGAATATCTCATCTTGGAGTACAGGAAGTCGAAATTCACACAAAGAAAACTAGAAAATATGGTTATCTCCAGTTGTTATACAGAGTGTCTACAAAACAAGTCTCATTCCTTCAAGGGGTCGATTCTGCAACTAATTTGCTACAAAAAATGTCTTTGAAATTTTTTTTAGAGGCTTCTTATCCGAGTTATTTCAATTTTAAAGTTTTTTTCTCGTGATTTTGACTTTATGTCATTAAATTGATAATAACTCCTTTAATTTACTGTGATAATTACAATTTGAGGATACTGTTGGAAAGGGCGTTAAAGTTCCTATCTCCCTAATACCAAATAAAATTTTTTCAATTGAATTTTACGGGGAACAAAGCAACTTAAAAAGTGAACTTAGTAACTTTTCTTGAACTTTCCGTTTTTCAACGCCCATAATGTCCAAATAAGCCGGAAAGGCTAAAAACAGCGCCAGAATATCAGCTTTCCAGCAATATAATAAAAAAATATTTTACAATAGAATTTGAGGGAGAAATGTGCGTTCAAACAGAAATTTCTCCCTTAAATTCTTGTAAAATATTTTTTGATTATATTGTTGGAAAGCAGAGATTCTGGCTCAGTTATTTTATAGTTTATTATTTGGACATTATGGGCGTTGAAAAACGGAAAGTTTTCGAAATGTTACTAAGTTCACTTTTTAGGTTGTTTTATTTCCCGTAAAATTCAACTGAAAAAATTTTATTTGGTATTAGGGAGATAGGAACTTTAACGCTCTTTCCAACGGTATCCTCAAATTGTAATTATCACAGCATGTTAAAGGAGTTATTACCAATTTAATGACATAAAGTCAAAGTCACGGGAAAAAAAACTTTGAAAAAAAATTTGCTAGGAGACATTTTTTGTACAAATCAGTTGCAGAATCGACCCCTTGAAGGAATGAGACTTGTTTTGTAGATACCCTGTATAGGAACAAAATCGAAAGATTGGAATCTCGTTGAAAGTAATAAATATGGTACCTACCTAATGAATTGTTATGTCAAACTCTATTAAATGTCGAGCTAGTCAAATTGTGGGATTTTTGTTGATTATTGATCAACCTGAACTAGGCAAGTACTTACTCATCTGAACTAGGCAATCAGAGGCCATTTGGTTTATCAACTTTTCCAATCTCCACCTCGTTTACACCATTCTATTATCAGAATCGGGAACACTCTTCAGGCTTAACAACAATTTATGCGAGTAGAAGATTTTCTTCTCCACATTTTATGTATAGGATTCAATAAATGATTTGGAAAGGGATTAATTTGGTTCGGGAAAAGATTAATTTGGTTTGGAAAAGGATCAATTTGACTTGGAAATGCTATATATCATCCCACAGAAAGATTGATCAAATTCTGAAATTGAAATGGAAAATTCTGAAACTGTTTTGGAAAAATCTGAATTTGACTTGGAAAATTTTATATTTGACTTGGAAAGTTCTGAAAGTGGATTTGAAAATTCTGAATATGATTTGGAAATTTCCGAAATTGGTCTGGAAAATTCCGAATTAGACTTGGAAATCCCATTAGAATATTCTCATCTGTTTGGCTGCACACGGTTTCGGAAAAAGAAATTTATATTGTAGATATAGGTTATTATGTGACTCGAGTCAGTATTAGGTAAGTAAGTCTTTACATTAGTTATTCGTTTTAATTGGGAAAAAATAATACTAATAATTGAATCATAATACATCATGAATAAAGACATTTTTGAGACTCCTCTGCTAATAAAAATTCTCATTATTGGAGACGTTTCGACTATTATGTTCAAGCAGAACCGCCACGTTCAAAAGCTGAACAGCTACGGGTCTTTGGACTGATGGAGTTCTGACCTGTAACCGGTAGGTATCCAATAAAGATAATTTTTATTAGCAAAGGAGTCTCAAAAATGATATACATCAACAGTTACATACATTACTTAGGTATTTAATTGCTCACGATCAATATACCTCCCTTATAAGTAATACATTAATGTTATCCCCTCTCGGTGTTGTATCCCTCAGTAAATCATTTGAAAAACGTCTGTCAAGTGAGTGGCACATAGCTTCCTCGTATCCATAACCCGATTGTGTAGATAACCAACCTCTGAATATTGTAGGAAAACGTAGAAGTTGTGGTTGTTACAAGGATTTCACGTACCTCGGAACCAAAATTGTTCAGAAAGGTCTGAAACGTAAAACGCGAGAGGAAATTTTGATTTTGGAGAACTTTTTTTTAACCTTGAAAAGTTAAAACAAAGCTTCCGCTTGGTTATCGGCAACCTTGGTAGACTCGGAAGCAAAAACAACATTTATGTTGGAACCGAATTCATGTTGTGGCGGTTACGAATTAATTTTAGCAGTTTTAAAGTGATAGCGAGCCTCACTATGAAGACTACGATCATAGAATTGGAAAACAAAGCTCTTCATGACGGAATATTTCAGTAATCAAGAGGTGCAGCAAATGATAAAATTTATAGGAACAGGATTATGATTTTGTTAGCTAACTAACACTATGTAAGTACATTGTACCTACAAAAGCTGGGGTATTTCCAGCTCGACACTTCCGCAGTTATTTGATAGTACGTGGTAAGACACTAGCATTCTATAATAATTGACATGAATTATTTATGAAACGTTCTCTCAGCTTACGCACATCGCTGATTCCGAAAAGAAGAGCGGACTGCTTAATTGGTTCACAGCCGGACGACGTTCCCACTGTTAGTTAGAAGTTACGTGGCTTCATTTATTATGCAGGAATGTAAGTAAGTAGAAACGATTAAAGCAATGGCAAACGTTTATCATCTGAGATTAATCTAAATAGTAAACGAATTAATCATATCATCTACTAAGGGTTGTTAACTTGTTATAGGAATAATCGCTGCAAAATCGAATTGAATGGAATAACGAAGGCTACCGTGTGATTTGATAAAGAAAGCTATAAAATTAAAAATTGAACATACATTTCCACAGTTTGTTGGCTTGACTGAAGTCTGTATGATTACCCATTCCGTTACCTTGATGGGCTCAGAAGTAAAACTTCACCATTCTTCTCAAATAATCGGTTATATTCAACGGTAATATTAGTTGACATCTAACCCCTCAAATTTGAGAAACTAAATGCCTCAATGAATTCTACGGACGGTAAGTAATGATATTATCGTTGAGGGTTATCGGTTCTCAACATTACATCGCAATGCGGCAATATCTCAAGGGATTAACTTGTTTATTGGCTTTATCAAGGTTGGTTGATAAGAGGTTCCCTGACACTTTGCACTTGAATTAGTTTTATACCCGAAATTGTCGTTAATGATTCATTCATTTTTTGGGCTCGTTCGAAGTATTCTTGTTTTTCGAGTCAAGCTGAAAAACGCTGCAAATTATTACACAATGGTTTATTATTTTTCTATATTGATCACTCGTCTGCAAAGTCACCAACCATCCAACATGAAGAAAAACATCGATCGCATTTCGGTCAGCTGAAATTTGAACGGAGATTAGGCGTCTTTTGCGATTCACACTCGTGTTTCTGATTTATCGTACGTCCAACCCTTACATTCTTGTAGGGAGCGAACGGTTTGTCCTACACTGCCGTCCAAAGGAAGAACGTCCTAAGTCCATTTTTTCACTTTTTGAGATAGGGACATGATCTTGTAGAGCTCGATCAGACGCATCTTTTGAGCTAGGTTAGAACGTCGTAAGTCGATGGGAAAGTAGAGAAAAATCACTTTGTCCTAAGTCCATTTCCCGAGTTTTGCTAGTCATCCCAGGCTAAAATGTCCTAAGTAAGGCGTACTAGGCTAAAATGTCCTTAGAGGAAAAAAATTCATGGACATAGGACAGTCTAGTTTAGTAGAAGTGGACCATAGGACGCTAAAGCTTTGTACGAATCATTTAGTTCTGTGACCTGGACTTGCTTAAACAGTTCTAGTTTTGAAGAAAAACAGTACCTACCTACGTTGTTCACTCGATGATGTCAGTTTAGCGACAGTTAGTAGCACTGCTTCAGTCACTCTCAGCGGTAACAACTCAGCAAGGTTTTCTGATCTCTGTGTAGCATTCGATTGAGATTGAACAGATAGACTTTAAATAAAACGAAGAACTGTGATTTTCTATACAGTCAAAACAAGAGTTTATTCCTAATATCCAATGAATATATTATACTGCATTTCAATTGTGTAATTAATGAAACTTTTTGAAAATAAAAATTTGGTTTTGGAGCTAATACTGATTTTGCTTCCGAGTCTACCAAGGTAGCGGAAGCTTTGTTTTCACTTTTCAAGGATGAAAAAAAAAGTTCTCCAAAATCAAAATTTTCACTCGCGTTTTGCGTTTTAGAACTTTCTGAACAATTTTGGTTCCGTGTCTGTGTGTCTGTCTGTCTGTCTGTCAGTCATGAATTCCTTGTAACGCGCATAACTATACGAAGTTATTGTCCGATTTCGATGAAATTTTCAGGGATTGTGCGGGTTGGTGTGTAGACGGTCCCCTATGAAAATCATCATCCTCGGACCGATAGAAGCGACTGCGCATGCGCAAACGTGAATTCCTTGTAACGGCCACAACTTCTACATTTTTCATCGGATTTCAATGAAATTTTCAGGGATGTTACAGATTAGTATTTAAATGGTCCCCTATGAAAATCACCACCTCCGGACTGATAGTAGCCATTGCGCATGCGCAAACGTGAATTCCTTGTAGCGGCCATAACGTCCACATTTTCAACCCGATTTCAATGAAATTTTCAGGGATGTTACAGATTAGTATTTAGATGGTCCCCTATGAAAATCACCACCTCCGGACGGATAGTAGCCATTGCGCATGCGCAAACGTGAATTCCTTGTAGCGGCCATAACTTCTACATTTTCCATCCGATTTCAATGAAATTTTCAGTGATGTTAAAGATTAGTATTTAGATGGTCCCCTATGAAAATCATCATCCCCGGACTGATAAAAGCGACTGCGCATTTTTTTGATCTAATCACATACACCTACTCACTTAATTTTTCATCCGAAGTTGATGAAATTCTCTAGGATTGTCCAGATTAGCGTGTAGATGGTCCCCTATGAGGGTAGTGGAAGGTACTTAGAGATTGGAGTTTTGAGATTAACTACTACCTTCGCATCGGATCATCTATACAATCGGGTTATGGATACGAGGAAGCTATGTGCCACACCCACTTGTTTTATGTTTATTTCAATAACCCATTATCATTATATTAAAAATTATCACTCAAAATGTTTATCTCAGAAACCCAAAACTCAAAAATGTTTATTTCAGAAACCCATTATCATTATAAAAAAATTATCACTCAAAATACCACGGACTTGGGACATTTTAGCCTTGCATCAAGCAGAGTCAAGCTGTCCTAAGTCCTAGGTTGCTAGGCTAAAGAGTCCTATGTCCTTCCATTGGGCATAAATGACCCAATAATTACCCTAATCATATTATTTCTGTGCTTGTCAATGGAGTACAAAATAAAGGAACAAATTTGTGAGTGCTTCGTGAAAAAAAAAATTTTTTATCTGCAACGAGACGAATGGCGCAGGCAACTTCACAAAACCTCGTTTTTCTCGAAATGCAAAAAATGGACTTAGGACGTTCTTCCTTTGGACGGCAGTACAGAGCTCCACGTGGTCTCAAAAAATTCTAAAAATTCTATAGAATCTTAAATTGAAGGAAAAACAATACCTTTATATCGAAATTTTTTGAGTTAGGGCGTTTTCAAAATTTCAAAATTTATTTTGTGTTGGTTGTTGTGGTGCGACCATTTTTCTTTTGGGAAGTGATTTATTGGAGTCTTCTTTTTTGAGTAATTTTATTGTAGGTACATGTTTCGGCAGTCTCAGCCGCCTTCTTCAGCCTTAAACAATAATTTTTAACAATAGGAATATCATTAATACTAAAAGAAAAATTGTTTATAAACTAATTTATGTAATAGGTGTCATTACAAAGTCAATTATTTGTATAAAAAAAAAAAAAAAATTTTTTGCTAAAATTAACTTATCAACTAGTTCCTGTATGTAATACATGTAATTACAAGTCAAATTATTATAGATACCTAGGTCATCAGTCAGGATTTTTTCTAAAAACTTATCAACTATTTAATTGATGTAATAGGTATACCTAATTACAAAGTTATGTAAATTGTTTTACCTGATAGAGGTAGGTATTATTCATAGTCCTTTCTTTAGCATTATGTTAGACCAACACATCCTCATGACCCTTATCTCTGTAAATATAATGCCATTCTATAAGGTGGGTATAATTTACTGTTGCTTATTGTTTTTGTGCTATTTACTGTTACTATATTTACCTGTTGTGATTTTTGTTGCTTGTTTTTGTTTTTCAGTCTTCATTCTATTGCCTTTATACTTATTGCCAACCTTTATACTTATATTAGACTTTTAATCTGTAAAAAGTTAATGAAGCATTTAGGTGTTATGAATTTGTCATCCAGGTAAATACTTGGTGTTCAAGTATTACCTAGTAGAGTTGTAGATAATTTATTGTAAGTGTATTTGTGGAGAAAATGTTTTTTGTGATATATGTCTACATAACTTTGTAATTAGGTATACCTATTACATCAATTAAATAGTTGATAAGTTTTTAGAAAAAATCCTGACTGATGACCTAGGTATCTATAATAATTTGACTTGTAATTACATGTATTACATACAGGAACTAGTTGATAAGTTAATTTTAGCAAAAAAATTTTTTTTTTTTTTTATACAAATAATTGACTTTGTAATGACACCTATTACATAAATTAGTTTATAAACAATTTTTCTTTTAGTATTAATGATATTCCTATTGTTAAAAATTATTGTTTAAGGCTGAAGAAGGCGGCTGAGACTGCCGAAACATGTACCTACAATAAAATTACTCAAAAAAGAAGACTCCAATAAAAAAAATTTATTTTTGAACCCTTAAAAGTGACCTACATCAACCAAAATCTTCGGGGCACAACTAGACCCCCAATGGAGCCTACGTACCAAATTTCATCAAAATCGGTCTATGCTAAGTGGAGAAAGTTCCGCGTACGGCGGACGGATGGCCAAATTTTTATTCGATTTTTGGATTCTACGTACCTTGAAACGTAAACCATCAAATTTTGAGGGGTTTTTAAAAAATTGTTGTTGTTGGGTGTAAAAAAAAAGTTTAATAAGTACTGATAAGTTGTATAGATGCCAAGAGAGCTCTAGGAAACTATGTGCCACGTCCACTTGACAAACTTAGTTTCTTTCTTAAAAATAACCTTTTCTGGTGGCCTCTGGGGAGTGCGTGAACGTCGGACCAACACGGTGCCACACGTGATGGTTTGTCTGGGCTTTTTTTAAAGGAGGCTTTTGTGCCTTCTTCTCCCACAATATTGGGACACCGATCAAACAAACAGTTAGTCGCCCGTAAGTGAACAAATTGTTCCGACATAGAAACCCTGCTAAATGTGAAGGCTTACAAGACTAGTGTTTCACAGCGATCTAGTAAACGACTTGATGAAGGTAACCAAATACTTTTCTTTTTTTTTTTGAAACCGGTATATTTCTACGTAATATACTTACATTTGTATCAAGAACATAATAACTATAATAGCGTTGAGATGTAGAATTACTAGTTCTTCCATCATGACTGGTACTGTTAGTTACCTTATTGCTTCCTAGACTACCAAGGTAGCGGGAGCTCTGTTTCAATTTTCAAGGTTGATGAAAAAGTTCTCCAAAATCGAAATACCCACTCACGTATTATGTTTTAGACCTTCCTGAACGATTTTGGTTCCGTGTCTGTCTGTCTGTGTGAAATTCTTGTAACTGGCATAACTATACGAAGTTATTGTCCGATTTCGATGAAATTTTAAGGGATTGTGTGGGTTGAAAATTGAGAGTTTTTGCAAGCCACTAACGTGCTCGTGGAACCTTTTCACAGAGCTTGGTATCCACGGAACCCGCGATTTTGACGAAACGTTGACAATTGGTGACGATCCAGCTGCCAATTTTGGCGGAGTCCGTTTAGAATCCCAAACATTGCTGGCCCGTGACAAACCTTTCAATTTACAACAGTACATTTTTTTTATTGTCTTCTTCGTCTTCTTCTTCCTTTGGTCTAGTTGACGCAGAGGACTCTATGAGGCGTCACAGGGATAGAGCGTTGGTATAGATGAATGTTTCTGGAATGTGAGCTTGTGACTGTGGAGTGGAGATAGAGCTATCGGCAACAAGGGAGCACACGAATGTGCTCTCAGTTCGTTGGGCTGCAGAGGATACTTTAGGTAGCTCTGAATGTACAGATTTCGATCTATACCAAGGAACGAGTAGAGAGAGATTCGATGTCGAATCCTACTTGCGCAGTGGTTCAATAGATGGTCTAGATCCGCAATCTGTGCCTGTGCCCTTGTGGAGCAGTAAGTCGCAGTTTTTATTGTCAACTGTCATCATTTGTCTTCCGTTACCAAGGCAACATAACATAAACAAAGCGTGGCTCTTAGCACTTACGTCTCTTGGGACGTCAATGACAACGGACCAACATCTTCTTTTCCAGCTGGCTTACTCACTGGGGGCAGTTAGCAACATGATTGCGCGCCCTAGGTTGGAGTTTTTGGGCTCATTGAGCTGACGTCGCCCGTTGGCTGCAAAAACTCTCTTTATCTGACCTCAGAAACAAACTAGAAACTAACTAAAGTTTTTTTAAACCGGAACGGTTTCCAAATTTCAATAATTTCAGAAGGACTAGATTACTATAGTTGGATGTAATGTCTCTATGAATTGCTAGATATCTCTTTGCTCATTAATATTTTTCTTATTATTGTAAAAGCAGGAACGTAAAATAATAAAACCTCGGCCACTCATATCTTTTTTTATAGCTCGGAATCTTGGATTTCCATGTTTCTTAATCGTTTCTTCAAGACTATTGGCACCATTACTATCTTTCTCCGCCTGTAGCGTAGGTCCGCCTTTAACGGCAAGAATACGATACGAACATTTATTACCTCTCGTTCCACTTGGGCTCGAATTACTGAAAGTTGATAACATAATATGTTATCATATATTATATGATCGTTGAAGGTAAATAGTTGCGTCTATAAAAACCTGATGGCTGAATAATTGCGCGAACTAGATTTTATGGGTCTTTTTGTTGCTGATTGAGGGTTTTTACACATATCCAGGGGTTGATTCTACAAGGATATTTCCAAAAAAAAATTTGTCGATGCCTAATTGTTTTAACCCCTTGTGTTTTCAAATTGTTTCAATTTCAAGATTTTTTCGTGTTTTCGACCTTATGACATTGAAACTGCCATAACACCCGTTATTTGCTAAGTAAATTCAAATTTAAGGATATCGTTGAAAAGAGTCAATTTCCAAGCTACCTAGTAAAAAACCAAAATCTTTTAGAAATACAACATTTAAAAAAAATCTAGTCAAAATTTTTCGAAATTTGACTTTTTGTATTCAACTTTTTACTCTGAATCGATGGGCGCTCTTGGAAAAAAACATGCCCAAATTGTCAGTTTTCCAACGGTTATCAGTTTCTAGGGCTCCTACGAAATTTGAGAAAAAATGGTGTTTGAATGCAAAACACGTGTCATTTCAGCGAAAATTGAGGAGACATTGAGGAGACATTTATTGTTGGAAATACCTGGTAGAATCGACCTCTGGGTTTCTACTTAGCTTTAGTGGACACTAAATATATAGTAAAATACTAAAAATATAGTACGTTTTTCATAGGAAGGTACTCACTTAGATGTTTCTCTGCACCCCCCAAGAAAGCGATTATCACAAATTATTACATTCGTAGATTAACATTTTCCATGGTTTGATTAGTTTTCTAATTATTCTTGTACTCCACTCGAGAAATTAGGAAAATCTCACTTTTTACAACTGTAGCTTCACTCGTAGACACTTCACTCTCTTCCCTTCGGTGCAGGTCAGGAAGGTCTCTGTGGGGTCACGAACTTACGTGGTTATTCAACCAACCGCAGAAAAGTAAATTATTCCTTTTTGACCCATTTTTTCGGATCGAAGATGTACGAACCTAAGATGACTGTCTAACTTAGGAGGTTGGAAGGTACTGTATTTTCGTTATCGATGTACAGCATAATTATGATTAATTTATATTTAAGGGGACACGGAACCCAAAAAATGATGAAAATTTCAATTTTTTTTTTATTTATTGAAAATCATTCTTGAACATGCTGAGAATAGATTTAAACAAGAATTACCGAAAAATTCCGTTCCAAATGACGAGGAAATTAATTTTTGCGTACCTAGTGCAGCCCCGAAACTAACGAAACTAACCTACCAACCTGTTACACTATTTCAATGCAATACTGAAAAATCGATACTATAAATCGGAAGGCAAATATTGAATTGTCTTTGGTTGAACAACCAATAAGCAAAGACAATTCAAAATCAAGGAACCAATCAAAATTCGAGAAACGTGAGGTGAGAATCGATAGTTTCATCTGCAAGCGCCCTCGTTTGTTCCCGCTCAACTTCAAATTGCTCTCCTGAATAGTTCACTTTTTCATGATAAATGTTCCTTTTTCTCAGGAACTACTAATCCTATCCTCTATTTCTTTTTTTTTAATGAAAGAAGACACCTAAACGAAGGCTGTACCGGATCCTTTAACCAATTTTCCAATTCCAACTATTCCAAAAAGAGTAACGAAGGTAGAAAATAATTCTATTTTATAAAACAGAATCTCAAATAAAAAGTAATTAAGATAATCCAAAAAGGATCCGGCCTACCAAAACTATATCCTACAAACCAAAAAAAAATTAGAAGATTCGGTTGAACAGGGACTGAGAAAAATGTACCAGAAAACACCTCTATTACAGGCGGGAGGGGGGTGGGTTCCGTGTCCCCTTAATATATGATAATTTACACATATATATCATAATTTAACATAATTTATATTTAATATATCAAAATTTATATTTAATTATTTAATATATATTAAATTAATAACGTTCCTCCATCTATGTGGGAAGATGGTGTTTGATATTTTACGGGATTGGATCCCAGTCAGGTCCTAGATGCAAAATTTACTTTACAATAAATTTAAAATTTTACTAAAATTTAAAATGTATTAAATAAATTTAAAATAAATCCGTAGATATCATGATTAATGCGAGAACTGTATTCCATAACTTTTCTTCTTGCTGCAAACTCCAATTTTAGTACTTTTGTTGAGGTAGAAACTGTGAGAAAGATGCCATGCAAGGATACTGTGGAAATGAACCGTATCGTCTCGATGATTCACTGGAGCTTTTACAGAGCTTTTACAGTATTATAAATGTTGCAATAAATAAAGTGGTATGGTATTCTTAAACGGCGTGGGAGGTATAAATGATTAGCTGGAGGACTACAGGAGCATCGCCTTATCGGGTAGCTAACGAATGGAGGAAATTTCTAGAAAATTCATTTAGTTCGTCATCTTTGGAATTATCTTAACCAGCGGAAACCAGGCAATTCAACGGTGGAGAGAACTGTGAAGAGGTTCGCGACAAATAAGAATCAATCTTACCTTTTAAGGGCCATTAAAGACGGGGAATGACTAGTGAAAGATGTGATGTCAGATTTAATCATAACATGGTGGTTGCATCATCACCCGTCTCTTTATCGAACCGATCCGGTGTCTGCAGCAATTGTTATCTCTCCTCTGTGTCATAAACGATCAACAATCTTTTGAATCTAGAAGAAAGTAATAGGTTAGTTCCAGCGCCTTATATGTCTTGAACGTGTATAGGTTAACGTGATGGCTAAACCGACTCTTTGAAATGAGTTGGCTCCTAAATTAACCAATCAATGTTATTCAGTTATTCGCCCAACTCATTCATCAAACGATTCTTGGAGATGAGAGGCTTTCTAAAATTGGGAAGAGCTAAGAAGAAGCACGGCTCTTCCTCTCACTACAACTCCTATTCTTCTTTTGACAATTCATCGACTCCCTCACTCATTAATTTCGAGAAACGAGAATAGGCTAGCAGAATGGTAGGGTCATGATTCCAGATTTCCTCCTAGAAAACCTACAACTCACTACTTTTCTCATCAACAACGCAACTCAAAACAAATGCAACTCAGCAAATCATTCAGATGAGTGACTTCTAATAGCTAGGGAAAGGAACTAAGGCAGCACGACCTTTCCTCTTACTACATTTCCTACTCCTTCGTTCCATCAACTACTCAGTTTCAGCTTCCTTCCTCAACCAATCACTTACTAACACCTTTCCACTTACTTCCTTGTCAACTTTGAAGGAGGTTTTATTGTGAGAAATTTACAGAAATGCATGTGCGTTCGCAGAGGTTGTTATTCATCCGACAGCACAGAAATTTGTTGGGAATCGTCCATTAGGCACAATTTCTGTAAATATTGCGCCTGAACCGTATGGAAATGGGGCAGACACATTTTTACAAAATAATCTGTTTATAATTACAAATGTATACAATACATCTAGTAATTTCTCTTTTATATGCACTTCTGCATATGCAGTACTGTGGTTCATAGATCACTACCTACTTCCACATCACACTACACACTTGTCTTCTAGTGGTTGGTGACAAGGTCCAAGGGCTTGGTCCTCTTCAATCGTGGTACATCCCTGCTGTTGTCCATCAGATTCAATACTTTGACGCTTGGATGTTTGTGGAGCCGAGTTTAGCTCCACAGCTCTTCTTTTTACGACCTAATTCACCATCTCAACTTTGAGGTTGCGGTGGAGGTCACTTGTTCGAATGTACTAGGAGGCATTAACTAGACTCCTGAGTATTTTGTTCTGCACCGTTTGCATGATTTTTACGTTGCTCTTTTTGGTGCATTCCCATATGGGACAGCCGTAAACCCATACAGGCTTTATCACTTGCTCATATAGTAGCACTTTATTGTGCACAGGGAGTTGAGAGTTTCTTCTTTTCTTCTTCTTCTTCACATGTTCTTTCCATCTCAGTTTGGTAACCAAGGTCATACCTAAGTACTAAGCTGTATTTGCAAATGGTATAGCTTGAGAGTCAATTTCAACACGAATAGGGTTTACTTTCCCATACGAGAAGTTTACATGTGTTGACTTTGTTTAATTTAGATTGATTCTCCACAGTTTGGTCCATTTAATGATACAGTTCACTGAATTCTGCAGTTTTGTTGAGGCTTCCTCAGTTTTGCTCCTATTGCTAGGATTGCTGTGTCGTCTGCAAAATGTTTTTGTGACTGCTTCTGTTGGTTCTGGAAGATCCCTTGTGTACAAAAGGTACAAAGCCGGTCCAAGAAGACCTGGGGTACTCCAGCTGCTATGTTCCTCAACGTTGAGTATTCATCTTCGTGTTTTATTCGGAAGTGTCTTTCTGATAAGTACGATTTTAAAGGTAATACTGGATTGGGAGGTCTCTTTTGTATTGTTGCTAGAAGTCCCTTATGCCAAACTTTGTCAAAAGCTTGGGAGACATCAAGGAAAACTGCTGAGCAAATTTTCTTATCTCCAAAACATTTTTCTATCACACTTGTTATCCTGTGCACTTGATCAATAGTGGAATGTTGTTCCCTGAACCCAAACTGATGGTCAGGAATTAGATTTCTCTCCTCAATGATTGGCTTCAGTCACTTTCGAGTAGCTTAGATATGATTGGCAAGAGCGAGATGGGGCGATAAGATTTCTTGTCGTTGATTGGTTTGCCAGGTTTGGCAATCATAATGACTTCCCCAATTTTCCATTGTCGAGGGACATTCTTCAGCCGAAATGCTGTATTTATCAGCTGTACTAATTTCTGGAAACCTTTTTCTGGGAGTTCTATCAGAATTCTCCCAGGGGCTTGTTCGAAAATGCATAAAACTTACAAACTTCATTTCAATCATGAAAAGAGAAAAAATCACAAAAATGAAGTTGAAGTTACTTTTCATAGACTCGGAAAAGAATGAGATCGCTTTCAAGTATAATATATTGTATGTACATTACACACATATACAGGGTGTAACACTATAAGAACGTCAACCCAAAGAATTTTGATTATACAACTAATTTCCGATCGAAAATTCCCTTAGCAATTTTCGTTTAACCCCTTGTTTTTCCAAGTATTTTACAATTTTAAGATTTTTTCGTTTTTTTGACCTTATGTCACTAAAACGTCCGTAGCTCGCTTTGGATACAGTAAAAAATTAAAACTAATTATACCGTTGGAAAGAGCGTTAATCTTCCCATCTTTCTGTTACAGAATTAAACATTTTCAAGTACATAATAAGAAGGGAAAAATTGGCCTGAAAAATAATATTTGTCAAATCTTCTAAATTTTAGGTTTTTTCAACCGTTTGAAAGAACTAGTAATCATACTCGATTGTTTTCCACTGTAACCCAAAAGTCGACTGAAAAGTTCAGCTTTCCAACGGTATGGTCAGAATTATTTCTAATATTTTTATTAGTAGAGAAAACCGCGCTTGAATGCGAAAAAACGTGATTTTTTTTTTTCACCGAAATCGACGGTTTGACGGGAGGATTCGGGGTCTCCTCCGCCGCCGCTCCTCTCACTAGGGATGGGTATCGTTATAAAAGTATCGATATTTTGTATCGATACAGTATCGTATCCGAGTATCGATATCCCAAGTATCGTTGGGCATGAGTATCGATATTTTAAAATATCGAGTATCGATACTTTAGTGTCACAAACTATCAATATCATCCAATTTTCTCAAGAAAAATAATTTTTTCAACAACTTTTATTCATTTTTTACTATTGAGAATCCAAGCAGAGTGATTTTTTCCATGATATAAACGTTATTTGTGCAACCAAAGAGTAATGACCCAAAAGCCTCTCTACTTTCTTCATTTTTTAGCATTTATGTTGAATTTTCCACGAGAACAGTATCGATATTCGATATTTAGAAATATCGGATCCAAAGTATCGATATCCAAAAATATCGGATAGTGCAGTATCGATACTAAAATATCGAGTATCGGTACGAAAGTATCGATATTTTGAAATATCGAGTATCGATACCCATCCTTACCTCTCACGCACCATCCAACCCCAAATTTACCAAATGTTTTACCAAATTACAATAATAATTAAATAATTAATATTAATATAATTAATTTAATTATTTTTTATTATTATTTTTTACCAAATTTTTTTTGGTATTTGAAATTTGGTTTTGGTTTGGATTTTGGATTTTGGTGGTGGTTTTTGGTTGTTTGGGGTCTAGTTGAGCCACGAAGATTTTGGTTGATGTAGGCCACTTCTAGGGGTTGAAATAAAAAATGAATTTTGAAATTTTGAAAACGCTCTAACTCAAAACATTTTGATATAAAGGTATTGTTTTTCCTTCAATTTAAGATAGTATTGAATTTTTATAATTTTTTGAGACCACTTGGAGCCCTGTAGAACAAGCCGTTCGCTCCCTACGAGAATTTAAGGGTTGAACGTACGATAAATCAGTAACACGAGTGTGAATCGCAAGAGGCTTAATTTCCGTTCAAATTATAGCTGACCGAAATGCAATCGATGTTTTATTTCATGTTGGATGGTTGGTGGCTCTGCAGACGAGTGATCTATATAGAATGATAATAATAAACCATTGTGTAATTGTGTAATAATTTGCAGCGTTTTTAGGTATTGTATCCGAAAGAAGTTACGGACGTTTTAGTGACATAAGGTCAAAAAAACGAAAAAAATCTTGAAATCAAAAAACTTGGAAAAACAAGGGGTTAAACGAAAATTGCTAGGAAGCATTTTTGATCGGAAATTAGTTGTAGAATCGAAATTCTTCGGGTTGACGATCTTACAGTGTTACACCCTGTATACAGCGTTTCACTATATCTACCCCACGCGCTTCGCTCCCATACTTGCTTCTTTTCTATTCCTTCCCGGTGTGATTTCACATTAATAAGAACGAGAAGCCTATTTTGTTGTAGGTGAAGGCGCCGAAGGCAGCCGGCAGAAGAAAGGATTCTTCCGGAGCTTCTGGAAGCGCAGCCGCCACTACTCGCTGGAGCAGCAATAGCCACAAGACCCCGGGAGTGGCTGGACCTGTTTCGGCTCCTGTCACGCCAACTGACATCAGTAAACAGCGCTAGCGACACTCCGCCACCCTCAAGGGACACTCACGTTACAACGTTCTTTGTTAATTTTACTGTTATTTGTCGAATATTATAACTTTATAACCAAGGTGGATATCCTAGCGTTTTACCTATACTTGATGACCGAATCAAACGTGCCATTTTTCAATTTTGAATTTGATCGTTCAGCAACGAATCCCAGTAAAGTTAAGTATGAAGAAAGCAAGATTCCTCCAAGTACGGATCTGTAAGATGTTAGCGTGCCATCTGGTTTAACCCTTGACCTTCCATGTCTCTAGATGCAGTCACACTCGTTCCTGTAGCTCAAAATTTCACGTGAAAGCCCTTTTTACCTGTCCAACGTTTATTTCTTATGAATTGAAAGTTCTTTATTCAAAAAACGCAGAAAGCGAAGAAAAAATCTACCAGAATGGCTTTAAATCACGTAGTTGAGATCGTAAACGATACAAAAAATCACCCCGTTTTCATCTTTTATTGACTAGCATGGTTGAACCGTTTTTATTGAATTCTCCAAGAGAATACCTATCTCACAAATAAGGCAATACCTTTATCGTTATGGCACGAAGATTGATATCGATATCTCGAATTGTTATTATAATAAAATTGAACTGTAGATAAGTAAATAAGGCTTTAATCAGCTCACTTAGCGGGCTAATTAAAAATGGAAGTCAAACGTCATGTTTGTTGCTTGAAAAGAACGGTTTTTGTAACGTTGAACCGGGTAAAGTAGAATTATATATAAAAATCCATCAATAATTTTGACACATCTCATTTACTATAGCTGTTTGCTATCTTGTTTTCGTTTCGTTACGCACACAATTATTCACCCTGGTGTTTCATCTGTTCAAATTTTCAGCGGTTTATGAAGTTAATTAGTACGGTTATAAATTCACGGTTTACAGGTATTTTGGTTGTATACCATTCTAATGAAAGGGATTAACTCTGGCACTGTTGCATGACTCGTTATAATAATAATTTCTTATAATTTTATACTAACCATCTTGGTCCTCCTCGCATTTTGTTTGTGAAATACGACTGATTTTTGTGAATAACCTATTTTTCAAAAACGGGGTAAACTCACACAAGTTCTTTTGTATTCCGTAGCCGACCAAAAGAATTTTTCGAAACATCACGATGCTCCTCAGCGGGTATAGAGCGTATTGTTTCAATTTCCTTGTACGTACTTATTGGATAGGTGTAGTTATATGGCCGGACTTGGTGGCAATTAATCGCTGGCTTTTTATTTTATAATTCAAACATTGTCCAATAAAAAAAATGTGTATGTATAACTTAGAATGTAAATATAATTGTAAGTGTCCATGCTTTAGGTAGTTTTCAATAATGAATCTAGTCTAGGAAAGTCGCCTAAACGTTCATGTTGGGTTACCTCGTACTTTGGATATTTTTCTTTCGAAATAATTAGGT
This sequence comes from Apolygus lucorum, assembly GCA_009739505.2. Lineage (NCBI taxonomy): Eukaryota > Metazoa > Arthropoda > Insecta > Hemiptera > Miridae > Apolygus > Apolygus lucorum. The sequence continues at coordinate 50,074,734 of CM019176.2, read as the reverse complement.
TGGGTACCTATTTGTAACATTTATTCACGGAAAATCACAACGAAGCTTCCCGATTCTTCGAAAATGCAACAAAAATTTGTGTAAATTTACACCATTCTTATGATTTTGTAGCTCATCGACTAAATTATGTTGTGCCACACAAAAGTGATTCAATACTTTCAGTAGGTTTTCAAATGTTATTTGGTATTAGGTAGCATTGCGAGGAATTTATATATTTCAATGGTTCATACAAGGCTGCCACACTCACTTTTTTACGGTTATTTTGAACTATGAAGACGCGGAACTCTCACTGCCTCCCTTGTTTAACTAAAAGTGTTGCACTTATAAGAATTATAATTCTAAGTACCGTTTTACATATTTTTGAGAAAAATAGTAACCTTAAATACCAATGTTGTTTGCACTTCTACCAAAAATCAAGGATTTTAAATAAATTGTCATCCAAAATCAAAATTCCCACTCGCATTTCACGTTTTAGATCTTCATAAACAATTTTAGTTTGGTGTCTGTCGCTGTATCCATAAATCCTTATAAAGGACAAAACTAAACGAAGTTACAGTTCGATTTCAATGAAATTTTCTGGGATTGTAGAGGTTGAGGTGTAGATGGTCCCCTATGAAATTCGTAGCTTCGTATCATTGAACCTCGTCACAAGCCCTACGTCTACAGTTACCATCCAAATTCGATGACATTTGGGTTTCTGTGGATTAGGATCTAGAGGGTCCTGTAATCACTATTTATTGTGTATCATTGGTAGCTAGCTTCTGCGTATGGATAAATGTGACATTTCCAGAGATTGTGTTTGGGACTTGATGGGAGATTGATTTTTTTTTGCCTTCTATGCAGCGGTTCATCTTTACAATTGTGTTACAGATACGAGGAACCTACATTCCCACTTAACATACTTCTTTTGTGACATGATCTTTTGTCTATCTTATCTATCCTGAAGTGATGATATCATCGTCACCACCACCCCTCCCCCCTCGGCGAAAAAAAGAGCTCATTTTGGGGACACGTGAGGCCAAATTTTCTGAAGTGAGGGTGAAGTTGTGAGGCTTCCCTGGGGAAATCCATCCTGGCACTCTAGATGAGCTTTCTACTGAATGGGGTTGCCTTGATGCAGGAGTTTTTTTTACTTTTAACTGATGGGCAGAGCAGCAACCAGTGTGAGCGAAGTGGGTGAAACCCCCATTTACAGCAAGGTGGGGGTTTGTAGACCGGAGGCTGGGATGACTGACAAAGGGGAAGGTGTGTTAAGGGGTTCAAGTGATCCTATAGCTTTACAATAAATGGTGTTCTTATTTGGTAGCTTGAGCTTCTGAGCATTCCATGAAGGCAAAACAAAATCTAATGATTATTTGAGGCTGATGACCATGAGATCTTGACTCGAACCTCAAGATGATTGGGACAGCAAGAGAAATCAGACTCATATTCAGACGTGAATATAGGTGGTTTATTCTAAAGAACTCATTGAATATCGTGTAACAGGTTGAGACTTGGGGGCTGAAAAGCAGGGTGGAGCTGAATAGATAGTTTGCGGGTCAGACACAGGCCTCCACCTCCCCTCATCATTCTCGTGTCACTCATGATAATATCACCAAGTGCATCTCTATTACCTACCTAACCTACTCTATTACGTTCATCCATAAAAGCTTTGCCGTCATCTAAATATTTTTACTTTCCACAAACAATCCCATTTTGATCGTTCAAATCATTCAAAAAGCCCTAAATACTTTCTACAAAAATATATATTAACCTACCAAGATAATTACGATAACTAATTAATTTATTATGAAATAGATTCGTAGTATTTTTAATTTTTAAATTGAATAGTGTTCGAACATTGTTCTTTGAATTTCCATCTTAATTGTTGACCAGACAGACAATAATAATCTATTGTCCCTCTATTTCGTGAGTTCTGTTCTTAGGATATGAAAACCCGCACATTAATGCGGTTCATTCGAACACCGGGGGTCGTTTGTGAGCTAAAAATGTTATAAATTCTAAACACCATGATTTTTTATATTTTCTATATTCTGGCGAGCTGAATCGTTTTATCGTGTCGATTTATTTTTGTATGTTCCAATTGCTTTCTCTTCTGGTTTTGTTACTTTTTGAATAGGCGCACATATTCAACGAAAATATTTAATAGTGGTTCTTTCCTTGATAGCTGAAAAACGTCCACATAATCCAGTTTTTTGTTATATTCCGTCAGTTATTAAACATATTTGAGGTTGGGAATAAACTTGGTTGTCATTGATAATAATATAGCTAGAGCTAAAAATATGATCACCGCAAAATCACTGTGTTCAGTTTTTTGTTATATTCCGTCAGTTATTAAACATATTTGAGGTTGGGAATAAACTTGGTTGTCATTGATAATAATATTGCTAGAGCTAAAAATATGATCACCGCAAAATCACTGTGTTCACCTAGTTGCTACATTTTTTGAGGTAACCTAGCAGAGGCGGCCTTGTTTTCAATATAAAATGCATTGAAAAACCAATACAGCATTATATACTATTACTTAAGTACCTATATATATGGTAGGTACAGTCAAGTCACCCAACTTGCGGATTTTAAACGAAAGGATTCATGGAAAAAAAGGCAACGGAATGTTGAGTCGTATTCTAGTGTTGTTCAAAGGCTTGTTGATGCCGAGTCGTTTCACAGAACAAGTTAGTAGGCCCCGACTCACTCGTAGATGTGAACAGAATGAAAAGCTTGACAAAATAAATTCAGGTTTACGCCAAAAAAAAACTATAAACGTGGCAAGTGTACGCAACCCCGAAAATTGAGGCCTAAAAGCGTATATTGCCTAAAAAAATCTTTTTGTTTGTATAATGAAAATATAGATCACAAAGAAAAAACTGATAGCCGTATTATTAGAAAAATCTTAAAATGAATCGCTTTGTCGTGTTTCCTAACTGTTCCAAGGTAGGTACCTATTGAAAAGAAAACATATTCATAGAATGTATTGAGAGGCGGTACTCGAGTACCTCAGTAGGTCTCCTGATTATCTTATTGGAGTGCACGTTGGGCCCGAGAAAAGGGCAAAGAATGTCACAGTACAGTCACTGCCTGTTTTTGTTTGTGTAGAATAGAAGGAGAAAAATTGAGAAAAGGCACAGTAATATGATATTATTTTATCCGTTGGAATGTAATACGGTATCTTACCAAGCTTCACAAGCTCCTATTTGTACACTTAATGTTTGATATAACTACCTACCTTATTAACTTTTACGGTTTGAGGAGAAGACAGAATATCCATTTGTATTAATCGGTATTGACTAATAAATATTTATTATGGCCAGAATGTTTGTTTAATTGTTTACTGCCTCTTGTTTACATCCCGAGGACTGATCGGTCCATAAAATTCATGAGTAGTCATTCGAGAACCAACTTTGAAGAAAAGTTGGCCGACATCGGGAGATGACATCATGAGAAATCTATACAGGGCGTCTCAGTTGAGATGTTCCTTTCTTCACAACATAAAAAACGCTGCAAATGATTACACAAAGGTTTATGATTTTTCTATATAGATCACTCGTCTGCAAAGAACTCGGCTTTGCCATTGTTACCACCAACCAACCATAGATACTACCTACAGTGATCGCATTTCGGTCAGCTAAAATTTGAACGAGAAACCAAATTTGAACCAAATTTTGGTTTATTATTCTCAATAATGAATCTTTGGAATCGACCAAGAAGAAAAATTTTTTAAAGCCCCCTCAAAATTTGTTGGTTTACGTTTCAAGGTACGTGGAATCCAAAAATCGAATAAAAATTTGGCCGTCCGTCCGCCGTACGCGGCACTTTCCTCTGTTGCAATTGGCCGATTTTGATGAAATTTGGTATGTGGGCTCCATCTGGGGTCTAGTTGTTGTCCAAAGCTTTTGGTTGATGTAGGTCACTTCCAAGGGTTGAAATTTTGAAAACGCCCTAACTCAAAAAGGTTTGATATAAAGGTATTGTTTTTCCACCAATTTAAGATGGTATTGAATTTTTAGAGACCACGCGGAGCCCTGTAGGACAAACCGTTCACTCCCTACAAGAACTTAAGGGTTGGACTTACGATAAATCAGAAACACGAGAGTGAATCGCAAAAGAGGCCTAATCAACAAAAAAAAACAACAAAAAAAATCGGTTGAGGGGTGAAATGTTCATGAAATTTTACGTAGAATCCGAATCTGCAATAAAAAGTGGGGGGTCTCATTTGAAAAAACGAAGTTGGTGTGCGTTGCGCACGATTGCGCACGTGCGCAATGCGCACCGTGGTCATATTTGAGATCCTTGGGAAAAATCATGAAGAATCAAAAAAAAAAAATTTCTTTTTACCACTACCTGGACGATTTTAGCAGGGGGGGGGAACGTTTTCGGGGACACCCTGTATATACAGGGTGTCGCCCTAACTCGAGGACCAAACTTCAAGGATCGATTCTACAACTAATTTGCAAACTTTTTTGTCTCCTGACATTTTTTGTTTAAACGCTTTAAAATTATACTTTTTCCACTTTTAAGATTTTGTTCGTGTTTTCGACCTTGAGCCATTAAAACGGCCATAACTCCCTCAATTTACTGGATAAACTCAAATATGAGTATACCGTTGGAAAGAACGTTAAATTTCCTATCAGTTCATCAGAACACAAAAGCTTTTTAAGCCTTTCGTATAAGTGAATAAATTGGTCAAAGTCAGAAATTTAAAACTTTCTCGAAAATCACCATTTTTCAGGCTGACTCATCTTATGTAATAAACAGCCGTATCGGCGGGCACTCAACGGAAAAAACTTGCCCAGAATCTCAGCTTTCCAACGGTCTATCAATTTTTCTTTTTAACATTCAAATTAGAAGAGTAAATGAAGTTTGAATGCCCGAAAACGTGTGTTTTACAAGCAAATCCAGTGTTTTAAGCGGTTTCTGGTCCCCCTCGACCTCAAGATGGCTTGACGATTTTGGTATCATTTCCTATGTAATTTTCTACGCTGAATCAAATGGTGATACTTCCGAATGGTTCCGACTGCTAGAAAGTGGATTTTTCGAAGAAAACCTTCGTTTTTCGTACAGAAAATACGCATTATTCTTAAATGTGGTAGTGAGCATGAAGTAACACCTTTGAACTCAATACAGTTCAAATAAAGTTCATGAAGTAACACCTTGCATGAAGTAACACCTTCGAACTCAATAAAGTTCAAATAAAGTTCAAAGGTGTTACTTCATGCTCACTACCACATTTAAGAATAATGCGTATTTTATGTACGAAAAACGAAGGTTTTCTTCGAAAAATCCACTTTCTAGCAGTCGGAACCATTCGGAAGTATCACCATTTGATTCAGCGTAGAAAATTACATAGGAAATGATACCAAAATCGTCAAGCCATCTTGAGGTCGAGGGGGACCAGAAACCGCTTAAAACACTGGATTTGCTTGTAAAACACACGTTTTCGGGCATTCAAACTTCATTTACTCTTCTAATTTGAATGTTAAAAAGAAAAATTGATAGACCGTTGGAAAGCTGAGATTCTGGGCAAGTTTTTTCCGTTGCGTGCCCGCCGATACGGCTGTTTATTACATAAGATGAGTCAGCCTGAAAAATGGTGATTTTCGAGAAAGTTTTAAATTTCTGACTTTGACCAATTTATTCACTTATACGAAAGGCTTAAAAAGCTTTTGTGTTCTGATGAACTGATAGGAAATTTAACGTTCTTTCCAACGGTATACTCATATTTGAGTTTATCCAGTAAATTGAGGGAGTTATGGCCGTTTTAATGGCTCAAGGTCGAAAACACGAACAAAATCTTAAAAGTGGAAAAAGTATAATTTTAAAGCGTTTAAACAAAAAATGTCAAGAGACAAAAAAGTTTGCAAATTAGTTGTAGAATCGATACTTGAAGTTTGGTCCTCGAGTTAGGGCGACACCCTGTAGAAACATAATACACCTTTGTGTAATAATTTGCAGCGTTTTTTTTTTCAAATGGTGACCCATAATTATTTTATTGAATCAGTTCCACCAAGATCATTTTCGTGATCAATCTGTGATTGAGTTTTACAAGTGTTTTTCTACAAATTTTCTAAAATATAAATCATATTTAATACGCTTGAATCATTCTTCTTTGCCCTGATGGATCTTAATTTGTTTGAAACGTTTCAACACCGTGTGTGTGACTCGTGATGCGTTCGGAGAGTTCATCACGGGGCGAAAATAGTACAAAAATTGAATAAAAAATTTCAATTCTAAATTTTGAAAATCCCTCCAAAGCTAGAAATACTTGAAACGTAGGTTTCGGAATCAATGCAGGGCCAAAGCAATAAAAAAAAATGAAAAAATAAAAAAAACTTTTACGTCAGAAAAATCTTGAAAATTGTGTCTTAGCCACCCCGTTTTACAGTAATATTTGGGTTTTTCGCGTGAAGGCGGTGATTGTCACCAACATCCAAAGGGTAATTGAGTACATACCTGCCTATTTATACTAAATTTATGCAATCACTATTACTTTTAATAATAAAATACTGTTCAAAAGTAATTTATTACGATTTTCATTAATTAATATTGATTTATTTTAGGTTTTTCAATGAGGAAAAATGTACCCTCCACACATGGATGCCGAATCCTGGAGCGAGACTGTCTTGAGTTTTAGGACCAGACTCCCTAAAAGCCTCTTTGGGTGATCTTTCCATTCAATCATGTGCCATTCAAGGGCGCTAGTTATGTATGGACGTAATTTATGCCCACTTCCCAGACCCATTAGCAATATTGCTTTGGTTCCTACTTCGACCCTGTAGAGGACGTTAAAAGTTGTACGTACTAACCAAGATTATTCTAGGATGCTCTTCGTATTGTACCACCCTCATCATGAATATATTATTACGGTAAACAGGCGAGCAAAGAACCTCGATAGTTTCAATTCTTCCTTATAAGGGTTCGACCTCGAAACGAGCGTTGTAGAGTCAAATATGGAAAACCCTCGCAGCTGATAGCTCGGGGGAGGTGATGGTTCCACGTGGCTAGGAGTTTTATAGGTTGTGATGGTGCCACATCGCTGACTAAACAAATCCCACCCGCCTGTTTCAAATCAATTAACCCAGAAAGGTTGAATGTTACGAGTCTGCTCTACATCTATAGTTGGACTCTCCTGTACATTTTCCACTGACAACGGGCTCGGCAAACGTCCTTCAAACCGAACAACTCGATCCAAAAGTCCTGCAATGCAAAATGTTGTCAACATCAACCTTCAGAACCAAAATAGGTTTCAGAACTCATATTACATTCATTGTGCATTTGAAGGTCAGCGACATAATCGAGACTAAAATTGCTTGTATGGAATGACGAACGACTTTTTTTGAAATTAGATTGTACTACCGAGCATGTAAAATATGTAAGTACGAACGTAACTTTCGGTATCCTGCAAATACCTCCACTAAAATCTCGACATGTTGAAAATGAATTTTTTGGTTTATTATTTTCAATAATGAATGAACCTTTGGAATCGACCAAAAACTTTTTTTTTTAACCCCTCCTCAAAATTTGTTGGTTTACGTTTCAAGGTACGTTGAATCCAAAAATCTAATAAAAATTTGGCCGTCCGTACGCCGTACGCGGCAATTTCCTCAGTTAGCATTCACCAATTTTGATGAAATTTGGTACCTATGTGGGTATTTGGGGTCTAGTTGTGCCCCGAAGCTTTTGGTTGAAATTTGGCAAAGGGTTGAAATTTTGAAAACGCCCTAACTCAAAAATTTTTGTATAAAGGTATTGTTTTTCCATCAATTCATGATAGTATTGAATTTTTAGAGACCACGCGGAGCCCTGTAGGACAAACCGTTCGCTCCGTACGATAACTTGGGTTGGACTTACGATAAATCCGAAACACGAGTGTGAACCGCAAAAGAGTCCTAATCTCCGTTCAAATTTTAGCTGATCGAAGTGCGATCGGTGTTTTTTTTTTTCATGTTGGTTGGTGGTAACAATGGCAAGGCAAAGCTGTGTTCTTTGCAGACGAGTGATCTATATAGAAAAATAATAAACCTTTGTGTAATAATTTGCAGCGTTTTATAAAGAAAATCGCATCGTAAACTCGGTTGGTCTCTGACTATGACTTTTCCAAGAACTTTTTCACCATGCGTCACATGTTAGCACTCCTGAATAACAGATGAAAGTAACAGCTCTTCTGACTCATTTTTGCTACCTAAGAATATTTTCAAAATTCTAGATACCTCGGAAATTGTTAGCGCTGCCATTCGACTCAATGAAAAACAAGAAACCTCCTCTAGTCTGTGAGTCATAATCAAGTGGACAATAATATCGAAGAAGAAAAAAAAACCTTTGCTTTGCAGCTTTCTTCAGCAGAGAACGTCCTTCGTGAAACGTCTAATGCTGTTGACCAAGTTATTATTCTAGCCCTGGCTTTATAGGACGTTTCCCAGTATTCAGGAAGGATGTATAAGAATACAGTGCATCTGGAAGAACTTCCATGCTATGGACGGCAGTATCACCTGTCAATTGAGATATGTATAGCAAAGAAAAACTGTCACGCCTTCCATATTCTTACTTGGGATTACCATCTATGCTTTGGGATTACCTATAAGGGCAAAAGCATCTCTGTTGCTCCTGCTATCCAATTGACTTTTAGTAGGGCAGACGCAGAGCCCGTCAATCCGGCACGAGGGCAAGTTCAATGTTGGCATTTCCCCTAATGGGCCTGGCTGCCCCACAAACATCGATCGGCCTGAAAGCAGACTCCGCGAGGAAAAATCTTTCTATCGCCGGTCGACAATTAAAATCCGGTTGCCCCGAGGTGACATACTTCTGGTAGCTCCACCAGGATTTGCCGAGGAGAGAAAAAGCCCTTTCAGACTGCACCTATGTACCTACCTGGCATCTTGGCCTTGAAAACCTTCTGAAGAAGCCGCATTTCGATAAATTCACTAACGTCTAGATGCAATTCTAATTTGGAAAATCGTAATTTTGTGTTTGGTCCAACTTGTGAATAATGTTCTTTTCAAAATGACTTCAAACTTACATCGGATGGTTTTGGTAAAACAATCCATTTGCAAGAACGAGTGCCTCGCTTTCAGTCCATCTTCGCTAGCTCATAACTATAGGACTGGGATAGTCTCTACTCCGATGCACAGTAGACCAAATGAAGAGTTTTCTTTCGAACGGGCTTATATCCATTTTCTACACTCTTTGTTTTTTTGCCGGATTCTGAATCTTTGGGATAATTCCCATCACCTCACGAGTTGAATTCCTTCAGAAAAACTGTTTGTATCCCGCTTTAAAAGCTTGCTAAAAATCGGGTTTGCCCTTTGCCGGCTAAACGGCTTATATCCATCCCATTGTTTTAAATTAACTCTTTTTTTATTTTAAAAAATTGGTTTTGAAAAAAAAAAACCATCAAATTTTGAGAGGGGTTAGAATATTCTTCCTTGCTCGATTCCGAAGGTTCATTATTGAAAATAATGGGAAAACCAGTCAAAGAAAATGCAAATGAGATTTTTCTTGACACAACCAAAAACTGGTTTTTTCCAATGTGGCTCATATCCATCAATTTCATAAAAAGGGCATATATCCAATATAAGAAATGGCTGTCTCCCTCAAAACGCATGCCAAAATTTGGTCTTACAATCAAAAGTTCTACGAACAAACTATTTGGAAAAATTTGGGAACCCCAGACAACTTCCTTCGCCATGAAATTAGTTTTTATCAATTTCCCACAAAAAATCCCAAGTGGATATAAGCCGGTTTGAAAGAAAACTTCTCAAATAATATTTCAGGAATACTTCGCTGATTCCGATTGACAGTTTCCTATACCTTATGTTGAACCGCAACTTGTACAAAATAAAAAAAAAAAAAAAACCAAACCGGAATGACAGGTTTTTGAGTCTTTGAGTAAATTTGAGTCCTTTTTTTGTGCACATCAGAATAGCTATGATTCGAATACGTGAGAAGCAGGTATTTCCTACTAGCGAATAGAAGTTTGAGAAAGAGAGATACTAGTTTAATAAGTACCTACTAACCCTATTTATTCCTTAGTATTATTCAAGAAAAATAAATAAACATGATTTTTCGGTATTATGATACATTAAATGTATAAATTTTAATTGATACATTAAATATATAAATTTATACATTCAATGGCGTTAGCTACGGTGATGCATTACCTCTTCAAACTACTTAGAAGAGGATTACGGACCAGAATCCAGAAGTTCGCAGAGTTCCGAGACTGCAGTCGAAGATCTTGAGATCAGCTGTACCTGGGCGTAATAATAAACATCCACGGCCTAAATTGAACTATTTTTTGCATGAAATTCGACTGCCCTGGAATTTGGACACCAACTCGAGTACGTAGTTCAGTTCCGAATAGCTGTAGCGTTATGGCATTCCCCGCGGTAACCCCTACTTAGAAATTAAGTTTGTTAGTTGGGACAGGTCAGAAAATTAAGTTAACTTTCGTCAAATATTTTTAAAAGTGAAGTAAACTCATTGGTTGGGTTTGTTATATCTTTACTTTGCTTAAGAAGTGAAAACGCAGCAAATTATTACACAATGGTTTATTATTTTTCTATATTGATCACTCGTCTGCAAAGCCACCAACACGAAGAAAAACACCGATTGCATTTCGGTCAGCTAAAATTTGAACGGAGATTAGGCCTCTTTTGCGATTCACACTCGTGTTTCTGATTTATCGTACGTCCAACCCTTAAATTCTCGTAGGGAGTGAACGGTTTGTCCTACAGAGTTCCGCGTGGTCTCAAAAAATTCTAAAAATTCTATAGAATCTTAAATTGAAGGAAAAACAATACCTTTATATCAAAATTTTTTGAGTTAGGGCGTTTTCAAAATTCATTTTTTGACCCTTAGAAGTGACCTACATCAACCAAAATCTTCGGGGCACAACTAGACCTCAGATGGAGCCTACATACCAAATTTCATCAAAATCGGTCAATGCTAAGTGGGGAAAGTGCCGCGTACGAAGTACGACGGACGGACGGCCAAATTTTTATTCGATTTTTGGATTCTACGTAAGCTTACCTTGAAACTTAAACCAACAAATTTTGAGGGGGTGTTGAACAAATTGTTTTCTTGGTCGATTCCAAAGGTTCATTGTTGAAAATAATAAACCAAAATGAGCAATCAGGTAGACAGAAACACATGCAGAAGCCGAAGCGAATCCAGGACCTTATCAAAGCAATGTACCTACCACTAATGTCAGAAGTGAGTGGAGTCGACAAAGAGTTAGAATAACACCGTTATCCAACGGGTGCTTTCGAAGCAAGTTAAACCCTTGAGAAGTATAAATCGTTGATATTTTAACTTCCAACCAATGAGCTCCTTTCACTCAGAATCAGCCTGGATCACGAAGAAGATCGAGTCTTCTAGGGATGGGCGTATGGCTTTCAACTGGAGTTCCCTAATTTAAATCGAGGATGTTTCAACCTCCAATCAATGAGCTCCTTTCACTCAGAATCAGCCTAGCTGCTGAGGGAGGGCTTGTGACCTTGTTAACCTTCGGGCGGGCTCTTGGGCGGCAATTTGACCGTATTTTCAATAAAAACGACCTTGCATAGACAAAAGCAATTCACAGCTCAACGGAACGCACAGCTATTCTCTAAATACAACATAAGACGCCAGATGGCAGGCAGAGGCTAGGTACGTCAGATTCGTGAACGACGCTCGTAAATCAGTGTGAAAGTTGACAACGTCGACGTTGGATCTAAGTAGACATGGGTAGGTAGGTGCTCAAGTACACTATGAACTCACTTTATTGTGCTTTGCTATGTTACTGGAAGAAAGACTGAATGTACGTTTTTTTAGTCTGATTTGATCATATTTTCAAATGGGGTGTGCGCATGGGTCGGAAAAACTGTTTATTGTTATTTTTAATCTAAACTAGACCTCATTCTGAGACTTTTGACACCAACCGCGACCTTCTAGCGTGAGAAGACCTTTATCTATGATTTTTCAGTTTCGAATGGTTATGTCCGGTTAGGTTCCGCCCAGGCGAGAGGGGCACGTGACGTCATAAACATTCGAACCTTTGAAAAATCATAGAAAAAGATCTACACATCCAAAATGAGGACGGCTGGTGTCAAAAATCTCAGGATGAGGACTACTTTCGATTAAAAATTTAAAAAAAATCAGGCGCACCCCCCATTACCTACGTTTTTATTTATACCCACCAAGTTGAAATTATTTTCAATATAATTTATTTCTTTTGCCTAATATTCATGGTTATGTAGGTACCTTATTTGTGTTTCCCTAATGTGAAAGTCACTGATCAATGGTATACCCATGCACTTACACGCCAAAAATATTAAATTATTCGAAGGCGGCCCATCGGTGAGCTCAGATGGTGCGCCCGCCCGAAGGATAAGAAGCCTAAACCCAGCTTAGATAATACATGTAAATGTGTATCTAAGAAGTTGACAATAATGAAGAAACTCATACTATAATCCTACTAATAACAAGACTTGCTTATTATGAATCCTTCATAATTTCTGCATTCGACGTTTTTCGTATTTTTCCTGATATTTTTCTGCTGAATTCCGTGCTTTTGCGGCATTCTTCTTACGTTTAAACTCTCCAGGGGCATTAGCTATTGACATTCAAAATTTTAATTGGTATTAAAGTTTGAAATTTTCAAATTAAAAACGTCAATATCGTAACTGATGTTTCTAAAGAATGGAATAACGAGATAATTGCCACAATCCGCATCATAATACAACCTTTGACTTCAGTATTTCCTCAACTAGAGTCGAGTGTTTTCTTCTCCCCTCCGGGTAACACCTCAATTTCCCATGTCAATCTCTTGAGTCGACAGGACATCCACCACAATCTTGATTTTGCTTTTCATTCCTTAACCCATATTGGACCAAGGTGCCACTAGTGTCAATGGAAACAGGCTTTCCACAGCTGTCCAAGGTATCATCAGATTAACTACATTTAAATTACAATTTAAAAACTAATGGACAGACTAATGGAATTTTATGAACCAATTTTTTTTTTTACAAAAGTCAAAAAATGATGTTATGACAAACATTTTTTCATCAATTTCCTCGGAAATTATTGTCATAACTCTATTTTGAGACTTCCAATAGCCCACACAAAAATTCTGCAGTCCATTAAATTTAAATTGCAATCAAATTTTGGTTACTCAGGTGACACTTTGGACAACTGAGGAGTTACAGACATGTTTTCGGTTAAACAATTTGATTCAACTAGCCGACAAAATAACATTCGTGAATCCGAATTAACTTCACTAAATTAATTAAACGCTCAAAAATAGTGTCTCCGTCATCAGAGATTGCATTGTAGTTCATTGGATTCCTGAAAAACCACATTCTTAGAGTCCTAATAGGAGTTTGTAAAGGCAAATATCACCCAAGAGGTGACTAAATTTATCTGTTTGAACAATTTAATAATCATTCATGGTGAACAACTTTGATAATTGATTATTTTAAATCAAGTACCTCAACACCACCTTATATAATATATAATACCGCCCAAAACGTCTTCTTGAATACGCAAAACGACAGAAAAACAGCGAAATCGGTAAGTTACTCAGGTATTAAATTTTTTCGAAGTTTACAGGGACGACGATAGAAATAAGTTAACACGGTGAATGTAAATGCAACTTCTTTTATTTAAGGTTCTTTTTAAAAGGGGTCCATGATAATCAATTACAAATTGCTTCCTCGATATTTTTTCTCAACAAGAAATGCGAATAACAGGAAAACGAAACTAAAAGAAAAATTGTTAAATTTGTGGTTTTTAAATTATGGTACAATATATATATACTTGCTTGTCAATATATTCATAACATACAATCATAATATTAAAAAAGAGGCAGCTGGGCGAAATTGGTTTTTTTAAATCCACTTGGCACACAAACAGAGGCTACAGGAAGCCCCAATACATACATACAATAATAAAAAGCACAGCGCTGAACGATTATAAGTCTACAGCTTCTTCTTTAAAATATTACAGAGAGATTAATTACTTATATTTAAAAAAGGAAAGAACAAAAGAAGTTGCAAAAAAATGCATTCCAGGAACCCCCTTTATTACACGATAAAAATTAGAAAAAATTATTTAGCATCTTTCCCGTACAAAGGAAATTAAAATAAGCCTTTACAAAAACCGCATTCTTTTCAAAAGATTTGTAATTTCTTTAAAACAATACTTACTTTAAAAAACGCGACGAATGCGTTTTTTATTGTTTTCGTCAATAAAAACTTTAAAAATGCTGTCTACGTTGGACCGTCCCATCGAAAGGTGCAAACCCTCCTACAGAACGGCTCAAAATCCGGGAAACGGGCGAAAACACGGGACAAGGAACACATTGTAGCCTGGAAACACTATTACAATATGGCAAATGGATCAAGCAATTTTTCTCGTTATCATAATTTATAGAATAAGATTCTCCGCCAGATATATTACGCTTTAAAGCCATTCATTATTTAATTTTTCGTCTGCAAAAAACGATACTTCATTACTGAGGGTTAATCGAGTTTAGAGGTGGACTATGAAATTTGTATCACGGAAACCTCAATGGAGAGATGAACGGAAAATAGAAAGAAACGTGGAATTTTGCAACAGTTAAATTTTCTTTAATTACACAATATCCGATAAATTGGAAGTATGTATAGTAAAAAAAGACACAAAAAAATTACATTAGAAACTCTTAAACATACCACTAAACTGAGCATCTGACAATTTAATATAATTATATATTTTAAAGGATATTGAAATTGTTCGTGAAATTCCATCATAATCTAATTATTATATAAAAATTCTTGAATCACATAAAGAATACATACACTTAGAATGTTTTTTTTTGTTTGTATGCACCAGAATATATAATATGTATCCACCGAATCGGAGCCAAATCCACAGCCTGTTCAAAATGGCTTTTAATACCCCAAAAAACCGTGTTCTCAATACAATCGAAAGTTTCCAATTTTTCCTTTTTTTCCATATTGTAGGACTAGAGTCATAAAATTTGAAAAAATAAATAAAACAAATGACGAATATAATAAAAAATTGCTGGCTTCTTTTTTAAATATGTAATAGGTACGCAGTTTTGTGTATGCAGGTCAACATTTTCACAGGATGAGGTTTTAAAACAGTGAAGTTCCCTTCAGAAACGATCATGCCAAGCCGAAGAAATCTCTACAGGTCCCCGAGTTATGCTCTCCGCCCTCCCAGAATTACACGGGGTAAGTAGAGACTTGAAGGCTTCATTATAATGAAAAATAAAGGTAAATGAAGACTTGAAATTCAATTTTTTTCGGCGTTCAAAGACGGACAAACAAATCAATAATTATATTGGGATTCCACCTAGCAACGAGTAAAAAAAGTCTCTTGGCAGTTGTGATCAACACATTTCATTTCCCACTGTTTTTTCCCCTCCACAAAATTTTCAATTTCATTTTTTCGCTGTATTTGAAAAAAATGTCCTAAACCCCCCCAAGGATTTTCTCAACACTTCCCCCCTCCCCCCATTTTTCCACCCAATCTTCATCGTAGACTTGGCCACTCATTCTGCTTCTGCAATGGAAGAATCGGATTATTGGAATCTCTTTTGAAGATCATTTCAGGAAAAAAAAAAAATGTTTTCTGTTTCTTCAAACGGAAAGGAGAGGCTGTAAAAACACGACATCAACTATCATAGTATCAAGGCCGAGTATATCGTAGCCGGGGAAATAGTTTTGAGCTGAGAAAAACACTCCACAACTCCATGGGGTTATTTGTCAAAAAAATGACAAAACTCTTGAAAAGAATAACAAAAATGCTGTTGCTCTAATTTTTCGAAAATTGGTTTTTATTGGGAAATATTTACAAAGGGATTCAATCAAATCAAGCGAGCCCCCTTTTCGCTCTTCATGTTTCTTTTCAAAAGTAACAAAATAAGGAAATTTGTTTTTTAAAATTAAAAAAAGAGGATCACCTTAATAACCACACGAGACTAAGTAATCTCCTAACTTTTCGACTACCGATGCCGCTTGCTGTGGTTGGATAGGATCTTCGTATAACGAAACGACGACAGCTGGAATAAAATAAAAAGTTGACAGTAAAACTTGGTACATGGAATAATATAAACATAACGAATCTAGCAATTCGAGTGGCAGGTGTTTCGTATGGTTCCTAATCGAAGTCGGGAAGTTTTCCAAGTGAGAGAGAAGAGCCATGGAAGGGATTGGAAGAGTTGTGGAGGGGAGTAGAAGAACATTGTAGGACAAGGAAGAGTTGTCGACGAAGTGAGGAGTAGAATGAAATGAAAAAGCCTTTCTTTTCAAAGGTGAAGAGTGGTCCAAATAAGAGGCCTTAAGGGGAGTAAGTCGGCTTTTAGCGACCCGCAAGCGCATTCCTTTCATTTTCCATTCACAACTCCAACAATTACGTACTAAATTATTTGAAATTTTAAGGAAATGTTCTTCACAACTGTATGCTGTAAATGTTGTCCAAGCCGGTCGAATAGAAAAAACTTCTGCCAAGTGGGTGTGGCACATAGCTTCCTCGTATCCATAACCCGATTGTATAGATGATCCGATGCATAGTAGGTAATCTCAAAACACCAATCTCTGAGTACCTTCCACTACCCTCATATGGGACCACCTACACGCCAATCCGAACAATCTTGAGAAATTTCGTCGAAATAGGTAGGATGGAAAATATAGAAGTTCAGGCTCTTAAAAGGAATTCAGGTTTGCGCATGCGCAGCAACTACTATTAGTCTGGGGGAGATGATTTTCATAAGAGACTATCTACACGCCACTCTGAACAATTCTAGAAAATTTCACCAAATTCGGATGAAAAATCAAGTGTTATGGCTGTTGAAAGGATTTTACGTTTGTGCATGCGCAGTGGCTACTATCAGTCCGGGGGTAATGATTTTCATAGTGAACCGTCTACACGCCAACCCGCACAATCCCTGAAAATTTCATCGAAATCGGACAATAACTTCGTATAATTATGCCGGTTACAAGGATTTCATGACAGACACATAGACAGACACGGAACCAAAATTGTTCAGAAAGGTCTGAAACGTAAAACAAGAGTGGAAATTTCGATTTTGGAGAACTTTTTTTTCAACCTTGAAAAGTGAAAACAAAGCTTCCGCTACCTTGGTAGACTCGGAAGCAATAAGAATGGAAAAATCGATTTTTATGACTTTTTTTGGACCCATAAGAGCCTTCTGAGGAAGTAGTGATGACTTTTCCCAGGTTTTCAACCTCTATCGCAGCAATGGAATCCGAAATATTTGTACGCTCAATCGTATAGCGAGTTATTGGTTTTTACGGAAGTAGAAGTGAGCAGTGAATGGGCGAGTTGTTTGGTCAATTAGAAAGAGTGAGATGAGAAGTCGCTCAACTCAAAGTCGCCCATCCCACCACTGAAAGCAAATAGATCATGTAGCTACCAAGAACGACTGTAGAGATCTGCAAGAATTTACCAATCCAAAGTGAATATAGCTGTCAAACACCAGCGAACGTTTTCATGTGTCTAGTGTTAGTTCAATTACAGACGGTAGTAGATAGAGGTTATTGCTATTTTGAAGTGTGTAAACTTGAAGGCGATTAAAAGATAAGATAAGAGCTTTATTACTTATGAAATCGTCCGTTTTGTGAAGCCGATATCAAAAGTTTTGTAGACGACAGGCAGGTACCAACATTATGGAATTTTGTTGTATTTCTACAACCTACCTTTGACTGCATCGCCTACCTACAACATATTTGATTAGAATGAGAATAGGAGAATAAACGAGAAATTGGGTAAGCGGATTATTTGAGGCCGGGGCAGAGAGTTCCGACGTGTGTAGGTCGCCCTTGTCGTAGGGTCAAGTTGAAGGTCTGAAGAACAGTCGATATCGAACGACCTTTTGAATCTTGTAGGCCAAACAGTCAGAACTCAGAGAGGAGCAGAAGTGGAAATTCAGCTCAAAATCCTTGCAACGTGGAACAAGGAAGCGGATCTTCGCAGAGATGAGGAACGGAAAGAGCAAACAACGATTTCCGGGCCCACTATCACCCCTTTCACGACACAATCATTCTGCCAGTGACCCTTATCTCAATTATTCACCCAATGAGTTCAGAAGGACTTCTCCTAAACTGCATAACTCCACCTTCACCATCAAGAAATATTACCAGGGACGTAACTCGCACGAGTACAGAAGCTGACTTTAAATATTGGAACGAACAGGAACAGAACTATGTGGGTCACAATGAATACGACAGACGCGAAGAAAGCGTGGAACGAGCGGTTATTTTTTGTTCTTTTGAATTAGAACCTACGCATGACGTCATCCAGGTTCACGCTCAGCGGCACACGGAAGTAACAGCTGGTCGGACCCATGAAAGATCTCTTCGTCAGGAAGGTGGGATATACCGCCTTTATACCCGTAGATGCAAATATCGAATTTGGAGTGTTCCGGTTGACATTTTGAATTATTCTTGAAACGATGTTCTGGAGGAGGAGTTTTGCAATAACAGTGGTGTATTTTCAAAGGAATTTTTCAATCAATTCATTTAATGATGTAATTTTCGCCTGGAACTATCATTGGTATAATACAAAAGATTGACACCGGCTGGGGTGACCACTCGAGACCTCTGCGTTCCAAAGCCCGTTGACGTATGCGAATTACTTGGTGGGATCTGGGTCACCCGCCAATTACGCCCAATACGAAGAGCGATCGCGCGGTTACGACTATTTCTTATATTACGCGTTTTCCAAAAGAGTTTACGCAGAGAGATTGAGTCGTGGAGCAGGTGTGGGACCAGAGGCAATATCGGCTATGCACCACCGATCGCGTTTCCCGTGCGTGAAGGTGACACCGCTTTCTCAATTCGACAATAGCCAATCCCTAGGGAAATCATCGGCTACAAGTCTATTTCTTCGAACTAACGAAAAATTGAACTTTAAGTAATGTGGAAGATGATGCGTATCAGCAATGACAGGAAAGGAATTACTATTCATGTCTAACTTGATCACGTCAAATGCATCCTCATGGAGTACCTAGAGCATAAGATAATCTACAAGGATGAATAATACTCCATTTATAGGTTAGTAGGCGCTGATATTTTCCTACCTAATCTTTAAATACTGAATAAATTCAACAATCAAATATGCCAGTGGGAAAGGAACTAAGTTCAAAAACCCCTCTTTTCAGAAGCAAAAAACTAATTAGATTAACAAAAGCGCGTGATTTTGACCAATTTTTTCCCCCTTTTGGTATATTAATTTAAGGCTAAATGTCCCGACTTTAGTTGTGAAATCTGCCACCACGTGGCAGCACCAAAATGAAGAAAATTTCGTTTACTCCTCAGTTGAGAACGGATCGAGATATTCTAGTTCTGCAAACGGATTTCATGTCAAGATCACCGTAGAATTCCGGGTAATTGGTTTAGAAAGTGTGCAAAAATTTTTTGCACACAGTTCCAGCAAAAATTTGTTCAAATTTTGAACATTTTCAAAAAGTGGCCTTATAGCCACTTGCAGAACCTTCATCAGAATACGAATCCGTTTGCGGAATTTTTCTAACTTGATCATAGCCGTCGGATTCACGTTTTTACGATATGGAGGGGGGCGAGGGGGGCGATCATGGGCGGGGGGGAGGGCGGCGATCAAACGCCCCGCCGCCCGCCCGACCTTCACATTCATGTTTTGCTAGTATGCACCCTTTGGTCTCTATTCCTTTTCCTGGCCTCCTAATAGGTAGCTACCATCAACATTTTCCTTTTCCAACTCCTCTGTCTTGAGGTTGATCGAATTGGGCGAAATTTCCATAAAAATCAAGACACATAGACAAATAACTTATGAGAAAGATTCTGATAATGGTTTGGTAGCATGTTATACATGTTATTGATTGATACTGGGGCGATGATTTTCATAGGGGATCGTCTACACGTCAACTCGCATAATACCCCTCAACAATTTTCATCGAAATTGGACATCAACTTCGTATAGTTTCGGGTGTTACAAGGATTTCATGACAGACAGGCAGACACGGAACCAAAATTGTTCAGGAAGGTCTAAAACATAAAACTCGAGTAGGAATCCAAACCAAAGGAGGTAGGTACTTTTTTAAACGTTGAAAAGTGAAAACAATAGTAGCGGAAGTATTGTTCTAACTTTTCAAGGATGAAGAAAAAAAATATCTCCAAAATCAAAATTTCCACTCGCGTTCTACAACTACAACTTCCTGAACAATTTTGGTTCCGTGTCTGTCTGTCTTTGAATCTGTCGTGAAATCCTTGTATCGGGCAGAACTATAAGAAGTTATTGTCCGATTTCGACGAAATTTTCAGGAATTGTGCGGGTTGGCGAGCAGATGGTCCCCTATGAAAATAATCACTCCCGCACTAATAGTAGTGACTGCGCAAGCGAAAACGTGAATTGTAACAGTCTTAACTTCTTCATTCCCCATCTGATTTCGATGACATTTTCAGGGATTATGGAGATTGGGGTGTATATGGTCTACTAAAATCACGGACTCCAAATTGACGAAAGCATCTGCGCATGCTCAAACATTAGATCCTTGAAAAGCCATAATTTCTACATATAATATATGTAGATGATTGATGAGTGATATTATCATACGAATTAGACGAAAGTACTGCTGCCTATAGTATTCGAACGTCAACAGTGCCCGATGTACCCGGGATCGCTAGCGAATGAGAAAGGTGTGCGACCTTGAACTCTTCTCGAACTTCTTGAGTAATCCGAAAAGGTAAACACGTAGGGTTGCCATCTGTATGGTAATCTGTATGGTAACCTTGTAAGACCACAGCACTATCCCAGTGCCTGCGGCATCCCTAGTTCTAGGCTATTTATTACAGTGCACTAACGGTAATTTTGGGACAGTCATGTTTGTAATTTGAAATATAATTACATGAAATCAAAAATGACATTAAAAAACAGAGAAAATTGATAATTTAACTCTTAGAAGAGAGAATTCGAGAATAAAAATTCAGACACGGGGGATTTTAGTTTCAATTATTTAGATTTATTTTGATATTATTTCAAAGATATTTGAATTTTTGGTAAATAATGAACAGGTGTTTTTACCTTTTTCAACACTATTGCAGAGTGAATTACCTACTAATTATTTTTTCATCGTCATTAGCTGTACACAAAATTTGGAAATCAACGTCAAACGTCAAGAATTAGCTCCACAAACCATCTATTGCTAGTGCAACTAGAACGGTGTGAGATGAATTTTGCAACTAGATTTTGTACAACGAAACTTGAACAACTAAGTAGGTACCTACCTAGTCCATGTACAGTGAACTGAAATTACCACAATTTCTGAACCAACTATTTAGTAGTGCAAACCATTATCTAAATCAAATTAATGCAGAATCTTTCGCATAAGTTATTTGTCTATGTCTTGCTTTTTATGGAAATTTCGCCCAATTCGATCAACCTCAAGACAGAGAAGTTGGAAATGGGAAGGTTGATGGTAGCTACCTATTAGGAGGCCAGGAAAAGGAATAGAGACCAAAGGGTGCGTACTAGCAAAACATGAATGTGAAGGTCGGGCGGGCGGCGGGGCGTTTGATCGCCGCCCTCCCCCCCCCCGCCCATGATCGCCCCCCTCGCCACCACTCCAAATCGTAAAAACGTGAATCCGACGGCTATGATCAAGTTAGAAAAATTCCGCAAACGGATTCGTATTCTGATGAAGGTTCTACAAGTGGCTATAACGCCACTTTTTGAAAATGTTCAAAATTTGAACAAATTTTTGCTGGAACTGTGTGCAAAAAATTTTTGCACACTTTCTAAACCAATTACCCGGAATTCTACGGTGATCTTGAAAAGAAATCCGTTTGCAGAACTAAAATATCTTGATCCGTTCTCAACTGAGGAGTAAACGAAATTCGGCCCCGATGGTGCTGCCATCCCTCATTTCAGAATCACACTAAAACATCGTGACATTTAGCCTTAACTAACTTAAACATCATTGAACTACCGCGAAATTTTGAGGGGATAATAAAAAAAAAGTCAATTTGGGATGACCTGGGCAAGAAGAAAATTAAGACTGAACACGACGAAATATCTTTATACGAACGAATAACCCAATGTATTGAATATTATCATCTTGCATTTGTGTATTTGGGCCATTCTCAAACTAGGGGCAATAATTGAGTCCAACAGATCTTGGTCACCTACTGGTAATTATTCCTAGAATTTTTTTTTCTCGTTGATTCCTTGCAGGTCACTGACTCAGAAAATCGTAATTTTAGCACTTCACCTGCATATTTCCTTTAATATTTCTGCCCTTAAAAGGGTCAAAATGCAATTACCGTGTGCGTCCACAATTAATTTTTTGCCCAATAGAGTTTGTTATAACAAAAATCTTTCTTTAGAGAGGCAAGAAGGTGTTGATTTTCTAAAGTTCAACTGTAGAGCACCGTGAAATAAATTGAAGAAAGCATAAAACAGCTTTTTTAGTCATTAGAAAACGTCACTAAATGTTGTCCTTAATTTTTGTGATATTACCATGGTGAACATTTATAAACATCAATTCTGACCCCAACATACGGAAATTTTTGTTTGAAAACCGTTCCGTTGGCAAGCCTGGGGTTGCTTCCAGTGGAGAGGGAAGTTTGCAAACCACAACCATGCAGTAATTGGTAAAAATCCGCCTCAGAAGGAGTAAGGTCAGATGCGTACCTTTTCCTTTGCTATTACCATGTTTGTCTAAATAATGTTCAGCGAACATCATTATCACAATTTTTCTACCTCTACACCTTTCTCTTGATCTCCCCTTTCAGAATATGCATCAAACTTATTTATTCATGCTATTCAATGAGTTGAAAATCGATCTCAAACAGTGATTTGCAATTACCATGTTTGATATTATGCTATTAACATGGAGTTTAGAAATCCACGGTAATTGGATTATCTACACGGTAATATCATTCCAATATATTTTGAAGTTTTTCTAGTATTCCAATGTTTTTATACCACACTGCTAAATGCATTTAACTATCAACTGAGAGTTTTGAGGTAAGAGAGGAATATAAAATCAGAAATTGTAAATAATTTCCCATATAGATCTAATGCATTGGAAAGTATAATCATCTTTTTTTGAATAATTTTTTTTTGTTTTGTTTTTACTTGTTTTGGGAAATAGACTGGAAATAGAATACCTACCTATTATTATGATATAATAATGTTGGTTTCCCGAACAAAATTAATTCACGATTTTTCCTACAGCTAAGAGATGCCTCGTGTTAGGAAGAAATCAGATGTCTCCCGCGAGGAGAAGCTGCAAATGAGCTGAAATGAGAAGCTGAACGTCAGCGAAGAGTCCTACGAAAAAATGATCCTGAACTGAGGGAGGAAGATAGGATAAAGGAACATTTGCGGTATATCCAAAGGAAAAACGATGGGAGAATAAAGCTTCTGAAAGATTTGAATGAAAGAGATAGAAGGGCAAACATATTGTTTAATAATGCATGCATTCCAGGGGACGTCCCATTGGATAAGCATTAGATCAGTTTAACCAGTTGGTAAGCGATAAAACTGTTTCACTCGATGTAATTTGGTTTATTACTTTAGGCAAGGAATAGTGATCCCCCCCTCACCCTTATCCACCTTAACATTTTTAGCGGCATGGGAGCCTCGAATCTGAAGAGCATTTTAAAATCCATGATCTACGATACCCAACATGCGAATTCGAGTTAACCCCCCCCCCCCCCCTCCCCTCACCAATGGTGCCAGTCTGGCACCAAAGTGGAAATACGTCTTAACATTGAAGTTTCATCTATTAGTTTTAATAGGCAGTCCGTCGAGGTCCGTAGTCCGTATTCAAGGTGAAACACAAAAAAAAACCACGAAATATGCGGTTTATGGTGTCCTGGCACCATGTTGGTACCACTATTAGTTCCATGGTGGTACAGAGAATAATTCTTGAAAATCCGGAAGTATAATGAGAATTTTTCCTCAATTTCAAAGGTTGGGTACAATTAGTAAGCAGTGAAGGAACCGAACTACTAAAAAATCGGATATTTTGTGAATACTATCCCCCCACCCATCCCCTCCCCTTGCGAATTTTGGTACTCTGGTGAAATCACGTACAACTCGGAAGTTATTTGAGTCAAACAAAAAAAGAAACACGCAAATCGGTTGGAAATTGAGGCCTGGGCAGATTTTACAAGATTACCCCGCAAACGCACGTTTTTAAAGCATTAACCCCCCCTTTCCCCCCTTAAAATGCAAAATTCGAAATTTCGGCGCCGTAGTGCACAACTAGATAGTTTTCCGCGTCGAAAAAAAAAAGAACCAGGAAAATCGGTTGAGAACTAAGGCCTGTGCAGACGACACAAGATTTTGTCACACACACACGGACATTCACACCTATGGTTTTTTTTCGCGGATTTGGATTCAGAATGGTCTAAAACGGATTACTGTGTGGTTATTTTTTTTCTGTTGAGTGTTGTCCTCCTTCACTCCAGATCGATCGCATAATGACGCCCAAGTCTTACTATGGGACGTCCTAAAAAGGAAGAAATTGAAGCAAAATTTGGCTGCTTTTCGTCTTAGACAGAAGGTCCTGGATCAAGCTCTCCGTAACACTCCTCCGCCTTCACCTCCACAACCAACTCCTGCACGACCTAATAGTTCAGATGGAGGAAGTAGCAAACGAGAAGCCGGAAGAAGAAGGATTAAACGAAACAGGAGCAAGATATACAGAAAATATGAGAGACTCCGGGTGGTCTCAAAAAATTCTATAGAATCTCAAATTGAAGGAAAAACAATACCTTTATATCGAAATTATTTGAGTTAGGGCAATTTCAAAATTGATTTTGGAACTCTTAGAAGTGACCTACATCAACCAAAATCTTCGGGGCACAACTAGACCCCAAATGGAGCCTACATACCAAATTTCATCAAAATCGGTCAATGCTAAGTGGGGAAAGTGCCGCGTACGGCGGACCATCATCAGATTGCTACAAAGTTGAGGTGAGGAAGTTGAGGAGTATGCAGTCTTGTTTGATGAAAATCACGTCCTTGCCGTTAAATATTGGTTCAAAGAGGGGCGGTGCCGGGAAAAAACTTCATCATTGTGCGCTTGTGCGGATTAAGTAGGTCCCTTCCGAAATTATTTTTTCTTCAATTTTTGTTTGATAGTAGGAAAAGTGTTTCTCTTCCCTGCGATGTGTTGGTAGATCAGGAACAAATTAGAAGTACTTGATTATTTCTTATGAACATGTGCTATTTCGTATCAGTTTGAATTTTTTTTTATATTGAGAGTCAATTAAGTACATTCATTTGAAAACAGTCCTTTCCGATATTTTCAAAATACTAAGACTGAAAATTAAAAATAAAATACAAATTAGAAGTAGTTAATTATTTTACGAACATGTGAAAGTTTATTGTGTTCAAGTTTGAATCGTTCCAGTATTTTTTTATTGAGAGTTTTAATTACATTTATGTGAGAAAACTGTTATTTATGTTATTACCTACTTATCTTGTTGTAAACAATAATGACTGCTATGCTATTACCATGGGAGTAGATGAAATTACCATTCAGGCAAGTTAAATTACCATGGCAACTACAGCTATTACCGTGGACTCAAAATTTTGAATTTTAATGAAATTGGGCTCAAATTTGAGAGTTGATTTGGGTACTATGCCTTTTCGTCTTCAAGATTGACCAAAGAACCACCCTGAATTTTTTCAAAAATTATCTAAGATATTTAATTTTTGAAATTTCTCAGACCAAAAGTTGCCCCCAGTCTGAGAACGACCCATTTAGCTTCATTTCTGTAAAATTTTCCGCGAACCAAGAATGTAGGAGCACAAAGGAACTCAGGAGAACGCAGAAAACGCTGAGTCAACTCAAGTTTGTTGTTTATTGAAGAAAAATTAACTTTGATCGACGGACATGACCACGGAGGCCCGAAATCTGGTGATGAGGGCCCTCACCAACTACACACTTTTCTTTTCTCCACAAAACGCTCGGGTGGTGGAGATGAATATCAACAAGAGAACTTAGTTCCAGATGATGAGTCTTGCCCAGGAAACCTCAAAACTGCAATAAAACCAAGTTCGATTTTCTGCACTTAGTTCCCTTCCCTTCATCACTGGCATATTCCATTTTTTCGGAAACCTTTGTAATATTTCAACGCTGTTCTAAGGAGGCGAGGGATCCTGTTAACAGTCAACTCACATTTTTGGAAGGAATGGAAGAAACCACCGAAACACAACCACGCGAATGGAAGTCGAAGGAGAAGATCGCTACATACCTTGTTGTGTCTTCATACAGTGAACACCAACTTTGCCGAGTTTGGCCCGGATCACTTTGTCAGTGCCGGAGAGGTAGATGTACCGTTTCCCGGCGAGCGTCACGCCGGAAGAGGTCAGGATTTCTTGTTTTTCGAAACCTTGAACGATTTTCGCCAGTTCGTCTTTCGTAATCTGTAACAAAGCAAGATGAATGGAACGTTAGAAGAGAACGAAGAAAACTAAAATTCGTTGTACGTTGTGGATAGGTCTCACGAACTGTATGTTATATACGGTTCGTTAACTAAAATTCTATGCATTTTAGGTTTTTTTTCGGCAGACACGATGAATGACGGACTTATATGGAATGAAATGTTGAAGTAGTTAGCTCCTAGATCTTCACCTAGAAATCAAGTACATCCCCCCTCCTACCGATTGCTCCTGTTCATATCTCCACATCACCTCATCAACTAGTCTCGTATTAATAAAACATATCGTCACCTATGTTCACACACCACCTATCTACATTTGGAAACTGTGGCTGTGGAAACCATTCTTCACTGTTGATATGTGGTTAGGAAAAACCGAATGTGGATACGAGGTGTGTTCAAATTAGTGTTTTCTGACTCACCTGATCTAGATAGAGCAATTTTGAGCTAACCAGTGTTCTCGGCGCGGAAATTTCATACATAAATGAGAGAACCTCATTTTCGCCAAAATGGTAGATAGGTGGTGTGTGAACATAGGTGACGATATGATAAGATATGTTAACTAAATAAAGACTCTTTTTCTATCATAATTATCCCGTGTAATACTGTCATTCAAACATTTAAACCAAGATGAAAAAACGGGAATTTGCATCAGTGCTCTAAAATCGAAACTTTCTTTAAAAACGAGCTCTTATTATTTGTTAATAATCAGCCCTATGTCATAATAATATTGCAGTGTCATCCGATTTATACATGCATGAAAAATTTCAGCTTGATCGAAAACCGGGAAGTGGATCAAATTCAACTTACAAAATTTGATTACAGACAGACAGACAACGGGGCAGATGAAACTAAATAAAAACTTATTTTAAAAAAATCTCAAATTTTGAAAGAATTTCGAACAATTGGAAGGGATGAGAGGGGATGAGCAACAGGGATGAGAGCAACTCCACTCGAGCCAGGAACTATAGTAACATCTTATCAAACAACTTCCAACGGCCTTGGAATGTGAACAAGCAGGTAAGAGGGAATTCCAACTATTTTAGACAGACTTCACAACACCCCAAAATTCCCCCAAGTGGTTGTGGCACATAGCTTCGTAGTATCCATAACCCGATTGTATAGAAAATCCGATGCATGGTGGCTAATCTCAAAACGTCAAGTGCACTACCCTCACATGGGACCATCCAACCGCCAACCAGCACAATCCCTGAAAAATGCATCGAATTCGGTGGAAAAATGTACTATTGTTACAAAGTTTTCATATGCGCATACGCTGAGGCTTATATCTATTCGCGGAGAATGAATTTCATAGGGAACCTTCTACACGCCAACCCGCACAATCAATGAAAATTTCATCAAAATCGGACAATAACTTCGTATAGTTTTGCCCGCTAAAGGATTTCATGGCAGACAGGCGCGAAACCAACATTTTTCTGTAAGGTCTAAAACGTAAAACTTGAGTGAAAATTTTGGAAAAAACTTGTTTTTATCCTTGAGGGGAAAATTTATTTAAATTGATTTTATTACGATATAATAAAAACGTCCGAGAAGTGGGTGTGGCACATATTTTCTACTTTTATTTTTTATTTTACGATTATTGATACGAAAGGGAAAATCAAAACGTTAATCTCCAAGTAGGGGTTGTCCGAATGAGCTAAATTGGACAAGTAGTAAAAGCATTACACGTGCGTGGAGGCTTTGAATTGAGGAATTCATAGGGGACCGTCTCCCTACCACACAATCTAGAGGGAAGGAGGTTAATCTTGACCCTAACCCCCACGAACCATGAAAATCTCAATGAAATACAGAAGTAACTTAGTAGTTTTGCCCTCTACTAGGATTTACGTAAAACAGAAATTTTAACAGACACATATACAACAATTTTCAGAACAATGAAAATTTCGAAGTTTTCTTATCTTTATAAAACTTAACTTTGATCTAAAAACTGAAACTATTCCGACTTCGGCAAAATTGGAAGCAAAAGTCTTAACCAATAGTATTTAGGTTGTATATTATTGGTAAGAAAAATGGGATGAAGCTCTGAATAGAATTACCCAGTTGACCACGTTTGACATTTTATATGTGACCCAATGCATTATTCCCGAACGGATCGATTCTCGCAACAAAAGAGAAGGATGGTTGGGAATAACATCAGGGATTCATATCTTTCTTCCTTCTAGCGAGTTATGATTCTTCAATTCCCCCAGAGAGGTATTCTCGCCATCAGTCATAAAGCACTTCATCTATTCATTCACCGTGGCCCCTTACCAACGGCTGGCATTATTCATCGCTCTTTTTTTCCCTAGAGAAATGTAAGAAAATCTTGTTCGCGGAAATTTTGAGGTCGGATTGTAGCAGATGCCATCCAAATACTCGCATGATTTCCACCCGGAAACCACCATTTTAGCAGGACTTCCGGGTAGTTGCAATATCTTAGTGAGCCATGAGCTTGTAAGTACAATGTAAAACCTGAACAGAAACAACCTCATCTGCTCTCTCTGTAACATGGGTAGCAACGAGGACATCATTCATTTTCTTGGGGTGTGCCCTGTGCTGTCCGAGTTTCGGGTTTATTTTTTGGGGGCGGGTCGGCTGGACACTGATTACATCATTCAACTACTGGATAACGGGAGGTGCTGGTTGAAGGTAGCCCAGTATGGCCAAGAGTGTTGGCTATATCGATCAAAACTTATTGAAGAGTTCAACTGGGATTAAATTAGTATTAAGTAGATATAGCAATGAAATAATTTATAGTTTATTTAAAATTTAGTACTACTCAAAATAGACCACAAATACGCTCGTACCACTCGGCAGACGGACGTCACGTCCATGCCTACCATGTTTTCATTTTGTTATACCAGTTTTTTTGTATCAGATTATCTCTTGTGAATAAACATGTTTTCTTCTTCTTCTTCTTCTTCTTCAGTAACAACCTTATCACCTCAAATGGTAGTACCTTCTCATTATGTGGAAGTGCCGAACAGCACCTCAATATGAAGATCGAGTGAGATCGACTATTAAGGAGCTATTTATACTACCTGCATGTATTGCACGTGAGCAAGACAATAGAAAAGTTTCCACACGCTTCTATATGACTCTAGCTTGGGTCATTACCCGGTGAAGTAATCGCCCCGCAATGCAAGCAGACAAAGAAGAATCAAGAGAACGAACTGAAAACCGAACAATAGGCGTCTCCAGCCAAGAATCAACCCCTACAAGGATTTGATGGACAATACATATCAAACCAAGAAAATTTAAAACTGAGGGATGATACAAAGGATACATTTGGTTGGTAAAACATTCATGTCAGCGTCAATATGAGACTGTGTACCATTATTTTCGGGAACCCGAATCTTTGATTACAAAAACACATTTCTACCTGACTTCTCGAAATATACATGAAATTGAGATCATTCTGATCTCAACGATAGTTTTTCAACTTGACAAAACATCAATACGATCAAAAACTCGTTTCTCTCCAACTCGATTTCCTTCCAAGATTATCGGAATGTGATCAAATTTACAAATAAGGAATGATCAATGCCCATCAAAATTAGATCGTGAGAAATTGGTGTTTCACAGAAATCCTGTTTGACAAATTTACGGATGAATATTTTCATTTATTGATTTATTTTTCAAGATAAACTTCCATCCAAGACGGAGGGAGCACGCCATAATGGAAAAAAATCAAATATTAATGTTGAGGACGCGACCCTATACTATTTTAGTAGAGTTATTTTCGCTAATAAAACTGTTGAGCGGAGAAGGCAGGAACCGAATCAATTCCGTTCAGAAATCTCTGAAAAATGCGAGAATATTTAGATGTTGAAGGACAACAGCAAATTTGAAGGGCCTACTTGCCTGGTAGTGAGGAAGAAGGGTTTTTTGAGTTCCTAATTGTCCAAAATCGTCCCCATTCGCAAGAAATCATTTGAAAGTCAATTTATTGTATTGCTTTCTGAATGAGCAGGAAAATAGCGCTCCAAGCCAAGGAAAAACTGCACGAAACTATGGTGCAAATTTTAAGACATTTTCAGATACCATTTGGAGTTGGCTCACATTGGAGTGTAGCTGTTACAAAATATAACGTAAATAAATAACTGCTTATAGATTATAAGGCGATCTGATCAGTCCGTTCCGGTCGGCCAGTAGGAATCTACATAAATGGGGAAGATTTTCAATCGAAGTGACGTTCCTAAATTTAGAACACCAACTTTATCGTGAAAATCATGATCCATTTTACGAAATTAACACTTCACTCCTGATTTCAGGAGCAAAGTTTTTCTCCTAGTTATTGTTTTTTTTTTAGAAGAAAAACGCTGAAAATTGTTACAAAACGGGTTTTTCTTCAATTGATCACGTATCTGAAGGGAACAAGTTTTTTTTACCGATACCCCCATAATCCCAGATTCCTTTTCAGATTCGAATCCCAAGTAAAATCATATACCTAAGAACGATATAAGTAGGGACGCCAACTGTCATTCAAGGAACAAAGTCTCTCATATATTGCACGTCGAGGGTGGGAAGACAGGAGGAGAGAAACCACCAAATTGTTGAAGTTCATTAAATAAGAATTGATGAAATTGATGGGGTACCGTGAAGAGAAACATTCATTAACTAATCAAATTAGCTGGTACTAATTGACCTCATAGGAAGCGAAAATTGGTCATACAAACCTCTCGGTGGTCTCATTCGATTCTGAAAAATCGTCCAAATTTTAAATTAATGAAAAAACTATTCCTTTATATAGAAAGTTTTCGAGCTTAGAACATTTTGAACATGTCAACCCCCACTTTTCAACTCTTAGAAGAGACTGACAATAACCAAAAGCTTCGGGGCACAACTAGACACCAAACGAAGCCGACTAACATAATATGTTTTCATCAAAATTTTCAGATTTCATCAAAATTCATCAGAAATTCACCAAAAAACAGCCACTTGGGTGGGTTTGCATAAACCCGCGTTTTGGAAACAGCCTACATTTTGCCTAGGGGTGTCTATTCTATCTATTATAGAATTCAACGGAATAAAATTAACTACCTACTAAGTCAAACTTTCAAGTGTGAGTATTTTTCCGTATTAAAACTTTTTCTCCTCAGAGTGCCGGAACTTCCCACTGAACGGTTTGGCGCTAGGGCTTTTTCAGGGTTTTTCGGGGAAAAAATTCAATTCCCTGAGTTTTTCAGTAGAGTAAAATTCCCTGAGTATTCCAGGTCGCTGGACACCCTGAATTACTAGTATGTCAACCTCAACGCCCTATTTCATCGGATAGAGTGTGAAGGTTTATTTCTTCTAAATGAACTTGATTGTGAAGTAGGTATGAGTAGTTGGTAGGTAGTGACAATGGCAAAACGGTGTTATTTTTTTCTCTATCGTAATATGAGCAATTATTGTAACATTTTTTATTAGACGCACGTGTTATGCCTGTGATACCAAAAGTAAACATTTACAGTTACAAAAAGCTGTAACATTATATTATAGCCATTGATCCAATTAATTTTACTATCCATCCTAATAGTCTTGTTTCCATGTATCCATCTACTTGATACTTTCCCGCCGCCACCTAAATAAAGCACCAGTTCACAACCTAACGTTGTACGAATTATTAAATATTCCCTTGATTAATAATCTCATCGACAAACATCTTACAGATGTATCGTGATGATGTGTGGTGTGTATGATGTTGTGTCTCCTAAAAAGAGCTCCTATCAGAGCTCAAAGAAGTGGAGATTATTTCGCAAAGAGAGTTTCTGAATAGCTGATTCAACCTTGATTAAATCCAAAATTCAACGTGAGGAGAGCTGATTGGGTTGTGATTCGACACAATAACATCTACAAAAAAAAAAAAAAAAAACATTTTCCACCCGTCGGTTCAACGAAAATAGTTTTGATTTGGTGGTTCTGTATCCACAAATAACCCCACCTTGGCACATAAGATTGTAACATTGTACTCAAGTAGAAATAAGAGTAGGTACTTGGGAAAAATATGTCAAGTTGTCGAAATTGACATGAACA
Source organism: Apolygus lucorum (assembly GCA_009739505.2). NCBI lineage: Eukaryota > Metazoa > Arthropoda > Insecta > Hemiptera > Miridae > Apolygus > Apolygus lucorum. The sequence goes on along the minus strand of CM019176.2, from coordinate 50,042,281 downwards.
ATAGTAGTTCAAGGTACATCATAATGAATAAAATGTGCGTTATTCATTTCTATTCCTGCGCAAACTTCGAAGGGGAATCGTAGAAAGTGAGAGCACGTGCAGATGGACGACCCGGAAGTCTATCGACGGGTGAGGTAGGAAATCTTCAGAGCGAAAAGGGAGGAAACAGACTGGTTTTCATTTCGCGGCTGAAGTACCGTGTAATTTTGGGTTAATTTTATATGCATACCACACACGTCAGCTGTGTACAAGCCGAGGCCCAGCGAGGCGGGACGAGGTGAATATTTTGCGTCGAGGCCAGGCCTTCGTCAGCTTTGCTCCCGACAAAAGACGCCCCCCGAAAACTGGGTCAAGCTATTATAGAAAACACGGAGATTCTGAGATACATCGCGAGTGGTGCTGAGCAGAGACGAAGCCTAGGCACGGTAGCCATGGAAAACAAAATCCCAACAATTCATCGAATTTTCCCAGTTTTTCAGATCATACAATCAAAACGTTACAAATTATTACAAGTAAACAATGGTTTATCACATGTCTATAAAGAGCTCGTCTTTTTCGTCTGCCAACCATATTATGGGGCAATATCAACATAAAGTTACCCCTTCAGCAAAACAAAGTTACCCAGGAGTTGTGGATGCCTTGTCAAAATTTGGTTCTCTTCATTGTTAAAGAAACGCAACAGAGTGACATAAATTCTCACGCCAAAGAGGGGAAAAAGTCTGCCACGTGGATGTGGCACATAGCTTCCTCTTATCCGTAACACGATCGTATAGATGATGCCTAGTAGATAACCTCAAAACTTCTATCTCCAATTACCCTATCCGACAAATTTGATGATCACATGGCAATGACATTTTATTATTAGAAACCAGAGTCTCGTCTACACAACCCCTGAAAATTTCACTTCAAGTTATGCTTTGGCCCATGAGCAGTGGCTTCTATCGATCCGGGCGCGATGTTTTTCAGACAATCTACACGCCAACCCGTACAATCCCTGAAAATTTCATCAAGTTCTGGTGGAAAATGTAGGAGTTATGGTTGTTTCAAGGGTTTTACGTTTGCGCTTGCGCAGAGGCTACTACCAATCCGAAGGCAATGATTTAAATATTTTCACGATATTTTTTTAAATTGATGAAAAAGCAATATTTTCACATTGTAAGCTTTCGAGCTAAGTAAGATTGTGAAAATTGCAACCCCTATTTTTCAACTCCTTTTAAGTGCTTTACAATGACAAGAAGCGTCAGGGAGCAACTAGACTCAAGAACAATGGAGTTCGTGTACAAAAATTCATCTAACTCGACATCACCATCAGGCTTAATGAAGACCGAAGTCTTAAGAATCTTTCTTCAACCTGATGATATCCTTGGATTGAAAGACCTCTGCTATACTCGAATTGCTGTTTATGACGGATTCTCCAATGGGGTAAGTTTACAATAAATGTATTCTTATAATTAGCGAAACTAACCCCATAGACGAAAAACATAAGTTTTGAGGAGGGCTTAATGTATTTTAGATGGGATAAAACTGATGATGTCTACACGAAATCGTCAATCAGAGAATTCATCCAAGATCAAGATCCAAGAGCAACGCACATCCCACCAGAGGGCCCGACTGCAACAAGGGAAAGGAGGGGGGGGCTCCTACCTCAAGGTTAACCAGCTTGTGACGTCAGAACCCGGGCGGATCGTTGAACTTTAGATCTCATTTTGAAATATCCCGATACCAGATTTGGAGAACACAAGCAAGTCGAACATTATGGAGCACACAGGTACACTACTAATGGCTTCACAGCATGAAATTCTGGATGAGATCTTGGAGGGTACTCTGTCTGCGTCGTCTTAACAATCATCCCGAAGTTACCAGTTTAATACAAAGCAGGCGTAACAACTTCATCAATCCTTTCGAGATTACCACCAAAAAAATTAAGTTCGTGTATTAAGAAGTGACGAAATTGATGGGGGACCGTCAAGAGAATACTCATTAACTAATTGAATTATCGTAGGTTAATATGGACGAAGCTAATTAAATTAGCTGGTATTAATTAACCTAATAGGAAGCGAACAATTGGTCCAACAGACCTCTCAGTGGTCTCATTCGATTCTGAAAAATTTTCTTATTTTAAAAATTTTCTTATTTTAAATGAATGAAAAAAAACAATACCTTTATGTTGCTCGATTTTAAGCTAGAACGTTTTGAACATATCAACCCCCACTTTTCAACTCTTGGAAGTGAGTGAGAATAACCAAAAGCTTCGGGGCACAACTAGACCCCAAACGGAGCCGAAATACATACATAAATTACATAAAATCTGTCAAGGGGAACAGGGGAAAAAAGCTGCGTACGGAAGACAAAAAAAAACTTGTTTTTCGGGGAAAAAAGATAACATTTTACCCCCCCCCCCCCCCACGCCCCATTTTATGGTTTACGTTTCGAGATATATGTATAATCCAAAAATCGACATAAAAAATGTCCGTACACCGTACTTTCACCATGGACCAATTTTGATGATAGCGTTCAATTTTTGGTTTATTATTTTCAACGACAGGGTGTCCAGCGATTCCCCGGAAAAAAATCCCTGAGTTTTCCAGGTTTTCCAAGGTCAATTTTCGACTTTTTCCAGGGTTTTAAGGCCAATCATCCCCGATTTTAATAAGATTTTTTTTCACCAGATGGCAGCACCGGAGATTGTAGAAAAAGGGGCAATCGTAGTTCTAGTTTCTCTCTCCACCAGTTCAAGCGATTTTCATTTTGAAAACGGGAATGTACTCATTATTAGTTTCCAAATGGCGCTCTGCCAAAATTTTGAAAATAAAATTGTAATTTCAATTTTATTCAGAATTTTAAAGTTCAAATTTTGAAAATCATTTCACATTTTTCAAAATCTGCGGTTATAGCGCCAAACCTCTAACTCACCTGAGTACGAAAATATTTTTTTATTTGAAATTTATTGAATATATTGGTCGTAAAGCGTCGGCGGTGAAGATCAAAGGAATTTCTAAGAAGGGGGAGGTGATTAGCAGCTGAACCCCCTACGCCTCTGGACTCTAGACTTGTTGTCACCTTCCCCTCCTCAACCCTCACAACACGGACCCCCATTCTTGTTAGTTCTTTCTGATTACGATTTTGTGACTTCAAGTCTGCTCGTTTCTTCGCTCTGAATTTCCTCTCACATTGATTGAATTTTGGAACTTCCTGAATAATTTTGGTGTAGGTATGTCAGTTCGTCTGACGGTAATCAGAAGCCTACCTACCTTTTCATGTTATAACTATTTATCTGCGTACTTATTTCCTTTCTACTTGCGAAACTACGAGAATAAATAAAATTGAGATAATAATAATGAAAATATTTTAAAAATAATAATAATAAATAATAATAAAAATAATAAAATAAACTACGAGAATAATAAAAATTGTTTATATTACCAAAAAAGAGAAGAACATATTTTGATTGGAGATTGATGTTAGATAAGTAAGATACTTCCTTTAGGTAGGTACCTTCCTCCTAAAATCAAGGTGACTAACACTGGCATTTCCCTTGGAAATATTCTATGGAACTTTTACTCGTAATCTTAGCCGTACCAACACAGAATATAAAATTAGATGTTTCCGGACCAAAAAAAAAAAAAAAAAAGAAAAAAAAAAAAAAAAAAAAAACGAAACTCATAATATTATAATAATGTATTATTATTATAATGTCATAATATTTTTCATTTAGAAATGAAATAATAATAATTTTTATAATGTTATAAAAATATGACCGCGTTGTACGAATTGGAAAACTCAAGTGAAGTTTTATTGATGCTAGTTACCAAAACTAGACACATGATAACAATTATGAATTATTAGGTTGATGTAGTGTCCTTTACATCATCCCCCTTCTCCTCTTTCGCGTATGGAACCAATCTGTCGGCATGAACAACTCGTGGCCGGCCATTCGGAGGTCGAATCCGAAACACGACGTCAGATATGGGTTTCATCACAACGCAGGGTCCAACCCATGGGCACTGAAGCTTTGGACAGCGTCCCACTGCACGTCGAGGCCAGAAAAACCAGACACGATCTCCAATCTTGTATCGGGGTGACACAGCTTTCACGTCGTACCTTCTTTTTGCTTCATTGGATGCAGCCAATAGCTTTTGTCTGGCTAACTCATGCGTTTGTACTAGATGTTCTTGAAGTTGCTTGGCATAGTCAGCTTTTGACTTCATTCCTGGGACATAGCCAGAGAGTAGATGGACTGGCAGTGTCAGTGCCCTACCGAAGTTCAGCTCGGCAGGAGTAAATCCCGTTGTTGAGTGTTCTGTAGCCCGATACGCCAGTAGGACACAAGGCAGCCACTTGTCCCAGTCCCTTTGATTTTGACCAACCATTTTTGAGAGCATACTCCACAGCGTGCGATTGAAACGTTCCACTAAACCGTTGCTTTGTGGGTGCAGTGGGCTTGTCCGAGTCTTTTGTACCTGCAAAAGCGCCATAACCTCCTGGAAAACTGCAGCCTCGAACCCAGTCCCCTGATCACTGTGAATTTCTCGTGGGACTCCAAAACGAGAAATTACAGTTTCAACCAATCCTTGTGCAATGGTTTCTGCCTTGACATCCGGAACAGGAAACGCTTCCGGCCACTTAGTAAAATAATCAATGGCTACAATAATAAACTTGTTTCCTCGATCAGTCTGTGGTAAGGGGCCCACTATGTCTATAGCTACCCGCTCAAAAGGTACTCCAGACACATAATTTTGGAGTGGTGCTTTCACCCGGGGACCTTTCCCTCCTCGCCTACCACAGACCTCACAAGTTAAACAATGCAACTTGACATCCTTGTGTAGACCAGGCCAATAGTAGTGTTCCCTGATGGCACTAAGAGTTCGACGGCGACCAAAATGACCAAAGTCATGTGCCTTTTGCAAAATCTCCTTCCTTAGTGCCATTGGAACTACTACTTGATGAACTGTCTTCGTTCCTTTATCATTTTCCCATATCCGCACAAGTACTCCATTTTTCAGTGAAAGAGCATCAAACGTTGTCCATAGAGATTTCAAAGACGTGTTGTGAACAGCTATACTTTCCCAAGAAGGCCGCTTCTTGCTGACCACCCAGGACCTTACCATGCTGAGCTCTTGATCTGTTCCTTGGGCTTCTGCCCAATCAGGTTTAGAAGCATCCAACTGGACCCGCATAACTAGCTGTTCTGGCAACCCATGCTTCCGTTCTGCTCTTAAGCAGTAACGGCATTCCTGATCCACACATGGTCTTCGTGACAAGGCATCGGCATTTTGATGTGTCTTTCCTGATCTGTAAACTATCTTATAGTTGTAAGGAGACAAGAAATCAAGCCAACGGGCCAACTGGCCATCTGGGTCCTTGAAGTTCTGCAACCACTGAAGTGCAGAGTGATCAGTGCGCACAATGAACAACTCTCCACTGCCTATTCCGAATGAATGAAAATGCTTTACAGCCTTGATAATGCTCAGCAGTTCCTTCCTAGTAGCACAGTAATTTCGTTCGGGCTTTGATAGGCACTTACTAAAGTATGACAGTACTTTCTCCGGGCCATCATCGTGCACCTGCGACAAGACTGCTCCTACTGCTTTGTCACTTGCATCAGTATCAAGGATAAACTTACATCCAGGAATGGGGTGTCCCAACACAGGCGGTTCTGTTAATGCAGACTTGACGTCTTCAAATGATGCTGCACACGCTGGTGTCCATTCAAATGTAGCATTTTTATTCTGCAGAGCATAGAGTGGCGCCATTCTCTCTGCAAAGTTACGAATAAAACACCGATAATACGAGCACATACCTACAAATGTTCGGACTTGCTTACAGTCTGTGGGGACTGGCCATTCTCTAACCTTGGCTGTCTTTACAGGATCTGCTTCTATCCCTTGGCCAGAGATGACAAAACCCAAATACGTCACTTTCGTCTCAAACAAGTGACATTTTTTAGGGTTCAATTTCACTCCCTTCTCCCGAAAAACAGTAAAGACCCGCCTTAACCACTCGACATGCTCATCAAATCTTTTGTTGTCAACTAAGACATCGTCCAGATAAACTTTCACCCTACCTAATCGAATTAGGTCTCTCAGTATTCCATGCATTGCACGCTGGAAGGTTGCTGGGGCATTGCAAAGACCAAAGGGCATGGTTTTGAACTGCCATAATCCACGGGGTGTGCAAAAAGCGGTCTTTTCTTTGTCAGCTTCTGCCATGGGTATCTGCCAATACCCTGACTGCAAGTCCAGTGTGGAGAACCAATGGCTCCCTGCCAGGGCCCCTGTAAGCTCATCAATCTTCGGTAATGGGTGTGAATCTTTCTTTGTAACGTCATTCAAGCGCCGGAAGTCAATGCAAAACCTGGTTGACCCATCCTTTTTTGGAACCAGTACTATAGGACTTGCCCAGGGACTTTGAGATGACTCGATAACACCAGTTTCCTCCATATCTCGAACTAGTTTGTCAACCTCCTCGAGCCGGTGTGGAGCAATCCTACGGGGTGCCTGGCGTATTGGAGAATGGTCACCAACGTTCACGGTATGTGTATAGCCAGAAATACAACCAAGGTCCTTTCCTCCTTTGGCAAAGACATCACTGAACTCCTTGAGCAAACCAGAGACAACAATTCCTTGTGAATCTGTTAGGTTAGCCTTAGCTGCTATAGCTAGATTTTGGATATGGCCTGGCATTTCACAATCTTGTGGTATTTCTCTCGTTGATTCCTCCAATGGACTGATTTCCTGAAAGCCATCCTCATCTTCAACTGAAACACTATAAGCTAACTCCATGGTTGTTCCTAGCGACTTTCCATTAACAACTACAACTTTTTCAGCGGGGTTAATCAGGCACTTATGTTCTTCTAGGAAGTCAAGTCCAAGAATACAGTCCTCGTGAATCTCCGCTACCAGAACTGAGTGTTGGCGGGAAACTCCATCCCCAAGGTTCAGTGAAATCACTGCCTGACCCTTTACTGGAATCAGCTCACCAGAAACTGATCGTAACGACTGTGCTCGTTTCGAGGGTTGGACATTCAGTTTCATCACATTCGTGAGAGTTGAGTTTATTATGGTCTTTGTTGCTCCTGTATCAACAATAAAATCACATGGGACATCATTGGCCCGGCCTCTCAACACCAGAGACGTGTCAGTTGCAGTCCGGTATATCAGTAACTCTGTCTGATCATTTGAAGTCTGGGGCCAATCAGGATTAGTCGGAGTGTGCCCCTTCATTCCGACCTCCACAAGTTTCCCGACATCGGAAGAGGATAGGCTACTGGCTGTGGTACCCAATTGGCATTAGTATTGAGCATGTTCTGTGCCAATACTTTTATAGGTGGAGAAGGACATTGCCAAGTAGCATGTCCAGGGATTGAGCACCTCCAACATAGCAACTTCTCATTTGGATATATCCGACGTAGTCGAATCTTGCCTGACTGATGTTTTTGAACTTTCTTGGCTGCCTCGTTTGGTTGCATCTGCCTGTTTGTCCCAGATACTTCCAGGGCCTCAACAGGTCGCACTGGAATTGACGCTTGGGAAACCTGAGCAGCAGTTTCAAACCGGAGGGCAACATTCAATGCCTCGTCTAATGTTTTTGGCCATTCACCAAGAACCTTCTCTTTCAATGACTGGTCCCGCAGTCCTTGAACGAAGTTGTACACTACCATTTCTTCTACAGGACCTGCTCTGTAATTTGCACCCCAAGAACGATGTGCGAGCATTTGAACTGCGTGGTGGTATGAAGGAACATCTTCCTTGGGTTGTTGTGTCCTGGTCATCAACATCGTCATATACCGTTGGGTTTGATTTCCGTGACCAAAACGTTTTTCAAGGGTTTCAATAATGTTGGCATACGAGCGGGGCTCTTGTATTAGCGGCAGGACTTCAAGAGCTGGACCAGTCAGGCTTTGCACAAGTGCCAGAGCCTTGGTATCGTCATTCCAATCATTTTTCTGGGCGACGCACTCAAACTGCAGTTTATAGGCTTCCCAGTCAACTTTTCCATCATACAACTTAGGAGTAAATAATTTTGCCTCAACATAGTTTGACTTGCAACAATTACAAGAACCTCTATCTCTTGTTTGTAAGTCCATCGAAGTCTTGAATTCATTCAAGTAATTGAGAAAATCCTCCCACATTGTATGTCGAAATTCAGTAAGTGACACAAACCATTCTTCTCGGAGCTGTTCTATCAAATCAGCTTTTTCATCATTCAAGTTATCTCGAACACCTTCCCCCTCACCAAACTCTCCGGAGCGTGGGATGACCATTGCTGCCACCAGTGTGATGATTTGTGCTTATTTTATATAATGTTATAAAAATATGACCGCGTTGTACGAATTGGAAAACTCAAGTGAAGTTTTATTGATGCTAGTTACCAAAACTAGACACATGATAACAATTATGAATTATTAGGTTGATGTAGTGTCCTTTACAATATTACCAAAAAAGAGAAGAACATATTTTGATTGGAGATTGATGTTAGATAAGTAAGATACTTCCTTTAGGTAGGTACCTTCCTCCTAAAATCAAGGTGACTAACACTGGCATTTCCCTTGGAAATATTCTATGGAACTTTTACTCGTAATCTTAGCCGTACCAACACAGAATATAAAATTAGATGTTTCCGGACCAAATTTGTGGTCATAATATTTTTCATTTAGAACATCAGAAACAAACATTTTCCCTTTCTTTTCGTTTTAGAGCTCATAGAATTTAGCTGGTAGTTTGTGAATGGGCCACGGAAGATCACACTTTTTACAATCTAATCGGTGTTTCCAAATGTTTGCCAAGTGGAAGTGGTACATAGCTTCTTCGTACTCATTTCATGTATGGCTAGGTAGTGAGAAACTTTTGTTTACATGTATCCGAGATTTGAATGGTGGATTTATGTGATTATTTTGACGGAGAAGAAATTTATAGCGGAACTTCCACGGTCCAACCTACACCCATCCCTACTTATCCTACGGAATCCTAAGATATCTGTGGAAGTTATGGGTTCCTACGGCAAGGAATTTACGTTAGCATGCACATAAGGTGCAATCAATTTCGGGGCAATTTGCTAATAATTTGTTACATGAATTTGTTTGCGAACGACAGTGGTTACTAATGATTCGAACTTGATGAAAATCACAGGGTAGGCAACACCTAAACTCACATCATTCTTGAAAAATCATGACAGTAATGCGTACAAACTCAAGGTAATCCAGCACTACTTAGCGTTTGTACGTACTCCATACTCGCATGCACGTGGTTTTCTTGGAGTAACTATCCCAATGTTTAGAAAACGTGTGAACCAAATAACCTCTGCAAAGTTGGGTGGTCAGTGGTGTCGCAGAATCGCGTTTTCATTTCATTTTTCTTGCGAGTCTACCAAGGTAGCGGAAGCTTTGTTTTTACTTTTTACCTACATTTTAGACCTTCCTGAACAATTCATTTTAGTTTCGTACCTGTGTGTCTTTCATGAAATCCTTGTAACGGGCATAACTATACGAAATTATTATCCGATTTCGATGAAATTTTCAGAGATTGTGCGGGTTGGCGTGAAGACGGTCCTCTATGAAAACCATCTCTCCTGGACTAATGATCAATTAGTACGGCAATCCTTGTAACAGCCGTAACACTTACATTTTTCATCCGACTTTGATGAAATTTTCAAGGATTGACCAGAGTAGCGTGTAGATGGTCCCCTATGAGAGTAGTGGAAGGTACTTTGAGATTGATGTTTTCAGACCTATGCGTCGAATCATCTATAAAATCGGGTAATGGATACGAGGAAGCCCCATGTGCCTCACCCACTAGGCAGACGGTTTTTCCTCGAATTCGGTGAGATCTTCAGAGAATGTGCGGTTCGACGTGTAGACGGTCCCATATTAGGGTAGTTCAATGTACTTAGAGATTGATGTTTTGAGATAAGCTACATAAATTATTATCATCGGATCAATACAATCGGGAAGCATACGAGAAAGCTATGCGCCACACCCACTTGGCAGACGATTGTTATTTGAATTTGTTACGACAACGAAATGTTCATCATTTGGCAACAAGTGATAATTTTTGACCTGTTGCGAATTAAAATAAAATTTACTTTCTTGCTCGAAACTGAAAAAAGTGTGAAGAATTTTCTAAAAGATAGAAAATTCTAGAAAGAGAAAATAGAACACCGACGCTGCAATCCCGATTTTCAAATCATAAAATTCTGTAGATTTTTCTCAATACTTCGATTGAGCTCTATAAGCTCACTTTTCCAAATTAACACTTGTATCATCACGAAAAAATGTAGTTGAAAATTTTTTTGATTTGGACGAAGAGGCCTAGATGCATTTCCCATTATTATGGATCATAAACTTCGACGCTTATAGCTAATACAAGAAAACATAATAAATTACAGGAAAGAAAGTAGTCAAAAATAGCACTATCAACTGTAAGAACTATCACTGGGTTATTCAGAGATACCTTGAGCGAAAAAAGTAGATTATGAAAAAAAGCCAATTCATCAAGAAACATTTCGAGACTGGTGATTCCTCCAAGTACCACCCGCCCGACCACCCCATGTTGTTGTCAACGCACCGGATTAACTTCTGACCCCGAACTCTTCAGTGTTTGGGTCTCTGAAAGCCCTCGCACTCCACGCCTGCCTTCGATTTTTTTGAAGTCGAAGCATTCGCCGCCTCGACGCTTTACGATCGCGCTGCACACACTATCTTCAAAATTGCAATTTTTATATATTCTCACTTAATTGCCATTGTGCGCTATTATCCCAGTTTTTCGAAAAAATTATCCTAAAAGCCCAAAATAAATCTTTCAAAATTTTAAAATAACAAAAAAAGGACAATTTCAAAAAATTAACAAACATTAAGGGTTGAGCGCCATTCTCATGTGTATTCTGAGTACAATAAAACTTTCAGATTGAAAATTGGATGAATAGGCGAGGAGAAAAACGTGAACTACGTTTGAGTTCATTTTGAAGCGCAACGTGGTGGCTGTTTCTGGAACTATTCCCGGGATGATTGGCCTTAAAATATAAAGTTGATTTAAAATATAAATAAATTTGATCATAATTTCTCAAAATTCAGGTTTTCAAGGACATTTTGGAATGAAAAAGCATTAGAAATACTATATAGTAGTATATCTCAAAACATCAATCTGTAAGTACCTATGAGTCCGGGGCGATGATTTTCATCTACACTCCAATCCGCACAATCCCTAAAAATTTCATCGAAATTGGTTGGAAATGACTTTAACAAACTTGGTTTCGAACTAAACGGATAGGAAATTTAACGGTCTGTCCAACGGTGTACTCAGATTCGAAGTAGCACGAGAAATAAGGAAGTTATGACCATTTTAGAGCTGCTAGGTCGAAAATACGAATAAAAACTTTAAAGTGGAAAAAAAATTTTGAGTGGGTTAAGAAAAAATTGTTGGGGGACATTTTTGTTGCAAATTAGCTGTAGAATCGATCCTTGAAGTTTGGTCCGTCCAAATGATAGTAAGTATAGTAGTTTATCTCAAAACATCAATCTGTAAGTACCTATCAGACCGGGGCGATGATTTTCATCTACACTACAATCCGCACAATCCCTGAAAATTTCATCGAAATTGGATGGAAACTGTATAAGTGGAACTACCTACCACTTCAAGGCTTGTTTTCACCTTCGATTGTTTCAAAAAGTCGAGAATGAACGTTGAAAACTTGTTGGTTTACTCGACAGAAATGACTACTTCAATGATCTCCACCATGACTTCGATTCATCTCGTCTCAAGCTCGACAAATAAGTTACCGTTGTAACTGTGTAAACCATGTTCATGACTTTTCCAGAAATTCTTACGATTTCCCATTAGGTGGACCAATAAAAGTTATCCTCTCTGTACGTAAAAGAATGACATACTACATAAAAATCTCGGTAAGCGGTATCTAATGAAAATAGGCGTATGTAACTCAAATTATTTTCAGAGCTTACCGACATAGTTGCCGGAAATCGTGAACAATGTCTGACGACACGTTATTTTTGAATTTGTGTGGTCGTAATTCTATTTGAGAACGATGGCGATCGATAACAATACTCATACATTTGAATATCGATACCATTCAAAAATCGAATGAAGAGCTAGATGGTTATCGAAACTGGATAACCCCTACGTGGAATTATGTATAGGTTCTTTATTAGGTATATTTTTTAAAATCTGAGTGTCTTTCGATACATACCAAACTGTCGATATAAGTAGGTACTCAAATCACAAGTACCGATGCCAAAAATATATAATGTTTAATACTAAAAATTTAAATAAAATAAATATTTAACACTTTTCTGGCATCAATGGATTTCGAACGTCTCTATTAATTTACTCAGGTAACGAAGCTAATGTCGATTCATCGGTGAAAGAGGAGGGTGTTATAATCAACTCGAGCCTATAAACCATAACCTGGCCAGGAAAGTACATCCCTAATATTTTCGCAATATCACAAATTGATATACAGAGGTTCATAACTAAGAATGCTTAGGTAGGTACATATCAGTTATTTTCATACATATGAGTAGGTAGTGAGTCACCTCGATAAATGACTAGCGACCAACCGGGCTCGACCGAGGATTCGAATGTAAATGTATGACTCACTCACCTTTCCGATTAACAATTCAACAGAGAAGAGGACGTTTCACTAATGGTACGATTTCTCAGGAAAGTGATTTCATTTCTCTTTCTTCAGCCCTTCAAGAAAATTTAAAAAGGTAAACACAGGGCAGGTTTGAAGTTGAAAACTCATATCTGCATGCACCTCTGGATTTAATTTGATTTTTCTCGTCAGACGCGTTTAGGCTGAATACCCAAGCAAAACAATCAATTCACCGAAAGAAAAACCGCAAAAGCGAGAAAAGATCCTCGTGCCTTTTCTGATTAACTACGTACTTTCGTAGGGAGCAGTATTTTGGGATTCCATCCTATGGAAAGGCCCTAGAATATCCATAAAATAACTACCTATCCAAAATATAAATTCCCATCCCCATTTTGGGGATATCTACCACAAATAAATACCCGGATATTCACCCTTCATTTGAAAAACAACTCAGCTAACTCTAACTCAACAATTCGAACTATTTTCTTCTCAATATGATGATAAGGTAATCAATTTTCAACGATTTTCATCCTGAAATTTCAAAATTTGACCATCAAGATAATTTAGTACGTGTGGCTCCAAACACAGAGAACATACGAACAAAGTTACTCGCGACGAGATTGCGGAAAACCATTTTAATAAAAAACTGAGTTTGGAAGAACTTTGTCTATTTCCACGAAAATAATGAGTTACAAGTTAAATCGATTTCGACGGTTAGATCATCACCAGTAACAAATAATAACAAGTTACTATTAACTACAAGTTATTATTTGTTACTGATGATGACCTAACTGACGAGATCGATTCAACTTCACAGTTCGAAATCAGCTCTAGCTTTGGAGTTTGAAGAGACATTGTACGTAAGTAAGTTCCTATACTTGACGAATCCAAGTAAACTCATTGATATTGAAGTATCCAAGTAAAACTGAGGAATGACACAGTTCCAAGAAGAAAAACTTTTCGTCCTAATATTCTTCATTTGAAAAACATAAATATTATTGAAACACCCATTTTTCAAATTTATTAATAATATGAAGGAGGATCTAGAAAAATTGCTCTGACTCAACCACACTCGAACGGTTAAACTACAGGCTTCGATGTTTCGGTGAATTTTACAGCTTTCCATGTCAAATTCGATCATTGATCCACATAAAGGTGAATAGGAACATACAGAACTTCAAGTATAGGGCAAATTCACGCATCGCCAGAAGATTTTCTCCGAAACAATAAATTAACGATTCCAGCTGTCAATGTCAAGCACATTGATTGATGGTTACCTACATCATAATAGTTAACCAGTAGACACAAGATAACCACGGCCAAGGTTTGGTTTAAATAATGTACATAACACTGCTGTAACCCAATATAAATAGCTACACAATTTTCTCCATTGCAGTCAAATTCAGACGGAATTTACTAAGAGGATTTTAAATTAGAAACGTGTAGGCAGAACGTTTCCAGATAAATAATGTTCATAGAGCTCTATTTGCACGTCATTTACGAAAGGTGGGTTCGTAAGTGGAGTACCTATTGCATAACGTGACTCCACTCCGCGAAACACCCATATTGAAATGAATTGTTCGACGTCGCGAATGAAGACTTGGGAGTCGTTAGGAAAGGAGGAATGCACCGGGTCGGGAATCTCGAGAGTTCGTGATCACACGGTAGGACAAGCAGCACAAGGTCACCCAGTCGCCGCTCCAGCCACGGAAAAGTTTCGCCCGTTCCCCTCGACGGGGTTTCGTCACAAAGGAGAGAAATGAACGTACCTAGAAACTGGAGATTGATAATGACTAATACCTTCTATGTACTTGGTTGAAATACACATACTTCGTGAACAGAAAAAAGTACACCATCGTACATACGGTTTGTAGGATGCACGAAAACCGGCTCCGTATTCGTTTAGGCATAATGCAGAAATCGAGGTGAATGTTTGAGTTACGAACCTACTCTGTGACGTCTAAACCCTACATATTTTGGCTTTTACATCAGAGACTAAAAACTTCCAGGAAATTGAGCACAATAATGGAGCATAAATAGAAGCAAGCTTTCCTCATGAGTTGGTAAGTATCGGTGATCCTATCAAGAGTGGGCGGTGGTTTTCTCAAACTCAAGTCAGCCAATTGATGAGAATTTTCGGAAAAGTGGTGTTTTTCATGATAACTGGGTAAATCAAAGGGAATACAAGCTTTGGGATAAGAGGAAGCTGAGTTAAGACCACGCCATTTTGCGATCCGATATTCTACTTCAACATTGAAATCCGATTCCGGGGGGGTTCACCGCGTGCACTCCCTCTGGTTGAAATCGCCTTGTTCCTCGACATAAAGACGGGATTGGCCGTTCAACCAGAGCAACCGGGATTAATAAACACCGGATAATACGCCGAAACCGGCATTTTGAACCGGGAGGAAGCAGCAGGGGCGCTACGAATAAAGGGGAAGTAAAAGGTAAAGATGGAAGCAAAACGGTACTCACGTCGAACCCTTCGGATTTGGCCCAGACGTTCCCATCGTGGCCGGCGATGGCTGCTTGAGTCACGCACCTCGAGGCAAGGAGTTGTTTATCCACGTAATCCTGCCAGCTCATTTTCGTGCACTTATTTTATTGAGGGGTTTTCACTTATAATAAACTTGGAACAAAAATGGGGTCCACACACAAATTGGTAACAACGTTCCAACGCACCACACCAGCCGGATATGAGGGTCTCTGAAATCGGAGAGAAAATGGCCGCCTCCTCTGGCTATCCTCCCTCTACAACTCTTGTATCCATTCGCCAAACGAGTCGTCAGATATTTCCTCAAAATACCTTATTTTTAACGTCTTCCATTGAAAAAATAAATGTTTATAATTTATATATTAAATATATTTTTGAGAAGACCCTTATTCCTCAAATGCTTAACGTTTTTACGAGGAAGGACTACTTTGTAACTAAAAGGCATTGTAGAGTGCAGCACTTGGCGGGAGGTTAGTGGGAGTGTGACTTCCCGCGTTTGCATTCAAATAAGTTCTTAGAAAAGTGATTCACCTCTGAAAAGTCATCGATGATTCGTTATGACCCCCTCCAATCACCCGATGATGAATGCGTGGAAGTATATGAGGTAGGTACTTACGGTTCCTGCTAGGTTCAAATAAGTAGGTATCTCCCTAGTTCTGAGTAGACACTAGATTAACTAACTATTCCATAGGTTCCTTCAAGTCTTCACTATGAGTAGTAGTAAAATATTTTACCGACTCAGAATGCTATCTACGGGGTAAATTATAAAAACATGGAATATGTTTTAGCTAAATTTAGTGCAGAACCTTTAGTAGTAGATATCGAAATACTCAAGTCTATTAATGAAATGCATTAAAAAATACTTCGCTACCTACCTATAATAATTATGCTTTCTCAATAATTACCTATTTGTTGACGTATAACAAAGCGCATTTTCTAGCCGTTATTAGTAGGTTAAGGGGCGACAAATTGGCGATTAAGAATTAAATGTTGGATAAATCAATAGTTTTTCAATGAGTGGTAAACAATTTCAGTGGGTTGGATAATACAGAAGTTATATTATCCCTAGCAACATTATCTAACATTCATTAGATATTTTCATTACAAAATTTTGTGACCTTTTAGGCCAGTTAGCTCACGGCTAAAACATGTTCCATGTTAAAATACCTAAACTGAAAGTAGTCTTGAATGATTATTTTGTGATTTGAAAAAATTATTTGTGTTGGTTCAACAAGTTTTTGCGTCGAATCAGTTATTATTATGTACCTACCTACTATAAATTATCGATCGGGACGTTTTTAAGGAGTTTGGCATTCACAAGTTGGGTATTAGGAGTTAATATAGTTTTTTTCCCGGGCCCGGTCGTTCTCTCCGCAGTTCAGGTAGGTACTTACCTAGTTTTTTTTAAGACGTAGGTACCACAGTAAGACTTGGGCGTCCTTATGCGATTAATCTGGGGTAAAGTTGGACAACACTCAACAGGAAAAGTCTGCCAAGTGAGTGTGGCACATAGCTTCCTCGTATCCATAATTCGATTGTAAAAAAGATCCGATGCATGGTAGTTAATCTCGAAACATCAATATCACCATCACCACAATCAATCTACACGTCAATCCGCACAATCTCTGAATATTGTTGGAAAATGTAGAAGTTATCGTCCGCACAAAATACTTTCATTTTGGGGGCCATGATTTTCACAGAGGACCGCCTCCACCCCAACTCGCATAATTCCTGAAAACTTCACTGAAATCGGATGAGTTATGGCTGTGGCAAGGATTTTATGCAGACAGACACACAGACAGACAGACACGGAACCAAAATTGTTCAGGAAGGTCTGAAATGTAAAACGCGAGTGGAAATTTTGATTTTGGAGTACATTTTTTTTCAACCTTGAAAAGTGAAAACAAAGCTTCCGCTACCTTCGTAGACTCGGAAGCAATAACCACGTTTTAGAATTCAAAACCATAGGTGTCTGTATATCTGCCCAGCCCTTAGTTCTCAACCGATTTTCGATGATTTCAAACCGATTCGTCGGGTTTTCGAATTTCGCCTTTGAAGGGGGTTAATGCTTTCAAAAAACGCCAGGCCTCAATTTCCAACCGATTTGCGTGTTTCTTTTTTTTTTTTGTTCGATTCAGAAATCTTCCAAGTTTCACACTATATCACCTGAGTATCGAAATTAGAATGAAGTGGGAGCGAGATTCACAAAATATCCGATTTTGATTTTTCGGTTCCTTTATAGCTTACTAATGGGGTGTGCGCATGGGTTGGAAAAACTTTTTATTGTTATTTTCAATCTAAACTAGACCTAATTCTGAGAATTTTGACACCAACCGCGACCTTTTTCTATAATTTTTCAGTTTCGAATGTTTATGACGTCACAGTGGGCAGGGGGGTCCTGCCCAGGCGGGAGAGGCGCGTGACGTCATAAACATTCGAAAACTGAAAAATCATAGAAAAAGGTCTACTCATCCAAAAAGAACACGCCTGGTGTCAAAATTCTCAGGATGAGGTCTACTTTCGATTAAAATTTTGCTTCCTCACTACCGAAGGTAGGGAAGCTTTGTATTCGTGAAAGAAGTGAAAAAAAAAAATGTCCTCCAAAATCAAAATTTCCACTTGCTTTTTGCGTTTTAGAGCTTCCCGAACAATTTTGGTTCCGTGTCTGTCTGTCTGTCTGTCTGTCTGTCTGTCGGTCTGTCGGTCTGTCGGTCTGTCTGTGGTCAATCCTTGTCCCGGGCAAAACTATACTAACCTGTGGTCCAATTTTGATGAAATTTTCAGGGATTGTGCGGGTTAGGTCCTAGACGGTCCCCTATCAATTTCAGCACCTTCGGACCAATAGGAGCGAGTGCGCATGCGCAAACGTGAATTTCCTGGGACCTCGGTTTCTCGGTTTCTAATGAACCGATTTTGCTCAAATTTGGAGGTTAGTTAGGGACTAACTTCTAAGAGACACCCTATAAGTTTCAATCAAATTGGTCAAGCAATAGCCGCTGCGCATGCGCGAACTTTAAATTTATTGTTACAACCAAAACTCCGCAACTATTCAACCGATTTCGATGAAATTTTCAGGGATTGGGTGGGTTAGGTCCTAGACGGTGGACCGCTAATATTTTGGTATTCAATAACTCTTTGAATCATAATTTTTTCGCCAACTGATTCTATACGTCCATGTTACAATGAGTGAGGAAGCTATACTGCCCACCCAACTTGGCAGACGTTTTTAAAAAACGCTGCAAATCATTGCTCAAAGGTTTATTATTTTCTGTATAGATCACCCTTCTGTAAAGAATCTGTATCCTATCATCTGTATATATAGAGCACCTACCACCATCTGCATTCTCCCTTGACCTTCCCTCTCAAATTTCAGCTCCTGCGTTCAATAGGATTGAAAATGGCTTCGGAGCTCACTCAGCTGATCAGTGATCTGAAGAGAGAAGAAGATCTCCTCGAATGCTGGAGACGCCTGGAAGAGCACTTCCATTAAATAGAATTGAAAATGGCTTCGGAGCTCACTCAGCTGATCAGTGATCTGAGGAGTGAAGAAGATCTCCTCGAATGCTGGAGACGCCTGGAAGAGCACTTCCATTCAATAGGATTGAAAATGACTTCGGAGCTCACTCAGCTGATCAGTGATCTGAGGAGTGAAGAAGATCTCCTCGAATGCTGGAGACGCCTGGAAGAGCACTTCCATTCAATAGGATTGAAAATGGCTTCGGAGCTCACTCAGCTGATCAGTGATCTGGGGAGTGAAGAAGATTTCCTCGAATGCTGGAGACGCCTGGAAGAGCACTTCCATTCAATAGGATTGAAAATGGCTTTGGAGCTCACTCAGCTGAGCAATGATCTGGGGAGTGAAGAAGATTTCCTCGAATGCTGGAGACGCCTGGAAGAGCACTTCCATTCAATAGGATTGAAAATGGCTTCGGAGCTCACTCAGCTGATCAGTGATCTGATCTTTGATTTGCAACCTTTGAGCAATGATTTGCAGCGTTTTTTACCCACCAACATTTTTTTTACCTACCTACCAACTTTTTTTTACCTACCAGCTAGGTACTACCTACCACACCATACTGGCTTCACACCTTCACAATCAAGTTTATTAGAAAGAACTAAACGCTTCACACTCGATTGGAAAAATAGAAAGCTTCATATAGAAATTTGATTACTGGTTACGCAGAAGGCAAAACTGTATACAAATCGAAGAAATGAACAGCGATCGCATTTTAGTCCGATAAAATTTGAATGGAGATTAGACCTCTTTTGCGATTCACACTCATGATTCTGTTTTATCGAAGGAAAACCTTCAAGTACTCGTAGGGACCGAACGGTTTGTCCTACAGAGCTCCGGGTGGTCTCAAAAAAAAAACGCTGCAAATCATTGCTCAAAGGTTTATTATTTTCTGTACAGATCACCCTTCTGTATAGATCACTGGTTCTCCATCAATAGCACCTACCACCACCTTCTCCCTTGACCTTCCCTCTAAAATTTCAGCTTCCTGCGTTCAACAGGAGAGAAAATGGCCTTGGAGCTCACTCAGCTGATCAGTGACCACTCATGCGCCTTCAGCATTCTCCATTGACCCGCCCTCTCAAATTTCAGGTTCCTGCGTTCAACAGGAGAGGAAATGGCCTTGGAGCTCACTCAGCTGATCAGTGACCACTCAGGCGCCTTCAGCATTCTCCTTTGACCCTGCCTCTCAAATTTCAGGTTTCTGCGTTCAACAGGAGAGGAAATGGCCTAGGAGCTCACTCAGCTGATCAGTGACCACTCAGGCGCCTTCAGCATTCTCCCTTGACCTTCCCTCTCAAATTTCAGGTTCCTGCGTTCAACAGGAGAGGAAATGGCCTTGGAGCTCACTCAGCTGATCAGTGACCACTCAGGCGCCTTCAGCATTCTCTATTGACCCGCCCTCTCAAATTTCAGGTTCCTGCGTTCAACAGGAGAGAAAATGGCCTTGGAGCTCACTCAGCTGATCAGTGACCACTCAGGCGCCTTCAGCATTCTCCTTTGACCCGCCCTCTCAAATTTCAGGTTCCTGCGTTCAACAGGAGAGGAAATGACCTTGGAGCTCACTCAGCTGATCAGTGACCATTCAGGCGCCTTCAGCATTCTCAATTGACCAGCCCTCTCAAATTTCAGGTTCCTGCGTTCAACAGGAGAGAAAATGGCCTTGGAGCTCACTCAGCTGATCAGTGACCACTCAGGCGCCTTCAGTATTCTCCATTGACTTTTGATTATGGAAATTTGATTACTTACTGGTTACGCAGAAGGCAAAACTATACAAATCGAAGAAATGAACAGCAATCGCATTTTAGTCAGAAAAAATTTCAACGGAGATTAGACCTCTTTTGCGATTCACACTCATGATTCTGTTTTATCGAAGGAAAACCTTCAAGTACTCGTAGGGACCGAACGGTTTGCCCTACAAAGCTCCGGGTGGTCTCAAAAATTTTTAAAAATTCAGTACTATTTAAAATTAGTGAAAAAACGATACCTTTATTTCGAGAGTTTTCGAGCTAGGGCACTCTTGAAATTTTCAACCCTTAATTTCCACCCCTTAGAAGTGACCTACATCAACCAAAAGCTTCGCGGCACAACTAGACCCCAAATGGAGCCCATATACCAAATTTCATCGAAATCGGTCCATGGTAACTAAGAAAAGTGCCGCGTACGGCGTACGGCGTACGGCGTACGGCGTACGGCGTACGGCGCACGGCGTACGGCGTACGGCGTACGGCGGACGGACGGAAATTTTTTTATTCGATTTTCGTATTCTACGTACCTTGAAACGTAAAACATCAAATTTTGAGGGGGGGTTAAAATTTTTTTTTTCTTGCTCGATTCCAAAGGCTTATTATTGAAAATAATAAACCAAAATTGGTGAAAAAACGATACCTTTATTTCGAGAGTTTTCGAGCTAGGGCACTCTCGAAAATTTCAACCCTTAATTTTCACCTCTTAGAAGTGACCTAGGTACATCAACCAAAAGCTTCGCGGCACAACTAGACCCCAAATGGAGCCCATATACCAAAATTTGGTATCAAATTTAATTTGAACCAAATCGGTCCAGTGTTGCTAAGAAAAGTGCCGCGTACGGCGGACGGACGGAAATTTTTTTATTCGATTTTCGTATTCTACGTACCTTGAAACGTAAAACATCAAATTTTGAGGGGGGGGTTAAAATTTTTTTTTCTTGCTCTATTCCAAAGGCTTATTATTGAAAATAATAAAAACCAAAATCAGGCGCACACCCCATTGTATCCAATGTTTTGTTTTAAATTGAGGAAAAATTGTCAATATGCCTTAGGATTTTCATGAATTATTCCTTGTGCCTCCGTGAAACCCGCTGTTATGGCGGCTAAGAGCGAGGGGTGTCCACTATTTCTAACTCAAAATACTAACCAAATTACGTAAATTGAGTGAAACAGTTCTGTGCCGGAAGAAGGTAAATAAAAATATATTTTATCGCTCACCAACTGGTTTAAATTGACCCAATGCTTATCCAATTTGACGTCCTCTGGAATGCATGCATTCCTAATCAATATGTTTAATTTTCATATTTAATCTCTCCTGCAGGCTACTTATGGGGCGAAATCACTTAGCGGAAAAATTGCAGATTCTAGCTTAACCCTTATTGGACCAAGGTTTCACTAGTGTCACCGAAAACATCTCAGGAACTCCACAGCTGTCCCAAGGTGTCACCAAAGTACCCAACCAAAATTATATCGCAATTTTAAATTTAATGGACAATAGCATTTTTTGTGGGCCATTTTTTTTTTTTTTTTTTGTTTGTTACGGAAGTGGGGAATCTCTTTAAGAGCGAAGGGAAAGTTCACCCCAACAGTGTTGGACTCCCCATGAATTGGGGCTACCAACTAAAACCCCACTCCCTCTGCTTAGGACTCATCCCGGGACCACTTGTACAGTATTACTTCAGGGTGAGCCCTTTTTTTGTGCCAAATGGCTGCTCCTACTTCTTGTCTCCTTCAATTCTATTCCTCATCTTCTTCCTCCCATCTTCCATCCAGCTTTTTTGCTTTGAGGACTGATGTGACAAATACTGCCATTGCGTCCCAGCTCGACTTGTTCTTAATCATCTCATGTATGATTGTCTGTGGACGCAATGTTCCAATGACCTCCTCAGCACACCCCCTCATACCCTCCCATTGAGGACATGTGAAGAAGGTGTGGCAGACATCATCCTCCTCTATCCCACAGTATCTGCACTCTGGGTCAGTGACTTTCCCGATCTTTACTAAGAAGGAGCGGAAGTATCCATGCCCTGAGAGGAATTGAGTCAGGTAATAGTTCACCTCTCCGTGTTTTCTATCCAACCAAGACTTTAGATCGTCGATTATGAGGGCTGTCCACCTTCCACGGGTTTCACAGACAGGGTCTGCTTGCCACCTACGGATGGTCTCCTCCCGCTCTTCCCTCTTTACTATGGTAATTGTCTCTGCCTTCCTCATTCTTATCCTTTTGCGCTCCAGTGCCTGGTGGTATATTGGGATAGTTCCCGCTATCACTTGTGATGCTGGACCTGAGACAGTTCTAAATGCACTACTGATTCTCAGAGCTCCTCTCCTCTGTACAGCTTCCATACGTGCCCGGTACTTTTGGTACCTAAGGGAGTCTGCCCACACTTCTGCTCCATACAGCATAATTGAGTCTGCAGTTCGCATAAGGAGTCTCCTCTTAGCGGGAGATGGGCCCCCTAGATTTGCCATCAGTCGGCTCAGCTTATTCACAATACCTGTAGCCTTATCTGCTGCTCCACTGATGTGCCTCCAGAAGCTTAGTTTCCCGTCCAGCATCACACCAAGGTAGCGAATGGCTGGAGAGGTGATGATTTCCTGTCCATCCACATTCATAGGTATAGATCTCTCAATTCTCGCTGTGGTTAGCAGTACAATTTCCGTTTTTTGGATCGCCAGTGACAGTGTGTGTGCTTCCATCCACTCCATCACTCTGCGCATTGCCTGATTCAGCTTAAACTGGAGGTGTTCCATCCTTTGAGCTCTTATCACCACCACCAAGTCATCAGCGTAGCCAATCAGTGTAATTCCTTCGGGCATCTCTACCCGAAGAATCCCATCATAGTTGATGTTCCACAGATCGGCTCCCAAGACTGAACCTTGTGCCGCTCCTGAGGTAATTCTTCTCTTTTTGATGCCCTCTTTTGTATCATAAATCAGCC
The DNA here is from genome assembly GCA_009739505.2 of Apolygus lucorum. Taxonomy (NCBI): domain Eukaryota; kingdom Metazoa; phylum Arthropoda; class Insecta; order Hemiptera; family Miridae; genus Apolygus; species Apolygus lucorum. The sequence continues at coordinate 50,018,977 of CM019176.2, read as the reverse complement.
AACGGTCAGCTAGGTAGTTCTGCAGGACTCGTAAGAGGTATGATGGAACATGAAACTGAACCATCAAAGCCTCCAAGATGTCTTTCCATCTGGCAGAATTGAAAGCATTTCTGAATCGAGGGTAACCGCCATGCACATGTCCCTGGTCTAGTGGTTCCCCAGCTGAGTTTCCTTTGCTATTCCTACCACTCTGCTAACAGCATCAATGGTGGATCTGCCAGGTCTAAATCCAAATTGCCTCGGTGACAGGCCTCCAGCTTCAGCAATGGCAGTCAGCATCCTTCTTTTCAACAACTTCTCATACAGCTTTCCTGCTGTGTCTAATAGGCACAGAGGCCTGTGTGCTGAAGCTGTATTGGGATCTCCTTTGCCTTTCCCAATCAGTACGAGTCTTGCTAACTTCCATCGCTCTGGGAATATACCTTCTTTGAGACATGTATTGTACATGTCTAACATAATTTCTGGATGTGTATCTGCTATTGCTTTCAATATTTCCACAGGGATTCTATCTGGGCCTGGGGCTTTTTTATTGCGCATTGACTTCACCGCTTGTGCCAATTCATCTAGAGTGAAGAGAGATATATCACCTGATATTGCAATCGGTGGTCTCTCCTCTATCTCATGATCAGGAAAGAGTTCTGATACAATTCTGTCCTTTACTGCTGTTGACATCTCCGTGGATGTATCCACTCCCTTGAGCTTTTTTAGCACAATCTTGTATCCAAGTCCCCAAGGATCGTTGTCTACATCGTCACATAACTCTCTCCACTTTTTAGCTTTGCTCCTGGCTATGGCAATCTTCAGAGTCCGTCTTGCCATCCTGTATTGGTCTTTTCTCAGTTGGAACTCCAAGGAGTCCCTTCTAGTTCTTTGAGATAGTCTTCTGAGCCGTAAACATATCCTCCTAAGTTCAGCAATATTCTGGTTCCACCAGTAGACAGGGCGGCGGTTATTCATACATCTCTTCTTAGGCATAGAGCTCTCACAAGCCTTGGTCAGCAAATCCATGGTTGCAGTCACCAACAGGACAGCAAGGGACCCTTCAGTTGCCCTCTGTTTTATCTTCTCCAGGGTTCCCTTGCCCAACTGAATCATTGCACCAAATATGTCCCTGTCCAATCTTTCAACATTCCATTAGTGCTGGGAGATTGTCGGTTGTATGGGTATATTCCCTCCTATCTCAAACTGGATGTACTGATGGTCGCTGGCAGAGTAATCCTCCAAGACTCTCCACTCAGTAATTTGTGCTGTGAGGTTCTCTGAGGCCATAGTGATATCAGGTATGGTTCCCCTACATCCTGCTCTACAAAAGGTTGGTACATTTCCGTCATTTATGACTACTAGTCCAAGTCTTGACACCGTATCCATGACTTTATGCCCTTTATTATCTGGAGCTGGTTCCCCCCATTCCACTGCCTTTGCATTGAAGTCACCTGCTATTAGCACCTCTCCATTTGCATTTCTAGCCTCCTCTTCAATGCAGGCCAACTTTGCTTCATAGTCAGAAGTTGGGTCTGTTGGTGATAGGTAGCAGCTGATGTATGTAATGCCCCTGCTCTTGATCCAGCAATACCCCAGGCCAGCACCATTGGCTTCCACCTGCACTGCCACTCGGTTTACCACCCATATCGCAGCAGTACGAGATGTGTCTTCGAACCAGTTCTGTGCATTGTTTCCAAAGGTGTACTGCTCACTCACAAGTATTATGTCTGCATTTCTTTCATTAGCAATCTTCTCTCTCATACTGTCTGCTGTCTTGCTCCTGTGTAAATTGATTTGAAGGAATTTCATGCTTTTCCTTTAATTCTCATGTCCAAGGCCCTCCGAAAGGCAGTACAACCTTTCCTTCCAGACATGTGGTTGTCTGCTACGCCTAGTGTTGTGCACAATGGGCACTTAGCTTCATTCTTGCATTCTGTTCCCTTATGTCCCTCTCCTCCACATTTGAAACAAGTTCCTGTTCTGTCTGGGCCCTTGCATGTCCTGGCAAAGTGGCCGTAATCCATGCATTTGAAACAGCGCGGGACCTCTACCCTTCTCCGGATTTGGCAGTTTATCCAGCCGATCCTTATTCTCCCTTTCTCTATTAGTTCCTCAGCATTCTTTCCTGGTGGAGAAACAATAGCCAATCTCAGTTGTCTAGTGTTTGGGTTTGTGATGTTGACCATCACGTCCCCGTCACCAATTCCGTCCAGTGAGGCTTTAATTGCTTCTTTAACCTCCTCCGCTGTTGTGAGAGGGTCTAGATCTCGGATCTCTATTGATGCTCGTGGCTTGAGGTCCTTTACTAAGCCCTCCCCCACTGCATTTTCAACCGCTTTCTTGAAGGCATCTGAGATTATGCTTGTTGGCTCCACCTCCAGCAACATATCACCACCACCAGTTCTCCTTATCTTCCGGATCTCCGTGTTCATCTCTGCCGGATTCACCTTGTCTTTCAATTTTTGTAAGACCTCGGCATACGAGATCTGGTCTGAGACCTTGATGACAAGGGCCTGGGATCTCTTCAGATTCCGTTGCATGTCCCTCTTGACTGCCTCTTTTCGCTTCCTTCTCCCATCCTGTTCGGCACGACGCTTTTCTTCAGATTCTTTCCGCTTTTTTTCTGCTTCTTTCTTTTGAGCCTCTACCTCTGCTTGCTGCTTAATTCTCCTTATACGGTCAGCATCTCGTCTTGCCTCCCGAGCTGCCTTCCTTTGGGCCTCCTTGGCCAGATCCTGTCTTCCTTTCCGGGACTTGACCTTCTCAAATGGTACGCCTGCAGTGTCTGAGTCACTGACCACATGGCTGGATGTTTCAGTCTCCATGCAATCTTCTTCAGAGTTGCTGAGGTCAGTCTCATCCTCCTTCCGCCTTTTCCTACTGCCATGACTCCTCTCCTTGGAAGGAGACCATTTGGTCAGTTTATCCACTTCTGCTTTCAGTCTTTTCTGAACTGAAGTCCTTCTTTTCTCCTGTGTTACTAGGGCATCGCACATCTCCTCCATTGTGTTCAGCCCATCTTTAACGATCTGACTGATGTTGGGCTGCTTCTTTGTGGCTGCCAACATTGCAGTCAGGGTTTCCTTCATGCATTTCAGGTATTTGAGATCTTCCTGTCCCATTTCATCAAGCTCTGTCAGCGAAGTACTCCCACCTGTTGCTGCCCCCTGTTTCGTTACTTTTGGTAAGGTTTTGTTGATAGTGTTAAAAGAAGAATTCATCATTAATTTTGTCCAGCACATCGTGTGGAAGGGGGCGGGTCGCAATAGCTAAGAACGGGTATACCCTTGGCTGGTCACATCCATTGTGTTGGTATGTGAACAAAGCCTACCCCAGTTCCCTGAGGCCTAGCCTGCGCTTAACTGGTTCCGGAATTCACGGACAAACCAGCACTCGCCCGTAGCAATGCACAGTCCGACACCATGCATCCCTTGCACACTCCCAGATCACGGCCCGGAAGGGCTGGTTCTTGATCTTGACCAGTGGGGTGCTTCGGCAGAGCAAGCTCACATCAGCCGAATCTCAACAAAATTGTGGGCCATTAAAAGTCTCAAAATAGAGTTATGACAAAAACTTCTGAACAAAAGAATGAACAAATTTTCGTCATATCATTTTTTGGCTTTTAATACCTAACTTGCAAAAATACTGGTTGCTAGGGATGCCAAACTGAATGCAACTCTAAGAAAACGAATAGCGATCGCATTAGTTAGTTAAAATTTCAATGGAGATTCAATGGAAATCCTAAGATGTTTTCGGTGACACCATGGTCCAGTTAGGGTTACGAAAGATTTAGGGCAATTTCACGGATTGGAAAAATAGCCAACCCCAATAAAGATTCGAAATTGAAGTTGAATTTTTTTTCTCTGATAGGTAGAGAAGAATTTTTGGAGGTTATTTGTGAAGTTGGACAAAAATTGGTTGCCTAGCAATTTCGATACCTACCAAAGAAATTCTTTCTTTCTAGGTGGATGGACGTTCAAACTTCTTTCTCTTCAATAAGATTGGATTTAGTCGGCACTTTCCACATTTCACAGTAATAATTACAGGTCTAAAATGCCGAGACTTTCTAATAGGAGTCTTAACATAAGCTGCAGGGTCAAAAATCTTAGGTTTGGTAGGTACCTAGCTTCGTACTTTCCTTTATGACTAATTAAAGGCATTCTAACTGAATGATCTTCAACTAAATTGGTTCATGACAACGTTGTCCGTTTTCGTATTACCTGTCTAACTGAACGCCAGCAATTACGCTGAATACGTCAAATTACTTAAAAGCTGAAGGGTCAAAAATGTATTTTTTGGGCATAGGAGAGGAACGAGAATTGCAGTAGGAATCGTCGCAAAATTTGGATACCCAGCCCATTACAAATTTTATCAAATACCTACCTACGTACAATGGGTGTGACCCAATTCAACAGAACTGGTGTTGGAAACTTCTCGGAAATGTAGTTTTCTAATGAAATTATGTAGGTGATTCATTCCGAACTACGTTTCTTTCTTTTGGAAGAAGGCCTGCGATGTTATGCCAACCACGGATACTTGAAGTCTGGTTGCTCCCTCCTTTGGAATGCTCCAAATCCTAAGATATCCTAATCCAGTATGAGATCGGTTTGGTGAGGGGAGGAAGTCACGACGGCTTTTCCTCAAATTTGAGCTTTATAATAAACCGCCGACAGATAGAAGCTCAAATCTGAGGAAAAGCTATCGTGACATTCTCGCCTCACCAAACCGATCTCCTAAAAAAGATAGGAAATTTATCACCATAATTGTCGTAGCTCTCAGAATCAAGTTCTCCGTGTAGACCTAATCACACCTGTGACTTTCCTAACATCTGATACCCCGGATAATTCATTGAAAGTGTGAAATTAACGATAGAGTCAGTACTGAGGTTTCATAATCATACATTTTTGTCAAGTTGAACATCTCTACCCCGTACTTGAAATAACATCAAAATTTGATATGAACGTTTAGGCGTTGAAGCTCAAAAAACTTAGGTCACAAGTTACTCGAAAATACTGACGGCAAGTTTCAAAACGTCCACAACGCACCCCAAAGATCAATCACCGTAATAATATTTAGGATGAAACAAAGCTTGGCTCTCAGTATGGAGTAAAACTTTATTGATAAATACAAATTTTTGTACAAGGGTTCCATTTTAAAATTCTTTTCTTATAAACGAAGTAGAAAATCAAGAACGAAAAAGAAAAGAAACAACTGTAATGGTGTAAAAATCAAGGAGCTTCCGAAAAAGTATTAAAATGCTTCAAGGAAGAAGGAGGAAATTCATTATTGTTTGGGTTGTAAGGATGTTAAAAGCAAACCACCGTTTGTTGAGCTTCGATATGGAAATTTAGATCTTTATTTCCAACCAAACCAAAATGTCAGCGGTGCTGTAGGACGATGCCTGTAAATAAAAACAGAAAAATAATTATTTTTGACCCTCCGAAAACTACATAAAATACAGTGTATGTAAAGGAAAGTACAATAGGAAAACAAGGATCGCCAAACGAAAGAAATTGAAAGATTTCCAACTTCAAATCTAATAAGTTTATATATATAAACTAATAAGTTTATAACACCCCCTCAAAATTTGATGGTTTACGTTTAAAGGTACGTAGAATCTAAAAATCGAATAAAAATTTGGCCGTCCGTCCGCCGTACGCCGCACTTTTACCACTTAGCATTAACCGATTTTGATGAAATTCGGTATGTAGGCTCCATTTGGGGTCTAGTTGTGCCCCGAAGCTTTTGGTTGATGTAGGTCACTTCTAAGGGTTCCAAAATCAATTTTGAAATTTTGAAAATGCCCCAACTCAAAAAATTTCGATATAAAGGTATTGTTTTTCCTTCAATTTAAGATTCTATAGAATTTTTTGAGACCACGCGGAGCTCTGTAGGACAAACCGTTCGCTCCCTACGAAAATTTAAGGGTTTATATTGAAATATATAGATATATATAAATCAATACACGAGTGTGAATCGCAAAAGAGGCCTAATCTCCGTTCAAATTAGAGCTGACCGAAATGCGATCAATGGTTGGTGATTTTGATTTTTTTTCTTTTTCCACATTGGATGGTTGGTGATTTTGTAGACGAGTGATCTATATAGAAAAATAATAAACCATTGTGTAATAATTTGCAGCGTTTTTGATTGAAATAACCCTTCCAAAACCCTATTGTACACTTTCCTATACAATAAAAAACCTTTGCAGATAATTCATTAGGAAAAAGAAACACGGAAGATATAACTTTTGCCCTTTTCATAGGTGATAATAGTGAATGTTTCGTAACTACTCGTAGTTTAACAACTATGTGCAATACACAACTTTCGCCGGCGTCAAAACTGAAAAGCAAAACTATAAAGAGAGTTGGAACCATTATATTTTGAAACAAATATGAAAAATATATCGTCAGGAATATCGAAGAAAATCTTGATCCTGACGATTTTCCTCACACGAAATCTATTTAATACATAATTTTAATAGCAATAATATTAATCTACTATAACGCTACGTAGAGAATAATATTTAATACGAAAAAAATTAGTTAACTCAGAACTAAACAAAAACACCTATAAAACACTTAGAAATAACCAGTTGAAGAACAACTGAGGGATTGGGTCAACCAAGGAACTCTTGCTGCCTGTAAGGCAGTTCAAGAAGGTTCCTGGTCTTGTTTTATTTTATCCTTTCAATTTGTCGAATTATTCACTTTTCTCCTTCAATAACGTGAAAAACAGCAGCGTCTGAGTGATTAGCAAATCTTTGAGGGATCAATAGCACATCATGTAAGCAGACCGTAATAAATTAAAGATAACAATCGGAAAATCATGCGCGGTAACACATTTTTTAGGACGTCCCACAGTAAGACTTGGGCGTCCTTATGCGATCGATCTGGGGTGAAGTTGGACAACACTCAACAGAAAAAAAAAATAACCACACAGTAATCCGTTTTAGACCATTCTGAATCCAAATCCGCGAAAAAAACCATAGGTGTATGTCTGTGTGTGTGTGTGTATGTGTGTGTGTGTGTAACAAAATCTTGTGTACTCTGCACAGGCCTTAGTTCTCAACCGATTTTCCTGGTTCTTTTTTTGTTCGACGCGGAAAACTATCTAGTTGTGCACTACGTCGCCGGAATTTCGAATTTTGCCTTTTAAGGGGGGGAAAGGGGGGGTTAATGCTCAAAAAACGTGCGTTTTTGGGCATAATCTTGTGTACTCTGCACAGCCCTTAGTTCTCAACCGATTTTTGTGGTGCTTTTTTTCATCGACGCGGAAAACTATCTAGTTGTGCACTACGGCGCCGGAATTTTGAATTTTGCTTTTTAAGGGGGGGAAAGGGGGGGTTAATGCTTAAAAAACGTGCGTTTGCGGGCGCAATCTTGTAAACTCTGCCCTGGCCTCAATTTCCAACCGATTTGCGTGTTTCTTTTTTTGTTTGACTCTAATAACTCCCGAGTTGTACATAATTTCACCCGAGTACCAAAATTCGCAAGGGGAGGGGGCGAGTGGGGGGGATAATATTCACAAAATATCCGATTTTTCAATATTTCGGTTCCTTTACCGCTCACCAACTGTCCCCAAGCTTTGAAATTAAGGAAAAATTCTCATTATACCTCCGGATTTTCATGAATGATTCTCTGTACGACCATGGAACTAATAGTGGTGCCACCATGGTGCCAGGACACCATAAATCGCATATTTCGTGTTTTTTTTTTTTTTTTTTGTGTTTCACCTTGAATACGGATGTGAACCACGACGGACCGCCTACGAAAACTAACAGATGAAAGTTCAATGTTACGACGTATTTCCGCTTTGGTGCCAGACTGGCACCATTGTTGGCGTTGGGGTGGTGGGGGGGGGGGGGGTGAACTCGAATTCGCATGTTGGGTATCGTAGATCACGGATTTTAAAATGCTCTTCAGATTCGAGGCTCCCATGCCGCTAGAAATGTTAAGGGGGCGCGGGACTCAAAGCTCAGATCAGCGCCAACCGAGAGATGTCGCTGACTTTCGTGATTGCTGAGGCTAGTTAATTTTTCGCACTTGTTATCCGCAAAAGCGCTAGCATCGCTCGGTCTTCTGGACGTTTTTCTCGTCCAGAATTTTGTTGTGTCTGTAACCTCCCCCTCCCGTGTCGGATAACGGAACCTGTTATCAAATCCAGGTTTTGATTTCGCGAAGGCGTTTTTGTGAAGTGCCTACCTACCTGGACTACCATCCCGTTTATGATCTCTCTCCGTGTTGTTCCGAGTTTGAATAGTTGATTTGTTGAGCAATGATCCACCAAGGAAGGACAGGAGTTCGAATGAATACACATGGACGGAAGTAGTTACAGGAGAACAAAACGCCCTTGGAAAGTAAAACGTTTGCAAGTAAGTATAATTATGTTATCTACTTCATCCTAGTACTTAGGTATCTTTTCGCTGCTAGGTACCTATTATTTGAGTAGTCATCAATAATATTCCATCGAAAACTTCTAGTTGTTGAACTTGAAACTGAAACTTTATTTTCGTACTGCTTCACATTTACGAGCTACGTACCTTTCATAGCCGTACTTATGAAATACGTAATTATAAGATTGCATAAAACAATGGTAGGTAGGCTAGTAAGTAGAAATAATTACCTAATTCGTCCTGCTTTTTGCAAGATTATTTTTTTTGAAGGGGCATGACCATTTCGCGGGATAGTCCCACAAAATTGTCATGTTCCCCCAACAAACATTACGCATAGGTAGTTTTTTTGTGGAAATTAACACATCAATTAGGTATCGAGGATAGTGGAAATAATAGGTACATAGAGTTGAGAATCAAACCATTTCTTCTAGAAAACCTTACCGAAATTACTATAAATTGTATAAATGGCTCTAAATTAGTCATTTAACGGGTAACTTAGATTATGGATTTTTGAATCCTCTTCAAATTAGGACCTTTCATAATGCTAGGATTAATTTGGTGGCCCTGGGCAGAGATGGGCGAATTCTTATTCATGAATACGAATAGGTATAATCGTATTCACATTTTGAATAGGATTTCCCTCGTATTCGTATTTTGAATACGATTTTATGATTTTTTCTATGATTTCCCTAAAAATCGATTGTTTTAAACGATTTTCCCTGAAGATCATAATTTTAACATGTTTAATGTTTTAGGGCTGGGGGTCATTCTGTGAATTCCGACACGTTTAAAATGATTTTCTCCCGAACTCTGGGGATATTTTGTGCAAAAAAAAACCGTATGATTTTCATCGAAAATTTCGTCGAAATTTCTATCTGAATGGTTGTAGGGACTTGGGAGGGGTCTCATTCGATTCGTCGTGAAAAATCCTATAAGAATTGATGAGCGTTTCGAATTTTAACTGATTATTTTGACAATTTTATGGAATAAATACGAACAAAATTCCGGTGAAAATCATAGTTGTTTTTACTGATTTTCAGCGGAAATTACTCGTCGTAGTTTCTATACGGTTGGTTGTAGCGACTGGGGGGGGGGGGGGGGGTGGTCTCATTCGATTCTGCGTGAAAAATCCAATAAGAATTTGTCAGCATTTCGAATTTTGATTGATTACCTATTTTGACAATGTTAGGCCATAAATATGTCCAGAGTTCGAGAGAAAATCATTTTAAAAAAGTATGATGTTCAACCTATTAAAAAAGATTATACCTACTGGCTAAACATACCATACCAGATGAAATTGTACGTAGGGTGAAACAGATTTGTGTAGCAAACAATGTCTGTAGGTACTAAATATTCTCGAAACTATCACACTCCCTCCAAAAGTCATGACTGATGGAGTTGAATTTCTTTAAATTTTAATTATCAGGGACATGAGTATTCTTCTTTGACGTTAGTGTTGGATTGAATCCTGCAGCTGCCTACTTGACTAATAATATAGGAACATCGTTTTATTCTTAGTATTTCGAACTCGCTGATAAAAATCCTGATTATTCATAATTTTGTTGGTTTGTTGTTTGTATCTCTTCCTACATGTTTATAGTGAAATTATCAATAGAAACCTAAATTTGTTTTGTTTTTGTTTTTTGCAGGAGTGATTTTACTCAGAATTTTATTTGACTGGAGACTTTTCTGGAGCAAGTCAAGTCATTGAACCAGCACTCAGGACCGTTTGAAAGCAACTTGTCCATCACATTGATAAGACAGTGAAAAGCTGCTCTGTCAAGACAGCATCCTCACCTAAAGTTGTAAAATTAAATTGATTTTTTTAAAAATTCAAATGGTTGGTAATAATCAAGATTTATTGTTTTTGAAGTTTGAGGCTACCTAATGGTCAATAAATCATTTATACTACAAATCGATAATGTTTCTATCATACTTCCTATGCACTTTACTAAGGTAGGTAGTTACCGTGGATTTAATAGTCCGATAATTGGTGATTTAGTATAGCAATAAATAATGGCGTATTATTTAATTTTGAAATTCCCAAAATTACTCATTTTAAGTTCACCTAACACTTTGTATGGTATGGAAGAGTAAAAAATTGAACTTTCATCTATTAGTTTTGCTTGGCAATCCGTCGAAGTTCGCAATATGAACTATGTATGAATAGGTATGTCATACCTATTCAAAGTGAAACACAAAAAAAAAAAAACGAAATAAGCGGTATAATATACCATATTATGGTGTCCTGGCTCCATGGTGGCACCACTATTAGTTCCATGGTGGTACAGAGAATAATTCATGAAAATCCGGAGGTATAATGAGAGTTTTCCCTCAATTTCAAAGCATGGATACAATTAATAAGCTATAAAGGAACCAAAATTTTGAAAAATCGGATATTTTGTCAATATTATCCCCGTTGCTAATTTTCTCTGGTGAAATTCCGGCGACGTAGTGCACAACTAGATATTTTTCCACGTCGAACAAAAAAAAAAAAAAAACAAGAAAATCAGTTGAGAACTTGAGACTTACACCTATGGTTTTCTTGCTCGCGGATTCGGATTCAGAATGGTCTAAAACGGATTAGTGGGTGGTTATTTTTCAATTCTGTTGAGTGTTGTCCTCCTTCACCCCAGATCAATCGCATAAGGACGCCCAAGTCTTACTGTGGTGTCCTAAAAAGGATTTACCAACTAAATTAAACAAAATTAAATTACATATTTTGAATCACTACTTCGCTCTCTCCAAAAAGTGTAGGTAGGTTGAAATTATGTTGTTTTCAGCATTCCTACTGACGTACTGTAAGGTAAATAATTTACCTTTGCATAATTATTATGCAATAGTAACAGAATATGAATGTCCACAACGCCCTGATTCCGAAAAGTACACACCCTGATGTAGGTCGAGGTTAAATTTTAGGCATACCAACTGAAGGTATAGTCATTGTGGGGGGTTAAATAAATCGATACCTTAAAAGCACAAAAACGCTATGTCGATCCATCTTCCAATTTTTTTTATTTTTATTTTTTTTAATTTCAGAAAAACTCAAATTCAAAATTTGTTAAAGAGTTTAGTGCACTGGTGAAAACTTCTTTTGCGTTTTTCTGAAAACTCCGTTTTTGGTCATAACTCCTTTCTGCTTTAAGGTATCGAAATCATAGTACCAGTTTATGAATTTCTACATCGCCCTGATCCCGAAAATTACTAATTATTTGACATTGTATTGGTACATTTTTAATTTAATTTTTTTTGTACACATACTGACCTTTTAATTATATCAAAATAATAGAAAGGTACCTATATATACCATAAATTTTACATAAAAATAAAAAAATTTTAATTTAAAAAAATCATTCTTTTGGTGGTTAAGGTTGAATTGTTGAGATAGATATTTGAAGGTTGAAACTTTAATCAAGTACTACGCACAGTATCATCCTTACAATGTTTTTATGAATTCGATAAAGCTATGTGCTGCACCCTCACGGGAGACGCGATTCAGGGGACAAGCACATCAGTGAGGTCGTACGGTACGACGTTGCCAGATCCACGCTAATGTTTGCATGGCGATGGGTGGTGAAAGGGGTGGAGGCCCGGTCCAGGGATACAGGGTCCAGGAGTCCATGAATGTTTACTACGATATTGAGATTGAAGGGGTAGAAAAATAACCGCCTTCTTGGTCACCCGTTTCCCGGTGGGTCAGAGGTGCACTGTAGTTCTGGTTACGCCTGCAGGTAGCGCATGAAACCAGGGCCTCTTTTAACGCACTTCTTTCAAAATCACGGAACTTTGTCTTCACGTAATCTCCGTGATTTTACAAGTTAGAATTGTCCTCTTTGAATTTTCAGAGGTTTTAGTCTCCCAAAATCTTCCCTACGAAGAGTTTTTATAAAAAACAAATTTTAATTAAAAAATAAATTTTCTATTTTTTTCAAATTTCAATTTTTTGGACATTTTGGCCCGTATGTATGAAGTATTAATTATTTAATGAATTTAGAAATTTTTTTTGAGAGGAAAAAATGAACACTCACAGAGAAAACGTGAAGATAAGGGAAACCACTGAGTCCCGCGCCCCCTTAACCTTCATCCGCTCGCGCCCCCCTGAGTCACACTAGCGATCGCGGGGCGGCTGATAGCCGCCCGTCACATTTTTCCTTATTTCAATGGATTTTTTGGTACTTCAACTCGATAACGACAAGGATTTGGGTTGGTCATCTTGTAAGTGAGTTCATACACATTATTTAGAATGAAAAACTTTTATTGAAAATAATTATAAACTTTGGTAAACAAAAATTAAAAAAAATAACGTCATAATATTCTTTCTGGGCTTACTGCCTAGTGACTAAACTATGACACTCTGTTCAATAAATCAAATTGTTCTTCATAGCAGAAGATATATAATCACATTATTAGAAGGAACCATGCAAAAAATTTTATTATAAACTTTGGTAAAAAAGAAATAACGTCTAAATATTTGTCTTGAGCTTACCGCCTAGTGACTAAAGTATCACATTTTCTTCGATAAATCAAATTGTCCTTCATAGCAGAAGATATCAAATCTTTAGAAGAAACCATGCAAAGTTACGAAATAATACCTACGGATAAAAATGGTAGGTATGTAGGTACCTGGTAGAAAACTAGAAAAATAACGTACTTACGAAAAAGGCGAATCACGAGTAGGTACCAAAGCAAACATCACAAATGATAAATGAAACTCAGGTTTTTATCGGCATTTCTTCCGAAACATACATAGCTACTCATAACGAGGCTGAATGAAGTAAAAAAATATACTTATATTTCACCGTGGACGTTCAAAAAAATGTTGCACTGCCGATCGCGGGGCGGCAGTTAGCCGCCGAACTTAGTCACTCAAACTTTGAACGTGTATTGACAGCCACCAACGTAACGCAGGAGGAAAAGGTTAACGACATCTTGCAGAGGAAAGTCCAACTAGAGAATACAACTGCACTTTCCCGCTCTCTTGTGTGCCAGTTATGTTTTGCCGCGCAAAATTCATCGCGGGCGGCAGTTTGCCGCCCACGCGAGCGGATGAAGGTTAAGGTGGATAATGGTTGGGGGGGGGGGGTCACTATTTCTTGCCTAAAGTAATAAATAAATTACATCGAGTGAAACAGTTTTATCACTTAACAACTGATTAAACTGATCCAATGCTTATCCAATGGGACGTCCCCTGGAATGCATGCATTACTAAACAATATGTTTCTCAATATTTTTTTCTCAAAAAATGACCATGGAAAAACCCGATACTCACACCGATTTTTATCTCCTAAAAAATTGACTTAGCAGATCTGCAACGTTCATTGGCATTTCTTCTACGACAGTGTTGTAAAATTGTTGAATGTCATTGAGAGTGCGCTTGTCCTTTTCGGTGACGAAATTGATAGCAACCCCTTTACGACCAAATGGTCCTCCTCGTCCGATCCTGCGAATACAAAACGGAAATACGTCAGTGGCAGGGTTCTTGGGATCCAAATAATTGCAATAATAATAAAATACGTGTGAAAAGGCGTAATTACGAATGTTCTCTAAGGTGGAACAATGTATGATAACAAGGATGTCAGAAAAAGTAAAATGTCGAAGTTTCAGTACCCTGAATCCGATGATAACAGGATGATCGACATGGCAATTCAGAGATCTAGGTACTGTATTTCTATTTGAATGCGGTACTCGTAAGCAAGCGATGTAATTTTCATTGTTGAGTTTATACCTGTATTAATCGTACCCTCAGCGGTATCGTTGGTAAAGTAACCAAACGGAAAGATGACAAAGGTGCCCAAAAAACGTGGGTATACATCATGGATGCACCCTCACATCTGTTTAATGGCCTGCTTAACCCCACTTCGTAGAACTTGCTCAACATTTGAAGTTTCGGTAACTAGCATTGCAGCCTGTTCAATTATCGGGGCAATGAAGAAGCCAATTGTCTAGCCAGGGATTGGAGTCCCAACAATGTAGCGTTCGTAATAAATTAACAGATAAGTATCGCCTTTGCCCCGACATAAATAAATATCTAAATAAACATAAATTTTATGAATTTGGGTTCATTTAGCGCAATGTAGAACCCTCCCCATTGAGTGAAGCCAGGCCATCATATAGGTGGGAACCAAATGAGTCTCAACCCCATCTTGGGGTTGAAGGCCCGCGGCAATAAACTATCCTTGCAGATTTCCAGGCTAGTAATTGAGAAGCTCATTGGGGACTGAGAGCTATGAAGAAGGCGATTCCCTTGCTAACAAGTGATCTGAGTCCTAACCTTTTGGTCTCCCAAAAGGAATCTTATGGAATCGACCCCGGTGGATTTTGGACGGCCCAGATATCCGACCCAGCCAACCACTCCATCAGAATCGCGGTGTTTTTCCCCATTCACTACTTGGCGTGCCACCGTGCCATTTGACAGGATGGAGCGCTAGTGAACGACCACCTTAACCAAGACCCTCACATAAAGCAGAGGCAAGATAAGCGGATGATTCCTACTGTCAACGAAATACAAGGAAGAGCTGAATACAGACGCTGCTGAGAAGAAGCGAGAGAGCAGAACGCCCTCTTCGAGTGCCATGATTGCAGCATCTATTAGAATACGTACGAAAACCACGAGGCTGACCTAGCCTAGGTCAGCCTCGTGGTTTTCGTTCGTATTCTAATACCCTAAGGGTTGTCACCCGCGGCTGGGGGCAATAAACTAACCTTGCTGAGTTCTTGGCCACGAGGGAATTGAAGGCAATGAAGAAGTCGATTGCCTTACTAAAGGATCGGAGGCCCAAGCATTCAATCTCGATCCCACTTTGAGATTAACCAAGACCCTCTCATATTGGCGCAATCCTCAAAGACTCAGAGGAGAAGAGTCGCGACAGAGGAATCCACTATTTGAATGCCCTGAATATCATCTACCTCCGACAATTTGGTAAGAGTAAATAGTCCGTCATACTTGTCCCTGCCGACATTTCTCGGTATATGCCCGCGTAACTCCACTTTGTGGGAAACAGAGGTCATAAAGCGAATACTTGAGTCAAAAACACATCAGCAGCAACATCAATTTGAATTTTTGTAACAGGTACATCAAAAGCTTGCACCGCCTTAGTAACTTGCAAAATGGTTCCCTAAAAATTTCGAGCTTTGGTGGCCACTAACATTGACTTGGATACAACCTCCGGAAGACAAGAAATCTTTTCGCATTTTGCAGCGTTACAGTCAAACAACCGTTAGACTTCTACGAATAAAAGAAATACATATTTATAATGGGGTATTTCAGTCGGTCGGAAATTCAGGTATTTGACCTCAAATTTGGATTCAGCACCCTTGAAAACCTATACTACAACTTTAAGCCCAATGATACTATAACATGTGGTAGAAAAATTAATTAAAGAGATCACACGTTTGAAAAAGGCAGGCCGCTATAAATGCACACACACTAGGCAAGAACTACACTGGCGGACTACGCCGCGCGCGTGTGTGAGTAGTATTTTGTAGTATCCAAGAGGTCCTCCAAGGGTTTCTGTGCATGGATACTTCTTTCAAAGACAGTTGGCTAGCTACGTCACGATTGGCTAGCTACGTCACACCATTCAAATCTTCAACTTTCCTTAGCTTCTCTAATTTTTTAAAAACATTTTCTCGACGAACAGACCCGATTACCGTTATTCCTAAGCCATACCCTTTTGAAAAAAAAATTTTAAAAATTGACTGAAATACCCCATTATTGATTAATTAAAGTCAAGATGACTGAAAATGTATTATTACACCATCTAAACTGAGAAACTCACCTGCGAACATAGTTCTCATAGTTCGAAGGTAAGTCATAGTTAATAACTATCGAAACTTGTTGAACGTCAATGCTTCGAGCGAGAAGGTCAGTCGTAATCAGGACACGACTGGATCCTGTTGTGAAAGCCTTCATAATCAAATCTCTTTCCTTTTGTCCTATGCCTCCATGCTGAAACAAACATTGAATTATGGGATTTCACCAGTTTCGACAACATAGTAAGAACCTAGCAAACAAATTTGAAAAACGGTGTACCCTCAACCCAACCTTGCAGGACATTAGGAGGACAAATTGATGAGCAAAATATTTCTATTTTAGATTATACTGTTGTTTTTGTAAACCCCTTACATTATTTACACCTAGACAACGTTTCTAGGGATTTATATCGTTGTGTTATGATGCCAATAAAAGTTCATTATCGTTCTGTAATTCAAACCGGCAACTCAGTTCGCTAATAATTATTATTATAACAGTGGTGCCAGCGGTAAAAACGAATTAAAATAATTTTCGCCTTTTGTGATGGCCTCAAATGATGATGACGCAAGGTCGGGAGGAAGTCAGGAGGAAAGGTATTCAGCTATTGAGAGCGCCCTTACTATGGACCAGTAATGAATTTGTGGGAGGAGAGAAGTAGGAGCTTTGGAGAGTTCAGGTTGTTGTTGCTGCAGCAGTTGAACGCCGCACAAGGAATCAAATGGAATCCTTCTGTCATAGTATTTCACAAACTATGCAGAGGCAGACTGATAGGATTGTCGAAGAACTTCAATCAATGAGAATGCAAAGCGAAGGTGACCAAGGAAGAGCTGATCCACGGAGAAATGAACATCTAAGGAGCACAAACAACGGTACTACGACATTCAAACCACCAAAGTTTGATGGAACTGAGGACTGGGAGTCATACTTTATTCAGTTCTCTGCTGTTGCCAATAAAAATTGCTGGGACGATGATACCAAAGCGGTGGCATTGGGAGCTGCACTCAATGGGGCAGCAAGAGATGTCCTAGCTGACATTGGCCCTTCTGCTCCTTACCGAACCTTAGTTGAGGCACTAGAAGTGAGGTTTGGTCACAAAAGGCAAGAGCAGCGGTTCATGACTCTTCTCATGGCCCGAGCGCAGCTAGCTAAAGAAGATTTGGCCACGTACCACCAAGTAGTGAAGACATTGGCTCGAAAAGCTCTTTCAGGTTCATCTGCTAGTAGCGAGTGTATGGTCGTACATCTCTTTGTCAAGGGAATAAGGGACAGCTCCCTTCGAGAGAAAGTGGCAATTGCAGGGCCCTAGTCCATGACAGAGGCCGCAGAAGTTGCGTTGAGGTTAGAGTCAGACCTTCTCACACCATCAGTCACTGTGCGCAGTGGAGAAATAGTAGATGAACAGTTCACTGATGACAGAGCAAATAGAGCAACAACCACCACACAGCAGTTGCCGAATCGTCGATTATACAGAGAGTTCAGACAACCACCAACTTGTTGGAAGTGTTTACAGCCTGGCCATTTGGCTCGTTGGTGTCCTATTCTGGCAAACCAGGTACCTCAAACAAATAAATAACTCAACAGCACGTAGTAGCACACCTTCTTTGCCATATAATCGGCAACACTCGCATCTAGCTCCAAATTACGTGGCACTTCCACCATCCACCTCAAAGCGACACCAGGGAAACAGGACCAGCTCGGAGTGACGGGGCACACGCCAGCTACAATGAGGAAGCCCCATTATAAAGCTCCGCAGGAAGGCCAGGTAGTTTACTGGATTGGGTCTGCCCTTTCACTAATTATCAGAGGGAAAGTCAATGGGGTTCCTTGTCAATTTGTAGTTGATACTGGAGCAACAAAAACTATTGTCAATCATAGTTTAAAAGAAAAAATGGGGCGGCAGTTGCTATCTGCTAGTGGATCAGCAATCAGGTCAATTTCAGGAGCAATAATACCCGTAGCAGGCTCTTTGATCAATCCGCCAATCTCCAAGGCGCATACCACCCCATCGATTGGAAGAAGTTGAGAAGTTGATCAAAGAAATGCAGACTAATAGGGTGATTGAGCCATTTGTTAGCCCATGGGCAAGCCCAATTGTACTTGTTCCAAAGAAAGATGGTTCAACGCGGTTTTGCACTGATTACCGAAAGCTCAATGAAGTCACTCGAAAGGATTCTCATCCGTTACCTAAGATTGACGAATTGACAGGAGCACTTGCTGGAAGTTCATGGTTTACTACTCTTGATCTACAATCGGGACATTGGCAAATACTAATGGAGGAAGGGGACAAAGACAAGACAGCTTTTTGTACACCAAGGGGGTTGTGGCAGTTCAGAACAATGCCCTTTGGGCTATGCAATGCGCCAAGTACATTTCAAAGAGCAATGGGGGCTATTCTACGTGAGGAGATCCAAGATGGTAGAGTTAAAGTATACTTGGACGATGTTTTGATAGATACCCCACATTTGACGAACATGTAAGCTTGCTGCAAAGGGTATTGAGACTAGAAGCTGTAAAGTTAAACCCAAAAAAAGTACGGTATTTGCCAGACAGGTGAAGTATCTTGGCTTTGTAGTGTCCGGAAGAGGGATAGAAGCTGACCCTGACAAAACGGCAAAAGTGGCTAACTGGCCAACACCTAGATCAGTAAAAGATGTTCGAACTTTTGTACGGTTTTGCTCCTACTATAGGTCATTTGTGAAGGATTTTGCTGAGCATTTGTCACCTTTGTACAGCTTGTTAGATGTTGGACGTCCTTTTTCCTGGACATCTGCTTGTGAGACTGCATTCCAAGACATAAAGATGGCATTAACAACCCCACCCATCCTCAGCCATCCTCTTCAGAAAGCCAAGTTCATTCTAGACACTGATGCATGTGACAAGGCTGTAGGGGCGATACTAATTCAAGTAAAAGATGGAGTGGAACGTGTGATTGGATACTTCAGTAAGTGTTTATCACAGCCTGAGCGCAACTATTGTGCCACCAGAAAAGAATTAGTGAGTATTGTAAAAGCGTTAAGCCATTTTCATTCCTACGCAGGGGCGTGGCGTCCATAGGGCCACTTTGGGTCTAGCCCCAGCAAAATTTCTCTCTCTGTAACCTAGATTTTTACCCCAAAGTTGAAAAAACTCCCTTCAAAAAGTGTTCTCCACAAAGTAGAAAAAAATCCATAGCAGAAAGTTTTTTCCTCAAAACTCACTCATGATCCATGGAAGCATGGATGTTTTACAAGTAAAAAATAATTCTACCCTGACATGCAGTTATTATGTCAAATATCCATGGTAAAACCCGAGGCCATGGAGCTAGCTTCAATGCCTACTACTAGGTCCATGCCCAAGGCAGTCTCCATGGCCTGCTATGAGAGAGAAGATGTGAGATGGAATCGATAGGTATCCAACAATCGATTTGTATCAAACAATCGATTCTCCACTCCCGAATTCCCAAGATCTGGGGCTAGACCCCGGAATCGTCATGACAACGTGTTGTTTATTTTTAGTTTTTCCCCGTCCACACATGCGCAGTAGTGTTATTTTAGTTTATTCCCTCCCTTTCTCAGCCCCTGCCCTGGAAGACAAGATCGATTTTTTATTCTTTCTGATGATGACTTGTGTTGATTCAACTAGATGAATGGATACTCTGTTCAGGTTGCCATGAAAGTTCCATGTATAACAATGGATTCCTCATAGGATGTAAACGCATGGAGTACTTCAGATATCAGTTATAGATGGGATTAAAAATTGAATGGATACTCCCCACTTTTACAGATTTTCACAGTATGTTGCCCAGACTGCACGATTAGGTGTTTAGTGAGAAGAAGAAGGTGTTTAGTGTGTTTACACAGAGTACTGGAAACAACTGACAAGAGATAAACCGGAGGGTGGTTACATCTTGACATGATACAATTTTGCTGATTGACAGCAAGATTATGATTTTTGGAGTGTTATCATAGTTGTGGATGGCATTTGGTACACAGAGATTTTGTCACATAGGTATGAAAGTAAGTTAAAACTATTGTTAGTTGAAACTAAGTTTTAAAATATTGTTGAAGTTGTTATCTTCAAGGGTTTTCCTCCGAAATGACTCGCCTCTCTCTGGAGCTCTTTACTGTGTTCCCTGTGTGTCTTGAAACAATGACAGTTTACGTTCCTGGTCCTCTTATCATTTTCGGTTTTCCATTCCATTTTCCCTACATTTCAAGTCGTCTTGGTGTTTGTTGTAATACAATTTGCAATCAGTTGACCACTGATTAGACTTACCTACTTATCGTATTTTATTCGTTTCTTTTCTACATTTCAGTATGGGGAAATACAATAGGCAGCCTGGTGCTCTTCAGTTCCACAACCCTTCATATAAATATGCTACGTAGGCGTTGCAAAAGACAATTAAAAGTCATCAAAGGGAATATGATCCTCGAAAAGCATTAAAGAGACATTTCGACTAATATGTTTCGGAATATGTTTAAATGCGGTTCCCCGTTCTTACCTATTTCTTTCCCAAAATCGAGGGAGGACTTGGATACCAGATGAGGGGGGACAACCTTCCAGGCGCGCATGCGCACATGTCCCCTTCCCTTCTATCGTTTGAGGAGCTAACTGGCGAGGTAGGAAAAGAAACGCATCAGTCTGCTTCCAAAGCTTGTATGTTTCAAAACGAATATAACATTTTCCATTCTTTCTATTTTTCTCTTTTATTTTTCCCCTACTCTTTGATGTAGAGAATCCTTTCTCGAAATCAGAAAGTGGGATAAGCAATTTCCGCGCTTACAAATTTCGGTTTTCTTTTTTTTTTCTTTCGTTTTATTAAAAAGTTCGAATCGCGTCAACACAGGGTCAACACACTCTACCCACGAGATGGCGGATGACCAAATCCCAGAGGAGGAAATCCCGCAGCCGACGCCCCCAATACCTGATGCCTCAGGTTTGGAACAAGTTTTGGGTGCCTTACTTGATCGAATTTCCCATCCCTCACCAACCCAAGGCCGACTAAAGTTCGCGGTGTTCGATCCGGCAACAGTGGCACCGAAGACATGGTTGAGGACGTCCAGTATAATCGTCAAAAACCGGGTAACCAACCAGTCTGATTTGGTTTTGGCGTTGACGGACGCCATGAAGGGAGCTGCGTCCGAGTGGTTTTCCGATGTCGTCGATGACACTCTCACCTGGACCCTTTTCCAGCAACAGTTCGAGGCGAAGTTTTGTCTCGTCGATACGGCCGCAGCAACTTTACACCAGGCCATCACCTCATACCCCAAAGACGGCGATTTAACCAAGTTAATCACTGATCAGATAGTGAAGGTTAGGGGTGCCTTCCGAGGAAAAACGAGTGACGAATGTGCTGTTCTTGTTGCTTCAGCTATAGCCGCCCGTCACGATCCTGACGTTCGAAAATGGTGCTATGTGCAGGACAGTCCGACAGAAGTAGACCTATTGAAAGAGGTAAAAGCTTCAAAAGTGACGAAGGGCAAGTCTGGACCTTTTTTCACTCCAAGAGGTGGTCAGTTACAGACTCCAAGACCATCGAGCCCATGGAAAAGGCCTCATCAAGGGCAACAACCTGGACAACAACCACAGTTCAAAAAGTGGCGTTCAGACACCCCATTTCAATCACGCCAACCAGCCCCTGGCCCCTCGGGCATACAGCAAACCCAACAACAGCAACATTCTCAACAGCAACAATCACAGAAGCCTCAGCAGCAGTCGGGCCGAAAGCGGTTCTGCAAAACATGCAATTCAACTTCTCACGACTGGCCTCACTGTTTCAAGAACCCGAACCGGGTTCAACTCCAGCCTCAGCAGCAGGGCCAAGGACAACAAGAGAGACGGGTAAATGTCCTGTCCATTAACCCAGTTGGTCAACTACAACACCAAGGTAATGAATTTCCATTTGTATTTGATTCTGGGAGCGAAGCATCCCTTTTATCACATGATTTATTGCCTCAATTTATTGGCCTAAAATATAAAAATCCAGTAAAATTAACTGGGATAGGTCAAGGTCAAGTTATTGCCGATTTTCAAATTTCTACAGTTGTCACAATTAATGATATTGACATCCCGGTGTTATTTTATATTGTCCCTGAAGGGACCACTCTGAATAAAATTCTATTAGGCCGTGATGTTTTACAGTCTGGGATAAGTGTAACAATTTTAGCAGATCGATATGAATTCACTAAAACTGAAAAGAAAAAGGAAGAAAAACAAAAATTAAAATCTAGATATTTAGAATCAAAGCGAAAATCCGCGAAAAATCTCCCTAAAATTCAACATGACCTTGAACCAGAAGGTGAGAAAATTTGGCCAACACCCTGTTTAACCCCTATGGTTGATAGGCAAGTAGAATCTATATCCGCGATGGAACGAGCTCCGCGGATTATTCAGGGATCTACAGCCGGAGCTAGTGAAGGGGAATATTTTAATCCATATACAGAAAATTTGGATACAAATTTGACAAATGAAGCTGATATTTTAAGGCTTCGCCAAATTTTGGCAAAATTTCAGGATAGTTTTACACGTGGTTTACCCCGCCGGGAGGTAACCACGGCTGAATTTAATATTAAATTTTTCAATGAAGAACATATAGTGTATAAGCGTCCATATCCCATGCATCCTAGAGATCGCGAAGCTGTTCGCGAATATGTTCAAGATTTATTAAACGCTGGGATTGTAGAGCCTTCCATATCTCCCTTTTCTAGTCCGATTCTTTTGGTTCCCAAATCCAACGGGAAATGGCGTTTATGTACTGATTTCCGGGAAATAAACGCGGAAACGGTTCCAGAACGTTTTCCCATTCCGCTAATTCGCGATCAAATCGCAAGATTAGGTGGTCAAACTCTGTTCAGTTGTTTGGATGCTGCATCTGGATTTTATGGGATAAAAGTCGGAGAATCGTCTCGTCCCAAGACGGCATTCTCAACTCCAGACGGACATTTTCAGTACCGTCGTATGCCTATGGGTACCAAAAATGCCCCTGCCACATATCAGCGGGCCATTACGAATGCACTAGGCGATTTATCAAAAACGTATTGTTTAGCTTATATTGATGATCTTTTAATTGTAGCTGATGATAAAGAAGACGCTTTTAATCGATTGGAAATTGTTCTAGATGTGTTAACTAGAGCTGGTTTTACGTTTAATCCGGATAAATGCTCATTTTTGAAAAATTCAGTTACTTATCTAGGATACCTACCATGTACACAATGGGGAAATTTGTCCACATAATGCTAGGATAAAAGCTCTTACTGATTTGCCACCCCCGCATAGCGTTACCTCAGTGCGGAGTTTTCTTGGGTTATGTTCGTATTTCCGACAGTTCATTCCAGGATTTGCGCAAAAATGCGCTCCCCTTTATGCCTTAACATCCCCAAAAACTCATTTTAAATGGACCCCTGAACATGAAAAAATCAGACAGGAAATAATTAGCTACCTGACTAGTGAACCGTGCCTCACATTGTTTCGGCCTGAATTTCCAATTGAGGTATTTTGTGATGCCTCACAATTGGGATTCGGTGGAATTTGTTTTAATATTATAGACGGCGAACGTAAAGTAGTAGGGTACTTCAGTCGAAAAACTACACCAGCCGAAGCCAAATACCATTCATTTGAGCTGGAAACGCTAGCTGCTGTGAAAGCGTTTAAATTTTGGGAGCATTTCCTATTATATCATGATTTTACGCTGGTTACTGATTGTCAGGCTTTTCAGGCGTCGTATGTCAAACAGCACCTGAATCCTCGAGTCAGGCGATGGTGGTCATACTTACAGATGTTTACCTTTGAAATTCGATATAGACCCGGATCTAAAATGCAAACAGTAGATTTTCTGTCTAGGTATCCAGTTCTTGACCCTGAGGATGCCATAAATGTTTTCGAAACGTCGGTAGACGATTATCCGCCGACACATACATCTTCCGATTACCGACTTATCCAATCAAATTTACCTAAAATCACAGATTTTGAACATGCTAAATTGTTTGAAAAACGGGTCAACTTAGTCGAACTCACTGGGGATTGGCTCTTGGTTACGCAGCAAGAGGATCCCGAGATTAAGTACATAATACAGCAATTAGAAAACAACACCTTACCACGTCATCTAGCCAACACGTATGAACTGAAAGATGGGATATTATTTAGGAAATTCCAATATAGAAAATTGAATCGTAAAGCTCCTATGGTCCCCAAATTTTACAAATGGACTGTTACAAATGCAGCCCATGAAGCGGTGCTCCATATGGGACTTCAAAAGACCATGGACGCGGTTTTGACTAAATTTTGGTTTCCACACATGTCAAAATACATCAAACGTTTTCTTGAGAACTGCGTCACATGTAAGGTCGCGAAGAGCCCATCTGGAAAGCAGCAATTTGAATTGCACCCAATTCCCAAATATCCAGTTCCATTTGATACGGTACATTTAGATATTACAGGCAAACTTTCAGGTTCGACGGGAGCGCCAGATTTTTATATTGTAGCAATTTGTGCATTTACAAAATATGTTATGCTGCACCATACACGCTCGTTGACTGCTAAAGCAGCTGTCAATGCATTATCTGAATTAGTTCAATTTTTTGGATCACCCAGGCGTGTGGTGGTAGATATGGGAGCGTCCTATTCAGCCAATACATTTGTATCTTTTTGTCATATGAATGATATCGAAATTCATGCCATTGCCAGTGGCACTCCGAGAGGGAACTCTCAAGTCGAGCGTCTCATGTCGACCATTACGAGTCTGGTAACAGTGGCGCAATATATTAAGCCACAATCTGTTCGTCAATTAACTTCTAGAATCCAGCTTGTTTTAAATTCAACTGTGCATAGAGTTACAGGTTTCAGCCCGATTGAATTATTAACCGGGAGGAAACCGCATGTACCCGGAATGCCAACTACGGATGACATTATAGATCCACCAACGCGCTCAAAATTGGATGAAATACGTAACATAGCTGATAAGAGCATTCAAAAACAATCAAATTATGAAGTTCAGCGTTTTGCTGGAACAAAGTCACTTGTTATTCCATTCGAGCAAAATGACCTTGTGGTTAGACAGGTAGAACCACGCGTTTCTCAAAAATGTAGTCCAAAATATCGCGGGATGTATCGAGTCGTAGAAATATTACCTAACGACAGATACACTCTCGAACATATAGTCACAAAAAGACGAGCAAAATACGCCCATGACAAATTACGTAAAATTACTCAGGATATTGGACTAATACCACAACTTTGTGAGGATAGTGGTACTGAATCAGAATCCGAAATATAACAATTTTTTTTTAATAACAAATTTTTATTCCATGGAATGTTTAATGTTTTCAATTTTCAATTTTTGTTTGTGTTTGCACTTGACTCTTGACATTTAGGCTTCAGATTGTTATCGGTGGCCAACGATATCAATCCTTTGCCTATGATAACGTCGTAGAGGGCGACCCTGCTCTTGGACACGATTAGCTTCAATTATGTCGCTTGGTGACTGGGGTCCTCGCGACTGTTGTCAGGTGGGCAATGGCTATCCCCTTGGCGGTGCTTCCTAGGAGCATTCGTCTATAGGTGCCGTCTCCCGGTTCAAGTGGGGATTGCAATATTTTTATTTTATTTATTTATATTTTTCCGAGTGGCAAACCGGCAAGATTCCGTGACCGCCATCGGACAAAATTTTTTTTTATTTACTGGCCACGAGCCTCAAACAAATTTTATGTGGGATTACTGTTTTGCTCATGCAGACAGTGGTTTTTCCACAACCCTTGGACCCATGACGGTGGCAAGCATGTGCATATGCCTGGGTCAGCATTCGGCTGGCACTGGTCGGTAGCATTATGTAAAGCCAGAGATTTGTCCTGGTGGCACGCCAGCAAGATTCCGTGAACGCTGCCAGGGCTCCTCGTATGGCAAGCCGGCAAGATTCCGTGACCGCCTTCGAGGTCACCGTGTGACACGCCGGCAAGATTCCGTGACCGTCACCGGTGAATTTTTTGGGCTGTGAAAACAGTCAAGGTGGATATGTGGCCACCATTATTTGAGCTCTATCTATTTCAGAGGATGTTACCTCTTAAAAAAAAACTTCGACGGTGGGAAAGACCACATTCCCAAGTTTTGATTCAAGTTGCGCACATTATACTTGTGGAACACCCACACTTTGCCTGGTAGCACGCCGGCAAGATTCCGTGACCGCTAACAGGACAAAGAAGTAAACTCATGAAAATATCAAAGAAAAAAATAACTCAAGTCTTCAGAACTGAAAACATTCCTAATTTTTTAAATTCTATTGACGAATCTGTCATACAAATTTTTTTTTTGGAGCCTATTCTCATATTTACCCATTATCTATTGGTGCTCACATTATTTATCACAAGATAAATCGATATTTAAATGGATCTGATACAATATTTCATATAATCGACTCTTTTATTTTATCAATTTTACATACATTTTTCATCAATCGAGAAGAATCAAATGGATCTGATAAAATATTTCATGCAATCGACTCTTTTATTTTATCAATTTTACATACATTTTTCGTCAATCGAGAAGTTTAAAAAAATAAAATAAATAAATAAAAAAACTAGCCACATGGGCATTTGCTCGCCAAATCACTTCAAAAGGGAAGGCGAGTTGAGGTTTGGTCAGGATGGTCGAATGGCAACATTGTAATGATTTGGCCCTAGGTTGGCAGGTATAAGTTTCATGCCCCAGGCCCCAAACTACGTTTTTTTTTTCTCTCTCTCTCACACAAACTATTTCACAATCCTTCTTCAGTGAATTCTGTGTACCTGTTTACTTCGCCTTGGGGAGCGGGTGACGCCACAGACCTTTTGTACTTACTACCTATTGGTGTTTTGAGAAACCCTTTGTCTGAGGGCGCCGCCAGCTAACGTCGGTAAGTCACTCCGTCGCCCAAGGTCCATTTCTTTGCATTCCACTAATGCCTGTTTGAAATTTTCAGAAGGAGATCGCCGCCAATAATTCGTGTCCGGCCCCAAAACAAACCGACAAAAATGTTCTGAAATAAAATTAATATCTACATACTGTAAATTATGAATGACAGGCCCCATATTTATATTACTAATGGAATACAAACTTGCGATATTTTTAAGATAAGTACTCGCCAGAGGTTTTATTTTTTTTGCTGATCATATTATGACGCATTATGTTTTTTTTCCGGGGGTCGACAGTGTGCGAAAAGCCTGTCTACGCCTGTTTTTCCTGATGCGTCCAACAGTCATTGTTAGTAGCTCCTTTAGGTAGGATTAGTGTAATCTTGTTAGGTTAAATGCACTAGGTGCTTGCTGATGAAATATTGTAAATAAATCTTGTTGTAACCAAATCTGAAATTGTAAATAAATCTAAAATTTTAAATAATCTTAAATAAGTTTTAAATAAATCTTATTTCACGTGGGACCGTGAAATGGTCAGAATGGCCGTTTCGGAATATGTTTAAATGCGGTTCCCCGTTCTTACCTATTTCTTTCCCAAAATCGAGGGAGGACTTGGATACCAGATGAGGGGGGACAACCTTCCAGGCGCGCATGCGCACATGTCCCCTTCCCTTCTATCGTTTGAGGAGCTAACTGGCGAGGTAGGAAAAGAAACGCATCAGTCTGCTTCCAAAGCTTGTATGTTTCAAAACGAATATAACATTTTCCATTCTTTCTATTTTTCTCTTTTATTTTTCCCCTACTCTTTGATGTAGAGAATCCTTTCTCGAAATATGTAGAATTTGTTAAGATACTTTTTTTTATGATCTCGTCTTTATAATTAATATCATCATCTTTATAATTAAAATCATGTGCTTTTCGTTTTTAAAAAAATTGAATATTTAATGTTTTAGTAACAAATTAACATTTTTTATCTTTTCGAGTCCCAAAAATGATTTTTTTAAATATAATCATTACTTAATTGGAATTAAGTTGAGATGTGATTGTTCCCCACGGGTCCTCTGACGCAAAAGTATGTAGGTATGTGTGATCCTAGGGTCAAGTTCGTGTATTTTCTGGTTTGGTGCCCCACCACTTTCTGAGGTCACCCAACGCCCCTATTCCTACAACCTAGGATGTGGAGAACCATTCCTCATCAGAACTGATCACACGTCATTGCGATGGCTCCAAAACATCAAAGAACCTGATGGGCAGTTGGCACGTTGGCTAGGAGTGCTTACCCCCTATAATTACAAGTTGGAACATCGGCCTGGGGTGAAACATCTGAATGCTGATGGACGATCTCGCAGGCCATGTGCAGAGAAAGACTGCCAACATTGCCTAAGACAGGAAAGACGCCAAGAGATAATTGAGGCCCGGCGTGTGGCATTGGACTGTGATGATGCTCAGAGGAGGCTTGGTCAGCAAGCTGATCCAGAGATCCAGCACGTTTACAAATGGGCCCAAGCGCAGTTTAAACCCCCATGGGAAAGCGTATCAGCTCTTTAGCTTTCATTTATGTGCCATAGTAAAGACATAAAATGTCAAAAAAAAAAGAAGGGCCCCCATGCAGAACTCCACTACAGGCACACCCTTCGAACGTGTAGCCATGGACATAGTCGGTCCACTCCCAGTCACAGAAAGAGGTAATCGATACATAGTAGAAATCTTAGACTACTTCACAAAGTGGCCAGAGGAACCTTGTAAGTGGTGACATCATAGCAGAGACATTGGCGGGAGGGTTAATAGAGACTGTGGTGTCCTGTTTCGGAATACCAAGAGAACTTCACAGCGATCAAGGTACTGGGTTTGAATCAGTCGTGTTCATGGAAGTTCTTGAGTTGCTCCAGGTTTGTAAGACTAGAACCACTCCAGGAAGACCCCCAAAGCGATGGTATGGTAGCATGCAACACATAATATGGCAAGGAAGAGACTGAGACAAGCTACAAACGAGACCAAGAAGAGATACGACATGAGAGCAACAGCGCCACGATTTACAGAAGATCAAGTGTGGTGTCATTGGCCCCAACAGAAGGTGGGAATATGTCCGAAGCTTCAATCTCCATGGATTGGGCCATGCAAAATACTGAGGGTGATATCGGATGTAGTGTTTCGAATACTCTTGCCAACAAAAAAACGAGGGTCATCCATGCTGACCTCCTAGTCCCCTACACCAGGAGTCCCAGTTAGTGAAGAGGGAGTGGTGTTGTGTTTGTAAACCCCTTACTTTATTTAAACCTAGACAACGTTTCTAGGGATTTATATCGTTGTGTTATGACGCCAATAAAAGTTCATTATCGTTCTGTAATTCAAACAGGCAACTCAGTTCGCTAATAATTATTATTATAACAATACCCAATCAACTTCAGTGAGTTTCTTTCAATACCAGGCTTCCCAAACATTTGTGCTCAAGAGCTTTGATATAATACTTATTCAGCAATATTTTTACTACTTATTCACGGTTTCTGTTATTGGGTGACATCTCATCAGCAGAAAAACTTGACTTACCATAGCAGACACTGTGAAATCCTTCTTGTGCATACTCTCGGCGAGCCAGTCGACCTTACGACGAGTATTACAGAAAATTACGGCATGCGAGATATCTAGCATATCGTCCAATTCGCAAAGAGTTTTTAATTTCCTATCCTTCTCGACAGAGACATAAAACTGTTTGATACCTGAAACACAACAATAGAATCCGTAACTACGACTAATCATAAGAACACGGCATAGGAAAGCATTCCATGGAACGAAAACTCTTTCATAACTACAAGAGAAATACGGGGAGTACACTAACACTCAGTTATAGTCGTTCATTTCGCGAAAGAGTGGAAATATGCGGCTAGAGCGAGCATATGAGGATGCTCACAAATACCACTTTCTCAAATCCAACTTTTGGAAATTGAGGTATCTCAAGATTTGTTTCCAAAGATCACTAATTTACGGAAGAACCAGCGGAGGCATTAGAGTATTTTTGTCCTTCTCGTATTTCGTTTTATGGAAACGAGGAAGCAAAAGGCTAAAGCGAGCACGCGTGGTTGCTTACCGTACCATGGTGTACAAGTATTGTGACTCAGCTCATCTTTCTACTTTTTTTGTTTGACAGCGAAATTTTCGAAAAGTTCTTCGCAGAAAACTACAGAAGTGGTTTTCCCACATTACAAAACATTTCTGCCTCGTAATAGAGGGTATTCTACAGATAGTAACCACACCAATAGAAATAACATTGGATTTTCAAAATTGAATTTCAACTAATAATTGGAAGAGATTGTTAGACAGAATGGGGAGTTTGGGAAATGTCACATCAATATAACCTAAAATTTTTCAATAAGCGACGTAAGGACATTATAGTGAATTTCAGGGTGTCTCAAGCTGGATGGATCAAGCCCCTCCCCCTCCCCCCTGAATTCCTTTATTCGCATCATTAAAAAAAAAAAACCCCGAGACCAACGGTGACCTTCATAATTTTTTACGAGGAACCGAACCATAATATATTTTAGCACTGCACAATTACCATTAACTTTGTTTTTTGAAAATGGTAACTCCTTTTTGACCGACTTTAACGCGAAAGTGGAGGTACTCAATTCGGGTTGTCGTGGGACGACGATTTTTTTTTTGTATGTCCGAGTTTGTTACATTTTTTTATTCTGGTACCAATCTGTCTGGTTCTTTTTGAAATTTGTTCTACAAGTATCTGTGGTGGTCCCGTTTCAAACAGATTTCATTTTGCTTTGTTAAGTATTGAAAATTTGTGAAAGAAGTTGAAAAACGTGGTTCCCATTTTCGGTAATTGGTCCGCATTCACTTCTTGTTTTATTGCAGATTCGGATTCGACGTGAAATTTCTTGAGTATTTGACCTCTCACTAGATATTTTTTGTTGCGCGCAACCCACCTCCTAAAACGCTCAAAATGGGGAATTTGCCTTACATTTTTTAATTTTTTTTAGAGAGGGTTTACTGATATGGAAGAAAACCATAGTGTGCTGCTCGAAAAAGCACCCAAAAATTTGGCGAATTTGAGGAAGATGGAAATTTTAAATGTAGCAGCAATCTGTACTCTTCTCATTTCCGTCCATTCACTTCCTTATTTCTGACGTAAATGAGGATGTGAAACTGGGAAAGATTAAAAGAGTAAAACACGGAGGCGGGCATAAGAACGAGATCAACGGATGTAATGATAACGTACCGGACATCTACATAGCAAGGCGGCACATAGTGCCAACATAACAGAACCAAATACTTCAAATACCACAACCTCTCCTATTTGGTTATTCCTTGTAGCCCGATACATTTCGTGAATTTCGCAGGACTCAACGATTTAGTAAAAGATTCGGCCACCATATCATTGGTTGGTACGTAGATTGGCTTGATGAGCCTGTCTTCTATCTTCTCACGCAGAAAGTGGTGTCACACATCAATGTGCTTAGTACGTGACTGGTACGAGCCATTCTGTGCAAGATTGAGTGCTCCTTGATTGTCCACAAAGATTCTGATTGGATTCTTCTCTGAGCAGGGGACAATCTCCTCCGATAATCCTGCAAGCCAAAGAGCTTCTTGGGTGGCAGCCGACAACGCCATGTATTCGGCCTCTGTTGTGGATAACGCAGTTGTAGGCTGCTTCTTAGTTCCCCAAGTCACGGAACCATTGCACATCAGGAAAACATATCGATGGCATCATATGATAACCTCGTATCTCAATTTTTGGCCAAAATGGTTCTTTTTGGATTCTCTGAATGAAAACCTCGTATCCCACCCACCTGTAATTCAATTTTCAGCGGGAATTGCATTTTCTGCTCTCTAACGCCCTAAATGATAACCTCGGTTTTGATCAAGAGGGCTGAGTGTCACTGATAACCATGGTTTCTTATCGCTAAAAATTGAATTACAGGTGGGTGAGATACGAGGTTATCATGTGATGCCATCGTTATCCTGTTACTGATTTCCTGTCATCAGTATCACTGGCGAAATCTGAATCACAGAATCCAATGATTTCACTTGATTTAGTTCCATCATACTCCAGCTTCCAGTCTGCAGTTCCCTTCATGTAACGGAGAATGCGCTTCACCATTGCCCAATGCGCCAGTCCAGGGTTGCTGTTGAAACGGCTTACAAGACTCACAGCAAATGCTATGTCAGGTCTGCATACCTGTGATGCGAATAGCAGACAACCCACTGCCTCTTGATAGGGTGTGTTTTCCATCATCTTCTTCTCATCCGAAGAGCAGGGCTGCTGGTTCCTTGACAGCTTGACATTGGGATCTAGAGGAGTCATGGCTGGATTACAATTTTCCATTCCAAATCGAGTTAGAATATTCTCAATATAAACTCTTTGATCCATCCATAACTTTTTCTTCTTCCTGTCCCTTGAAATTTGGAATCCAAGCACATATTTGGCTTCACCAATGTCGGTCATCTTGAAGGATTTCTTCAATTGGGATTTGACTTCTTCTTTCAGTTTCTTATCATCGGAGAAAATAAGAAGGTCATCGACCCAAACTGCTACAAATATCAGTTTTTCTTTGCTTGACTTGAAATATAAGCAAGGGTCGAATTTTGATCGTTTCAGACCAATGCTCTTCAAACTTTTGTCTAGTTTGATATTCCAGACTCGACTCGCCTGCTTGAGTCCATACAGGCTCTTTCTGAGTCGACAGACTTTGTCTGAATCCTGGTAACCTTCAGGCTGACGCATATATATTTCTTCAGTGAGATCTCCTTGAAGAAATGCGGAGACAGCATCCATCTGATCTATATCCATGTTTCTTTTGGCTGCCAAGGCAAGGAGATACCGAATCGAACTGTACCTCACCACCGGGGAAAAGGTTTCATCAAAATCCAAACCTTTACGCTGGGCACAGCCTTTGACCACGAGACGGGCTTTTCGCTTCACCACTTTTCCAGTAGCATCTCGTTTAGTCCTGAAGACCCATTTACAGTTTAATGGAACCCTTCCAGGAGGAATATCGACAAGCTCCCATGTACCATTTTCTAGCTGTGCGTTGTACTCCAAGTCCATAGCCTGTTTCCACAGATCTCTGTCAGTTCGAGATTTCACTTCTTCCAATGTCGTAGGATCATCTGGTTCACTTACACTCAAAGCATAAGAGACATAATCATTGAATTTTCGTCCTAACTCTCTGCCCTCGTGGTTCAGTGACAGGGTCAGAACTTTGACGTTGCATGTTCACATGGTAAGTTGGGTCATCGTATTCATTGTCGGTCTGATCACTGGTCTCATCAGAGTTTATGGTCTCATCCACGATTGACAATGATGAGTCACCTGTAGGTTCAGCTCCTCCAGCAGTAGTATCAATGCCACTAATCGGTGTTGCCATACTGCCTGGTTGAGATGGATCATCAGCATGCGAGACCTGCTCATTCGGCATCAGAATGCCTCGAGACTGTTTTCTCACCATCACTCAACAAATTGCACCCTTTTTCGTGCTCTGAAAAAATCACGTCTCTAGATACGAAAAATTCGTTTTTCGCCGGATCATAGAGTCTGTATGCCTTGCAGTTGGTACTGTAACCTACAAGAATGCATGCACGCGACTTAGGGTCCAATTTCTTACGGTTGGCAGCTGGAACATGAGCATATGTTCTGCAACCAAATATACGAACATGTTTCACAGTTGGTTTTGTGACAAGGAAAGATAAATATAGAAACTAGAGTGGGGATGAACCCAGAGGAAATATAAAATTTGAAAACTTAAGTTCGATTTCGAAAATCCGTGTAATGAAATCAATATTTCTGATGGTGATATTCACTTCTTCACCAAAAAATTATAGGCAAAAAGAATTATTAAAATTGCAAAATTTTACGTTACAAAATTCTCAGGGATTGTCACAGGTATATCCGAAAAGGCGGTACTTATCAAACTCAATATGTAGCCAAAATCGACTACTCCCTACTTCTCTGATCCTACGGCCGTGGATAGGTAAAGTATTACGAACTAAGTACTTAGCCAAATTGAAAATTGCTCGATGTAGGTAGTAGAGGGTAGGAGAGGAGACGAGGACTACTTCTGGACAGCAATCAGGAATGCTGAACCGACGAGAAACTTGTAGATTTCCAGCCTCCCAACTGGAACGGTACGATATTTGTGGAGCAGTAAAATTTTCTCCGACGAAACGTGGAATCTTGTTGAAATGTGAAACGTAGCAGCGAAGACGGACGATATTCAGCGACGGTAATCCACGACGATTTTTCAAAGACGACTTCGAAGTTAACGAGAACAAAGGAAGAGCGCCGTAGACGTAGAACATTCGCCTCGAAAATCCTGTGCTGATCCAATCCAGATTCTCTCGTTTCAAAGGGGGAAAAGCGAACTTTTGACGGGAATCCGCGGTACGAAATTGAGTATATATCTTGAATTAAGACGGTATGAAAAAGGTATTTTTCTCGAGAGAACAAGGGAAGCGACAAGCAGCATTCGTCGTCGAAGGCATGAGAAAGTAAGATGGACGAGAGAGCCTTTCGCCATGTCGAAGCCATCACCATCCGAAATTAATTTTATTTCATCCCATTCACTTCTGGGTTTATAAAATCCAATATTCGTCAAAAATTCAGGAATAATTTTAGGATTATTCGTTCATATATTTTGTTTTCTGCAACCTCAGTAACCAATTAGGTACGTTCGGAATAATGGGTTGAGCGGTACCTGGCGTCAACGACGGTAACCTCGCCACTGAAACCGCGCTAATACGATTTGAAGCGGGAACAAAAAAAATTCACGCTACAGTTTCTTACCAGTCCAAATTTGCAGAGGGGTGGCTTCTGTGCATTTAGTGGGAGACCTGTTCATCAGGTAGCACGCAGTGTTAGCCGCCTCTGCCCAAAATTTGTTTGGAAGCTGTGAATCATTCAGCAAACATCTAACCTTCTTCATGATCGTCCGGTTCAAGCACTCTGCTTTCCCATTCTGTTCCGGCGTGTGAGGAACAGAGGTCTGATGAAGTATGCCTGAATCTTTGAGAAAATTACTCATACGGTTAGAGCAAAATTCCCCACCATTGTCCGTTTGTAGAGTCTTAATTCTCATTTCGGTAGAGTTTTCAACAAATTTCTTGAAATTTATAAAAGTTTCATAAACTTCACTCTTCTTCGCTACAAAATAGCAGAAAGCCATGTGACTGTAGTCATCCAAGAATGTAACCATATATTGGGACCCACCTAGCGATTTTTCCAGTGGCCCCAAAAGATCGGAGTGAACAAGTTCCAGGAGTCTGGAAGATTTTGATTCACTTGGCGGAAAAGGCAAACGATGACTTTGGCTGACAGCACAAGTTTCACACACAAAGTCTTTTTGAATCTTATCGGAAAAATCCATTCCATGCACCAATTCTTTTTTTAACTTTGTCAAATGCTGAAGATTGACATGCGCCATACGCCTGTGCCATACACCCTGTTCAGTCAAAAAAGCCGATTGAGAAGATAAGACTAACTTAAAAAGGTCATTTTCCAAGGTTGCAGATGCCAGAACGTCATTATTTGCATCAAAAACTCGTGCCACTTGAATCAAATACAACAGTATTTCCCTTTTTCACAATTTGGCTGACTGACAAAAGGTTCACTCGTAAATCGGGTACATAATAAACATTTCGAACTGTAATGTCAGAAGTTTTACCATCAACAGAAATAGGTAGCTTTACATTACCAATGCTGTGAGTTTTCATAACGTCCTCAGAGTTTGCAGTACTTATATTCATATTTGCAGGAGTTGTTTCATTCACAAAAGCATTCTTTTCTTTGGTCAGATGCGAGGAACAACCTGAATCGAAAAACCACTCACTTTTATGCGCGGAAACTTGAGCAGAAAGGGCAGTAAACAAACCACTTTGTTTGTCATTTGCAATGTAACTTTCTCCAGATACCTGTTTTTTGTCACGATTAGCACACGATTTCGCGATGTGACCGTATCCATTACATTCATAACAACGAGGCCCCTTAGTTTTCGAGTTGTCTCAGCCCTTATCAGAATCTGAACGACTTTTATCAGATTTGGAACTTGTTTTGTCACAGTCAGAACGGTTCTTTTGACAAGATTTGTTCGAGTTGTTACGGTCCGGTTTGGAATACGAACTTCGATTTTGAAAGCCATACATCGCGGAAACATGCTTGCCGTCTTCATTTTTCACGGTCGAAACATCTTGCAAAAGTTTTGTTTTGATCGAATTGGCGGTTATCGGAATTCCAGAACTCTCTATCCCCATTATCATAGGCTGAAAAAGATCGGGAAGGCCGGCTAACAAAATAGTACCTATCCATTCGTCTCCCACCTCCAAACCTAGGTTGGTCAATTTGTGAGCAGTCGTGATTATTTTATTCACGAAATCCTCGACGGAATCACAATTTTCAAGCCTAGTGGTGATGAGAATGCGCAATAATCCGACTTTTCTCGTCAATCCCGAATCAAGGAATGCGGATTGCAAAGTGTCCCATGCTTCCTTTGCGGTTCGTGTTGACTGTAAATGAACATATTTTACCTGGTCGACGAGTAGAATTATTTTTGATCTTGCCTTCACATCCTTTTTGCAGGGTTCTGTCTTGCAGTCGCCGGAGACACAATCCCATAAGTCTTGATCCATGAGGTAGGCCTCGACGGCAATACTCCAACTGTCATAGTTTTCCAGTCCTTTCAACTTTTCGATGGTCGGAATCTGACTAGACATGACTGTATCACTTTACTAACTTTAGAAAGCGTATATCCTGGGCCCATAACCTGACGTAAATGAGGATGTGAAACTGGGAAAGATTAAAAGAGTAAAACACGGAGGCGGGCATAAGAACGAGATCAACGGATGTAATGGTAACATACCGGACATCTACATAGTAAGGCGGCACATAGTGCCAACATAACAGAACCAAATACTTCAAATACCACAATTTCAGTGGTAACGAGCTCAGACTCAGAAGTGTAAATATATAGTTTAGTCGGAACGATAGGAGATCGATCCCCGGTCGAGGGAAGTTAATTTTTGATGATTCAACATATATCTGCCTTCCTAACCAATTTGACTTCACAGAGGGATGTGTCCCTTACGACAGTAGTGCTACCTCTGGAAGACTAAAAATGAAACTGTAGCTACTGTAGCTGTAACATGGTTGAACACAGGAGTGCTGGGAGAGGGAAAAACGCAGATGCGAAAGTGACCAAAAGAAGCAATTTTACTCACTCTTTTTTACAATACGATTCTACCTATTAGTTTATCAAGCATTATTAATCTTCATCTTCTCTTATTTAGTTTCTATATCAGTTAGTTCCGTATTTGAATCAAATTATTTGAGTGGATCGTTTCATGTGATCACAAGGGCGCCTACAACTCTACCTGTTGTTGTTCTTTGATACTATTTGCTGAGACTTCTTTTATGCTTCACCAGAGCACAGCAGTGAATTCGATCAGTTTTCGCGTTGTTTTGTGGGAGGAACCCCGGGGTGTGACGTGCTCAGCCTCCATTGATTTTTGCGGTGTTTTTTGTCAGAGGCTTGTTTAGGCTTTTTCTTCTACGGTAATTTTTTACCTTAGGTATTCCTGGTGTTAAACGTTATTCTAGGGCCCTATTATAAGATTTGACTTGAAATTCCTGAAACTAAAATTGAGGCAATTCAATATGTGGGTGCTTGCGTACGTGCGAGGCTCTGCAGGTACTAGATGGGCAGATGGGCGACGCAGAACATAGACGGGAGGGGGGTTCCTCATCGAAAACTCCTTGCAATAAACACATCTGTTTGCGAGCGAATTCTTCCCACGATCCAATATTTTGGATCGTACTTTGGATCCCAACTTCTGATGTAAGGTCTTCCATAATCAAACCCAATACTTATTTCCACGAATAGATTAGTTTAATAATTAGCAATCAAACACAATACGTCGGTATCAACAACCATCCGAACTTCCGTTCATAATAATCACTTCTCACTTGACTTCTCCTGCTAACTGTTCTTGTCTGATGTTCGTGGATGCTATACACAACTCCATAGCAAGTGCGTGAAGAGGTAAGTAGGTGCTGCACTTAGGCTTGGCAGAATAGGTGGGAACTATCCAGTTTCCCGTGCCCACAAATAAATATATATCCCCTCCTCTGAACACAAAAAACCTAACCTTCAAAAACTTGAAAACATCTCAAGTAGGCGAAAAGAAATTAATTTTCAAGTAATAGATATTTTCACTGTAATAGATATTTGAAATAATGAACCAAAAGGCTTAATGGATTAATTTATGTATGAACTCATGCGAAGTAGAATTTACCGAAGTTACTATTAGATTGCTAGCTGTTCAACTTAACTACTAGCAAGAAAGCTCAACCAGAAAATTACCTTTTCTGAAAGAGTAAACTCAGAATTACCTACTTTAAGTAAAGAATTGATTGACTCTACTGACCTTCGAATGTCAACTCTTCCTTGACCAAGATATGGACAGGTTCCCTCATGTAGCACGAAGTAAATTCGAGCACGTCGCTCGGCATCGTAGCAGAAAGCAGAACAACCTGTGAAAAGGATAAATAACCGTACATCATCATGTCATCGTAGGTCATCGCCATGTGAGGAAATCCACGCCGTTCTGTCTCCATAAATTCGAATGTTTACTTCAATGATTGTATACTATGAACTGTATCCCAGGGAGATCCTTTCAAGCACCACCAGATTTACTCATGGATTGGTTGAGGTAATTACTACCTGTTCAGACGTAACATCGATCATAGTAAAAGTAAATCTGAAAATGTTTGCCAAAATAAACCAACCGAAGGCTGATATCACGATAAACACAAAAAAACTCAAATATTCAGGAACTAAGCGGGTGCTTCTCAGGTAGTTTTTACCAACAGAGAAAGGAGACTCAAAGCTGACATCAGCAGGACAACCGAACTTGCATTTGAATACAAGTGTTACCAACATGCAAGAACGGAAATACCGTTCCAGTTTCAACAACTTGGTGGTTCCTATTTCGTACATGTACATCTAGAACGTTAACCCGAGCGCAAAGGCTATCGTAAATCTGGGATAATAAACTATCTGGGACGATAAACATAATAGGCAACTAACTATCTAAGGTCTTCTGCACAACCAAAAAAAATTAGTTAATATAATTTAGACCCCTACAAGGAACGAAGGGGGCTACGATCTAGGGTTCAAAATCTAGGATCAAATCTGCACCAGATTACACAGAGATTAAGTAGTTTATTGACGGAACCACCATACCTGCACTTCCTGCGGCAGATTTTTGAAGACATTGTGGATCTGCTTCTTGGAACCTGTATACGACAACATTTCATCGGCTTCATCCAACACAAATATCCTGATAGTGTTGGTTTCTGAAAATTAAACAGAGAAACATAAGACATACTATTTCATTCATATCTTCGAGTAGTTAAGTCGAATGATTAACAGAAATAGCAGAGTATTGAATGGAATACCTGTACACACACAGAGAAATGTGTGATCAATAAAATTTACCGTGAGACTATTCTCAGCGATTTTATTTATATTGTATAATATATAATTTATTATATATTATATAGTATAATTATTTAGTACTTTTTTTATTTAGTACTTTACTATTATATAGTATAATTATATAATTTATATTGTGCTCGCTTTAATCGCCTAGATCAAACATTTGATTTGGTTAATAGCATTCGACAGCTGAATAGATTCGAATGTATACTATTCAAGAGTGTATTATACTAAACAGCTCACAGAGGTAGCCTCATCAAATCGACCTCATCTAGCCAGTAGAGGAGAAATCAATTTTGGTCTTAGTTGTCTACATGAAGCTGTGAAAGAACTCTAAACTATCAAGTATGCTGCCATCCACCAAACATTGAGGGGGTCTCAGTCGGTCGCCCAACGTTTCTCGTTCCGGGTTAGTATTTTCCTCAATTACAGGAGCAAAAACTTTAAAAATTGCACATAAATTTGAAATTTTCAAGGATTTTTGAAATGAGCAATTTAACCGAATTCTGTTTGCATTTTTCCTGAATAGTTTATGGTGTGGGATAGATGAAAATCGGGTTGATTTTGAAAAATAAGTCTCCTGTTATTTTTGGGAGACATTCAGTATTTATGATTTCAAAAAATAACCGGGAAAACGGACCTCTTCAGCGTGAAACGGAAATGCTCGCTGATTGGCTGTTCGTATCGCCACCCCCTCCCCTTGTTAACCGATTGAACGACAAAATCGTGTTATCTAAGAGGAAAGTTATTAAACAAAAACAGGGGAAACCTCATTTTCTCCATCTTGCTTTTTCTGTATTTTTTTCTCTTCAGTTCTTCGATTTCGAAGTTTACTGGTTTTGTGAAATGTTGCCTCCGAGGACTATAAGAAGTGAGATTTAACGATATCAGCGCTTCAAGCGGCTCGTAAATGAACTATTGCTGGTAGACGTCATCCTCCCGGTTTTTTCAAACGTTCATATTTTTTTCTACACTGTTTTGATCATTCGTAAATTAGAAGTACGGGCTGAAAGTTTGCCGTAAGGGGTTTTTCGAGGTGCTGAATCCGATTTTGGGGTCAAAAAGAGGAAATTCCGAGACGGTGAAATTTCTCATTCACTAGTGCAGCAGTCTTGGGAATTGAAAAACTAAAAGGTGAAAAAAATAAAAAGGGGAAAATCTCACTGAATAAATGGGTTTTCCCTGTACGCGCCGAATAGCGCTGTTGTGTATATTTAAAATTGACCGGGACAGGTACCCCCATACGAATGTCACTGGTGTGTGACATCACAACCCCCCCTCATTTATTTTAAAAGCAGTCGTCGTCGAGATGTAGACCTGTTAAGATTGTAATCCCACTGTTTTTCCATTGTACCTGCAGAGAAATTAATATAGCGTCATCAAGTAGCTACCTTCTTTGTTTTATTGCACTGGCTACACCCTCAAGCTCCTACAAAATGGTCCAGTCGAGCCAAATCGGATATTTTGGCCCAGTGCAAAGTGAAAACGTTCGTGAGCCCGTTGGAATCCTTCGTTGAACACCCTGTCTCCAATGGCCACCGTCGTCTAAGCCAGTGCAACTACCTGCTCTTCTATGAACTGTGAGGCGTCGTTCGTTCTTTGTCTGTGGGTACAATTGTGAATTTCTCTTGTCAGTTTCGTTCAAAATGTTTACGCGGAAGTCATTATAGTGGAATTCGTGTGTCGTGTGATTTCTCAACGCTTCGGAAAGGCACGTGATTGCACTTCAGTTGAGGGAAATTTCCCTAGTATTTGTAAACCTGACCTGTCAATAACAGTCCATTCCGAGCGTACGATATTCTATTATCGTATGGACACGAAGATTCCTGTTCTCATCTCCCCGCAGTAGCTTTTCGTCGTCCGAATGGACACTTGTTGAAACCCTTGTTTGAAGAAGCTGTAACTATTTTTCTCGCTGTGAACCAGGTACTTCTATTCGTCACTCGCGAACAATTCTTACGAATAGAATGCTGGTTCTTTTCTCTTCAAAGTACGGACGTATTTCTCAAGATCCTGCTCACATAAATCGGTGTCTCGTTGGAACCTCTTCTGTGGTCAAGTTAAACGTACCTTCTCGTGAAACTTCCTCGCATCTTGACTACAGATCACCGTATTCGAGTAGTGAATTCGCGTGTGTCCGCGTTCGTGAAATCAGAACTCTGAATATTATAAGAAGATCAGAGATAGTATAGGACATTATAGTAATACTCGTACGTTCCGTTCAAATCGTGTCGCTTGTGTAAGAGAAACAGATCGTCCACTTCATGCATCTCCTCGGTTCACGCCTCTCTTTTCTTCGTTCGTGAGTAAAACCTTTTGCGCAAATTGTGTTCATCTCTCGCAAGGGTTCGTAATCAAAACTCTCAGATAGAGTACCTATTTGTTTGAAATATTATATCGTCTGGTGAATGAGACCCATAGTAATAGTCTCTTCTCATTCACTACCCATTCGTTTAATTCCAGTGTACTCGTATCTATCTCCTCAAACGTACCTAATTTCTCAACTTGGTCGTGATTGGCATTTTCGTAAAACCTCTTTGTCATTCACACTCTCTAGTTCTTTTCAAATTCATGTTT
The DNA here is from genome assembly GCA_009739505.2 of Apolygus lucorum. Taxonomy (NCBI): domain Eukaryota; kingdom Metazoa; phylum Arthropoda; class Insecta; order Hemiptera; family Miridae; genus Apolygus; species Apolygus lucorum. The sequence continues at coordinate 49,976,920 of CM019176.2, read as the reverse complement.
CACTCGTTCAACCTCAAATCATTCAGTGAATGAACTTCTCTTGTGTTGTTTTCAGTTCATTCATTGGTGAAATTATTGTAAACCCGCTAATGAAGGTATTTTCAAACCAAGCTCATAGTTTTATCAGAGAATACCGGAGTTATCTTTCTCTTTTTCATGCTTACAACAATAAAATTGTTGTATTTGTCCATGTTCTCACTTCAAAATGAAATTTGTGATACTCCGCTCGTCATTTTACTATAAGTTCAATTCAGTTGCTAAAAACTCGAAGCTCAATATCAGTAGATATATCAGCTTACTCCTAAACACTGTGAAATTCTTTCAAGTAAAGAAAGTGGAATTTCAACTTGTTCTTGCCTCATTAGTTTAATCATTGTTGTTTATAATGAACCTTTGAGAAGTATGCTTGGTACTTCAAATGAATTAGTGTTCGTATTTTATGTTTGTGTTTGGTCGCCGCTTCAGTCGGCTCTCTCTGCAGGATCACGTTCATTTTCCTAGTATCTACCTATGTAGTTATATTCCTGTATAATTTAGTCTGCTAGGATTCAGCTGTTTACAGCCGATACGTGTAATTTATGATACGATGGAGTTCACGTATACCTACTCGCTTTGTGCGTTCGAACATTAATCCTATGTATTTCGAAAAGTTTCACTTCTTGTCATCTCTCTTGTGAAAATTAATTCCCAAGAAGTAATAACGGATTGTTGAACCTGTCACTACAAAGTGTCCAGTGTTTATCTATTTTCGATAGGACTTCCCTTTAACCCAAGTTGGGTTCAGGTTGATCTCCTTCCAAGTAGGTACCTTTCAACTTGGTCCATAAGTTGGAAATTTATCTCTTTAAACTTCGGTAAATTGATGTTTACTGTCTATGCTCACTTGGGTACCCCTAGTTCTTCTTGCTTGTAATCAACAGAACTTTTCCCTTGTCTCTTTACGAAAAATAATTGAAAAAAAAATTGAAATAAATACTGAATAATACAGTCCACGCCTAGCTATCATAAAGTACAAGCTAGTAAGATTTTCTTTAAGTATTTCACTCAGCATACAGATTTCCAGATTTCAGAAGTTTGGTGTTTCAAGTAAATCCCCTGAACGATCGTTTTAATGAACTAGTGGGGCCTCCTAGTTCCTCTTTCAGTTAACGCCCTCAAGTGCCCCTCGCTTTAATATCAAGATCTGGTGATGTTGTGATTGGAATAGTTTCGTTTCGTCTCTAAACCTATGTTTTGGTTTATTTCACTATTCCAGTTTTTCGGATCCTGCTTGGTCATTCGTGTGGAGAAGCCAGACAGCAATCCATATGTTGAACCGCTGCTGTCTTGTTTTCTGCTAATTACCCTCAACGCTCAAGAGAATGATGGAAACGTAGTCATGAAGTTAGCCTCCCTGGTATCATCTCTGCTACTTCATGATGTTCCATCATTTCCTCAAGTACCCATGTTTCTCGTTCTCAAGGAGAAGTTGGTTTTCTTTATCAGCTAGGAGCGTGCTAGACCCTTTCGTTTCTCTCTCTTGTCTTGCCGCTTCCGAAAAGCCTGTTTCAACGTAACCCCTCTTCTACAAGCCTGCTAAGAAAGTCACTCCTTCATTGATAAGTTAAAACAAACTTCTAAATCCTAACGTTAATACCTGAATCTGGAAATTCTGTTGAGTCGGAACCTTCACGCTGGGGAGACATTCTCAGTTCTCCCTCTCTCTGTAATTCCCTAGGATCTTCCATGCTGGGGAGCCTCCCATAATCTCAACCCTAGTTATCTCAACCCTGTTAGCTCAACCCTAGTAACTAAGCACATCTGATTCTGTAATGTTCTAGAATATGAGTTCATGTGAATATTTCTAGCCTGATATCGACTGGGTACTATGTCTCTTAGATTTACAAACATGTGTCTAAATCGCAAGTGAAGTGCTAAAGTACCAAAGGTGTTATGTTTGGCTTGCCAAGCAAGCCAGCTGGGGAGTGTACGCGCCGAATAGCGCTGTTGTGTATATTTAAAATTGACCGGGACAGGTACCCCCATACGAATGTCACTGGTGTGTGACATCACAACCCCCCCTCATTTATTTTAAAAGCAGTCGTCGTCGAGATGTAGACCTGTTAAGATTGTAACCCCACTGTTTTTCCATTGTACCTGCAGAGAAATTAATATAGCGTCATCAAGTAGCTACCTTCTTTGTTTTATTGCACTGGCTACACCCTCAAGCTCCTACATTCCCATTTCACTCAAGCTGCAATCTTTTAGTTAATACTAACCCGGAACGAGAAACGAACAACGACTGACTGAGACCCCCCCTTAAAACCACTGAAAATCAATCGCAAAAACACGAAGAGGGACTGTTCAAAATGCAGACCAGAGTTGGAAATGTGCCAGACCTTTCGCGCTCCTGTAATCGAACTTCCATTTCATGTTGCTCTACGTTTAAAAAATATTGTTTATCCTGTAGAAAGTAACAAGAATGAACGGTAGCTTTGAAACAGCTGAGGAAAAAACGAGTAAAAATTGAAGCAAATCTCCGCTTACCTAAATTCGCGTTGCAATGAGCAGTGTTCCAATTGTCAAAATATTTTCAACAAAGTAAATAAATAATGGGGGTGTGCCTGATTTTTTAAAGATTTTTAATCGAAAGTAGACCTCATCCTGAGAATGTTGACACCAGCCGTTCTCTTTTTGGATGAGTAGATCTTTTTCGATGATTTTTCAAAATTTCGAATGTTTATGACGTCACACGCCCCTCCCGCCTGGGTGGGAACACCCAGCCAACTGTGACGTCATAAACATTCGAAACTTTGAAAAATCGTATAAAAAGGTCTTTTCACGCTAGAAGGTCGCGGTTGGTGTCAAAATTCTCAGAATGAGGTCTAGTTTAGATTAAAAATAACAATCAACAGTTTTTCCGACCCATGCGCACACCCCATCATGTTTGTGGTAATACAAAAAGTCCTTACTCAGGGCTCGCCTAGTCATCATGTCCAAAACTCTTCCAGGAGTTCCGACCACGATATGGACACCCAATCCGAGTTTTTGCACATCCTCCCTGACGTTGGTGCCGGCAATGCAGGCGTGGCACATAGCCCCCATAAAATCTCCGAGAGTCAACACAACCTTCTGGATCTGTAAAATGAAATGAAAAGAATTCAGTGAAAACATGTCGACCCCTACAGGATATCTGAAGGAGTATTTTTTTTTTCTGCTGTATTTACCTTCAGAGCCATATCTCGAGACGGAGCCAGAATAAGTGCCTGACATTCTCGCAAGTTGATATCAATTTGCTGGAGGATAGAAATGGAAAACGTAGCTTTCTTTCCAGTAACTGAAATAAATCGATTTGTCATTGAAGGCAGGTCAGTGGAGGGCACGTCAGAGGAGAGCACGTCATTTATACATCGGGTCAATGCTTTAAAAAATAATAATACATAAAAAAAAATACGAGAATATACTTGAGAAGAGTAATGAAATTGTTCAAAATAACACCAGGTCGAAAATATTGGTTAAGAAGCTGTAAGGGGCAACATAACCACTCACAAGTCAACAAAAATCCAAACGTTCCACAATACTAAAACAAATTAATGCCATAAAACATACGGAGAGTCAAGGCTTACCAGACGGAGCCTGGGCAATGACGTCATGGCCCTTGATGCAGGGGATGATAGCACGTTGCTGGATAGCTGAAGGCTTTTTGAAACCATAGGCGTAGATACCTCTCAGAAGCTCCTCCTTGAGGTTCATGTTATCGAAGTTGTCAACAGCCTGGAACAATAAAATGTGATGTTTAAGCCCGAGATAAAACACGAACAATTTTTTTATTTGAACATGTCGAAGTGGGTGTGGCACACAGCTTTCTTGTATGGTAAGCGTATTATGATATTGTAAAAAATCTAATAGGGAATAATGTAACAATCAACCAAATTTGGGAACATTAGGATAAATGGAATGACAAAATTATTTTTGGTAGGAGTATCAAGTTATTGGCTACTGGATAGAAATAATCAATCCTGCCAAAATGAAATCAATAGAGAATCACCTAAAACCCAACAGACATTCCACTCAGTTTCATAGCAATTTATTAAAAATTGAGCGATTCATCATACGTTTGCGCATGCGTAGTGTGTATCAACGATCCGATCACGATGAAACTAATAAGGGACCATCTTAACTATAACACGCCCAGTCCTTGAAAAGTCCAATAAATTCCGATGAAAACTGAGGAATCTATACTTGTTACAAAGATTTTACATTTTTCCAGTTAACCCATTCATAGAAGACCATTTTCAACTCGCCTTAATCGAAAAAGCGTAGGATTTCCCAAAGTATGCTTAACGGAGAGCTTTCCAGTGGGAGTTAAGTGAGGAGAATGACGACTGAAGTATTGGGTGAATAACACACGATTGATTCGTAACTCAGTCTGTAATTCTCGACACCATTCGACACAATCCACCAAAACAGAACAAAACACTTCCCTCCAAAACAAACCCCTTTTTAGGGACAAAATACTCAAACGCAAAAACCACCCTCCATGCGCGGGATTTATGAATCCATCACATCACGACTACCACTAATAAAAAAAACTTGTAAAAAAAAAAAATTACATAGTCAAGTTAGTAATAACAAATTCTACCCATTTCCTCCATTAAAGTCTTATGGAACAAGCTTAGACAACAGTAACAAACTGGATTTGACAACAACAACAACTTGAATAGAACAATGAATTAGAGGAAAACACATAATGAATTACTATAACATCTTGAGTGATGAGAACTTCAATCGGCGAAGAGAGCCGCAATTTGACTATCAATTTCATTCACCTCCTAAAATAAAATAAAACCAGGTTAGTCAATCATGAAGTGTCAAACCCCTCAAGCCAGCACTGCCCGCCTCAGGTCGCACAGCAAGCCTCAGGTCGCCGCACAATCCGACCTGATGAACAGGAATCTGGGATGGATGACGATTCTCAGGTGAGAGTGGTAGGGACCGAGGAGGCTGTAATGGAGGAGACGATACTCCCAGATTAGTTGTCCAAGAATGTGGAGACTCGCCAGAAGGGGGGGACTCGTTGAAGATAGGTGGATTTGAGTTGGACTGAGGTTGACTGGAAGCTTTAGACCGAATCTGGGACACATGTACTTTATGAGTAGACCCCCTCTCAATATGAATTCTTCTTAAAGTGGGGGAAAGAACCTCTACTACTGAACCTTGCACCCACAGGGGGTGTTTTTCTTGAGGATGTAACATTATCCACACTGCTTCACCTGATGTATGTTTTTCAGTCCTGCAGGGGCCTTCCGGTGTCCTCCCACTTTTACTTGGTAGCATTTTGGTAAGGTGAGTAATAGGGGAGTGCTTAAACATCATAGACATGGGGGATGGCCTTGTGGATGATGGCATTGAATGTTGAGCCGCCAAGACATGGATCAGTCTATTTTCCAGAGAAATGTTAGGTAAGTCCAATTCGGCCTTCCGATTGATAGTTGTTAGTTGACAGGCCCTGTTTGATAGTGGCAACAGCCCTCTCAGCCCTTCCATTAGGGGAGACCGGGGCGGGTTGGCATAGATTTTCGTTTTTGATTTTTCCTAGGAGTTGTGATCAGTCAATCATAAAAGTTAAACTACCCAGTGAAAGTATAACTCATGGGCTACAAAATCCCCTCATCCTCGATGTTCATAATGAACTACAAAAAGGCTCAGATCGATTCAACTAGAGCTAGTCAATATATGCCAACCTGCCCCCCTTATGGGGCGGGTTGGCATGGCCCTTGGGGCGGGTTGGCATAAGTATTTTTAGGTTGGACCTCAATGAAAACAGAAAAGAAATCTGGAAAAAAATACAAGAACTCAATTTCGGAATTTTTCTGCATTCAAGTCCCACTTTTCTTTTCTCTTCCTGGCACAGTAGCGCGCTAAAGTGCGGACAGGTATGTTGAACTGCTGTGACCCTACAGCAAGACTGATCCTCTGTTCAATGTGGGCTTCCACCGCAGCATCAATAACATGAGATGGGGTCAAACCTCTCTCAGTGGTCCTTTTCCAAGTTCGCATCCCTGTGACAAGCAATACAGCTCTTAAAATAAGTTATACGAAATTTTTGTTCATTAGGTGTCAATGATAAACCTGGGAGGGGCGGGTTGGCATAAGAAAAACAAAAAATTGGCTTATGCCAACCCGCCCCTCCCAAAAAATGCCATCCCGCCCCGACAGGGCTCACTGACAACAGTGGCCACCATTAGCTTCACCAACAGTGGTTTCCAAACGTTCACTAGCGGATTCTGTTCATTAAATGCAGTAAAATAGGGCTACACTTTCAAACTTACAAAAACTTCAACACACAATGCGCTTAAAACCAAATAGTAGGAGTGTGAAAAGTTACTTACTTGTAAAATCTGAAATTTGTAATTCTTTCTTCAAGCGCAGGACCGACCTCCATGAAACTTTGTTGACGACTGGGGACCCAACAGGAGATCACGTGACCGAGAGGGAAGGTTTCATCGCCATTCGGTTTTCATTTTAAAAGCACTGTGCCACCCCGCCCCTTATGCCAACCTGCCCCGGTCTCCCCTACTTGCCACGGGTTGTACGGAGCTGTGGGCAAAAATTTCACTCCCCATTGCCTGAGGAACCCCACAAACTGTAATGAATTGAACGGTGGACTATTATCGACACAGACTGATTCAGGTAATCCAAAAGTAGCAAAAAAAAATTTCAAAAATGAAAGCAATTTATCAGCCATTGGAGATTGGAAAAGAGTAGAATGAATCCAATTAGAGTATGCATCAACCAGAACTATAAACGTTTGCCCTTCCAGCTGAAACAAATCCAGGTGAATCCTCTCCATAGGTTTAGTTGCTGAAGCTCGGTCCCTTCAACTACGCAAATCAGGCTGGCATGACTGATGGGTTTTTGCATGGTAAACAATTGGCAGCAAGTCAATCAAAATCCTGGTTATTCCTACATGGCCCACATGCAACTCCGTCAATACTTTAGATCGCAAGGAAGATTGGGGAATCACTCTGCCCTGATGAAACAGAACTCCCCCATGACATTCCAACTCATGTCTAACAGCATAAAATTGGGCCACTAATGGGTCCTGAGGTTTGGATTGCCAAGATGTACGGAGGAGTTGAATAACCCTGGTTAAATTTTCATCCCTTGAAGTGGATTCCTTCACTTGCCCAAAATCCAATAGAGGTGATGTCAGTTCCAAAATCCCCACATCTGCAACAGTTGGTGCTACTGGTAAGGGAAGACGTGACAAGGCGTCAGCCTGAGGGAGATTTTTACCTGGACAGTAACTGATCTCGTAATCATAAGCTCCAAGAATCTCTGCCCAGCGAACAAGCCTAGCTGCTGCAATAGCGGGTATATTTTTTTTCTGGAGCCAGGATAGACTTGAGCGGCTGGTGATCCGTTTGAATAGTGAATCGGCTACCCATGAGAAACTTATGAAACTTCTGGGGACCAAATATGATAGCTAGTGCCTCTTTATGTACCTGACTGTACGATCTTTGAGCCTGTGACAAAGTGGCAGATTCAAAAGCTGAAGGCACAAGATGGTCACCATCTCTCTAACTCAAAGCCACTCCAATGACGTATTGACTGGCGTCTGATGTGAGAACAAGATCTTTCTTTGGGTCATAATAGGTCAATGTAGCCGCTTTGGCCAACCCAGTTTTAAAATTGTTTAACACCCTGGTACAAGTGAGATCCCAGATGAAAGAAGTCCCCTTTCTTAGAGAGGAACCTCTCCACGCCTTGCTAAGAAAGGGGACTTCTTTCAGCTGGGATCTCACTGAGACAGATTTGGCAAAAAACATCGATAGAAATTGATCATTCCTATAAATGCTCGAAGCTCTGAAACATTTGATGGTGGTGGCATCTCACTAATCGCTCTAACTTTATTAATATCTGGTGATCGGCCCTGTCTTGAAATGGTAAACCCCAGGAAGGGAAGAGAATCCACGAACCATACAAGATTTATCCACATTTATTTTCACATTATAATCGTTAAGTCTTCGTAACACTTCTATGACATTCGCCTCACACTCCTCCCTATTCCGCCCCCCAATCAGGGTGTCATCCAAGTAAGACCGACAGAAAGATGCCTGCTAACATTTTGTCCATAACTGACTGAAAAATGGCAGTGGCGCTCGATAGCCCAAATACCAATCGTGAATATCTGAACATGCCAATATGAGTATTAACAGTCAGAAGATGTCTGCCAGCTTCGCTCACTTCCAGCTGCAGATCAATTTTACAGAACGTTTTACATCCCACAAATCCGTGAAATATTTCTTCTAGAAATCTACGCGAATATTGGGGTTGAGGGTCCTTTTCAGGTCCACACACACCCTAAGATCACCTGAACTTTTCTTTACCACCACTAAAGGTGACGCCCAATCTGAATGTGAGACCCTGTGAATCACTCCCTGTTTAACTAGCTGCTCCACATGTTCCTCCAGTTGAGGCCACATTGCGAGAGGAACATTGCAAGGCCGCTGGAATACTGGTGTTGCCCCAGGTCGTAATTCAATATGCACCTGGACTTTATCTACAGTCCACTTATTGTCCATTAACCCAAACGCTCTTGGAAAACGCCTGATAAACTGTGGAGGAGCAGACGTATTCACTACCCCAACCGATTTTCCCATCAAGGATGATTTTCACTCTGGTAAAATAGATGACAGAATATCCCTCCCAAGTATTGCTGATGGATGTAGGGTGGATGCTAGGGTCATTCTCATATTATTTGACCATTTGATGTCCGCAGTCTTTAACATAATTTTTTACATGGGTTTTCAGCTTCAAAAAAAAAAGTTTTTGGTATCAATTTGTAGGTTTTTTGGAGAGGAATGCAGTGGTATCGTTGAAAAGAACCTAGCACATCCTCAAGAAAAACTATTTCAATGTAAAGTTTGAAAACGTCACGAGTGTTACTGTCCCAAGGGGGTGGGTGTGAAGTTCATCACCATCTGAAATGAAGCACTCGTTGATGAAAAAAATTGAACCAAGAGGGATTTCACTAGTATATGATGCTGTTTCGAATTATGAAGGTTTATTTCAGTTACCTCTAATACTTTAAATGTAAAGCAGAAAAACAGGAGTGTCCCACTGTTTGGAGAAAAATAATAATCACGAGTGTTACCATCAGTTCTGGGCAACACTGTTCATTGAAAATGGCGGGAAAGAGTCAGGTTATGTTTGTTTGTGCAACCACGTGCAGTCCACGTGCAGCCCTTGCCCAGGAAGGAGCTAGCAGGCTATTTCAGGATTTTTCATCGAAAAACATGGTATGTCACAAAAATTATTCATCATGAGTGTTACCACTATTGTATTTAACATAGTTCAACTAAACATGCGAGTGCTAATTGCAAAAGACGTAGTTTAGGGACATTTATTTGTGGGTGACCCCTCATATCTGTCCAGCACTTCGTTAGGTTAAGATTAACCTTTTTGTGTAAAAACATCACGAGTGTTACCATCACGAGTGTTACCATCATGAGTGTTTCTACTGAAAAAGTAACACTCATGATGCATTAGTAACACTCGTGATGTGCTGTTTTACTTCACTATCATTAGTTGTAATTTTACCTTTACCTAATTCTTAAATGATATTGATTTCAGATTATAATTATTTAGAGAAAACGACTTATTTAGGGTTTTAATATTTTTTATTTATTTTTATTTTTTTATTTTTTATTTTTTATTATTTTTATTTTTTATTTTACTGAATTTGTGATGAATACCTAAAGAGATTTTTAATGTGATTAATAATGAGTTCCTGTATAATTAGTCATATGAATAGAGATGAATACCTAAGGATATTTTAAATGTATTAGTAATGAGTTCCTGTATAATTAGTCATACGACTTGTTTCAAGTTTTCGGCCTGTGTTACCTACTTTTATTAAAAAACGTTCGCAATCAAGAATTGTTTTCTTCGATCTACTGCACCTGTCACGAGTGTTACCGTGAATAGGTCCCCATAACAGTTTTTGGGTACAATAAATAGATTTAAATCAATTTGCGACAGCTTGTCTTCTTATTCTAAATTTAGTTTAGAAATTCATAGTTTGCTGAATGGTTTTCAGAGCTCGAAAACGTGTACCATGTAGCATTTTGCTCCATTCAGCCTTTTTTTGTACGGTAACACTCGTGACAAAACTTCCTTTCGAGTTCAAACGTTCAAAATTGATAAAAAGAAAGTAATACTGAAAAAACTGACAACTGATGCTCAAATTTGTTATTCTGAACATCTATAGTAACATTCCAGATCAAATTTTATTCAAAAAGTTGCTTTATTTTTTTCCCCAACTTGCAGGGTCCAGAAAAGCCGAATGGTCAAATTATATGAGAATGACCCGCTACCAAAAGCTTAACTTCAACCGTTTTACAATTATATGATAATGTAGAGTCCAAAATGCCCAGAATCTCTATTCTAGCTCTATTAGCTGCACTAACCTTCCCCCCATATGGAATCAGCAACGCTGATGAAGGAACAAGAGACTTGTTGTCCACAACTGAAACAGTTGCCCCACTATCAATCAGGAAGGGAATTGGAACAGATGAATGAGCCAAATAGCAATGTGCAAGGAGGGGTTGAACATCCAAACCTGCGCGATTTAAAGAGGCTGAAGCCACAGACTGAAGATGGACAGTATTTGGAAAACCGGGATACAATCCTATGGGCAATTTCCTATCCTTGACACAGCATGATCCACTTACCAAGTCCGAATCTTCTGAACAACCCTCGATGTCCTCTTCCAACGCTGCTGCAGGAGTTGGAGCGCGGCACACTGCAGCCAAATGTCCACGACGATGGCACCTATCACAAATGGTTGAAGCATGCTTACATGTTGATGGTTGATGGTCCGAGAAGCATCCTGGACAGTGTGGAAGCTCTTCTTGGCTCTTACCAGATGAATCAACACCATCTGACGTTCGGTTTGTCGGCGTTATAGGATCCCCTGAAGAATGATTCCACCTCCGGACACTGCTCTCTTCACCTCGCTGTCTCGATGTAGCTGCCACTACAGTGGTAGACGTTCGGGCAGTTGTGTTCTCATAAACTGCCTGCGACGAAGAAGCTGTGGTTATCATTTGATCAAATGTTGCTGTGTCAGGCAGTTGAAGCAGAGCGGACACCACATGAGGTTCAGTGAAAGACTGTAAAAACCGTATTTGTAAGGCCACTTGCAACCCATCATCCGACCAGCGACAGCGACCCCCGATGTCACGCAAAGTATGAGCCCATTCATTGATTGTAGAGTTCGTAGGTCTTTGTATATTAATGAAAGAGAATCGAGTACACTGGACATCGACAGTTTCTAGAGCCTCTATAGCCTTTCCTATATCTGACCATAAAGCAGTCTTAATTGTTTTTGGTTGAAGAGCCTTCAGCACCTTTTCATAATTGACAGAATCCAACCCCGAAAGAAACTCGTAAATCTTGTAAGTTCCATTTGTGATCTCATTGCGATCGAAGTAAACCTCCGCCCGATCCGCGTATGCAGCGAGGGTTTCGGATTCGAAACGACGAAGCTGGGCTCCCGACATCCTCTAACAGAATATCAATTTCGATCAATAAAAAAAATCAGTTGGTTGGCCTCACGATTGAGTAACAGTCCGAATCCGCTGCAGGTCACTAAACTCGAAAATCTACTCACTTGGCACTCGCAGGGACGGTGAACTGAGAGTTTAATTTGATTTGGCCGAAACTTGCGTCTTGAATCTGATGTCTAAGATAATTAGACAGCCATCCTCGTAGCCACTGAAGTATTGGGCGAATAACAAACGATTGATTCGTAACTCAGTCTGTAATTCTCTACACAATCTACCAAAACAGAACAAAACCCTTCCCTCCAAGCGCGGGATTTATGAATCCATCACATCAGTAGCCTTCTGTGAAGAGAACCAACGTTGGGCGATGTCTTCCTCGGGATAAGAAGTCACGGGGGAGAGCAGCAAAAGTTCCTCTTCGGGATAAAATATCACGAAGTAGGATCTCCAAACGATGGCCAACGGAGAGAGGTTCCAGTTGAATCTTCTTGGGCGTACAGAAGTCCCTGTTCGGGCGCCAGTTAAGTGAGAATAATAACGACGAAGGTTTTTAAAAAGACAAAAACCTTTATTTAACGCACACAAACGTACTAGGACATAGATATGAACCAAATAAACAATGTAGGATTGCCCTCTTCTTCTTCTTCTACTTCCAAGTTAACTGTCCTGGCCGCAGCCATGCCGGACATAGGTATTTCTTGCATGGATGATGATGGTGATTCATGAAGGTAATGATGATGACGAGAATGATGAAACAGATCTTGAGGTAATGACGTTGCTATGGCAGGCTGGCACTTTTGATAATTATATTGATTGATATAGAAATGTTTATGGAAAATGAATTGAGAAAGGGAAAAGCGATAATATGGGTTGAGAAGGATAATGTAGGTTGTGGGGGACATTGAGAAATGGTTATGAAAAATGGATTGAGAAAGGGAAAAGCAAAAATGGGTTGAGAAAGGAATCTGGTTGGTGAGGGAATCATGGAATAGTGGAGATGTCTGTGGAGAGTGACAGGGCAACTAAAATTGAAGGTCACATTCCTGTACAAATTTATAAATTCTTTGGAGAGTATTGATGTTGAATTTGGCCTGAAGAAGATCAATTATGGAATCGTAATGGATTCCATCAAAATTCAGCAAATCCATACGTTTAGAACTTGTTCTGCCACATCTGTCCAGAATATGGCCAAGGTCCGCCACTTCTTGCTCGTTGTTACAATGGGTGCAATACGGCGAATCAATTTTTTCCATGAGACGACGGAAGAATGGGGTATTTCCATGGCCCAGAATGATGCGATTGACTGCTGTGAAAAACCTTCCTTCTCCCTCAACGCCTCGGTACCAAGGTGCCACTGTAGGAAAGGGTATAATGGCCTTAGTCCAGCTACCTCGAGTCAAACACAATTCATCGTGTTCCCTAGTCCACTGCAAAGCCATTCTCCGTTTCAGCGTATGGACCAGATCAGTGAAAGGAACATTGGAGGGGAATACATCACCAGGGTGTTTGCTGAAAGATCTGGCCATTAAATCAGCAATTTCATTGCCGGACAGATTTATATGGCTAGGCGACCACTGTATAGCTAGCTTATTATTGGCAGTTAAAGCTGTAAACGATTTCAAAATATTTTGAGTTATAAAATCGGGATTGTCTCCTAGTTTTAAATTTTTCAAAAATTCAATGGCTGATTGTGAGTCTGAAATAATTAATATATTGCAGTTGGTATGGTGGGTTACAGCATGTTGAAGTGCTACAGAAATGGCATCTAGTTCAGCCTGAAATATACTAGTGGTCGGATGTCTTTTGGCTCCAGTAGCGGTGTGATCAATGTCACAATAAAAAGCGAGGGCTGAGTTACCATTGTCCATTTTTGAGCCATCTGTATAAATTTTGCAATTATAATCCTGAAAATTTTTGTGAATATGTTCTAGGGCTAAAGCTCTCAACTGAGATTCGGGCAAACTGTTTTTCTTTTCAATCGTTGAAATAGTACGGTTTATTATTACTTTGTTTTTGTGTGAAGGAAGTACACGGAAGGCAATTTGGTCCGGACTATAGAGGTGCACATGCTCTTCTTCCAGAAGGTCTACAACTGTTTGCAGTTGTTCTCTGTATTTAGCATGGTTATTGTGTCTTCTTGGTGGTAGTAGAAATGAGTTTGCCATTTTCCTCAGAGGAGAGTTATATATTAGTAATCTGCTTAAATTACGCTCAGTGACATAAGATACTCTAGTGGTTATGTATACAAAATTGGTTACTGAATGTAAAGAAGGAATTGGCGATGTCTTAACTGCGCTTGTTACCTGACGGAGCGCCGTATTTTGGAAGACCTGGAGTTTTTTAACATTACGAGGGTGTCCCCAGGCATAAAGATGCAAACCGTAGTCAATTTTGGGTAGTACGAGGTGTTTCACAAGTTGTTCCTGAGTGTCAGGATGATTTCCCCAAGATGAGCCCTTCATTGATTTTAATGCAAGTACATCTTTTGTACACCTGTTAATTATGTGGGTGGTATGTTGGACACCACTCAATTTATTATCCAGGATTATTCCCAAATATTTACAGGTCTCGACAGGCTTAATCAAAGTGTCATCAATATTGATTGCAAGTTCTTGTGTCTGATGGGAAGAGAGTGAGTCGAAGAAGGACATAAGGGATGTTTTCTTGAAGTTGATTTTGAAATTGTGCTGCATGAATTTTTCCAAGAGTATGAAAAGAACATTCTTAAGTTTTTCTCGATTGAGCTGCGGGCTTCTCTCCTGTACCATAACCATGAAATCATCAGCGTAAGATATAATGCTCACATTAGGGTCTTGAACAGTGTTGTGTAAATCGAGTACATACAGGTTAAAAAGCATTGGACTGAGTATGCTGCCTTGATCAAGCCCATGGGAGCCGCGTGTAGAGCTAACTCCATCAGTGTACATTTTATCACTAAAAAAATTCGACACCCAGCAACTGAGGAATGGTGACAAATTCAGTTGCTGCAGTTTTTCAAACATCTGAGGAATGGAAACGTCATTAAATGCCCCAGAAATGTCGAGGAAACAGCATAGTGTGCTCTTGTGCTCATCATTGCCTGAAAGGATTTTCAGTTGAAGTTCAGTTAAACAATTCAAAGTAGAATGTTTTTTACGAAATCCATGCTGGCATGGAGATAGCATCTGTAAAGATTCAACAATAATCTCAAGTCTAACTAGGATCATGTGATTCATGATTTTTGCCATGCAGGAAATTAAAGACAAGGGTCTAATTCCTTGGGGATCAACTTCTTTAAAGTTGGGCTTTTGTATGTAGATAATTTTGATATTTTTCCACTGTTGGGGTATTATAGTATGCTTATAGAATGTGTTGTAAAACTTTAAGAGTATGGATTTGGCAATTTGTGGAAGGTGAGAAATCATAGAATAGTTGATGTCGTCCAACCCTGGGCAAGTGTCTTTTTTCCGTTTGTTGAGTGTATTTTCCAATTCAGTGATGCTAAAAGGGAGATCAGGGACTGAATTCGGTGGTGGGAAAAAACTTGGGTAGCTAGGTTTTGTTAGTTTTGTAAGTACCTGTCCGCAGATGTCTGGATATAATTCCGGTTTTATGAAAGTTGATTTCTTTTTACTTGATCCGTTAATTGCTTTTAACAAATTCCAGGCTGAGGGAATATCTGCATGAGTTGGAGAAGTTGTAACGGATTTACATAGGTCTTGCCATGATTTTCGTTTTTCCGTATTTATCACTGCCTTGGCATGGGTTACTGAGTCTTTATGAATGTTGAGATTGCGTATAGTTTTGCAATGATGATATGCAGCCAGAGTTTTCTTCCTGTTTTCAACAGCTTCATCACATTTTTTATTCCACCATATGTTGGTTTTTGTATTGTAATTTATTATCTTTGTAGGAATGGATATTCGGGCTGCATCTTGAACGATGTCCTCGAATTCAGTGTACTTTGATTCGACATTTTGCTCATCCAAGTTTATATCACCCCATGATGAAAGCTTTTCGGAAATGGTTTGTGAGTATACATCCCACTGAGCCTCTTTCACTTTCCATTTGCGAGCAGAAGGGAGTGCCACCTTCTCGATTCTCTCCACCGTAATTTTAAGAGGTTTGTGGTCGCTACCAAGTGTATCAGGAAGAACTTGAAGACTAGTTCTAGTTGAGAGTGTGGGAGAAACTAGGGCAAAATCAGTAGCCGACGCACGCTCATGTGGCTTGGTTATTCGTGTTTCAGTATCATTTTCAATTATAATGAAGGATGAATCCAAAACGGATTGAAGGATCTGCACACCCCGTCGGTCAGAGTAGGATGATCCCCACGAGACATGTTGGGCGTTCCAATCGCCAGCTATAATTGTTGGGATGTTGCCGAAAGAGTCTAAAAGTTCGTCCCAGAAAAAGGAGTTAATGGAGGAGCCAGGTGGAGCATATAAATTAACTATGTTTATACAATTAGTGGGTAGATTTATTTTTACAACTAAAATTTCAACGCCGCAGTTCCTGCGAGATGAAAATTGTACTGTACTGAAGGGAATATCATTTTTAACAAGTGTCAGAAGGCCTCTATATCCTGGCTTTTCAGTGTTATCTGCTCTAATTATGTTGTAATTTGGGAGTTTGATAATTTTTTTATCATCAAGCCATGTTTCCTGGATTGTAGCCACATCAACTTTACAATTTTTCAACAATTGATTCATTTCATTTACTTTATTTGAAATGCTTCTAGCATTCCATGAGATCATTGTAAGAATAGAATTGCTTTGAGTCATGTTGAGGTAGGGGTTCTGAAAGAAAGGATATGGTTGATCGTGGCGCAGATTGTATCCAGCTCCATCTTAGACAGAGATATAGATTTTTGTTGAAGCAGATAATTCAATGTATCAGGCACAATTTCTTGATGGCCTTTGGGGGATGTAGTGGATCGTGATGTAGGTTGATGTAGTAACCCAAAAGTATCAGTTTGGACGCTTCCATAATGAGAATTTTCTTCTGGCGATGGCTGCGCGTCGAAATTAGGGGCTTTGCGGGATTTTCTGTCCAGAATTTCGACCAGCATTGTTGAGGAGTGCGGGTTGAAGGAATCATATTTACTAGGGAAGGCTTGAAGGGATTGCCCTCTGGGGCTATGTGTACATGTAGAGGGTGATCTGGGCTTATCTTAGATAACATGAGTCCAAGGGTTTTCTGGGTGGACAATCAGTGAGTCATAGTTGTGGTATTTTATATAACTGGGGAAATGTACGAAAGTGGGCGAAAAGGAAATCCCTTGCGAAAGAATTCATTCTCTCCCATATTTGTTCATTTGCAGCGTTTTGAAGCAGAATTCCAAGGGCAAAAAATCGGACTGAACAATAAATTTTGTGAAATTTAAAATTCACAATTTTTTATAATTCAATGAAATAATAGCTACACATTTTGGTTTATTATTTTCAATAATAAGCCTTTGGAATCGACCAAGGAAAAAATTTTTAACCCCCCCCCCCCCCAAATTTGATGTTTTACGTTTCAAGGTAGGTAGAATCCGAAAATCGAATAAAAGAATGTCCGTCCCTCCGCCGTACGCGGCACTTTTCTTAGCAACACTGGACCGATTTGGTTCAAATTTGGTATATGGGCTCCATTTGGGGTCTAGTTGTGCCGCGAAGCTTTTGGTTGATGTCAGTCACTTCTAAGGGGTGAAAATCAAGGGTTGAAATTTTCAAGAGTGCCCGAAAACGAAAACTCTCGAAATAAAGGTATCGTTTTTTCAGCAATTTTAAATAGTATTGAATTTTAAAAAATTTTTGAGACCACCCGGAGCTCTGTAGGACAAACCGTTCGGTCCCTACGAGTACATGAAGGTTTTCCTTCGATAAAACAGAATCGTGAGTGTGAATCGCAAAAGAAGTCTAATCTCCATTCAAATTTTATCGGACTAAAATGCGATCGCTGTTCATTTCTTCGATTTTTATACAGTTTTGCCTTCTGCGTAACCAGTTATCAAATTTCCATATGAAGCTTTCTATTTTTCGAATCGAGTGTGAAGCGTTTAGTTCTTTCTAATAAACTTGATTGTGAAGGTGTGAAGGCAGTATGGTGTGGTAGGTAGTACCTACCAATAGTTGGTAGGTAAAAAAATGTTGGTAGGTCAAAAACGCTGCAAATCATTGCCCAAAGGTTTATTATTTTCTGTATAGATCACCCTTCTGTATAGATAACTGGTTCTCCATCAATAGCACCTACCACCATCTGCATTCTCCCTTGACCTTCCCTCTCAAATTTCAGCTTCCTGCGTTCAATAGGATTGAAAATGGCTCCGGAGCTCACTCAGCTGATCAGTGCTCTTCCAGGCGTCTCCAGCATTCGAGAAGATCTTCTTCACTCTTCAGATCACTGATCAGCTGAGTGAGCTCCGAAGCCATTTTCAATCCTATTGAATGGAAGTGCTCTTCCAGGCGTCCCCAGCATTCGAGCTCATTCAGCTTCGGAGCTCACTAATACAGTACTAATACAATACTAATACAGTACTATTTAAAATTGGTGAAAAAACGATACCTTTATTTCGAGAGTTTTCGTTTTCGGGCACTCTTGAAAATTTCAACCCTTAATTTTCACCCCTTAGGGCCGGTTTCACCAACATTTTGATCGGAGTTCGAGGGCCGATTCAACTACTGAACCGAGAAAATGGGTTTCACCAGAGGCGATCAACGCCTCCCTCGGTTCATCCGGCGTTTGGCGCTGATCGCTCAATTTTGGCTGGTTAATCGGTTTGATCTTCGTTTAAAGCGACGGACGTGGACGCCATTGTTATTTTTCCTATTCCGTCGAGCTGTTTTTCGTCCGTGTTTTGCTGGAGTTTTTATCATGTCTCGAGCTTTTGTGCGCACCTTCTCGTAGGTATCATACGGGAGTGAGAAAGGACAACGAAATTGTGAACCATTTCATTATTCGTGGTCCCAAAAAAATCCATCGCAGGACGTCGCTATTTCAGCCTACAAGTTTCGTTACCATCTCCGATATTTCCGTTTCCCAGTTGCTGTGTGCATTTAACGTACCTATTGTGAGTAGTTGGTTTTGCTGATGTTAATCATAATGAAAATAAAATTGTTACATACCTATATGGTATCTGGTGAATACATATTTTTTCGCAAGATCCCCCCTTCATATTTCTTTTTTTCTCGTTAGGTGTTTACTGAAGATTGCTTACTTACGTCGTTTATATTCTTGTATAGTTGTTTGATTGAATCATTATTCTTATTATTTGATTACGCATTATCTCAAACAATTATGCCGAAAATTCTTTTCTTATTATTTACTTACCTACGAATTTATTTTTGTTTGCACCATAATCAGCATAGGTAGGTAGGAGAAAAAAGAACAGATTTGTTGCAACATAAGATTGACTTGGAGAAATGTGTAAGCAGATGAACAAATCAATTCATACGTATCACGTTTTATTAAATACAATAATTATAATTCATTCATTCTTATAAAATGCGTACATAGAATTTCACACAAGTACCGATCGTAGTAGTATTTCATGAATGCTGAAGTGATAATAGGTTTTCTTGACATGAAGAATGAAATTCACCTTATTTGTTCAGAAAAGACATCATTGACACACAGTTCGTAGCCTGTTATCCGAAATCTGAAACAAAAATTTGCATCCGCACATTATAAAGCAGTTAGCTATGTCTACTAGCTCAGAGTAGTTGAAAGTAACGGTGAGTAAGTACCTATATGGTTTAGGAGTCATGCAGTAAAGCACATTAGTAGAAAAACCCGGAGAGCCTGGAAGAGGGAATCACCAGGGATAAAAGTAGGTAAAGGTACTCACGTTGATGAAGTAGGTAGACGTCCAATCGAAAATCTGAACTCCAACAATCATAATGAACAACACAAATTATAGCGCTGAAAGAGGATAGTTGACGTATTGATGAAATATCGCGGATTGAATGAAGTCATAACTATTCGTTTTATCCTCGAGACTCAATAATCGATTATTTTCGATATCAAATATAACCTGCTCAAGATAACCTTCTCTGACCCGACCAGCTGATCGCGAAGGCGCGCCATTTGCGCTCCTATCCAGCAAGGTTGTTCTGTTTACATACCAAGTTTCTTGGTATGTAAACAGAACGATGGTGATAATATTCTTTAAAAGCAATTATGTAATCGTTATTATTATGTCTCCGTTGTGGGTTAGATGTCTGAAAAGAAGTTTCATACACAATATGTCTCTTCACTCTCAGGTGACGACCTGAGAAGGTATGAACCAGTGTTTCCACTTCGTGGGAATTTTTCCCTTTTGTGGGAAATTCCGGGGGTCCGAGGGAAAAAAAAGGGAAACTTTTTTTTGTGGGAAAAAATTCCCACAGTCAATATTTTTGACCGATTCTTTCATTTTATCACGCTTTTTTGTACAATGATATAATCTAGGGTCGTACCAATACCTCACGTATCCTACATATTTTTTTTACTACCTACATGTTTTTGACCAACAAACTACAATACAAAGCTGACGCATGATCACGCTTGGTCAAGGCAGAAGTAAAGATGAACAACAACAACGCGCTTACCAGTAACAAGAAGCTTCGAGTTCGAGACAAAGGTCGTCTCGTCATCATGTTATTCTCGTTAGTCAATGTTATTGTAAACAGTGAGTCTATATCATGCAAAATCATTTGTCCAGTGTAAAGAGTCTAAATTTAGACTCTTTAGTCTAGTGAAAGGTAGGAAAAATTCATCAAGGGCTATGGGAAATTAGGAGGGAATTTTTTACTTGTCTGTGGGAAATCGTCGGAAATTTTAGGATGGGCTGTGGGAAATTTTGGTTTGGTGTGGTGGAAACCCTGGTATGAACTCAAAATACGGTTGTGCGGTGGTTTAGACCCCTACGAGCAAAATATTGTGGAGTGTGACGATTTTCCTGAAGTAACGCGCGAAGATCTCGTGGAGTATCTTGTATTGAAGACGGATTTCATATCCCTGAAGCAACTGAAGTGCTGCAAATCTTTGGATGCGCACAACTTCGTTACTTCAGGGCATGTGAAATCCGTCTCATGCAAGGTACTCCCAGATGACAAGGTGGTGGTGTTTGGAAAGGTAAGTAATTCAAATTTTATCCAATTATTATTAGGTTAATTGAAATAATAACGATGTATGCCATGTTTCGGGCAGGTAGTAGATTCAACAACGGTCGTTTGATGAAAATAATGTTATGATAGCATCCCCTGCCCATTGCTAAGTCAACATTGTTATGAAACTTTGAAAAATCATGGGAAAAGATCTACTATCATAGAATCTATCATAGAAGAATCCAGTTGGTATACTAGATTGTATATTTCATATTACCTACTTATTTCAGGTGATCCATTCTCAACGCCTCAATGAAACACCTTTGAAATGTTGGGTTCTCGTTACTAAAAGTGGCGAGATTCTGACAGCTCACTGCACTTGCATGGCTGGAGTTGGAGAGGTGTGCTCCCACGTTGGGTCAATTCTATTTTACTTGGAATTGTTCACTGCTAAGAAAAAGTAAGTTTATACGCGTAATATTTCGCATTTTCAGGAATTTTCTCTTTCAAAATCATCTTGATCGTGTTGGTGTATTGGTTGTAAGATGGAACATTCCACAAATATAATTAAGCACTGCTTTTGACGTGATAACGTCTTATAAATTGGTTTACCGGGAGACACTTCAAGAAACTGCGTTACGCTCCGCTCACGGAGGGGGTGCAGCTCGGCGCTCCCTAAAGGTGGGCGGCCCCTCCCCTTCACAAAAGCGGGAGCGCCCCGCCCCCCTTCCCTGGCACTCACTCCCCCCCACCCATGGGAAATACCTACTACCTACGGGAAATACCTACTCTGTGCAACTTGACAAAGAATTTTATTTTATCCTTCTTCCTACTATACGAATGAATATTAACATTAAAATTATTTTACCACTCAAAGTCGTTGTCACGTAAAACTTTCGCCCGTATACCGACTTTACAGGCAACAACACAGGGTTTTTTGTTGGGTAATTTTACTCTGAATCAACAAAAACAGTCCAACATTCCAATTAGTTTAGATTAAGGGGGTCTCAGTCAGTCGCCGTTCCTTCCTCGTTCTGTGTTACTGTAATCTCTTACGAACCGACACTCGGTTTAAAAAAATCTGTTTAATAGGTTACTTTTTACATAACTTAACTGTTAAAAATTAAGTGTTTTAAGAGCTTCTCTTGCGAGAACTTTTCATTCCACGATAATACCCCACTAAAAATATCACAGAGCACGATTCGGTCGACTTTTTTCTCTGAAAATAAGTGTGTTTCATCTTCTAACTCTAGGTTTTGATTACCTACTGCTTCCTCTAAATTCTTGTAATGATACCTTAATACTTTGTATTAAAGTATTAAGGCAGACCTAACATTTACCGAATTGTTATTACGTACATTTCTTTTCGTAGATCTACCACTTGTACTTCGAAGGACAACCTATGGCTCCCTCCCTCCCTAACTTCGACTTCAATGTCAGCGATCAAAGATTGTGATTTGAGATCAGCCGGAAAGAAATGGAAGGCGTTATCAGATGGGTGCAATAACCTAACAAACTCAAAAGCTCGTCGCATCGAGTCTACTGCAACAACTTCAGAGAAAGAAGTGGAAGACCTCCTGAGAAAAATCCAAAGCAAAGGGATAAATTCTGCACTGCTGAAAGTTTGGGACGGTTTCCAATCTGTTAATGGTAAAAAATATCCCTCCCAAAAAATGGCAATACTTTTCTCAACAAATAGGAACATTTGAACATACTCCAACATTTTTGCATGTACTGTAACATAATTCCTATTAAAATAGACCCGCCCAAACAATAGAAAAAATGAAGTATTTTATGTATTGCAGATTCTTCTCTTTCGAATGTGCCATCACCACTTCCAATCCAATTGTTCGACGAGAAGTTTGCTGACTGCACCCTTTCTGAGCTCCTCCTGCACAGCGAATCAGTTTTCACTAAAATCACGATGACGAAAAATGAAGCCATGAAATTAGAGGAATGTACAAGAGGACAGAGTACAAACCATCTGTGGATGAAGCTAAGAGCTGGACGCATCACTGCAAGCCTCATGAAATCTGTATGCAGGTACCTATCAAAATAGCATCTCTTCTAATACTATGTACCTACCTATTTACTTTTTCTATGAATAAACAGAATTTCTTTTTAAAAAAACCCTCCGATCGCAAGTAATATATAATAGAATATTGTATATCGCAATATTCTAGAGAACATTGCTTCTATGTACATACCTATGATTTTGTTTACTGGTTGCAGCGTTGCATTTTTTTGTGGCAAAAAAATAGTCGCGAAAAATTCCTTGACCCCCAGCCAAAAGACACATCCATGTCAAAAGCTCAAAATTTTCACTCTTTGTGGCATTGATCGGAACTTATGAAAATATTATGTATCTTAACAATTGTTTAAATTCATCTACATTATTGTAATTTTTGTCTTTAAACTTGTTATTTGCAGAACCGACCTTCTACGCCCATCGGTTTCGTTAATAAAACGAATTTGCTACCCTGAGGCCACAAAATTTTCTACAGTTCATACCAGAAGAGGGATTGATGACGAGCCTGTCATCTTACAAGAGTTTTCTAAGAGAATGAGGCCAGAACACCAAGATTTCGTCATCGTCCAATGTGGGTTTATCGTGAACCCTAAACATCCTTATCTGGGAGCATCACCGGATGCACTTACGAATTGCAGTTGCCATGGAGCTAGTGTGGTAGAATGTAAATCCATTGCCGTGGATAAAACGGAGAACACCGGTCTAGTCAGCGGGTTACTAGTCAAAGACCACAAGTACATGTACCAAATTCAGACACAGATGTTAGTATGTAATTTATCTAAGGGTTACTTCGTTGAAAAACTACCAAGTGGCCAAATCACAATTCTACAAGTCTACTCTGATCAGGGTATCCAGTCTGAAATTTTGTCACAATCTATACTTTTTTTTAAAAGAGCAATAATTCCAGAGTTGTTGAGTAAATATTTCTCCACTGGACGACATATGTTATCAGAATTGAAGCCATTACAAAAATCACTCAGCGAGAAACCCATTTGTTTTTGCAGGCAACTTCCACTTGTGCCTATGATAAATTGTGCCGATCCACAATGTACCATTACAACTTTCCATAGGAAGTGTGTAGGCATCAAAAGAAACCTGAAAAAATGGTACTGTCCGAATTGTGTAAAAGTCTCAGTGATGTCGTAGTCAAATAACATTTTAAAAAACTCATTTCAACTACTTAGTGAAACTCAGTGATGATAATATACCTACCAAATGTGTTATTTTATAGTCATTATACTGCAACAAGACCCTTAATGTTAGTCACTAAACTGTGATTTACATTTGTATTTTTATGAATGATGGTTTCAGAGTTATTCATTACTTTCACTACTATGTTTATTGAGAATGTTAGTTATCTACTACTCTGTGATGTTAAATTCTAAATACTTGTCAACTACTTAGTGAAACTCAGTGATGATATTATACCAAATGTGTTATTTTATAGTCATGATACTGCAACAAGACCCTTAATGTTAGTCACTAAACTGTGATTTACATTTGTATTTTTATGAATGATGGTTTCAGAGTTATTCATTACTTTCACTACTATGTTTATTGAGAATGTTAGTTATCTACTACTCTGTGATGTTAAATTCTAAATACTTGTCAACTACTTAGTGAAACTCAGTGATGATATTATACCAAATGTGTTATTTTATAGTCATGATACTGCAACAAGACCCTTAATGTTAGTCACTAAACTGTGATTTACATTTGTATTTTTATGAATGATGGTTTCAGAGTTATTCATTACTTTCACTACTATGTTTATTGAGAATGTTAGTTATCTACTACTCTGTGATGTTAAATTGTAAATACTTGTCAACTACTTTGTGAAACTCAGTGATGATAATATACCAAATGTGTTATGTTATAGTCATTATACTGCAACAAGACCCTTAATGTTAGTCACTAAACTGTGATTTACATTTGTATTTTTATGAATGATGGTTTCAGAGTTATTCATTACTTTCACTACTATGTTTATTGAGAATGTTAGTTATCTACTACTCTGTGATGTTAAATTCTAAATACTTGTCAACTACTTTGTTCCTGTTTTTCTTTTATCATTAAAAACAAGTAGTTATCACGTTATGAGTAGCTCATTTCAAGTTTTCGTTTTCCGTGATGGTCACACTTACTCCGAAATTAAATTCTCTGACTCCAACAAATTATTCAGACTCAAATAATTATTTACTTTACCTTAAAGAAAGTTTACAGCAGCATGCCAATATAATTATAGCACCTGATTGTTAGTCTCCATTTTAAATCTGGAATATTAACAATATACTGACAATGTCATGTTAAATAATGAATCAAAGTTTACATTTCAGGAAGTTCAACTAGTTACTATTTTTCTTTTCCTATTATTAACAAATCGTTGTGCGTTATTGTCCTTTGTGATTTACCATCCTTATCTCTTATGTAGGTACAAATAGAATTGTCTGGTTTTTAATAACATTAATCTTTATTTACTATAAAGAATTTTAAATTCATATATTAATCAATATTTCATTAGCTACAACATTTTTCCATTGAAAACAAAATCATGTCATTCTAAAAAATTAACAATTTAGTCAAAAGAGTTCTTCGGACACAATGGGATCACCAAAAACTAGTTGTTTCACCAAGTCACCTTCTATCTTTTCATCACTCTCCTTGAATTGCTCTTGAATCACAGATGGACACAAATTTATCAATCCACAACATATTGAGATAATGTTATTTACGGCAGGCACATCGGATATAGCAGATGGAGATAGGTACCTGTACGGAAAAACCCCCCCCAGGATTCTAAATTTTCGTTTTATCAACCCAATTACTCTTTCCACGTGTATTCTTACAGTTGCTATTTCCCTGGTTTTCAGTATGTCATCAAAAGTTAACTGGGTTTTACCTTTGGTGAAAGCTGGAATGGCAATTTTAGCTTGTCTCATTCCGACATGCTCGTCTATGTCAAATCCGCGGTCTGCAAGGACGACATCCCCAGGAGCTAATTTGTCTAGAAAACCCGAATGTAAAGTAATATGCTTGTCAGACGCCCTTCCACCCCATGCTTCAGATATAAAACACACTGTGCCCTGAGGAGTAATGCCTAAAAGAAATTTTACCGTGTTATGGTGTTTATACTGGGACCAGGTTTCAGCCCTCGGTGATAGTGAGCTGGGCCTGTTGATAAAAATTTCGAAACAGTCGATTATAACAGTAAATCTGTTACCAAATACTTTTGTGAAACAATCCGGTAATGTTCTAAGCATTACTTCTCGTTCAGGCCATTTAACAAGAGGACGTAACCTACCAGACATGACAGTGATCCACCGTAAACAAATGGTACTGACAGTGTTCTGAGCAATATTGAATCTATAAGACAAATCGGTTTCCAAAAGACCTAGACGTAGTCTCATCATTGTCAAAAGAAATTCAGAAAATTTTGGGATGGCATTCCTGTGTGAATGAGGCACTTGCCCTTCAACAAACTCGTATATAGTTTTCAATAAATCAAAGGTAGGGATGCCAGTCAAAAATGCCGTTTTTTCATCATCTCCTTTTAAGGCATTTTCATCAAGAGAAACTCGATTCAAATCCTTTTTGAGTTTTGAAACCTCATCACGAAGGAATGAATTGTCCTTATTTAGCATATCACAACTTGATTGATGTTGTTCGAGTCCAATTGTCAAGGAATCCACTTGGGCACTGAGAGATAAATTTTGTTCGCTTAACAACTTGTTAGCAGCTCGAAGGTTTTTGAGTTCTTCGTCCACTTGGGCACTGAGAGATAAATTTTGTTCGCTTAACAACTTGTTAGCATCTCGAAGGTTTTGGAGTTCTTCATTCTGCAAGTCAGCTTGACACTCAGCATGCTTCGTCACCTTTACATTAACCTGTCAACCAAAGTATTAAGATTGAAGAAGTTGGAGAAAAAGGCATTCACAACGAGGGATGTATGAAAGAATTTTCCTGTCAACTTCTAATTCTTTATTGATTCTATTAATAACACAAGATTACAAAATTGTAAACCTGTTTCATGAAGGCTCACATGAATCAATAGTTGGTACAATGTTTGGTTATTCCTTCACCTCAGAGGTTCCACCAAGATATGAAAACCATGGAAGAACGGTACCTACAAAGGGTATTGGGAAGTTCACATGACGGCGGACCTTAAAAAGAGATTTACCTCAGGCGGCGAAGTTTTCTCTACATAGATGCCGGCGATGAAACCTCTGAGGTGGAGGAATAACCAAACATTGTACCAACTTTTGATTCATCTGAGCCTTCATGAAACAGATTTACACCGTTAACATTTCTGCAGTTTATTGTGTTTCGTTTGTAAAACTGAATCACAATCACTTAAAACAATAGTTTCCCAATTATGATTTACTCCCCCTTTGAGTACCTATTTTCGATCTTACTCTTAATAGGTGACAAGTATAGAAAATGTAGAAGAAAGGAAAATCCCTTCGAGGAAAACAGATTTAGGAACGCACATACTTATCTCGAAAAATTAATTAACGGTTTTTCTAGCATAACGGAAGTAATCGAGTAAGTAGGTAGATTCTTACTTCATGCTCATTGTAGCAGGCATATGAAGTCGTAGGGCGTGGTTGGCTAATGACGTTAGTGACAGGTACATAACCAGCTTCTCCTTCACTTTCCTAAAATTGAAACAGAAATTATCAAAACATTGGTAACAGATGACCCTAGCATAACGGAAGTAATCGAGTAAGTAGGTAGATTCTTACTTCATGCTCATTGTAGCAGGCATATGAAGTCGTAGGGCGTGGTTGGCTAATGACGTTAGTGACAGGTACATAACCAGCTTCTCCTTCACTTTCCTGAAATTGAAACAGAAATTATCAAAACATTGTTCTGCATTAAATGTGTTCATTGTGCTTCATGAGCATTATATCTTCATTTCATTTGTTTTTATTTCACAATATCTCTTCATTTACTTTTTTGTTGTCAAAATTCTTTCAATTAAATAGGTGCAAATAATTTTTTAAAAATTATTTTGTGTTTATTGTAGGTAGTTACTTAACTAAAATAACAACTTTAATTACAGAGAATAAGTAGATAATATTTTAATACTATACCTGTTGAACAACATTGTGTTGCGTCATCGAATCTGGGCTCAGAAGCTCATTGTTTTGAACAGTTATTTGATTTTCTCTTCCAGTGACGTGAGCAGTTACGTTTGTGCTCAAGTACGGTTGAAAGGTTGATGTTTTTTTGGCTCTGCGAGCATTAGCTCTAAGGTATCTGTTGAGATCTTGCTGGTAATCCTTATTTTCATACCCGAGATGAAGGGACGGAGCCCAATCTGGGTGCGCCGAATCAAATAAATATGATGGTTTTCCTGTAATTCACAAATCATTATTTCGTACCTAAGTAACACTATAGTCGAACATACTGATGGTATCAACTTTCCTTTAAGTAACTCAAAAATACTTAATAATACGTGATTTTAGCCCAGAGCTATTGAATGGTGGAATCAGTATGTAGGTAGGTAGGTAAACAACTTCGTTCAGCTGTAACTCCCAGCGCCTCCTACCAACATCCTCCGCCAAAGTTAACTTTGGAATCATTCAGAAATTACTTAGTATCCACTAATTAGTATTTACTTCCTACTTAAATGCTCACTTAAGAAGGTAATTAACTAAACGAATAAACCAGTCAACAGAATTTGTTGAGGCAACGTAACTACCTACACATGTTTCCGAAAACATCACGTTCCTACTTCCTCTCCCTGCACATGAATTTTGAAATTCAGGAGATGAAGTGCATATTTACATCGATCATTTACTAATTGAACTTCAAAACAATCACGCAAATTGGTTCGAAATTATCTTGTTGGGAACTTCGTACAAATCAAAACACTTGTACACAAACAAAAACATTTCGTGAAGCTCTTCCAATGAGGGTAGGTATTCTATTATTACTACCTAACTACTGATGAGTGAAGTAACGTAAGCACATTAAAATGTGATGTATTTTTATTCTTACCAGTGATGAAATGCCGAGAACAAACAAGTATTTGTTTAGAGTTTAGCTTTCGCTCTCTCAAATTATTGGAACGACTTCACTTTGTTGAAGAGTTATTCCACTCACACATTTTTTGTGTTATATTGTTGTCGTTGTGAACAACTAATATTAAAAATAAATCTTCACTTCTTCCTGTGACATCGTATAAAAAGGTTCATTCACAGAATAATATAATTTAATTGTAAAAATTTTATTAGGTACAAAGGACTAGAGTTTGTCTCAATATAAAAGGTTATGGGAATTCAAAAGCACGCCTAGAAATGACGAACGTAAGTTATAAAATAGAACACTTGCGGAAAGATAACTTTGATACTTGGAAAATCCAAGCAAGAGCTATCCTAGTTAAAAATGGGCTCTGGGGTTATGTATCAGGCACAATCCCGAAACCAGTCGTACCTGATGGTGGCGGTGATGCTATTGGTAGAGCAGCACTTGAAAAGTGGGAAAAAGATGACTTGATGGCATTTTCAGATCTTATGTTATTAATCGCACCTAGTGAGTTAAGTCAAGTAAAGAACTGTAACACTTCACAAGAAATTTGGGAAACACTTCAAAACATCTACCAAAGTAGTGGACCTGCTAGAAAAGCTAGTTTAATGAAGCAACTCATACTCAAAAGAATGAAAGATAGTGAAGACACTAGGGAGCATCTAAAATCATTCATGGACATCGTAAATAAGTTGAACGAAATGAACGTACAAATGGACAAAGACTTTATTACAGTAATCATGCTATATAGTCTTCCTGAGTCATTTGAAAATTTTAGAATCGCAATCGAGACAAGGGATAAATTGCCGAGTCCTGAAGAACTGAAAGTAAAGATCATTGAGGAGTCAGATGCTAGGAAAAATAAAATCGCGTCAGATAGGGGAAGTGATGAAGCTTTTTATGGAAAAACATATAAAAATAAGTTCCAAAAAGGTTCAAACAATAATTCCAAAATAAACTATCAAAAACAAAAAGAAAATAAAGATGTTCAATGTCAAATTTGCCACAAATTCCGTCATACAGCAGACAAATGTTGGAAAAACCAAAACAAAAGGAGTGATTCCACATTCAAGTTGACAGAAGAAAGTTTATCAACCCATGAATCTGAGTTGGAAAAATCGGATGATTGGTGCTGGGATAGTGGTTGTACCTCACACATGTCAGGAAGTGAAGCGAAATTTGAGAAGTTAGGAAAAACTATGAACCAAAGTCTACGCCTAGCTACAAAGTCGCAAACTACACCAATAACCGGATCAGGAAATATTAAAATTGAAACCAAAAATGGAATGATCAATTTAACAAATACTTTACATGTTCCAAATCTATCTACCAACTTACTGTCAGTTGCAAAAGTAACAGAAAATGGACACATGGTTTTATTTGATTCAAACAATGCTGTCATATTTGAAAAAGATTCGGAGAGTGTGAAGAAAACAAAAAGGCTAATTGCTAGAAGTAATAAAGATATTTTGTTGAGAGCAGATAAAATCAACGGACTTTTTTACACTAAAATTAAAGAATCAAAGTCAAATTTGGAAACATCAAAGTTTACAAAGATAGAAGAATGGCACAGAAAACTTGGTCATTTGAACGAACTAGAACTAAAGTTAGCATTGAAAAACAAAAGTGCACAAGGTATAGATTTTAATGGAAAAGAAAAATTGGACCATTGTGAAATCTGTCTAACTGGAAAATTTCCGAGGTTACCATTTCAGAAACGAGAAAAACCAAAGAAAACGGAACTGCTGGAAATAGTACACTCTGATATCTGTGGACCTATGCGAGTACCTTCACCGAATGGAGCTCTATATTTCGTCACGTTTATTGACGATTCCACAAGGTACGGACGTGTTTACTTCTTGAAGCAGAAAAGTGATGCATTTCAAGCGTTCAAGAGTTACAAGAACGAAACAGAAAATCACATGGGTAAGAAAATCAAATTTCTACAGACGGACAATGGAAAGGAATATGACAACGTCGAATTTTCAAATTTCTTGAATGAATCAGGAATTAGACGAAGATTAAGTTGCAGCTATACTCCACAACAAAACGGACTAGCTGAAAGGAAGAATAGGACGCTTCTAGATATGGCTAGATGCATGTTGATTGAAGCTAACATGCCAATGATGTTTTGGGCTGAAGCTATTAACACAGCCAATTATCTAAGAAACAGATGTCCATCCAAATCGTTAAATAACGAAAATCCTTTTCAAAAATGGGTAGGTAGATCACCATCTGTAAGACATCTACAAATTTTCGGTTCGAAAGTATATTTCAAAAATAAAAGACCTAACTTGGGAAAATTTGAACCCCAAGCAGCAGCTGGAATTTTTGTTGGATATTCCGAACTATCTAAAGCCTTTAGAATCTGGGATCCGAAACAAAAGAAGGTTCAAATTACTCGTGATGTAAAAATACTTCCAAAATTTTACTATTTAAGGTCAGAAAATGATGAAAAATACAACTTCATTAACGAAAACGATATTTCAACAACTGAAGAAATGGAAAGTGAGAAAAATGATAACATACAAATAGAAATTGAAAACACCAGCTCAAGAGGAGTTGGAGTGGAACAAGAAATAAATGAAGAAGAAATGTCTGAAACTTTTGAAGACTGCATAGATGAAGTAGTTGAGGAAGAAAATTGCAGACCTAACAGGAATAGACGATTACCATTCTGGACTGCTGATTATGAAATGGCTGCATTCACAAATAAAGAACTGAATGGGCCAGACGCAAACGAGTGGCATAAAGCAATAAAAGAAGAAATTAAGTCACACTTGCAAAATGACACATGGATTTTGACGGATAAACCAAAAGATCGAAAAATAATAAGTAGTAAAATGATTTTGAAGAATAAATTGAAACCAAACGGAGAAATTGATCGAAGGAAAGCTCGCCTAGTCGCCAGAGGTTTTGACCAACGACCGGGAATCGACTACGACGAAACCTTCGCACCAGTCATGAAATTGAGTTCTCTGAGATTCCTACTAGGACTTGCAGTAGAGAAAAACATGAAAATATCTCAATTGGATGTTAAAACTGCATTTTTAAATGGTGACTTGGAAGAAAATATATACATGGAAGTTCCTGAACACCTTGAAAAATATTTAGTGGAAATAATGAACGAAGGTTATAACAAGGACAAAACAGTATATGACCGCGCTAAGGACGCACTGAACAAACTAAGGCTTTCTGAAAAACCTCAAGCTTGTCTACTCAAAAAGGCCTTGTATGGACTTAAACAAGCGGGAAGGCAATGGTTTTTGAAGTTGGACAGCAAGTTGAAAACACTGGGTTTCAAACCATCGAATGCTGATCCTTGCATTTACGTCAGCTCGTCAGGAGGAGACACTGAAACCATAATTGCTGTGTATGTTGACGATCTGGTAATTGCATCCACATCACAAGAAACTTTAGACTACGCTAAAAAGACCCTGACAGAAAATTTTGAAATGCGAGATCTGGGACAACTTTCATACTGTCTCGGAATTGAATTCAAAATTGAACAAAATTCCATCTCTATTTGTCAAAAGAAGTATATAGAAGAAGTTTTGGAAAAATTTAATATGAGAAATTGTAAGCCAGTAGGAAGCCCAATGGAAACAGGCCTCACACTGGAGAAAAGAAAAGGAGATGAGGACTATCCGTTCCAGAAACTGATCGGCTGCCTCATGTACCTGGCTGTAGCAACAAGACCAGATATTAGTCACGCAGTCAGTTACCTCAGTCAGTTCAACCAATATTATGGGAAGGAGCATTGGCTAGCAGCAAAGCGTGTGTTACGCTACTTGCAAGGTACAAAAACCGAAGCACTGGTGTACCGAAAAACTGGAAAGGATTTGTTCGGATTCACTGACGCTAACTGGGCCACATGCACAATCGATAGGAGGAGCTACACCGGATTCTGTTTTGTGTATGCGGGAGCTGCTGTATCGTGGGAGTCAAGAAAACAGCGAACAGTAGCATTGTCAACAGCTGAAGCTGAATATATGGCGTTGACAGATGCGTCAAAGGAAGCAATCTACCTTAGACAATTGTCCAACGACTTTGGAGAGAAAATCGGACCGTTGAAAATCTTCAGTGATAACCAGGCTGCAAAAACTCTCGCAAGCAACCCTGTCGTTAGTTCCAAAACCAAGCACATTGCGATAAGGGAACACTTCATACGAGAGGCAGTTCAACGACGAGAAGTTCAAGTGGAATATCTGAAGTCAGAAGACATGATAGCGGATATCTTCACGAAGGGACTTCCAGCACCGAGACTCACGAAGTTGAAAAGTACACTTGGACTCTTGGAGTGTTCGTGAGGAGGAGTATTGGAACGACTTCACTTTGTTGAAGAGTTATTCCACTCACACATTTTTTGTGTTATATTGTTGTCGTTGTGAACAACTAATATTAAAAATAAATCTTCACTTCTTCCTGTGACATCGTATAAAAAGGTTCATTCACAGAATAATATAATTTAATTGTAAAAATTTTATTAGGTACAAAGGACTAGAGTTTGTCTCAATATAAAACAAATTACGGTTGATCCGAGCGAGCCACCTTGCTCTTCTTTTTTCCGATAGCTCTTTTGTCTTTTCACATTGCCTCTTGATTACTTTTGGCAAACCGTACAATGAAATGCTGCTCCCGTGACGAGAAGAGCAGCCAAACACCGCACAAATCGGCATGACTAATGAAAAGACTGGGAATTTAAGTTTATCTAAAACGAATTTAAGTTTTATCTAAAACGATGGGAATTCAGTCAGTTCTGTCCACAGAGTAACGGAGACAAGTTCTGGTGGTGGTGGATTTCTGGTTTAACAGTGCCGGCGTTTATACCATGTAACACTTGGTGTTTAACAAGTTCTGGTTCTGTCTGTCTTCTCTTCTTCTATTTGACCTGGATCAAACCGTGTAGTCACCGATCGGTGCAGTCAGTACATCGAACATGGTTGTCAGGAACGCTGGGAATCAGTGACGCCAAGAGGCTGATATTCTTATTTTTTGGAAAGTTCTCTTGTCTTTCCACACTGTTTCTAATCACTTTTGGCAAACCAAAAAATTAAATACCGCTTCCGGGATGAGAAGAGCAATTAATAACCGCATAAATTGGCATAATGAAAAACCGTCCATACAATCTTTGTTTACAACGGAGTAAAAATGGCCGCCTTTCAGCGAGATTCGAATAACCGTTCGATTAGTCGAAGAATCGATACATCAATTCTGTGTGACGTCACACGGATAAAAGCAATCGAAAAAGTGATTCTGCGGGAAAACTTTCACAAAACCATGTCGTTATCTCTCGTATCACCAATTCACTGCCTCGATGGCGAAGAAGAAGTTTACCAGAGGTCAACGAAAACGCCGTTCCTGAGAACCCGTTCAACTTGGTGAAACCGAAACAAATTTTGACTGGAGATCAATCTCAGTTTACTTTAAACGCAGTTTTCGTCGAACGGAGTTAATGGATTGTTGGTGAAACCGGCCCTTAGAAGTGACTGACATCAACCAAAAGCTTAGCGGCACAACTAGACCCCACATGGAGCCCATATACCAAATTTGAACCAAATCGGTCCAGTGTTGCTAAGAAAAGTGCCGCGTACGGCGGAGGGAAGGAAATGTTTTTATTCGAATTTTGTATTCTACGTACCTTGCAACGTAAAACATCAAATTTTAAGGGGGGGTTAACTTTTTTTCTTGCTCGATTCCAAAGGCTTATTATTGAAAATAATAAACCAAAACTAGTTCAAAACGGAGCAGCTGGCGTCCTTTCCTCAACTAACCTGCCATAGTGCTACCTTTGCCCACGTGAGCACATTCACTTTGAAAATCTTCTAACTCATTTCATAACTTGTACTTGCTGAAGGTGCATTATTCTGATGAGAGGAGGAAAATATTATTAAATCCTTCGACCAATACCCTGCCAAGGAGAAGGTTTCTAATCGACAACTTTGCTTGTGATAATTTGGACGTTTTGTCTTCGAAGTAGATAATTGGTAAAAATATAATTGGACAGTTGGTTTCAATTCGATTGGCTTTCTTTAAATCCGTCAATGATGACCAAAGTTGAATACCACAAAGTACTCATATACACAACTGAAGACAATGAGGGTTCACCCCTCGTTCACCATTATACTCCATAATGGCTGAATTTATAGTTGTGTGTGGCTGAATTTTTCAAGTAATAGGTCAGATAGATTTTCTCAGTCTAATTCATTCTCAGTCATTGTACTCTTGAAAATTACGAACGAAGATAGGAATTGACCAACAATACTCAAGGCATCGGGATTAAAAAAGACGACAGTGGAATAATGTAACATGTTTAGAAAGTATCGGATTTGTTAAGCTTTAAAGCTGTGCATCGGTATTCCAAATCAAATTTTAATTAAACGAGGATATATTTTGCAAAACATTTTGCCTACCTACATGTTTAGCTCTGAACACGAAGTGATGAGTCATTACTGATTAATCCAAGATTCAAGGAGGGATTGAAGGTGGAAGGCTCTATTGCATCAAGTGGTGTGAGAAGGTTTGATAGAGTAGGCAGGCTAATTACTCAACTAGACAAAGCTATATACCTACTCGAACAAAAGGTTTTCTTACGTTATCCAACAACATAAACTTCGGGTGTTTTGAATGATAAATGCATGTAAATACCTCTTCCCAGTTGGATTCGATGATGCCGTCCGGGTCCATGCCGGGAGGGCCGCCCTGGAGCGTCTCTTTCTCGGCATTTTTGTCACCGTCCCAGACCTCTCTGTAATAAAAGAACAAAAGATTGTGCGTTAAGATCGTTCACATGTAGCACGTGAATGATTCTAAATCGAAGGAAAAGAAGAGAGTACAGGAAAGGTGAACGACAGCGAGGGCATGAACTGGAAGGTTAGCTTGGAAATGAGAAAGTTAGAAGATTGAGAAACAACGAAAAAGAGCGAATTAGTTCGAAATGCGAAACATGAGATGAGAATGATTACACAACTAATGATAAAGACCTACTAACCTAGACATGATCTAAGATTCGTTGATCCAAATGTATACGTTGTGGCGACGTACTGAATAGAAAGGGCCACTCCCCATTAGCGTGTTCACAGAATGTGATCCTCTGGATGTTACAGAGATGAAAATGTGTGAAACTGAGCGAGATTACGCGGTTTTGAACTAGGTAAATTTGGAAGTGAACTTGTGAGTAAAGGGTTTTCACTCAGTTATAGTAAGAAACGTTTTAATTTGGACAGAAGAGCGAAGGGGAACGGAGCATCAGTGTATCACAGTTTTCAGAACGATGTCATGGAAGAATACTTCTTCGATGACGATGTGAATAACGTAAATCGATTACTACAATCGATGATAACAATCGATATTATGAATTGAAAGGGTTTGTTCGGTGAGGCAGTCCCGGGTTGACCACGCCCACTTTTGGCCGTTCGGAGAGGACCAGTGTGGCCCCCCGACGAGAGATTTGCCAAATCTACAGAGCGAGTAGAGCCCGGCGCATGCGCATTGCACTTTTTTCTCCCGCTCCTCTCCACTCGAGTTTGAATGCCAACAATTTTTTTTTTGAAACTCCAACACAACAAGTTTGAAATTGAATTTGAAACAAGTTTTTTGAAAATCCAATTATGATGTTGGATACTTTTTTGATTACGAAAGTGACGTGATGAGTGTGGTTCATGACGTCGAAGGTATTTTCATTATGGAGTTGATTTATCGGAGATTGAGGCTGAAGAACCAAAGCTACATTCAACAAGTTGTGTTGGAATTTGGTGATCAAAACTTCTTAGAGTAGTTGGTACGAAAACTCTCTCGATTTTTGTCCACAAGCAGGTTTGTCATCTTACAGTTTTCCTACTGTTGATACATACTTACATCAAACTATAAAAACGTTCATTCTGTTCTTCATTATTTCATAATATTGTCCACATATAGGTCCTTATGGAACTGAGTGCCCAACATCAGAGTTCTGATATTTTTGTGGCCTACCTACCTACTATGGGCACCAAACTGCGTCGTTCTGGAATGTTGCTGACCGCTTCGATATAAATATCTCTTAGCACATGTGGAATAAGAATTGAAAACTAGTATTGTGAAGTAACAGTAATTATATTAACCTCTATTCATAAAACTGTAACTGCCCTTCCCTGAAGTTGCGGTTTAAGCTTCCTGCCGCCCCAAATGCACAACACACTCTGTCGGAGAAACGCGCGCGACATGAAGCAGAGATACCAACAGCAGACAGCCTGAACGAGCCACACCTAACTGTATCAACTGCGCATGCGAGTCGCTCCACCCCACCATTGACTGGAGTGGGGGAGACTCCCAGGTCGCCTCCCTCCACGTGACCCTCCGGTCATTCTACGTTTGCAACTGCTGGTGGAGAGAGTGTGAGTCAAGGTGTATACAACCCCCCCCCCCCCCCAATCCTGCAGTCGTACACTGCCCTGCTGCCTGGAGAATATTCGAGGTCTTCAGAAACTTCGCAGATCACACTGGACTCTTCGGATATCCTGCCCCTTCTACAAAACTGCCCTTGGGAAACACGGTAGGCTCTTTGCCATTCTCCTTTCTTCTTCTCTTCGTGAGAACTTTCATTCGAGCAATAGGCAGAGACTGAGAAGTAAATGCTCATTCTTCAAATATTCCTTTGTGCACAGTGCTTATATTTAACATTGTAAATCGTAAACTTGTAACTTATCTTTTGTTTGAATCGTCCATGGTGTACGCCCTCAGCGTCCACCATCGTATTGTTGTACACCAAAACCGTAACGTAAGAAAGAGTCAAGAGATTAATCTAATTTCTATAAACAACATATTGACTTACCATATATTTACCATTGCATTTCAAAGATCGGATTGATATTATTTTCTTATGTTGAAGTATCTTGTAAAGACTTCGTTAGAAATACACTTAAGAGTCGTGAAGAAGCTGTGTTCCCAGTTGAAAACTACACTGCAATTTTAGTTTCATTCAGAAAGAACACAAAGGTAAGAGAGATATACTTTATTTGAGTTTTCTAACCGTCTCGACATCCCCCTCAGTTGCATCCTTCAGACGTAACTAAGAGAGATGTTGAAAACGGCCTTCCTTTATATGACTCTACCTGTACTTACTCTAAAGAAAGGTTCACTTGGTAAAAAGGGTGGTTAACACGTTGAACGCGGGGAAAAAAAAGTGGGGAGAATTTTTTTTTCGCCGAAACGCTACAGCAGCAACATACATTAAAAAAATAACACTTACTTCATACTTAGTAGATTTTTCCAAAAATTTTGACAAAAAAAAGTTGAGAATTCTACGAATTTATTCTCGGCGTCAACGTGACGCGGCCAGCAGCAGTGTAAAAATGAATGAAAAATGTGAAAACAACGAAGTTACCGGAGGAGCGCACAAAGATAAGGTGTCACTTTTAAGAAAGATTTAAGGCAATTTCACGGATTGGAAAAATAGCCAACGCCAAAAAAGATTTGAAATTGGAGTTGAATTTTTTCTCTGATAGGTAGAGGAGAATTTTTGGAGGTTATTAAATAACCTCCAAGAAGGAGGTTATTAAAAAACCTCCAAAAATTCTTCTCTAATTACTTAAAATTACTTCACAAATTTTGTGAAGTTGGACAAAAATTGGTTGCCTAGCAATTTCGATACCTACCAAAGAAATGTTTCTTTCCTTCTTGGTGGATGGACGTTCAAACTGAGTGAATCAATAACTTCTTTCTCTTCAACAAAATTAGATTTAGTCGGCACTTTCCAGATTTCGCAGTAATAATTACCGGTATAAAAAGCAAGACTCTAATGGCTGCATAAATGTACGTAGGAGTACATAAGCTGCAGGGTCAGAAATCTTGGGTTTGGTAGGTACCTAGCTTCGTACTTTCCTTTATGGCTTTATGATTCAAACTGAATGATCTTTCTATCCAACTTCAATCAAATTGGTTCATGACGTCGTTGTGCATTCTCGTATTACCTATATAATATTTTCGAATTACCTGTCTAACTGAAGGCCAGCAATTATGCTGAATACGTCCAATTACATAAAAGCTGGAGGGTCAAAAATGTATTTTTTGGGCACAGGAGAGGAATCAAATTGCAGGGGGAATCGCCGCAAAATTTGGATACCCAGCCCATTTAAATTTTTATCAAATACCTAACTATGTACAATGACTGTGTGTCCCAAATCAACAGAACTCGTGTTGGAAACTTCTTGGATATGTAGGTTTCTAACGAAATCATGTAGGTCAGCGGTTCCCAACTAAATTTTTCCAAGGACCCCTTCATCAAGGTACTACAATGACGAGGACCCCCACTATCTAAAGTTACCTAAAAAGAACCAAAATATGTGAAAAAATAAATCAAACTAATGCTATAAAACTCAGGATTTATTAGTGAAAATACAGAGTATTTACAAGGTTTAAGAGACGCCAACGAGTTGGGTTCAAGAGATACTAGCAAGTTCGGTTCGAGTCACTGACATCGAAAGCATTTTCTCGTTCTTCATCTGTATGCCTAGGCCGTTTCAACGGTCCATAACGTACGCGTAATCAACTTTCCGTGAAAAACAAAGCTTTTCAATTTTTAAATGTTGCACAAAATCACACATGTAAACAACTCGGTGAGGGACCGCACTAGCAAACTCCAGTAGCACTAAATTGTCTCCAGTACTCTGTGAGCACTAGCAATAAATAACTAACAATATAGCAATAACTGACATCTCTGAAATACATAAAGCCAAACTAGTGTGTGCTAGCGTTAGTTGTCATATGAAGACAGACGCAGAAGTCAACGTTCTTCATATAATAGAGTTTTTGGTGCCAAAACCTCACGGGCCCCGTTAGGAGGAGACTAGCGCGAGCAACAGAGGATGCTACCCAGTTGAAGGAGGAAGCACGTTAACTTTGGACAGGGGGGGAATGGAGGCGCTCGTCACTGTGGGCCTCGGGGAACTGTCTAGGGGCACCCTTTCATGGTCACCCGCGAACTCCGTGCTTTGTGAAGAGGTTCCACGAGCCTGTTAATGGTTGCCAAAAACTCTCTAGTAATTTGTATATCCTAAGGACCCCTCAGCCATACCTCGCGGACCCCCGGGGGTCTGAGGACCACCAGTTGGGAACCGCTGATGTAGGTGATTCATTCCAAACTACATTTCCCTCTTGCGGAAGAAGGCCTGCGATGTTATGCCAACCACGGATACTTTGCCAAGTCTGATTGCTCCCTCCTTTGGAATGCTCCGAATCCTAAGATATAATCCAGTTAGAGATTGGTTTGGTGAGGCGAGAATGTCACGATAGCTTTTACTCAAATTTGAGCTTTATAATAAATCACCGACAGATGGAAGCTCAAATCTGAGGAAAAGCTATCGTGACATTCTCGCCTCACCAAACCAATCTCCTAAAAAAGATAGGAAATTTATCACCATAATTGTCGTAGCTCTCAGAATCAAGTTCTCCGCATAGACCTAATCACACCTACAATTTCCCTAGTGACTTTCCTAACATCTGACCCGGATAATTCATTGAAAGTGTGAAATTAAAACGATAGAGTCAGTACTGAGGTTTCATAATCATACATTTTTGTCAAGTTGAACATCTCTACCCCGTACTTGAAAATGACATAAAAATTTGATATGAACGTTTAGGCGTTGAAGCTCAAAAAACTTAGGTCACAAGTTACTCGAAAATACTGACGGCAAGTTTCAAAACGTCCACAACGCACCCCAAAGATCAATCACCGTAATACTATTTAGGATGAAACAAAGCTTGGCTCTCAGTATGGAGTAAAACTTTATTGATAAATACAAATTTTTGTACAAGGGTTCCATTTTAAAATTCTTTTCTTATAAACGAAGTAGAAAATCAAAAACGAAAAAGAAAAGAAACAACTGTAATGGTGTAAAAATCAAGGAGCTTCCGAAAAAGTGTTAAAATGCTTCAAGGAAGATGGAGGAAATTCATGATTGTTTGGGTTGTAAGGATGTTAAAAGCAAACCACCGTTTGTTGAGCTTCGATATGGAAATTTAGATCTTTATTTCCAACCAAACCAAAATGTCAGCGGTGCTGTAGGACGATGCCTGTAAATACAAACAGAAAAATAATTATTTTTGACCCTCCGAAAACTACATAAAATACAGTGTATGTAAAGGAAAGTACAATAGGAAAACAAGGATCGCCAAACGAAAGAAATTGAAAGATTTCCAACTTCAAATCTAATAAGTTTATTTAATCTAGAATACAAAATTCTTGAATACGAACAAGCAGAATTAATGTTTTACAAAATATGTTTCCGTCTAGTTGTTTTTTGATTGAAATAACCCTTCCAAAACCCTATTGTACACTTTCCTATACAATAAAAAACATTTGCAGATAATTCATTAGGAAAAAGAAACACGGAAGAATACAACGCTTCATCAAATATAACTTTTGCCCTTTTCATAGGTGATAATAGTGAATGTTTTGTAACTAGTTTAACAACTATGTGCAATACACAACTTTCGCCGGCGTCAAAACTGAAAAGCAAAACTATAAAGAGAGTTGGAACCATTATATTTTGAAACAAATATGAAAAATATATCGTCAGGAATATCGAAGAAAATCTTGATCCTGACGATTTTCCTCACACGAAATCTATTTAATATATAATTTTAATAGCAATAATATTAATCTACTATAACGCTACGTAGAGAATAATATTTAATACGAAAAAAATTAGTTAACTCAGAACTAAACAAAAACACCTATAAAACACTTAGAAATAACCAGTTGAAGAACAACTGGGGGATTGGGTCAACCAAGGAACTCTTGATGCCTGTAAGGCAGTTCAAGAAGGTTCCTGGTCTTGTTTTATTTTATCCTTTCAATTTGTCGAATTATTCACTTTTCTCCTTCAATAATGTGAAAAACAGCAGCGTCTGAGTGATTAGCAGATCTTTGAGGGATCAATAGCACATCATGTAAGCAGACCGTAATAAACTAAAGATAACAATCGGAAAATCATGCGCGGTCACAAATTTTTTCTTAATATTTTTTCTGAAAAGTCGACCACGGAAAAACCCGATACTCACACCGATTTTTATCTCCTAAAAAATTGACTTAGCAGATCAGATCTGCAACGTTCATTGGCATTTCTTCTATGACAGTGTTGTAAAATTGTTGAATGTCATTGAGAGTGCGCTTGTCATCTTCGGTGACGAAATTGATAGCAACCCCTTTACGACCAAATCGTCCTCCTCGTCCGATCCTGCGAATACAAAACGGAAATACGTCAGTGGCAGGGTTCTTGGGATCCAAATAATTGCAATAATAATAAAATACGTGTGAAAAGGCGTAATTACGAATGTTCTCTAAGGTGGAACAATGTATGATAACAAGGATGTCAGAAATAGTAAAATGGCGAAGTTTCAGTACTCTGAATCCGATGACAACAGGATGATCGACATGGCAATTCAGAGATCTACTGTATTTCTATTTGAATGCGGTACTCGTAAGCAAGCGATGTAATTTTGTTTAGTCATTTTCTCCTACGGTAATTTTTTCCCCTTGGTTATTCCTAGTGTTAAACGCTATTCTAGGGCCCTATTATAGGATTTGACTTGAAATTCCAGAATCTAAAATTGAGGCAAATTCCCCGTTGTAATAAACTAACCTAGCTGAGTCCCAGGTAATGAGAGAGCTGAGGGCAATGAAGAAACCGATTGCCTAGCCAGAGATTGGAATCCCAACGATGTAGCGTTCGTAATAAATTAACAGATAAGTATCGCCTTATTGAGAATCGTCATTGCCCCGACATAAATAAATATAAATTTTATGAATTGGGGTTCATTTAGCGCAATGTAGAACCCTCTCCATTGAGTGAAGCCAGGCCATCATATAGGTGGGAACCAAATGAGTCTCAACCCCATCTTGGGGTTGCAGCCCGCGGCAATAAACTATCCTTGCAGATTTCCAGGCTAGTAATTGAGAAGCTCATTGGGGCGAGAAGGCGGCGATTCCCTTGCTAACAAGTGATCTGCCTAACCTTTTGGTCTCGACCCAAAAAGGAATCTTTTGGAATCGACCCCGGTGGATTTTGGACAGATATCCGACCCAGCCGAACGCTCCATCGGAATCGCGGTGTTTTTCCCCATTCACTACTTGGCGTGCCACCGTGCCATTTGACAGGATGGAACGCTAGTGAATGACCACCTAAACCAAGACCCTCACATAAAGCAGAAGCAAGATATGCGGCTGATTCCTACTGTCAACGAAATACAAGGAAGAGCAGAACGCATACTCTGCTGAGAAGAAGCGAGAGAGCAGAACGCCCTCTTCGAGTGCCATGATTGCAGCATCTATTAGAATCCGTACGAAAACCTCGAGGCTGACCTAGGGTTGTCACCCGCGGCTGGGGGCAATAAACTAACCTTGCTGAGTTCTTGGCTACGAGGGAATTGAAGGCAATGAAGAAGCCGATTGCCGTACTAAAGGATCGGAGGCCCAACCTTTCAATCTCGATCCCACTTTGAGATTAACCAAGACCCTCTCTTATTGGCACAATCCTCAAAGACTCAGAGGAGAAGAGTCGCGACAGAGGAATCCACTATTTGAATGCCCTGAATATCATCTACCTCCGACAATTTGGTAAGAGTAAATAGTCTGTCATACTTGTCCCTGCCAGTATATGCCCGCGTAACTCCACTTTGTGGGAAACAGAGGTCATAAAGCGAATACTTGAGTGAAAAACACATCAGCAGCAACATCAATTTGAATTTTTGTAACAGGTACATCAAAAGCTTGCACCGCCTTAGTAACTTGCTAAAATGGTTCCATGAAAATTTCGAGCTTTGGTGGCCACTAACATTGACTTGGACACACCCTCCGGAAGACAAGAAATTTTTTCGCATTTTGCTAAATATTTTCGAGAGGTTTGTCTCATTTTTTTCCACGTTATTCTCGTTACTCCTTATTCACCAAATCGACCATCCTGATTGATGTCCAGGTCAACATGTGACGAGTTTTGCAACGTTACAATCATACAACCGTTAGACTTCCACGAATAAAAGAAATACCTATTTAATCAATAATTATTATTGATTACATTGATGTCAAGATGACTGAAAAATTATTTATTACAACATCTAAACTGAACTCACCTGTGAATATAGTTCTCACGGTTCGAAGGTAAGTCATAGTTAATAACTAAGGAAACTTGTTGAACGTCAATGCCTCGAGCGAGAAGGTCAGTCGTAATCAGGACACGACTGGATCCTGTTCTGAAAGCCTTCATAATCAAATCTCTTTCCTTTTGTCCCATGTCTCCATGCTGAAACAAATATTGAATTATGCAATTTCACCAGTTCCAACAACATAGTAAGAACCTAGCAAACCAATTTGAAAAACGGTGTACCCTCAACCCTACCTTGCAGGACATTGGGAGGCAAAATTGATGAGCAAAATATTTATTCAGCAATATTTTTACTACATTTTCACAGTTTCTGTTATTGGCTAACATCTCATCAGCAGAAAAACTTGACTTACCATAGCAGACACTGTGAAATCCTTCTTGTGCATGCTCTCGGTGAGCCAGTCGACCTTACGACGAGTATTACAGAAAATTACGGCTTGCGTGATACTTAGCGTATCGTACAAATCGCAAAGAGTTTCTAATTTCCAATCCTCCTTCTCGACAGAGACATAAAACTGTTTGATACCTGAAACACAACAATAGAATCCGTAACTACGACTAATCATAAGAACATGGCATAGGAAAGCATTCCATGGAACGAAAACTCTTTCATAACTACAAGAGAAATACGGGGAGTACACTAACACTCACTTATAGTAGTTCATTTCGCGAAAGAGTGGAAATATGCGGCTAGAACGAGCATATGTGGATGCTCTCAGATACCATTTTCTCAAATCCAATTTTTGGAAATTGAGGTAACTCAAGATTTGTTTCCAAAGATCACTAATTTACGGAAGAACCAGCGGAGGCATTAGAGTATTTTTGTCCTTCTCGTATTTTGTTTTATGGAAACGAGGAAGCAAAAGGCTAAAGCGAGCACGCGTGGTTGCTAACCGTACCATGGCGTACAA
Organism: Apolygus lucorum; assembly: GCA_009739505.2. Classification (NCBI taxonomy): domain Eukaryota; kingdom Metazoa; phylum Arthropoda; class Insecta; order Hemiptera; family Miridae; genus Apolygus; species Apolygus lucorum. Next base: position 49,932,211 of record CM019176.2, on the reverse strand, counting down.
GTATTGTGACTCAGCTCTTCTTTCTACTTTTTTGGTTGACATCGAAATTTTCGAAAAGTTCTTCGCAGAAAACTACAGAAGTTGTTTTCCCACATTACAAAACATTTCTGCCTCGTAATAGAGTGTATTCTACAGATAATAACCATACCAATAGAAATAACATTGGATTTTCAAAATTAAATTTCAACTAATAATTGGAAGTGGTTATTAGACAGAATGGGGAATTTGGGAAGTGTCACATCAATATAACCTAAAATTCTTCAATAAGCGACGTAAGGACATTATAGTGAGCTTCAGGGTGTCTCAAGCTGGATGGATCAAGCCCCCCCTCCACCCATAAGGGGTAGTTGTGTTGTATCCCTTTTCCTAGGCCACTACCACCTTTTTAGGGACTGAGGAAAACTAAGAGTCACACAGAAAAATCCAGGGAAAATTTGTACCTTTAATCAGGTCACTCTCTATCACACAAATGAATCCACCACGGGCCTACAGTTCCCGTCACAGGGCCGCCCACCTCCTCTCCCATGTTCCACTGAGATGTTTTCAAGTTGTTGAAGGGTAGGTTTTTTGTGTTCAGATGTTGAATCATCAAAAATACAGGGCGGGAGTCTCGGAAAGGGACGTCACCTAGCTGCTGACAAGGAAGGAATGGAAAGAAATGTGAAGAGGTCGCTCATCACAACATCCCCCCCCCCCCTAGGAAATCTTAGGAACTCCGAAGCCAGTGAAAAATAGGGCGTTCTCACTGGGTTGCAAAACGCCGGCCAAAGCTGCCACTCACCTCCCTGACTAGGTAACGGAGTTCCTAAGATTTCCTACAGGGGGGGGGGGGGGGAGATGTTGTGATCAGCGACCTCTTCGCATTTCTTTCCATTCCTTCCTCGTCAGCAGCTAGGTGACGTCCCTTTCCGAGACTCCCGCCCTGTAAGAGTGACAGTGTTATCCGTCCACAACATCTCCCTCGGCTTGACTTGCAGGTATGGCCTCATGCTTGCCAGGACACTTTCCGGGGTCTGCAATGCATTGGGTCTCGTCAGACGTGGCAGCACATTGGTCCTGAGTGGCGGCAACATTTGATGGAGGCGTTGGCTCTGGTGGATCCTGTTGCTTTTTTGGGCTCATGTTTGTCACTCTCGGGGGCGTTCTGTCTCTTCCAGTTCTGTCACCCAACTGTGGGTTTGGGGTAGATGTACATCTTCTACAGGGGGGAAATCGTACGAGGTGGGCGGTTTCCTGGGGCCCTGAAACGGAAAAGCTAAGAAAATTTTGAAACAGCTGGCCAAAATGGTTCCCTATGGCTCACGTGGTGGTTCGAAAAGATTGATCAATTTAATCAATGCATTGTTGAAAACACCTAAAAACCTGCTACCTATTTTATTGAAGCCTTGTGAATTTGTTCTATTCTTATTACTTCTTGAAATTATAGATGCCAAGCGCTGACGCACAAATTAATTCAAATTTCTGTTACATACCAATGAGTACTGATGTGAGTTTTTAGGTACTAGTACAACACATAATATCTGTACCTCAGAGGTCAACTATCGTATGTCCAAAATTCTCGTTTTCGAGATTTTTGTTTTGTATGTCCATTCTTTCTATTGTATTTTGTATTCTATTGTATTGGTAGGCATAAACAGATTCTACAGAATTAATTTGAGCATGATAAAGTCATCAGAATGGGCCATAGGGATCAAAATAGGTGTGCCCACAACTTCTTTTGGCTCTGCTGTAAGATCGCCAAAATGTCACTTACGATAATCGACCTCTGAGGTACAGATATATAGGTCATACAAATAGTAATAAATTCTTATTACATCATGAATTAATTTGTGCGTCAGCGCTTGGCATCTATAATTTTATGAAGTACCTAATAAGAATAGAACAAATTCACAAGGCTTCAATAAAATAGGAAGCAGGTTTTTAGGTGTTTTCAACAATTCATTGATTAAATTGCTCAATCTTAACGAACCACCACGTGAGCCATAAGGAACCATTTCGGCCAGCTGTTTCAAAATTTTCTTAGCTTTTCCGTTTCAGGGACCCAGGAAACCGCCCACCTCGTACGATTTCCCCCCTGTAGAAGATGTACATCTACCCCAAACCTACAGTTGGGTGACAGAACTGGAAGAGACAGAACGCCCCCGAGAGAGGAGGTGAGAGGCAGCTTTGGCCGGCGTTTTCCAACCCAGTGAGAACGCGCTATTTTTCACTGGCTTCGGAGTTCCTAAGATTTCCTACGGGGGGGATGGGGGGATGTTGTGATCAGCGACCTCTTCGCATTTCTTTCCATTCCTTTCTCGTCAGCAGCTAGGTGACGTCCCTTTCCGAGACTCCCACCCTGTATTTTTGATGATTCAACATCTGAACACAAAAAACCTACCCTTCAACAACTTGAAAACATCTTGAGTGGACGAAAAGAAATCTATTTCGAAGTAATAGATATTTGAAATAATGAAACAAAAGGCTTAATGGATTATTTTATGTATGAACTCATGCGAAGTAGGATTTAACGAAGTTACTATTAGATTGCTAGCTGTTCAACTTAATTACTTGCAAGAAAGCTTTACTAGAAAATTACCTTTTCTGAAAGAGTAAACTCAGAATTACCTTCTTTAAGTATATAATTGATTGACTCTACTCACCTTCGAGAGTCAATTCTTCCTTCTTGACCAAGATACGGACGGGTTCCCTCATGAAGCACGAAGTAACTTCGAGCACGTCGCTCGGCATAGTAGCGGACAGCAGAACAACCTGTGAAAAGGTTAAATAACCGTACATCATCATGTCAACGTAGTTCATCGCCATGTGAGGAAATCCACGCCGTTCTATCCTACATAAATTCGAATGTGTACTTCAATGATTGAATACTATGAACTGTATCTCAGGGAGATCCTTTCAAGCACCACCAGATTTACTCATGGATTGGTTGAGGTAATTTCTATCTGTTCAGACATAGCACCGATCATAGTAAAAGTAAATCTGAAAATGTTTGTCAAAATAAACCAACTGAAGGCTGATATCACGATAAACACAAAAAAGCTCAAATATTCAGGAACTAAGCGGGTGCTTCTCAGATCGTTTTTACCAAAAGAGAAAGGAGACTCAAAGCTGACATCAGCAGGACAACCGAACTTGCATTTGAATACAAGTGTTACCAACATGCAAGAACGGAAATACCGTTCCAGTTTCAACAACTTGGAGGTTCCTATTTCGTACATGTACATCTAGAACGTTAACCCGAGCGCAAAGGCTATCGTAAATCTGGGATAATAAACTATCTGGGACGATAAACATAATAGGCAACTAACTATCTAAGATCTACTGCACAATCCCAAAAGATTTAGTTAATACAATTTACACCCCTACAAGGAACGAAAGTGGCTATCTAGGGTTCAACATCTAGGATCAAACCTGCACCAGATTACACAAGGATACGCATAAACCATCTTAATCTGAACTAAAATAGTTTATTGACGAAACCATACCTGCACTTCCTGCGGCAGATTTTTGAAGACATCGTGGATCTGCTCCTTGAAACCTCGAGACAACATTTCATCGGCTTCATCCAACACAAATATCCTGATAGTGTTGGTTTCTGAAAATTAAACAGAGAAACATAAGACATACTATTACATTCATATCTTCGAGTAGTTCCAATTACTGAATTCATTTGCTTGGTCATTGCTGACGTTTGAAAAAGTTTGGCATGAGGGACTCAACTTCAAGCTGCGCAATAATATACCAATAAAGTATGCTGAGCTGCTCCAGTCTTATCTCACCAATCGCTACTTCAGAATAAAGCAAGAAGACGCCTACTCAGAGCCAAAGAATCAATGCAGGAGTCCCACAAGGGAGTGTTCTTGGACCGCTCTTGCATGTCCTTTATACCAGTGATCTCCCAGAAATTGGAATGAACACCACAGCCACCTTCGCAGATGATACAGAGATTTTGGCAGTCGGAGAATGTAACACTGAATCCACCAACAGGTTGGAGATTGGAGGACAGCAAAATGGAGAATCAAAATGAATGAAACTAAGTCGGTACATGTCGGGAATCGAGCATATTCCGGTACATTTCATGGGAAAAGTTATTTCGAATGCTAATGAAGTCAAATACCTAGGCATGACACTAGACGCCAAACTTGGATGAAAAGCCCATGGTAAAAAAAAAAAAAATTGGAAGAACTAAAATTCAGAAAAATGCATTGGCTAATGGGGAGATGGTCGAAGTTGTCAATCCAGAACAAGCCTACATTGTACAACAAAGTCCTTAAACTAGTCTGGACATATGGAGCTCAGCTTTAGGGCTGTGCGGCTCAGTCAAATCGAGACATCATCCAAAGATTCCAGAACAATGTGCTAAGAACGGTGATCAATGCACCATGGTACTTTCGAAACGAACGTCGCCATCATGAGCTTCGGATCGAAACAATAAACGATGCTGTGAAGCGACAAGCTGTGAGACACCTACAGCGGCTAAGATGTCACATCAACGAGAAAGCTGTCCAACTCCTTGATACAAGTGATATCATCAGAAGATTGAAGCGCACCAAACCACTTGATTAGCTTACTTGTTAAGCAGTGAAGTGAAACATCCACCATAATCAACAAAACTCAGTGATGTATCTTGGTTTTGAATAAATGTCCATATTTTCAAAATAATATTGTTAACAAGTTATACCTACTTGGAGCAATAAAGAATATTGAAAAAAAAAAAAAAAAAATCTTCGAGTAGTTGAATCGAATGATTAACAGAAATAGCAGTCTTGAATGGAATACACACAGGGAAACACACACAGGGAAATGTGTGATCAATAAAATTTACCGTGAGACTATTCTCAGCGATATTATTTATATTGTACCAACAATTTCAAAGGACAGTTGACCTAGTATTCTACATCGATAAAATACGACACGGATTCTGTGCCAATTAACGATTTTTTGCAAAGAAAGATACAAACTTGAAAGCTTTTTTTGCTCTTAAGAGGGTTAGAGACACCTGTTAGTTGAGAAATCTAATATGAAATTAATTCTGAATATCAATTTTCAGATTCGTTTCTTGGTCATTGCGTCAACTTGGGATGTCAATTTCATGAACATAACCAATTTTCAAGGCATTTTTCGTAATGAAATAACGAATTTCTGCATCCGCCGATGACATGATGGAAAGGCTGCATACGTCATGTAATTTTCAATACAAAATGAAAATAGGGGTCTTTTTTATCCCTGTTTCTTTAAAACACAATTTAAGTAAGTTATCATGATAGTTAATGAAAATCGTCGATTCCAAGCAAATTACGAGTTTTGTTTCCCCATTTTTCGCTCACGATGCGAAGTTCTTGGCGAGTGTTTAGGGTCGCAACTAGAAGAGGTCACGTTCACCTATTTTTGTAACACCCTGAATTCCTAAAATTGATTATCATGAAATTTAAGACTGCCAAATGGTTGTGGCATGTAGCTTCCTCGAACCCATAACCCGATTGTATAGATGATCCGATAATGACATAGATTATCTCAACAGATCAACCTTCAAGTACTTTGAACTGCCCTCATAGGGGACCATCTACACGCTAACCTGACCTAACTGAAAATTTTATCGAATTCGGGTGGAAAATGTAGAAGATAATATCTTCCACAGCCATATTATGGCTGTTTCGAAGGTTTTACGTTTGCGCATCCGCAGATGTTACGATCTATCCGGGGCGATGCTTTTCATAGGGGCCCATCTACACTCAGCCCACGCACTGAATTGTAACACCACTGTCAACAATTCACCTTCATTACCTACCTTCTCAAAGATTTGACGACTACATCACCAGCTTAATCTTTCATACTGTAACCATGGTAACTAGGATGCAAAACTAGAGAGTAAAATGTACAATGAGGAGAATACAAGATTGAAATCGTGATTCCGATAATGTTTGTGTCGTGTTTTAATTTTATTAATCTTTATAATTATTCATTGTAAGGAGTGGATACTTACAAGAATCCCTGATAATTGCATTTCAGACAGACACGAAACCAAAATTTTGATTTTGGAGAACTTTTGAACTTTGAAAGTGAAAACCTACATAACTCATAGAGAGAATCAAGTTTATGGTTTTCTTAAGCAAGGTAAGTAAACCTCGAAATTGGGTAACTATGAACTAACCAACTCTGAACAATAGAGTTGACTGATTAGAGGGGAAATGTCTGGTTCACGAGGATTTGAGAAAGACACGTACACTGTGATGCAAACCAAATTATCTCTAATTCAAATACTAATAAAGATCTCCAACAAACTATACAAAACAGTAGGCAACCACGGTTCTAACAAAAATAACGAACCTTCGGAATCGAGCAAGAAAACTGACTCAGATCGTCGTCATGTTGCTTATGAAGGTGATTAATTGCAGGTCTGAAATCACGAGATGCTTTCCGCCCCATGTTTTGAAATGGCTTGCATTCATATTTAAAAAACTTCTCCGGGTGAGAATCAGACATTTTCAAGGAATCGATCGATCAGAAGATGTCACTCTTTTCTTGAAGAACACGTAACAAATGAAATTTCTCCCTTAGAGGGGAAAAACAATAGATCATGGATATGTCCATTGTTTCTATGAATAAACAGAACTTCTTTTTTTTAAAAAATGTCCTGAACTAATTGAAAAAAATAAGTCTTTTGAAGAAACTCAATTTTAAATGCTTGCATACGAGTCTGCAACACATTGGAACATTTTCATGTCAACCACTACACAACAAGGTAGTGAAGTAAGGTTGTTAGTTCCCAGGCAACATAATAAGAAAACAGTTGATTGTTCTCTACGCAACACACAGAGTCTATTCTATTTATTGTCTGTTGGTCGCGTGAGCAAGACTTGCTTAGTTTTCGTGACGATTTTTCAGTTTATGTGCCAAAGCAAAGACATGAAAATGACAAATTAAGACGTATTCGTGCAGCATGGAGTGTATGAACTAATGTTTAAAGAAATATTTCAGTCATTTATGAATTAGGTACATCACTTCTTTCTGCTCTTTGTTACTATGGGAAATTTCTCAGATTCCAAATATACCAAGTACATACTTAGTAATCTTAAGTTCAATATCATTCCTCAAAAAACTCCAAAAATTCGCAATCGTGCATCGTTGTTTTTTATTGTTTTAGGAGTTGCCGACTATTGAACTTGTTTCCGACCAAGTTTCAGTCATTTTTGGATAATTTTGATTTCTAGAAACATACCATTACAAGAAATTATGCGCTGCTCCCGAATACACCATACGTTGAAGCCGCTGCCACGCATGCGGTGTTCGGCGAACGCCGAGCAAAAGTTCGCCAAACCCCGAATATGTGGCCTGGCGAACATTCGCCAAACGGGTGCTCGCCTCTGAGGCGGTTTCTTTCACACATCAAAGGAGACGAATGTTCGCCTAACACCGAGAATTTACCCCGCCACGCACGCGGGGCGAATGTTTGCCGAATCTGGGAAGTATTGCGGGGTTGCATTTTTTCCCTAGTGCCGGGGCTGAACGAGAACGCGGACGAATTTTGTGATTCACATGTTCACATTCACTGTTCCTACCTAGTGACGCTTCGATATTTCCGTTTATTCGATAAATTGTATCGAATCAATCGGAAGCTACTGATCGACAGAATATCGAACGAACAAAAGTATTCGATACCTACCAAATATCGTTCGATACTTCATCATTAATTGTTTATTTGTTTTTGATCCCACTTTCATTTGTGTCTACTAGAAAAACAACGTCGACTACGAACTAAATGCTGAATGTTTATATTCTTTCACACACTCTAGTGTACTACCAAAATGTTCCCATCCTTGCATTTTTACCCTCAGATTACAGTTCTCATCAGGAAACAACGTTTACAACTGAACTGACAAAAATGTTCGGCAAATATTCGTGAGCGCTCGGTAAATGTTCGGGGTATGGCAAATACTGAATGTGTTGCCAAGGTGTTTTTTCATCGCAAATGTTCGGCATTCGGCGAATGCCAAATGTTCGGTGTTTGGCGAATGTTCGGTATTCGCGCCACACCGCATGTGTGGCCGCGATTAGGACGGTAATTTGCTCTATTTTTTAAAATTTAGATCTCTTACCCCTAGTCCAAAAATTCTGGCTAACAAATCGTCAGTACTTTTTGGTGCAAACTTGGAATTTTTGCTAGATAATAGCTGAAGTCATAATCAAAAGTTTTATGAACCTAGGTATACGCTTTTATTTTATTATTATTTTTTTTAAAGTGAAACTTCCAGAATAGTTTCAAGTATATGTCCCAATTTTCAAAATTGTATAAATGTACTTAATTTTATATTTTTCATAAATAGGAACTAAGAATTTTCCATAAATTTTTTTTTATCGAAAATTTTGCTAACAAATTTATTGAGCGTCGAAATACAGAAAAGCAAAAATGGTTTCAATTGATTGATTGTGGCTGCATCAACCCAACACGTGACGTAGCATCCGCCTTCTTGCGTAACGGCAAAATGGGCGAGTTATGTAATATTGGTACTGGAAGAGCGATGTAGCGGCCGAAGACGAAGGTAATGTACTTAGAGAGGATTTAGGAACTCCTATGGGAGCAGCGGGCAATGAAGGCCAGGCTGGGAAAACAGTCGTGGAGAACTGAGAGGTTATTGACAAACGCCGATGATCCTCGTTGAAGGTCAACTTAACTTCATCACTCTCAAGCGATAAAATATCGTGACAGCTCACTAATATCCTAATGACGATGAAATTGTATAGTTTCACCAAATAGTTGAACAACAGAAACTGGCTTCACACAAAGGAATCAACGATAAGTTCGAACAACATGTTTTGATACAACGGCGAATCAACCTTGTATTGTTTTCAACTCTGGCACGTGGATTTAAGGTGTTTTCGGTGTAGAAAAGTGAATACAATTGATTTGCACATAACGATTTCACTCTGTGAGGTTCTTGCCTATCTCTCATTAGCAATCGCTCTGAATCATTCTTTCCACCCAATTTGCACAACCTAAATTTTTTGATAATGACTAAATTAAATAACAAAGAAAAAATCCTTCTTTCACGCTGAATCACGATGTAGTTTCAGTTTAAAACTATTCCTGTACACTTGGGCTCTGAAACTGGAAACTTTCCTCTTACAGAGGTATCGCAATGTTTTATTTTGGAACGAAGGTCGTAAACTTGGCACGTTTAATGTTAATATTTTTCCCAACAGCGGCTTCACGAAATCAAGCACAGTTAATACCGTTGTTTAGATTCTTCGCACAATTTGAAGTAGTTTTTGGTTTTGGGAGATTGTCGCCTCTATTTCACGTGATACAGTTTTGAAGTGAGCTAGCTTGAAATTTTCACTAACAATAACTCAAAGAATCCCAGAGGGATGCCGTTTTATGTGAATCACTCAGTGTAAATTCTCAGGGTCGTGTTCTTGTCGTGATCCAGTACGAATCAAGTTCAATAAGACGGAATTCAAAATATAAGGTACCAAGAAATTTCGACCTCTAACGAAAAAATCGGGAGTCTGGAGTTTGAAATAAAAACCGTAGATAAGATGTTCGACGAGATAGGTGCCTACTAGATAGCAAATTAGAGAAACCATTCAAGTGTTTTTGATGCCGCACGCGGAGATAACGAGCGACCCTCCGCATTCGCTATCTATTCTTTGTCTTGCATGTTCGCTGAAGCACTCATGAAGGACGCGATTCAGATAACAAGCGCAAAATGAATAGAACGCAACGAGAGGCACATCAATGACGTGATGGCAGGTAGTTTTTACAGACGAAATTGAAAGCTCAATCGAAAAAAAAACAACAGCGTTCACAATTTATTTTAAGATTTTGACGCTGTGGTAGAAGTTGTAGCAATAATCACGTGAAATTGAAGAGTTTTGTAGGATAAGTATCTACATAAGAGTTCTGAGGAGGGTGTTAATGCTACTCTCATTCCAAAGAGAACAGGAGGAAAAGCCAACTGTCATTTGGTCACGCTATATAAATATCAGAGGATGACTAGTGGTTGTTTACGTTCTGACGAGCGATCTGACAATAAACAGGAATAGGAAGTTGCTCGCTTTAATCGCCTAGATCAAACATTTGATTTGGTTAATAGCATTCGACTGCTGGATAGATTCGAATGAATACTATTGAAGAGTGTATTATACTAATCAGCCCAGAGAGTTAGCCTCTTCAAATCGACCTCATCTAGCCAGTAGAGGAATAATCAATTTTGGTCTTAGTTGTCTACATGAAGCTGCGAATCAGCTCTAAACTGGCCAACCACCCAACATTGAGACGGTCTCAGTCGGTCGCCGATCGTTTCTCGTTCCGGGTTAGTATTTCCTTAAATTACAGGACAGTCCTGGAGCCGTGGCCGAAAATCGCATTTCATTTAGGGATACGGTTTGACGACAAATTATGAAAATCTTGTCTATTCTGAGAGAGAAAATTCAAGTCTGCCATTCCAAAACGGTTGCTTTAAAAAATGGCGGCCATGTGAAATGTTCAAAAATCGCGAAAAATCATCATATCTCCGGGATGGATGAAAACTCCGTGAATGCGAGATTAGGGCCCGTATTCACAAAAATCGCCAAAGTGAAACTTGAAGTCGCACTTCTGAAAGTGATACTTCAGGCCAAAGTGAAACTTGAGGAGAAATCGCTATTCACAATCGTTTTTAGTGTAGCTGCTCTTAGGTCAGCTTTAGGTTCAACTGATAAGGAAGTTGAACTTCCGAAAGGGTAACCCTTAGGGCGACTCGCTCCTATTGACCAATGGGAATATTCAGTGATAACATTGATAACCGGTTGGTGATCAACAAACGATAGTCCGGGTCGGACTTATTTGAAGGCCGACATGAAAGATTAATTTGGGCTTACCTACTGGTTCTTTGAAATAGAATTCACATAAATCTGACTACATTTTGGACACTTGAACAATAATGTCCTCAAATTGAAATGAACTGAGCACAATTATACAAGCTCAAAGGTAGCTGTAAAAAGGAAAAGTAGGAAATTGTTTACGTGACGTGCGCGGAAGGTCTTCTGACCAACACTCGAATCCATTTTCGCTTTCTCTCCGCCTTCTTGGCACAATTTATACACGTCTCCTTTCCGTAGATACTGCAAATATTACATGTAGTCGTTTTCCATTTAAACCCGAACGGAAAAACTTCGTAAAACGGCTGTCGAAGCAAGCAAAATAGGCGCACTTCTTCTCAAAAGCTGTACTAAGGGCCAGTCAAGTGTGGTAGGAGCCAAACTTACCCGGAGAGTGTAACTTGACGAAAGTTCAGCTTCGGTAAAGTGGAGCTGAAGTGACGCTTCTTCTAAAGTTCGATTTGTGAATAGCGTTTTCTCTAAAGTACGGCTCTAAGTGGAGATTTCAGGCTTCACTTAGTGAAAAGCCCCACTAAGTGCGTTTTGTGAATACGGCCCTAGGTCCAATCATGGATGTTTTCATCTGTCTGCTCTTCAACGGCTGTTAACCCTCGGCAGACTCAATTTAAAAAAATTGTACATTTTTTGTGCAAAAATCAACAACGTTTGGGACGTCCCAAATTTTTACAGCTGGATTTTAAAAGTCTACTTATGGGTTTGAGACTTGCCTGCCAATCCTAAGCAGCTGTAAAGTCCTGGCAGAATTAAATTGAAAATTGTCAAATTTGATTTAAAATTCACACAATTTTGGGATGATTCATATTTTAACACGTTGAAGTATGAGTGGTATGTAAACAATAGAGCTTTTTGTCTGCCTTGGATAGCCCGCTGTCATCTAGTGGCAGAATGTAAGTAAAATCTTCAACGTGTTAAGGCCCCCTTACACGTTAAGCCCCCTTACACGAGCGATTTTTCCCGGCAATCATTGCAGAAAAAAGTATTGCGCAACTATTTCGAAAAAGTTGCCGAAGATTGCAGGCAATTAATTGACGGGAGTTGTACAACATTTCAGGCCCACGAGCCCTCTCGGCAACTGTTGCATCGTATTGAAATGAAGTCCAAGGGGTTTGGAAAATTATTGCACTATTGCGGCAATTTATCGGCCTTGGGTCGGAAGAGGGAACGAAACAGCCAATCACATTGAGATTTTTCTCAAGTTTTCTCGCTCTCAGTTTACTTTCTTTGAGAGTACGTCTGGCACTATTTGGCTTATAGTGTAGTGCACCCGAAACGTGTACATCAAACTCTTGAACGAATCGCCTGTTGCCAAAAAGCGCAGAACGATGGCCAGTCGAGTTGCCACTGGAATGCTCAGCCGCATATTCGTATTTTTCTGCAGACTCGGGGTCCAACCATTCGAATTAGCATTTCAAAATCTGCTTTTGACATTCGGGCGAAGTTCAAAAATAGATCACTGTCAAACAGAATTTCAGAGGTGAGAGCCAACCCACATTCTCTCTGGCTCGGAAACTGGCGCTGCCAAATTCCACTCTTTTTCCTTTGGTTGGCAGCAGCAGCGACGACGACCACAGCAGCAGCGACGACCACCTCTTCATCGTCCATGGCGCAAACTGTTGTCGCCCGTGTAAACGAAACAACTGAGCAATTTCTACTGCTCAACTTTATTGGTGTAACAGTGCAATTAATTCCTTGCAACATCTTGACGCAACACGAGGCAATTTTATTGCTGTTGCGTGCAACTTTTCTAGTGCAATTTTTTTGGAGTTGCGCAACTTTTGTTGCTCGTGTAATCGGCCCTTTAAAATATGAATCATCCCAAAATTGTCTAAATATTAAATCAAATTTGACAATTTAATTCTGCCAGGACTTAACAGCTGCTTAGGATTGGCAGACAAGTCTCAAACCCGTAAGTAGACTTTTAAAATCCAGCTGTGAAAATTTGGGACGTCCCAAACGTTGTGGATTTTTGCACAAAAAGTGTACAATTTTTAAAATCGAGTCTGCCGAGGGTTAATAGCCGTTGAAGAGTGGCAGACTGATGAAAACATCCATGATTGGACCTAATCTCTCATTCACGGAGTTTTCATCCATCCCGGAGATTGATGATTTTTCGTGATTTTTGAACATTTCACATGGTTGCCATTTTTGAAAGCAACAGTTTTGAAATGGCAGACTTGAATTTTCCCTCTCAGAATGGACAAGATTTTCATAATTTGTCGTCAAACCGTATCCCTAAATGAAATAAGATTTTCGGCATTGGCTCTAAGACTAGGAGGTAAAACTTCAAAAATTGTACCTAAATTTGAAATTTTCAAGGATTTTTGAAATGAGGAATTTCGCCGAATTGTTTGCATTTTTCCTGAATATTTAATGGTGCGGGATAGATGAAAATCGGGTTGATTTTGGAAAATAAGTCTCTTGTTATTTTTGGGAGACATTCACAATTTATTGTTTCAAAAAATAACCGGGAAAACGGACCTCTTCAACGTGAAACGGAAACGCCCGCTGATTGGCTGCTCGGATCGCCACCCCCTCCCCTTGTTACCCGATGGAACGACAAAATCGTGTTATCTAACAGGAAAAGTTATCAAACAAAAACAGGGGAAACCTCATTTTCTCCATCTTGCTTTTTCTATTTTTTCTCTTCAGTTCTTCGATTTTGATCTTTTCTGTTCTGTGTAATGTTGCCTCCGAAGACTATACGAAGTGAGATTTCACGATCTCATTTCACGAACTATTGCTGGTTGACGTCATCCTCCCGGTTTTTTCAGACGTTCATATTTTCTACCTTGTTTTGTTAATTCGTAAATCAGGAAGTACGGGCTGAAAGATTGTCGTAGGTGGTTTTTCGAGGTGCTGAATCCGATTTTGGGGTCAAAAAAGGAAATTCCTCATTCACTAGTGCAGCAGCCTTGGGAATTGAAAAACTAAAAGATGAAAAAGGAAAAACCTCACTGAATAAACGGTTATCTCATTTGATTCAAGCTGCAATCTTTTAGTTTTTCAATTCCCAAGACTGCTGCACTAATAAATTTCAAAAATCCTTGAAAATTTCAAATTCAAATACAACTTTTTAGAGCCTGTAATTTAGGGAAATACTAACCCGGAACGAGAAACGAACGACGACTGACTGAGACCCCCCCCCCCCCTTGAAACCACAGAAAATCAATGACAAAAAAAAACACGAAGAGGTGCTGTTCAAAATGCTGGCCGGATTTTAAAAGGTGCCAGACCTTTCGCGCTCCCGTTATTGAACTTCCATTTCATGTTGCTCTACGTCTAAAAAATATAGGTTATCCTGTAGAAAGTAACAAGAATGAACGGTAGCTATGAAACTGCTGAAGAAAAAATGATTAAAAATTCGAGCAAATCTCAGCTTACCTAAATTCGCATTGCAATTAGCAGTGTCCAACTTGTCAAAATATTTTCAACAAAGTACATAGATAATGGGGGGGGGGGGGGGGTGCGCCTGATTTTTAAAATTTTTTTAATCGACACCAGCTGTTTTCTTTTTGGATGAGTAGATCTTTTTCTATGATTTTTCAAAGTTTCTGTTTATGACGTCACGCGCCCCTCCCACCTGGGCGGGACCCCCCCCCCATCCAACTGTGACGTCATAAACATGCGAAACTTTGAAAAATCATAGGAAAAGGTCTTCTCACGCTAGAAGGTCGCGGTTGGTGTCAAAATTCTCAGAATGAGGTCTAGTTTAGATTAAAAATAACAATCAACAGTTTTTCCGACCCATGCGCACACCCCATCATGTTTGTGGTAATACAAAAAGTCCTTACTCAGGGCTCGCCTGGTTATCATGTCCAAAACTCTTCCAGGAGTTCCGACCAAGACATGGACACCCAATTCGAGCTTTCGCATGTCCTCCCTGACGTTGGTGCCGCCAATGCAGGCGTGGCACATAGCCCCCATAAAATCTCCGAGAGTCAACACAACCTTCTGGATCTGTAAAATGAAATGAAGTGAATTCAGTGAAAACATGTCGACCCCTACAGGATATCTGAAGACGGAGTATTTTTTTTCTGCTGTATTTACCTGCTGAGCCAATTCTCGAGTCGGAGCCAGAATGAGTGCCTGACATTCTCGCAAGTTGATATCAATTTGCTGGAGGATAGAAATGGAAAACGTGGCCGTCTTTCCAGTACCTGAAACCAATTGATTTGTAAGTGAAAGCAGGTCAGTGAGGGTAAGGGCACGCCATTTATACATCGGGTCAATGCGTTTAAAAATAATAATAAATAAATAAAAAATACGAGAATATACTTGAGAAGAATAATGAAATTGTCCAAATTACACCAGGTCGAAAATATTGGTTAAGAAGCTGAAAGGGGCAACACAACCCCTCAAGAGTCAACAAAAATCCAACCCAAACACGGATGGACGTTCCACAATACTAAAACAAATTAATGCCATAAAACATACGGAGAGTCAAGGCTTACCAGACTGAGCCTGGGCAATGACGTCATGGCCCTTGATGCAGGGGATGATAGCACGTTGCTGGATAGCTGAAGGCCTTTCGAAACCATAGGCGTAGATACCTCTCAGAAGCTCCTCCTTGAGGTTCATGTTATCGAAGTTGTCTACAGCCTGGAACAATAAAATGTATGTTTAAGCCCGAGATAAAACACGAACAAAATTGTTTTTTAACACGTCGAAGTGGGTGTGCAGAGCGTATATGAATAATGTAACAATCAACCAAATTTGGAAACATTAGGACAAATGGAATGACAAAATTATTTTTGGTGGGAGTATCAAGTTTTTGGGTACTGGATAGAAATAATCAATCCTGCCAAAATTAAATCAATAGAGAATCACCTACAACCCAACAGACATTCCACTTAGTTTCATAGCAATTTATTAAAAATTGAGCGATTCGTCATACGTTTTCGCATGCGTAGTGTGTATCAACGATCCGATCACGATGAAACTAATAAGGAACCATCTGAACTATGACACCCCCAGTCCATAAAAAGTTCAATAAATTCCAATGAAGGAGGAATCTATACTTGTTATAAAGATTTTACATTTTCCCTGTTAACCCATTCATAAAAGACCATTTTTAACTCGCCTTAATCGAAAAAGCGTAGGATTTCCTAAAGTATGCTTAACGGAGAGCTTTCCAAAGGGAAATGTACGAAAGTGGACGAAAAGGAAATCCCGTGCGAAAGAATTCATTCTCTCTCCTATTTGTTCATTTGCAGCGTTTTGAAGCAGAATTCCAAGGGCGAAAAACCGGACTGAACAATAAATTTTGTGAAATTTAAAACTCGCCATTTTTGTATAATTCAATGAAATAATAGCTACACATTTCGTAACTATTAATGATTAAATTGAGTGTTCAAGGTAATTCAACTCAACCTAAAAAGCTAGTATTGTTGTTTCATACGTCATTTTTACGCTCATGACATAATGGTGTCACTCCTAATCAATCTAGGCTGTTTTTCGGGTTAAATTATTGAAATTTTACACCAGCAACTAACTGACTATTTTTGTTGACTTATGTAGGTAATTCGGACAAATTTGATTAACATCCTTCAAGATGTTAACTTTTGTTCCAACTTCTGGAGATGACTGTTTGGGGGTTCTGTTTAGTAGGAATTTTTGACCCACAGAACCCGAAAGTTTCAAGATGGAAATATAATGCTCTTTCTAACGTATACCTAATTAAAATCATACGTAATATTTACGTATAAATTGTTATGTTAAAGTAAAAAAGGTAGGGGATTACCGCTGCAAATTATTACACAATGGTTTATCATTTTTTATTTTTATATATACACTTCTGCTCAAAATTAGTGCACCACCATCCATTTTTTCGTTCGTCTCTTTCCTTCTTCCCTTATAAATTGTGTATCCTGGACTGGCCACCAAGGAGCCCAGACATGAATCCGATAAGAGCATGTTTGGGACATGCTGAAAATAAGAGTTAGAGCCAGAGATCCACCCCCAGACAATCTTCAGCAGATGGACACAGCAGCGAAAGAGGAGTGGGACAATATCCCACAGGAGGATATCCAAAACTTGAATCGAGGCATGGGTAAAAGGCTCCAAGCCCTTATCCGAGCTAGAAAAGCTAGTACCAACTATTGAAAAGCTAAACTGGCATAATTCAAACCTTTTTTTCACATTTTAAATTTTCATCATTTTACCACAAGAAGTACAGTTTTTTTAATTTATTAAAAACATCTTCTTTTCTCAAATTTATGCCGTTTTTGGTTACCTTTTTCCTTCTGTGATTTCAAACAATGTTTGCAAATGGATAAAAACTTGATAAGGGAAAAACAAAGAAGGGGGATAAGGGGACAAACGAAGAAATAGATGGTGGTGCTCTAATTTTGAGCACGAGTATAGATCACTCGTCTGCAAAGCCACCAACCATCCAACATGAAGAAAACCATCGATCGCATTTCGGTCAGCTAAAATTTGAACGGAGATTAGGCCTCTTTTGCGATTCACACTCGTGTTTCTGATTTATCATAAGTCCTACTCTTAAATTCTCGTAGGGAGCGAACGGATTGTCCTACAGGGCTCCGCGTGGTCTCGAAAATTCTAAAAATACAATCTTAAATTGAAGGAAAAACAATACCTTTATATCAAAATTTTTGGAGTTAGGGCGATTTCAAAATTTCAAAATTCATTTTTGAACCCTTAGAAGTGACCTACATCAACCAAAATCTTCGGGGCACAACTAGACCCCAAATGGAACCTACATACCTAATTTCATCAAAATCGGTCAATGCTAAGTGGGGAAAGTGCTTTGTACGGCGGACGGACGGCCAAATTTTTATTCGATTTGTGGATTCTACGTACCTTGAAACGTAAACCAACAAATTTTGAGGGGGTGTTAAAAAAAATCATTATTGAAAATAATAAACCAAAATCGTCAAAAACACGTGACTCCGGAAAGAGAAGAAAAATTCCAAAAAGGTTTCGTTGGAAATAAGTACAAGATCAACCACAAACGGCTTTTACTCACACCCTATAATGCATCTAACTTTATCCCAAAAATTAACAAAATTAGGAGTTTCCTAATCCGTGTAGCCGTAATTTTCAACCCCCCCCCCCCCCCCCATGACAAAGAAAGGTAGAACGCGGCAACTTGTTAATTTCACTGAAGTCAATAAAAACCCCACGGCGTTAATGAATGGTATTCACAATCACGAATGATTCAAAGGTTTTCCGTGACGCGGAGAAAGTTCATCTTTCCAGTCACTGTGAAACATTTCTTTGGAAACCAGCGACGGAACAATGAAAAGGAAATCGGCCCAAGTTATACCTGCTCTGCCCCTGTTGTGACCACGATGCACAACGGGACCTACGAAAATATCTTCCAGAGGTTTTCGACCCTCATTAGGCCCGGCCAAATCATAAAGGAAACACTATTTTCAAACAGCAAAAAAAAAAAAAAAAAAATCCTCAACATTCGCAACTCAGTTGTGAACCTTCATGACCTCAAACTTTTAAAACAAGGAGGACACGAGGTGCGTATCGACCTACGTTTGAACATTACGGTTTGATATAAAGCTCATTGTAGCACGTTGGCAAATTCTGACTTTTTAGTGACATTTTACGAGAATATGTTCTATGAAATTGTGAAAGATTTCATGACGTTTTAATCTTACTCCGTAATTCAAACACGAAATTTAAAATCATCAAGCGATTCAAGAAACTTACCAAGATTAAAATTAATGGAATTTTCTTAAAAGGAAGACAGTTTGGGCAATTGGCTAACAAAATTTCTAGACATTGCAACAGCTTGGGTTTTTTTCAAACTGAATATCTTTGATCAATGAATAATTGTCAGATGGGAAGGGGATTTGGAGGTTCTGTAGGAGTAAAGATATTATTTATAATCAATCATGATCGACGATCCACCAAGACTGGAGATTGGGAATGTGCGAGTACAGAAAAATTGCTTCAGTAGGCAGGTAACCACGAAACGACACCTCTCGATTTTTATAGCTTTCAATAAAATGAGAGGAAAAATCCAATACAAACAATGCCATCGATAACAACTAGTTCAAAACGGAGCAGCTGGCGTCCTTTCCTCAACTAACCTGCCATAGTGCTACCTTTTCCCACGTGAGCACATTCACTTTGAAAATCTTCTAACTCATTTCATAACTTGTACTTGCTGAAGGTGCATTATTCTGATGAAAGGAGGAAAATATTATTAAATCCTTCGACCAATACCCTGCCAAGGAGAAGGAGTTTTCAAATCGAAAAATTTGCTTGTGATAATTTGGACGTTTTGTCTTCGAAGTAGATAATTGGTAAAAATATAATTGGACAGTTGGTTTCAATTCGATTGGCTTTCTTGAATCCGTCAATGATGACCAAAGTTGAATACCACAAAGTACTCGTATACACAACTGAAGACAATGAGTGTTCACCCCTTGTTCACCATTATACTCCATAATGGCTAAATTTACAGTTGTGTGGCTGAATTTTTCAAGTAATAGGACAGATAGATTTTCTCAGTCTACTGGTACTCTTGAAAATTACGAACGAAGGTAGGAATTGACAAACAATACTCAAGGCATCGGGATTAAAAAAGACGACAGAGGAATAATGCAACATAAGTTTTAGAAAGTGTGGGATTTGTAAAGCATTTGAGTGCTTCAGAATTCCAAGTCAAATTTTAATTAAATGAGGATGAATTTTGCAAAACATGTGTATGTTAAGCTCTGAACACGAAGTGATGAGTCATTACTGATTAATCCAAGATTCAAGGAGGGATTGAAGGTGGCTCTATTGCATCAAGTGGTGTGAGGTTTGATAGAGTAGGCAGGCTAATTACTCAACTAGACAAAGCTATATACCTACTCGAACAAAAGGTTTTCTTACCCAACAACAAAACTTAACACACACTTAACTTATTCGTTTATGTTTTGTTATCCAACAACATAAACTTCGGGTGTTTTGAATCGTAAATGCATGTAAATACCTCTTCCCAGTTGGATTCGATGATGCCGTCCGGGTCCATGCCGGGAGGGCCGCCCTGGAGCGTCTCTTTCTCGGCATTTTTGTCACCGTCCCAGACCTCTCTGTAATAAAAGAACAAAAGATTGTGGGTTAAGATCGTTCACATGTAGCACGTGAATGATTCTAAATCGAAGGAAAAGAAGAGAGTATAGGAAAGGTGAACGACAGCGAGGGCATGAACTGGAAGGTTAGCTTGGAAATGTAAAAGTTAGAAGATTGAGAAACAAAGAAAAGGAGCGAATTAGTTCGAAATGCGAAACATGAGATGAGAATGATTACACAACTAATGACAAAGACCTACTAACCTAGACATGATCTAAGATTCGTCGATCGAAAAGTATACGTTCTGGCGACGTACTGGATAGAAAGGGCCACTCCCCAATAGCGTGTTCACAGAATGTGAGCCTCTGGATGTTACAGAGATGAAAATGTGTGAAACTGAGCGAGATTACGCGGTTTTGAACTAGGCAAATTTGGAAGTGAACTTGTGAGAAGTGCGGGAGCGGCCAGGTGGATTGAAGGGATGGAGCACACCTTTTGGCTTCGCAGCCACGACTAGCCCGCAACGCACCGCTATGACCACCCCCGACCCCCCAGCCCTACGATGAGACATTCGCCCTTCAACTATACTCGATACATAATCAATAAACAAAGCATTGCAATCAACGTACGACGATACGTGAATAGTTACAGCGACGATTGTAACGAAGACATTCTGGTGAAAATATCTCGAATTGCAAGTTTCAAGGCTATTATTCAGAGATATATAACCTTAAAACCACACGCTGCAAAGGGATGAAATTGAGGGCGATCAAAATATTACACGAAGAACGTTTTGAAAAGCAGCAGGACCGATGAAACAACGAGAATTGAAGTAGTTTCTTATGGCAAAATTCGACCGGTTACCCTCGATCGAAATAAAATCTTTATTGAATAGTAAACCACGCCATGTTGGCACACTGCACACGGCACCATCACATCCATTCACTTATTCGCACGTGGTAATAAACCGATGAAATTAAACGAATTATACGTGAAACTGATTGTCTGAAAACACAGCAATTGAAAACACTAACTACAGAACGAAATTGTGAAAATATTATTTACCTTTTGTCCGAGGAATTTACCGACATGTTCCACTCAAGTAATATGCGGAAGAAGGACCTATGACAGGAAGAAGTCTCGTTTTTGTAGCCATGCGCCTAAATTACCAAAACCTTCGTTGTGAAATTGCTACACTGAGATACTGGCTATTACGATATTAAATTTTAAAATTTATGGTATACTCGTAATTTTGATAGAGCGGAATATGTGTCTGTAAAGAGTTTTCTAATGATTGGAAAACATGATGTTGGTCACCATGATTATCATGGTGGCAGTGTAAAAACGCGGGAGTTTCGGCCGTTTCAAATGAAGCTGGAATACTATGTGGGAAGGTAGGTAACTACATTGAGTACTTTTATCCAATCAAGAAGTAGAAATGGTGTGTATACTTTTTGCCCTTTAAAAAAGTATTTATTTATAATAATGTGTCGAGGCTGAGCAACGTATTTTGGGCTTTCATTCCTTGAATATTAATTCTTCCCCTGATTCCTCTTCTCAGCCTGACAAAAGACTTCAGTCATCGTTTTGACCTTGTTCACCATACTAGGCTCAAATTTCCAAACTTTCTATATTTTGCTAATTAAAATCGACAAGAAATACGTTTTGACCATTTTTTGATGTTTTTGGGGTACCTACTCCATCCAAATCTTGCAGTACTTTCGAAATTCATCATTAATTAATAATAATATTGTCACAGAAATCAAAATAATTTTATTAGATAAGTATGTAAATAGTCCCACTGGAAAAATTCACACGTAGAATTCAAAACTTTCTGCCATGAAGTGTCTATTCCAGGGATCTATCAAAATCGCAACATGAAGGTTTACTATTCTGATGAACCTTACAGACTGAGAAAAGTGGGTAGGGTAGCATTTTATCACACAACGGTTTATTAATTTTTTATATTTTTTATTAAAGATCAATCGACTTGACTTAACCCGTCGCGAAAGATCATCCGTAATGAAATTCTAATAGGAGAAACGAGAAAAGATCGCATTATTTTCTTGATCAGCAGAAAATACTCTCGTCAGAACGTTCGTGTGCGATTCACACTTGTGTTTCTGATTCATCATTCGTTCAACCCACAGAGCAACCAACCTAGCGAGATAACTGTGAACTAACTTCTATGAAAAGGGAACTGTGAACTTTGCATGAAGATAAATTTGATTTATTTCAGAATAAACCCGTATTAAGGGGGTCTCAGTCGATCCGGGTTAGGATTTCCCTAAATTGTAGAGGCAAAAACTTTAAGTTGTAGCTAAATTAGAAATTTTCGAGGGTTTTAGAAATTTATTACTTACGTCATGGCCCTAGGGAATTGAAAGATTGCAGCTGGAATCATCAAAATCGAACAATAATTGCCGAAGAAAAATGGGGAAAAACGTAACTCAATAAACGGTTTTTCAAAATTTTCTCTGGCAATTAGGTAGGTATTATTCGATTTTGATGATTTCATCGGTAATCTTTCAGTTTTTCAATCCCCTAGGGCCTTGCACCAATGAACTTATACAATTTCAAATTTAGCAACAACTTTTAAAGTTTTTGCCCCTACAATTTAGGGAAATACTAACCCGGAACGAGGAATGAACGGCGACTGACCGAGACCCTATGACATAATATTGTCAATCGTTTGGATGGTATCATTCGTTCTTTAAGATTTTAAATGTCTTAAATTGTCGAAAAAACATTAATTATCATTAGACGAACGTTTGGTCCCATAGAGCTCTGGGTGGTGTTTTAAATTCTTAAAGGTCGTAGAAATTTTAAAATGCCTAAATGGAAAAACACGTTGGATTGGGACCTGTGTATAGCAAATCTTTGAGCTTGGGCGTTTTGAAAACTTTTTCAACTTACAATAACCAAAACTTTTGAGGCACAGCTAGATCCCAAATGAAGCAAATAATCCAAATTTAATCAAAATCGGCCCACGGAAACTGAGCAAAGAGGCCCTTACAGCGCATGGACGGAAACGTTGTAATTCAATATTATTTTTATTTTCAATAATATGTAAATCTCTGGAATCGAGTAAGAAAAACGATTCCAACCTACCTCAAAATTTGTTGGTTTACGTTTCAAGGTAGGTCAAAAATCAAATGAACAATAGAAGTGCGCCTGGGTAGGAAAAACTGTTTATTGTTATTTTTAATCTTTTCATCTTAATCTCTTTAATCTTTAATTTTTAATAATAAGGGGTTAAACGACAATGGAGGTGTAATCCCCGAGTTCCTCCCCTGAGGATTACCGTTAATCCCCCGACCTCTCAGACCACCTTCAAACGCGCGCGGGCCCGATCGCCGCCAGAACCCAGTCTCCAGCAGACAGCACCGGTAGCGCCACCAGTGCCCAGCACCAGCTTCCGCCAGCCGGCACCGGAAGCGCCACCATCGCGTCCCCCTCTCTCCGCGCATGCGCCCCGCCGACGAGCCACCCCCTCCAAACCGAAGGACCCCCACGCACAGCCCTGACCGCCTCATTCCTTGACTGGCACTTGACTGTGGCGAGAGTACAAGCTGACCGAGTATTGCAGCCCCCCCGATCATTCGAGCGTCCACGTCCTGGTCTCACCCTGACTCTGACTTCATCTTCGACGACGACAGCGACAGCACCTGCCCATCTACGAACTGTTCAACTGGTAGGATTTATCCACACTATTTTGTATATAGACAATTTCGACTGATAGGTTATAGTGATTCTCTCTTCAAAGACTGGCGAGCTGGCGCTTAAAATACCACGATAAAAGATAAAAGACTGAGAATGGCCCTACCCATAATTTCCCCCTTTATATTTTAAATTGTAATATTTCATTTAATTTGTCTTGTAAAACTTAATTCTTGTCTACACGTGGTGTCCACCTTAAGTGTCCACCACCTAGTCCACCCTTGTCTACCTAGTAGAGATATTCATTTTGATATTGAGAGAGAGAGTGAGAGTGATACTAGGAATAGGTATAGTAAGGATTGAGAGTGTAATATATTTTATTTGTCTCACGGATTTGACAATACAACACCCATACGGAAGTACTTCTATCTTTCACTGGCTTATCTCCTACTGACCAGGTATATTTCACCAGTAAATTCAGTAATAGGTATTTTACAGTAAATTCACTTGTTTTGCTTAATCAACAATTTAACGTAACTTCACTTGACTACATTAACTTCATTTTATTAACTTAACTTCAACTAGTCATAGACTAGTTCCTACTTTCTAAGTAGGTGGTGGCAGCTCTACATCTCCAGGGAATACAGACAGCTGAGGTAAGTTGTATCCGCATTAAAATCATAACAGTAATACAGAATAGGTCTTTGAGGTATCTTTATTTTGATTCTCTCTATTAGATTCTTATTAGATTCCTCTGCTCCCTTTCGAGGGTTCCCATAGTGATAAATGGGGTTACAGAGGCATTATCGATCGGAAATTAGTTGTAAATCGAAATTCTTCCGGTCGACGCTCTTATAGTGTTACACTCTGTATTGTATAGTTTTCTGCAAAATTTAAATCCATTGAACTAATGTAGTAATATTTGCAATGACTTCGTGGGCTTTAGTAGGCAGGTAGTCTTCACTAAATTGGGTAGACAATTTTCCCAATGTACAGGCAGCTAGGTCTAGGAAATTTAAAAAAAAATCATTAGATAGGTGTCATTACACTTATTTATTACACAATTTATTTTCAATAAACACGGATTTGGTGTCCAACTAATCAATCACTAGTTAGATAGGTAACATGAATTCCATTATATAAATTGGCGCTTGGGAAGCAATATTATACCCGTATTCAACAGGCAAGTAGAAAGGTAGGTACCGATCTAAAAGAGTAGTACGTACGAGGGCACTTTAAAGGCTTTGAACTGTGTCGTGCCTGTCTCGTAGGTACTATTCTTCTATGCCTCTCAGTGCTGAGGTCCAAGTTCCTTAATTAGCATTTCGATAGATCTCTAAAGAGCAGTCCTGACACCCAACACTAAAAAGTAGCAGACTTTTACAATAAATTATGTTAGGTTTATCATTATTTAATATTATAAGTGCCTAAATTATGTATATCCCACAACGTATGAGTAAATACCTAGTTATCCAGTAATATTTTATATGTTCCAATCTGTTTGCGTAAGAAACTTATCCTAATATGATGTTGTTAGGCAGGTAACTTAATACTATGCATGTACAATACAAGCCACCTACATTAGCACTTTTAATTTGAACGATATACCTTCCTATCACTGTAGCTTAAGGCGTACTTTTAGGTACCTATATTATAAAAGTAGGTGGAACAGTCGCCTTACAAAAAATACCAACCTACATGGCTTCGATGAGAAATCACAATTTCCTATCACAGGTACATAACTCACGATTATTTATTAAAATAGAAAAATGTTTTTTCAACGTAGTAGGTAATAGAAGAGGGGTAGATTTGGATTTTAAAACTGACAAAAAGGAGTTTCAAGTTTTCAAAACATAGACAAATTAATTACAATTTAAATTTTGAAACGCTGTAGGTGTGCAGGAGCGGGGAAATGGAATTCCATGTGCTGTAATGTGAAGTGGGAGTCGAGGAAGATGGGACTATGAGAGTCGAGGAAGGTTACAAGTTTCTATGGAAGATCAAGCATCTTGGCTGAGGGTATGATAATTACAGGATAAGGAATTTTACCTTATGTTTCTACTTAGGGGTCCATGGCGGGATAATTTACAGTGATTGTAAATAAAGTCCATTAGCTAGAGTCAAGAAATAGGGTTAAATTATTATAAAAAGAAGAAACGAGTATCTACACTGCATGCAGATACATCTGTACATGGATATGTCTTATGATGGCAATTTAAATGATGAGCTCACTCAGCTGATCAATGACCACTCAGGCGCCTTCAGCATTCTCCATTGACCCGCCCTCTCAAATTTCAGGTTCCTGCGTTCAACAGGAGAGGAAATGGCCTTGGAGCTCACTCAGCTGATCAGTGATCATCAACTTTGATGATGTATAGAAGTATGTATCGATTGACCCTGCCTCTCAAATGTCAGCTTCCTGCGTTCAACAGCATCAGAAAAAAAAACGTTGCATTGTTTTGTGTGTCGAAAATTTTGGAATGACCCCAGATCTAAGACATATCCATGTCAAAAAATGTCTATACACACAAATCGAAGATGGGACTGTGGAGAAAGCACATTGATGCTACAGGCTCATCTTCAAACTTCAGATAGTTTTCAGTTACGGCTAGTTTCAGTTATACGGATAGTTTCAGGCACAGTTACGCAATTTTTTTCAAACTCTGCCGATTATTATCAACATTTTCTTGATTCGAACAAATTCGATCTCCGTTATCCCCATGCAACATTCTTTTTTTTTAATTGTGAAATAATTCAATTTACGTAGAACCCGTCTTAAGAGCACATTGCGGCCAGGAATAATGGGGTAATTCGGTGGGTCGGAAATTCAAATTTTTGACCTCAAATTTGAATTCAGCACCCTTGAAAACCTATATACTACAAATTTAAGCCCAATGATACTATAACATGTGGTAGAAATATTAATTAAAGAGATCAAACGTTTGAAAAAGGCGGGCCACTATAAATGCACACACACTAGGCAAGGACTACGCTGCGGACTACGCCGCGGGCGTGTGTGAGTACTATTTTGTAGTATCCAAGAGGTCCTCCAAGGGTTTCTGTGCATGGATACTTTTTTCAAAGACAGTTGGCTAGCTACGTCACACCATTCAAATCTTCGACTTTCCTTAGCTTCTCTGATTTTTTAAAAACATTTTCTCGACGAACAGACCCGATTACCGTTATTCCTGAGCCATACTCTTTTGAAAAAAAAAAAAAAAAAAAATTGACCGAAATACCCCATTGGCCATTAACACGTCCCTTGCGTTTCGATGGACATGTAATCAGAAACTCAGAGCGACCCAAGCCGCAATTTTGCCAATTTTGATCGCTGAACGATTTGATTAAGGAGTTAAAAATCGATTCAATATTGATTATTGTTCTCTGATAGTGTACGAAGATTGTGATACCTTTCGTTCCTCAATTTTATAGATAAAATTGAAGTTGAAATTTCGAAAAAGTGGAAATTCTGCAAAGAAATTTCGTTTTAGGCCCATGGGAAGTTCACTTTTTGGGTGAAGCAGCAAACGTGTTAATACTATTCTCCCTCTACAGTGCTGGTGACCCTAACATAACATGAAAAAGTTTCCCTATGGTCAAAACTGACACATTTTTACAATGAACCTACAGCTGTGTCTAATTAACAGTGCCAGAATTAGGTTTAAACTGAATCAAATGGTAAAAAAATCTTGAGGCTATTGAAAATTAAACAAAACGTGACAGAAGGGAAACACTCTCTCGGAATGTCGGAAGGGGGAGAAGGGAAATATCCCTACTGTAGGGATAGGCTGAGTAACACAGCAACGCTGTCATGGAAGGGGCTGCCCAACGTTGAAGGCTCACTTGAATCGTTTTTACAAGGGCACTAAAGTTCTATTCTTTCATGTTTCTGTTCTTTAACCCTAGACGCATCGTTTGCAATTAAAAGGGCATGCGAATGACGTCTTTAACATGATAGAAATCGCCCTTGAAAATCGTGGTTTCTCTTACAAGGGCGTAAGTCCGGACTTACTTTGGTAGCGGAACTTTGTTTTCACATCTCAAGGTTTAAAAAAAGATATTCTCCAAAATCAAAATTCCACTCTCGTTTTACTTTTTGGACAATTTTGTGTTCGTGTTTTTCGTGTCTGTCTGTGTGATGGGCTATCTGTCATAAATTCTTTGAAACTCCAATTTTGATGAAATTTTCACTGAATGTGGGGATTTGAGGGTAGATGGTCTCCTATGAAAATCATCGCACCTGAATCGATACTGAAACCGTTGTAACAGCCATACCATCAACCTTTTTCGATCGAATTCGATCAAATTATGCGGATTGGGGTGTAGACGGTCTCCTATGAGGAAACCGTCTACACCCCAATCCGCATAATTTGATTGAATTCGATCGAAAAAGGTAGATGGTAATGCAGGGTATTTAAAGATTGATATTTCGAGATTAGCTACTATGTATCGGATCATCAACCAATAAAGCGGGGTTATGAATACGAGAAAGCTATGTCCCATAACTTTTGGCAGAGGCAGACTTTTTTTTTAATTTCTGTAGCAACTGTTTTCCATTATTTTACGACTTTCCGGGTTGCCAATGATAAATGGAGTAATTTATCATGGTTTGAAAAAGCCTGCAGTTCATAAAAAGTGATATTGTACACGATTTTGTTAGAAGGGCGTAAGTCCTTGGGATAGATTAGCGAATTAGGAGCCGCTAGGTGGGGGATAAAAATCTGGAAAAAATACGTAAAACGCGTCAAATTGATCGCTGAAACAGAGAAAAAAAGTTTTCCTCTCAAAATTTTATCAATAGCGGCACACAGGAAGTATCAATGAAAAGTGAAACCGATTCACTTTTACTCGTGCACACATGACAAAGTATAGATTGTGAAATCGGAGTGGAAACAGCGGATGAACGAACATTTTGGAAATGAAGCTCAGCTCATACAGAGTAGTCAGGGTGAACCCTCTAAATCTTTGTTTTCATGAGATAGAAAAATGAGAGAAATGTGAGATTCTCCATGAATGGTTGAGGCGCACAGATTTGCCCAAAAATAGTAATCATTCTGCTCTCTCCTCCAAAATAAAACGTGTATTTTGGATCAGCCCCGACCACTCCATGTGAACAGGGACCTGAGGTATCATGACAAAAACACTCAACCTACCTAAACTCTAAACTGAAACTCCTTAGAAACCCACATTTCAAAATATACAGACAATCAGAAAATCAATAGAAATACAAGAGCCCGTCATCAAGACACATAATCAGGGCCTTGTACTAATTTACTCATAATATGAAAAATACCTAAACATTTGAACGAATTGGAATGTGAGTTTTCTCATAAAGCAAAATAGTGAAACTTGAGAGTCTAAAGAAAAATGATAATGGATGGACATCAGTAGATAGGAACCTACTAATTAAACTGATCATAAATTGGAAGTCAGAAAAGTTTGACTAAGAAACAAATCAAAAACCTACTGCCAAGAACGCAAGCTCTAAATGTTTTTTCTCCCATATAAAAATAAATAAATAATAATTGTAAAACATCAAGGTAAACACCTACACATAAGAAAGAATGTTGTTGTGAAGTGGTTTCAAGATGGTAGGTTCCAACTAGGTGAAACAACTAGCTGGTACATCTCTACAATCATCTGTAGCACATGAAAGAAGTCTCACCTTATCTTTCCGCCAACTATCAAAAGCGAATAGACTCCCTAATCTTGGAAAAGTACGCCGTCGTCTATCTTTCATTAGACCTCCGCTTGTACAGTATTTCTCCAAATATAATTAATCTCTGAGATTATAACTGTACAAAGATTAATTATTTCTGTAACCTGGTTTGAAAATGTTATACATCGAAATGTGCATTCCCAGATAATCAATAATTGAATAGGCTATCTCACGAATCGAGTCTTCTTTGAAATATTTATTACACTGGAAGCCCAAATGCAAAAGTAACATAAAGCTTCTGGCAGTTCGCCAATCAAAATCAGACTAGATCCGTATAAATTGGACTCAATAACAACATGAAATATCTGTCTTTGGAAATTAGGCAACTACATCCCCTTCTTAATCAGAAGACTCCTCACACGTCTTATTTAAACACCTGGTTCGAGACAGAACCTGTAACTTTAACCCTCCAGTAGTCGTGGCCGATCTGACTGATCGCGCGAAGGTATTTTTTGTTTCTCCACAGAGAAGGTTGGTGGACCTGCGCTGTCCTTCTCAGTAGCTACCTGGCAGACGAAGGGGGAGGGTTTAGTGTTGAGTCGTTCTCCGTGACATTTGTCAGTGGCGCTCTGTGGTGCACATACACAATTTGTATGTGATTGCTATTCAAGTCTGATTTTATAGTGAAACCATCGTGGTACATCTCGTTATGTTATAAAAGTTGAATACCAAAAAGAAAAATTGGAAATTATCAAGATGAAAGAAAAGTCCTGGTTCCTCTAGGTTTTACACTTAAATTAGCCATAAATGAATTTCTTAGATTGTTTTCTGCTACTTGCTGCCTCTAAAATCATGCATGTACTTAGTGTCAGTTGGTAAAACTCAAATTTGAACAAAAATGTAAGTTTCCACAAATTTTATCTGCCGGGACAAATATGACCCATAGAAGAGCCGCGACTACTGAAGGGTTAAACTGTCTTTTCGTAAGACTTGAAAAATAGGAAAACTAGCTCTAGCATGTTGGTAACACTAAAACATATTTTTATACATTATTAAGTTGCACATAAGTGCCAAAAATTAATTTGATGAAATTGTGAGAAAATTACAAAGTGATGCATTGGTTGGTAAATGGATTTCTTTTTCGGGGTTCGAAATGATTAACAGGTTTGTGATGAATGTACCTGAACCTGTAACTAATTCACCTGTTTCGGTTTATTATTTTCATTAATGAACCTTTGTTGTAGTATGACTTGAAAAATGGGGAACTTCCTAGATTACTTTAAAATTAGTCCTAACAAAAGAATAAAGTTAAACTCGCTGAAGAAGCTTGTCTTTCCATCGCATTGAGCATTGATCGCTATCCATTTCACTGATGAAGAACTACAGTCAACCTACTAGTCTGTGATCACCACATACGCCAATTCATCATTGTGCATATGGTCAGAAATCCAATAATTTCTCTACTAATGAAAAAAGAAATAATGAATCTGACACATGAATAAAATGGATTTACGAAACAAAATAATCGAAAAAATATTACACCCAAAGTATCTCCGTCTACTTTGAATCAGTCAGTTGTTTCATTAAAATTTTATGTCACATCAATATAACCTAAAAGTCTTCAATAGTAAGCCATGTAAAGCTGGATTCACATGGGATGGAAAGGTCGGAACGATGGAAAGAAATAACGCAACCTGATTGGCTGACTTTCCCCAGTGGAGAATGGTGGCCACCGTCTTACGGAATGGTGGGTCATCTGTCGGCAGGAAGAAATTTTTATACCGTCGCCCATTTTCCACGCAGCATTCTGGAATGATAACCAATAGTGGAGGTTGCACTAGGGGTGGCTGACAGTCGATAGTAGCCATCAATCGATTGTTTCGATGCTGATTGATGCGTTGAGTAATGATAATGTATTCCCAGAATTTTTGCTGAATCCCAACAGTGATAATTTTCTAGAAACATTGTTCAGCTGGCATTACGTAAAAATAGATGAGCACGTGGGTAAATTACAAATTACAAGAGCAATAATACGTTATTACCTTTGTTGAAAAAAGCCATCGAAACTATCAATAGGGGTATTTCGGTGGGTCGGAAATTAAGGTTTTTCACCTCAAATTTGGATTCAGCACTATTGAAAAACCTCTATACTCCAACTTTTCGCCCATTGATACTATAACATGTGGTAGAAAAATTTTTATCTAAATAAAAAATCTTTATTTAATAAAGAGATCACACGTTTGAAAAAAAGGCGGGCCTCCATGAACACACACACACTATGCCGCGGGCGTGTGTGCGGAGTATTTTGTAGTATCCAAGGCCATGAGGTGTTCAAGACGGCACGGGATTAGTGGAATGTCTCGATCCAAGGTCAGCAAGTTAACACGTCACAACAAGTTACTACATCACATCATTCAATCTTCAACTTTCATTAGCTTCCCTAATTTTTTCTAAACATTTTCTCGACGAACAGATCCAATTACCGTTATTCCTGACCCATGCTCTTGAAAAAAAAAATTTCAAAAATTGACTG
Source organism: Apolygus lucorum (assembly GCA_009739505.2). Lineage (NCBI taxonomy): Eukaryota > Metazoa > Arthropoda > Insecta > Hemiptera > Miridae > Apolygus > Apolygus lucorum. The sequence continues at coordinate 49,900,439 of CM019176.2, read as the reverse complement.
AAATACCACATTGTTGGACAAAACAATCGATTGTTGCAATTGACAATTGGCCACCTCACGGTTCCACACTCGTGCTCATTTGTTTGTTTGTTTTCTCGCACTGTCCTTTTTTTTAATTTTTTTATTTAAGAATTTCAACGAGGAATGATCACCACCTCTTTAAAACACTGTCAACATGAGGTTACAGATCAGAGAGAGGTTATCATTTCAGAGGCTTCCAGGAGGAAGGTTATCATTCCATCCTTTCTGTCTCCATCCATGTGAACCTTCCAGCCAACTCCGCCTACCCCCTCCTCCACTGGTTTTCTCGTCTTTCCGTCATTCCAACTTTTCCATCCTGTGTGAATCCAGCTTAAGGACATTATAGTGAACTATACATAACCCATAACAATACGAGTAAATCTCACTCTAATTCATCCAACAGGGCCAACGCAGTTCAGTTGAGTAAAAAACCACAAACTCTGCCCAATAACGAAGGTACTGAATTTCAATTAAATGGTGGTTGTGAAACAAATTATAATTAAGATAATAGATAATTTGTCGGCTATCTAGAACTGGCGAACACCGTGGAACAAAACTATTTATATGGAGTCGAAAATACAACCTATACATATACCCAGTAGACACTGCGATAAAAATCATCTATACTATCTTCTTCTAGTATATTATTTTTGAATGAAATAGCTATTCTAATTTCAATCGTCATTTTTTAAATGAGTTCAGAAACATTGACTTAGCGACAGGTACTAATTAATTTTGTATGGTTGACATCTTGTCTCACCTAATCAGTCTTACAATTTTCAGATAAAGCACAAGTCAATATACAAATAAGTATTAGGATGGGAAAATCGAGTACACATGCAGAACGTGGAACACATACAGATGTCAGAATAGTGATGTCGTCGTGCTCATTTTCAATTCCGTCTCTAGTGGGAACTTCTATCATGACGATTTCCTCCGACCAAAATTTAACTGGAAATCTGCATTCGGTTTGATTGATGCAACCGATAGAGTAATTGCCAAATTGGTAAGTTGGTTTGTGAATGTCGAAAATGGCGTGGATGTCATTTTGTACGTAGTCGTTGTCGCTGTAAAAAATGTAATAGTAGTAGCCATCTGATATGACATCGTGGACAGTCCGCATGTGGCTGCCAGTCTCGAGAAATTTAGTGCTATCACAATGCTTAGAAGGATCAAAGCTTTCGGACAACAGAATTTGTCCGTCGTAGCAAGACAGCAGGCTGTTTTCAAAACTTGAAACTGAAGTTTCATTGATTTTATCCGACGAATAATTGAGAGCGTTTCCCCCATGAGCAATTCCTCCCATCAAGCTTGAATGCTGGAACCTGAAAAAAATACCCGGATAATGGTTATATCAGTATTCCAAGCTAAAACAGGGTAAAACATCAGAGGATGTTACGAGTCCGACATGTTCCCGGAAAATCCCAATGGGTAGGTAACATGGAGTCGGTAGGTAACTATGTAACATGGAGTCGGAATTACCAAGTTTATCTAATTACATACATGAAAAAATGCAGTTACCTGTCGTTTTTTCCTCCTTTCATTGGCGTTTTTCAGTTTCCTACATTCCCCATTAAGGGTTCTTTCCAAGTCGTCTCCTCCTCTCTTCCAAAGATAAAACTTCTTCGTCGATATCCTCTGACGTCTTGTACAGCTGTCGAGTTAAATATCTACGACTTCTATGGTGCGAAGAACTATTTTGATTCGATTTCTTCTGAATGGGCTCATCGGTTACCTAGAAGCGAACAGGACATGAAAGCATCAATAGATACTTGGTGTTCCAAAAGTAGCGCCGAAGTTCAAGTTGCACTACAGTTTCCTAGTGAAGGTTGGTAGCCATGGATTTATATTTATTTTTATCCATCATTGTTGGATTTGTTACCAATCCGTTCATTGCTTAGTTTGCGTTGTTGTTTTATGAAAATTTGGTGATCATGGGCCAGCTCTCTACAGCACATTGAATTTTGGTGTTGAAAACTTTTCAGAAGTGTAATGAGAATAATTTTTCCCTGAAGAAGCTCACTTCCAACTGCTGGATTGGGGGGTACCAGAATTCGAGGGTGATTCTGCAATGAGAGATGCACAGTTTGATGAACTGGTGGAGTTAGTGTGAAGGGAAATGATTTCTGGATAGTTTTGGCCCCAATGTGGACGTTGGAGGCTAACCAGAAATGGCGGCTAACCAGAAAAAATGGCCGCTAACCGAAGTGGAGGCTAACCAGAAATGGTGGCAATATAGATTCTAGAGTATCAACTCTTATCTGTTAGTTTTTGATCTGCACCTTCAAGTCACATTCACGATGATTTTACCATGTTAGTAATCTCCTGTAGACAAGTTTACTGTCTACAAAAAAATTCTAATTGCTTTTAGATTTAAGTCGATGTTTGATGGTTCATGTGGAAAAGTACAAAAACAAGGAATGGTTGTTTCCAATTTTTTAGTCCTGTTTACAATAGGTAGTGTTATAATCTTGGAAGGTTACTTCATTATACCATCTCCAAGAAACGATTTATCCGTATTGAGATAAGGATCTACAATACAATCAGTGGTATCTACTGCACATGTACAAAAGGCGATACAGAGTGGAATCCCAACGTTTGGATCACACTAAAAACTCTCCAACGGCACTTATGCAAGAAAAATTCCTGAAACCACCATCTTGCCTCGAGGGACTCAGGAATGGCCAGCATGGTCCTGAAACTTGACCGCACTCGATTGACCATTCAAAACAGGAAATCAGGAGCCATTGGCACCTGTTGGCGAGTGATATAACATTTTAATTACCTTTCAGAGTAGGACAAGTGGGGGAAAACATGTGATTTTTCACACTTAGTTTGGAGTTCAAGTAGAATGTTTTTCGATAAAAGTTAACAAATTGAGTGGACATTGAGATTTTTCATGGCAGTATTAAATTTGGCGCTAAATTTTGAACACCCTTTACTCGTTTTTAGTAACAACGCGATTGATAGAAAATGATTCAAGAGTTCACCTACCTCAACAGCCGCATTCTCATTTAAATTGGCATCTTGAGTCACCTTTCAGGTTGAACGTATTTTCGTCATGTTGAACAACTATGTTGCCTTGCCCCTCCGCATGGTGGTGGCCGGAGGTTTGGACAGGCTGGAGCAAACCACAGTTTCGCAGGTTCTTCTCCCCTTTAACAACGAGGATTCGGGATCCATCATACCTGAAGATTAAAATTCATGATCTACAGTTTGGTAGTTACAGTTTCGTGTTTGGATGGACACGAATAACTAAATTATTATCGAGCTAGAATACCTGAGATCTATTTAGTAAGGCATAACTACAATACATTACAGCCAATAATGATATAGCATGAAAACGCAAACAAGTGTCACTGGGGAAATTCTGAGATATACACCAAAACCGATAACGTAATAATTTAACGTTGTAAAAAAAACTTGAGGAACTCCTTTTTGTTCATAATTACTGAGAAAAGCCTGATTTTGATCACAAATTAATCCAAATTCAACTATAAATACATTGGGAAACATACAAGGTACCTATGTGAAACCAGGGGCGTTGGGTGACATTCGAGTGGTGGGGCACCAAACCAGAAAATACAACAACTTGACCATAGGATCACACCATAGACTATAGCCGAGAGAGAAGATATATATATATAAGAATAGAGTAGATGAGAGCGATAGATAGATGAGAATATATATTAGAGCGAGATATAGATTATAGCGAGCTAGATGAGATATTAAGATATGAGAGAGATTATATAATATATATATAATATAAGATATATTATATATATATATATATAGTATATAATATTATATATATATATAATTATGCATGAACACGATAAGTGCTATTTCCCATTAAGCTTCAACAGGAGCACTTTTCATCGAGGTGCGAGCACTTATTGTGTCGGGTATACACCCAGAGGACAAATAGTGCTCCTCAATTAGGAGCACCTTTTGTCTCAACTGCTGAAAATTGAGGAGCATTTATTGTGTCACAAATAAATATGCTCCTTGCATGGATTTTAGTAAACCTGGCGTCTATTGATCATCAATGAGAAAAATAATTCATTCATAAATTCGTACATTCGTACATCTTCTATTCGTAGGGGACCATCTTCCACTTCATAATGGTCATCCTTCTATTCCTAGGTGATTTTCATATGGGACCACTTTCCAATTCAGAAATCCTACTTAAATAATATCATAATTTGTATTCTTCAATTCGTAGGGGACTCCCCCAAAACATATGGGGCATACTCCAATTCGCAGTGGTCCTTCCTCCAATTCCCTGGGGACCATCTTCCGAATCATAGAGGGGGTTTTCTAATTCGTAGGAGCCCATTCGTAGGGGGCCTTCCTCCATTTCAAATTGGGAATCCTCCAATTCCAATACATGGGGGACCATCTTTCAATTCATAAAGGACATCCTTCGATTCCCAGAGCACCATCTACCAATTTATGAAGGGAATTCTCCAATTCGTAGTGGTCCATCCTCCAATTCCCAGGGGACCACCTTCGAATTCATAAAGGGGATCGTCTAATTCGTAGGGGACCATCTTCCAATTCATAATGGTCATCCTTCAATTCCTAGGTGACCATCCTCCAATTCATATGGGACCATCTTCCAATTCAGAAATCCTACTTACATAACATCATAATTTCTATTCTTCAATTCGTAGGGGACTATCTCCCAAACCCTATGGGACATACTCCAATTCGTAGTGGTCCATCCTCCAATTCTCGGGGGACCATCTTCCGAATCATAAAGGGGGTCTTCTAATTCGTAGGAACCCATGTTACAATTCGTAGGGGGCCATCCTCCATTTCAAATTGGGCATCCTCCAATACGTAGTGGTCCATCCCATAAATTCCCGGGGGGACCATCTTCCGAATCATAAAGGGGGTCTTCTAATCCGTAGGAGTCCATGTTCCAATTCGTAGGGGGCCATCCTCCAATTCATATGTGACCATCTTCCAATTCATAAAGAAATCCTACTTACATAGTATCATAATCCGTATCCTTCAATTCGTAGAGGACTATCTCCCAAACCATGTGGGGCATACTCCAATTCGTAGTGGTCCATCCTCCAATTCCCAGGGGACAATCTTCCGAATCGTAAAGGGGGTTTTCTAATTCGTAGAAGTCCATCTACCAATACATAGAGGGCCATCCTCCAAATCTTTCCATTGAATCCAGCGGTCATGATTTTCATAGGGGACTCTATACGCCAATCCTCACAATCATTGAACTTTTCACCAAAATTGTTCAGAAAATTCAGGTTTTCTGAAACAAGCGATACCTGTTCTTTAGCACTCTTTCTCCTTAGTTCCCACATGATTTGGTATCAACGGGGGATTGGAAATCGATGCCCCAAGGTTTATTATTTTCTGTATAGATCACCCTTCTGTATAGATCCCTCCCTACCAACCGTAGGTACCGAAGACTTTTTGGGGGTAGTAAATTACGAATCAAGTGTATTCCAGATTACGGTACCTACGTAGGTACTCTTGCAAGAGGTAGGTAGTTGATACAAAACTGGAAAAAACTGTCCAAGTAGACCATTTTGGGGGTAGTAAATTACGAATCAAGTGTATTCCTGATTACAGTACCTACATAGGTACTCTTGCAAGAGATAGGTAGTTGATTCAAAACTGGGAAAAACTCTCCATGTAGACTTTTTTGGGGGAAGTAAATTACGAATCAAGTATTCCTGATTAGAGTACCTACGTAGGTAATCTTGCAAGAGATAGGTAGTTGATACAAAACTGGGAAAAACTCTCCATGTAGACTTTTTTGGGGGAAGTAAATTACGAATAAAGTGTATTCATGATTACAGTACCTACGTAGGTACTCTTGCAAGAGATAGGTAGTTGATACAAAACTTGAAAAAACTGTCCAAGTAGACCTTTTTGGAAGTTGTAAATTACGAATCAAGTGTATTCATGATTACAGTACCTCGTAGGTATTCTTGCAAGAGGTAGGTAGTTGATACAAAACTTGAAGCAACTGTCCTAGTAGACCATTTTGGGGGTTGTAAATTACCTACGAATCAAGTGTATTCCAGATTACAGTACCTACGTAGGTACTCTTGCAAGAGGTAGGTAGTTGATACAAAACTTGAAAAAACTGTCCAAGTAGACCATTTTGAGGGTAGTAAATTACCTACGAATCAAGTGTATTCCAGATTACAGTACCTACGTAGGTACTCTTGCAAGAGGTAGGTAGTTGATACAAAACTTGAAAAAACTGTCCAAGTAGACCATTTTGATGGTTGTAAATTACGAATAAAGTGTATTCCTAATTACAGTACCTACGTAGGTAATCTTGCAAGTGGTAGGTAGTTGATACAAAACTGAAAAAAACTGTCCAAGTAGACCATTTTGAGGGAAGTAAATTACGAATCAAGTGTATTCGTGATTACAGTACCTACGTAGGTAATCTTGCAAGAGGTAGGTAGTTGATACAAAACTGGAAAAAACTGTCCAAGTAGACCATTTTGGGGGAAGTAAATTACGAATAAAGTGTATTCATGATTACAGTACCTCGTAGGTACTCTTGCAAGAGGTAGGTAGTTGATACAAAACTTGAAAAAACTGTCCAAGTAGACCATTTTGGGGGAAGTAAATCACGAATCAAGTGTATTCCAGATTACAGTACCTACGTAGGTACTCTTGCAAGAGGTAGGTAGTTGATACAAAACTTGAAAAAACTGTCCAAGTAGACCATTTTGGGGGAAGTAAATTACGAATCAAGTGTATTCCAGATTACAGTACCTACGTAGGTACTCTTGCAAGAGGTAGGTAGTTGATACAAAACTTGAAAAAACTGTCCAAGTAGACCATTTTGGGGGTTGTAAATTACGAATCAAGTGTATTCGTGAATACAGTACCTCGTAGGTACATTTGCAAGAGGTAGGTAGTTGATACAAAACTTGAAAAAACTGTCCAAGTAGACCATTTTGGGGGAAGTAAATTACGAATCAAGTGTATTCGTGATTACAGTACCTACGTAGGTAATCTAGCAAGAGGTAGGTAGTTGATACAAAACTTGAAAAAACTGTCCAAGTAGACCATTTTGAGGGAAGTAAATTACGAATCAAGTGTATTCGTGATTACAGTACCTACGTAGGTAATTTTGCCAGAGGTAGGTAGTTGATACAAAACTTGAAAAAACTGTCCAAGTAAACCATTTTGGGGGTAATAAATAACGAATCAAGTGTATTCCAGATTACAGTACCTACGTAGGTACTCTTGCAAGAGGTGGGTAGTTGATACAAAACTTGAAAAAACTGTCCAAGTAGACCATTTTGGGGGTTGTAAATTACGAATCAAGTGTATTTGTGAATACAGTACCTACGTAGGTAATTTTGCCAGAGGTAGGTAGTTGATACAAAACTTGAAAAAACTGTCCAAGTAGACCATTTTGAGGGTAGCAAATTACCTACGAATCAAGTGTATTCCAGATTACAGTACCTACGTAGGTACTCTTGCAAGAGGTAGGTAGTTGATACAAAACTTGAAAAAACTGTCCAAGTAGACCATTTTGATGGTTGTAAATTACGAATAAAGTGTATTCCTAATTACAGTACCTACGTAGGTAATCTTGCAAGTGGTAGGTAGTTGATACAAAACTGAAAAAAACTGTCCAAGTAGACCATTTTGAGGGAAGTAAATTACGAATCAAGTGTATTCGTGATTACAGTACCTACGTAGGTAATCTTGCAAGAGGTAGGTAGTTGATGCAAAACTGGAAAAAACTGTCCAAGTAGACCATTTTGGGGGAAGTAAATTACGAATAAAGTGTATTCATGATTACAGTACCTACGTAGGTACTCTTGCAAGAGGTAGGTAGTTGATACAAAACTTGAAAAAACTGTCCAAGTAGACCATTTTGGGGGTTGTAAATTACGAATCAAGTGTATTCATGATTACAGTACCTCGTAGGTACTCTTGCAAGAGGTAGGTAGTTGATACAAAACTTGAAAAAACTGTCCAAGTAGACCATTTTGGGGGAAGTAAATCACGAATCAAGTGTATTCCAGATTACAGTACCTACGTAGGTACTCTTGCAAGAGGTAGGTAGTTGATACAAAACTTGAAAAAACTGTCCAAGTAGACCATTTTGGGGGAAGTAAATTACGAATCAAGTGTATTCCAGATTACAGTACCTACGTAGGTACTCTTCCAAGAGGTAGGTAGTTGATACAAAACTTGAAAAAACTGTCCAAGTAGACCATTTTGGGGGTTGTAAATTACGAATCAAGTGTATTCGTGAATACAGTACCTCGTAGGTACATTTGCAAGAGGTAGGTAGTTGATACAAAACTTGAAAAAAACTGTCCAAGTAGACCATTTTGGGGGAAGTAAATTACGAATCAAGTGTATTCGTGAATACAGTACCTCGTAGGTACATTTGCAAGAGGTAGGTAGTTGATACAAAACTTGAAAAAACTGTCCAAGTAGACCATTTTGGGGGAAGTAAATTACGAATCAAGTGTATTCGTGAATACAGTACCTCGTAGGTACATTTGCAAGAGGTAGGTAGTTGATACAAAACTTGAAAAAACTGTCCAAGTAGACCATTTTGGGGGAAGTAAATTACGAATCAAGTGTATTCGTGATTACAGTACCTACGTAGGTAATCTTGCAAGAGGTAGGTAGTTGATACAAAACTGGAAAAAACTGTCCAAGTAGACCATTTTGGGGGTAGTAAATTACGAATCAAGTGTATTCCAGATTACAGTACCTACGTAGGTACTCTTGCAAGAGGTAGGTAGTTGATAAAAACTTGAAAAAACTGTCCAAGTAGACCATTTTGAGGGAAGTAAATTACGAATCAAGTGTATTCCAGATTACAGTACCTACGTAGGTACTCTTGCAAGAGGTAGGTAGTTGATACAAAACTTGAAAAAACTGTCCAAGTAAACCATTTTGGGGGTAATAAATTACGAATCAAGTGTATTTGTGAATACAGTACCTACGTAGGTAATCTTGCAAGAGGTAGGTAGTTGATACAAAACTTGAAAAAACTGTCCAAGTAGACCATTTTGGGGGTTGTAAATTACGAATCAAGTGTATTCGTGATTACAGTACCTACGTAGGTAATCTAGCAAGAGGTAGGTAGTTGATACAAAACTTGAAAAAACTGTCGAAGTAGACCATTTTGGGGGTTGTAAATCACGAATCAAGTGTATTCCTGATTACAGTACCTACGTAGGTAATCTTGCAAGAGGTAGGTAGTTGATACAAAACTGGAAAAAACTGTCCAAGTAGACCATTTTGGGGGAAGTAAATTACGAATCAAGTGTATTCCTGATTACAGTACCTACATAGGTACTCTTGCAAGAGATAGGTAGTTGATTCAAAACTGGGAAAAACTCTCCATGTAGACTTTTTTGGGGGAAGTAAATTACGAATCAAGTATTCCTGATTAGAGTACCTACGTAGGTAATCTTGCAAGAGATAGGTAGTTGATACAAAACTGGGAAAAACTCTCCATGTAGACTTTTTTGGGGGAAGTAAATTACGAATCAAGTATTCCTGATTAGAGTACCTACGTAGGTAATCTTGCAAGAGGTAGGTAGTTGATACAAAACTTGAAAAAACTGTCCAAGTAGACCATTTTGGGGGTAATAAATTACGAATCAAGTGTATTTGTGAATACAGTACCTACGTAGGTAATCTTGCAAGAGGTAGGTAGTTGATACAAAACTTGAAAAAACTGTCCAAGTAGACCATTTTGGGGGTAATAAATTACGAATCAAGTGTATTTGTGAATACAGTACCTACGTAGGTAATCTTGCAAGAGGTAGGTAGTTGATACAAAACTTGAAAAAACTGTCCAAGTAGACCATTTTGGGGGTTGTAAATTACGAATCAAGTGTATTCGTGATTACAGTACCTACGTAGGTAATCTTGCAAGAGGTAGGTAGTTGATACAAAACTTGAAAAAACTGTCCAAGTAAACCATTTTGGGGGTAATAAATTACGAATCAAGTGTATTTGTGAATACAGTACCTACGTAGGTAATCTTGCAAGAGGTAGGTAGTTGATACAAAACTTGAAAAAACTGTCCAAGTAGACCATTTTGGGGGTTGTAAATTACGAATCAAGTGTATTCGTGATTACAGTACCTACGTAGGTAATCTAGCAAGAGGTAGGTAGTTGATACAAAACTTGAAAAAACTGTCGAAGTAGACCATTTTGGGGGTTGTAAATCACGAATCAAGTGTATTCCTGATTACAGTACCTACGTAGGTAATCTTGCAAGAGGTAGGTAGTTGATACAAAACTGGAAAAACTGTCCAAGTAGACCATTTTGGGGGAAGTAAATTACGAATCAAGTGTATTCCTGATTACAGTACCTACATAGGTACTCTTGCAAGAGATAGGTAGTTGATTCAAAACTGGGAAAAACTCTCCATGTAGACTTTTTTGGGGGAAGTAAATTACGAATCAAGTATTCCTGATTAGAGTACCTACGTAGGTAATCTTGCAAGAGATAGGTAGTTGATACAAAACTGTGAAAAACTCTCCATGTAGACTTTTTTGGGGGAAGTAAATTACGAATCAAGTATTCCTGATTAGAGTACCTACGTAGGTAATCTTGCAAGAGGTAGGTAGTTGATACAAAACTTGAAAAAACTGTCCAAGTAGACCATTTTGGGGGTAATAAATTACGAATCAAGTGTATTTGTGAATACAGTACCTACGTAGGTAATCTTGCAAGAGGTAGGTAGTTGATACAAAACTTGAAAAAACTGTCCAAGGTAACCATTTTGGGGGTAATAAATTACGAATCAAGTGTATTTGTGAATACAGTACCTACGTAGGTAATCTTGCAAGAGGTAGGTAGTTGATACAAAACTTGAAAAAACTGTCCAAGTAGACCATTTTGGGGGTTGTAAATTACGAATCAAGTGTATTCGTGATTACAGTACCTACGTAGGTAATCTAGCAAGAGGTAGGTAGTTGATACAAAACTTGAAAAAACTGTCGAAGTAGACCATTTTGGGGGTTGTAAATCACGAATCAAGTGTATTCCTGATTACAGTACCTACGTAGGTAATCTTGCAAGAGGTAGGTAGTTGATACAAAACTGGAAAAAACTGTCCAAGTAGACCATTTTGGGGGAAGTAAATTACGAATCAAGTGTATTCCTGATTACAGTACCCACATAGGTACTCTTGCAAGAGATAGGTAGTTGATTCAAAACTGGGAAAAACTCTCCATGTAGACTTTTTTGGGGGAAGTAAATTACGAATCAAGTATTCCTGATTAGAGTACCTACGTAGGTAATCTTGCAAGAGATAGGTAGTTGATACAAAACTGGGAAAAACTCTCCATGTAGACTTTTTTGGGGGAAGTAAATTACGAATCAAGTATTCCTGATTAGAGTACCTAGGAGTAAAGGAGTGGCACCCAACAACATCAGGGTGATGGCTGCAACCTTATCATGGCGCGGGGTGTGGTGCGGGAAAAGTGCCACGGAGTTGCGTGAGTTGGGCATCTCAGTAGGCGTACTCCGTGGTATCACCACCCGTGTCCTGCTCGGCTCATATTTGAACTGGTGGTCGTTTTATAGAGGCACATCCCTTCATCCCTCTCTCCCACCCCCACCTTCCTCATCTTCCCTCATCCCTAGGGCCGGCGTCGGGTGAGTCCTGGGCGTCCTCCCCCATTATTTTTTTTTTTTATTTATTTATTTACTTTTATTTATGGCGTGCCCCCTCCGTCAAAAAAGACATTTTGTCTTTGAGGGGAGTTACTTAAAAAAAAAAAAAAAAAAAAAAAAATAGTTGATACAAAACTTGAAAAAACTGTCCAAGTAGACCATTTTGGGGTAAGTAGTAAATTACGAATCGAGGGTATTCATGATTACAGTACCTACGTAGGTACTCTTGCAAGAGGTAGGTAGTTGATAAAAAACTAGGAAAAACTCTCCATGTAGACTTTTTTGGGGGAAGTAAATTACGAATCAAGTGTATTCCTTATTACAGTACCTACGTAGGTAATCTTGCAAGAGGTAGGTAGTTGATACAAAACTGGAAAAAACTGTCCAAGTAGACCATTTTGGGGTAAGTAGTAAATTACGAATCGAGTGTATTCATGATTACAGTACCTACGTAGGTACTCTTGCAAGAGGTAGGTAGTTGATACAAAAACTAGGAAAAACTCTCCATGTAGACTTTTTTGGGGGAAGTAAATTACGAATCAAGTGTATTCCTGATTACAGTACCTACGTAGGTAATCTTGCAAGAGGTAGGTAGTTGATACAAAACTGGGAAAAACTCTCCATGTAGACTTTTTTGGGGGAAGTAAATTACGAATCAAGTGTATTCCTGATTACAGTACCTACGTAGGTAATCTTGCAAGAGGTAGGTAGTTGATACAAAACTGGAAAGAACTGTCCAAGTAGACCATTTTTGGGGTAGTAGTAAATTACGAATCGAGTGTATTCATGATTACAGTACCTACGTAGGTAATCTTGCAAGAGGTAGGTAGTTGATACAAAACTGGAAAGAACTGTCCAAGTAGACCATTTTGGGGTAAGTAGTAAATTACGAATCGAGTGTATTCATGATTACAGTACCTACGTAGGTACTCTTGCAATAGGTAGGTAGTTGATACAAAACTGGAAAATACTGTCCAAGTAGACCATTTTGGGGTAAGTAGTAAATTACAAATCGAGTGTATTCATGATTACAGTACCTACGTAGGTAATCTTGCAAGAGGTAGGTAGTTGATACAAAACTGGAAAGAACTGTCCAAGTAGACCATTTTGGGGTAAGTAGTAAATTACGAATCGAGTGTATTCATGATTACAGTACCTACGTAGGTACTCTTGCAATAGGTAGGTAGTTGATACAAAACTGGAAAGAACTGTCCAAGTAGACCATTTTGGGGTAAGTAGTAAATTACGAATCGAGTGTATTCATGATTACAGTACCTACGTAGGTACTCTTGCAAGAGGTAGGTAGTTGATACAAAACTGGAAAAACTGTCCAAGTAGACCATTTTGGGGTAAGTAGTAAATTACGAATCGAGTGTATTCATGATTACAGTACCTACGTAGGTACTCTTGCAATAGGTAGGTAGTTGATACAAAACTAGGAAAAACTGCTCCAAGTAGATCATTTTTGGGGTAAGTAGTAAATTACGAATCAAGTGTATTCCTATAACAGTACCTACGTAGGTACTCTTGCAAGAGGTAGGTAGTTGATACAAACTGGAAAAAAACTGTCCAAGTAGACCATTTTGGGGTAAGTAGTAAATTACGAATCGAGTGTATTCATGATTACAGTACCTACGTAGGTACTCTTGCAAGAGGTAGGTAGTTGATACAAAACTGGAAAAAAACTGTCCAAGTAGACCATTTTGGGAGTAGTAAATTACGCATATAGTGTATTCCTAATAACAGTACCTACGTAGGTAATGCTGCATGAGGTGGGTAGTTGATTAAAAAACTTGAAAAAACTGTAGAAAAGTGCTAAAAACTGTTCGAGCAGCCTTTTTTGGGGTGACGAATGAAGAATGCGGACAGTGGAGAATACTGTCCGCAGAACTTCGTACGAATGTAGCGCTAGGACAATTTCGCCTTGAACGGTAGTAATCTTTTGATTCGCAGCTCAGATCTTGGGGAATTCGAGTAGGTGAATAAAGAACAACCCAGAAACATTGGATAAAAAAAGAAGTTTCCATTCTCGTGAACATTCTATGTTCAGGAATATAGTTTGTCCATCAAAAAGTTTATCATCGGAGAGAAAGGAAATTTAATGCTCTCTCTAACGGTTTCTTTAAATTTCAACCTAATGAATCATGTTGGTCACTACAGTTGTTTCTCTAATGATAAACCGGAATTAGTCGGATTGTTCAATGAAAAAAATGTCATTGTTGCCTTCACAATGTATGTCAAATGAAAGTGATCACAGAACCTAGTTATGGTACTGGAATCAAAATAATAAAACACTGATCAAATTTCCTGGGTTTAATTTAATGTTTTCGGCAAGATTTAAGAAAATCCGTTCCTTTCCACCTTCCAATTGCTTCTTTTATTGCTTCCGAGTCTTTCAAGGTAGCGGAAGTATTGTTTTCACTTTTCAAGGTTAAAAAAAGCTCCAAAATCAAAATTTTCACTCGCATTTTACGTTTTCAGACCTTCCTGAACAATTATGGTTTGTTTTTTGATTCATTTTCGCTATTCTCACACTGATAAGTTGATATCTAGCAACGTACCTAAACTACTTAGGTACCTACCAAATTTTGAGGGGGGGGGGGGTGGTCAATTTTTTCTTTCTGAATTCCAATGGTCTTCCCAAATGTAATACTTACTTCTAGTGGAATCGTGGAAGTTTGAATTTTTTGTGCTAATCGAAAAATAGCGGCCGTTTAGTGCAACATTTTGCTAGCAATACGTTCGTAAAAAGTTCTGCAGGCGGCATTCTTCACCTTAATAATCCATTCTGCTTAATTCGTCCCCCAAAAACGCAAAAATTCAATAACAAGTTTCTCCTTCTCACCATTTAATAAGGCAAGGAAGTAGAACCGTAAAAATTCCAACGAGAAATTCTTCAATAGCGAGATTCAAGTGAGTACAACTCGAAGAAACGAACAACGATCGCATTTGACGCATTTTGGTTAAAATTTTATTTGCTCTTTTGCGATTCTCATTTTTTGTGTTTTCGATTTATCGTAAGTACAACCCTTAAGTTCTCTTGGGGAGCGAACGGTAGGTCCGACAAAGCTATGGATGGTCTCATTCGACTCAATTTCAGCTCCTATTTTTCACCCCTTAGAAGTGACTGTCACTAACCAAAAGCTTCGGGGCAAAACTACACCCAAAATGGAGTCCATATATTAAATTTAATCAAAATGCATTACGCCTACGGCCTACGGGTGACGGCGGACGGAGGAAAAAATGTTTGTTCGATTTTCGGATTGTACGTATGTACCTCGAAACTTAAACCAACAAATTTTGAGAGGGGCTCAACTTGTTTTCTCGGTTGACTCCAAAGGTTCATTATTGAAAATAGTAAACCAAGATTGCTAAAAAATTGTAATACACGGCGTAACTGGTGAACACCTACCCTACAGCCCACCGTCTTGGCTGTTGTTTTCGACACTCGCCCCAATTTTCATCTCCAGAAACATGAAAAAAATTTTGTTGATGTATAGGTAACCTATGTGCTACACCCACTTTGACCATGAGGATACCAAGGTATTATACAGCCCGCCCTCTTGGCAGATGTTTCTTACAGTATTCCAAATCTTAGCACTATGCAGTATGGAATAGAGTATGTTGAATACATGAAAAGTTAAGTTGTTTCAAACATCAAGTCCAAACGAAAGCTCCAAACAGAATGGATAACATTATGTTGTTGCACGGGAATCTACGTACTACGCCCATTCGGTCAGCATATTCATGTATACATTCCATCTTCTTGGCATATATTTTCAATATTATATAATATCTAAGAACCAAACATTAGGCTTTATTAAGTTGCCCAAGAAACTGCCGAAACCCACATAACTTACACTAAATTGAATGTTAATTACTGCATGGATATTATTTCAAATGTATACAACTTAAAGACGATAAGTGCTCCTTCCACACGGATTCACGAAATACACGGAGAGAAACAATAGGTGCTCCGAGGCAATGCACCCAGAGAACAAGAAGGGCTCCTGGGGGGTGGAAATTGGGGAGCACCTAGGGGCGCGGGAAAAAAAGAGAGCACGGAGCGGCGTGAAGGGGATGAGGAGAGAGAGAGAGAGAGAGAGAGAGAGAGAGAGAGAGAGAGAGAAGAGAGAGAGATAGAGAGAGAGAGAGAGAGATAGATAGAGATAGAGAGAGAGAGATATAGAGAGAGAGAGAGAGAGCGAGAGAGATATATATATGAGAGAGAGAGATAGAGATAGTAGATGAGAGATATAGATATATATATATATATAGATATATATATATATATATATATATATAGATATATATATATATATATATATATATATATATATATATATATATATATATATATATTTACATCTTGGTACAAAATGACGTCCGTATCATAGTTGTGGTAAAGTGACGTCCCCCTGAAGGAGTGGTCATTTTAACAAAATTTTGAAATTCCAACATTAATTAAGGCCGAGATACTTGTTAACCGACTCAGATATTCACATTTCGCTTGCTGATGACATATACAGTTCTTCACATATACGCTGTACATATGAACGCATAGTGGCTTCCGTTCACACAGCAGCTGAATTGACGTCCAGTAAGCTCGAGCTTACTGGACGTCAATTCCGCTGCAGTGTGAATAGCGCTGGCAAGGCGCCGCAGAGTTGAGGGCTGGAACCAGCCGTTTTCAAGGGTGTGGGAGAATGCCAAATTGGTGAACTCACCCAATTCAATCTCAGAACGTTTCGCAAAATGTGTCAATATAGAAAAGTAGAAGAGAAGTAGAAAAGAACCCCCCCTCACAAGTTGTTTACATGAAAAATAATGGGTAATTGCCAAAAAGGACCAATAAGAGAGAAATGGGGAAAATATAATTTTCAAGAGAAAAAATCATACATAGGAAATAAAATCGGGCCGAGTTTATTAGGCCCCACTTCCCTTCCTGAAGGACCAGGAAGTTTAATAATGAGGGAGGGACATTGATCCATAATTAATGGTTCTATATGGTTCGCAAAATGTATCACTATAGAAAAAAACGTCTGCCAAGTTGGGTGGGCAGTATAGCTTCCTCACTCATTGTAACATGGACGAATAGAATCAGTTGGCGAAAAAATTATGATTCAAAGAGTTATTGAATACCAAAATATTGGCGATAATATGCGGGATAGGGTTGCAGGTATTAATGTTTTAATAGTGTTGTAAATAGTTGTGGTATATAAACCACTGAAATAAAAGAACGAAAGAGTGTAGGTATAAACCACCGTCTAGGACCTAACCCACACAATCCCTTAAAATTTCGTCGAAATTGGTTGAATAGTTGGGGAGTTTTGGTTGTAACAATAAATTTAAAGTTCGCGCATGCGCAGCGGCTATTGCTTGACCAATTTGATTGAAACTTATAGGGTGACTCTCAGAAGTTAGTCCCTAACTAACCTCCAAATTTGAGCAAAATCGGTTCATTAGAAACCGAGAAACCGAGGTTCCAGGAAATTCACGTTTGCGCATGCGCACTCGCTCCTATTCGTCCGAAGGTGCTGAAATTGATAGGGGACCGTCTAGGACCTAACCCGCACAATCCCTGAAAATTTCATCAAAATCGGACCACAGGTTAGTATAGTTTTGCCCGGGACAAGGATTGACCACAGACAGACCGACAGACAGACAGACACGGAACCAAAATTGTTCGGGAAGCTCTAAAACGCAAAAAGCAAGTGGAAATTTTGATTTTGGAGGAAATTTTTTTTTTTCACTTCTTTCACGAATACAAAGCTTCCCAACCTTCGGTAGTGAGGAAGCAAAAGAGAAGTAGAAAAGAACCCCCCCTCACAAGTTGTTTAATAAGTTGTTATTAATAAAATCAATAAAATATCGTCGTTCGAGGCCCAGCATGGCACATCTAACTTTTGCCAACTTTTCAGGAGAGCCAAAAAACTGTTTTACGAGTAAGGTAATCGTGTTTTCTTTATTTTCTGAGTTCAAACTAGCCTAATTGGGGTCGCTCAACATGATTTTACAATAAATTTGGTTGTCAACGAACTACCTTCGAAATTAGCGTAGATGTGCTATGCTGCCCAGATTTCGTCCCCTAGATATGCTATGCTGTCGAACATTTGTGCTATTTTTCAGAGGGGTAACATGAAGTTGTCCTATGCTGCTGTACTAAAATTAAGTTCTCAAATAAATTATCTATTTGGTTTCCCTCTATAAAGCCAAGGATAGAGTTTTAAACTGGCTTGCAATTCCTTTTTTTGTCAGCCCGACAAGTAGACAGGGAAGGTAGGTACCAGATGTTTATAAACTCGAAACAGTACCAATTTATAGTTTATTTTATTTTATTTATTTAATTTAATTTATAATTTGTTTTATTTAAACGACACAAAAAATTGAACCCAACAGTTCTAGTTTTACATTGACTTGAATTCCACATCTGCTACTACCAGCGTTAGTATTAGGGTAGGTATCTATTTTCCTAGTCCTAGTGAAGAAAAGCCTTGGAAAATGCAGTAGGTATATATTAGAAAAAAATTATAAATGCTTGCATACGAGTCTGCAACACATTGGGACATTTTCATGTGTGTGAAAGTATGGTTGTTAGTTCATGTACCCAAGCATCAAAATAAGAAAACAGTTGATTCTTCTCTGCGCAACACAGTGAGTCTATTTTATTTATTGGTCGCGTGAGCAAGTTTTCGTGTCGATTTTTCAGTTTATGTGCCAAAGCAGACATGAAAATGTCAAAAATTCTTTAGCTAACACAGAAACATTATTAAGGATCACAGAGATCTGTATAAAATCCGTTTCATAAAGCTAGACTTGAATTTTACTACAGTTTACCTGCGTTACTAGGAGTGTATATTTTTCTTATGGTACTCATGTGATGTGCCTTTCTTATTTCCTACGAATTATACAGATTGGACGCTTCACAATATCAAATATATTGTTTAGCAATGCACGTATTTCATGGGACGAAGGGCAGAATGATAAAACATGAATTGTTTATAATGGGGTTTCTACTTATTACAAAACTGAGATGAGGAGTTACCAAAGTGAACTGAATTTATTGTTATATTCCTCTGACCTTCTTGTCAAATAATATTTCTCTACTGGAAAGCGAACATGTGTTAATATAAGTCGGAAGTGAAATGATTTTATTCCTGTTGTTCAACTAAAAAGCCTATTCTGATGGTGGGTTTTGATAATTATTTACTAAATGAAATTCTAGTCATTGTCTCATTACTGTGAAAATCTTGTCAATTTACTCGTATGTTCATTGACTGGAATGTCTACAAATATATAAGTCGTTTTGGGTTTTAAATTTTGCTGAAATTTAAAAAAATATAGTTGAAGTGAAATATTATTACCTCTTATTGGACCATGGTGTCACTAGTGTCACTGAAAACATCTTGGGAATCCCACAGCTTTCCCAAGGTGTCACCAGATTAACTAGATATCAATTGCAATTTAAAAATTTATTGGACAGAGCTGAATTTTTCGAAACATTTTCTGTAAGTTATTGGAAATCAAAAATTGATGTTATTATAAAATGTTTTTCATCGATTTCCTTGGAAATTTTTTTCATAACTCTATTTTGAGACAGAAAATTCTGTTGTCCATTAAATTTAAAGTTGTAATTTAATTTTGGTTACTCCGGTGACACTTAGAGATATCTGTGGAGTTCCTGAGATGTTTTCGGTGACGCTAGTGATACCATGGCCCAATTAGGGTTAACCAGTTAAATATTATTAAATTCAACTATATTTTTAAACCTTCAGTAAAATTTCAGAACCCGAAAAGACTTATATATTAAATATATAAGTCTTACAAATTTTGTAAAAGTTAATTTTGTAAAAAGTCTAAAAATGTTGTAGATATTCCAGTCAATGAACATGAATTGACAAGATTTTCACAGTAATGAGACAATGACTAGTATTTCATTTAGCAGATAATTATCAAAATCTACCATCAGAATAGGCTTTTCAGTTGAGTAAAAGGAATAAAATCACTTCACTTCTGACTTACTACTTCTTAGTTTTGGAAAATGACTACGCCGATTTTTTTCATTGAGAAAACATTAACAATTATTTTTGGGTAAGTACTCTGCGAGAACTTCCTTTCTTCTTTCTTCCTACAAAGGCACCGATTTTGTTCACGAAAATAAGCTTTGTTCGAAATAAAATACAAACAGCAATGCACATATGCATAGCTTCATCCTAGCAGCATAGCACATTTGCAGTTCAAACTTATTTATCTTATTTTCTTAACTAATGCCGATGATTTATGATTTTCTTTTTGTTAGAAATCAAGATTGAATCTTCATTAAGCATTACTAAAAGGAAAAAACCGCTATATACTTCTAATTATTGCAATAAACTCAATAAACTTGCCTCGCTTCCTGGCATATACGATTTTTCCATGCTTTCTGTGCAGATGTGCCTTGCTGTTGGGTGGTTTTAGATATGCTATGCTGACTAATTCGCAAATACTAGCGCTACGAGCGGTCAGATTGAAAAACTGTTAGCGCCAATCGCTCGGGCGTGAAATTTTGAATAAGAAACCGTTCTTAACTCGATTTCGCCAAATGTCAGATGTGCCATGCTGGGCCTCGAACGACGATATTCTTCCCAGATTATTAGAATCTGGAATTAGATCCTGTAATAAAAATGTACAGCAGGATGGGGTTCGTAGTACCAATTTACGTATTTACTACCTTTGTGGGGGTAGCACATTGCTTCCCAACATCAATAAAATATTGTTTCCACATTCTTCGAATCTGGAATTAGATCCTGTAATACAAATGTACGAGCAGGATGGGGTTTGTAGTATCAATTTACGTATTTTACTACCTTTGTGGGCGTAGCACATAGCTTCCTAACATCAATAAAATATTGTTTCCATATTATTCGAATTTGGAATTAGATCCTGTAATAAGAATGTACGAGCATGATGGGATTCGTAGTACCAATTTACGAATTTTACTAGTACACACATGCGGGGAGTGCAATGATTTTTCCAATTTTTCTCGTCCATTCTTCAACAGTTCTGCCAAAATCCCATCTTCTCCAGGTCAATGAATTGGCTGGTGGTGGGGAAAAACCAGGTAAGTACAAAAATAGAATTTTACAGGAGAGCATTTTTTTTTCAAATTTTATTCTCAATACCGAATAATTCTTCCTAACCGAATAATCACTAACGCCCCAGCCAATAGTAAGCATGGTTTCTTCACTTCTAAGGGATGAAAAATAAGGGTTGACATTTTGAAAACGCCCTAGCTCAAAAAAATCGACTATACAAGGTATTGTTTTTCCATCAATTTAAGATCGCCATAGAATTTTTATAATTTCTAGAGGACCATGCCGGAGCTCTGCAGCACAAACCGTTTAGCTCCCTATCGAGACCTTAAGGTTTTTCCTTCGATAAAACAAAATCACGAGTGTGAATCACCAAAGATGGTCTAATCGCGTTCAAAATATTAATATATTATTATATTTATATTTTAATTTAATTTTATTAATTTAATAATTCTTAATTAAAATTAATTAATATTAATAATAATAATAATAATAATTTATTAATAATTAACTTATTATTCAATAATATTACAAATAATATTATTATCTGACCAAAATGCGATCGCTGTTCGTTTCTTTCGAGTTGTATTCAGTTTGCTTCCGTAGCAACCAGTAATCAAATTTCCATACGAAGGACCCTATTTTCGAATCGAATGCAAAGCGTCTATTTCTTCCCAAAAACTTGATTTTGAAGGTGTGAAGGTAATTATGTAGCAGGTAAAAAGAGTTACAATGGTAAAATTGTGATCTTTTCAGACGAATGATCTATACAGAAAAATAATAAAAGAAAGGTGTTACTTTATACTCACTACCATATCTACGAATGGAGGTCTTCTTCAAAAATCCACTTTCTAGCCGTCAAAATCATTTGTAAGTATCACTAACGGATTCAGCGTGAAAAATTACACAGGAATTGATACCAAACTCGTCATGTCATCCTAACATGGACGGTGGCCAGTGAACGAAATTTGTGATTTCCCGCCCAACTTGAATTTTCCGCGCTATAGATCAACCTCCTACGAACGGGGATCGTTAAACTTCTACCTCTGAGGTTTGCGCTTCTCTCATTATCAGATCTTTACTCGTCTGGCTCCCACATTATTTCAATCCCCGAGTTTTTCGCCTTTTCTGGTTAATTATTTTCAATAACAACCTTTGGAAACGACCAAGAAAAAAAATTAACCCCCTCAAAATTTGTTGGTTTACGTTTCAAGGTACGTGAAATTCAAAAATCGAATAAAAATTAGGCCGTCCGTCCGCCGTACTCGGCTCTTTCGTCACCCAGCATTGACCGATTTTGATTGAAATTTGGTATAGGGGCCTTTTAGGGTCTAGTTGTGCGCCGAAGATTTTGGTTGCTTGTAGGTCACTTCTAAGGGTTGAAATTTTGAAAACGCTCTATCTCAAAGAAGTTTTTTAGAAAGGTATTGTTTTTCCATCAATTTAAGATTTTTGGTAGGTTTCTGACTAGTCCTGTGTACTTAAATGGAGGTGGAGAAAATGGCCAAGCTTAGTCTTCAGTATTGTTGTATCATTGTTAGCACGACGTTTACGTCCTGGAACAGCACCCTATTCATGTGACTGATATAATTTTTTCTTATGGTAGAGTTCAGATGTTTGTAACGCAGAGAAACACATTGACTTATTTTTAAATAAGTTTCTAAGAAAAATATTCTTTAAAAAATTCCAAGAAAAAAGTTTTTTTTTCACTCGTCTGCAGGGATCACAACTTTGCCATTT